>CM065302.1:46705536-49105536 GCA_032871835.1 Dipteronia dyeriana | reverse complement strand
CGCACAACAGACAATAGACAAAGCAATCCGGAAATCAATAGGCTTATCATCAAAAATCTTCTAATTGCGAGTAAACCACACACACCACACCACACCACAACATGAATATCAGTAGTCCATAAGATCTGAATTTGGTCACTAAAAGAAACCGCATTGGTTTTAAAAAAGAACTAATTCCAAGAGTCAACAGAAACCAAGAGGGTTTATAAATAAAATGTATTAAAATGAATATATTCATGTCAATAAGGGTCCTATTAGTATTATGATGAGTGTTTATAGTAATATTTATTTTTTAAATTTTAGATATAAGTGTACTTATAAAAATGGATATACTGATTGGTTTTATAGGTGGTAATATCCCTACCCTTGTGTTATACATTAAAACAAAGCTAACATTATTTGTCTTTATGGGCATGTTTGGTACATGAGATTGGACTTGAATTGTACTAATATCAGTCCAATCCCATGTTTGGAAGCACATCCTCCAATCCGTTTGGGGCTCTTTTTTAATGATTTAGTCTTACAAAAAGCATGACTATTTTTTTCTATTAATAGTAAAATTTGGTTAGGGGATCAAAGAGAAATTTTCCACTCTACTAGCTCGAATCAAATCCCGAATTCGCCATTCATAGGACCCAGGCGAACCATAAAGCTACCCCGCAGAAGCAGGGAAGGATCATTGGGCTTCGAAATTATCAGAGATGAAGCTAGGCAAGACCAGGTCGAGCCCTCACACGAACATTGGAATCTGGGCTTCTCGAGATCACCTATCCCGGAACCTCGATTCCTGGGGTCAGGCTCCAAAACCACCCTGTGAAAGTGAGGATGGATCGTCGAGCTCAAGAAGCACTCGAAGTGAAGCCCGACACAAACAAGAGTGAGCTTCTTCCAGACCAAGGCTTTCCGAGGTCAGATTTAACTCGCAACCTAAGCCAGAAGCCCACCTATCTCTCCAAAAGCCCGCTGTCCCTGTTAGATACTATGAGAGAGCCTCTAAGTGAACCAGATTCGCTAATGTTTCGATTTGCTAAGGGACGCCTGTAACCTACCTAGACATGAAAGAAGAATCTCGCGTAAACTACACTACCTCCCGTAAGTGCCCGCAAGGTTGTCCCAAGCTTCTAAGACCAGAACTAAAGCATGGATCTGTCTTGCTCTACAAAGTAGCTAATGACCTCCATGAAGAATCATGTCATGAATACACACAAGATCATATCTACGTTATAACGAACATTAAATGCTGCATACTTTGTAAGACAAGAGTTTGATTCTAAATAGGAAACAAACGTATCTCCTCCAACTATAATCTTGAGTCCGTAATTTACTCAAAGTCAATGACTTTCAAATAGAGGATCCTGCCCGATAAGGAAGGAACAGATTCATAAAATCATGGCAGGCGATTCACGGGTTTAAACCTACTTGGAGCATGCATAAATAGGTTCAAGCATGATGTAGGAAGGATAAGCAGAAATAGAGTAAAAAAGAAATAGAAAAAACGATGAGAAAAAAAGAAAAAAAAAAGAAAGAAGGCATAAATTCTACAATTAGAACACGACTGCCATTGTTTCTACTATTCGACTAGCACGAGGTCGTCACCCTTCTATACCCTAGAGAGATTGTGAGTGAACGTGAGAGACTTCTAAATACCACGAGTGATCAATAATAAAGCTCTCATTTGCTATCACATTATCATTCAAATATTCGTTTCTATCTTAATAGGTCAGATATCTAAGGTATTGACTCCGGCCACCACTTTTGTGGTAATGGTCTTGAGGGTGTGGTATTGGGGGTGTTAGTTGGAATTTTTCATCTTGAGTAAATTTCCCGATAACATTTTCGTTTTTGAAATTTTTTTCATTTAGTTTTTTAAATAATTTAATAATAAATAAATTATAAAATTTAATTTTTTAAAAAATCAATATAGATTTGTAATTTTATTTTAAATTTATTTTTAATGTTATTAATTTAATAATATATAAATTAAAATATTTATTTCATAGAAACAATTATTTTAATAATTTTTTATTCAATTTTTATTTGATTATTAGGGACTGTGATTATTTCAATCATAATTTATCCTAATGGGATTGAAGAATCTGAATTTGCTGAGCTCACCATAATCCAACCTATATATTTTTAAAATATATATACATATACTTTCGTAAATAAAAAAAATTATAAAATTGAAAAATATTTAAATTTATTTAAATATTATATAAATCTATATTTTAAAAATATTTTTGTATATTATTACTTTAATAATATATAAACTAAAACATTTTCTTTTCATATACATATTTCAAGACTTTATTATTTAATTTCAAAATATTATCAAATTAAATACATTATTATATTTTCCTTTCCAAAAAAAAATATTATTTTTAGTCAAATTTCATGTTTCACCAAACAAAACATTGTATTAATTCAATCCAGTCTCATATTTCTCTAAAGAGTTACGATATTTACATCCCTCAAAAACTGTATGTACATCTCAAATTAGTTTAAAAATCCAATATTATCCTTGAGTAAAATTACTTAAATGACTAAATAGTTTGTAAAAACACACCAATAATTATTAATTGGTTTTATATCAATCCTTTGAAAAAGAAGAAGAAGGAAGTTTCCTATTAATTGTTTGATATGAAAATAAAAACATTTCTATTTTATCAAACTCTAACTTCTATTTTAAATACTAATTTCAATTTCTTTTAAGGAATACAAATCGATTGAGTTGACCAACAATTTACTGTTATAATTGAGTGAAACAAAAATCAATACACACAATAAACTTTCTATTGTAAAAAAAAAAACAATAAACTTTCTTAGGAACGGAGGAATTGAGATACACTGTTGTGTGTTGAGAGTTAGTAGTTTTTCAATTTGGTGGAATTGAATCGGTGGAATTGAAGAATTTTGAGCTTTAAAAAAATAGAATAATAGAAAAAAAATTCAAACAATTTTTTAGTGACATCAAATGTTTTTGCAAGAATTAGAATATTTTTTAAAGAGAAATTATGTATTTGAATAAAAAGCTATAAAATAATAAAATTTTAAATAAATCTGATTAGATAACAAAATAGTGGGATGTGCTAATAAAATATATAATAAAATAAAATTAAAGAAAGAGTATTTTTGGCATTAAGTGGGGTTTATTTACGAAATATAGATATTTAAAATATTTTAGGGGTGTACTTACGAAAGAGGTGTACATACATATTTTGAGCGGTGTCAATATCGTCACTTTCTCTAAACACAACATAGTATTAATTTAATCAAGTTCAATATAATTTCAGTGTTATCTCAATCCAGTCCAATCTCATGAAATAGGACAATCCAATCCCACGTACCAAACAGGACCAATTTGTAGTGTTGGATTGCAATTTCCCATTCTAATCCATGATTTTTTACAAGAGTAATGATACACTGCCTAAAAATTTGCCTATAATTTGTAGAAAATATTTATTGCAGTGGGTATAATGTATCCGACATCCGCGACATGAAAAATACATTTGACTGATTATATATGACTAATATCAGCTTACCTTATTAAACAAAATATACGATGCATATATAATTTCTATAATATTAGCATTCCTTTTAAAACATATTGGTTCAAACGCATACACCATTAATCCAACAACTTCCAATGGATGTTTGGTTCAAACATATTGTATATACCATTCCATTGAAATCCCTAATCTACAAAGTTGATGGCAATATTGATGATCAGTTTCATGGTTTAGCTACTTCTGAATATCACATACAAAAACAACAATCAAACGGCTGCAATTTCTTTGAAGGGAGTTGGGTTTATGATAATTCCTACCCGAGTTATGATTCCTCGAATTGTCCGTTCCTCGTCGGAGGATTCGACTGCCAGAAAAATGGTAGACCTGACAAGGATGAAGGGTTACCTCAAATATAGATGGCAGCCTACTGGTTGTGAGTCTTGTGACCTTCCAAAGTATATAATCTAGTTTTCTTTGGTTGGTTTTCAAGGATTTTTATTTTTATATATTTTTCATTTTTTAATAGTCAAAGCTGTAAGTGTACTTTATATGACCACCACTAAATGGGGTTAAATGGTATTTGAATTATTAAGCTTATGAAATTGGCAGCTGATCAGTTTTGTTTGATGATATGTGATTATATATAGGTTCAATGGTCAGGATTTTTTGAATATATACAGAGGCAACATGATTATGTTTGTGGGGGACTCTCTAAGTAACAATATGTGGTTATCATTAGCATGCATACTTCATTCTACATACTGAGAGATTATTGATTAATATAATTAAAATCAGAATTAGTTACAACTTTTATCGGGAGTCTTTTCTTAATTTTCTTTGCAGGTATATTTTAAGACACATTTTAGTAACTGCATACTGAGAGATTATTGATTACTATAATTAAAATTTTGATTGCAGATGGGACTACTTTCAAGTGGGAAACAAGAAAGTGAAGGAGATGGATCGAATGGAAGCTCTGAAGATTGCATTACCCACTTGGGAGTAAATGGATGGATTCAAACATTGATTTTTCAAAAACTAAAGTCTTCTTCCAGGGGATTGCAGCTGTTCATTTCAAGTAAGACTTAGATCTCATTATCCAAGTATTAATTATGCTTTTTATGCATACAGTGCTTCATCTCAGTAAGTCCCAACAGACGTTTTTTCTGTTACTCATTTGTTCGATCTGTGTTAGTAGAGGGAATGAATGGAAGGAGCCAAAGGTAAGGCGTTGTGAATTGTGATGGACAGACAAAACCGGTGAAGGGTGAAGGGTGAAGGGTGAAGGGATCGATGGATCCGGGGCGTCCTTATCCTGGAGAAGCTATAGTAAAGACTGTAATATCTTCCATGGCCAAGCCTGCTTATTTGCTTGACATAACATTACTCACTCAGCTCAGAAAAGATGGTAACCCTTCCATTTACACTGGTTCCGCTTTGGATGACTGCAGCCATTGGTGTCTTGCTGGTGTTCATGATACTTAGAACCACCTACTCTATATGCAGCTTTGGTTACTTCAAAGTGATTTACAAATTACAAGCTTTTGTAATGATTTATAATTCCAAAGATATAATATTTTATCCAAAATTAATGAAAAGAAGTCAAGGACTTGTTTCCCTTACTTTAGATTGTTAACACAAATATAAAATTTACTAGAATTTTGAAGAGCTTTTAAAATACACTTAATAAGTACTTTTTAAGACGATACATGCCGAATGCTTCTTAAAAATTCGTTTTAAAGCATTTTTCTAATAAACAAAAAAAACTGCTTGATGGATAATCAGAGAACTACGTAAAAGCGCTTTTAAAAACAATATCAAAAGCACTAGTTTGGCTGGATGACTCCTACAAAATAACTCTCATTACAATTCAACGCCAGACCTCAGCTGGCGACAAAGCAAGAGCGATATCAAATATCTCTACAAACAAAATAGGAACATGAGCAATGGGCTATACATGGTGGAAGCCGACACATGAAACTTGGGTACCCTTGAGAAGACCAAACAAGGGAAAGTATGGCAATCGGGGGAAGGAAAACAAAAAACCAAGAGCGTTAGCTCACCGTATCTCAAGCAGGATTTCTACTTCAGATCTAACGCTCCTTCTGTATTCTCTTGTCCCTTATCGGTAACTCAATTGGCTTTTGAGCCTCGTGTGGATGTTCTGGTCCCTTGTAAACCTTTAGGTGGGTGAACAGTGCTCTACCAAGCTGTTGCATAAAACATTTCCCATTTGAAACAGAGAGGTAACTAATAGTTAACAAGACAATCCGAGCAGCATTGTGATAAAATATGTATTATTTTTACTTGGGGTGCAATAAACACTTTATCAAACAGCATTATGTATTAATAGCTAAGCTACTTCAATAAATACACACATCTACTTCAAGACACACTTCAGATATTATATTAAGAAAAAGATTAAATATTTACAAATAACTATTATATAGTAATGCTATAATTGTTCTAGCTTCTATCACACATTCGATATACATGAAGACATAATTATTAGCAAGTAAATTCAGTGTCAACAATACTGAGCAAGACAACTCGCTAAAGAAAAACAGTCTCAATTTCCTTGCGCTGCCTTTTTATGACCCGGTTTTGTTATTCACCCTTGTTAACCGCTCCAAACCCACTCCAAATGGTGCGGGTACCCACAGGTAATATGGCATCCCACCCAACAATGAATGGAGGGTAAAACATCACAAAACTAACAGCATGGCAGTACCAGTCTCAAACTTGTGTAAATCAGTAAGCCATAAAGCTATAGATCATAAAACAATTACTTCTATATCTCTATTACAAAAGACTATCAAACCTAGTTCAGCAGCTAAGTCTACATTACAGTCATAGATAAGAATAAAAAATGACTTGTTCCTCAGCATTTACTTTTGATGAAACATCATACCAACTTATCATGCTAACCCAATCCCAATAATGAGAGAGAAGCAAAAAATTTAAATGATTTGTTCACAAAATTAAAAGACAACCTAGCAGCAAATATGTTCACATATCATTTCTAATTGAGCAGCTATTAACCATTTTAGTTTTTGCAACTTTCTGACAGAAGATGAGGAAAACAATAACTTTTATATCCAATCAAACAAAAGCATAACTGAGTTAGAATTATAAAACTCACCCTCCCTTTTGGAAGCATTCCACGAACAGCATGCTCAACAATTCTTTCAGGAATTCTCTGCTGTAGCTGGTCAAAAGTTTCCACTGTCATACCACCGGGTCTTCCTGAATGCCTCCTGTAGAGCTTTTGGGTCCTTTTCTTCCCAGATACGGCAACTTTTTCAGCATTTACCTTTTGAGTTCAAGCATAAAAAAAAAAAACGGATACTGCTCAACAACTATATAATGAAGACATATAAGAGAGTTAAAGAGCAATTATGACTTATGACATATGGAGAATAACTAGATACCAGCAGCTCTTAAACAGGACAATCAGGTTAAAAAATTAAAACGAATTAATTATGAATAGTTACACGACTGATTAGAAAGCCACATTTCAACCACAATTATTTAGTGCCAACCCACATCGTGTGCTTGCATGTATCTAGAAAATGTAACAAATAGGAAAGAGTAGACATAAGGCAGTTCAAGGTTACCAAGGACCTACTCATCGTTCTAAACATACTCTATCTCTCTTGCAGGTCTGGGATAGAAAATGAGATTCAGTCGCACGAGCTAACTAGTTGTCAAAAAGTTTTTATAATTCCTTGAGGACCCGCATTAAAATAATTTCCAGTATATTAAGATATTGATAAGATGACTAACATCCAATAAAAGTCAAGAACAGCTACCTTTCCTACCAAACGTCCAAAATTCACATCACCCTCCAAATACCTTCATTGGTGGCCCTATCAAATTCAACATAATCTAATTTATCTGTTACTTAAAACATTATACACCTTGGAGTTTCACTGTCTCTATTCCTTAAAAGAAGGGGGAAAAAAGTTAGAGGATTATAAAACTTCATTGGACCTAATTAAAGTAGATTTCCCCACCTAAGGCACCAGCAAATTAGCCATAAAAGAAAAGAAAGCTCTGCCCAAGATTAAATTAGTTTATTCGATTAAAGAGGAAATTTAGAGTACTGATGTAATGGCATATGGTGTTTGCTAGCATTAAATTTCTTCCCACATTAGATAAAATAACCTAGGCATAGCTGATAGCCCTAACAAGATTAACTCAGGAGAGACTATTGTTAGATTCCGATACTCCAATGTGGGTCTAATACACAGGTACAGTACCCTCCAACAAAGATTCCAAGAGTGGAAAAACAATTATAGCAACATAAATGCTTCTATATCATTATATAAGAAACAAGGAGATTCTAAAGATCCTAAGGTCATTTAACAGTCACAGAATTCCAAGCAGCTCAAAGTATGAGCTACGACAAGTGCTTCAAGCCTTCTCGATTAGTTAAACAGGAAAAATAAAAAACGAACTAATATATTAGCCACAAAAGTCAGATATAGAGAATATTCAATTAAACTGGTTTGATTTATCTTAACAAAACTACGTGAACTTGATGCCAAAACAACACAAGCATTATTAGAATTAATTTCACACATTGTACAAAAAAGGGCACCTCTTTGAAAAAATTGACTGCACCAAGAGCACATTCGTCTCAATGCATTAAATTTAAGCATTCATCACCAATGTAATGAAGAAATATTATGCCTCTAATTAAATGAACCACATACCACAATCACATATGCTCCCATGTCCACACTAGGAGTGTAGGTGGCCAGATTCTTTCCACGAATATGAATAGCAATGGTTGACGCAAGTCTTCCGAGAATTTTATCTGTTGCATCAACTATATACCACTGTTTATCTGAGTGCAAGTGATCAGAAGTTTTGGGATACCATGTATTATTCCAAATGTCCTACAAAACATAAAGCAATTATAACCACAAACGTATTAAAAGAAATAATAAGGAGAACAAAGGAAAGTAGAAAATCTTATAGTATCCAACATTAAGAGGATAAGCACAAGGCAAACTTGTAAAATACACACAAACACAGAGATATATAAAAATAAAATAAAAAGTCAAGACTCATCAACTTGACGGAATTGGGCTCTTAACAAGTTGAACAAAATTACACTTCAAACTAAAATAACAACCAACTCTTTATTTCACCACAGACTCATGAACAAGCTTGAAGAAACCAACCATTAAATCATGAAATTTTCTGTACAATGAATCTACCAACCACAATCATTTATTCTAGTCCAAAGAGGGGGGAAAAAGTCAAAGTAAACATCAATACATTGAACATTAGACCTCAATTTATCGTATTTCCTACATTTTCTCAGTAACCAAACAACGCTACAGCAAAATCCTATAAAACGACAAAGAAAAAAGAGGGGTTTTCATTTGTTCAACTCCACAACAACAACAACCCACCAAAAAGAAAACACAAACATTCTCACTAGCAACTACGACTAGAAAATTAACGACAGAGGGAGGGAGAGAAATTACAGGGCCGTTGATTTCAGACTCATCGAACATCCAGCGTTGATTTTCGGGTACAATAGAGACGTCCTGGCACCGGACTTGAAAAGGTCGGTGGGTGTTTAAAGGCAATGCCGTCGGCGCAGAAGCTCTTAGTTTTGAAACCGAGAAGCCCAGAAATGGACTGGCCAATGCGGTGGGTTTCTTGAGACGAGGAAAATAGGATTTTGATGTTGAAGAAGAAGAGGAAGAGGAAGAGGAAGAGGGAGTTGAGAACATGACAGAAGTGGAAGCCGAAGCACAAAGAATCGCCATTCTCTGTTGTCACTCTACTTGCAGTGGTTTATGTCTGTGTTTGGCGATGATAATATATAACCGGATAAGATTTTTAGATGTATTTTTTTTTTTTAAGGAATTTAGATGGGGTTTCTATTCTTTATTCTTCCTTCAAATAGTCATATAAATCATGATTATTGGTTTAAAATAATAATAAAGAATAAATAAATGTAAATGTAAGAAACAAGTCAAATCGAAATTGATAAACAATTATGCCAGAATATATATAAAGTACGTACCGATGGAATTATATAAAGATACCGAATACGATCTACTTATTTTATATACTTTGATTTTATATGTATACATTTATTAAAAATCTTTTATAAATGAGTAACTCATATTCGATGTTCTTATATAATTTTATCACTACGTATCAATAGAAAAATAACTATTTATATACACTTACATATCACTTATCAAGTCAAATATATATGAGAATATTATAATATAATTTCACTTATTCTTGTTACCGATAATTAATTTAAAAAATTAAACTATTTTTTAATAGTGAAAATTGTATTTTCAATTATTTTTAGATAGTAGTGAATAACATCACACCCCATGGGGTTAACCTTTTGAATTTTGAGCGTACGAAATACTATAAAGCTTATGGATAATCTTAATAAACAAAAATAAAAAAAAAAACTGATTTTTTAAAAATGGATATTTACCATCCTTCTTTGAAAAGAGATCCATTTTCTTTATAAAATAAAAGAAAAAACCGATTTTTTTATAATTTCTTTTTTGAAAAATAACAACCTTTTTTTCCATTTATTATTTTAATTTTCAATTGATCTCCATCCATTTTGAGATGGACAGTAGAGATTCATATTAAAAAATTATTTTTCTGATTTATTTTTTAATAGAAGATTGTTGATAAAATTGATTCTGAATGTCACAAACCTCAGGACAGGTGTTATTCACTCTTTATTTTTATTACATTTATTTTCAACGGTGGACATCATTTGATGGATATTTTTAAATCTCCTCCACTGTTTTTTTTTATAATTAATTAACAAGTATTATATAAATAATTTGCAGTTTCCCAAAGTATGTGATAAATATGGAAAGCCTTCAGTCCAATTTCAAGGGATTGTTTCTATTACTATTTACTGCAAACATGAGTACATTTACAGCTATTTTTTTCTCTTCAAACAAAACATGTTTTGTTCTCCTCTCCTTCAAAACAGTTGAAAAAAGAAAAGAGATGTATATATAAATTTGGAATGAGACTAGCAGTAGACATCTTTCAATGCATACGTTACATTATACAATGCATGTGGTTTGAACAGTTATTCAACAAATTCGAAGGGAGCTTTACCGAAACATATCGAAGAAATTGACGGTTTCATTAAGTGCCTGAATGAAGTCATCAACATCCCCTTTAGTATTGTAAAAGTATAGGCTAGCACGCGCACTTGCATTTACTCCTAAATACCGGTGGAGAGGTTGAGCGCAATGATGACCTGATCTGATAGCCACTCCGTGCTGGAATTATATATGTTAGTTGCTATTTATGATAAATCCCTTTTCACTCTGTTAAATGTTAATCAAGTTTTGCTACACTAGAAACATCAATAAAAATGAGAATGAAAAGACATTACAAAAATATGAACTTTGCATGTGCACCAGTGAAAGGGCCTCAGCTTGTTTAAGTACCTGTTGGTCGAGGATAGTTGCAACATCTGTAGGGTGAATATTCTCAACATTAAACGAACAGAGAGCAGCTCGGTGAACATTCTCTGACGGCTTAGGGCCATAGATGCGAACATTGGGGACTGCGAGGAGGTTTTCATACAAATAAGTAGCTAGCTCTATCTGTGAAACAACAATTGCAACTGTAATTAGAATATAAATGTATATTGCTAGACAATGAAATGACTTCCTAAAAATGGGACACATCTCTAGAATTTTACAATCAAAATGAAAGTAGTGGAACGAACCAAATTAACAGATCTCATTTTTCCTCCCATCAAACCAATTTCAGTCCACATCGTGTAAATAAATATGTTAACAGCTTTTAAAAAACAAATGCTGGAATCCGAGCTGCATGTCACGGGGTGAGAATTTCTTCTAGGCACACCCGTGCGGCACTTAGGCAACTTCCGTGGGATCGTTGCTAAATAAGCCTTGTAAGAGGGACACTCGGGCAAGTTCTTGGACGAACGTTGCCGAGTGTGAAGATGCGGAAACGATTTAGAGTGAGGAGAGTCGGGAGAGGGTTGAAATGGGGAGCCTGGAGACAGTGCATCGGTGAGACTTACGAAGGAAGACCACGATGCTCTGGATCGCTAGAATGCTCACAAATACTCTCAAAGGAAGAGTTGTATTAATGTAAGAATTCTAGGATGATTTACAAATGAGGGGGGGTTGGCTATTTATAGGTGAGCCACCTCCTTAAGGAATGTTCTAGATTAATCTAGTCTAATAAAGGAGATTAAGTCTCCAGAATATTCTACACCTAGCTAGAATACTCTACATGTATTTACATGCCTTTACAAGGTTCTAGATTATTCTACAACTATCTAGCTAGATACAAGAATGGTGTAGAGAGGGTTGGGTTGCTAGAGACTTCCAGAAGCTTGACCAATGCTGGAATTGTGGAGAAGTCTCTAGAATCTTCCAAGAGCTTGGCATAGTTGTGGCCTTTGTTGGGCTCCTGTGCTTGACAGCTTGCGGCCCGTGACATCCTCCCCCACCTAAGTTCGCAACGTCCTCGTTGCGTGGGCGCTGAGTATGTTGGAGTTGGCCACAAGTTGGTTCATTCATGCGGAAGGTCTTCGGTTTGGGAAGCCTCCCTTGAGAGACCGAATTCGAGTCTCGCATCCTTAACTCGACGCAAGTGGGCTGGCTAGGTTTCGAAGGTGATCCAGCATCTCGGGTGCCTTCTCTCGGTGCCTTCGATCGCTTCCCATGGCTTGCGCACTTCTTGCTCCTTCGAACGCCTACGGTCGGCTGGTTCTATGGAGAAGTGGGAGAACTAGATAACACCTCAAGTTTTGTGGCGGGCTGCATCCTGCATGGCTCGGGCAGGGATTCCGCCTGGATGAAGAGTGTCTTGGACTTGTTTTGCTTGTTGTGGGAACGTTGGTCGCCACGAACAAGCGTTTGGATTTCGAATCGAGCAACTTCGCTATCGGAGAACGTGGCTCGTGCTAGCTGTGATTGCTCTCTAGTGGCAACTTCGCTATCGGAGAACGTGGCTCGTGCTAGCTGTGATTGCTCTCTAGTGGCAACTTCGCTATCGGAGAACGTGGCTCGTGCTAGCTGTGATTGCTCTATGGTGGCAACTTCGCTATCGGAGTGCATGACTCGTGCTAGCTGTGATTGCTTTTTGGCGACAACTTCGCTATCGGAGTGCATGACTCGTGCTAGCTGTGATTGCCTAGTAACGAGCTCCAAACCCTGCTGCTTGGAACCGACCTGCTCTGATACCACTTGTCACGGGGTGAGAATTTCTTCTAGGCACACCCGTGCGGCACTTAGGCAACTTCCGTGGGATCGTTGCTAAGTAAGCCTTGTAAGAGGGACACTCGGGCAAGTTCTTGGACGAACGTTGCCGAGTGTGAAGATGCGGAAACGATTTAGAGTGAGGAGAGTCGGGAGAGGGTTGAAATGGGGAGCCTGGAGACAGTGCATCGGTGAGACTTACGAAGGAAGACCACGATGCTCTGGATCGCTAGAATGCTCACAAATACTCTCAAAGGAAGAGTTGTATTAATGTAAGAATTCTAGGATGATTTACAAATGAGGGGGGGTTGGCTATTTATAGGTGAGCCACCTCCTTAAGGAATGTTCTAGATTAATCTAGTCTAATAAAGGAGATTAAGTCTCCAGAATATTCTACACCTAGCTAGAATACTCTACATGTATTTACATGCCTTTACAAGGTTCTAGATTATTCTACAACTATCTAGCTAGATACAAGAATGGTGTAGAGAGGGTTGGGTTGCTAGAGACTTCCAGAAGCTTGACCAATGCTGGAATTGTGGAGAAGTCTCTAGAATCTTCCAAGAGCTTGGCATAGTTGTGGCCTTTGTTGGGCTCCTGTGCTTGACAGCTTGCGGCCCGTGACATGCAGCTCAAATTCAATAAAGCTTAGAAATTAAATGGCAACGAACAACAATACAAATGAAATACATCTTTCTCTTGAAAATTCTGAAATATCAGCAACAACTAAATAAAATAAAATAAAAAAACGAGGGCAAACCTTTTAGGACATGAAATTATTACAGATCTGTCCCAACCAAAAGAAAGAAATTTCAACACTCCATTGATTGCCATCATGATATAGCATACATAACCTCATAGTAAAAGCAAACTTTATTCTTTTTTATCTGGATCAGATAAATACATTATGTTGACCGAATAAAAAGGGCAGAGGTCCAGGTCCAAATGAAGATCTTCTCTCCCTACCAAAACCGCTTGGAGTGGAAGGACACTACAGGGAGCATCAAGCCACCCCATGAAAAAACCGGGATTGGCATATCTACAGCTACCATGTGTAAACCAGGACCGAGATCGGGTCATCCCGGTTCCCCGGTACCAAGAAACGTAGATGTCAAGGCCCAAAAAGCCACGATATCACAGTGCGCTGGTTCCCTGATACCTAGGAGCACCGGTACCACGGTCCCTGGTACCCGATACCCCGGTGCCACAATTCCCTCCTTGGACTGGACTACCAGGCATCCCCCATCCACTTAGCTAGGGGAAACAACAGCAAGGGAGGTCCCAACACGTGGAGAGAGACCTCCAGGGAAGAAAGAACGGATACACCAAGGAGCCAAACCTAGAACGAGGCCACATCATGAGAAGAGGAAACATGCAGTGACATCCAGCAAAAGGAAAGGGGGTTGACATTTGCAAACGCCATTAACGGAAATGGTCAACTTCATCAAATCCTACCAAAACAGAAGTTATTTACTAGATTCAAGGAACAATTCCCGCACTTAAACAAAGCCACCATCAATGCCAAATCAATGTTCCTTTAATTGATCACTGATTGATCAAATTAACGGGATGGACAGCAAGAACCGGAATCTATAAATATTATAAAGCTCTCTTTCTTATGAGGGCAAGAAAAAAAATCCACTTATCTACAAAAAAGAACAGTCACCATCACCTACGGTATCGAATTCTACTAATCAACTAGCACGAGTTCACCATCACCTACTGTGTCCAGGAAAGTCCCGAATCCTTCTAAACCTTTATTGTGTTATTATTTTGTATATCATTCTATCAATGAAGAAACCCTCTAGAGTGTATATAAGAGAATTGTCACATACTGCATCCTATTTTTGATTATCAACTCGATTGAGACCTACTTGTCCATATCAGGAACGTACCGGTAACAAGTGGTACCTCTCGAACTGTTACCTACCAGGTCACGGTTTAAAAGTGTTAGTTGGAAATCCTTCCTTTGTAACTTTTCGGTTAACACATTACGAAAGGTTCCAAACTTACCCGCTCCTTGAGCAAACATGCGAACTGAAAGATGTGTATGATTTGTGCAATATAACAAAGCAAATTCTTATGGTCAACATGTACACCATATTTCTGCATACCAATAAGTTGTGCTTTTTACTATAATTTAGTAACAAACAGAAAAGGCAAAAAAATCCAATTCACCTCATATTCATGAATCCTTTGCATGCCAATTGCTGACAAATAATCAATTGCTGCTCCTAACCCAATTGCTTCACCAATTGCTGGTGTTCCAGCTTCAAATCTGATCAAGTTAAAAACTAATTAGCCAATACAGCACATAGGAAAGAATAGATACACAACTATGAAAGTGAAATTGAACAACCACTCCCCAGATAACCAGATTTCATTGACAGCTTAATACAATGCACAGACAACCCTGCCAAAATATAATTATGCTGGACTAGTCGACCTTCCTAATAGTCTTATGAATAAAATATGAAATACATGCATCATCCACCAGTCAGTTAATAAATGAACTACATAAAAATGTCCCTAAAGTCTCTTTTGTCCACATTCTTGTATCCTTGCTCCAAGGGTTAATAGAAGAGATGATAAATCGTCAATTTCTCTATAATTCAAATTCCTTCTAAAATTAAAAAACCTTCTTCTAGAACCAGAGGGAATTTACACAGCAATGAATTGAAGCATTTTGATTCAGGCAAAGACTATAAAGCCAAGGGATCCCATAATTTTTTAAAAAACTCTATGAGCCAAACATACAAGAACTCTTCACATCATTTATTCAAAAACAACACAATACATTATTCTAGGATACTCACTTCTTCTTCAATCCTAGGGAAGTTTATCAACCATTCTCTGACCTCAACTAACTTGATCATCGGAACCCACTCGTCAGCAACCTTACTAGCTGCACTCTGACTTCTGAACCTTGGTAAAGAGATTTCCACCCAATTTCCAACACCTTATGGGCCGTTTGGTATGGGGTCATCTTTACATAGGAATGGAAATCTCATAGCATTCTCATGTTTGTTAGCAGGTTTGGATTTTTTATTTCCCTAGAAAGTGAATCACATTAACCTCCAAAGGGGTAATATGAAACCCATCACAACTAGTGGGTTTCAGATTACCCTACATCAGATTCCCACCGTGGGACTCACATTTAATTAAAAAAATAATTGATAATTTAAAAAAAAAAATCGTCCAAAAAGTTTCCAGTTTTATTCTAACATTTTCTTACACTTTCTCACTACCCAAACACTAAATTTCCAAATTTCAAAACCTAACTTTCATCAACTAAACAATGCCCAACTTCATCTTCATCAAAACACAATCATAACTCACAAATAATCTCCCAAATCAACATCAAACACCATCAACACCAAAAGAAAAAAATTGCAAGATCTGGGTGATGAAGAGCTTCGATGATGTGGAGGTGAGGACGAGCTTCGATGAAGAAAACAACGAAGATCAAGCACCCAACTGGAGGCAACGATGACGTGGAGACAAGGAGAACGACGATGACGTGGAGGCAAAGACGATGACAACATGGAGGCAAGGATGACAACAACGGATTACATTTATGTTGAATGCATCCAAGTTTCCAAAAAAACCTAGATCTGGAGAGAAAGACAGAGAGAGAGATGGAAAGAAAGAGATGAAATGGATCTGGAGAGAAAGAAAGAGAGGAGAATTATTATTTTTTTCCTTTTTCTTTTCTTGAAATGGATCTGTTTTTTTTTTCACGCATGAAGTCTAGTGAAGTGGCTTTGCTCTTATTGATCTAGAACCTGCTATTTTCAAGCATGAAGTCCAATGAAGATGGACTTCGAATTTTTTGTTAAAAAAAAAATATAGTTTTTAATTAAAAAAAAAACAAATTCCTATATACAACCAAACACTTTTACTTGATATTCCCAAGAATCCGACATAATATTCCCATGCCCAACCAAACACATGTATACAAGTTTCCCAGGAATCAAATTCTTGTGTTTAACTTTCCCAAGAATCACATTATTTTAATTACCCCATACCAAACGGCCCCTTAGTTACATATGCAACCTAGAAAACCACATAAACTCGCAAACCATTTATGTTCTTCTCAATTGCGCATTGGCATTATCCAAAAGTCAATGACAACATTAGGAAAACCATATCCTCTCTCTATGATTAACTACTCTAAAAAGTAGAAGAGATATCTACGAGAGTCCAAACTAAGGTTTCAAGGAGATACCCAATGTTTCAAAAATCGAACTAAGGTGAGGTGGCGCCTCACGGCTAAGGTCGCCAAGGTCGCCTTGAGTAAGCCGCCTCATCCTCTATAAGGTTGTGACACGTCTCAATGCCTTTTTTGCCTTGCGGCAGTGGAAATGGTGTGTGGCAGTACAAATAACATCCCTTCCTGTTGGTGTCAACCCAATGAACATGCAAGTGTCTTTTTTCAATAGTTAGGAAATACATACTGAGAATAAACAAAAACGGAACTAATGTTGTTTTAACATATTTTAAAAAAAAACCACTATAAAACCTAAAAACCAAAACAGGTTGGCATAGGCGGTGCAAAGCCTTATTGTGGCATGTTTTAATATAAAATCCCCACTATAAACCTAAAAAAAAACCCAAACTTCATCTTTATAACATAAAGTCGGTACATTTTGCCTCCATCTCACTCTCACCTATCCTAGACTCCAAGACTCCAGGATCCAAGACCATCAAACCCTAAGTTCTTCTCCAAGAGTTCCAATGGCTATCTTCATTATCCAACGGGTATTTTTTTCGATTATTTTTTTATATCGAATAGAAAAGAACCAGTTTGGAAGTATGGGGTTGAGGTTGAAACAGATGAAGGGAAGGCATATAAGTACATTGCTTTTTGTGGAAAAAAAAAAGAAGAAAAAATTCCATATTTCAAGCCACTAAACAATTTTTTTTGTAATGCACTTCTTTTTTAGGATCTTTATGTTAGTAATGTTGATTGTGTACTATTTATTAAATGTAATGGATGATTTTATATTTTAGTATATTTAAAAAAAATGCATTATTTATCATTTTCGAATTGAGTTGCCTTGCGAGGACGTCAGAACCGCCTCACGCATTTTAAACCATTGGAGATACATCCCAACCATATTAGTGGTAAAATTAAGTATGAAAACCTTATCGATTCTGATCTTCAATAATATTTAGTAGAAATAAAATGAAATGAAAACCCACTTATCAGTTACTTGCAATATAACAAGGAAACCGATGGGAGATGGGAAATAGAGAAAGAGAGAGAAGAGAGAGAAATCAGAATTAGGGGAGATACAAATCAGATTAGAAAGAGGAGAAATCCATAGAACATAGGGGAAATTCGGAAGAATAGGGATTAGAAAAGAATGACCGAGGAAAAGAACAAGAATTAATTTAGGGAGAAAGAGGATTAAGGTTCTAAAACCACAATTTTTATTCATCAATTCATAACATGAAAAAACAAACAACAGGGGTGCCTATTTATAACAACTAAAGGCAAATCGATAAAAACAAGTAAAATAAAACCTAATCTAATTAAAATAAGTATTTCCTAAATTTAAAAATAAAATAAAAATCTAAATGTAATAAATTATAAACACTTCTACAATATTTTATCTCCTATTCCACATCAGAAATGTATGCTAAAACAATGTTTAAAGCATTTCGAATACCAAAATGATGTTGACAAACCAAAAATTTTGAGAGAAACAGAGAAAAAGTTAATAAAGAATGGGAAATTAGTTACAAAGTGGCATGAGAAATAAGTAAATAAATCAGTTATGTTCCAAACCTTACTAATATCTAATGAATTTCGTAATGCATTCCTCTCATAAAACAAGTGTAACCCACTGGGTATTGCAAATAACCAACCAAATAATGATTTAACTATACTTGTTGACTTCTAGTCCCAAAAGTCATCATCATGTAAGTGGACCTTTAAATTCAAGTATCCACCAAGGCACCGATATAAACACATTCAATGAACTAAAGGTAAAAATAACAAAGATGCTAGCAATACTGTAGTGTTTGCATTTATTTATCAGATTAAATTGGTTTTTCTGAAAAAAAAAATTAAGAAAAAAAAATCAACCAACCTGGATGGAGGTTCTGCATAAGTGGAATGATCTAGAAACACATCAGAAATCATTTCTCCACCACCTATGGGAAGGGAAAAAATGAAACAGATTAGAAACAGCTTCAAAGTAAACTGGCATTACAACTCTCAAAAATATAGTAGTAGAGAACTCTGCCACACAAAAAACTTTTGAGCAGAAAAGCTCTAATTGTAGATTCAAAAAGCATCAACTTACCTAAAAATGGAGGCATGGCTGACAAGAGATCACTCTTACCATATAAGAATCCAATGCCCGTAGGCCCACACATCTGAAGCATGATTATTTCTTAAGTTCATATACTCACCATCAAGCCCTTGAGTTCAGTATACAACGCAATAACCTAACCTTGTGAGAAGAAGCCACAAGAAAATCAGCATCAAGGCGTTGGACATCAACAACCATATGGGGAACACTTTGACAAGCATCTACAAGCACTTTAGCCCCAACATCATGTGCCCAATGCACAACCTCTTCAATAGGTAGAACAGAAGCTACAGAAAAATAAAATACAAATATGTAAAACACAAATATAACAAGTATCCACTAACATCCTAAAGAAAAACCTGCAATCAATAGCATCAGTATATCTTAAAACCATTCAATTACTTGAAGGAAGCAACATGCTTTTAGTCTTTTATATAAAAATAAAGCCACACACAAGTACACAACAACTGCTATGAAAAAATCAATCAAAAGATTGTATTGTAACCGGTAACTTACGCTATGAACTGTTAAACAGTGTCAGCATAGCACAAGTAAACAAACATGAATACAATACAAATACTTGCTTTGGTACCATGTTAAGTAAATCCAAGATATTAAGTGAATGGCTCAACTTTACAACTATATCTAATATTATACTTGGATGATACAAGGGTGTCCCATTACATGGATGATACAAGGATCTAATGTAAAGTGGCACCCAAATTCCTGGTACAGGGTTGAACTAATATGCAAGATATATGCCTTTGTGAATCCCGTCGAGTCAAGATGGAGTTAAAATGAGAACTCCACTTGAGGTTCAGTAGTTGGTGTTGCATGAAATTTTAAGGACAAACTTGATCTTTTTTTCCCTTTCAATATCTTTGCAGTATCTCTATGACTCTCATGAGTTACAATATATTTCCCCAAAAAACAGTCAACTATCTAAGAAGTGTTATGAGTAAATCTGAATATGGTAGCCAAGGATTATCAATTGTCTTGTCTCAATCAAACCTACGACATAATGCAAGGCTCATCAGAACATTACTATAATATAGAAAAAAGGTTTCAACCATGCCATAGAAGTTTTTTCTTTTCTTTTTAATTAATATAAATCTAAAATTTAAAAACAAAGTCACTTTGTATTTTATTTTTAATTTTTAATATATGAGGCCTCTCTTGAAGTGATCATTAGGGGAAAACAATATATAAAAGCTCTCTTTCACTGTTCTGATAAGAGGATATATCCAACTTTTCAATGCTATATTTGAGATTAGTCCTTTTCAAAATGGAAATGCTTGATAAGATGGGAAGCCTGTATACCTCTGCTCTACAGCCAATCCTGCTTTCAAATTTCTGATTGAACTTGTAGATTCCTAATGAGGTCAACAAAGGAGAGATTGGCTTTACATCTTATATTGCTTATTGTGAGTTTAAATGCGGAAAGTTCAATGAGAAGTCTGACAAATGGCTTCTGGTTTTTACCATTGATGCTAATATGCAATAAAACAAAATTGTAGGATTTTGGAGGTGCATCTATTCTTTGTATAATTTTTAGTTGATTTCTATATAAAGTTAAAACTTTTCTTATTTACATGTGTATTGATATGGTAGCAACATGATTCACTTAAGGTCATCAAGTAGTGCAGCTACCACTGAACTACTGAAGCAGGGTGTCCTGTTGTTGTGGTGATGGGGAAGTAAGGAGGTGGGGAGGCATGTGATTCGATCTTGTATTAAGTAAATGCTCTCACGACTACCCACCATTTATTCAAGTAAAAAAGAAGTAAAACTAACAAAATTATGGTCAATAAAATACACATACTTGACCATATAGGACATGTCTGTATTTATTTTTAGTTCAATTGTTGTACATAAGTTAGATATTCTTTAAAATATCATGTTTTTGTATTTAACCATATAATACATATTATATTCCATATTTTGCAATTTTCAGTAACAACATAAATACATAATCTACTGAAATCCAGGAATTATATGTCGATCTTTATATGTAATTTTTCAACATAATTAGATTATATGCTAAGAATTTTTCAGGAATTGGATAATCCAGTTTCAGTTTTAAATATGATAAGTAGTTCTTTTCCTTTTTTCATAATTAAATGATTCAAAACCGATATTAATTGAAATTTATATTCATTTGTTAGCAACTGCTTATGAAATTTCAGCAATCATATTTCATAAGTTTATTCCTATTGAGTTCTGACTTTCAGTAAATCATGTCGATGTGCATAATTCACACAAAAAAAAAAGGCTTCATTGCATTTTTCTATTAATTTGAATGTTAACATATAAATATATAATAGATGATGAATATAAGGAATGATATATTTGATTAAATTGTAATAAATTTAAAATCGGAAAAGCTACTTCCATCATGTTCTATTAATTCTAAACTTGAACGTAGTTAACTTCTAGCATAAAGGTCTACAATTGCCCCACAATCTATCTGTGATTCTTTAGTGTATCACATTGTTCTTCACTGCTATTTTTTCTCTTATTTTATATGTTTATTATAACTGCAACAAACACTCGTTAGTTTTTATTTGAGGAATAAGTTTTTCACACAAGAATGAGCCCCAGTAGTGTAACAGCAATATTTTAAAGTATCCTTGTTTGTTTATGATATAGGAGAAAAAAGGATGGAAACAACAAACTCCATAAATTGAAAAACTTACCACCCACAAAAAAAAAAAAAAAATCAAAGAAATATAGAGTATTGATGCCTAGTAAAGTTTAATAAGGCACAGATGACTAACTCACTACTCAATGGAACGTCTATGGAAAGAGATATAACTTGTTTGGGGAATATTGTTTTTAGAACTAAATTTTATGTTATAGCATCACTATAGCATAGTTCAAAACATACTAGATACACACTACCATTACCAATTAAGAAACAAACATGCCTCTTAAATGAACTTTTATAAAGTGACTATAGCTCCAATTACGTAACAACAAAACTAATTCTAGCCTCAAGTCGCATCCATAAGAGTCTCCGAGTCTGCTAAAGCTCTACCAATTCTTATGTGTGGTGTCAGAAATTGGTGTCAATGTATTCCATGCAGTATAAGGAAAGTGCAAGCAACAAAAAATCCAAACCACTATCCCACCAACAAGTAACAACTAACAAGAGTATCAACATCAACAGTCAAAGTCAAGCAGAACTATCTGTGACAGAAAACCTACCAAGCATGTTTGAGACATGATGGGTGACCACAAGTTTTGTCTTGCTCGAAAGCATTTCTTTTAACTTGTCCAGATCTGGAATTTCATCGTCATTTAAATTCAAAAACTTCAATATTGCACCAGTCTTTTGAGATATAAGTTGCCAAGGAACAATAGCACTATGATGTTCAGCAATGGTGAGTATTATCTGCAAGAAACATTTTGCAACTTGAGCTGCATATGCAGAATAACAAAAATGGCCACATTGAGGTCCATTAAAACAAACCTATTACAGTGAACTGAGTGAATAAATAAATTAGAAAAAACCTTTGTTTTAGTTTGGAGTATAAGAAGAAAATACAAAAATAAATTGAAATTCACTTTCCAGTCATGAATTGAGCTAAGAAGAAAAAAGTAAATATCTTCCCAATGAGATCATGATAAGAAAAATGAAATCGTTCTTAAAATATCATAGAACGTTAACGTTAGGGTGTGCAGGACCTATGAAAGCTCTATGAACTGATTATTTAAAACTATAACTAGGGAAATGACCCAGCACCCTGATTTTTGTAGCTGCAACTTTTGGCTTTTCTCAAGTGAGAAAGCTTGATCAATCTTATATGCTAACAAAAGAATTACGCATTTCCACATTCTAAAATTTAACAACAAAAAAAAACCCATTACTTTATAAACCACATAATGATGTATCAGGAATGGGAGTGCTCTCTAGTAATTTTTTTTTTACTCGTTAGATCAAAAGCAGAAAGATGGGCAATCTCCCTCTCTCTCTATCATGTAGCCCTTTAGCTGCTTCTGCTAGGACTGAACAGAAAACTTTTATAGTAGAACAGGGTGAGAAACCTATAACGAATGTAGTGAGATTGATGGAAATGTGCAGAAGTAAAAGTTTCTCTCTAAGAGCGGAAAATAATTGTGCTTTAAAAATTTCCAGATGTTTACTGGGGTCTGGGGTGGACTATAGTAACAAAGATGGAAAGATTTTCAAGTTACTTGTTACTATCAAATCTGGATGCAGAGGTTCAGTAACAAGGGGAAGTTCTTCAAAGTAACTCATAATGTAGTTGGTTTCATAAGAAATATGATTATTCCAACAAGGAGATTCTACATTTTCAAAATCAATGACAGTGATAAAAAATTCAAATCCACAAAAGGGAATGGACATGGAATAGAGCAACGTTATGCGTCAGAGACAAAGCCTTTGATTCATTTATGTATACAACTAAGCTTGTCCAAAAAATTAATGAAATTTCCATGAGGTTTTTCTTCCAGAAAAGGCTCTTTACTTCTATAAAGATGTTGAAGAGGCTATCACGCTGAGTAAGAAGGGTTGTGCTCTGTTTCTGTCGCTTTGCAGATATAGGCATATAGCATCCCATGTGTAATAGGATTATAGATAAAATGAAATCTAAAGGGAGCAGACTGAGCATTGAAGGGCTTCTTTGAAGATAAAATATGCTTAAGCAAGGAGCTCCTTGTTTCATGCCCTTCTTAAATCTATGAGGTTTGCAATTCACTTCACACGGCAACAAGGGAAGCTAAGTGATCAAATTCCTACTGCCACCAAAGAGTTAAGGGTAAACTATTCATAAACTCTGCCAAAAGAAAGGCAGCTCCTCAAACAAAACTTCTCCAGAAAAGCAGCAAAACAAGCCCAACTTATGTGCGTGGGGGAGCATTAGAAATCATGTGTGAAAACAGAATCCCAAATGAAAAATAACATAAAAAGAATGGTTAATATATAAATGGGACTTGCAACCGATTAAAATCAGAAAAAAATGGTCAGAACTAATAAGCATTTTACTAGACATATGATTTCCCTCAACATATAAAACAAGGTAAAACTTATTAGCAAAAAAATATGAACACAGAAACATAAACAGAAAGTTCAAAGAGGTGTAAGGAAGAAACCTCATCTCCTGGTTTCAAGTTAGAGAGACCCCAAGAATAGGCAACTAGATTGATGGCTTCAGTAGCATTCCTGGTAAAAACAATCTCTCTAGAGTCTGACGCATTTATGAAAGCAGCCACCTTCTTTCTAGCCAACTCATACTCATCAGTTGCCTTTGCACTATATTACATTTGACAACAGAGACATTATATAAGATTATTATTATTATTATTATTATTATTACTATTATTACTATATTATTCATGCTTGTGTATAGACATGAGGCATTTTAAGAATTGTAAAAAATTAAACCTCAAGTAATGAATTCCACGGTGCACATTCGAGTTATAGGCTTCATAATAGTGTTGCAAAGCCTTGATTACAGCAACGGGTTTCTGTGAAGTGGCCGCATTGTCAAGATACACAAGTTTCTTTCCATTCACCTCCTGCACACACATACACAAGCGTAAGTAAATAAATAATCGAAGGGAATGGAATGGAAGACCTCCAAGGTTGTTTGTTTTTAATAACCTGATGGAGAATGGGGAAATCAGGTCGGGTGATGTGACCGAGCGAAACGGATTTGGAGTCAGCAGAAACCAACACAGACGGAGACAGAGAAGACGAAGAACAAGAAAACCGGTGGAACCCTAACCTCTGAACCGCGGTGGAATTAGGGTTTAAGAAATTGAACGACGGCAGTTTTGGAACAACTGCTTCCATCATCAGTCGAATTAGGTCCACTATTTTTCACTTGCCTAATCAGTTATCAACACAAGCGATTCACTGGATTGAATAATAGAATATCAGAAAACTAAACCAATTAATCGGATATATCAATAATAATAATAATAATAATAAACAGTTAATTGGACTGCAACCATGGAAAAAAGCATGGGTTCAAAAATTGAAGTGGGAAATATGCATACAACTAAGTTTTTTTGCTCTGCTTGAACAACACTACAAAAATCGTCACAAAAACAAATAAACAAAAACTTCAGAAAAAAAAAAGTAAAATAAATCACAATTACAACTTACAATTGCAAACAAAAACCAAATGATAAGCCAATAATTCAATAATCAGGCCATCGTTATAGCATCACCAGCAAAGAACAAATCAAATTTGCACTGGTCTGTGTAGCCTAGAGAATCATCCAACTTGATGTGAAGAAACCCACTAAATTTTCCTATCAGAATTTCTTTAAACACTCAAAAAGGTTCAAACTTTGGTTGCAGTACATAAAGTTATCAGTGAGAGAGTTACCTGAAAAGCATGGAGAGCGAAATGTTTGGAGCTCCATAGAGACACTGGCTAGCGGCTAGCAAATATGTATAGTATTCAACAAGGGTAAATTGCAATAACAGGCCCTCGTATTCTTCCATATTACTACAAGATTGAACTTTGGATTTAATTACTGGAAGATACCATTGACCCCGTTTGACCACCGTTAAATTTAACCGTGGTGTCAACATTGAGTGATCTGTACCAACAAAATTTAAAATGCAAAAAGCATAAAATAATAATAGAGTACATCAATAATAACATTAAAAAGAAACTTTAAAAAAAAAAAATCACTTTTTAGTTTAAAGAAAGGCTAATTGGCATTGATGACTCTAAACTATATTCGAATTTACATATTAATCCTTATACTTTTTTTTTCATTAAACCCACTAAATTTTCATAAATTGACAATAAGTGATGGAACCATAACGCCATCCATTTTCTATCATGGCAACTTATACTAAATTCCCCTTATTATATACATAATTGCATCAAACTAGAAAATATATAATAATATAACCTAAATACCCATCTGGCCAAATTTTAAAAATTTAAATTTAAATTTAAAATTGAAATAATTGTTAAATAATAATAAAATTCTAAATTTTTTGATAAAGAAAATTAAATAAATAGAGAAATAAAAAAATATTTAATACTTATTTTAATTATCTTTTTTATTTAAATATCCCTATAAAACCTAGAAGAATATTTAAATTATTTAAGGGATAAATTATCTTTTTATTTAAATATCTCTAAATATAACATCTAGATGAATATTTAAATTATTTAAGGAAAATTATCATTTAAATTATCTTTTTCAATTAAATATCCCTATATATAAAACCTATATGAATATTTATATTATTTTAGATGAATTATCATTTAAATTATCTTTTTTATTTAAACATCCTTAAATATCACTTGGTCATTTATAGTAATAAAGGTATTAATAATGTCAAAAATAAAAATAAAAAATAAAAATAAAATAATAATAATGATAATAATAATAATAATAATAATAATAATAATAATAATAATAATAATAACAGTAACAGTAATAGTAATAAAATAAAATAAATATAATAATGGCAATAAAATAATAATAATAATAATAATAATATAAACAGATAATAATAGTAATATGATTTTTTTATTCACAAATCCCCGACCCGCTGATTTGGGATGGATCGAAGATTTTTACTATCTTCTGTATAGATCCAGATTGGATAATGAATCAAAATTCGTTCACTCTATCGTCTTTTGAAATGAACGGTGGAGATCCTGGATCTTCACACCCATCAATTTTATTTTTGTTTTTTCAATTTTCTTGTAATTGTTTTTCTTATTATTATTATTATTTATTTTTATAATCTGATCACCACCATGAATATTTGAGATGGATGGTGGAGATCAATCTAAATATCTATCTAATTTTTTTTAGAAACAATTTATTATTTTTTTTATATTACTATTATTATTTGTATACTATTATTATTATTATTATTATTATCATCATTATTATTATTATCATCATTATTATTATTTTATTTTATTATATTTATTTATTTATTATTATTATTATTATTTATTATTATTATTATTATTATTGTTATTATTGAATTTTTTTACTTTTTTTTTTACATTATTAATACCCTTGTTATTGTAAATAAACAAGTGATATTTAGGGACATTTAAATAAAAATGATAATTTCTCTTAATAATTTAATTATTCATTTGGGTTTTATATTTAGGGATATTTAAATAAAAATAATAATTTAAATAATTATTAAATCAATTTAATTATTTCAGTTATCTATTTCTTTAGTTTTCTTTGTTAAAAAGTTCAAAATTTTATCATTAAACCATTATTTCAATTTTAAATTTTAAATTTTTATTTTTAAAATTTGGTCAAAAGGGTATTTAGATCATATTATTATATATTTTCCGGTTTGATGCAATTATGTATATAATAAGGGCAATTTAGTGCAATTTGTCATGACAGAAAAATAGACAAAGTTGCAGTTCAGTCACCCATTGTTAATCTATGAAAGCTCAGGGGGTTTAATGGCAAACAAAAAATATATAGAGGGTAAGGTGCAAATTCGGGCATAAAAGTGTTGTCTCGGGCCACCATTTTCCAAAACAGAGTGGACATGGCACTCCCAAGTGGGCATGTCGTGCCAGACTTGGCCTGTTTTAGAAAACGAGCTCGGCGTTTACAGCACTATCTAAGGCTTTTACTTGTTCATGAACTAACCAATCAACTTAGTGGGTGGATCTTCCTCCACTCTCTGGCTTTGTTGCATGAAATTAAAACTCTCTTCTTCACCGCCACTTCCACAACTTTTCACATTCTCATGCTTGTTGGTGTTGGTGTTGGTGCTCTTCTCTCTATTATTCTAAAAATCATAACTTGATTCTATCCAAATCGTGTTGTTGTTGTTGTTGTTCATCATCTTGTCACTGTCTATCTTGATAGCCACTTGTCACTTCTCAAAAGAGTCCACTGCCATGATTTTCTATACAACACCTCAAAGAAAAAAAAACCATGTGGGTTTGATGAAGATAGTGAGAATAAACAAACCAAAGAAAGAAAAAAAATTGAAAACAAAAAAGAACACAGAGAGTTGCTAGTGTAAGAGAGAATGTGTTTGGTTTCACAGTATAAATAATTTTTAAAAAAGTGTTGTCTTGAATGCTTGATATGGGAATTGTGTAGAAAAATAGTTAACGCATGTGAGGGCAGAGTAAATAAAGAAAATAAAAAACAATTTTGAATTTGAATGAAGAAGAAAAGAGGAAAAAGGGACAAATGTGTTGAATATGAGCTTGCATGAATGCATTTATAGAAACAAGAGTCGGCTAGTATGCCTTTTATGAAATGTGTGGGTATCATGGCAACTTATTTTGAGTGTTGGCTTGAATGCTTGATATCTGGGGATTTACATAGAAAAATAAGTTAACCGCGTGTACGAGTAGAGTAAATAAAGAAGAAAAAAACAAATTTGAATTTGAATAAAGAAGAAAAAAGGAAAAGAGGAAAAAAATGTTGAGTGTAAGCTTGCATGAATGCATTTACAGAAACAAGAGAGGAAAACAAAGACGACAAGAAGTTGGCTAGTATATCATTTATGAAATGGGTGGGTATCATGGCAACCTATTTTGGTGCACTTTTTTTTTATTATTATTATTATTATTATTCATTTTTGATTAAAATTAAAAAGGAGGGCAATGAGACCAGAAAAGAAAGAGTTAATTTTTCTCACCCACTTTAACTAGGAGTGAGCATTATCCCCCATCTCAAATAATGACACGTGTCCCAAACTTAACCTAGACTTAACAAATATTGTTCTACCAAGTTAACTAGGTGTGGACACCTAGTGTCGTGCCGTGTCGTGCCGGCATGCAAGCCGGCTCAGACATGCCAAATGGACCGGGCATTTTCCTTTTATTTATTTATTTTCATTTTTGAAATATTTAATTATATAAATATAATTGTTATAACTTATAACTATAATATTGTTTTAACAATTTAATTATGTATTTTTCATTGCAATTTATTTATCTTATTTATTATTTTAGTATAATAAAAAAAATAATGATAATAGATAGATTTATTATTTTTGTTAATAAAATAATTCAAAGAATGAATAAAGATAAAGTATTAAAGAAAATAAAAAATAGATGAAATTATGAAAATATGAAATGAAGATTTATTTATTTATTTTTGACTTTCGGAATTCAGTATTACATATTTACATTATTAACTCATTAAAAACCTTACCAAGAGAAACCCGGTGGGATAAAAACTTGGTAAGGGAAAAAGAGTGCAATCGTATTACAAGTAAATGCACATGTATAACCTATTTCTGAATCTGGTTACTCCCAGAACTCTCATCGACAAATAAATTGGAGAAATTTTGAATAAGTTGTTCGTCTACGTTTTCATTTTGCATCTTTTTCGTGCATGCTCCCAATCCCGAATGCATATTAATACATCCACCATCTCTGGAGACAAAGAACTTCTTTAGGGTTCAATAATTCTTCCATTCGTGCTGAATGCTTGTTCTGAAGACACAGTGGACATCGGTATAATCGGTACGTCACGTGCTAGGTGTGACAGGACCGGATACATGTAGCTATAGGTCTTCCACCATAACAATAGATCAAATTTCTCCATGTTTTTGCATGAATCGAATTGAACTTCAAGATGCCTATTCAGTTCGGCACCAAAAGATTCAGTAGATAGTTGCACTGAAGAAGAACTTGATGATTTTTTTTTTTTCGGCGCTTAAGAATGCTCTAACTTGTCTACATCGGCTGTGTGTCCGGTTCTGTTGACGGTTGCATGTCAACGCCGCCAAACATGTGCTCATAAATACTAAAAACTTCGAACAACTTGTTTCGAATGTCAGTAACATATTCAGAATAATCCATGTTCAAATTACTACCAATAAACTTAAGCAGAAATTCTAAACCAGATAATTTAATTCTAGCATCTACTATAACACCTAAGGCATAAAGGAAAGGAATTGTAGACCCGAATTTTTTTAACTTGGTCTCTATGGCAACAACTGTAATGCCTAAGATTAAATCTGTAAAGTCTTCATTCATTGATTGGCTTATTTCGTGAACAAATCACATTTTTAGGGTATTATGTAAGGGTAGCTTAGGCTCTCAAGATCTCAAGAGGAGAAGCACTGAAGGTAAAATTCTTATGCTTACTTGCTTTGAAGAGATAGTTGCACACACTCACAAATTCATGTATAACTCTTATTCATATATGTTGAGTGTTTATACTTGTATGAATTTTGGTTTAAATGACTCTTGTTTGATAAATTTGCATATTGTAATTAAAGTTTCATGTCATGTTAGGCATTAGAATAGGATGCATCTTCATCACTCTTGATCTTGTTGCAAATGTATGTTTGAAGTGTTGAAAAAGTGGGCATTGCGCTGGTGGTGCGCTACTCAACTAGCGCAGCCTCACCAGCACATCATTTCAGTGGATCGCTGCTTGTCATGCTCCACTGAGCTGCGCCACCGAGCTACGCCACTGCACCCGCGCAAAGTTGAAAAAAGTGGGCAGTGCGTTGGTGGTGCGCTACTCGACCAGCGCACGTCACTAGCGTAACATTCCAGTGGATTGTCGCATGTGATGAGCCACTAAGCTGCGCCACTCATCCAGCGCCTATTGAAAAATTTGTGCACTGGTGGTGCGCTACTCGACCAGCGCACATAGAGGAAGCTAGAACTTTTTTTTCCAAAACGACCTCACTTTGTTTGGATCTTATATATATATATATATATATATATATATAACTCTTTGCATTAAGGTCGTGTAAGAGTTCAGAACATCATATCTTTTTCTTAGAACACATTTCAAAGGAAAAACTTTTCCAATATCTCATCTTTAAACACTCAAAGCATTCTCATGTGCATAAAAACTTCATCTTGCATCATCTAAAGCCATTTAGAGTGCATCTATGGATAGGTTTTCTTCATCACATCTTATTTGGTAAGTTCTTCACCATCTTCTTACAAGTTAAGTGTTTTGCTTGCTAAGTCACCTCTTTAATTATTTGTATGCTCTTAGAACATATTTTAGATACAAATTAGAGATTGTTGTGATGACATGATTGAGTGTTGTATTGTGATAGCTTCATAGGATTGTTTGATCTATGTTTAGCTAAGCTTTTTGAACATGTCATTTAGCTTTTGATATCTAAGATTGCATTAATTGTCATCTCATTATCCTAGATAAGCATATAGGGTTTTCTAGCCTTGTTTGTTCTTTGAATATCATCATATATTCACTTAGGATATTTTATCTCTTCAATGAGAAGTAAGACTTGTGTTGCTTCCGGGAGTAGGTACCTTAAATCGCAAGCAAGATGGACTAGGTTCACTTATACCGGGATTAGGTAGTGGTGGATTTTAAACCGGGATTATGTTGTAATTCCTTTACCATTATTGGATTTGAGGTTCTAGTGTGGTGCACTCATCAGCCCGTGGTTTTTCCCATTTGGAGGGTTTCCACGTATATCTCAAGTGTTTTTTTATATTTCCGCACTCTTTACACTTGTGATTTTACTGTAACTAGCTAGGGGCATTTTCGTCAACTTGACCTTTAACGAAAATTGGGTAAATTTGTTTAAAATCTATTCACCCCCCTTCTAGATTAATATTATACACACCATAATATTTGTTTCAAAATCTTTCCTATAAGTATTTAACACTTCAAACATTTTCACAATCTGATGGATTGCCTAGGAAGATGTGGGGTAATAGACCCCAGAAAAAGTTACAGTGGCATTGTAAAAAATCTTTAAAAATTCAACAAAAACCCTTGCCACATACAAATCGTCTGAGGTCAGTGCTTGTGCTTGTGGACGACCAATTTCGGTCATTTTCATATTATAAGAACCTGTAATAGTCGCATCATAATCCAAACAATTTTGTAATAATAAGTAAGTAGAGTTCCACTTTACCGACGTATCAGTTTGGAATCGTTAGGGTCGTAGACCATTTAATGTACAGTGTCTGCTTATCGTAATCTTGGATTAGAGTTGTTGATCCAAGAAAGGGCATCTTTGATGTGATTTATATGATCGCTTACTTTCTTCAAACCAGACTGTACAACTAAATTTATGATAGGACATGCACTCCGTTGACGGAAGAAATTATCCCCTAGCTTGCGGATTTTTTTTAATAAACATTACAATAAAGTTAGCATTTGCTGATACATTATCTAATATGATAGAAAGAATGCGATCGGTTATTTCATAAGTTTCTAAAAAAAAGAATGACATTAAAAATATTAGCTGGGGTATATGTAAAATCCATAGGATGAAAACCAAGATTTTTTTTTTCTAACCTCCAATCAGAGTCTAAATAGTATCTTGTGACACATAAATAGTCCTGTTTGGAACATACGTTTCAAATATCAGAAGTTAATGCAATAAAGACACGTAGATGCTGTAATTCAGTCGCCAAGGCAACTTGTTGGGTTTAAAACAAATTTAACAAATCGTTCCTAGTGGTGGTGGTTCTAGAAATAGTTTGAATTTGGGGGTTGAATGCATCTGTGATAAATTCATGAAAAAAAACATGGTCACCAAAATTAATTGGTTGATCAATTTTTGCAATGTATTGTGTCAAGCATTCTCTATCATGAGCGGTGTCGTAACAGACTCATCTAGATGCCGTTGTAGTTGTGTCTAGGTTATAGTGTCTACATGTTCGTGTGCAAGCATGTATTTTAGCATATGCCTTCTCAAATGACCGGTTCCATACTTACTAGTGGAATGGTCCTTGGGACGAAACTTACATTTATCTCTAGGGTTGGTCTTGTTAGGATTATGCTCGATAGCAAGAGTATAATAATGTATTTGACAATATTTTATCTTAATAAAGTGATTTCTATTTTAACAAATCTTATAGCATTTATAGTTTAATTATTATAATTGTCAAAAGTAAATAATCATAAGGTCAAAAGTCTATGAGAAAAGAAGAATTGTTCATACATCTAGATATGTATGAGGTAGACACAATTCTTTAGTTAGTCTCGAATAATATTCACAACTTAAGATAAAAGGTTGGACGCATTTATCTTGTCAAAGTTGTAGATTCTTTTGCTAGCATTTGAGTGGGATCAAATGTGTTATGATGAGTCTAAAATCATCAAAGTGAGGTGTCTTTGGGCAAAAGAATCTAATGCACCGGGTGCATTGAATAGGATCACAATGAAATACTTTAGCTAGAACCGTCAATGGATAAAAGTTTTCATTTGAAGACAATAGGAGAGTCTATTTCAATCTTGAGATAAATGATGGACTTATGGTTGCAATTGTTATCATTTGAGCTATCAATGAGTACGATTATATAGCATAGTCTATCCTCGATAGTTTGGTGGTATTCATTTGTTAATCGATAGAGGACTTCATTTATAGATATGGACATTGTGGCTCCATTCATTAAATGAGAGTATAATACCATCAAATGGATGTTTTGAGGTATTGGATATTAAATCTTAACGTTAAGTTTTCAATAGTGTCTATTGAAACATGGCTTCTGGACAAGTCAAAATATCCAAGTTCAAAATGTTGTCATATGAGTAAATATGGTAACTTGGAGAGCTATGGGCGGCCTATGAGCTCTTGGTGATTACTGGTATTCTTCACGAGGATACACTTTCTCCAATAAGGTTGTCTAGGGTATGAATGAGTAACATCAACTTATTCTATCTTTATTTAAGAGTTCAATTTTAGTTCTTTAGTGGAATGAACTAAAATTAAATAGATCGAACCTAAGTGAATCATTTGTTGATTGTAATCGGGTTGTGTCTATTGGAGCTTAAATCTAGATAGCCCGCCAAGATCCCCAATCCATACGAACTTTCATGGATCACTTGATATATTCTATCGGACCAATTTAGGGGTCCATCTTGAATTATATTGAGGCATGTGGACTTGTTTCTTTTTGTAAGAATGAGTCTAGTTCACATGTGGACTTTTTATGAAGGTCAAATAGATTTAATAAAATAAGAAAATAATATATTGACCCATATATATTGTTTGGACGGCAAGGCTATTTAGAATAGCTTAATTATAACATTTTATTTTATTATTTAATTAAATGGAAATCAATTAATTTCTATTAATTAATTATTTAATTAAAAGTCAAAATCTTTTTCTATTAGGAGATGGTCTCCTAATATTATACTATTGTTGGTAGTATAATTAATATTAAAGACTATATTTGATAAGTAGATAAATAAAAGGAGTTATTTATCTAATCAAATTAGGAAGTCTTTAATATGGTTACAAAAACACTATTGAGTTGGATTAGGAGTCTTGGTGTAGGATAGAATTTCTTTTTTGAAAATGATTCTTAACCACCAAGTAATTCTACCTAAGGAAATGATTCTTAACAACCAAGTAAATCTTTATTAGGAAAAGAATTAAGTTTCCTAATACATATCCTATGAATTTCGGCCAGCTCATGTGTATATAAGTGAGGATAGAATTCCTTTTAGATAAGGATTCTTAACTACCAAATAAATCCACCTAAGGAAAAGATTCTTGCCAACCAAGTAAATCCTTCTTAGGAGAGGATTTATAATCCTATATATATCTCTTGTAATTTTCGGCTAGCCTATGTAATTCTAAGAGTGAATTCCGGCCAGCCCTAGCATAATTTCAAGAGAAGATTTCGGCTAGCCTAAGTAATTCTTTGTGGAGAGAATTCGGCCATCATAGGAATTTTGAAAGAGAAAATTTTGATTTTGCTCTAGACAAAATTCGATCAACTCTAGGAAATAGTGTGTGGTTTGGGAAAGAAGAAATAGCAAGAAAGAACGTTTGGTTTTCGATAGTACATTAGTAGCTTTTATCTCAAAAGGTTTTGTGTACAACATCGAATCAAGGTTCACGCGAGTTTCAATCAAATTGATTGATAATTCACAAGTGACCTAACGTTCTTTGTTTTCTTCTTGGAGGATTATTGTAACTAACAAAGAGAAAGATTTTGTTTGTTTTCATCCTCAGGTATATGATTTAAAGAAAGGGAGTCCACACTCCTAGGTGATTCACGTTCGTGATTGGATTGGAAGATCTTACGGAATTGATTCGGCGCTTGTTCAATCTTCACGAGAAAAAGGTACGACACTTTTGATATACATCAATTAATCTAGAGTTAAGGTTCTTGTTGCATAAAAGGGGTTTTTATTTATTTATACGCAAATCCTAATTTTCTAATTTTCTCACGCTTCTGTTGCGTTTTGAACCGATTTTTCCTACAGGTTGTACAATCTAGGAGTGTCATTTATACTACGTCAAAACACTGTCATGCATTTGATGTAAACTTTTTGGGACGTGATATGAGTATAAAGTCGGAATCGAATGGTCCCGCTATGGTTTCAGTTGGTCCGGAAAGATTAAAAATCATCGTTGAGCATGTTAAGACCGTTCGAAAAATAATAATGGATAGGATCTATTTCCTACAGTACAAATATTAACTCATTAGTCATTAATAACTACACATAAAAATGCATAATTTACTATCAAAAAATACTTTAATTAACTACTACACATAGAAATGCATAATTTACTAAAAAGAAATACTTTAATTAACTACTACACATAAAAGTGCATAATTTACTAACCAAAAATACTAAAATCAACTACTACACATAAAAATGTATAATTTACTAACAAAAAAATACTTTAATTAACTAACAAAAAATACTTTAATTAACTAGTACACATAAAATGATAAATTTATTAATTTTGGTATTTTAATTAACTATTACACATAAAATGATAATTTTACTAATCAAAAATATTTTAACTAACTACTACACATCGAAATGATAAATTTACTAACAAAAAATATTTTAATTAATTACTACACATAAAAATGATAAATTTACTAATAAAAATACTTTAAGTAACTATAAAATGACAAATTTTCTAACAAAAATATTTTAATTAACTACTACACGTAAAAATGATAAATGTGGTAGGTTGGTTTCTAGTTGGATTGTTAGGATAGTTGTGTTCTTCATCGAGAGAAATTTTCTTTGGCGAAAACGGGTTATGTACTTTGTATATGGACTAAGGAAGGCTGTTCAGAATTGTATTTGGTTAGGGTTTGTGTTGATTGCTTGGCATTACTTGTTTGGTTAAAAATTGAGAGGGAGAGTAATAGTTCTATTCCTCGGTTCGTAACCAAGATCTTGGTTTGTTTCTTGGTAGTGAGCTGTTGTGGTTGGTTAAGACCATATTTGTGAAAGTTCGTACATCTTCATTTCATGTGAGTACATACTTTGATAGAATCCAGGATTCATTGTTCGATCGGTATGTGATCAAGACACTTTCCAGTCCTTAGTTGATTGAATTGAAAAATGCGAAGGAAGAGGAGGAAAGACTTAAGAGTGAGATTCAAAAGCTGGAAAATGTTGGCTCTACTATTCCCCTCGCCCTCAAGATATTCGCCTTATCATAACCGTTGAACGGGAAAGTGATAGGGAGCGAAAAGCATCATAAAACTCCTCGAAGAGGGAAAAGTCCCCTTATTTCTTGTACATTTCTAACAAGACAACGCAATAACAGTTGATCAATTGCACAAATTAAACCCGAATAATGTATCTGCCTGGAACATGAAGAAGCTAATCAATGTAATAAGGCATGGAGCTCTTTCCACATTGGTTGAGCAAATACAAGATTCAACTCTGGACGTTGAGTTTACAACACTAATTAGAACTGAATATAAAGCAAAAACTGCTGCAATGAAAACAAAAGAATTACCAAGAAAGTCTTGAAGAATTGGGTGGTAAGAATTGTGCTACATATTGCTTCATACTTTATATATATTATGTTTGTTCTTCTCGGTCGGTTTATTGTTAGTTGGAAACAATTGTCAATTTATTTGTTCAAGGTAGCACGAACTGTGTTGGCACGTTCATGTGCTATCATTTTAGGTGTGTCTGTATGCAAATGTTTGAGTTTTCAACTAATACATGTTTGTATTTTCCGTTTTTAACCATTAATTATATAATTGGACATGACATTATCAATAAAAAAAACCTTAATATGGTTGATATTTGATACAATTGTCTGTAGTTTTCCATATGCAAATTTATTTGTTTCAAATAGCTTAAACCATAACACTGCCATTTCGTTCACATAAATTTTTGTTTTTTGAAATATTACATAAATTCAGTGTTTTTTTTGCTGAGGAGAGAACTCGAACCCGCTACCTTGTGACATAGATGTGAGAGGTTTACCACCTGACTAACCTCATCTCGTCACTCATATATAAATTATTAACAGCACTATTCGTGACTTCTTGTTGCATGATCAAAAAGTTCATGTCATTCATGAATCTAATAGTTTTATATCTTCGATTAATGTTTGAGTGCATATATACTTATTGATATATGCAATGTAGATGTTTAATATGATGCATCTGCTCTAGGTCAATGCTTTTAGAAATGAAGGGCACTTGCTATGACATTGAACGATACAAAAATAGCAGTAAAAAAGCTCTATAAGATGGTGAACATTTTGAACGACATTATCATTGTGGATATTTGGCTCTTTATATTAGGAATTGCCACATTCAAATTTCTACTCTTTGTGAGCTCTCAGCTTGTCTTAGTGGTATTCACATTCGGAAACTCTTGCAAGACAGTATTTGAAGCAATTATCTTTCTGTTTGTGATGCACCCTCGGTGTGAAATTGAAGGAGTTCAGGTACATCAGTACTAGATAAACTTGATTTTAATCACATTTTCATTCTCAAGTTTTCGTTTTTGCAAATACTTTGGTGGGCTTAAGGTCTGTTTTTTGAATTGCAAATGATTGTGAAAGAGATGAACATCTTAACTATTTTCTTCCTGAGATATGACAACCAAAAGATCATATATTGAAATAGTGTTCTTGCTATCGAGCCCATCAGTACGTAATTACTATCATAATCCTAGCATAAGAGATGTTGTCGAGTTCTGTGTTCATGTAGCTACTTCAGCCGAGAAGATTATTGCCATGAAAGAGAGATTAGTAGAGTAAGTAATAGAGTGATACTACTACACCCTTGATAATATGTGACAATTTCATATATATGTTATTTGTATATTGTTGATAATATGTGATGATTTCTTGATTTAACGAATACTTTTCTGATATCAGGTATATCGAGGAAAAGTATCACTGGTATCTGTCACCTTTGTTCATATTTAAGGAGGTGGAAGAATTGAATAGGGTGAGGATAGCGATATGGCTTACGCATAAAATGAACCACCAAGACATGGGAGTGAGGTGGGTGAGGAGAGCTCACTTGGTTGAAGAGTTTGTTAGGTTTTTCCAAAAGCTTGATATCCAGTACCGCTTGTTCCCCTTTGACATCAATGTCTAGACAATGCCTTCTGTGAACTCTAATCACCTATCGTTAAATTGGAAGGATCTTCTAGCTGAGCAAGGAGACAAGCAAAAATGAGGAATCGGTGGTGATTATACTCGGTCCGGCTTTAAATTTAGTATGTAAATGTTTGGACTATGTTATCAACTTTAGGGAGAAAAGAGTGTTCAGGTTTTTTAGAATGAATGAGATGAGATTTTCCTACGACTTTAGATGATTAATATTCTAAATTTACATCTGATAATGGAATCCCACAACTTGTTCTAATTTTATTATGTAAATTTAGATTTAGAGATGCAGTTAGTTTGCCTAACAACGTGTGTTTCTAAGGAACATTTATTTTTGGTATGAGTGAAATCAGTGAGATGTTTATATAACTTCATCTCATATTGATAGAGGATCATCCTTTTTGGGTTTGAAGAGAATCCAGAAATTGAGGCAACTCTTTGTTGGATGTTGATTGTTGAGATGGCTTTTGTTAGGTGATTAAAAAAAATGGGTATTATTGATTTAGTCCCTACGTCTTTTTGAATTCTTTTTTTTTTACTCACTTATCCGATTTTCATTGGTTTGGTCCCTATGTTTTCCAAAACCTTGTCGGGACTGGTCAAAAAAATATGAGACAAGGATGTTAGTACCTGGGTCAAAAGTGATCGGCTGGAAAGTGCTAGGACGAGGAATTAGGAATCCATTTGTCTTTGAAAGCCCTGATAGATGAACCATTTCACACCGATCATCTGATTCCTTTCGAAAACAATTCTCTCAAACCATAGTTCTCCAAATATAGGAGCAACTCGTTTTGATGGGAGCTGAGAGGAAATCGGAATTGTTGTAGTACTTGGCCTTGAGCACCCTAGCAGCCAACGAATTCGGGAGAGAAAGGGTACGCCACGCCTTCTTTGCCATAAGAGCTTGGTTAAAGCGAGAGAGATCTTTGAAGCCTAACCCCCCTTCACTTTTCGATAGACACAACTGATTCAAGCTCAGCCAACTAACTTTCCTTTTCCCTTGAACGGATCCCCACTAGAATCTTGATGTCATTGAGTTGATTTCCTTACAAATGCTAGTCGGAATTTTGAACATGCTCATCGAATAGGTAGGAATTGCCTGAGCCACTGTCTTGATTAGCACCTCTTTAGCACCAAATGAGAGCGAACTGCCTCTCTAACCATGCATTTTATTACATAATCTCTCTTTGATGTCATTAGAAAACTCACGCTTACTTCGACCAATCATAGAGGGAAGACCCAGGTACTTGTCCTGAGAGGAACCATCAATAATCTCAAACAAACTCAACATATTAACATGCAAATAAGCAAGGACCTTAGGACTGAAAGTGATCATTGACTTTTTTAGATTTATCTGTTGCCCTGAACCCCTTTCATAGGTTACAAGAATCTCTTTAATCCTACTACAACTGACAATTGAAGCATTTTAAAATAAAATACTGTCATCAGCAAAAAAGAGGTGACTAATTAGAGGACTCCCTCTACATCATCTGGAACCTAACACCCGACCATTCATCTCTGCTTTCATAATCAAACTAGAAAAAGCCTCCGCACACAACAAGAACAAGTAGGGGGAGAGAGGACACCCTTGTCTCAGACCTCTCGAGGGGGAAACAGAGCACACTACCTAACCATTGAAAGAGAAAAAGAGATTTTTGGTCGAAATGTAGTCCATAACCAGATTGATCCATTGATCAAGGAAGTTCATTTTATTCATAACAGCCTTCAACTCAACTCTAATGTAAGCTTTACTCATGTCAAGCTTCAGGGCCATTTGACCACGAGTTTTAGACTTCTTACGGCCTAAAGAGTGAAGAGTCTCGAAAGCCACAAGCACATTATCAAAAATTTGTCTCTCTGGAACAAAAGCAGACTGCGAAGGTGAAATAATATGAGGCAGAATATCTTTGAGTCTCGATGCCATTGCTTTCGTAATAATTTTGTACATTACACTACACAATAAGATTGGATGAAAATCCTTCAAGTCAGCTGGATTTTTCACCTTAGGAATTAGGACAACATTTGTATCATTGAACTCACGGATAGACGCTTCCCCATTCAAAACCATGAGGCACACCTTTGTGATGTCTTAACTAACCAAATCCCAAGATTTCTGGAAAAAATAGTGTGATATCCGTCTGGACCAGGGGATTTGGTGGGATTTAAATCGAAAACAGGCGCTCTGACTTTTTCAGTGGTGTAAATGGCCGAAAGAGTCTTACCCATATCCTCAGATAATCTAGACACAATAGCATTTGAAGCTTTTTCAATGTCCATGTTATTCGAATTAGAGGAGCTGAAAAGGGAAGTGAAGAAATTTCTAACAACCCGAGCTAAACCTTCACCAAAAACCTGAGGGAATCCATTTTCATCACCAAGGCTTGAGATAATATTTTTCTTTCTTCTAGCAGTTGCTCGCGCATGAAAGAAACTCGAATTCCAATCACCCACTTGAAGCCATTCTGCTCTGGATCTTTGTCTCCAGCAAATCTCCTCACTATCCAGCATTCCCTCAACTTCCTTCTCTAACATTTTGATAGAATGCATAATCCCAGGCTTCCCACTAGAGCAGTACAACCTCTCAATTTCTCTACTTTTGTCCCCAATCTGTTTGTGAAGATACCCGAACCGTTTGAAACTCTAGTCTTCAAGTTTTGACACACACCATGTAAGTTTCTCTCTTAAATTACGAGCAGGAACATGCGACCCTTTTTCATTCCAGGCTTCGGACACAATACCATTGAAGTCCTTTTCCTTTAGCCAAAAAGGTTTGAATCGAAAACTCTAACTTCTTCCTTTCATAAACGGATCAACATGGGCACAATTAAGAAGGATGGGATGATGATCCGAGGAGTTGAAACCCAGATGAACCACTTTCACATTCTAGAAATTGTCCTACCACTAATCATTAACGAGAAACCTATCTAGTCTTTCTGGGATATTGCTCTTGCCTTCCCTTTTGTTATTCCATGTGAGTCTCGAAGCAGAATAACCCAAATCACGAAGACTGCATTCTTCAACAACCTGCTGAAACATAAACATCCCTGAAAAGCCTTTCTCAGAGCCCCTTACTTTATCATTCATACTTAAGAGTTCATTAAAATCACCACCATATAACCACGGAAGACTGTCAACATCTCTAAGGCGCCGAAGAAGAGCCCAGGAAGCGCTTCTTTTATTAGAGTTCGGTTCACCATAGAAATCGATGAATCGCCAGGGAAAGCCATTTTTCATCCTAACTCGTGCATCAATATGGCCTGAAGAGAAAGAAAGGACTGTAACCACCAAACTACCATTCCATAAAAGCATTAGACCACCACTATTACCCACACTATCTACACAAAAACAACCACTGAAACCAAACACATCTCTAAACTTACTAACTTTGCTACCACTGATTTTTGTCTCTGAAAGGAAAACGAAACCAGGGGAATGATTTTTTCGCAACCTTCGTAAGCCCGTGAACGAACGGGAATTCCCCAAACCCCGCATGTTCCAACTTAGGTCTTGTTGGGGTTTATGCCCTAAAGATATAATTTGTAAATAGATTTATGAAATAAATAAAAAGAAAAGTTCAATTCATTCTTGTTGTGTTGTTTATTTTATAACTTGTGCATATATTTAATATCTAAGATTGCCGGATGTAATCTCAAACTGTGTATATGAGTGTCATATACGGATGGATACAGTAAGTGACGTACAATCTAAAGAGTCCATAGATAGCAAATAAAGCTGGGTACTTTATTTGTGGTTAATCTATAGTTGCGGTCCATTCCGTAATGTATGATGATTCTATCATGAATCATTCATATGAGATATGGGAATGGAGGCACCTTGTATGATGTGATCATATAGGGCTGGGTCATGATCTATATGAATCTCTCACCAAGATCCGTTTACCGATGAGATTCATATATATGAACTAATGATGGCTATATGTGGGTGATTTTAATCATGAGTGTCTTAACGACTCCTTCAGGTTAGATCGTGGTCTTTGATATACCATGGGTGAGGTCGGATGCAGTTCCCGATCAATATGCTCTATATGTTAGGATTCGGTTTGGCTTGTGGCTGGAAAGGTTTGTGCACAATAGTGGAATCCACTCCTTCTTGTGAGAAGTATATGGTAATTCCCTTAAGGGTTGATTCGAGGCTAGGAAAATATGAGCGCTCTCCTAATTCCTTGAGGAAATAGGATTTATTGTCCATTAGAGAATCAATGGTACTTAAAGGATATATGTAATTAGAGGGGTATAACGGACATTATGACCCAACTCTAATTATGAACTATTGTGGAGGATCACACCATATGTACTAGCTATATCGATGGACACCGGGTTGTATCGGTCTGTGTAAAAGCGTCTACAGTTGAGAAAGTGCAGCTTCGGGTTTTTAGTGGAATAACACCGGAGTTAATAATCAAGGAATATTAATTAAAGAGTTTAGTTAATGATCTGAGGATTATTGGAGCTCAAAATACTGTGGATCCATTATGTCCTCTTGCTAACCCAATTGATTTAGGACTTTAGGTAACAAGGGTCACAGTAAATTAATTGGAATGTCCAATTAATTGTGTTACAAAAGTGGCACATATATATTCGGGAATTAATTGAATGATGAGATTATTTAATTAATGAATGGTAATAGTTAAATTTATTAAATAATTAGATTATTTAATTATATTGATAATTATGAATTATTATTTAACTATTAATTTGAGGGTGTTAGTTGATATATGGATTTAGGTGAAGATAAAATAATTGGATTATTTTATTTTACTAAATCATTTATCTAAGTATTTGAATTTAAATTTAAATTTAAAATACTTATTATCACTTTCAATATATTAGATATATTTGAAAAGGATAATTAAAAAATATATATCAATTATAACATGGGAGATTGCATTTGATGCAAATTGATATGTGCACATATATAAGTGTTTGTATAGGATACAAACAAGAATATATATATATTGTGTAAAAGTAAGGCAGACATCAGATTTGTGAAAGAAAAGAAAAGAAAAAAGGTGTGTTTTTTTGTACCCGATACAACGCACACGCATATAGAGAAGTCAAAAAAGAGTTTTTTTGATAAAGATATGTATATGTTCGTGCAAGCAAAAATAAAAAGAAAAATGTTGCTAATAATATTGGCAATATTTTTATATACTAGAATTGTTCTAGTTAGTTTTCTCTTAGAAGAAAAAGTTTCTTCCATTCTTTCTACATCCTCCATTCAAGTTCCTGAGATCGTGATGCGCTCACACGCAAGTACCGGTCCCGAGAGATAGCGAGGAAGATCGAGTGGTTCAGACAGGAGTACATCATAAAGTGAAGGAGTCTCCAAACGTTCGTAAGAATGGTTCAGACAGAAACATATCATAAAGGGAAGGAGACTCCAAACGTTGGTAAGATTTTCTTCTTTTGATTATATCGATTTCAATTTCCTATGTTTACATATAGTATGTATTAGTTTCGAAAAATAATTACGATCCCAAATTCACTAGTCTCAAATACAGATTATGATTTGTATAAAAATTTTAAAACCTAGTTTCGTTATGTAACCGGTGAACGTGGTTCCAACAATTGGTATCAGAGGTAATTTATTTTTCGGAACAGGAAAATGTTTTCGATGCTCCTGTATGTATGAATGTTAGGGTTTATGGGTTGTATAATTTTTATTTTATTTATTTTTACTGTTATTGTATTGTGAATAAATATAATTGTAACCTGTAAATGAAGAACTGGAAATGCGCGACGCCGAACACTGTTCACCGGTATTGTTCATGCGGTAATGTTCACAAGGGGTACTGTTCACCGTTATTGTTCACACAACACTGTTCACCGGTACTGTTCATGCACGGTTTCGTTGGCAAGTGTTTCCTAGTGTGTTCCGTGCAGATTTCCCATTTCGGATTCATGAGAAGAATTTGAGTAACCTGAAAAGACTGGAAGATATCTGAAGTTACTAGAAGACCAAGAAATGCTTTGGATTATTTTTTTTTGTAATTTTAGATTCCAAATATATTTTAGGTTAAATAATTCACAGTACTCGGTCAATTCATGTATGCTTTATATTATGTGATCATAAAAGCATTGCATGCATACGTATGTCATTTAGATTAGATGTGCCTACATAAATATATTTGATATGTCATACATGCATCATAGCCTGATATTTTATGTATTTTTTTAATGTGATTAAAATGAGCAATATACATAATTGGTTATGAATAATGAGATTAGTTTTTTTAATGGTTAGAAAACTTAATAATTCCCATTAATATTAATCTAGTTATTAAAGAGTTTAATAAGTTAGATTAATAGGCTATTTATTTTAATTAGGATTAATATGATTAATTACCTAATAATAAATGAACCGAATAAAGTGTTAGATTTTTAATTGTTAAAACTCAGTAAACATTATGATAATAATTTGACCTTAGTAAATAGGTTACTGAATCTTATATTGTTTACTAATAGATTAGATTTTTAATTGTTAAAAATCATTAATAATTTATTAGTTAATTAGAATTTGTTTCTAATTAGTTAATGCATTAGATAACTTGATTAAAGTTAGTCGTTTAATCCTGTAGAGTCTAGGTGCATTAACGGTTAATAGAAAACCCTAATTTTAAAATAGTGAGTGGGAGAGGGATATATGACATATATATCTCGCGGTCTCCATCATTAGTTCAATACCGTGAGATCCGAGTGGAGCCTCGTTATGGCTTTGCTTTCATCCCCCCTAAGGAGGTTTTCCACAAAGGTCTATACCAAGGTTGACTTCCTAACTAATAGGATTTCTAAAGGTATTTCGGGATTAACCGACCCTAAGGCGGCAATTCACGAGTTAAGCTCGTGATATCTGAAATGGTGGGTTACATTCACGAAGGTTTTGATTAGGTTTGTTAATTAAAAACCTGATTGAATGAACGATGGTTGAATGATATAGAATAAAAGTTATTCTAGAATATCATTTGATTGAAAATGTCTCGGTCCAACATGCAAAGAATTGACCGACCTTAAGGAGGCACTTATTTGTGGTATGTTGGATTGTCGTGATATAGTAACTAGTTTTAGGGTAGTTCTAGTTCGTTAAACATGTGCATGCATCATGTTTAAATTTATGCCAAAACACTCGCACTTGTTTTAAATAAATGTCTGAATGAATGTTTTATTTATTTAAGCAATAATGTCTTATACATTACTTCAAATCCTCACAAACGACATATTAACTGGTGATAACTACACTAAGTGGAAACTTAACATTAATGCAATTTTGGTCACCAAAGGCCTCAAGTTTGTGCTTACGGAGGAATGTCCTCCAGTGCTTGCTACCAATGCCACACGAACTGTTCGTGAGGCACACGAACTGTTCGTGAGGCATACGAGCGATGGGTCTCATCTGATGAGAAGGCCCGAACATATCTGTTGGCTTCAATGACAGACGTGCTTGTCACAAAGCACGAAGCAATGACTTTAGCATTCGAAATCATGGAGTCATTGCAAGCTATGTTCGGGCAGCCCTCCGAGCAAAAGTGACACGAAGCTATTCGTCCTGCTATGCTCGCTCGTATGAAGAAAGGTACGTCAATTCAGGAAAATGTCCTGAGCATGATGTCCTACTTCAACACAGCAGAAGTCAATGGTGGGGACATTGACGAACCCAATCAAGTGAGCATCATACTAATGACTCTTCCGAAAAGTTTTGATCAGTTTAAGAGCAACTACGGGATGAACAAGTTAAGGTTCAATCTCACACAGTTGCTCATTGCGCTCACTACCTTTGAGTCCTTGACTAAGGACAACAAGGGTAAGACTGGTGAGGCAAATGTTGCCGAACCATCTTTCTACTCTAATAATAAGAAGATAAAGAGGTCTACTGGGAAAGCGAAGGGTAAGACCAAACCCAAGAAAGCCCAAACCCAGAAAAAGTCCAAGAAAAGTAAATATGATTTACTTATTTTTGAGTCGTGTTTAGTGGGAGATGATTCTTCACCCTGGATAGTTGATTCGGGGGCCACTAACCATGTTCGTTCTTCTTTACAATGAACTGATTCTTGGACACAGCTAGAAGAGCAAGCCTTCTCAATGCGTGTGGGGTCAGTGGATATCGTGTCGGCACGAGCAGTGAGCCTAATTAGATTACGTATTTGTAATAATTGTATATTGTTGGACAATGTATTTTATATTTATGGATTTTCATGGAATTTGATTTCCGTTTCTATATTGTTAGAACAAAAATATTATGTTTCTTTTAATAATAAGTCTGTTATTATTGGAAATAATGGTATGAATATTTGTTCAGGAATTAATGAAAACAATTTGTATGTGTTAAGACCGTTAATACGTACTACACTGCTTAACACCGAAATGTTTGAGGTTGAAAAGCCAAAAACTAAACGACATAAGATTTCTCCAGATAATGACAAGTATCTCTGGCATCTAAGGCTTAGTCATATCAACCTTGACCGGATAAACAGACTAGTAAAAAACGGACCTTTAAGTGAGTTAAAGGTTGGCACCTTACCTATCTGTGAATCTTGTTTGGAAGGTAAGATGACTAAGAGACCTTTTACTGGAAAATGGCTTAGAGCTAAAGAACCGCTAGAGCTTATACATACAGACATCTGCGAACCGATGAATGTTAAAGCTAGGGGTGGTTATGAGTATTATGTCACCTTTATAGATGACTACTCAAGATACAGATACGTCTACCTAATGCAACGGAAGTCGGAAATATTTGAAATGTTCAAAGAATTTCGAGCTGAAGTTGAGAATCAATTAGGTATGACTATCAAGTCACTACGATCGGATCATGGAGGTGAGTACCTCGACCAAGAGTTTGAAGACTTCATGGTTGAGCATGTGATAGTTTCCCAACTCACAGCTCTGGATACACCTCAGCAAAATAGTGTAACGGAGAGAAGAAATAGAACCTTAATGGAAATGGTGAGATCTATGATTAGTTTCTCATAATTACCAAATTCCTTTTGGGGATATGCGTTACAAACGGCGGCATACATTTTGAATGTAGTGCCATCCAAATCTGTTCCTAAGACTTCCCTAGAGTTGTGGAATGGTTGTAAAGCTAGTTTGCAACATTTCCGCATATGGGGGTGTCCAGCACACGTGCTGAAGAACAGAACTGGAAAGCTAGACTCTAAGTCTGTTGTCTGCTTATTTGTAGGATACTCCAAGGAGACCAGAGGTGGATACCTCTATAGTCCTGAAGACAACAAAGTATTTGTATCGACAAATGCAACGTTTCTTGAGGATAATTACATTAGTGACCATAAACCTCGTTCCAAGATTGTATTAAATGAGTTGGAGCCAGGTGAGACTAGTGCTTCATCAACAAGAGTTGCTGATCTACAAACATCTGAGAGTCAGATGGTTCCTGATCAGGATACACTACCACCTAGACGTAGTGCGAGGGTTGTGAGACAACCTAAAAGCTATTTAGATATAGGTGAGGGACAAGGTGTTATCTCTGCTGATAGTATGGATGATCCATTGACATTTAAGAATGCAATAGAAGATCCTGATAAAGAGGATTGGCTTAAAGCCATGAATCTCGAGATGGAGTCCATGTACTCTAATTCAGTATGGGATCTTGTAGACTTACCGGATGAGGTAAAACCTATAGGGTGTAAGTGGATCTACAAGAGAAAGAAATGAATAGGCAGGAAGGTAGAGACCTTCAAGGCAAGGCTATTTGCCAAGGGTTATACCTAGAAAGAGGGGGTCGATTATAAAGAGACCTTCTCGCCAGTAGCCATGTTTAAATCTATTAGGATTCTCTTATCCATTGCTGCCTATTTCGATTACGAAATCTGGCAAATGGACATGAAGATTGCATTATTGAGTGGAAATCTTGATGAGAGCATCTACATTATGCTGAAAATACAAACACGGTTAAATGCTCAAGGCTAACCTAGAGGGGGGTGAATAGGTTAGGCACCTTTTTCGACTCCCTTAGAAACAAACAGAAGTTTGTCCCTCTAGATTTCTTGTATCACAATATATATATATATATATATATATATATATATATATATCTCAATTAAAGACATTTAATAAATATATAAAACAAGTAAAATGTGATACAAACAAGTAATCATAACACATACACAATCTATATTATAGAAAGGAAGTCAACTTACATAAAGTGTTCTATCCGTGGTGTTCAAATAACAAATACCAATATAAGAGAGATAGGGATAGAGAAAAGTTGAAACAAGATATAACGTGGTAAACCTCCGAAGAGGAAACATCCACGGGTTAGCAACCACCGGCAAACAAAATCCCTAGTAGATAAGACAATTACAATCTCTCAAGTGACCCCTTCACCTAGAAACTACCCTTCTATCCTACTCATGAAGATGTCGCCCTCTTGCTCAACAATCCGAGGCCTCACACCTCTTGTCAAGACTTCCTCGCTCACCCTTTCGATCCTCACGACCCTAGGCAAGACTTCTTTGCTCAACTATCTGAGTCCTCCCGACTCTAGTCAAGACTTCTTTGCTTGACAATCCAAGGTCTCCCACCTCTTGCCAAGACTTTCTTGCTCAACAACATAGGTCACACGCCTATTGTCAAGACTTCCTTATCACAAGGCATCTAGGTGATCATGAATTGTGGATGTGTACCTATAATGGTGCACAATGATGCAGGGACACAAATGTATGACTTGTGTATATATGCCTATAATGGTGCACAATAATGGAGGGACACAAATGTATGAATTGTGTGTGTGTGCCTTAGCCTTGTAAGAGAAAGATAAGGTCTTAGTATACATTTGTATAACCATATTGCATCATTTCTCTTTGAAGACTTTGAACTTGCTTTGACTAGTTGTTCCTTCTTCTTTGAAGCTTGAATCATCATGAATCTAAACAACTAAATCATTACAAGTAAACATTATTTTGATATGGAATTAATGCCAACACAATCTAAAGCCTAACAATATCCCCCTTTGACAAATTCCATGTCAAAACACCTATACATTTACTACAAATATAAAAATGAAGATAGGTCACAAAATCACTCTCTCACATTACAATTAGTAAGATTCCTATAACTAATCTTCATCAACTCTTGAACTTCATATTGATCTTCTCTTGAAGCAACCTACAAATCATCTTAAAGCACAATGCATATACAAGAGAAAAATAACAAATGGCAACATAAAATATGGATAATAATATACAATTAAGTCCACAAATACATGTATCTCCCCCTCAATACATGCTAAAACACAAGAATTCTTAACCAAATCTTAAGACTAATTATTACATACCATTGAAAGTTCAAAAGTTCATAAAAACAACATAAAAAGAAACTAAGTAACTAGCATCTCTTTCTCCCCCTTTTTGACATGAAATGATGCCAAAAGTTAAGAAATATACCACAAGACTCAAATACTAGCTACTTGTTCCAGCAAAGAAAGTCGTGCGAGTAGTTGATCTAACATAATGCTTGAGAGGTGGTCTTGAACTTGAAGCAATACACTCCTCAAACTCTTTTATCCTAGCATTTTGTTGAACAACTATAACACTAAGTTCATCAACCTTCTCTTTCAATTGAATAGCCCAATCCGAAAGAATGTTTGTGCTAATCACATGATAATCAACTTGAGAACTACTAAATAATCCAAAAGTATCACAAGTCTTACCCTTATTCTTATATGACATGTATGACACACGTTTATCACAATACTTTTCCAAGGGTTGAACTAACACATTTTCTTCTCTACTCTGAACCCCACGAGCTAAACACAAAGAAGTAATAAACCCCGGTAATGCAAGCTTTTTATCACCTCTAGTAGAGAAAGTCGCACTATCAATGTAATACATGAGAAGATCTCCAAGGTTTATAGGTTGATTAGTCACCAAGGCATACACTATTTTGATATTGTCCTTATTCAACTAGGTTGAATTCAAAGATCCAATAAAGTTAGTGCAAATGAATAGATGACAAAATGCACTAGCTTTAGTTAACTCATGTTGACTAATATATGCTCTATCTTTCCACTCAAAAGAATCATTGTCACAAAGAGTTCTACCCATGATATTTAGATTCTCAATGACATCCACATCTAGAAAACTAGAATCTATATCATTAGATAGCCAAAGAAACTTGTTAATGTTTTCCGGGTTAACTCTAAACACAGCACCCCTAATTTCCATCAAAGCATCCAATAAGGTGGCACTTTCCCTATATTCAAGATAAAACTCTCTAACAAGAGTATCATTTACAATTCCTAACATGCTCACCCAAGATTCCCAATTTCTATCCTTTATGCACTAAAGAACATAAGAATCTTTACACTTACCAAAGTCAATGCCTCTCTCTTGAAATATTTTCTTAGTTCCATAGATCCCTAAATATTTTGTCCTTGAAGCTTTGGATCCTTTTGAGGTAGACTTGGCTTTCACAATGGGATTCAATTGTTTTCCACTTCCGGTAATCTTAGTTCTTCCCATTTGTTCTTGTGTTATAAGATGCTATATACATACAACAAAAGTGAGTGAAAGACAAAACAAGCATATTAGTCACAAAGATATAACAAAATAAAATAAAGACATATGACTTAAGAATGAATCATCATGCAAGACAAGAATAGTGAGTAATATCTTACAAGTATCATTAAGTCAAAATATGCCAACATGTAACAAAATGAAGCATGTGAACATATCATAAAAGAAAACAATGTCTAGCATACAATGCTCCCCATTGATAAATGCTATAACTAAATTCAATGATAGCATAAAGTTCACAAAGATGTTCACACAATCACACATTCAACCAATTTGAAGAAATATCAACCAAAATAAGCTTCATATGCTAAGAGAGATACATAAAGATTTTTCAAGTTCTCTCATAATTCTTCAACAATTGCTAAAATGTCATCATACTCATAAACAAAGTGTGTGTGTGTGAGAGATATGCTTCAAATATATATCAAGAAATAGTTTGATAATCAACATGCAAACAATTTCCAATAACTATTCATCTTAAACTTTTTCCATAAAAAGTAAAACCGATTATCATCCGGAATTTTTGCTTTTAAGAGAATAGATTTCAACATATGAGTGTGTGTGTGCATGTGGCTCGTCATCCCATTTCTGTTTTTCAACCTGAGCTCATTTGATTTTCAACTATGCTCCTTTTTAAGTCTTCCTCCTTTTCTTTTTAGGCTTTGAATGAAAGATTTTTTTTTTATGATTCCATTTCAACACTTCTTTGATTATTCCATTTTTTTTTAACATAAACAAAATTCACTTCATGACGGCTTTCACTCATCACAATGGTGTAGCTCTTTCCAACATTGGGTAGCTTTCACAACCAATGTGTGTAGCCTTTTCCATGAAGGTGCTCGTTGAGTTCTATGTATTTGCCGAAGCAAAATGGATACTAACCATAGGTCATTTTGAATGTACTTAAGCACAAAACATCAAGGTGTATCCAATGTTTACATATTAGTAAACTCAACCTACTAGCAAAACATATAAGAGAAGCAATGTGCAATTTTAGAAAACCAAGATTTTATGGCTCATAAGCACATGACCTAAGAGCAATAAGTAGAGACTTATTTAAGATCATTACTTCTCTAATGAGTAGCTTTCAAAGAATATGAAGCTCATATTTTCAAAAGTAATGCCACTCAATATACTATACACAAACAATCATCAAAGTTAAAATCAATGTGAACAATATCACTATTAGATCCTCAAATAGCAAATGTCAATGAGAACCATATGTATGCTATACAAAATTCTCTAATATGAGATGTATATCAAAAATTGAGTCAAAAAGATGAATATCTAAGAGAACATACATACGAGTATAGAGATACATTTTTACACATTATATTCACCAAATATCATACTTCCGCCCTTTTTATGAGCACTCTTGCCTTGAATGTCCTCATGACACCAAATTGACGATGTTTCACAACAAGAGTATAAAAATCATAATATCTCAAATCAATCAACACATATATCAAAAGAACTTCTCTAAAGTTAACCAACAAATTTTGACCATCATAACAAATATGATGTGAGATAACCAAGTTCATATCAATACATGGAGTATTCAAAGCTAGCAAGCAAGAATTCTCAACACAATTGATATATTGCCTCAAAGCTATCTCACATGTGCTTCTTATATTAGTGATAAGAGCACTCACCCTTGAACCACTTGTTCTTGGGTGTACATACACAAACATTTCCAAAATCATCCTTGACAACAATGTTAAATCTAGAGTAAAGTCTTTCAATGACTTGATTAACAAGAATATCATTAACACACTCTTCCTTAACATTTTCAACATAAGCTTTGTCAAGTTGAACAAGATTAGTTTTCTTTCTACTCCACAACTTCTTCTCATGCTTAGCAATATTATCATGTTTCTCAACTTTCAAGACCTTAGCATGTTCAAATTGAAGTTTAATCTCCTTATCTCTAGATTCATTTCCTAATTTTCATTTTTCAATATATTTATAACACATAGGTTTAATGTGACATATTGTGTTGCAATAATGAAAAATTGGAATAAAAGATGAGATTGTACCTTTTGGAGTTGAACTAACTTCACTAGGAGTTTGCAAAGATACCTTGGTCGCCAACTTCTTTTTGGCTTTTAATCCTCTCTTCTTGTGTGGTTTCTTATCAATCACGACTTTATCCAAGTGAGTAGGAAGTGGTGCTTCCAAGGGCTCCTCTTCAACTACCAAGTCGTCTTTACCACTATGAGAGTTAAAAAGATTCCTAACACTAGACACACTTACTGAATCATTCACTAATTCCTTAATGGCCTCATTAGCCGTGTCTATCTCTTCCATTAATTCTTGTTCTCTCTTTTTCAAAGAAGATATGACATTATCCTTCTCAAGGTTTTTCTTTTCAAGTTCTCTAAACTTCTTCATAATATCACATTTCTCACCAAGAAGTCTACGAGTGACAATCACAAACTCATCTAGTTGTTTCTTGATCAAATCATCATTCTCAACTACCTCTCTTAGAGCATTATCTCTATCTTCTTTAAGCTTCTCTATCTTGGCCAACAACTCAAGATTAGTAGGATTGGAACTAGAGCTTTCATGATGATTTGTGTCAAAGTTCTTGTTCAAAGATTTTGTACCATTAACATCTAGTGGAGAATGAGAAGCAGTTAGAGCTACAAAGTTGCTCACCAACTCTTCATCACTTGAAGACTCACTACTAGAGCTCTCATTATCACTAGAGTTATTATCACTCCAAGTAGCTGCCAACACTTTGTCTTTCTTGTCTTTCTTATATGGCTTCTTGGTGCACTCACTAGCAAAGTGACCGAAACCATGAAAATTATAGCATTGAACATCTTTCTTATTCATGGCTTGACTATTCTTTTCATTCCTTGGAGATGATGTTTTCTTAACTCCCTTTTCCTTAGAAGACTTGCCTCTAGGCTTGGCATTCTTCTTTAGAAACTTCTTGAACTTTCTAACCAAAAGAGCCATCTTTTCATTTTCATCATCACTTCTCCTCAATAGCATTGAGAGCGATTCCCTTACTCTTAATCTTTGGCTTCAAGCACATCTCATAAGTTTGGAGAGACCCAAGCAACTCATCAATGTTCATACTATCCACATCCTTGCTTTTCTCAATAGCCGTCACCTTTGATTTAAATCTCTTAGGAAGAGACCTAAGGATTTTCCAATTTGAACGCTCTTTTGAGATAGCTACTCCAAGTGCTTGACATTGGTTAGCAATGTTAAGAAGCCAGAATTGGAAGTCTTCAAACTTTTCTTCTTCACCCATACTTAAACCTTCAAATTGTGATGCCAACATTTGAAGCCTCGATTTCTTCACCGCTAAGGTTCCTTCATTAGTAACTTGGAGAGTATCCCAAGCTTCTTTTACGGATTCAAGATTTTGAATGTAGGAGAATTGATGCCCATCAACTCCTCCAAAGATGACATTCATAGCACGATGATGCCACTTAGCAACCTCAAACTCATTCGTTGTCCATTCACTCATTGGCTTGAGTATCATGGTTTCATCCTCTTGAACCTTGGTAGGAGGACTATAACCTTCTTCCACTACCATCCAAGCCCTTTCATCAATAGAGCGGATGTAGGCTTTCATCCTCAACTTCCAATACCCATAGTTAGTGCCTCGAAGTAATAGTGGCCTAGTATTTGAGGCTCCTTCCTCCATTACATCATCTTGTAAACCCATGACTTCAAAAGCTTTGCAAAAACCATGAATGTATCACTTGGACTCTCACTAAGTACAATCTAGTGCCCTGCTCTGATACCAATTGAAAATACAAATACGGTTAAATGCTCAAGGCTAACCTAGAAGGGGGGTGAATAGGTTAGGCACCTTTTTCGACTCCCTTAGAAACAAACAGAAGTTTGTCCCTCTAGATTTCTTATATCAAATATATATATATATATATATATATCAATTAAAGACACTTAATCAATATATAAAACAAGTAAAGTGTGATACAAACAAGTAATCATAACAAATACACAATCTATATTATAGAAAGGAAGTCAACTTACATAAAGAGTTCTATCCATAGTATTCAAATAACAAATACCAATATAAGAGAGATAGGGATAGAGAAAAGTTGACACAATATATAACGTGGTAAACCTTCGAAGAGGAAACATCCACGGGTTAGCAACCACCGGCAAACAAAATCCACTAGTAGATAAGACAAGTACAATCCCTCAAGTGACCCCTTCACCTAGAAACTACCCTCATATCCTACTCATGAAGATGTTGCCCTCTTGCTCAACAATCCGAGGCCTCACACCTCTTATCAAGACTTCTTCGCTCACCCTTTAAGATCCTCACGGCCCTAGGCAAGACTTCTTGCTCAATCCGAGCCCTCTTGACTCTAGTCAATACTTCATCGCTCACCCTTCCGGATCCTCACGACCCTAGGCAAGACTTCTTTGCTCAACTATCTGAGTCCTCCCGACTCTAGTCAAGACTTCCTTGCTTGACAATCTAAGGTCTCCCACCTCTTGCCAAGACTTTCTTGCTCAACAACATAGGTCTCACACCTATTGTCAATACTTCCTTCTCACAAGGCATCTAAGTGATCATGAATGTAAAATGCAAACAAGCACGCAACATAGAATGTTATGATCAACACATCCTATGGAAAATACTAGACATGAGCATGAATGCATAAAATAAACGTAGCCTAGTCAATCATGCATGCTTAATCTATCTAGATCATGTAAGATATGTTCAACATTAATTACAATCTAGATACATGCATAGATCTAAAACTTGAATCACAAGATATGTTCAATTAACACATAATCAAGTTTAAATCTCATAAACCAAAAACATGCTACAATCATGTGACAAAATCATTTAGATTAAAGCTAAAGTTCTAGAGCATATTTCCTATTCATAGATTCAACAAAGCACATGAATAGCTCAAAAGAACACAAGCACATGTATCATTGTGAGATTTTGGCCAAGAGAGCCTAATACATGTGAGGAACTATTTTTTCATAAAATCAATCAATCAAAGATCATCAAATAGTCCTAGAATCAAAGTTACCACAATACAATCCCAAACATGTGAAAACATAGGCAAAATCAAAACCTAACTCAACATGTAAGATTTCAATTAAAACTCAATCTAGCTTTAAATGAGTTCAAAACTCAAATAAAAACTATCACAAGACACATATATATGTTGAAGAAGAAAACCTAAGGCAATTGATCAAGTTTTAAAAGAAAACTTTGAGAGAAAATCAATACCTTAGTTGATTTTGGTGCAATCCCGTTTTTGTGAGTTTAGACTCTAAAAACAACAATAAAACTAACTCAAATCTTCAGAGACAAGATGGAGGATGAATAGACAAACACTCTAAACTTTGAATTACTTAAATCGGAGTTCAAATGAAGAAGTTATGGTGTTTGGAAGGTGAGAAAATGGTAAGAGAAAATTCTGCACTCAAGTTTTAAATTTCTTCTTTTAGAATGAAATGTGAGAGAGAAGGAAAATATAAAAGAGAGGGAAATAATATAAGCAAAGGAATAAAATGCCCTCCTTTGAGAATGCTTCCCCGAGATGGCACGTGGGCATCTCAGGGCAGCAAGGAGTTGCAGCCGAGATGGCCACGCGTCATCTCGGGCTTGCACCACTTGATGGCCTTTGGCCATGGTGTAACTCCCTTGCACTCCTCTCGCGTTCTTCGACCGTTCTTTGGCCTCCAAACTTAAAACTCAAATTCATTTATGGATTACGAACCATAACTCTCTCACGGACATAGACATATAAGATACTCAACCAAAAAAATAATAATTCGACTCGATATACAAAGACGAAGACAATGTATGTAACATGAGTTGAAATTATAGTATCTTTTGACTTAGAACTTGAAACCAATAGTATGAGTAACCGAAATGGCCGGAACTCAATCAAGAATGATTTAATACTAAAATCAAGTTCAATATCCATTTTATACAAACATATACACATACAAACACAATTCACACTAGAATGCAAACTATATAGAGATAGTCTCCAATCATGCATTTTCCAGAACATGTTATTTCCATACCAATGCATGATCATTCATCTTCAAGTGTGTGAATGTGTTCTACATGGTGCACAACGATACAGGGACATAAATGTATGAATTGTGTGTGTCCCTATAATGGTGTACAACGATGCAGGGACACAAATGTATGAATTGTGTGTGTATTCCTTAGCCTTGTAAGAGAAAGATAAGGTCTTAGTATACCTTTGTAGAACCATATTGCATCCTTTCTCTTTGAAGACTTTGCACTTGCTTTAACTAGTTGTTCCTTCTTCTTTGAAGCTTGAATCATCATGAATCTAAACAACTAATTCATTACAAGTAAACATTATTTTGATATGGAATTAATGCCAACACAATCTAAAACCTAACAGATGCAATTAGAGGGATTCGTGTCTCCAGATCAAGAGCAAAAGGTTTGCAAGCTGCAAAGGTCCATCTATGGACTTAAGCAAGCATCTAGATCTTAGAACATAAGGTTTGATGATGTGATCAAAACCTATGGCTTCGAGCAGAACATCGACGAGCCTTGTGTCTACAAGCACATCATTGACAAGAAAGCAGTTTTTTTGGTTCTATAAGTAGATGATATCCTACTCATTGGGAATGATATGAGAGTGTTGTCTGATGTCAATGGATGGTTGGTTAGCAAATTCCAGATGAAAGATTTGGGAGAGGCGAGTTATGTTCTAGGGATCCAACTTATAAGGGATCGTAAGAACAAACTCATAGCACTGTCTCAAGCATCATATATCGATAAGATTCTTATGCGATTTTCGATGCAAAACTCCATGAAAGGTAATTTACCTTCTAGGCATGGAGTTCACTTGTCTAAGGAACAGTGTCCTAAGACACCTCAAGAAGTTAAGGATATGAGACGTGTACCCTATGCATCGGCAGTAGGTAGTCTCATGTATGTTATGTTATGCACGAGACCGGACATCAGCTATGCAGTGGGAGCAGTCAGCAGATACCAGTCTAACCCAGGATTGGATCTTTGGGTTGCTGTCAAGACAATTCTCAAGTATCTTCGGAGAACAAGAGACTATATGCTAGTGTATTCCGGGTAGGGTTTGATCCCGTCAGGATACACAGATTCTGATTTTCAGTCAGACAGGGATTCTAGGAAATTCACGTCTGGATCAGTATTCACCCTGGGTGGTGAAGTCATTGCGTGGAGAAGTATCAAGTAATCTTGCATTGCTGACTCCACTATGGAAGCCGAATATGTAGCCGCTTGTGAAGCTACTAAAGAGGTTGTTTGGCTCCGTAAGTTCTGGAGTGATTTGGAAGTTGTTCCAGATTTGGATATGCCCATCACACTTTATTGTGATAACAGTGGTGCTGTGGCTAATTCCAAAGAACCAAGAAGCCACAAAAGAAGGAAGCATATAGAGAGAAAGTATCATCTCATTAGAGATATAGTATAGAGAGGAGATGTGATCGTCACTAAGATAGCCTCACAAGACAATTATGCTGATCCATTTACAAAGAACTTACCTGCTAAAGTGTTTTTGGGTCACCTATATGGTCTATGGTTATGAGACATGCCTCACATGCTTTAGTGCAAGTGGGAGATTGTTGGGGTTTATGCCCTAAAGATGTAATTTGTAAATGGATTTATGAAAAAATAAAATGAAATGTTTAATTCATTTTTATTGTGTTGTTTATTTTATAACTTGTGCATATATTTAACATCCAAGATTTTCGGATGTAACCTCGAACTATGTATATGAGTGTCATATATGGATGGATACAGTAAGAGACGTACAATCTAAAGAGTCCATAGATAACAAATAAAGCTGGGTACTTTATTTGTGGTTAATCTATAGCTGCAGTCCATTCCGTAATGTACGATGATTCTATCATGAATCATTCATATAAGATATGGGAATGGAGGCACCTTGTATGATATGATCATATATGACTGAGTCATGATCTATATGAATCTCTCCTCAAGATCCATTTACTGATGAGATTCATATATATATATATATATATATATATATATATATATATATATACATCAACTAATGATGGCTATATGTGGGTGATATTAATCCTGAGTGTCTTATCGACTCCTTCAGGTTAGATCGTGGTCTTTGATATACCATGGGTGAGGTCGGATGTAGTTCCCTATCAATATGCTCTGTATGTTGGGATTGCAGTTTGGCTTGTGGATGGGAAGGTTTGTACACAATAGTGGAATCCACTATTTCTTGTGAGAAGTATATGGTAATTCCCTTAAAGGTTGATTCGGGGCTTGGACAATATAAGTGCTCTCATAATTCCGTGAGAAAATAGGATTTATTATCCATTAGAGAATCAATGGTACTTAAATGATATATGTAATTAGAGGGGTATAACGGATATTATGACCCAGCTCTAATTATGAACTACCGTGGAGGATCACACCATGTGTAATAGCTATATCGATGGACACCGAGTTGTATCGGTCTGTGTAAAAGCGGCTACAGTTGAGAGAGTGCAGCTTCGGATTTTTAGTGAAATAACACTGGAGTTAATAATCAAAGAATATTAATTAAAGAGTTTAGTTAATGATCAAAGGATTATTGGAGCTCAAAATACTGTGGATCCATTATGTCCTCTGGCTAGCCCAATCGATTTAGGACTTTAGGTAACAAGGGTCACGGTAAATTAATTGGAATGTCCAATTAATTGTGTTACAAAAGTGGCACATATATATTCAGGAATTAATTGAATAATGAGATTATTTAATTAATGAATGTTAATAGTTAAATTAATTAAATAATTAGATTATTTAATTATATTGATAATTATGAATTATTATTTAACTATTAATTTGAGGGTGTTAGTTGATATATGGATTTAGGTGAAGATAAAATAATTGGATTATTTTATTTTACTAAATCATTTATCTAAGTATTTGAATTTAAGTTTAAATTTAAAATACTTATTATCACTTTTAATATATTAGATATATTTGAAAAGGATAATTAAAAAATATATATATATCAATTATAACATAAGAGATTGTATTAGATGTAAATTGATGTGTGCACATATATAAGTGTTTGTATATGATACAAACAAGAATATATATATATATTGTGTAAAAGTAAGGCGGACATCAGATTTGTGAAAGAAAAGAAACGGAAAAAGGTGTGTTTTTTGTACCCGATACAACACACACACATAGAAAGAAGTCAAAAAAGAGTTTTTTTTGATAAAGATATGTATATGTTCGTGCAAGCAAAAATAAAAAGAAAAATGTTGCTAAAAATATTGGCAATATTTTTATATACTAGAATTGTTCTAGTTAGTTTTCTCTTAGAAGAAAAAGTTTATTCCATTCTTTCTACATCCTCCATTCAAGTTCCTGAGATTGTGATGCGTCCATACGCAGTTACCAGTCCCGGGAGATAGCGAGAAAGATCGAGTGGTTCAGACAGGAGAACATTGTAAAGTGAATGAGTCTCCAAATGTTGGTAAGAGTGGTTCAGACAGGAGCATATCATAAATTGAAGGAGACTCCAAACGTTGGTAAGATTTTCTTCTTTTGATTATATCGATTTCAATTTCCTGTGTTTACATATTGTATGTATTAGTTTTGAAAAATAATTACGATCCCAAGTTCACTGGTCCTAAATACAGATTATGATCTGTATAAAAATTTTAAAACCTAGTTTCGCTGCATAACCGGTGAACAGGGTTCCAACAGACCTATCATTGTTCCAGACAAGCCGCCAGGAATTCAGGCTCCGCCAATATTTTTGTTTCAAACTTTAGGATTGAAACTTTCCCTTTTTTTGGACTTTACTGACTTCTTCCGAATGGTTGACGACCACTTTCCTCTTGCAAACTTGGCCTTCAACCTCTGATTGATAATTAGTTTCTTTTTTTATGTATACTACAGGAGCATTTAGGAGATAAAGAATTCTTCATAGGGCTAATTCCTTCCTTGGACACAAACTTTTTTTTGGATAGATCAGGGGAAGAAGTAATCCCTTTTGGAGATCTCCTGATTGTCTTAGTGGCCTCAAGCAATTTGTGAAGAGGATTGGAAATTTTATCGAAAATCCTTAATTGATGACCCTCTTGAGCTGATCACTTCCATCTTTTGGAAGGTTTTTTAAGGGACAATAGAGATTTGGGAATTTCATATTGCATAGGTTGGAGAAGAGAATCTTTAATAGGGGACTGGTGAACAAACTTTTCCTGGTTTGTTAACTTAGATTCACCCAAAATTGGAGTTTGCTGGGCCACTAACTCCTTCGATGAACCTGCTGGTATTTACAATTTGGAGAGCCCAATTCTCTTAGAGGCCCAAATCGCTCATGATCCGACCCATCCATTCACATTTCGTCATTTTAAGGAGGCATAACCTATCCTCTAGGTTCTAGGGTTTCCTTTTGTTTCTCGTTTATCAGCTTCCTCATCGCTATCATAGGACTCATGAGAACAACTTTTTTGGGAACCATATTGACAAAATTCAAGCTTACTGATCCGTCTCCTTCCGTTTCATGAGAAGTTCCAGAAGATCTCGCCCTATCAGACGAACTCCAATTCCTTTGAGGATTATATATATTCTTCTGTTTTTCTGAAATCGTAGCATTTAGCCAAGAACCATACTTGGTTGGAGAATCGTCTAATGCCACCTTCCCAGCCTCCATATCTAAACATTCCTTTATTCCGTGACCAATTCTACCATAGGCATAGTAGAATTCAGGAAGCCTTTCATATTTCAGACTCACCATGGTAATCTCATCGGACTTCCCTAACTTCAATCTGAGCCATCGTTTTAGTGGCTTGAAAATTTCGATTCGAACCTTAACCCTCAAAAAATTACCCCAACATTCTTTAGATTCAGATGGGATTTCCACCACTTCACCTATCTGTTCAGCTAACCACTTAGCTGTCCTTCGATTCATAAACAATATTGGGATATCATGGATCTGAATTCAGAAATTCGCTTTTTAAAACCTAACTTGGAGATGTCTTCCAAACCTACTGGTTTCTCTAACACAATCAGACTATTACCAAAATGCCACGGTCATCGTAGAAACACTCAAATTCCTATCTTCTCCATTGTTGAAATGGAACATAAATATGTTATCTCCAACTAATTTGACCTCTACCTGTCCAAAGGGGTTCCAGATCTGCTCTATCAGCCCCTTAAACGCATCTCTTTTTACTTTCTTGCTCGATTAAACTCTCCCAACCGAGCACCTGTCGACTTCCTTGATCCCTTCTTCTCTAGCTTCCTCAAACATTTCAAGAATTGCTTCATCTTCATCAGCTAGAGATAGATTTTTGTATAACTTAGCTATCTCCACTGCACTCATGGCTAAAAAACTGAAAAAAGAAAACCCCGATTAGCAACCACGGCTTCTGATTGATGAAGACAAACTGCCACTATGACCTAACGACTTTCACACTTTCTCTCACAGACAGAGAGAGAGAGAGAGGGGAGAGACATTAACTATTAGAAATGTTGACTTGACAGGAAAATAAAATTGGATGTTGATTGTTGAGATGGTTTTTGTTAGGTGATTAAAAAAAATGGTATTATTGATTTAGTCCCTACTTCTTTTTGAATTCTTTTTTTTACTCACTTATCCAATTTTCATTGGTTTGATCCCTATGTTTTCCAAACTCACTCGTTATGGTCCTTCTAACCAGAAAATAGATGGTCAATCTTCACATAAAATGCTAAATGACATTTTTACCCTTGACTTTAAAATAAAAATAATAAAAATTAAACCTTTTATTTTCTTAATTTTATTTATAATTATATATTAATTTTATTTTTTAAAAGGAAAAGTAATATAAAAATTATGTTCTTATATTCAAACCCCAACTCAAACCCAAATCCAAATTTGAACCCAGCCACCACCCAAATTCGAAATCAACCACCACACCAAACAAATACTCAAACTCAACCACCACCTTTAATTCGAATCCAACCACCATACCAAACACAAATCTAAATTCAAAGTAGCCTCGAAATTTATCAAAAAAAATTAATTTTTACCAGTATGAAACCCAATTTACCAATATTCTCAGTTAGCCGCCCAAACCATCATCATCAACAATTGTCTAACCACCCAATCAATCTCTAACCACCAATCTCAAGCCAATCTCAAGCCAATCTCCAGCCATCAATAACCTAGAAAACCTAAAAAAAAACCTTCAAACCACCACCACCATCATCGAATCCAAGCCCTTCACCTCCCAACACCAAAACCAAACACAGAAAACTTAACACAATCCCCAAATCCATCGTGTAAAACCCACCTACCAGGCCGCCCCCACCATTTCTAAATCCAACCACTGTAGGCTGCCAACAAAGCCCAAACCCAAACACAACACCCACTGTTCCCAACTCATTTTAGTTAGAACCACGTTCTAGGTCAAACCCAATGACCCAGTTCTCGCTCGAACCATGTCTTGGTTCATTGCGTGGTGGCCAATAAGAGATGGATTCGAGTCATGAAGGTCAGAGAGAGACTAAGAATGGAGAGAGAAAGATCCAAAAGAAGAAAGAGGTGGGTTGAGAAAGAGAGAGAGCTTGAGAAAGAGCGATGGATTGTGGATTTAGAGAGAGATCGAGAAAGAGAGAGAAAGAGAGGTGATTGGGTCTAGGGTTTTGTTGGTGGTTGGGTATGATTTTTATTGGAAATAAAGAACTGATTTCCAACCACCACTAGAACTGATTGCTGCTGAGATTAGTTTTAGGTAGTGTTCTAGTAAGTGCTAGGCGCTAGTCGGGTGAAGCCTAGTGCCTAGGCCGATTAGTCTGTGATTAATCGGGGATTAACCGGTTGGCGAATTTTTATATTTTTTATTTTTTATTTTTCCTTCATAAAAATTAAAATCATGTGAAAAGATATATGTTAAAAAATCTACACTTAATCATTTTAGCCAATAGATAAGATAATTCACCAAGTTCATAGTCATTAGAGCTATGGGATAGACCCCACGCCACTCTTTGCTCAAAAAGTAAAACAAAACATTGTCTTTTGAATTGACTCACTCAATGGTACGCTCACACGCAATTCTTGCAATAATATCACCACACACAACACAACCCTCTCCCTCTTTCAAGTTTCAACGCATTTTATTTTTCATTCTTCTCTCTTCTAACAAAACTAGTCTCTACTGCAAATCTCTTACACCTCTTTTACTAGCCTCTGCCGTTGTCTTCTATCTTCTATCACTGCCTTCACGTTTCTTATCCCCAAATCATCTTCTTGTCCTAAGCTGCCACTTGAAATCCCTAAAATCAAGAATCCTCTCATCTATGATCTAACAAATACAAACCGGACAAGTAATGATGGCGGATGGCTAACAACAGCTTTGGGCGACGATGGCGACAAATCTGGTTCGTTTGGTCGAAGATGTAGAATTTGGTTCGTTTGGTGGACGAATCTGGTTCCGCCTACGCTGCCGAGACCGATTAATCGGTGAATAACGCCGACTACGTGTTGGCCACTTAATATGGCCGACTTTCGGCTTTTCGCCACGACAGGAGGCCGTCTAGCGGCTTATCGGCGATTAATCAACCAATTTGGCTGATTTCTCGAACACTGGTTTTAGGTTTTAGATAGTGAGATTTTTTTAATTCTTTTTTAATTTTGTAATTGTTCTTCTGTTTATATTTTTTAATTAATAATTATATATTAATTTAATTTTTATTATATATATTTGTTATTTTATTACCATAACAATTCTACGTGGCTCGTAACTGTAACGTCATGAAGAAAGGATGAAAATGACCCTCTCTCTGTTAGGTTTGACTAATAGTCAACTTATTGAAGGATCAAAATAGAGGTTTTAGTGGTTTTAGAAAACATAAGGATCAAATTAGTGAAAATTGGAAAAGTGAAAAAAAAATAAAAAAAAATATAGAAACTAGATCAATAATACCCCTTAAAAAAATGAGAAGGCTGTGGTAAAATTTCTGGATAAATTCCAATTTTTTAAAAGGATTTTTTCATTAGAGGGTACCAGATCCATTTTATTTAAAATTAATTAACTATTATTTGATCTCCTAAATATATACATACTCGATATTTAATTATTGAATTAATTTTAAATAAAATGGATATGATCTCCTCTTAAAAAAAAAAGATATTTCATTTTTTAAATTGCTTGTTCGAACCACTGTTCTATATTAATAAATTTTACTAATATTGAAATTATCCATATTTTCACAACATAGGCAACCAAGGAGTGCAAGCTACGGGTTTGGTTTGCAAAATTGTGGCTGAAAATGATGCCTTCAAACAAGGTGGTCTTGATATCCCCCGTTAGAAGACTCTATACCTTAGCCGCACCAGGATTGCACACGTATCAAAACTAGCCCAGTTATGGCCACCATGAAGTTCGTGTTTTTGTCTTGACATTTTATTCTTTGTGGTTTACTCGTTAGTTAATAATTAGTATTGATCTTTTATAGAGACCGACTAATTTATTGTTATTTTCGAAATAGAGATTGAGTACATTTTTATTGTTAAATTATATTAATTTAACATTTTTTTTAAAATTATATATTTGTTGATGGATGTTAGGGATATTATCAATTTACCCCGTGAGGTTTGCCACATTATACACTTTGTCGCCTTTATTCCAGTAATGATCTTTCTAGTTCTTCCCTTTAGAAACCAAAATATTAGATGTTTTGCTCCACACCGTTAGGATTTCCGTTAAAACTACTCGTTGATTGTTAACATCAAAGGATAAAATGGTAAAAAGGTAACTTAAAATTAATTTATTCAAATATTTAAATTAAAAAATGATATTTTTTCGGAAAATTAATACAATAACATAATTGTAAAAAAAGAATTTGCTAAAAAATCGGTCAAATCTTTTTTAAAAGAAAAAAATCCTAATCAACCATTTTTGCCATTGAAAATAATTTTATAAAAATTAAAAATGAAAAAAAGAAGAAGATAAAACATGCAATTAAAAAACAAAATTAATAAAAAAACATTATTTTCACAATTAAGAAAAGGTTGAGAGAGTTTGATGTTGTAATTTTTCAAAATGTTGTGTATAGGTGATGATTTGTTGATAATGGAGCCAACGAAGATCGAACATGGAAGTGATTCTCTCTATTCAATCTGATCATCCATGGTCATTAATGGTGTGGGTATTCATTTGAAGTGATTAATAGTATGGATGTTGATTCTAAAGATAGGATTTTGGGTTAGGGTTTTTTAGGATTGGTTGAATTTGGAGATGTTGATAGTGTGGTGTTTTGAGTTTGGAGTTGTTGATGACGGTGATCTGTGTTCTGAATTTGGGTTTGATATTGATGAAAGTGTTCTGGGTTTGAGTTTGATGTTGATGATGTTGTTCTAGGATTAGTGGTGTTGATGATGATGATTGTTGATTTTTTTTTTCCTGATTATCTCTACATCTATCTCTAAGATGGTGGTGATAAACTGATGTTGAATATTATTTTTTTCTGCACTGTCCATCTCTGAGATTGATAGTGGTGATCCATCTCTTTTTTATTTTTTTTACTTTTAAATTATAATTTTTTAAAAATAAATTATTATTTCTTATTTTTTAATTATGAATTTGTGGGCAAAACTGCCTTTTAACGTGATGACTGATTGTCAACGAGGTTTAACCACAATATGGCAAAGGGCAAAACGTCTAATATAGTAATATTTTGGTTTCCAAGGTAAAGAACTACAGGATTTTCGGGTTAGGGTTTCTTATGACTGGTTGAATTTAGAGATGTTGATGGTGCGGTGTTTTGAGTTTGGAGTTGTTAATGAAGGTGATCTGTGTTTTGGGTTTGGGTTTAATGTTGATGATAGTGTTATGGGTTTGAGTTTAATGTTGATGATGGTGTTCTAGGATTGGCGGTGTTGATGTTGATTTTCTAGATTGGTGTTGATGATGATGATTGTTGATTTTTTTTTGTCTTTTTTTCTAATTATCTCTACGTCCATCTCTGAAATGGTGGTGATGAACTAATGTTGAATATTTTTTTTCTTTACCATCCATCTCTGAGATGGACGGTGGTGATCCCTCTCTTTTTTATTTTTTACTTTTAAATTATAATTTTTTTAAAATAATTTATTATTTTGTATTTTTTTAATTATGAATTTGAGGGCAAAATTGTTTTTTAACGTGATAACTGATTGTCAACGAGAGGTTTAACCGCAAGACGACAATGGGCAAAACGTCTAATATAGTAATAGTTTGGTTTCCAGGGTAAAGAACTGTCATTAACTAGACAAGGCAAAGTGTCTAATAGAACAAACCACAAGGGGAAAAATGATTATATCCCTTGATGTTAAGTACATATATTTTTATTGACGGGACTCCAAATGATCCGTTGAGTGTTGAAATGCATGCACTACTAACAACATCAAGATGGTATATTTTTAGGAGTGGAAATTGTGAGATATGTCATCTTTTTATTGTCTTTTGTGATGATGTCATCAGTTTAATAACTTAAGTTTAAAAGACACCTATTATGATGAACTACCCAAGTTGCTCTTAAACTTTAATTTGTAAAAGACAACTTTCTGAACTTGTCTGTATCTCCCCAAAAAAATTGTCTCGTTCCAGAATCTACACAAGAAGGTAACAAATATTTATGATCTCATGTATTCTCTTTTCTGTTTTCATACATTTCCGATTTTTTGTATGCATTTCTGTGTTGTAAGAATGTGTATGAACATTTAATTGATCCGAGCTTTTTTCATATGGAACCGAGAATATTTAAAGAAGAATCGAGCTTATTTTATATTGGAATTTTTTTATTTATGTGTTGTAAGAACATGTATGAACATTTAATAGATCCGAGTTTTTTTTATGTATGACCGAGAATGTTTAAAAAAGAATCGAACATATTTGTTATTGAACCGAAGTTTTATATATTTTGAAAAAAGCTCAATAATTTGGAAAAAATGCTTGATTATTTGGAAAAAAATGCTCGATTATTTGAAGAATATTCTCGATCCATTGAAAATGTTCTCGATGATTTGAAAAAATTATCGATCCCTTAAAAAAGTTCTCGATCTCTTGAAAACGTTCTTAATCCCTTGAAAAAGGTCTCGATCCCTTTAAAAAGTTCTGGATCCATTTGGAAAAAGCTCAATCCCTTACAATAAGTTCTCAATCCCTTACAATAAGTTCTCGATCCATTTGATAAAAGCTCGATCCCTTAGAAAATGTTTTCGATCCCTGTCTAAAAAGCTCGATCCCTTTGAAAATGTTCTTGAATCCTTACAAAAAAGCTCGATCCCTTTGATAATGTTCTCGATCCCTTACCCTTAATAAATATTTTTAATTCTTAATAATTGTAAACTTAATTTAATTTTGTAATTTGTTAATAGTGGTTTGTGATGATGATTTTCACAAGACAATGGATCGGGTGAGAATAGTCATATCTTACAACGGTCAATGGGAGCAATTACCTAATGGAAGTCAGAGGTTTTTTTGGTTTCGATAACCAATGAATGTATGTGTCAAAGAATATGAATTACGAAGAGATGATGTCGATCGTGCAAACCGTTGTGAAGTACGATGTGAACAAATACATTGTTGATCTACAATCTATATCAATCGTTCCCGAGACAACATGTCACACATTTATAAGAAATGACGATGATGTTTTGTTTATGTTAGGGGAAGATAAGGTGATCCCTCAAGTATGTGTTAGTCTAATTGAGAGGGCAAAAACAAATGTGATAGCTGAAGATACCCCTGCTCGTGGAAACACCCAACAATTTTGATCGTTTAGTGGAAGTAATCAGTTGTTCACTGAAAGAATTGGGAACAAAGAGTAGCAAAACATGTGTGGTGTCCCACCGGAAGTAGCCGACCATGGTTATATGCCAATACCTCAATTGGACGAGGTCTTTGGTTGTCAAATTGAAATGAATGTTGGGCAGTACAACCACCAATACAATGAGATGTACAATGACATGAATAATGAGCAGAACAATGAACCGAATTTTGGGAAAATTCATGAGATGGCTAATGAGGCAACTTTGCATCTGATAGATAATAAAGCGAATAATGAGGAAGATGAAAAACCTATCCAAATGGAAAGGCGTGCAAGATGTGTACACAAATGTAGTTCTAGTGCAGTAGATATAGCTGGGATCTCTGAGGTCCGACCTAATGTAACTGAAGCTGATTCTGACAATGTCATAACGTGGTTAATTCCAGGAGCAGAATCGTACTCTTTTGGTATGGGTGGAAGCAAGAACTTGGTAAAAGATGAACCTACACGCATGATATATAAAGGGAAAAATTTTCCTAGTAAAAAGGATTTGAAGAGATTGGTTAAGCATTTTACATGCGGCACAACTTTGAGTGGAAGGTGAAAAGGTCGAACAAGACAACGATACATCTGGTTTGTTTGATGAACAACTGTACGTGGAAGTTAAGAGCGGTGAGGAGAGATGAAGCGATATACTTTCAAGTAAGAAGTTTTGTCAATGAACACACTTGTTCATTAGAGGAGATTCACTACCACCATCGATAAGCTAGTGCAGTCATAATTGGAGAAGTGGTTGCACCTTGATTGCAACAACATGATGGTCGATTAATGCGTCCGAATGACATAATCGCCGATATGAAAATAATGTATGGCATTCAAATCATGTACAGTAAAGCATATCAAGCTCTCTATTATGTGTTGTCACTGACCTATGGAACGCATGAGGAAACCTTCCAACTATTGTCATCATTCGGTTACGTGTTGGAAGAAAAAACCCCGAAAACATCACTGACTTAGAGTGCGACGAAGATGGTAAATTCCTCTACTTTTTCATGTTGTTGGGTGCCTCACTTAGAGGATTCTAGAGGTGTCTGCAGCCAGTTATTGTCGTTGATGGTACCCATTTAAAGGGAAGATTCAGGGGTACAATGTTTATTACAACTGCACAAGATGGGAATGAACATGTTTATCCCATTGCTTTTGGGTACGGTGACTCATAAAATAACCTATCATGGGAGTGGTTTTTTGATTGCTTGACAGGTGCCCTTGGTCATATAGATGATTTGGTATTAATTTCTGATCGTCATGCAAGTATTGAAGCAGAGATTTCTAAAGTATTACCTTATGCCACCCATACCACATGTTGCTGGTACTTTTCTAAAAATATTAAAAAGCGATATCACAAAAAGGATGTTCCCATAATAATGGACAAAGCATTCCGAGCGTACACCGAGTTGGAATATAACCAGCTCATGGAAGAGTTACGAAACTTGCACCTGAATGCATATGATTATATAATTGATGCCAGTCCATACAAGTGGTCCCGTGTACACTGCCCCAACAGGAGGTACAGGGTGATGACAACAAATGTTGCAGAATACATAAACTCATGCCTAAAATTTGCACATCAACTGCCTTTGTTGACTCTGGCAGAGTTCATTAGGAATATGCTACAACGTTGGTTTCACGATCGTCATAGCGCTGCACAGTACCTGCGTCATCAGTTGACCGACGCAGCACATCTTGTGATCCTAAAACGGGTGGAGAAGTATAATTTTATGACCGTAAATGCAGTTGATTGGAACATATTCTCTGTGAAGCAGTCTGGAAAACAATGGACTGTTGACTTAGCCCGAAAGACCTGCACATGCAACAAATTCCAAATGGACCAACTTCCATGTTCTCACGCGCTTATTGTCGCAAGGTACATCCTACGTTTTAGTGTATGGTTAATATTACTGCAACATGAATCTCATTGTTTTCATTGTTTTTACAGAGACCGAAACATGGATTTCACATCCCTGTGTGCAGACTACTACAAGAGACAAACATTTATTGACGCGTACTCGGTTCCTATTATGCTGGTTGGACATCCTTCCACTTGGTTTGCTGAGAGGGTGGTTTTGAATCCAATCACCAGGTGACAAGCAGGCAGCCTGAGGGCGGGTCGACATATGTCATCTTCAGAGAGGACAACTACACAAAACTGTAAAAGATGTAGACAACCAAGCATAATTCCAGGAGATGTTCTAACCCAACTTTGATTAATGAAGGTCCGAACAGAGTTGTTCATAAGGAATACAGACGCAAGTGTAGCATCTGTCATACAGTTGGCCACAACAGACAGACATACCTTACTAGAGACTCCAACGTGGAATGATTTTGGGCGTTATGATGATAACATTGTGAAATTTTGTACTCGTATGACTTGTTTAATAACTAAATTTCAATTTTAATTAAATAGGATTTCCAATTAGTGTTACATTTGTGATTTATGACAGTTGAAAAGAAAACTAAAATTAAAATAAATTTTTATTTCAATGTAAACATTTTTTTACAAAAAAATGGTACATATATAGAAGAATTACTACATGAAACTAAACGGGCTGGGAGTTTGAAAAAATCTCAACTGCCATCTTCTCTCGAATGATCTCTATATCATCTTCCGACCAATCGAAATCCTTCATGTCCGCCAGTAAGTACTCGATCAATCTCAACGTGTGGGACCACAGTTACCCATGCAGTCTGACACATTAACATGCGTTAATAAAACAATAATTTTTTATAACACAATCTTAAAGTAAATGAAAACAAAATGTCTTACGATTTCTTCTGCTGGGGGACACGTGTTGCAGACACCATGCTGACTGAGAAGGGCTTATTCTTCTTGGTGAACATCTCACGGTCAGGCGATCACGCAGTATGGAACCAACCTGATGCAACATCGAGGGCAAAAACCAATGCAAGGGGGCTACATGCTGCTTCCGGATATTCACTGCGACATCCTGTCTACAGGGGTCAACGATGAACATCGTCTTGCGGGTGAGGTCGACAATCACCAAGAGCCAATATTGGCTCCCAATGTTACACGGTATCAGGACCTGTAAACGTAAAAAGAGGGTGTTAGGATGTACAAATCCATTTATAACAAAAAATTACAATCAAGTAACACTTACCATGTCAACCTCGTGCCATGGACGGCTTCCAATCAGGGCACCACCATGCACCGTTGTAAGGTCCTCATTGGTCCACCAGGACCTCAACACATTCCACCTCACCGTGGTGATCTCCCCGCGAGCATCACGAGGCATCATTCTCCTGTATTGGACCTCCAGATAAGACTGTACAATCATTTGATTGACAAAAAAAATTGTAATGTGTTATAAACTAATTTAAAAGCATGCGTTATCATTACTTTTGTGAAGTACTTACAAAAAACTGTGTATCCAAGATGTTGGTCATCTGGTTGTATGCACTCAGGAATGCTTGCTGACGCTTCCGAAGAATATTGAGGTACGCGTCTATATGCTGGGAGTATATACACGAAATAAAGTGTTAGGAGTGTATCATATCTAAAACATACATTAAATAGAAAATGTTCGGTCGCACGTACCTCGTCCTCCAAATCCATAAAGTTAGTCTGCATCCGATGGAACCATGCAGCATCAGCATGTCCACATCACGTCTGTATTAATTTTCCATTAGTAATACAATTATTTAATTCAACAGAAGAAAACCTGCCACCTAAATAGAAAATAAATTTACTTACCTTTCCCTGTTTATGTTCTTCTTGAAGGCTCAGTAAGCGTTTAACTGGTCACCGTCCACCAGTCAATGGGGATAAAAAACGTGGTCTGAAGGCTGAAGTATTACCCTCGCCCTCTTCGATCGGTAGGGATCTGTGTACAGGCTAAGCAGCTGCCAACTGCGCTTAAGTACGCGCCTCTCCAGTCAAACTCCCCCCGTTGGGGGAGTTCTACGATGAGAAGCTCTGTCCCCCCTGAGGATGGATGGATGGATGGATGGATGTAAGGGGTGGAGGGGGAGGCTGTAGCTCAATCTGTGAGGGATGTGGAGGGGGCGGCTATTGCTCGATCGATGGGGGTGGTGGAGAGGGAGGGGATGAGGATGGGGAGTCTGCTGCTCGACCAATGAGGGAGGTGGAGGGGAAGACTGCTGCTCAACCAATGGAGGAGGTTTAGAAGGAGTCTCCTGCTTGATTGGAGGGGGCGGTTGTCGCTCGACCAATGAGCTTGCCGCTATACGTGTAACAGGTCCAATATTTCTGGTAAGCTGGTGAGCCTCACTCTCCGAAACTGCCCCTCTAGTATGTGGATCCTCCCAACGACCACTAGTGTTATATGTCCCCCGGTATATCCACCTATCTTATCTCGGGGAGTAAAGTCTGGATCAGGACCAAGTGAACCATCATGGTGCTTATGCGTCTTGATGCCCTGAAGCCTCCTGATTAATGCCAGTAACTTCCGATATTGCTCATGTCGATCCTCCTCACTTTTTCGGATCATATCTAGCAACTCCCGGTGCTGCAGCTATCGATCATCCTCACTCTTCTAGAGGGCTTCACGTAACTCATTGAAATGATGCTCCCACGAGGCCTGAATTCATGTCAACATTGTTAGTACTAAAACACTATACAGGCCGCGTTAATAAAAACAAAACTATCATCTCAACTTACCTCCACATCACGTACAACACCTGCACGGGAATCCCCGCTAGATGCACCAGGTCTGGGGGTGGTAAACCAAACCCTTCTATGCCTCACTCGCCGAGGAGACGGCTCAGATCTGTCAGTGTCCATGGCACAAAAACCAGGGCACGATGGGTTAGAAGCCTCCGTATCACTGCGCCTCTCTCCCCCACCCTCCTCCTCTGAACCCTCTCCACTGCTCCCGCCAGCAGTAGTCTGATTAGGGATAGACGGAAGGTGAACCCTATCCTCCTCTACATACAGGCTTCCTCCCTCGCTTAGGCCTGCGAAGTACGATGCTCCCTCCTTAGCTGTTGTGGGAACGATTTCCTCCATCGCAAACATCTGAAAACTTAGTTAGAGGAATGTCATTGTAAACATAGTAACTAATATAACGATTAGCAAATTAAATAAATACCCTAGCACTGAAAATCTTGGCTAACTTCTTCCTTTTAGGTTGTTTTTTCAACTTCCACTTCAACATACGAGGAGAAAGCTCTGTAACCCTCCGGGTGCCGAACTCAACACCCAATGCGGGGATCACCTCGAAAGCAAATATCTGCATTTAAGATAAGTATGATTATAATGTCATAAATTTCGGCAACGAAATATAAAGTACATGTTTTTATTCTAAGTTCATACCAATAGAGCATGTGATAGACCGTAAATGTTGTACCCTTCAACGGTATGTACAACATCGTCTTGTGACTACTGGCATCTCTCCTCACGTCGCAGGGGTAACACATGCTTGAATGACAAAATAGAATGCCTATAGATGTGGGCACCCCATGGGAAAGCATCGATGGCAGTGAGGTCCTCCACCAATCGAAACTGCCAAACTGAGATCTTGAATCTCTCGTCCACCCCCATCAATATCCAGTTCAGCATATATATGAGGCACAACTTCACAGCATCGTACGCCTCTTGAAACTCTCTGAGGGTAAGAACAACCCTCAACTCCTCCAACGATACATCACCGGCTCTAGGAAAGTACCGCTGATGTATGTCATTCTCCACTGCAGCATACAAACTAGTGTCTGGTACAACTCTAAAACGTAATCTGGTGATGAGGTAAAATTCCACCTTCGAAAACCTCACCACCTGGTTCCCTAACATGAACTGCATCTCATATTTTGGCCCGTCATGATCTAACTCCCGCAACAACAACCGATGAATAACACCACCAAAAAACTTCATCTCCCAGTGCATCGACATGAAATGCCCGAAAACAGGATGCCATGAACCGACGACGATCCTTAACAGAAAAATCTCCTGGGACTCGGTTCAATGCATCGTCTATACCAACGATGACTTCAGAATGGTCGTGTCAAGTCAATTTTCCCTTGAACCAATCTCCCTCAGGATTTTTAAGGAAATCCTTCAACCTCCTCCTCATCTGCAATGTCACAGAAATAATACATAAGTAAACTAAAAAAAACTAGGTTCTTTGACATTTATTCTAGATCCTTTTAAAAACTTTCTCGATCCTTTACAAAATATTCTTGGTCATTTTAAAATATTCTCGATCCTTTGAAATTATTCTCAATCATTTGAAAAAGTTCTCGATTGTATGAAAATTTTTCTCAATCCTTTGATAAAGTCTCGATCCTTTGCAAAATCTTCTCCATCTTTAGATCAAATTCTCGATCCTTTTAAATATATTCTCGGTCCTTTTAAAAAATCTCGACCCTTTGAATAACATTCTCAATCATTTGAAAAACATTATCGATCTCCTTTCAAAATTTCTCGACACTTTGATAAAATTCTTGATCGTTTAAAAATATTCTCGATCTTTTGAAAAGTAATCTCGATCGTTTGAAAATATCCTCGATCTTTTGAAAAATAATCTCGATCATTTGAAAAATATTCTCGATCTTTTGTAAATAATCTCGATCTTTTGAAAAATAATATCGATTGCTTGAAAAATATTCTCGATCCATTTATCAAATTCTCGATCCTTTCATAAAATTATCGATCAACAAATATGCTCGATTATTAAAAAAAATATTCTCGATTCTTAGTTACAAATCCTCGATCTTGTTCCAAAAAACCTCGATTTCGCTAAAAAAATTATCGATTTCAAAATTTCACAAAATTAAAATTCCTCGATACCCAGAATTTCATCTTCCTCATCACATATTCAACCTAATTTCAAATCCTAACCTAAACCACAATTATTATCAGATATCGTTGCCAACCCTAATCTACGATTTCAATCAACAAAACACAAGTCTAACATGCGATGACAAGTTATCAACTACAAATCGAGAAAAAAACGAACAGAAATTGCCTTTGTCAATCACAACAAATATGGTGTATTCTCGTTCTCGTTCCGGTCACTTCGTCGTTGATTCTGTTGTCGTCGGTTTCTTAATCACTCTAGCTTTTTTGACACTAACAAAATGACAACTTTCTCTCTTTTTCAACATTTTGGGGTATTTTTGTCCGATCACACTAAATGGTGCATTTTAAACATACATTAGTAAAATTGTGATATTTGAACAACACACCCCTCAAATGGTGCCAATAATTTATTAAACCCTTTTTAAGATTATTAGGGCACAGAAGAAGGTCAATAAAAGTGAGGTTTGGGTTGAATATCAAATTCTCTAATCACTAACAATTAATAAAGTCACGGTCTTTAAATATCTCAGGTTCAAGTAAAATATGAGCAAATTGCAGCCAACATCCCTGATATTTGGCCTTTAACAACCGAAAATAATTTTTTCATTAATTGACAGTAACCTCCCCTACCGTTAGTCAAAGTTGCTTAAATTTAATCGCTGACCAAATTTGTCCACTACAAATACTAAAATGCACATGAATACAAAATTCTGATTTAAAAAATATATAAAAATATGAAAACAAATTTGGATCTCCACCATAAAAAAATGAAAATTACAAATTAAAAAAAAAAAGCGTGAAGACACAGGTGGTATCTCCATATTTTTCTTCAAAATCGAAATTCTAAAAAATTAATAATTTGGATCATCAAAATCCAATCCAACAATGTTTTCTTTAGATAATTTTTTCTTCTTCAATATGGATCCCTATATTTTTCTTCATATTCAAGTTTTTTAGATTTTTCAAAACTAAAAAAAAATGGCTTATCTAAATCTAATCTAACAACATTTTCTTCTTCCATTGATGCATTTCCAGATTTTTCTTCAGATTCAAGTTGTCTAGATTTTTCAAAAAAAAAATGCGGCTCATCTAAATCCAATCCAACAACATTTTCTTTTGATTTTATTTTCATTATTTTATGTTAGTAAAACTTGAGAAGAGAATAGAAAAGAAAAGAAAAAAGTGAGAAAACTTGAGATCACGATTCACAATCAAATTCATCATTTCTTACATCACAACCCACACAAAAACGCCACCATTGTCACTGATGTCGCGCAACTACTGCAGCTATGCCACTACCGTTGATGCGCGACCACCGCCATTTGGCCACCATTGTTGATGCGCAACCACCACCGTGCTCGCCAAATATCCATTTCAACGGAGATCTAGGAGATCTCCCAGATCTATATTGATGGTGGTATGGCCTTCATTGTTTAATGGAGGTCTGATATCCAATGGCCTGATTTTTATTTATTTATTAAAAAAATTCATTTAATTTTTACCTAAGATGAATGGTGAAAATTTAAAGCTTTTATATATGTTTTTTTTAATAAATAAAAAGACTTGATAAGACGAAAATACCTTTACATATGTTAAGTTTGACTAACTTTGATTGATGGTAGGGGAGATCATTGTCAATTAAGTGTAAAGTTGTTCCTGATTGTCCAAGGCCAAACCTCTGGGAGGTTGACTACAATTTACTATAAAAAATATTAAAACCTTTTGGATGAAAAGTCAACCATAAAACGGTGCCTATCGATCGAGACTAAAAGAACACACATTCGCATGTCATTATAACAAGCATACATGTAATTCATACAAATGCAAGTGGAGCCAAGAAACAATTGTGAATGAACTCATTTCATATTGTTTGAGTCATCAAAGTCCAGAAGACAACCATTACATCATTTGGCAAACCTTACCAACCATTAATAATGAGTTTTGAAAATACAATGTGTGTATCTAAACAACCTAAATAGGGGATGAATGAATTGTTAATCAATTACTTATAAATTTTTCGATTAGTCAATATTAATCACAATAAACTCAAATAAGCAAACAATAAAAATCAAGTAAAGTGCAGAATAATAATGAACACTTGATATTTACGTGAAAACCCTCCAAGCAAGAAAAACCATGAGACTATCCACGCTAGCCACTTGAGCAACGGAAATCCACTATATGAAAAGGAAACTACACCCTCAAGTGATACACAGACTCCCACTCTCGATATCCTCAGGCTATGGACACTACCACTCGCCACTTTTTGTTCAATCCCTATTGATATCCCCTAGATCCATTAATCTTGGTGAGAGCACCTTCTAATCTACCCAACAGGCCTTTTACAGTGGCTATTGGCAATCAATGATTATCAACCAGCCTTTGGTTTTATGCCTTCACTTGCTTGTGCAACTTCACCTAGAAGCCACGAGACTTTTTAAAAGTCTAAGTGTGTATATGACAATATACTTAAATGCAATAATGTGTAAGACCACACACAAAATGCTTAACTAGATATTATAATAAAATTTAACAATCTAGTTATCAAACGATGCCTACATGCACATACACGAGGACTCAATTAGATATATTAAGTAAATCTAACCACCTAATTGTCAAATAAACACACATGATCGAACATCAAGAGAGCTTGACTATATAAATAAACATGAATCTATCAACCTAATCACCAAACAACCTCACAAGAACATTCAAGGCTTAGCTATTTAGGTAAAACAACCTAGTCATGCAAGCCATCACAAACAAACCCAATCATGCCATTTAGACTCAAAAAAATATGCAATAAAAGGAGTAAATGTATTTAATCAAGTAATAAATACGTAATCTAGAGTAAGAAGAACAATAAATGATATTCAATGAATTTCTTACTTACATAGTCATGAAACCAAGAAGACCCATGCTCAAATGATATAAGATGGAGATGGGTTTTGGGTTTGGAGAGTTAATGAAGCTTAAAGGAAGCTTCTCTCCCAAGACTCTCTCTTTCTCTCTCTAGGGTTTTTGTAAATTTAAGAGAGTTGGGGAAGAAGAAGAGAAACAAAGGATTTTATAGTGGGAGACACGAGCTGATGGGAAAATATATTTTTGCCCCGGAATCAGCGTAGTGCTCAAGTAGGAGACTCTAGCACACACATGCACACATCAACAAACATTGCCTAAAAATAGGTTTTCCGTCAAAGACTCCTCTAGAGGCACCCGTGGAGACTTGTCCCATGAAATCCACTGGATGGATCTCCACGGGAGGGTTCGCGGGAGGGACAAAAAAAACTGTCCCGTGGAACCCAACACAACTCTGCAACTTGAAATTCAAGTGACTCAAAACATGACCAAACGACATACCGTTGGAAATGTATGAAAGTATACTTTCTACTCCAATTAAATAAACATGATTTGGATGACAGTAGAAATATTTATGGTCAAATGAATGACCAAAGGTCATATTTGGATAACAACAAAAGTGCCCAAACTCATGAAAAAAACCATGTGACCAAAAACCAAAACAAGATAAGAATAGGACATTCTCAAATGTTCACTCAACACGCTAATACAACAACACCATCGTGCAAGCGCAAATACAACAACCACATGTAAAGATAAACAAAGTGCTAGTGTGAGTTGAGTCATAGATGCACACAATGGGAGTACAAATGCAAAGTAATATGAGAATGCATGAAAATGTGTGTGCACCTAATCTCTTCAAGAATCAAAGTCAAGTGATATACTTTTTGAAGCTCTTGATCTTGAAGTCATGGAGATGTCTGAAAGTTTTCCAATGGAACCTAAGCTACCCATTATAAAATCATCCCCAATGTGGTATGTCATGAAAAAAGCCGATCATAAAAATAGTGGTTCTTACAAGTTCAAAAATTAAATGATACCTTTAAGAGGTGACATTTCAACACTATCACTATTTTAAAAAATTATGTTTAAAAGACATCAAAAATGAGTTTCTTTCAAAAATACCCCTACAGTACTTCAACGTCAGCTATTTTGAATTTAGTTTTGTTTGATTTTTAAATTTAAGTTTACAGTGAGAGTGTGAGAGTAGAGTGAGAAAGTTCCATCGACATATTGACCAACATGAGACAGCGACTGCAACAGTGAACCACAAATAGGATTACGACAAAGACGGTGACCTTTCCTACGACCAACAAAGACTGCATCGGGTTTCGATCTCAGTAAAAAATGAGGTATGTAACGATTTTCAAGCCATTTTGAATTTATATTTGATTGTGTTTTGTTATGGTATTCATTTGATTAGTATTGTTGAAGTGTTAGATCTATATCCTAGGATTTGATTTTGTAAGTTGTAGGGTATGTGTAAAAGCGTCTGCAGTTGAGAGAGTGTAGCTTCGGGTTTTTAGTGGAATAACACCGGAGTTAATAATCAAGGAATATTAATTAAAAGTTTAATTAATGATTACTATAGGTCCATTAGGTCCCCATGCTAGCTCGATCGATTTAGATAACAAAGGTCACGATTAATTAATTGGATTGTCAAGTTAATTGTGTTACGAAAGTGACTCTTATTTAATCGAAAATTAATTGAATATTGAGATTATTTAATTAATGAATAATGGTGATGAAATAAATTAAGTAATAAGATTATTTATGAATAATATTTTTTTTGTCTTTGATTCATTCCATACATAGAAAACAAGTGTTGTTTTCTTAAGTTTCTTCTATCTCCATTCTAGTTCCTGAGTACTGTGATATGCCCACATGTAGTTACCAGTCCTGAGAGATAACGAGGAAGATCGTGTGGTACAGACCATGAGCATATCTAAAAGTGAAGGAGCCTCTAAACATTGGTAAGGTTCTTATATTTATTTATTATTATTGATTTCAATTTCGTGTGTATACATATATTTTATTATTGTAATAATGTTGTATGTATAAGTTCCAAAAAATTACGCTCCCGATTTCACTGGTCTCAAATCGTTTACGATCTGTATAAAAAAAATTAAAACCTTACTTCCGCTGCGTGACCGGTGAGCTGGGTCCAACACATATCCTCAAAAGGAGTTTGGTAATGATGAGAAACTCATCATAGATTCCACCTTTTTCATCATGGTTCTATTTCTCCGTTCTACAACACTTGTGGTGTTCCAGGAGCTATGAGTTGGGATACTATCCCATGCTCAACCAAGTAGTCTTCAAACTCACGATTAAGATACTCACCTCTACGATCCGATCATAGAGCTTTGATTGTTTCGCCTAGTTGGTTCTCAACTTTAGCTCAAAATTCTTTAAACTTTTTAAAAGTTTTTGACTTATGTTGCATTAAGTAAACATATCTGTATCTAGAGTAATCGTCAATAAAAGTGATATAATACTCATAATCACCTCTAGATTTAACATTCATAGATCCGCAGATGTCTGAATATATAGGCTTTAGTGGTTGTGTAGCTCTAAACCCTTTTCCAGTAAAAGATCTCTTAGTCATCTTACCTTCCAAATAAGATTCGCAGACAGGTAAAGTGTCGATCTTTAACTGATTTAAATGTCCGTTTTTTACTAGTCTATCTATCCTGTCAAGGTTGATGTGACCAAGTATTAAATGCCACTTTTACGTTTAATTATTTGGAGAAACCTTTTGTCTTTTTGTTTTCGGTTTTTCAACTTTAAACATTTCAGTATTGAGCAACGATGTATGAATTAACGGTCTTAAAACATACACGTTGTTTGCAATCAAATCAGAACAAATTTTCAATCCGTTTATAGAAATAGTAATTGATTTATTACTAAAAGAAACTGAATAAAATGGTTCTAATAACGTGGATACCAAAATCAAATGTATTGTTAATCTCGGAATGTTATAAACATTGTTCAATAAAAGAAAACCACTATAAAAAAAACAAATCTAATTGCTCCTACTGCATAAAGTTGAAACGACATCCCCTGATCCAACGCGCATCGAGAAGGCCCCCTTCTCTAGCTCCGTCCAAGAATCAACCCACTGCATAGAAGAATAAACATGATTAGTGGCCCTTGAATCCAAAGTGTAGAATCATCTCTACTAAACAAGATTCAATGACAAGTAAATCTGATTTACCTTTCACTGTCTTCTTCCTTTAAAGTTCCCTAGAAACGTGTGTCTATAACATAGAGAGGGGGGGAGTTAATAGTTTTTAATCAAGTCAATTACCAATTTTTCTTGATTAGTCAATATTCAAAATTCACCCAATAAAAGAAACATACAACATCAAGTGTACGGTGCGAAAATATAAATAACACAAGATGTATACGTGGAAACCCTCCAAATGGGAAAAACCACGAGTTGTTAAGTGCGCCACACTCGGTCACAGAAATCCACTATATGAATAAAAGGTTACACCCTCAAGTGATTCTTGGACTCTCACTCTCGACAACCTCAGGCTATGGACACCGCCACTCACCACTCTTGGTTCAATCCCTAGTGATATCCCTTGATACACTACTCTTTGCGTGAAAGCCTTATACTCTACCCCCTTGGGCCTTTTATAGTGGCACCCGACCAATTTGCTTGTCAACCCACCCATGGTTGTAAGACTTCCCTTGCTTGTGCAACTTCACACCGAAGCCACAAGACTTAACCTCAATGAAGAGTCAAACACAACCTAAGTGAATATGATAAAATATCCAAACATGTAAGTAATGCTAAGCAACACTAAATGCTTATCTAGGAATTTAAGAATGTCACTAAGTACAATTCCTAGATATCAATGTCTAAATGGATGTTCATTAAGACTTAAATAGATATAGTTATTCAACAATATATCCTAGTTATCAAACAAAGCCATTTCAACATAAGTTGTCATTAAGCATGGCATGGTCATTAGATGCAATCATCAAAATACAATCAATATGACCTAATTAGCTAGAGGCAACAATGACCTAAATGCTAGCTATCACAAAACCATATCAACACAAGTTGTAATTAAGCATGGCAAGGACTATAATGAAATCACAAAATGCAATCAAAGAGTCCTAATCAATAATGTCTAAATGCAATGCATAAAGACTTAGCAAGAAGGATAAATATGTCCTAAATTCAAGCTATCAACAAACAAACCCAATCATGTTATCAAGACTAAAAAATATATTCAATAAACTAGAGTCTAGGTATTTAATCATGTAGTAAACACCTAATCTAGAGTAAGAAGAACAATAAAAGATGTTCAATGAAGTTCTTACTTACCTAGTCATGAAACCAAGGACACCCATGCTCATATGAGGAAGAATGATGCAAGATGGAGATGGGTTTTGGGTTTGAAGAGTCAAAGAAGCAAGCTTGGTGCTTTCTCTAACTAGGAAAGGTTTTCTCTCTATCAAATGTGTTCTTTGAGCTCTAAGAAGGCAAGGAAGAAGAAGATAGCATATATAAAAAATCCCTACATGAAACGGTATCATTTTGGATAAGGGGCAACCGATTCCCATCATGACCGTTGTGCATACCGCGGCCTAGGCAAGTGTCCAGACCGCGGTATAGCGAGCGGTGCATCGCCTATGAATCTTTGCTGTCTGGACCACGGTACAGGCAATGTCCAGACCACGGTAGAGCAACCGGTGCATCACTGGGAAACTCCGCTTAGGAGATCACTGTGCATGCAAAGTGCACAGGCCGCGGTAGCAGCAGTGAGCAACTTCTGGAGAACACCGATGTGCATACCGCGGTGGAGGCAATGCACAGGGAGCGGTCCCGACCTCGGTCTAGGGGAAAAAATTCTTCTAAGGGCAAACTAAATACAACAAACACCCAAGCAAGATTTATGGCAAAGAGGCACACAATTAAGGCAATTCAGCATTCATGCAAGATGATCAAAGGCATGCATGAGAGTGTGTGTGTGCACTAAAAACTCTTCAGAAAAGGTTAAGCAAGTGATTTACCTTCTGAAGCTTGAGCTGGGTCTTGAGCAATGATGACCTAAACTACCCTTACACATTAATCCCCAAATGTGGTTGTCAACGAAATGAGCCAATCAAAAACTGAGGAACTTACAATCTCCCCCTTTGGCTATTTCGTGACAAAACCACCACTCACAATTCACCCACACCAATAAACAAAACAAAAGACAGGGATTAACAAAGTTTTTCTACAATATAAAGAGATATCTAATAAACTAGATCTTCAAGTCATCCATCTCTTGTTGAATCAACATCCCTACAAAACAAAATGACTACACTTTCCAAGACAAGTGTATGTGAGGTGATCAAAAACATAAAAACAAGAGCAATTTGCATAAAATAGAAACAAGCAACATGCATCAACAATACAAATGCAAATTCTCCCCCTAAATAGGTTAACTCCCCTCAATCAAACTCTCCTCATATGTAACTCTCAACTCCTCATTTTTGTCATGAGTTAGACAAAGGAGTATCCCCTTAAGAAGACATTAGCAAGAAGAGCTTATGGCACAAGACATATGCATAATCATATAACCAAATTTATGCAACTCAATTAAGAAGAGAGAATAAGGAGTTTTATTACAAAAAAATATGTGTGAACGAATGCTTTGCATACAAAACAAGTTGTATTCAAGATCAAAACATGGTATTTGGCAAAGCAAAATAACAAAGGTTTCCAAGAGAATTCAAACCAATTTCACCCTTTTTCATGGAATAAGCAAGATATAGATTGTAAAATAAATTCATTTTAAGAACAACTATATCAAACTTTACGAGCAAAACAAGACATGAGCGACTATTGCGCCCTTTTCAATTTTTCCGGGTGGAATGCCCATATGATAGTAGCCTTGTTAGACTAATAAAGAGAGAGAGACTTTTGGATTGTAAAACCCTTGAAATGGATACAAGATCCTTATTGATTGAAGTCTCATAATAGCTTTCACACAATTTTTGCATTCTTTTTAGAGCATTTAACAATTTCATCATGCATATTACTTTAACGCATGTCATATAAAGAATCAGCATGTCATGGAGATCAATTCCAGGTCATTCAAAATGTACTTCCCAATCAATTCTCCTATTCTAAAAATGCATGTTTGGTCATAAATAAGACATGGATTGCATGTAAAGCAAATTTGTACACTTATTAAAAAAAATATGTACGACCAATCATCTCAAGCAATTAATAAAGAAGCATAAATATTATCAATGAGCACAATGCACTGCAAATTTGCTCTCTTTGCTTGAGCTCCCCATATGGGGTCAATCAAAACAAGTCAAAAGGGGATACGAGTCCTTATAGACTTACCAAGTCCATTTGACCTAGTTGAGCCTATGGGTGAAACCTTAGCACAATGGCATGTGGGTTCATCTTTTCTAATCTACTTAGGTGATACATTGTCATTCCTAGTGGTCAAGATCATCATATTACTCCTAGGATCATTAACACTAGCTTTTCTAGGCACATGCATATTGGCTCTCCCCTTCTTTCTTTCAATCATGCTCTTAGTTCTACACATGTTAATGTACTTGAAGCAATTTAGTCTAATATGACCATCAACACCACAAAAATGACATGAAGGAATGACATGAAGGAATAAAATGAGGGGTCATACCATTCCTTTGTGAGGACAAAGGTGATTTCCCATTTCTTTGAGTTTTCCTTTGGTGTGGTATTGATTCTCTTCTCCTTTGTTATTGAGTTGGAGAAGATTGCTTCCTTGGTTGAGCTTGCTTGGCTTGCCTCCTTGGTTGAGGAAAGCTTGGAGGTGGAGCTCTTGATTGTTGAGGTTTAGCTCCATTCTTTATTGGCCTCTTCACTTGGCCATTCTTGGATGTTTCTACAAGATCAATCTTCCTCCTAGGATGTTGTGGAGGTAAAGCTCTTATCTTGCCTTGAGCTTGAGGTTGCATGACCTTGGCTTTCTTCAATTCTCCAAGGCACCTCATCTCATTCTCCTTGATGATCTTCAAGGAATTGTCTTTGTTGGCAAGTTCATCATTCATTGCCTTCATCCTTTGATGGCAATCATCAATCTCCTTCTCATACTTGGACACATCAACTATGTCCATCTTCAAGGAGTCATCTAACTTGGTTCTTAGTTGAAGATTTTCTTCCTTTAACTTCTTGATTTCTTCATTTTCTTCTTTAAGGACCTTAGAAGACTTTCGATGAAGTCTTCATAATCAAACCCTTCACCACTCAAGTTCTTGGAGCTTGAACTTTCTTCATCGAAGCTTCTACCACTTGTGATCTCATGGCAATCATCATCTAAGCTAGCTTCTTCAATGTCAACCTTGAGTGATGGGTGTCTTGTGGCCGCTCTAAAGTTGTCATCATGTAAAGCGTACAAGGCTATGTGATTCCTTTCACATCCCTCCGAACCCGAAGACCATTCTTCACTTTCACTATAAAAGTAGGCCTTTGGTTTGCCTCTTCGACTCTTGCTCTTTGAGTTTCCACAATCCGTGGAGATGTGCCCATAGCCACCATAATAAAACATTTAAGCTTGATCTTTGAGGTACCTAATTTTTTGTGTTCTTCTTTCACGGTACCTACATGGATGACTCTTAGAATCTCCCAAGCTTCTCGAACATCATGAGTTGTTTGGATGAGTTTTGTATGACTCTCACCCACTGCACAATATAAGGCACGGAGGCCCTTTGAGTTCCATTTGGCAGCCTCGAGTTCGTCAACTGTCCACTTGGACTTGGGCTTAGGCATAGAAGCCCCATCCTCTTGTGTCTCCGTGGGAGGTGAATACCCTTCTTCCACACACATCCACACATGCTCATCAAGGTCACACAAAAAAACTTCCATCCTCACTTTCCAAGAGGAGTAGTTATCCTTGGTGAGCATTGGTGGTTCAGATATCAAAGCACCCTCTAGTCTCTCAAAATCACTCATGGTGTTTTGGGTTATATGAATGCAAATGTAATGCAATAACCAAATGCAAACAAATGCAAGACACACAAACAAAAGATTGGATCACCTATGTCTGTCTAGGAAGCCCCTCTGATACCAATTGAAAGTTCCTTAAAAACTTGTGTGTCTATAACCTATAGGGGGGTGAATAGGTTTTAATCAAGTCAATTACCAATTTTTCTTGATTAGTCAATATTCAAAATTCACCCAATAAAACAAACATACAACATCAAGTGTACGGTACGGAAATATAAATAACACATGATGATACGTGGAAACCCTCCAAATGGAAAAAACCATGGGCTGTTAAGTGCGCCACACTCGATCACAGAAATCCACTATATGAATAAAAGGTTACACCCTCAAGTGATTCTCGGACTCTCACTCTTGACAATCTCAATTTATGGACACCGCCACTCACTATTCTTGTTCAATCCCTAGTGATATCCCCTGATACACAACTCTTGGTATGAAAGCCTCCTACTCTAACCCCTTGGGCCTTTTATAGTGGCACCCGACCAATTTGCTTGTCAACCCACCCTTGGTTGCAAGATTTCCCTTGCTTGTGCAACTTCACACCGAAACCACAAGACTTAACATCAATGAAGAGTCAAACACAACCTAAGTGAATATGATAAAATATTCAAACATGCATGAAAAGTCCTCATTTGTTGATTGGCTTATTTCGTGAACAAACCACATTGATAGGGTTCATGTAAGAGTAGCTTAGGCTCTCAAGACCTCAAGAGGAGAAGCATCAAAGGTAAAATTCTTGTGCTTACTTACTTTGAAGAGATAGGTGCACACACTCACATATTCATGCATAACTCTTGATCATATATGCTGAGTGTTTTACTTGTGTGCATTTTAGTTTAAATGACTCTTATTGACCTATTTGCATCTTGCTATGAAAGTTTTATGTCATGCTAGGCATTAGAATAGGATGCAATCTCATCACTCTTGAACTTATTGATTTTGTGCATTTGAGTGTTGAATAAAAAAGGCATGGCACTGGTGGTGTACTACTCGACCAGCTCATCTCACCAGTGCAACATTCCAGTGGGACGCCGCTAGTCATGCGCCACTGAGTTGCACTGCTGTACCTGCGCACAGTTGAAAAAAGTGGGCTTGCGCTACTCGATTAGCGTTGCCTCACCACCACAAATATTCCAGAGAATTTGGCATTGGATGCGCCACTCGTCCAGCGCGTATTGTAAAATTAGGTTATGCGCTACTCGACCAACGCACGTCACCAGCGCACACAGAGGAAGCTGGAACTTTTTTTTTCTAAAATGACATCACTTTGTTTGGATCTCATATATATATATAACTCATTGCCTTAAGGTCGTGCTAGAGTTCAGAACATCATATATTTTCCTTAGAACACATTTCAAAGGAAACACACTTTCAAGAACTCATTTTTAATCACTCAAAGCATTCCCATGTGCATCAAAACTTCATCTTGCATCATCTAAGTTCATTTAGAGTGCATCAATGGATAATGTTGCTTCATCACATCTTGTTTGGTAAGTTCTTCACTATCTTCTTACAAGTTAAGTGTTTTACTAGCTAAACATTCTCTTTAATTATTTGTATGTTCTTAGAAGATTTTCTAGATACAAATTAGATATTGTTGTGATGTCATGATTGAGTGTTGTATTGTGATAGCTTCATATGATTGTTTGATCTATGTTTAGCTAAGCTTCTTGAACATGTCATTTAGCTATTGATATCTAGGATTGCATTAATTGTCATCTCATTATCCTATATAAGCACATAGGGTTTCCTAGCCTTGTTTGTTCATTAAATATCATCATATATTCACTTAGGATTTTTTATCTCTTCATTGAGAAGTAAGACTTGTGTTGCTTCCGGGAGTAGGTAGTTTAAATCACAAGCAAGACGAACTAGGTTCACTTATACCGGGATTAGGTAGTGGTGGTGAATTAAACCGGGATTAGGTTGTAATTCTCTTGCCATTAGTGGATTCGAGGTTCTAGTGTGGCATGCTCATCAGCCCGTGGTTTTTCCCATTTGAAGGGTTTCCACGTATATCTCAAGTGTCATTTATATTTCCTCATTTTTACACTTGTGATTTTATTGTAACTAGCTAGGGGCATTTTTGTAATCTTGACCTTTAACGAAAATTGGTTAAATTTGTTTAAAATCTATTCACCCCCCTAGATTAATATCAAGCACACCATAATATTTGTTTCATTAAGAGTTTGAGGCTTCAAAGTGGAATATAAAGGCAATGCATGACATCCTATGTACAATGGATGATAACCAATACAAGTTGGTTCAAAATACTAGGATAGCTAAGGAGGCATGGGATATCCTAGAAGTTGCACATGAGGGATTCGATGTGGTTAAGGAGTCGAAGCTTTAAGTTCTCCAAACACAATTTGAGTTGCTCAAGATGGATGAGAACGAGTGCTTCAATGACTTTGAAGTAAGGTTGATGGACCTAGTGAACCAAAGTCATCAACTTGGTGATCCTTATTCGGATAGGAAGATCAAACAGAAGATTATGAGATCTATACCCGATAGATTTGAGTCTAAGGTGATGACTTTGGAAGAGAATAGTGGTTACAAGAACATGAAGCCGAGTGAAGTGATTGAGAGGCTTCTAGCTTATGAATCTAGGAAATGTCATAATCCCACACCATCGAAAAAGAAAAAAGATATTGCTTTGAAAGCCTCCAAAGTTGAGAAGGAGGAAAGTGATGACTCGGATGAAGAGATGGCCTTGCTAATAAGGAAGTTCAAGAAATTCTACAAGTCTGAGAGGAAAAGTATTGGATCCAAGGGTCAAGACTTCAAGAAAAAGGCTCCCTTTAAAAAGTTTGAGCCTAGACAAGAAAAGACCAAGAAGAAAGGAGTTCAATGCTTTGAATGTAGTGGGATAGGTCACTTTGCCCCGGAATGTGCAAATCACAAGGTCAAGAGAAAGGAAAAAGTGATCGCTGCCATATGGAGTGAAAGTGATAACTCCAATGAAGGAGATGAGTCTTCAGATGATGTAGAACTCATGGCTAACTTCATAGCATTTACATCCTCTCTTAGGAGCAAAGATGCTAGTGAAGAAAAGAATAAAAGTCAAGAGGAAGACTACTTAAGTGATAATGGATCTCCATCACAATCCACAAATAGAAGTGTGGATAGGATAGGTCTCGAGGACTACATGGCTAAGTTTGAGAGCTCAAGGGTAAATAATAAGAATGAGATCAAGAGATTAAAAGAAGAAAACCTAGACCTCTCAACTCAAGTTGACCAACTAAATGAAGAGTTGGTGAGATCTAAGAGGAGTGAAGCAGGGTTGAAGAAAGAGCTTGAAGATGCTAGAGAGTTGTTGGCCAAGATGAACTCTAGCACCAAAAAACTTGACCATATGCTAGATGTTAGAAATGTGCCAAGTGACAAAAAGGGGCTTGGGTTTGAAGATGACAAGGTGTCCTCCACTCCAAGTAAGACCATTTTTGTAATAAGCATGAAATTCAATGGGTCATCTTCTCATCAAATTCCTAGGAAGAAACTTGATCTAGGAGAGTGTTCAAGTAGTGCTCAAGTGAAAGTGGCACCAAGAAGCCCACCTCAAGCTCATTCTACAAGGCTCCTCAAGTTAACTTCCCTCAACCAAAAGCTCACAAAGGGAAGACACCTATCATGCAAGCTCAACCAAGGAAGCAATCAAGTCTTGCTCAACAACAAAGAAAGAAAGCTCTTCAACAACAAGCAAGACAACCACAAAGACATGAGAAGGCTCCAATGAATCCACAAGGATATGGTATAATTCCTAACTTTTTACCTACATGTCATTTTTGTGGTATTGATGGTCACATTAGACCAAATTGCTTTAGATATATCAAATTGTGTAGAATTGAAAGAATGATAGAGAAGAAAAAGGCTAGAGCCATGATGCATGATCCTAGGACATCTAGAGCTATGGTGCATGATCATATGACATCTAGAGCCATGATGCATGTCACTAGGAAAAGTGGAACACTTTTGCATGATTCTAGGACATTTAGAGCCCATGTACCATTGACCATTAGGAAGGAAAATACCGTACCTAGGTGGATTAGAAAGGATGAACACCTTTTCCATGTTGCACAAATTGCTTTGAAAGCTCATTCTTGTGATTTTTGGAATTTGGATAGTGGGTGCTCTAGGCACATGACTGGAAATAAGAGTTTCTTTGAGACTCTTGTGATGGAGTAGGGAGGAAATGTCACATTTAGTGATGGATCCAAAAAGAAGGTAAAAGGAAAGGGAACCATTTCTATTCCCGGATTACCCTCATTGTCCAATGCTTTGTATATGGATGGTTTAAAAGCCAATTTGATAAGCATTTCACATCTTAGTGATGAAGGACTTTCCGTCTTGTTTAGGAAAAATGATTGTTCTATCCTATTGCCAAATGGACAAACCTTGTTAAAAGGTATAAGATCTAGTGACAATTGCTATTGTCTTGAGGCTAGAGGTATCTCTTGCAATGTGTCCAAGGATGAACAAATTGAGTTGTTGTATAAAAGACTAGGTCACATGAACTTTAGGGATTTGAGAATCTTAGATAAGTTCAATATTGTGCGAGGCCTTCCCAAGCTTGGGAAAAAGGTTAATGGTGTTTGTGGACCTTGCCAACAAGGGAAGCAAACCAAAAGTATGCATAAAAAGGGCAAGTATGTAACCACCAAGGAACCTCTGGAGCTTCTCCACATGGATCTTATGGGTCCTATGCAAACCGAGAGTTTAGGTGGAAAGATATACATTTTTGTGTGTGTAGATGACTTCTCTAGATACACATGGACTTATTTCCTTAGAGAAAAATCTGAAACTTTTGACAAGTTTAAAATGCTTTGTTCTAAAATTCAAAATGAAATGAAGTCCAAGATTAAAAGCATTAAGAGAATTAGGAGTGACCATGGGAAAGAATTTGAGAATGCCCATTTTGAAAATTTTTACAATAGTCTAGGCATCTATCATGAGTTTTCGGCTCCTAGGACACCTCAACAAAATGGAGTTGTTGAGAGGAAAAATAGGGTTCTTCAAGAGATGGCCCGTGTGATGTTGCTTAGCAACAATGTCCCTAGGAATCTTTGGGCCGAAGCCGTCAATACGGCATGCTATATAGGAAATAGAGTATTTCTTAGGCCACACACTAGGCAAACCTCCTATGAGTTATGGAAAGGTAGAAAGCCAAATGTTAGCTACTTCCACACATTTGGAAGCAAATGCTACACCGTGATTAACTTGGCAAATTTGATGCTAAGAGTGATGAGGGTATCTTTATTGGTTATGCCTTGAATAGTAGAGCCTGTAGAGTTTTCAATCTAAGGACTATGACCGTTATGGAATCATCTAATGTTGTCATTGATGATACTAGGCTCAAATCTAATGACCATGAGGAGGAGGTATATTTAGTTGATGACTCCCCTTTGGAGAAGGTTGTTGATGTCTCTAATGTCGAAAAGACTAACCTTGATGATGACTTAACACAACATATTGATAGGATTCCTCGCTTGAATTCAAAAGAACCTGCTTCATGGGTTAGGAAACTCCATGACAAAGAGGACATCATTGGAGAGGTTAGTGAGGGTGTTAGGACTAGGCATCAAATGGATAATCTAATTAGCTACACATGTTACACCTCTTAAATAGAACCCAGAAAATTGATAAAGCTTTAAAAGATGAATTTTGGGTTCTTGTTGTGCAAGAAGAGCTTAACCAATTTGAAAGGAATGAGGTTTGGACTCTAGTTCCTAGGCCCAAGAATACCAATGTGATAGGCACCTAGTGGGTATATAGAAACAAATTCGATGAGGATAACAACATTGTGCGAAACAAGGCTAGGCTTATAGCACAAGGGTACTCTCAAATTGAGGGTATTGACTTTGAGGAGACATTTGCTCCCGTTGCTAGGATTGAGTCCATTAGGCTTCTTTTGTCCATTTCTTGTTTGCACATGTTCAAACATGCATTTTTGGACTAGGAGATTTCCAGAGGAAGTACATGTTGAATGACCTATAATTATCTCTATGACATGATAATTCTTAAATGGCATGCCAATGAAAAATGATAAAGCATGAATTGTTGATTGCAATTGTTAAATACAAAATATTGTGTGAAAAGAAGCTAGTGAGACTAAAATGTTGAATCAATGTCTCTCTTCCTTTATTGGTTGAACATGGCTACTATCATACGAGTATCCTCTCGAAAAAATCAAATAGGGTGCAAAGTTGCTCATGCCATGCTTAGCTTATAAAGTTGGATATAGTGCTATTAAAACTTGGTATCTATGAAAAATCTATATCCTTGCTTCTCTCATGACAAATGGTGAAATTGGTTTGAATTATATTGGAAACCTTTGTCATTTGCTTTGCCAAATACCATTGTTTTTGGACTTGAATGCAACATGTCTTGTATGCAAAGCATTTTTGATTAACACATTTTCTTCAAATAAATCTCCTTGTTTCTCTCCTATTGATAGAGTTGCATAAATGTGGCTTATATAATTATGCAACAATCTTGTATGCTCCTTGCTTTCTTTGCCTTGAGTGACCCGGTTGAGGACTTCTCATTTGCCTATATCATGACAAAAAGGGGGAGTAGCTTTTTAACCTAGCATTGTGATGTTAGGGGAGTAGCATTTGTTGGCTTTGATGGGGAGCATTACGTTGAGGGGGAGCATTGCATTCACATACATTGCATGATATCATACTCATATTTCTAAATGCAAATGCTTTTTGTTTTATATTCACTTGATCATCTCACATGCACTTGGTTTGGAAAGTGTATTTGTGCTTGCCTTGTGTGTAGGGTTGATAGTTCTACAAGAGATACGAAAGATTGAAGATTGGAAGTTTTTTTTATATGTTTATCTCCTTGTAATGTAGAATATCTTCCCGGTGTTTTATTTTGTCTTGTGAGGATCAATGTGAGTGGTGGTTTTGTCACGAAATAGCCAAAAAGGGAGATTGAAAAGTCCTAATTTGTTGATTGTCTTATTTCGTGAACAAACCACATTGATAGGGTTCATGTAAGGGTAGCTTAGGCTCTCAAGACCTCAAGAGGAGAAGCATCAAATGTAAAATTCTTGTGCTTACTTACTTTGAAGAGATAGGTGCACACACTCACATATTCATGCATAACTCTTGATCATATATGTTGAGTGTTTTACTTGTGTGCATTTTAGTTTAAATGACTATTGTTGACCTATTTGCATCTTGCTATGAAAGTTTTATGTCATGTTAGGCATTAGAATAGGATGCAATCTCATCACTCTTGAACTTATTGATTTTGTGCATTTGAGTGTTGAATAAAATAGACTTGGCGCTGGTGGTGCGCTACTCGATCAGCGCACCTCACCAGCGCAACATTCCAGTGGGACGCCGCTAGTCATACGCCACTGAGATGCGCTGCTGCACCTGCGCACAGTTAAAAAAAGTGGGTGTGCGCTGGTGGTGCGTTACTCGACTAGCGCAGCCTCACCAGCACAAACATTCCAGAGAATTGCCGCATGTGTTACGCCACTGGGATGCGCCACTCGTCCAGCGCCTATTGTAAAATTAGGTTGTGCGCTGGTGGTGCGCTACTCGACCAGCGCACGTCACCAGCGCATACAGAGGAAGCTATAAAGATTTTTTTTTTCAAAACGACCTCACTTTGTTTGGATCTCATATATATATAACTCATTGCCTTAAGGTCATGCTAGAGTTCAGAACATCATATATTTTCCTTAGAACACATTTCAAAGGAAAAACACTTTCAAGAACTCATTTTTAATCACTCAAAGCATTCCCATGTGCATCAAAACTTCATCTTGCATCATCTAAGTTCATTTAGAGTGCATCAATGGATAGGGTTGCTTCATCACATCTTGTTTGGTAAGTTCTTCACTATCTTCTTACAAGTTAAGTGTTTTACTAGCTAAACCTTCTCTTTAATTATTTGTATGTTCTTAGAAGATTTTCTAGATACAAATTAGAGATTGTTGTGATGCCATGATTGAGTGTTGTATTGTGATAGCTTTATAGGATTGTTTGATCTATGTTTAGCTAAGCTTCTCAAACATGTCATTTAGCTCTTAATATCAATGATTGCATTAACTGTCATCTCATTATCCTAGATAAGCATATAGGGTTTCCTAGCCTTGTTTGTTCATTGAATATCATCATATATTCACTTAGGATTTTTTATCTCTTCATTGAGAAGTAAGACTTGTGTTGCTTCCGGGAGTAGGTAGCTTAAATCACAAGCAAGACGAACTAGGTTCACTTATACCGGGATTAGGTAGTGGTGGTGAATTAAACCGAGATTAGGTTGTAATTATCTTGTCATTCGTGGATTCGAGGTTCTAGTGTGGCGCACTCATCAGCCCATGGTTTTTCCCATTTGGAGGGTTTCCACGTATATCTCAAGTGTCATTTATATTTCCGCATTTTTACACTTGTGATTTTATTGTAACTAGCTAGGGACATTTTCGTAATCTTGACCTTTAACGAAAATTGGGTAAATTTATTTAAAATCTATTCACCCCCCTCTAGATTAATATCAAGCACACCATAATATTTGTTTCAATACAAATAATGCTAGGCAACACTAAATGTTTATCTAGGAATTTAAGAATGTCACTAAGTACAATTCCTAGATATCAATGTCTAAATGAATGTTCATTAAGACTTAACTAGATATAGTTATTCAACAATATATCCTAGTTATCAAACAAAGTCATTTCAACATAAGTTGTCATTAAGCATGACATGGTCATTAGATGCAATCATCAAAATGCAATCAATATGACCTAATTAGCTAGAGGCAACAATGACCTAAATGCTAGCTATCACAAAAGCCATATCAACACAAGTTGTCATTAAGCATGACAAGGACTATAATACAATCACAAAATGCAATCAAAGAGTCCTAATCAATAATGTCTAAATGTAATGCATAAAGACTTAGCAAGAAGAGTAAATATGTCCTAAATTCAAGCTATCAACAAACAAACCCAATCATATTATCAAGACTCAAAAATATATGCAATAAACTAGAGTCTAGGTATTTAATCATGCAATAAACACCTAATCTAGAGTAAGAAGAACAATAAAAGATGTTCAATGAAGTTCTTACTTACCTAGTCATGAAACCAAGAACACCCATGCTCATATGATGAAGAATGATGCAAGATGGAGATGGGTTTTGGGTTTGGAGAGTCAAAGAAGCAAGCTTGGTGCTTTCTCTAACTAGGGAAGGTTCTCTCTCTCTAACAAATGTGTTCTTTGAGCTCTAAGAAGGCAAGGAAGAAGAAGATAGCATATGTAAAGAAGCCCTACACGAAACGACATCGTTTTGGACAAGGGCCAACTGATTCCCGTCATGACTGCTGTGCATACCGCGGCCTAGACAAATGTCCAGACCGCGGTATAACGAGCGGTGCATCGCCTGTGAATCTTTGCTGTCTGGACCACAGTACAGGCAATGCCCAGACCGCAGTAGAGCCACTGGTGCATCACTGGGAAACTCCGCTTGGGAGACCGTTGTGCATACAACATGCACAGGCCGCGGTAGCAGCAGCGAGCAATATCTGGAGAACACCGTTGTGCATACTGTGACGGAGGCAATGCATAGGGAGCGGTCCCAGCCACGGTCAAGGGGAAAAAACTCTTCTAAGGGCAAACTAAATGCAGCAAACACCCAAGCAAGATTTATGGCAAAGAGGCACACAATTAAGGCAATTAAGCATTCATGCAAGATGATCAAAGGCATGCATGAGAGTGTGTGTGCACTAAAAACTCTTCAGAAAAGGTTAATCAAGTGATTTACCTTCTGAAGCTTGAGCTGGCTCTTGAGCAATGATGACCTAAACTACCCTTACACATTAATCCCCAAATGTGGTTGTCAACGAAATGAGCCAATCAAAAACTGAGGAACTTACATTCCTTTTGAGCTCATCGAGGTACTGTGGACATTTCCTCTTCTAGTGACTGACCTTGTTGCAATGGAAACACTTTCCTTTTGCCTTGTCATTTGCGGTGCTTGTCTTCTTATTCTAGGCTTGCTTCTTCTTAGGCCTAGCCTTAGCCTTCCTAACAGAATTCTTCCTCTCTGTGGATTCAGAAGAAGATGGTTTAACAACATTTGCCTCACCGGTCTTTCCTTTGTTATCCTTAATCATGGACTTAAAGGTTATGAGCTCATTAAGCAACTGGGCCAGACTGAACTTCAACTTGTTCATCCCATAGTTGTTGTTTAACTGATCAAGACTTTTTTGAAGAATTTTCCGTATGATGCTCACATAGCTAGGCTCATCTATGACCCCACCATTGACTTCAGCTATGTTGAAGTGAGACATCATGCCTAAGACATATTCTTGAACTGATCCTCCCTCTTTCATGCGAGCAAGCATCGCAGAACGAACAACTTCATGTCACTTTTACTCAAAAGGTTGCCCAAACATGGCCTGCAATGACTCCATCATCTCAAATGTTGTAGTCATTGTTTCGTGCTTCAAAACAAGCACCTCGGTCATGCTAGCTAGCAAATAAATACGGGTCTTTTCATCAATTGAAACCCATTTCTCGTGGGTCTTATGAACAGTTCGTCTACGTTAGCTATAGACAATGGAGAACATTTCTTCGCAAGCAGAAATGTCAGGTCTTTGGTGACCAGGATTACATTAATATTGTTTTTCCATTTTGTAAAGTTTTCCCCGGATAATTTCTCATTTGCATAATATCAATCGTCAAATTGTCGAGGATGTAAACCAACGATTGGTCTCCATTCATTTCTGATGGAGACCCATCACCAGGTCTATGTTCATTAGCTCCATTTGTTTTTAATTTGATTTTTACCTTTTCTTAAAAAAAAGAAATATAAAATGTTAAAATTAATTAAATTAATTTCATTTATCTTTTATAATTGATTTTAGTTTTCATTTTTAAATGTCTCGACACATTGCATGTTATTTGTTTAAATATAAAATTACCTCAACAACCGTTATTTGTTTCCATGCCTCTAAGGAGGTTCGACGATAATTCGTGTTTGGCTTCGTTTCTCTCTCTACATAGCTCGAAAATGAAAACGAACACTTCGGTTACAACTATTGACATTTAATGAACGTTTTTCAGGTGGTTTTGTCAGTCAACTCATCGGTTGACGGTGGAAAATTCATTGACAGAGCTCCATCAATGGAGGTTTTTGAATAATAATAATAAAAGACTGATAAAAGAAAAGAATAGAAGAGCGGTGGTATTTTTGTCTAAATTCCATCTTTAGTACTATTTAAACTAGAGTTATTAAAGTGGTGCTAATTGCACAAATCAATCCCCCAAAAGTTTATATAATTTTTCAATTTATACAAACATACCTCAACATCCACTAAGTTTGACCAATTGCCGACTAACAAAGATACAAAATTCTAAATTTATGTAATTACAAAAATTTAGACCTCGTCCTGTAGCTGTTTTCAGCCCGTTTTCATTTTTATTTTTCAAAATTGATTTCAAAATTACGTCCGTTAATCGTTTTTCATTTTATTTTCAAAAAAAAAATGAAAAACAAAATCAGTGTTAACAGTGAAAATTTTGAAAAATACAAAATACATGTTATTTTTTTGTTTTTCACTTTTTTTTTTCTTCTTTTCCGATCCTCTTATCTGATCGTCTTTTTCTTCTTCTCCTTCTCCGAAACTTCTTATTCTCCAATCCTCTTTTTCTCCTTCACCGAACCTTTTTATTCTCTGATCCTTTTTGTCTTCTTTTCGATCCTCTTCTTCTCCTTTTCCGATGTTTTTTCTTCTCCGATTATTCTCCTTCTTTGATCCTCTTCCTCTTCCTCTTCTTTGATATTCTTCCTTTTTTTTTCTTTTCTTCTTCTTTACCGATCTGATTTCCTTTTTTTTTATTATTGTTGTTTATATTTATTAAAATAATACTTATTTATAATTTAAGAGTTTAGTTTTAATTAATTGATTAATTGATTTCTTTTTAGTAATTTGTGATGTTACTTTTGTTTAATTTAAAATTTTGAATACAAAAATTATATGGTTAATTATTTAATCAATTTGTTTACAATTGTAATAGTATTAAACAAAATACAAAATTTCAAATTTCAAATTTTGATAGTTTTCAATTAACCTATCAAACATGTTTTTTCCGTTTTTATTTTCAAAATACAGCTTTCAGTATTTGATACCAGACATGTTTTCAAAATTCGAAACTGAAAATAAAAACATTTTTTCATTTTCATTTTTGTTTTCGAAAAACAACAACTAAAAAACGCTTACAGAACGAACCATTGGCCACGTCCTGCTGTTGTTTTTCAGTCAAATTTTATTTTTATTTTTCAAAATCGATTTTGAAAATGTGTTCGTTAACAATTTTTCATTTTATTTTTGAAAAAAAAAATGAAAAACAAAACCAGTATTAAAAGTAACAGATTTGAAAAACACAAAATACATGTTTTTTGTTTTTGTTTTCATTTAGTTTTCCGCTTTTTTTATATATCAAAAATTAATTTTAAAACTATCAATTGTACTGTTATGTGTTTGATATGGTTAGGACAAGACATGATAATATTTTCAAATGACCAAAATGCCCTTCTTATATATATATATATATATATATATATTTCAGAATAATTTATTTCCAACTAGAACTAAAAGTATTCATGTAATAATATATATATATACATTATAATTATTATATATATTATAATATTATATATTATAAAATATATAATATAATATTAATAAATCATATTTCTATAATTATAATATAGTTTATAACATATAATATTAATATTCAATATATAATTATTATTACTAAATATAAATATTGTATAAAATATTATATATTATAATATTTACATAATTAGTAAATATATATTATATATGTAATATATATATATATATATATATATATATATATAATATCAAATATTATATATTTATATAGGATATAATGTAATATATTATGTATTATTATATATTTAATATATGAAATAATATATTTAATATTATAATATATTATTATAATATAAAATATAATATATGTAATAATATTTTAAATATTATATATATATGTTATAATTATTTATTTATAATTTAAGAGTTTAGTTTTGATTAATTCATTTTTTGATATATTTTTTGAATAAATTTTTTATGTATTACTTTTGTTTAATTTAAAAATTGCAATGAAAAAATTATATTAGTTAATTATGTAATCAATTTGTTTATAGTTGTAATAATAATAAACAAAATTTCAAAATTAAAATTTCAATTTTTAATAATTTTCGATTAACCTACCTGACACTTTTTTTTGTTTTCATTTTCAAAATATAGTTTTCAGATGTTACCAGACGTGTTTTCAGAATTCGAAATTGAAACCAAAAACACTGTTTTCATTTTTATTTTTATTTTTAAAAACCAGTCGCTGAAAAACACTTACAAAAATGACTCTTTAGGAGCTAGGGGTACTAAAAATTGAAAGACGGTTAATTTTTTTTGATATTTTATTAAATCTAAGTACTAAATTGATAATCGTTCTATTTTATTTTGTTTTGTTTTGTCTTAAAAAACGCCAAAAAATCAATAACCAAACTATTGAACACTCACGGCATGAGCTTCTGACATCTGTCAATTTTTAAATTTTCTCCTTTTTCTCTTTAAAAAAAAAATAAATAAAAAAAATCTCAGAAGGCGAGGACATAAATGAAAAATCCATACCTCCATGGAGGTTTTTAACAGCTTGTCTAACCCGACCCGTATCGGACCTCCAAACCCAGATCGCTCGTCGTTCCCATTTCTCCTCACACTCCAAAAAAAAAAAAAAATGTCAACACTTTTCCACATCAAATCTCCTCCAGTTCGTTCCTTCCAGTTCCCACATTCACTCCACACACAAAACCCCAAACACTCCCTTAGTTACACAACTAACAACACTCCCATCAAAATGACGTCGTTTCACAGGCCCAATGCGCTTCCTTCTCTACAGGGAACTGTCTCGGAGGCCATCGCCCTGATTCAATCGTCGCCGCCCACGTGGCAGTCGGCTCTCCTCAGTAACGTCGTGATCTTCGTTTTAGGGTCTCCGATTTTGGTTTCCGGTCTTTCTCTCTCTGGAATCGGCGTCGCTTTCTTGCTCGGCACTCTCACGTGGCGTGCTTTTGGCCCCTCCGGTTTCCTTCTCGTCGCAACCTACTTCGTTATTGTAAGTGAAAATCTTTATGTAATTAATACACATATGAATAGTCATGTTGATACTTTGAATTTGAAATTCTATTACTTGACAATTGTCTTTCATGTTCTAGACAGTGCTTTGTTATTTTAAAGTGATTTTTAAATACTCAGGAGCTATTTCATGTCGAATTGAATAAATCGTTTGACTAAAAATTGAAAAAAAAAATGTTTTTTTTTTTTGGAATAGAGAAGTACTTATGAATGTACAGATTATATGAAAATTTTGTTTCATGTCCTTATAGTGCTTTTGATATTTGTTGAAAATACATTTTAATCAGTTCAGAGAATTTTCGTAGTTTCGTGTCAATTTCGCATTAATCGTATGGCTGAATTGAAAAACAAATCACTTTCTTAGAATTGAAAAGCACTTGATATGCACTTGGGGAAGTACTTAATAAATACTTTTCTCAAATTTGCTTTTCAGTCATGTGTTTTTGTACAGCTCAATTACTTAGCATCTATGATTGACAGTGGATTCCCCTTTTTATGCACTTTTTGTTGTTTCTTGTGATGGTTTAAATCATTTTGAATCTCCTAGGGTACAGCAGTAACAAAAGTTAAAATGGCTCAAAAGGAAGCTCAAGGAGTTGCTGAGAAGAGGAAAGGAAGAAGAGGACCTGGCAGTGTGATTGGTTCCAGCGCTGCTGGTTGTGTCTGTGCTTTTATGTCAATATATGGTGTAGGGGGTGAGGCGTTTTCTCAGCTTTGGCAACTTGGGTTTGTTGCCAGTTTCTGTACTAAGTTGAGTGATACTGTTTCGAGTGAGATAGGGAAGGCATATGGCAAAATAACGTAAGTTCATACAGCTCTGCTTTGGTTTGAAACTTTGAATAGCACTTCATCCTAATGTATATGCTTTTTTACTATTGATGAATGGTATTGTTGAGATTAGTTGTTTCTTAAAGCCTTTTTGAAGTTTCTTTATGTTTTTAATTGCAACTATTGTGGTTATACTGCTTAAAAGTAATTCAATTGAGTTCTTACTTCCTTTTTAGTTTTGCTTTTAGAAGAGTCAAATGGACATAGTATATTAGAAGGATGAAAAAATTATCATTTTTTTGTATTACCGCATCATTTTAGTTTACTATCTATTCTCATTCCTGGTTGTACAGTAATTGAAATTATATCATGTTGAATTGAGACTTTCTCTTTTAACTTGGAATGGGGGTACTGAATCAGTTGGGCATATAGTTATCTCTTGAATGTTGGATAGTTCTGCAACAGAGAGTAATAGAAATTGGATAATAGAAAAATATGCAATTTTTTTACTTAAAAAAAGTAAATCCATTACAGAATTTGGTTAATTTCTAAATTTTTCTTTTCTGGTGAATTTTAGGAATATATCTAAAGGATTATTTAAGCAATTTGATGCAGTCTAAGGTAAGCTGGAAACATTGTTCATGTTCTATGTATGGTGATGCAGTGGTTTATCGAATTTTAGGGACTTGGGGGCATTCTTTGTGTAGAAAGGCGGTGGGGATGGGAACAAAAGTCTTTATAGTGGAAATCAGATTTGAGAGTTCAAGAGATTGATTATAATGATATGAGGAAGAAAAGGACAAAGACTGAAGATGGGAGTGAATAGAAGAAAGATTACCTAGGTATATCCCTGAAGGTTTTGATGAGAAATTGATATCTTTGAGTTGAGTGGATCCTGAAACAAGAAAAAAATAATGGATCAAGGCCAAAATTTGTAGATCTTATTTCTTCTTGTGGAGGCTCAACCTTCTGGTGTTTGTGTAGATCCATTTTTTATATAGACTGCGGGTACAAATCCCTATGAGCTTCGTAATTTTCTTTCTCTGGAATCTGCGTCTCATGCTCTAGTTTAGGCTATGTGGATAAGCTTGTTCAAAATAAAACCCTGTGTTCCATCAATTTAAATCAAACCTTATGTTGAACCCACAAAATTGAAGCTCATATCCGGAATTGAATTTTATCTGAAACTGAAAGTGTATAAAATATTTCCATCCTTAATGAAATCAATGTTTACAACATCAGGCCGTTAAATCTTTCTTTAGAAACTCAATCTGTTCGATAACGGTCGTTAGGGCAAGACAATTTAGTTCTCTATGAGTTTGACCGATCTTGTTTTCTTAGTTGAATTGCAACTTTTTTTCTTTGTGTTTGTAGAGAAGTCCAGCCTCCTTGGTGACAGATTGTGTAAGCATTTACTAGCTTTTCATATTATTAACTTGAGGAATCTGTGATTGTCCCAACAAGATTTGGGATGTAGAAGTTGGTATAATGTCATAACAAACCCCTTCACCTAGGAGATCGCTGAAGTAACCATCAAGAAGTGACGACGTAGGAAAGGATTATTAATCAATGACGATGTTGCTGGTACAATTATTGTATCGGCCTGAATGTACCAAAAAGAATCTCAAATGGAAAAACTCTTATATTAAACTGTTCTAAGCACTGCTTGATTGATGAGGATAAGTATATACAATATGGGGCTATAAGTTGATGAAAGATGAGAAAGAGAGATAGTGAGGAGTTAGATTTAGGAGAGAAAGAACAAGAATTAGGGGAAAAATTAAAGAAAGGGTGAAAATTCAAAAATAAAAATAAAAATGAGGAAATTAGACATTTTAAATATCAACTTTATTCCACAAGTATATAAATAACATAGAGGCTTATTTATAGGCAACTAAACTATTTTTTCTCCAAATAGGGAAAAGTAGTCTTTAACTGCTCAAATAAGTAATGTTTCTCCAATTTAAATCAAAAAAATCTAAAATATCTTCTAACACATGCTGCATCATTTTATTCATACTTGTGCAATTAAATCTTATGCCATTATGGAAAAACTCTTGTATTAAACTGTTCTAAACACTGCTTGATTGATGAGGATAATTATATAAAATATGTGGGCTATAAGTTGATGAAAGATGAGAAAAAGAGAAGAATAGGAGATAGCAAGTAGCTAGATTTAGGAGAGAAAGAACAAGAATTAGGGGGAAAAATAATAGAAAGGGTGAAAATTCAAAAATAAAAATAAAAATGAGGAAATTGGAGATTTTAAATATCAACTTTATTCTAGAAGAATATAAATAACATAGAGGCTTATTTATAGGCAACTAAGCTAATCTTTCTCCAAATAAGGAAAAGAAGTCTTTAACTGACTCAGATAAGTAACGTTTCTCCAATTTATATCATAAAGATCTAAAATATCTTCTAACTCAAGCTGCATCATGTAAATCATACTTGTGCAATTGACCCACTTACAAGGTTTTTGGTTTGTCTGGTATTTAAATTTCTTTTGTGAATTTTTTAACTTCATAAATGAGCCAAATCTAGTTGTATTTCTTTCCTGTAATTTGGTAATCAATTTATGATGCACCCAACTGTTGAAGTGAAACACCTGTGCTAAACAAGATTTTCTTTAACTATAATATTTTAGTTTCCCGCGTTTAGAGTTTATCATCCTCTTTTGTTTCACACGATTGTAATATAAATTACTAATGGACAAAATCAATGCATCATGGGCAGGTACCTAGTTACAACCTTGAAAGTAGTTCCAAGGGGAACGGAAGGGGCAGTCAGTGTTGAGGGAACATTAGCTGGAATTTTAGCGTCAATTATTCTTGCCTTCGTTGGTTGCCTCATGGGCAAGGTATTGCTAATTATCTTTTCATTCCACTTTTCAATATTTTGTTTCAAATTTCAGACAAATCTCATCTATTACATCTTTTTTGTTGTAAGTTTTCTTTTGGTTGGATTGACTTGTTTCCTTCATGTACTTATTGATTTCTACATGCTGTTATTGTTTTACCCCAAATGAAGCTGGAATAGTTGTGGTATTAAATTTCTTTTGGTCTGTTTATTTTTTTCCTGATGATAAACCGGTGGACTAGCTAATTTCTTATAAAATGAAAAAATTAGTAGGCTTATTTCTGAAATTTTGACCTTTAATTTTTTGAAATTTGATATTTTCAATAATTAACACCTTTTCCAATGCAACAATTAAAATAATGGCCTTTGATTTTAAAACCAATTCAGTGCTATATTTCTTCAGTTTTTGGTTTTTGTTTCAGATTAATGTTTATGAGATTATTATTTATTGAAGACTCCATTATTAAGATGGCACTGATCTCTTTTGACGACTCCAAAAGATCTAAAACAAACGAATCTAGTTCTATCTTATTTTAATGGTTTTTTTTATCATATCTTGAGATGGAGTTAACTGTTTGTGCCTTTGTGTAAGTTTTCTCATTGTGCAGAACTCTGAACTTTACTACAAAGGTGATATTACTGAATAACAATATCACGATTTAGGCGGGGCCTAGCCACCTAGACATGGGTGGTATATCCATGTCCAAATTCGCTTCTGGCACCTCTTATATCATGCTATTGCTTAAATGAGTTTTTTAGGTCTTTAACTGGAGTAACTTTCAGAAGTTTCAAACTCAGCAAACAGTATTTATGACTTGAAAAATACAATTTTTCTTAGTCTTTATAATAAGCTCTTTTTTTTTCTTGTTTTTTTTTTCCTGACAATAACAGATAGATGCACTTCAGGCCGTTATATGTGTAATTGCTTCCCAGATTGCTAATCTTGGTGAAAGCATAATAGGCGCTGCACTGCAAGAGAAAGATGGATTTCGATGGGTATGCAACCATTTCATTTACTACATTTTTTACTGTCTCCATAGTAATATTGTTTTGATTCTTGTGTCCATATAGTAATATGATCTTCATCGTCTGTCCTCAAACTTTGAAATCAAATCCTAATAGTAAAGTGCGTTGGACTTTATTAACTATGAATGAGTGACCGTGTGATATAAAAACATATCATTGACCTTTCTGAGTCGTTGAATACTTAAGCATGCTGGTGGATTCATGTTCTGCTGGAATTTCTTTCTGGCCTAGAGGATGTTTATGCTATTCAAACCTTGCTGTCTTGTGATTAGACGTTTGGCAGTCATGGGGTAAAACATCCAAAATTAGAAGATGGAATTATTTATGGCCTACAATGGTCCATTTTATTTTCTTTTCTTCCTTGAACACTAGTTTTGCGACCTCTCTCTCTCACTGTTTGTCTATAGTTTGACCGAATTCACCAGGGTTGGGATCCATTAATTAGTTGAATCTGATGGTCGGGTCAATACTTAAACATCAAAACTCAGTTTCTTGATGTCTCTTCTACTTTCTGCAGCTCAACAATGATGCCGTTAATGTTATCAACATATCCATGGGCAGTATTTTGGCAGTCCTGATACAGCAAGCTGTTCTCAAAAACTGAGACACATCGATTCATGAAGTCACTAGGAGTCGGGTCGTGGTCCCTCACTACCATGTGCGTTTTTGCTGCATGGATAAGATAGAGTAAGTACACCTTACCATTGCATATTTGCTTGCATTCTGGTTCTGCTCTGGCTGCGGTACTATTCTATTTACCAGCAAAGAAAAGAGAAGTATAAACTTTGGTGATTTTGAGCGGCAAACATGAAGTGTGGTTGAGATATCATCAATTTAGATGTAAAATGTGATATTTTTCACCGCTTGTCAACCTTGAGTTTTGTAATTATTTGAGATATAATCCCTTGTATATTTTATTAATATTCATATTCACATATATATATAGATATAATTTTTTGTTTTCCATTTCCTTTATTATCTTCAATTCTTTATCTAGTTATTCAGAGATGGCTATGAGCCTATGAGCTAGCTTAGTCAATGTTTTTAAAGAAGCACCGAGTTGGGTTGAGACGTTTTTTTTCCTACCGAGGCAAGACGGGGGACAAGGCGGTCATCTCAATTTAAAAATGTTAAATTAATTAGGATGATACATTTAAAATGTTGGGCATACTCTTCACATTCGAATCTTTAAGAATTGAGAAATCGGTCGAGATTCGGTGAGTAGTTTTCATCGGATTTCGTCTTGTAATTTTTTGACTTTTTTACATGCCAGAAAAAAAAATTTTGTCCGTCTAATAAAATTAATTAACATAAACAATATACATGATTAAATATTTTGTTTTCCAATTTTATATAGAAGTGGGTTAAGGGTTTTCTATAAATTGGATCATATCAAAAGAACAGTAAGAAGAGAAAAAAAATTGCTGTGAGGTTTAGTTTTTTTTTTTTTTACTTTCATTTACCGTCTAAAAGTTGTGAAGTTTAGGGTTTAGTTGTTATTATTTAGGGTTTTCTTTAAATTAATTTTCTTTGGGTTAGGTCCCGTCCTGCAGCTGTTTTGCAGTCCGTTTTCGTTTTTATTTTTTAAAAACAATTTCGAAAACGCGTTCGTTAACCGTTTTTCATTTTATTTTCAAAAAACGAAAAACAAAACCAGTGTTAAAAGTGAAATATTTGAAAAACACAAAATACTTGTTTTTCGTTTTTTTTTTTCATTTTTTTTTTCAATTTTTTTTTTATTAAAAAAAAATCTTAAACTATTAATTGTACTGTTATGCATTTGATATAACTAGGATAAGACGGAACAAGCTTTTTAAATTACCAAAGTGTCCATATTATATATATTATAATTATAATTACATATATATATATATTATGTATATTATAATATCATATATATATATAATATATAATATAAATATTATATATAATATATTATTATATATGATATATTTATTATAATATAGTTTATATATTATTATATATCAACATATTTAATAATATATAATAATATTATATATGTATATTAATACTATATATATATATATATATATATATATATATATATATATATATTATGATATATATATTTATAAATATATAATATCAAATATTATATATTTACATAGGATATAATGTCATATATTATGTATTATTATATATAAAAATGTAATATAAAAAATATAATAATATTTCATATATAAAAAATATAATAATTTTTAATATATAAAATAATATATATATATATTATTATAATATTAATATCCATTTAAGGTTAGAGCTCCACTACCATCTCACAGAAAGAACCAAAACCCAGGGTTTTTCCCCACTGGCGGCCATCCTTCGGCCTTAACAGGGTACTTTCCCGGTCAGATACTAACAGAGATGGATGGAGATCAACAAGCCAAACTAGTCAGTACGGGGCTTTGTTAAACCTGAGTTCATCCTAGCCAGCAACATTCTGGTTCCGGATGTGTCCAGGGTGTCCAGCCAATATACCAAACCAGTATACAAGATCTGTTCTGATATGCAGGATCCTCATAAGAGGCAAGCATAGAGCATACTAGGACCTTGAAGAATCATAACCTCAGACACAGAGCTATCTGAAGATCAGGAAGGGGAAACTGTTTAGAAAGCCATGAAATACAAAACACAATGCAAGCTTTATTGATAATATTCTGATTTCTACACAGAGACTGGTCATCCTTTTATAGAGAAAGGAGACGGTCTAAGATAGGCCAAGCCTATTTACAAGAGATAAGGATGAGGCCGACAAAAGGAGGCGAAGATATCTTACAAAGGATAAGAGGCCAACCGGTGGCCGATATGGCCGACATAAAGCAGGACATACGAAAGCAAAAGAAAACAAGACAGCTGGAGAGCAATATAATAATAGAACGGGTGGAACAGTTATGGGCTGCTCAGATTGCAGGTGGAGTGGTACTCATCATCTGAGTTGGGGGCCCCACAGATCGAACAGGGCCACGTGTCCGCCTGGTCTTGGGAGTCTTGGAGGAACTAATCTGGGAGAGGGTGCAGACTTCTTGTGGGGTCTCTTGGGACGTCAGGAAGGATGAAGACGACATCAGTATTGTCATTGTTGACGTCACAAAGGAAGTTGAAGAGAGGTATATGGATGCTGGTCTGGTATAGTCCTTCGTAGTCGTAAGAAGTATCCCACTCGTAGCAGATGTTGGAGGTCCATAGGAGTTGGGTATGTGGGTTAAAGCTGTAGGGCCTGCTGAAGATCCAAATGCAACATACTTTGGAGGCCTGGTCAGGGCCCATTTTCCAGAGATGGTACTGGCCCATGAGCTTGGTAAGCTCGGTTTGCCAGACCTGCAGAGGTTTGAACCACTGTAGGAAAGTCTGGAGGTTTACAGAGGTAGGGTCTTGGACAAAACCGTATAATGTTTGGAGAGGGAAAACCATGGCATGGCGATGGAGAACAGATAAACACCACAGGAACCATAACATTTGGTCGGAATAGTAGTAGAACGGAGGTGATATGAAAGGGTCAAGGTAAGGTTTATTGAGGTTGGCTATCTGGTGGTGACAGCCCTGACTGTTGATCTGGGAAAGATATTATGGTAGGTATAGGTTGGCAAACGTTTGGATTTTTGGATGGTGGGGGTTTGACCTGGAGGGAGGGTGGCAAGAAACTCTGGTGGGAAACCAGGTGGTATTTGGGGAGTTTGAGGAGCCGAGGAAGAGGAGGCTCGGGGAGATAACATGTAGATCAAGGGGATAGGACCGGTACGAGAGAGGAGGTTGACAGATTGTGGTCGTGAGAGCATATCTGGGATAATGTTGTGTTGGCCCTTTATATGCTTGACTGAAAAGTCGTATCTGGCAAACCAGTCCTTTAGCCTCAGGAGTTGGGGATTTGGAGGGAGTTTGTTGCGGAACTCAAGAACCTTAGGGAAGGACGAGTTATCCATCTCAACGGTGAACTTGGTGGTTCTGAGGTGAAAATCAAACTTGGAGACTCCATTTTTCACAGCAAGGATTTCCTTGTAAATGGTGTGGTAATGTTTTAGGGATTCCTTGAACTGTCCGCTGGTATGGCCACAGTAGTGACGTTTTCCCTGGGTTTCTTCAATGAGGATGGCTCCCCAGAAGTGGTCACTGGCGTCTGTTTGTAGGATGAGGTGGGCAGATGAGGGAATGCGTAAGGGTGGAGGTTTCTGAGCAGCACGTTTGAGGTGGGAGATTGCTTCGGTGTGAAGGGTACTCCACAGGGGGGGGTCCTTTTTGAGAAGCTTGGATAAGCAGGTGGTAAAGTGGCCGGCCTGTGGAATGAAGTCTCTGATATAGTTGATAATGCCAAGAAACTGCTGGAGTTGTTTTAGTGAGAGGTTGGAATCTAGGAAGTTCAGAAGTTGGGTTGCGAGGTGTGGCTCAGGGGCATAAGATCCATCTTTGATTTGCATGCCAAGGAACTCAATTTCAGTGACCCCTATCGAGCTCTTTTTATCAGATAACATGATCCCATATTCGTCAAGAATTTGGTGAAATCTGATTAGGAGATTGTTGTGTGACTGTTTGTCTGATGAGAATAGCAAAATGTCATCAATGTATAGTAGGGCTGTACTGAGTAGTGGCTGGAAGATTCTGGTGACAGCCTTTTGGAACAGAGAAGGAGCTGTCTTGAGCCCAAAAGGAAGAACGGTCCATTGGTAATGGGCATTGGGGAGGCAGAAGACCGTTTTGGGCCTGTCACTTGGTTGTATTCCAATTTGCCAGAAGGCCCCCTTTAAGTCAAACTTGGAGAAAACTGTGGCTCCAGGTATCTGGGAAAATAAAGTATTAGCTCTGGGGACCGGGAACTTGTCATCTTGGAGGAAAAGGTTGAGAGGCTTGTAATCAATGACGAGCCGTTTCTTTCCTCTGACTTGTTCAGATCTTTTTTCAACGTAAAAGGCCTGGCAGGCCCAAGGGGATGAAGTGAGCTCTATAAGGCCTTGGGTGAGGAGTGACTCACACTCTTCTGTGGCCAGAGACAGGTCAGACGGGGACATTCCTGTGTGTGTAGCTTTTGTGGGGTTGGAATCTTCATTGAGTTTGAAGGGGAGTTCTATGAAGAAGTCAGGGTTCTTCCATAGCGGATGTGGGTGTTTGAAGTCTGTATGGCTGTTGGTGCAAAAGAGTTGGAGTTTTTCTTGTATTTTTTGGAAGTCCGGATTGATGACCGAAAGGGGGAAGAATTTTGGGACGTCAATGAAAGGTTTGAACTCCCTTTTGAACCGGATACCCTGAGGCAAAATTCTGATGGACTTGGATTGGCTATAAATATCCCATCTGATGAGGATATCTTTATCCGGAAGAGGTGTGCCAATGACGTGAGTCCACAGAGTGAAGGAAGGGAAAAACTGTAATCCAATTTTTTGCTTGGAGACCAGGTAGGTGTTGAAAAGTTGCCCATCTGCTGCCAAGAACTGGTTGTTTTCTTCCTTCCAAGCCTCCGTCGGGAGGACACTGGGGTTCATCATGAAGGAGTGAGCTCCTGTGTCAAAATAGGCAATGACTGGGATCGGTTTGGAATACTTTGTAGGTAGGATTTGAATTCTGATTTGTGGGCCCGGGTTCTCTTTACTGGTGGCTTGATAGGCTTCTGACGGATAGTCATGATCTGGGAGGCTTGATTGTTCTGAGGAACTAGAGTCATGATCTTCTGAGTCTAGAACCATGAAAGAGGTTAGCTGGTTGACATCTTCTTGTTCTGAAAAGTAAGATTCAATGTCAGCGTCTGAGGGAATTTCTTCTGCAGCCTGCCTCAGTTGTCTGATAAGCTTGGCAGACTTTGTCCTCTTATTGGGACACTGTTTGGCATAGTGCCCTTCTTGTCCGCAGGCAAAGCACTTGTTGGATTTGTTCCAGGATCTCCTTGCCTTCTTCCTGTAGTACTTGTATTTCCTGGGACGTGGGAATCCCTTAGGTTTTTGGAACCTGTGTGGCCTTTTTCTGTAAGGTCTGTTTGCTCTGCAGTTGCAATGCTCATTGGAGTTGCATTTGATATGGTAGTCTGGAGGGAATTTACAGTGCTTGTTATATTTCTTTCCCTCTCTAATCATCTTTGAGAAGACCCGTTGAGTAGCACAGAGTTTTTCTAGAGCCGTATGGGTGAACATGTGGATTTCTCCTAATGTAATCTCCCTAAGGCTTTTTCTTGAGAACTCAATCAGCCTTTGGAGTTCTCATTGGAGTTCTGAGGGAAGTGAATTCAGATACACTTGTCTCAGAGTCTCGTCATTGACACCACCGAGAGCATGATACCTGAAAGACATGCGTCTGTAGTGATAGTCAATATCATCTTTGTTCAAAGAGCACACTGTCATTTCAAAGAATTCTTGTCTGGTCTGCTTATAGAACTGGGAAACGTCTCCGAGGAATTCTCTGAAGATTATCCCTGTTGCTATAGAGACCGATCCGCACCTGACCAGTTGTAACTGCCTGTATTCTCCGAGGGCCTGGTACCAATCTCTGAGGGATCCGGTGAACCTAGAGACAAATTCTCTTAAAATGGATTATGTGTTGTCCCCTCCTTTTGCGATTTGGAGGTCTAGCCAAGCGCTCATTTCTGACATCCTCTTTCTCCATTGTCTGGGCGTGACTTCGTCAAAATTGAACCAGGGACCGTTGGTAGGTTTGGGGGCAGGAGTATGTGTTTGTGCTCTGTCTCTTTGATTGGGCGGTTCGTCAGCCACTGTTGGAGGTGCTCCAGTAGTTTCTACTGAGGACTCTGATGCCGTGTCCATGTGCTGTGTTGATGGCTGTGGATCGGCCCTTGTGGCTAGGTAGATTTGTGTGGGGTCATCTGGATCAGAGTAGTTTGAAGAATCTGGTGTTTGGTCAGAATGATAGGTTTCCCATGATGAAGTGGAGGTAGGTTCTGTCGTCTCTGTTTCTGATGAGGAGGTATTTGAAGAGTAAGGTTGGCATGAAGATGTGTAGAAGGCATGTTTCTGATGGCTTGATGGTGAGTGTTTGTGGGAGGTATGTGTCTTCTTTTTATGCGGGGCTTTCTTGTCTTTACTTGTTGATGGCCTTTCAGTGGGTAAAGGTGGGTATTTCCGGAAGAGATCTCCGGTTGACTTGAAAAACTGAGAATGGTCTGGAGGCCTTAGGGGGGGTGGTGGTGACTGGGTTGGGAATATCAAAGACGGGGAATAAGGATAGGGGCTCGGAAGGTAGGGTGCACTGGTAAAGTGGTCCCTTGTTATTTGGTCTAACTGGTCCTTGAGACGTCTGATTTCCCTTTCCTTGTTATCAAAATCAGGGCCAAAGTAACCCTGGCTGATATACTGATGCAAGTCAACATCCAACCTAGAAACTCTTGCTTGTAGGTCTGTGTACATGTTTCGCAACGTGGAATCACAACCCGGATTGCCCTCCTCAATACAATTTACAAGCAATATGAACACGCAGTCATTGGCACGTGCCTCTCTACTCTACATGCATGAAGTATCTCGCTCACCTATTACCCAAACTTCAACATCCCTCTCAGAGACCTGAATCTGCACAACTGTCTCAAAATCCAGCTTCAGATCATAGGTACCCCTATGATGCCAAACTCCTATATGGCGACCATCCATCACCAAATTACGTACATACTCCAAGATCATGCTCTTGATCTCCCCATCCTTGGACATTCTGGAGATACCATCTTCATCAAAGCCGAGAGAGAAGACGAGGTCCCAACTATCATCCAGATTCCCAAACAGCTTCCCAGAGAAAAACTTACAGAGATCATGCCCCTGAACTGGATCACCAACTATGAGAAGGCCTTTCAAAATGTCACGCCTGTTGTGGCAGCTGAAACCAAGTTCACGAAGCTAGCGGATGGTTCCATCCAGACTACGTACGAACGTATTGGCACTTCAGAGATAAACACCCCTGCCCCTGAGGTAGCACCTAGTGCTCCCCCTGTTTTTCAAATCCTAACAATCCGACCTGTCACAACCGAGCAAGAAATTCCCATCCATCATTTTGAGACTGATGGAACTCCAGTCTACACCGACAAGGTCAACGGACACTTCATCTGGGACGTGGATCCAGATATGTGTGACGCAGACTGCGAATGCAGGGCTTGTTACAAACCTAGAACATCTTGCAAGGCTGTTTCCTCTTCCAAAAAGCCTGAAGACCCTCACAGCCCCTGGATTGGTCTACGACCAATAAAGAACAGACCTCTCCCCATCTATGATAGGGCTCTCCAAATTCTAAGAGAGGAAGGTCTACTTCTGGATAACTCTCCAGGATTGCTGCCAACTGTCCCTGCTCCTATCCCATGCTTCATGGCCTCTAGTTACGATAAAGACTTCCCTCCTTTAGATTCCTCGTCGAATCCTGAGAGGAACCTTTTCTCCAGGCCATTCATCCAGTCAACAGAAGTCTTACCGGATGGATCCCACAAACAGCCTTCCCAGGCTGAACAGGTCCTCAACTGGCACACCCGGAATGCAACCGTCCAAAATAGAGTCCTGCACTCTATCGACCAAAAAATTGATACTCAACAGGACAACCAGTTGCAACATCTTGATTCCACGTTGCGAAACATGTACACAGACCTACAAGAAAGAGTTTCTAGATTGGATGTTGACTTGCATCAATATATCAGCCAGGGTTACTTTGGCCCTGATTTTGATAACAAGGAAAGGGAAATCAGACGTCTCAAGGACCAGTTAGACCAAATAACAAGGGACCACTTTACCAGTGCACCCTACCTTCCGAGCCCCCATCCTTATTCCCCGTCTTTGATATTCCCAACCCAGTCACCACCACCCCCCTAAGGCCTCCAGACCATTCTCAGTTTTTCAAGTCAACCGAAGATCTCTTCCGGAAATACCCACCTTTACCCACTGAAAGGCCATCAACAAGTAAAGACAAGAAAGCCCCGCATAAAAAGAAGACACATACCTCCCACAAACACTCACCATCAAGCCACCAGAAACATGCCTTCTACACATCTTCCCGCCAACCTTACTCTTCAAATACCTCCTCATCAGAAACATAGACGACAGAACCTACCTCCACTTCATCATGGGAAACCTATCATTCTGACCAAACACCAGATTCTTCAAACTACTCTGATCCAGATGACCCCACACAAATCTACCTAGCCACAAGGGCCGATCCACAGCCATCAACACAGCACATGGACACGGCATCAGAGTCCTCAGTAGAAACTACTGGAGCACCTCCAACAGTGGCTGACGAACCGCCCGATCAAAGAGACAGAGCACAAACACATACTCCTGCCCCCAAACCTACCAACGGTCCCTGGTTCAATTTTGACGAAGTCACGCCCAGACAATGGAGAAAGAGGATGTCAGAAATGAGCGCTTGGCTAGACCTCCAAATCGCAAAAGGAGGGGACAACACATAATCCATTTTAAGAGAATTTGTCTCTAGGTTCACCGGATCCCTCAGAGATTGGTACCAGACCCTCGGAGAATACAGGCAGTTACAACTGGTCAGGTGCGGATCGGTCTCTATAGCAACAGGGATAATCTTCAGAGAATTCCTCGGAGACGTTTCCCAGTTCTATAAGCAGACCAGACAAGAATTCTTTGAAATGACAGTGTGCTCTTTGAACAAAGATGATATTGACTATCACTACAGACGCATGTCTTTCAGGTATCATGCTCTCGGTGGTGTCAATGACGAGACTCTGAGACAAGTGTATCTGAATTCACTTCCCTCAGAACTCCTTGAGTTCTCAAGAAAAAGCCTTAGGGAGATTACATTAGGAGAAATCCACATGTTCACCCATACGGCTCTAGAAAAACTCTGTGCTACTCAAAGGGTCTTCTCAAAGATGATTAGAGAGGGAAAGAAATATAGCAAGCACTGTAAATTCCCTCCAGACTACCATATCAAATGCAACTCCAATGAGCATTGCAACTGCAGAGCAAACAGACCTTACAGAAAAAGGCCACACAGGTTTCAAAAACCTAAGGGATTCCCACGTCCCAGGAAATACAAGTACTACAGGAAGAAGGCAAGGAGATCCTAGAACAAATCCAACAAGTGCTTTGCCTGTGGACAAGAAGGGCACTATGCCAAACAGTGTCCCACTAAGAGGACAAAGTCTGCCAAGCTTATTAGACAACTGAGGCAGGCTGCAGAAGAAATTCCCTCAGACGCTGACATTGAATCTTACTTTTCAGAACAAGAAGATGTCAACCAGCTAACCTCTTTCATGGTTCTAGACTCAGAAGATCATGACTCTAGTTCCTCAGAACAATCAAGCCTCCCAGATCATGACTATCCGTCAGAAGCCTATCAAGCCACCAGTAAAGAGAACCCGGGCCCACAAATCAGAATTCAAATCCTACCTACAAAGTATTCCAAACCGATCCCAGTCATTGCCTATTTTGACACAGGAGCTCACTCCTCCATGATGAACCCCAGTGTCCTCCCGACGGAGGCTTGGAAGGAAGAAAACAACCAGTTCTTGGCAGCAGATGGGCAACTTTTCAACACCTACCTGGTCTCCAAGCAAAAAATTGGATTGCAGTTTTTCCCTTCCTTCACTCTGTGGACTCACGTCATTGGCACACCTCTTCCGGATAAAGATATCCTCATCAGATGGGATATTTATAGCCAATCCAAGTCCATCAGAATTTTGCCTCAGGGTATCCGGTTCAAAAGGGAGTTCAAACCTTTCATTGACGTCCCAAAAATCTTCCCCCTTTCGGTCATCAATCCGGACTTCCAAAAAATACAAGAAAAACTCCAACTCTTTTGCACCAACAGCCATACAGACTTCAAACACCCACATCCGCTATGGAAGAACCCTGACTTCTTCATAGAACTCCCCTTCAAACTCAATGAAGATTCCAACCCCACAAAAGCTACACACACAGGAATGTCCCCGTCTGACCTGTCTCTGGCCACAGAAGAGTGTGAGTCACTCCTCACCCAAGGCCTTATAGAGCTCACTTCATCCCCTTGGGCCTGCCAGGCCTTTTACGTTGAAAAAAGATCTGAACAAGTCAGAGGAAAGAAACGGCTCGTCATTTATTACAAGCCTCTCAACCTTTTCCTCCAAGATGACAAGTTTCCGGTCCCCAGAGCTAATACTTTATTTTCCCAGATACCTGGAGCCACAGTTTTCTCCAAGTTTGACTTAAAGGGGGCCTTCTGGCAAATTGGAATACAACCAAGTGACAGGCCCAAAACGGTCTTCTGCCTCCCCAATGCCCATTACCAATGGACCGTTCTTCCTTTTGGGCTCAAGACAGCTCCTTCCCTGTTCCAAAAGGCTGTCACCAGAATCTTCCAGCCACTACTCAGTACAGCCCTACTATACATTGATGACATCTTGCTATTCTCATCAGACAAACAGTCACACAACAATCTCCTAATCAGATTTCACCAAATTCTTGACGAATATGGGATCATGTTATCTGATAAAAAGAGCTCGATAGGGGTCACTGAAATTGAGTTCCTTGGCATGCAAATCAAAGATGGATCTTATGCCCCTGGGCCACACCTCGCAACCCAACTTCTGAACTTCCTAGATTCCAACCTCTCACTAAAACAACTCCAGCAGTTTCTTGGCATTATCAACTATATCAGAGACTTCATTCCACAGGCCGGCCACTTTACCACCTGTTTATCCAAGCTTCTCAAAAAGGACCCCCCCCCCCCCCCCCTGTGGAGTACCCTTCACACCGAAGCAATCTCCCACCTCAAACGTGCTGCTCAGAAACCTCCACCCTTACGCATTCCCTCATCTGGCCACCTCATCCTACAAACAGATGCCAGTGACCACTTCTGGGGAGCCATCCTCATTGAAGAAACCCAGGGAAAACGTCACTACTGTGGCCATACCAGCGGACAGTTCAAGGAATCCCTAAAACATTACCACACCATTTACAAGGAAATCCTTGCTGTGAAAAATGGAGTCTCCAAGTTTGATTTTCACCTCAGAACCACCAAGTTCACCGTTGAGATGGATAACTCGTCCTTCCCTAAGGTTCTTGAGTTCCGCAACAAACTCCCTCCAAATCCCCAACTCCTGAGGCTAAAGGACTGGTTTGCCAGATACGACTTTTCAGTCAAGCATATAAAGGGCCAACACAACATTATCCCAGATATGCTCTCACGACCACAACCTGTCAACCTCCTCTCTCGTACCGGTCCTATCCCCTTGATCTACATGTTATCTCCCCGAGCCTCCTCTTCCTCGGCTCCTCAAACTCCCCAAATACCACATGGTTTCCCACCAGAGTTTCTTGCCACCCTCCCTCCAGGTCAAACCCCCACCATCCAACAAATCCAAACGTTTGCCAACCTATACCTACCATAATATCTTTCCCAGATCAACAGTCAGGGCTGTCACCACCAGATAGCCAACCTCAATAAACCTTACCTTGACCCTTTCATATCACCTCCGTTCTACTACTATTCCGACCAAATGTTATGGTTCCTGTGGTGTTTATCTGTTCTCCATCGCCATGCCATGGTTTTCCCTCTCCAAACATTATACGGTTTTGTCCAAGACCCTACCTCTGTAAACCTCCAGACTTTCCTACAGTGGTTCAAACCTCTGCAGGTCTGGCAAACCGAGCTTACCAAGCTCATGGGCCAGTACCATCTCTGGAAAATGGGCCCTGACCAGGCCTCCAAAGTATGTTGCATTTGGATCTTCAGCAGGCCCTACAGCTTTAACCCACATACCCAACTCCTATGGACCTCCAACATCTGCTACGAGTGGGATACTTCTTACGACTACGAAGGACTATACCAGACCAGCATCCATATACCTCTCTTTAACTTCCTTTGTGACGTCAACAATGACAATACTGATGTCGTCTTCATCCTTCCTGACGTCCCAAGAGACCCCACAAGAAGTCTGCACCCTCTCCCAGATTAGTTCCTCCAAGACTCCCAAGACCAGGCGGACACGTGGCCCTGTTCAATCTGTGGGGCCCCCAACTCAGATGATGAGTACCACTCCACATGCAATCTGAGCAGCCCATAACTGTTCCACCCGTTCTATTATTATATTGCTCTCCAGCTGTCTTGTTTTCTTTTGCTTTAGTATGTCCTGCTTTATGTCGGCCATGTCGGCCACCGGTTGGCCTCTTATCCTTTGTAAGATATCTTCGCCTCCTTTTGTCGGCCTCATCCTTATCTTTTGTAAATAGGCTTGGCATATCTTAGACCGTCTTCTTTCTCTATAAAAGGATGACCAGTCTCTGTGTAGAAATCAGAATATTATCAATAAAGCTTGCTTTGTGTTTTGTATTTCATGGCTTTCTAAACAGTTTCCCCTTCCTGATCTTCAGATAGCTCTGTGTCTGAGGTTATGATTCTTCAAGGTCCTAGTATGCTCTATGATTGCCTCTTATGAGGATCCTGCATATCAGAACAGATCCTGTATACTGGTTTGGTATATTGGTTGGACACCCTGGACACATCCGGAACCAGAATGTTACTGGCTAGGATGAACTCAGGTTTAACAAAGCCCCGTACTGACTAGTTTGGCTTGTTGATCTCCATCCATCTCTGTTAGTATCTGACCGGGAAAGTACCCTGTTAAGGCCGAAGGATGGCCGCCAGTGGGGAAAAACCCTGGGTTTTGGTTCTTTCTGTGAGATGGTAGTGGAGCTCTAACCCTAAATGGTATATAATTTAAGAGTTCAGTTTTGATTAATTCATTTTTTTGATATGTTTTTTTTAATTAATTTTTGATGTGTTACTTTTGTTTAATTTAAAAATTACAATATAAAATTTATATTGGTTAATTATTTAAACAATTTGTTTATAGTTGTAATAATATTAAACAAAATACTAAAATTGATATTTCAATTTTTGATAGTTTTCGGTTAACCTACTAGACGCGTTTTTTCCGTTTTCATTTTCAAAATCCAGCTTTCAGTATTTGCTACCAGACGCGTTTTTAGAAATCGAAAATGAAACCAAAAATACTATTTTCATTTTTATTTTTATTTTCGAAAAACAGCAACTGAAAAACGCTTACAGGACGGGCCCTAAAGCCCTAAAGGTCACAACCCCAAAACTCCAAAACTCATTGTTTTGCCTTTCCCTGTTATCACCTCAAGGCGGGTTATAAAGGTTGAAAGCCTTGAGGCATGCCTCAATATGGTGGATGGTGGAGGCGAATTAAGGCACGCCTCGGTTAATTTTTGAAACATTGTGAGCTTAGTTGATGGGATATCTTAGGGCTTGTTCGTTATCATTTTATAAATGCATTTTTTTTTATTTTTTTCAAAATGAAAATGGTGAAAAATGTATTAGTTAACCATGTTTTTGAAAGAAACCTAGAAAAAATAAAATACTCGGTAGTCACTTTTATCGAACAAATACTAGAAACTTTAGAGCATTTTCAATGTAAATATATATATTTAAGTTTCTAAGTAGTGTCACATCAGCATTTCTATTCATTTTGAAATTTTTTTTTTAGAAATGAATATTCATATCTCAAATACAATTATCTAAAGTCAAATATATATCTATTTTATGATTAATCATAATAAAACAATTATTATATTCTCTCTCCTCTTTTATTTTACAATTAAATGAGTTTTAATATTATTGGTGGAAAGAGATAAAAATCTTAATCAGCATTTTTAAGAGAGTTTTCAGAATTAAAAATGTAACTCTATATTCTTTAACTTTTTTTTTTATAACGTTATCTCCATATTCAACTTAGATAATTACATTAGAGAGAGTTTTTCTAACTCCTTCGATATTTATCCTATATAGCACTTCATTTTCTCTAAATGCATAATGCATCGGGGGCTCAAAAATTAAATAGCACTTTTTAGAGGTGGCATTTCAACATTGTCATTGTTTTAATAACTTATGTTTAAAAGACACAAATCATGGTGAACAGACAAAAATGCCCCAATAGTTGTTCAATCAGATTTCTTTAATTTATTTTTTTATAATAAAAGTTGTGAAATAGAGAGAGAAAGTTTCATTGAAACTCAGGCGTTACGCAGACGCACTCGGGGGTCGAGCACCCCACCGAGCTCTCTAGGGGGCAGGGGGCAGCGCCCTCAGAGCTTTTTTTTTTCTTGTCAGTACTTAAAAGGCTCCAAACCTTTATTAAAAAGCTCACTCGATTTAACTAAACCAATTTCTGATCTGTTGTGTATTGATAAAAACTCGAATTCTTTCCAAAAAAGCTATGAACAGTACTTAAAAGGCTCGAAACCTTTACTAAAAAGCTCACTCGATTTAACTAAACCAATTTTAGATCTGTTGTGTGTTGATAAAAACTCGAATTCTTTCCAAAAAAGCTATGAAATAGTCAAAAAAATAAAAGCTCGAACTAATATAAAAAAAACTCGGATCAATAAAAAAAAAGCTCGAATTAATGGAAAAAAAACTCGGACCAGTACAAAAAAAGATCGGACCAATACAAAAAAAAACTCGAACTAATGGAAAAAAAGCTCAGACCAATAAAAAAATCTCAGACCAATACAAAAAAAAGCTCGAACCAATACAAAAAAGCTCGAATTCTTTCCAAAAAAGATCGAAAATAATCAAAAAAAATAAAAGCTCGAACCAATACAAAAAAACTCGAATTCTTTCCAAAAAAGCTCGGAAATAATAAAAATAATAAAAGCTTTGACCAATAAAAAAAACTCGAACTATTAGAAAAAAACTTGAACCATTAGAAAAAAAGCTCGGAAAAAAAATGAAAAAAATGTCGGAAATGAATAAAAAAAAACTTGTACAAATTCTGGAAACTACATGTTTATATACGGATTGATATATTGTTAAACCAGTCACAAATACATGAAAGAAAATAAGGAGAACGATTTTCAGATAACGTTTTTAGAAAGAGAAGATAACTTTTATTTTTTAAAGTATAGATGGAAGCACAAAGATAAATTGTATGGGTAATTTAGATAGTTCAACGTAATATGTACCTTTTAAACATAAGTTATTAAACTGGTGATATCATTATAAAAAAAAAAAAAGTGACATTGCTCGCCGTTCCTCGTAATCGGAGACGGTCTCATTTTATTGTTTTCACTCTGTATCACTTTTGATTTTCATTGGTTGGGTAAAAACATTAAGTAGACTTGTATTTTTTTTTTTTTTTCTTTTACAATAGCATATTTGACTTGTTAAAGAAAATTTTTCAATAGCATATTACAAAAATTGTTAATTTTTTTTAAATGAACCTTTTTTTTCTACTGTACCCAAATTATCGGTCAACCATTCATTGAATATATATTTTGAATTTCACTCCAACTCTCGTCATTTTTAAATATAAATTGTCTTTCACGATTGTTACATGTAATTTTTTAATTAGTTTTTTTTATTAAATAATTTTACCATGTTGTATTAAATTTCTATACTGAACTTTTTTTTCCTTATGTCACTATGTACTTATGTAGATAAAGAACTAAATGTCTTTGTTATTTTTCATAAAAAAACTGTCTTTGTAATTATTATATACTTCTTTTTGTAAAAAAAATAATAATCTGATATTAGACCGTAATTTAGTAAATAAATAAAGGATAATTTAGAAAGTATATAAATAGAAAAAGTAAGCCATTTATAATGGCCCTAGATTTGATGTAAAGAAGTCCACACATCACATTATAAGGAGATAGGCCCAATTTGATATTGTTATTATGTGGGAGAATTATTTTTTAAATTGTTGTAGGAAGAATCAGTTAAGTGTTTGGTAAACTGATTTTTAAAAGTGTTTTGAGAACTAACACTATGTTTGGATTGGTGGAATATGAGAAAAAGGAAAGGAAAGGCAAATGAGGAAAACAAAGGAAAGGAAAAGAAAAGAAAATATTTTTAATGATCGTTGTTTGGATGGTTATAAATATAAAATAAAATAAAGGAAATCAATCTTATTTGGTGGGGAGAAATAAATGAATTAATTTTATTCTATTTACGAAAATATCATACTTTTAACCATATAAATATCCAATATTAATAGGGTTAGTTTTAAGATATTGGAAAAACATTAGTTCTGTATTCCTTTCTCTCATTTTCCTCCCAAATTTGGGTAGAAACCAAATTAGGTGAAATAAAAAGAAATTATTCATTCCATTTCCTTCCATTTCTTTTATATTCTCTCTCATTTAACAATCCAAACAAGATATTAGAAATCTAGTCAAATCCTTTCCTTTCCTTTCTCTCCTCTTCCATCAAACCAAACATAGTGTAAAAGCAATTTCAATGTGTTTGGTAAACTGAAGTAAAAAGTGTTGTGAGTGTGTAAAATTACTAAAAGGACATAGACATTTAAATGGTGCTAATGTGTTATACTTTACATTTTTCTTATTTATTTGTGTTTAGTGTTAAGTATTATATAATTATGGTACTTTATTAAATTAATTAACCCCATTTTTTATTCTATTTTATTGAATTAATTAGATTCATTTCTTTATTTATTTATTTCTTTTTTTATCGAACTTTATTTCTTTATTTATTTTTTATTATACTTTATTGAATTAATTAGCCCTATATTTTTTTTTTTTGTACAGTTATGGAAACAATTTTTGTGTACAACAATGTAAACCTAAATTTTTTTGGTAAATTTCGTTAAGGTAATGACAAAGTTGGAAAGTTGGTAAAATTTCATTTAATATCATTATAACGCGTTTTCTAAAAAACAGAAACCAAAATCCAAAAGCATGTATTTATAGTTTCTCAAAAACTCAGTTGGGAGAAGCTAAAAGTGACCAAAAACATTTTTCCATAATTTTACAGCACCCTGTCTTTGGTCCGGAATCACTTTTAACCCTAAAAACAGCTGGGAAAGCAATACCAAACTGGACCATAGTGAAACTGAATTGAGAGAGTTATTCTAACACTCCTAAAAAAAAGCATCTCCTTCCCAGATATGTAATATAGAGAACTAGATCTCTCTCAATTATTTTCTCTAATTCATTTTCAGCGACAATCACAAAGTTTTCTCTATTTTTTTCTGGTACTTTCTTCAATGGCAATCTGACAAGAGAAACCAATAAAACTCAGCTAAACGTTGCCATTGTGAGAAAAAGACGATGATTTCGAAGACTAATAAGAGGGGTTGAGATACATCGGTTGTGGGTGTTTTCAGGGCCTCTGTTTTCAGTGGAAGAAAAGTAACTTAGAAGGTGGAGGCAACATGTACAGACTAGATGGTTTCGTTCCATCTTCTTCAATTTTTTTTTATCAGTGATGTGTTTTGGGTAATGTTGAACTGTTGTTATTAGTAATGTGTCTAAATTTGAGTGAAGCATGTGGCTTTGTGTGGGTCACTAGAGAGATTTTGTGGATTATGAAGTGTTTGATAAATTGGGTGAGAGAAGTGAAAGAGGGGGAAGAAGTAGTAGGTGCCAATAAGATATGCAACATACCAGGAAAAACTACGAATGGTACTAATTTTTATTTTTTTTAGGAAATGCTAATCACTTGAAATTTGCAAGGATAGTCAGAAAAAAAAAAGAAGAGAATTTGAAGATGAGCTACCGGAGGATTCAAATGGTGTACATATTTAATATGCATGCTTTAATTTAAAAAGAAAAAGAGAAAAAAAAAAGAGAGAGGAAGAAGTGGATCGGGTGAATGTAGGATGAATGTAGGTGATTGCAGGGTAAAACCAGGATTTCAGCTTGAAGGGTTAAGATAAAAATTAATATCGTATATTATACAATCTTCAAATAATATCAGTAAGAATTTCGTATAAAAAAAATATGGAATTCCGTACATGATACTTTTTAATAAAATATTAACAATTTGGTGTTAAAAATAATAATACAAATAAATAAATAAAATAGATATTAAGTAATTAAAATACAACGTTTATATTTTATATCTAGAAAATTATTTATAACCAAATCAATCTGGTTCTCTTCCTAATTTTAATTTTAATTACATATTAAAGAGTGTATGAGAAAACATCTTTTATTTTTTTATAAAACCTATGTCAATTCTTAAAAGTATGTATAACTGAAAACTGAAAACAATATTTTAACAGTTCCCGGTTTATAAAATATAAATTTTAATTGCTTGATTAAAATATCATTATACTATTGATATATTTAAATCACAATTATTTACATACTTGTAACTTAATTTTATAATATCCATATCAAATTAACTTATAATAATTTTGAACAAAATTTAAATAATAAACTAATAAAATAAATTTATCAAAATCATATTAATAATTAACTTAACAAAATAAATAGGGTTAATAGTACAATACTCCCTTAATTATATATAAAATCGTATATTGCCCCCTAATTTTTTTTTCTTGACATTAAACTCCTTGAACTTTTATTTATTGGCAAAAACTGACATAATGGTGACGGATATGAGAGGAAAATTACACTTACATACTCTGATTATATGCATAACTGCATTAAAACTGGAAAAATATAATAATAACACTCACACATCCTTTGACTTATTAACTAATGTTCAAAATAATAATAATAATAATAATAAAATTATTAATAATAATAAATCTTTATAAAAACATCTTTAAAATCTCAATCATCAATCTCATAAATTGACAGTGGAGAAATATTTATAAAACAAATCCAAATAAAAAAAATACATTTTTTAAATAGATAGATTGAATTTCAATTACAAATAATAATAATAATAATAATAATAATAATACAAATTAAACGAATTTTATTTTTAAAAATGAACATCAACACCATCTTCACAAATATTTCCAAACACTCAGCAGTCATCATCATCATCTTCCACGAACACCAACGTACCCAAACCCTAGCCATCACCACCATTCAAAAGTCGTCGCGTCTTCTCTCTCTCTCTCTCTTCATATCTAGTTCGTCGTGGGTTCTCTCTCTCTACCGATTTGGTTCCAGCAAATCCACACCAAACATCAAGTAATTTATTCTTTTCCTTCATCTTCAACCCAAACCTAAAAACATCAACACAAAACCACCACCAAATCCACACTCAAACCACCACCAAATCCACGCAAATCACCAGCAAATACTCTACAGACTTTACAAGCATATCAAGAGAGAGAGCTAGGATGTGGAAGAAGAGGGGGTGGCGGAGCAGATTTCGGAGCAAATTTGTTGGTGCCATGGACGATGGATCGCCAAGAGGTGGAAGAAGAGGAAGTGGCGGAGTATATTTGTTGGTGCCGGTGATGTTGAAGTTGTTGTTGGTTGAAGAAGAAGAGGAATTGAAATTGAAATCATAATCGGAATCTGAAAACGATTTTGAAGGACGAGGAGATTTTGAAGATTGAGAGATATATATCAATGGAGATTAGATTTGAGGGATTGATTTTGTACAGAGAGGGTTTTTTTGTGTTTTTTTTTTGTGGTTATCTGGTTATCTCCTTGGAGATTAAGAAAGTTTTTAATTATAGTTTTTTATGTAAAAAAATTAATAATTAATATTTATTAAATAAAATATAATCTATCAAACAATTGTATTATTTGATACAGTCTAATACAATACATCACCAAACAATTGATTGCACTATGATAATACAATTCAGTATAGTACAATACAATTCAGTATAGTACAGTCAAGTATTATACAATACAATACGGTGTGTCAGACGAGCCCTATATGTTTAGTGATCATGCCGATTTAAATGGTGGACTGTTATTATTATTATTATTATTTTGTACATCAGTCAATGAGTTAAAGGGTGTGTGGTGTTATGGTTATACTTTTTTTGTTTTAATGCAATTATACATATAATCAGGGTATATCAGTGTAATTTTCCTCTAATGTCGGTCACTCTTCAATAAATGAAAGTTTAAGAGGTTTATACTAATAAAAAAAGTTTATGGGGAAATATGCGATTTTCCATATAATTCAGGAGGTATTGATGCTATTAATCCAAATAAATAATATAGGTAGTCGTTATAAGAGTTCAATATTTACTTAGTTTATTATAATGAAATCGGAAAAAAAAAAATACACACTAAATTAGGTAAAAATATATAAAATAATAGGAAATTAAAATATTAAAATGGATTGATTTTGTTTCCTATTTTGATTGTCAATATAATTATGAAAACAAAATTTATTAGTTAATTTATATTATTAAAATAATAAAGGGACAAGATAATATTATCATTTATTTTTATATATATATCATATTTAAAGTACAATAGTTGTTTTTTATTGCTTTACATTTTGGTTTTTTTAATATAATTTTTTTAATTGCCTGGGGCCATGGCCTCTATGGTCGCCTTACATTCGCCTGACGGTTGATTGTTGATGAAGAAGAATGATGTGCCTTTTTTTTTCCGTTTTTGTATTTTTTTTTCATGATTTTGTTTTGTTTATTATATTTATATTTTTACTATTTTTTTTAAATATATTTTTATGGGCACTGCACGGGTAGGGATGCGTGCACTGATACCAGTGAAGTCGCTGAAGATACTTCGTTGTGCAGGTAGTAAATTGCGCACTAGACCCGCCAACCGAGACCCGAGACACACTAAGGATCAGTGCGCTGGTGGGTGAGCGGGTAGTGATCCGTGCACTTGATCCATGCACCAGGACAAGAAACCTACCGGTCATCACTTCATGATGGTTGCACGGGGTAGAGACCTGCGTATTGGGTCCATAAGGTCCATAAGGAGGGGTCATTTATCGCACTAAGACAAGCACGTTGTCACGGGGTTAAAGTTTGCGCAGCTAACCCGTGCGGCACTTAGACAATTTCTGGGCGAGATTGCTAAGTAAGCCTTGCTTGATCACTCTCAAAGGCTAGAGAGACTAGAGAAGGACTAGAAGAGCTTTGTAGGAAAATAAGGCAAAGTGTATTGCTAAGAGAAAGCTTTACAATGCTTTGAGTATTCTTTGCTTGGATGCTTTACAAATGAGAGGGGCTAGCTATTTATAGTGGTTCACCCCCTCCATGAATGTTCTAGACTACTCTAGGAGATTGAGTCTCTAGAATATTCTACATGTATCTAGTATTCATAACCCTAGATATTTACAAGAGGGTTCTAGAATGTTACTAGAGTCTTCCAAGGTTGACCTTGCTAGATGAGTGGAGAAGACTCTAGAATCTCCCAAGGGCTTGAGCCTAACTTTGGGCTTTGCTTTGGGCTTTGCTTGGGCTCCTTGGATCAGAATTGAGCGGGCCGTGACATCCTCCCCCACTTAAGCTCGCGACGTCCCCGTCGCGCTTTCATCCTTGTATCGTTGGATTTGCTCGGCGAATTGCCAAAGTGTATCCCCTCTTTCCCAACTCGCTTCGCTATCGGGGAGGTTCTTCCATTTCACCAAGTACTCTGTGTAATTTGGGACACCTCTTCTCCGAATCACCCGGTCCGCCAGTATGCACTCCACGTCTTTGTCGAATGCGGTGACTACGGCAGTTGGCGCCCGTTTAGACTCTCTTCTGCTGGGATCTTCCATATCTGCATGGTATGGCTTAAGGAAACTTACATGGAAGACTGGATGGATCTTGAGTCTTGGTGGAAGTTGGACTTGGTAGGAGACCTTGCCTACTCGTTTGATGACAGGAAATGGGCCTTCATATTTTCTCACCAACCCTTTGTGCACTCGGCGTAGTGCCTTAAACTGTTGGGGTAGCAGCTTGATAAGCACCAAGTCTCCTTCATTAAACTCCAAGTGTCTCCTCCTTGTATCCGCCCATTTCTTCATTTTCCGGGCGGCTTTGTCTAAGCATGCTCGCGTGATATCGGCTTCTTCATGCCACTCTCTAGCGAGCTTGTGAGCCGCGGGGCTCTTTCCTCCATAGGTTGAGGCAATGGCTTGGGGGGTCATTGGTTGTTGTCCCATGACTATCTCGAAGGGGCTCTTGCCGGTAGCCTCGCTCCTTTGAAGGTTGAAAGAGAACTGGGCAACATCAAGCAACTTTGCCCAATCTTGTTGATGAGCGCTTACGTAATGTCTCAAGTATAGCTCCAATAGCCCATTGAAGCGCTCAGTTTGCCCATCACTTTGGGGATGGAAGCTAGTTGAGAAGTTTAGATCTGTCCCCAACATTTTGAAGAGCTCCGTCCAGAACCTCCCGGTGAATCGTGGGTCACGATCACTGATTATACTCTGTGGAACTCCCCATAGCTTCACAACATGTTTGAGGAAGAGACGGGCAGCTTCCTCGGCTGTGCAATCCCTAGGGGCAGGTATGAAGGTGGCATATTTGCTGAACCGATCGATTACCACCATGATGCTCCCACACCCTTCAGATTTTGAAAGTGCAGAAATAAAGTCCATAGAGACGCTCTCCCATGGTCTACCAGCTATAGGTAGGGGTTCAAGTAACCCTGCTGGACGTTGTTGTTCGACCTTGTCTTGTTGGCAAACCAAGCAAGTCCGCACATAAGTGTCGACATCATCCCGCATCTGAGGCCAATAGTATGAGTTTTGGAGGAGCGCCAATGTACGAGTCATTCCTGGGTGACCAGCCCACTTGGAATCATGGCACTCCTTAATGATTTCCTTCCGGAGGTTACCCCACTTAGGCACATATACTCGATCTCCAGTAGTAAGGAGGACTCCGTCGTTTAGCCAAAATCGCCTTGTCTTCCCTTCGTTGGCCAGCTTGATCAGACTCCTGGCTAAAGGATCTTGTTGTAGGCCTTTCTTGATGCGGGTGATCAGAGTGCTTTGCGGTCGACTTGCACTCAATGTTGCAAGCACTGCTTTCCGACTGAGTGCATCGGCCACAACATTGGCCTTACCTGGCTTGTACTCAAGTCGATAGTCGAACTCTGCTAGGAAATCCTGCCATCGTGCTTGCTTGGGGCTAAGCTTCTTTTGTGTCTGGAAGTAGCTTGTTGCAACATTGTCAGTCATTATGACGAAAGTGGCTCCAAGCAAGTAGTGTCGCCAAACTCTAAGGCAGTGAATGATGGCAGTCATCTCCTTTTCTTGGACAGTGTATCGCCGCTCCGTGTCATTTAACTTGCGGCTTTCAAAGGCAACTCGGCGGCCTTCTTGCATAAGGACACCTCCAATAGCAAAGTCCGAGGCATCTGTATGTACTTCAAATGCCTTGGTGTGGTCAGGGAGGATAAGTACCGGTTCTTCTGAGATGGCCTTCTTCAACTCTTCGAACGCAAGTTGGCACTTGTCAGACCAATGCCATGCCTTATCCTTCTTGAGCATGTCCGTCAATGGGGCGGCTTTGGCTGAATAGCCTTGAATGAATCGCCGATAATAGTTGACTAGCCCCAGGAACGATCTCAACCCCGACACTTTGGCGGGTGGTTCCCACTCTTGCACTGCCTTCACCTTGGCACCATCCATCATAAGCTTCCCATCCCGTATCCGGTGGCCAAGGAACTCCACCTCTTGTTGGCCAAACGAGCACTTCTCCAACTTGACATAGAGCTCGTTCTCCCGAAGTACTTGGAAGACTTGCTTGAGGTGTTGGACATGCTCCTCGAGTGTCTGGCTATACACCACAATGTCGTCTAAGTACACTACCACAAACCGGTCTAGGAAAGGATGGAAGAGTTTGTTCATAAGAGTACAGAACGTAGCTGGTGCGTTGGTGAGGCCAAATGGCATGACTAGGAATTCGAAAGCACCATATCTTGTCACACATGCCGTCTTGGGTTCATCTCTGACCGCGATGCGCACTTGATAGTATCCTGATCGAAGATCCAGCTTGGAGAAGTAGCATGCCTTGCCTAGCTGGTCAAAGAGATCGGCTATCAGAGGTATCGGGTACTTGTTCTTGATGGTGATCTTGTTCAGGGCCCGATAGACGATGCACATACGAAGCGTCCCATCTTTCTTTTTCTGAAATAGGACCGGAGCACCATATGGGGCTTTAGAGGGCCGAATGTAACCCGAGTCGAGTAAGTCTTGGAGTTGCTTACGAAGCTCCTCCAATTCTGGTGGTGCCATGCGATAAGGCGCCATGGCGGGAGGCTTGGCACCAGGCTCCAACTCAATCTGATGATCCACCTCTCGCCTAGGTGGGAGTTTTTTCGGAAGCTCTTTTGGCATAACGTCCTTGTATTCTCCAAGAATATCTCGGACTTCGGTCGGCATCGGATCTGGGGAAGTGATTTGGTCTTCTCCATCGTTGAGCTCCCGGAGGGTGGCTAGGAAGCTAGGATCCTTCTTCAATCCCCTCTTGAACTGCAGGGCGGACAACGCTTTGGACTCTGCCTTGGCTGTGCGTTCCGCTGGGACCATGCAAGTCTTGCTCCCATCAAGGATGCTGAGGGAGTTCCCGGCTGGAAAGGGGAAGGCGTGCACCTGATCGAAGAATTCCATGCCTAACACCACTTGGAAGTCGTCCATGGGTACGACAGAGAAATCAAGTTTTCCACTCCATGTTCCAAGGTCAACTGGAACAGCCTTGGCAATGCCTGCGATTGGTTTTGCCGGTGAGTTGACAGCCTTAATCGTGCCTCCTCCACTGGTGATATTGAGGCCTAGCTTCTTGGCCTCGTCTATGGAGACAAAGTTATGAGTTGCCCCCGTATCTAGCATTGCACGGACAGCTTTGCCATTGATTGAAGCATTTACGAACATAAGCCCTTTCTTGGTGGAAGTTGACGGGGCACTGTTGCTCTCGAGTGCACCAAGCTGTCTGAGTGACCCCATACCTGTCTCGTATCCTCCATCTTGGCTTTCTTCGTGTTGAGACATTATGGCATTAAGGGTTTTCCGCTTGGGGCAATCTTTCACCCAATGCGGTCCGTCACAAATGAAACAAGGAGACTTAGGTTTAGGGGCTTCGGACTTACCTTCGTTAGGCCTACGTCTGTCCGAGTTGAAAGACTTTCGTTGTCCCTCATCCTTGCGGCCTTGGTTCCTCTGCCCAAATCTATCTCCCCCACTTTTGCCTTGGGTGGCCTTCTTTTCTTTCGATTGGGTGGAGTAATCGGTGAGTGCTTCAGCTTCGGCAATAGCGATGTTTAGGTCTTGCACGTTTCTCCTTTCTAGCTCCACCCTTGCCCAATCCTTCAGACCATCCATGAAGTAGAAGAGCGAATCTTTCTCAGACATGTCTTCGATTTCAAGAGAAAGGGTAGTGAACTCCTTGACGTAGTCACTAATGCTACCCGTTTGCTTTAATCGACGAAGACGGCCTCGGGCCTCTTTCTCTGCATTTGTGGGACAGAATTGTCTTTTGAGTTCCTTCTTGAACTCTTCCCATGTGTTGATGGGGTTGATGCCTTTGCCCATGTCGCCATGCTTACGTCTCCACCATAGCTGAGTGGCATCCCGAAGAAATGTGGGTGCGTTTGCAATCTTGGTAGCATCATCACGAGCACCCTTGGCCTCAAAATATTGTTCAAGACCAAAAAGGAAGTTTTCGACCTCTGTGGCATTGCGAGTACCATGGTATGTTGCCGGCGTGGGCACTTGAATGGCACTCAAGGTGCTAGTACTAGAGGTCGCAGTAAAGCCAACGGTTGGGCTAGTTTTGTGTGTAGCCCATTCAGTGCGAACGTCGGACACTTCCGAGCGTATAGCCCGTAACTCTTGCTCTACAAAGCTACGGATGTTGCGGAACTCACGTGTGAGGTCCTCTTTGAGGCTCTTTTGGAACTCGTGGATGGTAGACTTGGTTGCTTGAGTGATTTCGCCATAGTCCGTCTCCACGCAATCAAGACGGTCGACAACGTCGCTCAAGGTAGACTCCATCCCTGATACGGCTTCCTCCAAGCCAACAATCCGATATTCCAAGGCTTCCGTGGATGGACCCTTGGACTTACTCCGCTTGGCATGGGGACGTTGTTCATCATGTCCACGCCCTCGCTCTTCCGCTCTAGCAGCAACTTCGCTGTCGGATGCCATTGCTTCACGACCTAGTTGTGGTTGCCTAACCTGGCTTTGATACCAACTGTCACGGGGTTAAAGTTTGCGCAGCTAACCCGTGCGGCACTTAGACAATTTCTGGGCGAGATTGCTAAGTAAGCCTTGCTTGATCACTCTCAAAGGCTAGAGAGACTAGAGAAGGACTAGAAGAGCTTTGTAGGAAAATAAGGCAAAGTGTATTGCTAAGAGAAAGCTTTACAATGCTTTGAGTATTCTTTGCTTGGATGCTTTACAAATGAGAGGGGCTAGCTATTTATAGTGGTTCACCCCCTCCATGAATGTTCTAGACTACTCTAGGAGATTGAGTCTCTAGAATATTCTACATGTATCTAGTATTCATAACCCTAGATATTTACAAGAGGGTTCTAGAATGTTACTAGAGTCTTCCAAGGTTGACCTTGCTAGATGAGTGGAGAAGACTCTAGAATCTCCCAAGGGCTTGAGCCTAACTTTGGGCTTTGCTTTGGGCTTTGCTTGGGCTCCTTGGATCAGAATTGAGCGGGCCGTGACAACGTGCATGCTTAACTACTGTACCCATATGAGTATGAAAGCACCAAAATATGACACCCATTCAAGGTTAAAATTGGAAACCATTTTCACGTAAAATCAACAAAAAAGTGTTTCATAATTATTGGTGTTACCGTACCCATATGGATACAGTAGCCGGACCACGATAATTTCCCTTTATTATTTGATTTCAATAATGATTATAGTACTTACTCGTTTGCGGTGGACTAATGGGATGGAGTTCTAATTTGAACTGTCTTTAACATTGACACATGTTATCTTTTTTTAATTGTTTTTTTAATTTTTCACTCCTACTTTCAAAACCCATCAATTTAGTCTATTTAACTATTTTTTTTACCGTCAACGGTCACATAAAAGGTTGAATGAATATTTTATCTATGGACAATTATTTTCTTTTAAAAATAAAATAAAACAAAATTTAGATAAAAAAAAATAGGTTGAGATCCAGTAGATCTCCACCTCCATTAAGATCCAATTGGTTCTCCGTTGAGAAAATATTACCCTAGAAACCGTTAAAGTTAACTAACGTCTAACTTACAAAGGGATTAAGTTGATGATTTTTAAAAAAACATAGGAACAATGCGAGTAAAAAAGGGAAAGATAGTAAAAAAAAACCGATAATGCAACCACAACGATAATTTGGGTTTAACTATTATACCCACATAAGTATGATAACACCAAAATATGAGAACCATACAAGGTTAAATTTGGAAATCACTTGAATTTTTGAGAACCACTTTCACATTAAAATCAACTTGATTCCAAATTATTGGTACTACCATACCCATATGGATACAGAAGTCCGACCATGATTATTCCCCTTTATTCTTTGTTTGCAATAATGATTATAGTACTTACTTGCTTGTGGTGGACGGATGGGATGAAGTCCTAATTTCAAAAGTGTTTGTAACATAGCCACATGTTATCCGTTTTTTAGCCATTTTTTTCTTTTTCACTCATGTGGTACTTATATTTTAAAAAACTCATTAATTTGATCTCTCTAATTAGTTTTTTGACGATTAATAGTCACAGTAAGAGAAAAAAATAAGTAATTAAATATAATTGGTATGAAAGTTAATGAAAGAAATTTGAAAAATACTTTCGTCAAACCACCAATAAATATGGATAGGAAAAAAAAAGTTATTGAGAATGGATAAATATGAATTCTATCATGATTTTAGAGAAAATTTTACCTTAAAAAGGGTAAAAAAAAAAAAAAAGAAAGGGAAAATTACAGTATTGCACTAAAGCATCCTAGCATCCTGACCCTGACCTTTATTAAAATTGCAATTTTACCTTAATAAAGGAAAAAAAAAGGAGGGAAAACTGCAGTATTGCACTAAAGCATCCTAGAGTCCTGACCTTTATTAAAATTGCAATTACTTAAATCGTACTTTTGTCAAAATAACTTGACAGTAATTTTGCAACTACTGTTAATAACAGATTAGTAAAATTGCAACTACCATAAATCGTACCATTGATTGGCCAAATTTTATGAAATATCTAAATAACCCTTAAGGATAAGACAATAAGTAATTAGGGAAATTAATAAATTTTTTGGAAGCTATGAAATTACAAAGTGACGGATTCCGATATCTTCATATTCTTTAATTGATTGCTTTCAATTCTATTTGCTTTTAGCTTAATTTAATTTTAGTTTTAATTCATAGCATTTTGTTAATTATGTTAGAATTGAATTTAAATTTAGAATTAGATTAGTTTTTCACAATACTGTGAGATCGACCTCTTATTTGCATTAGTTGTTCTACAATAAATCCGTACGCTTGTGAGTATTTTTAAATTTATCACAAGTTTTTAGTTCTCTAAGGTTCTATTTCCTAACTATTGCCTTCTCTCACAAATACAATTATCAAAGAAAATTTGTATGAGACTATTTTACCCTTGAACATTTACTTTCTCCTAAAAAAAATTAAAACAATTTTAGATAAAAAAAGAAAAAGAAATGAAAATTAGGTTCTATTAAGATCCATCTGAACCTTTATTGAGAAAAAAATACACTTGAATAGTTAAATTTGACTAACATCTAACTTATAGAAGGACTAAGCCGATGAGTTTTTGAAAACACAGGAACAACGCAAGTGAAAAATGGAAATATAGAAAAAAAAAAAAGGACCATTATACAACCACAATGACAATTCGAGCTTAGCTAATATACCCACATTGGTATGAAATCAGAAAAATATGGTAACCATTCAATGTTAAATTTGGAAACCACTTTCGTAATAAAATCAACCAAATTTTGGTTTCCAATTATTGGTGCTACCTTAACAATAACCAGACCTCGGTAATTCCCCTTTATTGTCTGTTTTCAATAATAGATATAGTACATACTCCTTTGTGGTGGACCGATGGGATGGAGTCCTAATTTCAACTGTGTTTGTAACATGACCATATGTGATTTTTTTAGCTGTCTTTTTCTTTTTCACTCATGTCTTTAGGTTTTTAAAACCCATCAATTTGGTCCCTTTAACTAGTTTTTTGACAGTCAACAGTAACCGAAAACGTTGAATGACTATTTATCTACAACTAATTATTTTCTTAAATAAAATAAAACAAAACAAAATTTAGATTAAAAAAAAAAAAGAAAATTAGGTTGAGATCTAGTAGAACTTCACCTCTATTGAGTTTTTGAAAAAGGAACCAAGTAGATGAGTTTTTGAAAACATAGGAACCACACGAGTGAAAACAGAGAAAGACAGAAAAAAGAAAAAACAGATAATTCAACCACAATGATAATTCGGACTTGGCTACTATACTCACATGTATATACCAAAATATGAAAACTATACAAGGTTAAATTTGGAAACCATTTGGATTTTTAGAAACCACTTTCACATTAAAATCAACTTGGTTCCAACTTATTGGTTATTCCATACCCATGTAGCTGGCAGTAGTCGGATCCCTTTATTCTTTGTTTGCAATAATGATTATAGTACATGCTTGCTTGTGGTAGACTGAACCACCGGAGTCTTAATTTCAACCGTGTTTATACCACGATCATCTGATATCTATTTTTTAATTATTTTTTCATTTTTCATTTGTGTGATCCTTATGTTATTAAAACCCTTCAATTTAGTCTCTTTTAACTAGTTTTCCGACGGTTAACGATCACATACAACTTTAAATGGCTATTTTACCTTTGGACACTTATTTTCCTTTTTAAAAAACAAAACAAAACAAAACAAATTTAGTTAAAAAAGACAAAAGAGAAAATTAGGTGGAGATCTATTAGATCTCCACCTCCATTAAGATCCATCTGGATCAGTAGTGAGAAAAAAATATCATTAAAACCTTTAAAGTTGATTAAGATATGACTTACAGATGGACTAAATTGATAAGTTTTAGAAAACGTAGAAGAACTTGAGTGAAAGATTAAAGAGTAAAAGACGCAAAGAAAAAAATAATACTTGAACCACAGTGATAATTCCAGCTTGGCTGGGTACCAAAATTTGAAAATCATTTACATTTTTTGGAACCACTTTCCCACTGAAATTAACCTGATTCCCAATTATTTGTGCGACTGTACCCACGTGGTCGGACCACAATAATTCCCCTATATTCTTTGTTTGCAATAATGATTACAGTATGAACTAAGGTTGTGGTAAACCGATGGGATGGCGTCCTAATTTCCACCGTGTTTGTAACATGACCACCTGTCCTCATTATGTCTTGGAGAAAATCGTTTCTCCTGTTCGTCTTCTATGTATATATATTTTTGTCAATGCAACTGAGCTAGTGCAACTGAGCACTCACCTCCACATTCCAACTCCTATTTATTTATTATTTACTCTCCCTGTACACACGTCAACTTATTTTCCTCCGGAAAACCCCTGGGAAACCAAACACACTCTATCTTAGATTAGCAACTCTGTCTTGTTTTTCAATTTTGTTCTCCTTTCTCTGTTTTGTTTATTCTCTCTATCTTCTTCAAACCCAGCCGGGATTTTGTTCTTCTTTGAAGTATGTAATATCATGGCTGTGGACTCTCCTGAGAAGAGAGAAGTGGTCATCAAGATCGACGGTGAGAAGACGATGAACAACAACAACAGCACGATTTGGAGAGAATCAAGTTATGATTTTTGCAACGATAGAGAGAAGAACGCCAACACCAACAAGCACGAGAATGGGAAGAGTTTCGGTAGTGACGGTGAAGAAGAGAGTTTTAATTTCATGCAACGTGGCCAGAGTGTGGAGGAGGATCCATCCACCAAGTTGATTGGTCAGTTTATGCACAAGCAAAAAGCCTCAGGTGAGATCTCTATTGAATTTGAAATCATGGATGAGCATGAACAGCCAACTAGTAGTCATAATATTGCTACTCACTCCACACAGACCTTACCAACTGTGTTTGAATCACCAACCACACAAAGGGTTTCTTTTGAATCTTTTCCTGTTAAAAGAAGGAATTCTAACTCTAATACTAGTAGTCCGCAAATAGAGTCTGAAGAACAGGTTGTCCAGTGTAGTTCGAACAGGTCGTTTGACAGGAATATCTCATTTAATAGGAAGTATCGTAAACTGGAGCCCAAATCAGGAAAAATAGAGGGAAAATCAAGACGGTTGAAAGAGGAGGATGATCCATTGATGGAAGAGGACATGCCTGATGAATTCAAGAAGGGGAAATTTAGCATATGGGTTTTGCTTGAATGGACCAGTTTGATTGTCATTATAGCTTCTTTAGTATATAGTTTGACGAATAAAAAGTTGAAAGACAAGAATCTTTGGAAACTTAAGCTTTGGAAGTGGGAGGTTTTTGTGTTGGTTTCGATATGTGGTAGGTTGGTTTCTAGTTGGATTGTCCGGGTAGTTGTCTTCTTTATTGAGAGAAATTTTCTTTTGCGAAAACGGGTTTTGTACTTTGTATATGGACTAAGGAACGCCGTTCAGAATTGTCTTTGGTTTGGGCTTGTGTTGATTGCTTGGCATTACTTGTTTGATAAAAAAGTTGAGAGGGAGACTAAAAGTTCTGTTCCTAGGTTCGTAACCAAGATCTTGGTTTGTCTCTTGGTTGGTGTGCTGTTGTGGTTGGTAAAGACCTTGTTTGTGAAAGTTCTTGCATCTTCATTTCACGTGAGCACATACTTTGATAGAATTCAGGATTCATTGTTCAATCAGTATGCGATTGAGACACTTTCCGGTCCTCCGTTGATTGAATTGAAAAAGGCAGAGGAAGAGGAGGAAAGACTCGAGAGTGAGATTCAGAAGCTGGAAAATGCAGGTGCTACTATTCTTCCCGGCCTCAGTGCATCTGACTTATCATCGCCGTTGAATGGGAAGGTGATAGGAAGCGGAAGGTTTCAGATAACTCCTCGAGGGGGGAAAAGTCCCTTTATTTCTCGTGCGTCTTCCTTTTTGGAAGATAATGCAATAAGAATTGATCACTTGCACAAATTAAACCCAAAGAATGTATCTGCCTGGAACATGAAGAAGCTAATCAATATAATAAGGTATCGGGCTCTTTCCACATTGGCTGAGCAGATAGAAGATCCAACTCTGGAGGACGAGTGTACAACACAAATTAGAAGTGAATGCGATGCAAAAGCTGCAGCAACAAAAATATTCAAAAATGTGGGTAGGGGGTCAAGGTATTTCCTCGAATTCTTATCTTATTTATAATGCAATATCATTTTACTAATTGGTTAGAAGTGTAGGGATCTAATCCCCGCGCACCAACCTTGGAGAGGGATCGGTTTAATTTGTACCCTGTACCCGTACATGTGGGGTAGGGTGGGGTACGGTGTATAATAAAAAAAAAAAATACCTTTTCAACTATAGTGTTACCACCGTTCATCATGTAATCAATTTGAATTTGATCACACAATTGTTTTCCTAGGTACATCTGCAAGGAGGACCTTATGTGTTTCATTCCAGAAGAAGAGGCTTCTAAGACCATGAGTCTCTTTGAAGGAGCATGTGAAGAAGCACCTGAAAACAGAGGAATTACAAAGAAAGTCTTGAAGAATTGGGTGGTAAGAATTGTGCAACAAATTGCTTCATACTATTTATATATTTTACGGCTGTTCTTCTCTGCCGGTTTATTGTTGGTGGCAAGTAATTGTCAATTTATTTGTCCAAGGTAGCACGAACTGTGTTGGCACGTATATGTGCAATCATCTCAGGTGTGTCCTTGTGCAAATGTTTGTGTTTTCTGGTAATATTTGTTTCCGTGTCCGTTTTTAACCATTAATTATATAATTGGACATGATATTCTCAATAAAAAAAACTTCATACTGTTGATTTTTGATACAATTGTCTGTAGTTTTCCACATGCAAGTTTGTTTGTTTCAAATAGCTGAAGCTATAGCACTGTCATTTCGCTCATATATAAATTCTTAACAGCACTCTTTATGACTTCTTGTTGCATGATTAAAAAGCTTATGTCATTCAAGTATTTAATAGTTTTATCTCTTCAATTAATGTTCGAGTGCATACTTATTGATATACGCAATGTAGATGTTTAATATGATGCATCTCTTCTAGGTCAATGCTTTTAGAGAACGAAGGGCACTTGCCTTGACATTGAACGACACAAAAACAGCTGTCAGCAGACTCCATAAGATGGTGGACATTTTGGTTGGCATTATCATTGTAGTTATTTGGCTCCTTATATTAGAAATTGCAACCAGCAAATTTCTACTCTTTGTGAGCTCTCAGCTTGTCGTTGTGGCATTCATATTTGGAAACTCTTGCAAGACAGTATTTGAAGCAATTATCTTTCTGTTTGTGATGCACCCTTTTGACGTGGGTGATCGGTGTGAAATTGAAGGAGTTCAGGTACATTTAAGTGCCAGATAAACTTTATTTTAATTACATTTTCAGATTTTCATTTTCAAGTTTTTTGTTTTTGTAAATACTCTGGTGGGCCTAAGGTCTGTTTCATCGAATTGCAGATGGTTGTTGAAGAGATGAACATATTAACTACTGTCTTCCTGAGATACGACAACCAAAAGATCATATATCCAAATAGTGTTCTTGCAACCAAGCCCATCAGTAATTACTATCGTAGTCCTGATATGGGAGATGCTGTCGAGTTCTGTGTCCACATAGGTACTCCAGCTGAAAAGATCATTGCCATGAAAGTGAGAATAATAGAGTAAGTAACAGAGTGCTAATGTATGACGATTTCACATGTTATCGGCATATAATGTGTGACAATTTCTTGATTCAACAAATACTTTTCTGATTGTAGGTATATTGAGGTAAAGAAGAAAGATCACTGGTATCCAGCTCCCTTGTTCATATTTAAGGACTTTGAAGAATTGCATAGGGTGAGGATAGCGATATGGCTTACGCATAAAATGAATCACCAAGACATGGGAGAGAGGTGGGTGAGGAGAGCCCAATTGGTTGAAGAGTTGGTAAGGATTTTCCAAGAGCTTGATATCCAGTACCGTTTGTTACCTCTTGACATCAATGTCCGGGCAACGCCTAATGTCAACTCCGATCGCCTTTCCTCAAATTGGATCGATCTTCTAGCTGAGCAAGGAGACAAGCAGAAATGAGAAACCGGGTGAGTATACCGGGGCTGGCCTTAAGATTTTACGGGGCATAAGACAAACTACTCAACATTCTATGTATATTTGTTTAATTATTTTTTCTCTCTAGTAAATATTTGTAAAATTCAGTATAATCACTTAAAACTTAAAATTGTAATATAACCAATTAGCCAATAAAAAGTTCCTAAATTAAAAATATTGTAATTGCATCAAAGATTATCATTAAAACTTTAGTTGTCTCACATTTTTTGCATCTAACATACATAATCAAGTTTTTCTATCATATTTATTATGATGGATATAATATAACTGAGCTACTCAATCTTTTTTATGACATAGTTGATCGAAGATGAGATTTAATCAACTCTAACTTTGAAAAGTTCCTTTCAATAGAGACAACCGTGAATTGTATATAGTTAATAAAATTCTATAAACAATCCATGCATTTAGGAAGTAACCACCCATTTCTTTCAAATAATTCAATATTTTAATTGCCCTTTTTGTTTCTTTTGGTAAGGCTTCTTTTAAGATTTGTAATTCTAAAAATAAATATTTTCCATTAATATTAAAAAACTCGTCATGTTTCATCAAAGCTTATAGATTGGAATAATAATTCTTCAAACTATCATTGTTTTGTAGACTTTAGATCCCGTCCTGCAGCTGTTTTTCAGTCCATTTTCATTTTTATTTTTCAAAAACGATTTCGAAAACGCGTTCGTTAACCGTTTTTCATTTTATTTTCAAAAAAAAACAAAACAAAATAAAACCAGTGTTAAAAGTGAAATCGTTTTTGTTTTTCACTTTTTTTTATATTAAAAAAAAATCTTAAACTATTATTTGTAATATTATGCGTTTGATATGACTAGGACAAGACGGAACAAGATTTTTAAATTACCAAAGTGCCCCTCTTATATATATTATAATTATTATTATATATATTTTATAATATTTTATAATATTTATATAAAATATTATATATTATAATAAAATATTATATATATATATATTATGATATATATATATATAATATCAAATATTATATATTTATATAGGATATAATGTCATATATTATGTATTGTTATATATAAAAATATAATATAAAAAATATAATAATATTTCATATATAAAAAATAAAATATTTTTTAATATATATTATAATTATTTATTTATAATTTAAGAGTTTAGTTTTGATTAATTCATTTTTTTATATGTTTTTTTGAATTAATTTTTGATGTGTTACTTTTGTTTAATTTAAAAATTACAATACAAAAATTATATTGGTTAATTATTTAATCAATTTGTTTATAGTTGTAATAATATTAAACAAAATACTAAAATTGATATTTCAATTTTTGATAGTTTTCGGTTAACCTACCAGACGCGTTTCTTCCGTTTTCATTTTCAAAATACAGCTTTCAGTATCTGCTACCAGACTCGTTTTCAGAATTCGAAAATGAAACCAAAAATACTGTTTTTATTTTCATTTTCATTTTATTTTCAAAAAACAGAAACCGAAAAACGCTTACAGGATGGGCCTTTAGCTTTCTCAAATCGTACAAAAACCAAAAAGTTTTTTCATATTTTTTAAATTGTCCTAACCTTTTTTTTTCCAGTGTAGAAAGTGTTTGTTCAGCTATAATTAACTTTAAAAGATTCATTGACCGACTCTGTCACCTCTTTATCGACATTATCATCAAATTGTTTTTTTTTTAAATTTAAATTATGTGTTTTTAATGAAATAAGGTTTCAATTTTCATTTCACTAGCAACATCTTTAGTTTCAATCATAATCTCCTCAAATCCAGTTTCTCTATATTTTTTGAAATAGGAAATAAGATTTTTTAGTTGTTTAATTGCAACATCAATTTGCATATCTTCATTTTGAAGAATTTTGGTAACAAAATTAATATCAAACAATAAATTGTACAAAATAACCATGCTAAACAAGAACTTAAAATTTTCAAACTCATATGTTACTATGGATTCCACTCTTTATTTTGGAATCTTTATTGGTTTCTACCAATTGAGCTAAAACATCTCTTATTTACAGAGTTTGATAGCTTATGACTTTAACACTTTCCGTACAAGTTTTCCAATGTTTTTTTTCCTAGGATTTTATTAAATAATGATATCCTATTGAAATGAAAATCAGTTGTTGTATATTTTTTTGAGAAAATTTTGCCAACATTGATTTATTTTATATTATAATATTATAATGTAATATAAAATAAATCAATGTCGCTAAAATTTAATTGATCTCTAGATATTTTAGGGTCCAAGCGATTTTTTGATATTAACAAAAATCGGGACCTATATAATTATTATGATTAACATTAAAAAAGTTTGTCCATTTACCGAATATAATATATATTATGAAATCTATTAGATGAAACTTAAATTTAAACACATAATATCACATTAACACACAAACATAACATATTATATAATTGTATTGTCTAATTGAATAATTCAAGTATCCAACGATAATAAGAATGTCAAGTATACAAGATTATTTTGTTTTAACGTGGTACTTTTTTTTTGTTTAAATAAGTTTGGCCAATGGATATAAAAGAATCTAATCACCCATGACAAATTTTAAATCCGTTTATATTTTTATAATTTGTGTAGACTAATCGGTTTCATTAATGATTATAAATTTATAATTATATAATTCGTTAAAAAATAACTCGATCAACCCGTTATAAAATAATCTTGTTTAGTTATAAAAGATTCAAAAAATGGTTCGAAAAACTAGAAAAACTTAATAAATTATCAAAATTGACTATACAGTGCATAATTATACAACTATTGAAATACACATATACTAATTTACTGTTGTAAATAAGATAAATAGTTGAAAGATGAATCATAAATCAAAAATCAACATATAAAATTAATTAAAAATAAAAATCATACATTCATATCTTTAATTCTTTAATATTAACGAAGAACACAGAAAAGCAAACACAGAGCCGGAAGCAAGGCGAAACAAACCAAATATAGGAAAGACTCAAAGACCGACAGAGTAAAGTGAATAAGACAAACACTTTGATTTGTTTAATAATTAGTTTTAGGCCAAGAGGCCAAGTTGTTGTTTTAAATAATTTACTATTTGTTTTTGTTTTAAGTAAAATAGTTGTGTTACTTTCTAAATAAGCAAGGATAAGTTTTATTGGGCATCAGGATTTTGGGAATAAAGAGTGACGATATTTATATCTCTAACAAATTGTATGTATATTTTAATTTAGTATATTTTTAAAAATTTAATAATATTTTTAAATAAAATTACTTAAATAACTAAATATTTTGTAAGTACACATCAATAATTATTAATTTGTTTTATATCAATTTTTATAAAAAAAAAAGAAAGTTTCCTACTGATTATTTAATATGATAATAAAAATCTTTCAATTTTAAATACTAATTTCAATTTCTTTTAAGGAATAAAAATTGATTGGGCTGACTAACAATTAACTGTTCTAATTGAGTGAAACAAAAATCAATGAAAACAATAAACTTTCTATTGTAAAAAAAAAAAAAAAATCTTTCCTAGGAACAGATGTATTGAGATACACTGTTGTGTGTTGAGAGCTAGTAATTTTTCAATTCGGTGAAATTATAGAATTTTGAGCTTAAAAAGATTAAAGAATTAAAAAAAAAAAGTTTTAATACAATGATCAGAAAAAAAATTCAAACAATTTTTTTAGTGACATCAAATGTTTTTGTAGGAGATAGAATATTTTTTTAAGAGATTATTTATTTGAATAAAAAGATATAAAATAATAAAATTTTAAATAAATCTGATTTGATACCAAAATAGTGGGTATGCTAACAAAAATATAATATAATAAAATTAAAAAAAATGATATTTTTGACATTAAGTGGGGTTCATTTACGAAATATAGATTTTTAAAATATTTTAAAGGTATATTTACGAAAGGGGTGTACATACAGTTTTTAAGGGGTGTCACGGGTTATCTGACTCATTGGGTCGAACCAAATCATCAAATTGAATACTGTTTAAATATAAATATATTAGTTCTGAGACCCCAAAGAAAAAGAAGTAAATTGAATCAGTTGGGAGCTCCAGTAAAATGCTGGGTTTGCTGTCCCTATGAGCCGGCCCTAGAACTTCATACAAGTATATATGTAATGGGAACCTATATAACACGCTTGGAAGTAGGGATGACAATTTGACCCGCACCCGACCCGCACCCGTGGGCACCTGTCTGAACCCAACCCTGTAGGGTCGGGTGTGGAAGGTGAAGTTACGACCCACGGATCTGTGAACCCGTTTTATGAAATATCCGGTGGGTTCGCCGGCGGGTGCGGGTTGAAAAAACGAACCCGCGGGTTGGACTCGTGAACCCGCATAAATAAAATACTTGTATATAAACATACATAGACATTTGAATTATTTTTGGTTGTTTTATTTTTATAGTTATTATTGTTTTGTAATGTATTAAGTAGGGAATTAGAAATAGAAATTTAATTCAATTAAGTATCAAATAGGTGATTACATGTGGAAATTTACAAATGACAAATCGTGGGTTCGTGGGTTGCGGGTTTGTGGGTTTTCCGCGGGTGAAACATCCACCCATGAACCCGTATTGTTTCGCGGGTTCGCGGGTAAGGGTATGGGTGCAGCCATAACCCGCCTGCGAACCCGCTTATCTACGCGGGTTCACGGGCGGACATGAGTGAGGAAAATTTTTATGGGTGAGGGTTTGGATTTTACAAAACCTACCCGAACCCGACTCTCTGCCATCCCTACTTGGAAGTCAATAATAACGTAATCCAAAGCATTCGTTGAACTAGCTTGGAGTGAGATAATGTCATGCTTTTATTCTTCAACATGAAAACCTATGTTATACCCTTAGCAAATTAAATTATAAAAACCATAGAAAACACACCAAACTATATGAAATATCAAGAAAAATTATCGAAATTAATTGTATGGAAACGGAGAAGGGCATGCAGTTAGATTAAGCGATTCAGGTTCGTATGAATCAGCGGTCGGAGGAGGCGACCGTATCATCTTTTGATGTCTGCAGTTTTCTTCTCTTTAAAACTAAATACCAAGTCCAGATCTCCAAAATGGCTGCAACGATGCTGAAAAAAAATGAGAATTGCAATGTATATTGGCTTCCGGATCTTGACAACTTCAAGTATATTGAGTCCCTTGAAAATGTTGATGATGCTTAATATGAGCATACTGTATCCGATGCCAAACTTCCAATATGTTCTATACTTGTGATCCTCATTCGGCCTCAGTCTCGAAGTAAGAATCTATTTATATAAAAACAAATTGAAAATAATCAATAATTTGACACATTAAAATTAAGCTAATGAATAATAAATATTGAATAATAATTTACCTGAAGGAAGCCGAGAACGAGAAGTGTTATATCCCAATATATATGAGCTTCAAATTGGATGCCTTGAAATTTTCCAAGGAGATAAAGTCTGGTGACTGCTCCGGCAATGCCAAATGCCCACATAGGCTGAGGATTGGCATATTATATAGGGGTCAAAAAATTATTAGCACTATTTGAGGGGTGTGTTGTGCAAATATCACAACTTTACTAATGTATGTTTAAAAGGTACAATTTAAGTCGTTCAAACAAAAATACCCCGAAATATTAAAATAATGAGGAAGTTATCGTTTTCAAAGTCAGAGAGAAGCAACAGTCAAATCGACGGGTAACTAATGGACGGTGAAGTGACCAGAAGAGCTGCGATTGACAAAGGTAAGATTGGTTATTTTTCCTCGTTTTTGTTATTGTTAACTTGCATTACATGTTAGAATTGAGTTTTGTTGATAGGAATTGTAGAAACCGGTTAAAATAGAGATGTGAGAATGGTTGTGGTTTAGGTTAGAGTTTGTAATTTGGTTGAATATCAGTTGAGAAAGATGAAATCTGGGTTATCGAGACTTTTTTCAAGAGAATCGAGCTTATTTGTTTAGTCGAGCTTTTTTTTCGTGAAAATTAGGTTTTGGTAAATCGAGCTTTTTCGAAAAGGAATCGAGCTTTTTCGAAAAGGAATCGAGCTTTTTCGAAAAAGAATTGAACTTTTTTAAAAAGAAATCGAGCTTTTTCGAAAAGGAATCGAGCTTTTTAAAAAGGAATCGAGCTTTTTTTAAAAGGAATCGAGCTTTTTTGAAAACGAATCGAGCTTTTTTTGAATTGGATCGAGTCATTTTGAAAAGGATCGAACTTTTTTGAATAGGTTTCGAGCTTTTTTGAACAGGTTCGAGCTGTTTTAGAATTAGATCGAGCGTATTTGAAAGGGATCAAGCTTTTTTGAAAAGGGATCGAGTTTTTTTGAAAGGGATCGAACTTTTTTGAAAATGAATCGAGCTTTTTTTTGAATTGGATCGAGCCATTTTGAAAAGGAATCGAGCTTTTTTGAATATGTTTCGAGCTTTTTTGAATAGGTTCGAGCTGTTTTTGAATTGGATGGAGCCTATTTGAAAGGGATAAATCTTTTTTGAAAAGTGATCGAGCTTTTTTTTGAAAGGGATCGAGCTTTTTTGAAAGGGATCGAGCTTTTTTGAAAGGGATCGAGCTTTTTTGAAAAGGATCGAGCTTTTTTGTAAAGCAATCGAGCTTTTTTGAAAGGGATCGAGCCTTTTTGAAAAGGGATCGAGGCTTTTTTATAAAGCAATCGAGCTTTTATGAAAGGGATCGAGCTTTTTTATTTGTTCTGTTTAATGGTGTTGTATTTCTGTTACATTGCAGATAAGAATTAGGTTGAGGGATTCGCTTAAAACTCCAGAAGGATACTGGTACAAGGGCAAATTGACACGACACAACCATTTTGATGCCCTCACCCATATAGACGACGCACTGCACCGTGTCCCTATAGAATTTACAGATGAAGACCGCTGACGGTTCATGGCATCATGTTTTGGGCATTTCCTAACGATGCATAAAGAGATGAAGTTTTCCAGTGGTATTATCCATCGGTTGCTTTTGAGGGAGCTCTATCATAACAGCCCAACAGATGAGATGCACTTCATGATAGAAAACCAGTCGGTGAGGTTTTCGAAGGTGGATTTTTGCCTGATCACCGGACTGCGGTTTGGAGTTGTACCAGAGACCACCATGTATGCAGCAATGGAGAATGGCATACATGAGCGGTACTTTCCTGAAGCCGAGGAGGTGTCGCTGGAGTAGATTAGGGGTGTTATCACCGTCGTAGATTTTGGAAAGGCGTACAATGCTGTCTAGCTCTGCCTCTTATATATGCTGAACTGGATACTGATGGGGGTGGATGAGAGATTCAAGATTTCAGATTCCAGTTTGGCAGTTTCGGTTGGTTGAGGAGCTTGATGCGTTCGACGCGTTCCCGTGGGGTGCCCACGTGTACATGCATTCTATTTACTCATTCAAGCATGCGCTTGACGGGCGAAGAGACGGGTTCGAGCGATGCCATTAGGAAAAAGGCACTGACGTACACAGGGTGAGACCTACAACATATACGATCTATCTCATGCCCTATTGGTAAGAAGTTCGAACTACAAATTGTACTTTATTGTTGATGCCCAAAATTGTATGGATACTTATCGTACTTATCTTTGATGCAGATATTTACTTTGGAGGTGATCCCTGCTTTGGCCAAAGAGGTCGGTGCCCGGAAGGTTAATGATCTGACTCCCCGTATTTCGAAGTGGGAGTTGACCAAACAACCGAGAGGGAAGAAGCTAGCAAAGATTTTTAAAGACAGGGTATGTATTTATTTTGTTAATATTTTTATTAGTTAGTATTTGTACAATGACATTGTTCTAACTAATATTTCAGATGTTTACGATCAAGGAACTGGTGCCGACACCAGCTGAGAGACATGTACCGTACTATGCCTGGCAAGACCAGGGGGGGGGGGGGGGGGGGGGGGGGAGATATGCCGCCTGAGGTCCCTGATCAGACCACCTTAGGCGGGATCAGTGGTACAGACATGACCATTGACAGTGAGGGATCTGAGCCTGTTGTTGGGGGTTTGAGGCCTAGTGACAGTGAGGGATATGAGATAGACCCTCAACGAGAAAGGCATAGGCATAGACTGGTTCGGTTTTTCACCCCCGGACATGGTACATCTGCAGGGGATTCCATTCGGGGTGTTGGACATGATGGAGAGGTAAGTTGAAAATAAAGTTTAGTGTTTTTTATTAACACGTGCTGATAGTTTTTTACTAACAATGTAGACATGATTTCAGGCTCCGTGGGCAGATATGTTGAACGATGTGCGTGAAGCCCTCCGGAAGAGTGACGAGGATCGACAATGTCAACACTTGGAGTTGTTGGATATGATCCGGAAGAGTGATGAGGATCGTCAGCAGCAACACCGATTGTTACTTGATATGATCCGGGGGCTTCAAGGTTCTACCATGCGTACACACCGGGATGGCCCCCCACCTCCTGATCTATTATTAAGTCCCGGAGGGTCGACTGATAGGTTTACGGGGGGGACATACATGATAACTCGACGTAGTCAGGACCTCGCAGCACGTCGATCCCCTACCTCCTAGCACATCGATTCAACCACCGCGGTCTCCTCCCCCACCCAGCACGTATGTGGCGTCGGAGAGGTCCCCACCCCCCCCACCCCCACCCAGCACGTCTGTGGCGTCGGAGCTGTCCCCTCTCCCACCCAACATGTCCGTACCGTCGGAGCGGTCCCCTCCCAGTAGTAATATCTCGAGAGATTTTTTAAAGGATCTAGACTAATTTGAAAGGATCGAGAGGTGTTTCAAAGGATCGAGAACTTTTTCAAAGGATCGAGAACTTTTTCAAAGGATCGAGAACTTTTTCAAAAGATCGAAAACTTTTTTAAAGGATCAAGAATATTTTCAAAGTATCTAGAATTTTTTTCAAATGATCGAGAATATTTTATAATTTTTTTACAGTTATTGATGTATTGTTTCTTTGACATTGCAGATGATGAGCAGGTTAAAGGAATTGCTTAAAACTCAAGAGGGAGATTGGTTCAAGGGAAAATTGACCCGACATGACCATTTTGAAGCCCTCGCCCATATAGACAATGCACTTAACCGGGTCCCTAAAGAGTTTACTGTTGAGGATCGGCGTCGGTTCATGGCCTCCTGTTTTGGGCATTTCATATCGATACATCGGGAGCTGAAGTTTTCAGGTGGTGTTATTCATCAGCTGTTGTTGCCAGAGTAGGACCATGACGGGCCGACAGATGAGATGCGGTTCTTGTTAGGGAACCATGTGGTCAGGTTTTTGAAGGTGGAATTTAGCCTCATCACCGGATTATGTTTTGAAGTCGTACCAGACACGAGTATGTATGTTGCAGTTGAGAATGGCATACATGAACGGTACTTTCTTGCACATGATAAGGTATCGCTGGATGACTTGAGGGTTGTTCTTACCCGCAGAGAGTTTCAACAAGCGTACGATGCTGTGAAGTTATGCTTCATTTACATGTTGAACTGGATATTGATGGGGGTGGACGAGAGATTGAAGATTCCAGTTTGGCAGTTTCGGTTGGTAGATGACCTCAATGCCTTCGATGCGTTCCCGTGGGGTGCCCATGTCTATTGGCATTATATATTTTCATTCAAGCACGCGTTACCGCGACGTCATAAGGAGAGACGCCAGCAGTCACATGGCGATGTTGGACATTCCGTGGAGGGGTCTATCACACGCCTTTTTGGTAAGAAATTTGATTTCCAACATGTACATTAAATTTCTAATCCAATTTTTTTTTATTATAACTGTACTTATCTTTGATGCAGATATTTTCTTTCGAGGTGATCCCCCAACTGGGCGTCGATTTCGGGACTCGAAGGGTTACAGACCTTTGTCCTCATATGTTGAAGTGGGAGTTGACGAAACAACCTAGAGGGAAGAACCTGGACAAGATTTTTAGTGCTAGGGTAATTATTTTATTTGTTAATCGTATGTTATATTACTTACTATAAGTAACAATGACATTCATATAACTACGCTTTCAGATGTCTGCGAGGACAGAAATCGTGCCCACAGCAGCTGAGGCGATGGCACCGTACTTCACAGATGTAAGTGAGGGGGGGAGCCCGTATGTGCAGGACAACAGGGTTCACTTTCCTACTGTCCCTAATCCGACTACAAGTGCAGTTCGTTCCGATAAAGAGGGTGGGGGTCCGACTACAAGTGCAAGTCCAGATTTCAGTGGCATGGACACAGGCGGATCTTCACCGTCTCCTTAGCGAGAGAGGCGTAGAAAGGTTCGATTTACCACCTCAGGAAATAGTGCCGATGCAGGGGATTCCCGTGCAGGCGTTGGACTTGATGGAGAGGTAAGTTGAGATGGTAGTTTTATTTTTATTTACATGATCTATTGATTGTTTTAGTATTAACAATGTTGCATGATTTCAGGCCCATTTAGAACATCAGTTGAACGAGTTACGTGAAGCCTTTCGAAAGATTGAGGATGATCGACAACAACAGCACCGAGAGTTGCTGGATTTGATCCGGAAGAGCGAGGAGGAACGATAACAACAATATAGAGAGTTGCTTGCATTGATCGGGGGCTTTCAGGGCTTCTGGCTGCATATGTATGAGCATATAGAGGATCCACATACCGGAGGGGCAGATTTGGAGAGTGAGGCTCAGTCTCCCCCTCCTCATCCCCCTCCAAATGGGCAACTGGACCCGCCTCCCCCTCGGAGTGACCAGCATGCTCTCCCTCCCCTACCTCTGAGCGAGCATCCGGCCCCCCTCTCATTCATAACGATTCGCAGGCTCCTCATCCACCTCGGAGCGAGCAGCAGGCTCCCCCTCCACTGATGAGCGAGGAGCTGGCTTCTCTCCACCGACGACTGAGCAGCAGGCTCCCCCTCTCCCTCCACTGACGACCGAGAAGCAGGCTCCCCCTCCCCCTCCACCGAAGAACGAGCAACAAGATCCCCATCCCCCTCCACATCCACCTCCGAGTGAGGAGCCGGCCCCTTATCCCCCTCGGAGCTAGGAGCAGACGCCCTCTCCACCTCCCCTCGAACAGTCGGCCCCTTATTCCCTTCGGAACAAGGAGCATATGCCCCTTCCACCTCCCCTCGAGCAGCAAGCTCCCCCTCCCCCGTCCTCATCACAGCATACCCCAGTGGGGGGAGTTCGACAACAGAGGCGTGTACTGAAGCGCGGTTGGCAGTTGCTTAGCCCGTACACAGACCCGTGTCGACCTAAGAGGGCGAGGGTAATACTAGAGGGACCTGAGCACATATTTAATCCTCAGGGACTGGTGGACGGTGACCAGTTGAAGGCTTATCGAGCCTTCAAGAAGAACGTAAACGGGGAACTGTAAGTAAATTTCTTTGTTATTTAGGTGGCAGTTTTTCTTCTAATGCATTATATAAATGTGTAGCTGATGGAACATTAATGCAGACGTGATATTGATTTGCTAGAGCCGGTTGATGTTGCACGGCTCCATCGGTTGCAGACCAATTTCATGGATGTTGATGATGAGGTACGTGAGACCTTAAATTCTGTTTATAGTATTTGTTTTAGATGTGTAAGCCTACTAACATATCTTTACGTGTTTATATTCCTAGCATATGGACGCGTACCTTCATATTCTTCGGAAGCGTCAACGGACTTTCCCGAATGTGTACATTCAGATGGTCAACATATTGGACTCACAATTTTTTGTAAGTACTGAAATTAGTAATGATTACGCATGCTTATAGATTTGTATGGAAAACATTAATAACTTTGAGTTTGTGTTTCTACAGTCCTTTCTGGAGCATCAGTACAGGAAAATGATGCCTCGTGAATCTCACGGGTAGATCACCCCGAGGCGTTGGAATGTTTTGAGGTCGTGGTGGAAGGATGACGACCTTACGATGGTGTTTGGGGGTGCCCTGATTGGATGCCGTCTGTGGCACGAGGTTGACATGGTAAGTGTTACTTGACATGGTTTGCAATTGTATATATAAATGTCATTGTACATCCTAACACCTGCTATTTACATTTACAGGTCCTGATACCGTGCAACATTAGGTGGCAACATTGGCTACTGGTGACTGTGGACCTCACATGCGGGAAGATGTTCATAGTCGACCCCATATCTGGAAGCAGCAGGTAGCCCCGTTGCACTACTTTGTGCCCTTGATGTTACATCAGGCTGGGTTTCATACTGCACGACCGGTTAGACTTCAAAAATTTGAGAAGACAAGTAAGCCATTTGATGTCAGCGTGGTGTCGAAAAAACATGTCCCCCAGCAGAAGAAATCGTAAGACATTTCCTAATAGTAACTTTAAGATTGTATTATTATAAACCTAATGTTTTATTAACGCTTGTTAATGTGTCCAACTGTAGGGGTAACTGTGGTCCCCACACGTTGAGATTGATCGAGTATTTACTGGCGGACAGAAAGGATTTCGATTGGTCGAAAGACGATATGGGGATCATTTGGAAGAAGATGACCGTTGAAATATTTGCAAACTCCCGGCCCATTTAGATTTATGTAGTTATTCATTTGTATACGTACCAATTATTTTGTATATGTACCAATTATTTTGTATAATTACAAATTCTTTTGTATATGTACCAATTGTTTTGTATATTTACCAATTCTTTTGTATATGTCCCAATTCTTTTGTATATTTACCAATTCTTATGTATAAAAATGTTTACATTTGGATATATACAATTCATATTTAAATACAATTGCATTTCAGTTTCAAATCAGATTTAAATATAATTGCATTTTAGTTAATGAACAAGTCATATGAGTTCAAATTATCACAATGTCATCATGATAAAGCCTCAAATCATTCCACGGTGGAGTCTCTAGTAGGGCACGTCTGTCTGTTGTGACAAACTGTATGACAAATACTACACGTGCGTCTGTATTCCTCAGGAATAACTGTGCTCGGACCTTCATTACTCAAAGTTAGGTTAGAACATCTCCTCGAATTATGCCCTAGTTGTCGACATCGTCTACAATTCTGTGTAGTTGATCTCTCCAAAGACGAGATACGGCGTGAAGCCCTGGGTTGGCCTGCTTGTCTCCTAGAGCTTGGATTCAAAATGACTCTCTCAGCAATGTCAGATGGCACAATCCAAGTGGAAGGATGTCCAACCGACATAATAGGAACCAAGTTCGCATCAATAAGTGTTTGTCGCTTGTAGTAGTCCGCACAGAGAGATGTGAAATCCATGTTTCGGTCCCTGTAAAAACATTGAAAACGATAGGATTCACGTATAAGTAATATTAACCGTATATAAAATTATATGATGTACCTTACGGCAGCGAGAGCATGAGAACATGGAAGAAGGTCCATTTGGAATTTGTTGCATGTGCAGGTCTTCCGGGCTAAGTCAACGGTCCACTGTTTGCCAGCCCGCTTCACCGAGAATATGTTCCACTCAACTGGATTAACGGTTATAAAATTACACTTATCATCACGTTTGAGGATCACAAGATGTACTGCATCGGTCAACTGATGACGCATGGATTGTGCAGCCCTATACCAATCGTTAAACTAACGTTGTAGCATATTCCTAATGAACTCTGCCAAAGTCAACATAGGTAGTTACCGTGCAAATTTAAGGCATGAGTTTATGCATTCTGCAACATTTGTTTTCATGACCCTATACCTTCTGTCGGGGCAGTGTACACGAGACCACTTATATGGACCGGCATCAATTACATATTCATATGCATTCGAGTGCAAGTTTCGTAACTCTTCCATGTGCCGGTTATATTACAACTCGGTGTACGCTCGGGCTGCTTTGTCCATTATTGCGGCAACATCCTTTCTATGATATCGCTTCTTAATATTTTCATAAAAGTGTCAGCAACATATGGTATGGGTGGCATAAGGGAACACTTTAGAAATCCCTACATCAATGCTTCCATGTCGATTAGAAATGAAAACAAAATCATCTATATGGCCGAGGGCACCTTTCAAGCAATCCAAAAACCACTCCCATGATAGGTTGTTTTCCGAGTCACCGTACCCAAAAGCAATTGGATAAACCTTTTCATTCCCATCTTGTGCAGTTGCAACAAACATTGTGCCCCTGAATCTACCCTTTAAATAGGTACCATCAACGGTAATAAATGGACGCATACACCTCTGGAATCCTCTGACTGAGGCACCTAATGACATGAAAAAGTATAGGAATTTACCATTTTCATCGCACTGTAAGTCAGTAATCGTTCTGGGATTTTGTTGTTCCAACATGTAACCGAATGATGGCAACAGTTGGAAGCTTTCCTCATGTTTTTCATAGGTCAGTGACAATGCATAATCAAGGGCTTGATGTGCCTTACTATACATTATTTGGATGCCATACATTGTTTTCATGTCGGCGATTATGTCCTTCAGACGCATTAGTCGACCATCCTGTTGTTGCAATCTAGGTGCAACTACTTCTCCATTTATGACTGCTCCATTTATGACTGCACTAGCTTGTCGATGCCGGCGGTGAATCTCCTCCAACGGACACGTGTGTTTGTTGATAAAACTTCTTACTTGAAAGTATGTCACTTCATCTCTCATAACCGTTCTTAACTTCCATGTACAGTTGTCCATCAAACAAACTAGATGTAATGTTGTCTTATTCGACCTTTTCACCTTCCACTCGAAGTTGTGCTGCTTTGCAAAATGCCCAGCCAATCTCTTCAAATCCTTTTTAATAGGAAAAATTTGACCTTTATATATCATGCTGGTAGGTTCATCTTCTACCAAGTTCCTGCTTCCACCCATACTAAACGAGTATGATTCTGCTCCTGGAATAACTCGCGTTCTGGCATTCTAATCAGCTGGAGTTACATCAGGTCGGACCTTAGATGTCCCAACTATATGTACTGTAGTGGAACTACATCTGTGTCCACTGCAGTACACGTCTTGCACGTCTTCCGTTTCGAACGGTTCTTCATCTTCCTCATTGTTCGCTACATTATGTACCAGATGCAAATTTGGCTCATTAGCCACCTCATGGATTGGTAAGTTATGAGGTTCATTGTTCCGCTAATTGTTCATGTCATTGTACATCTCATTGTATTGGTGATTGTACTGCCCATCATTCATTTCAATATGACAACCGAAATCATCGTCCAATTGAGCTCCAACTATATCACCATGGTCGGCTACTTCCGGTGGGACACAACATAGGTTTTCTCTACCGTCAATCCCACTTCTTTCTGTGAACAACTGGTTGCTTCCGCCTGAAGATAAAAAATATTGGGTGTTATCATGAGGAGGGATTTCTTCACCGATGACACCTCTTACAGCCCTTTCAATTAAACTGACACATACTTGAGGGATCACCCTATCTTCCCCTAGCATAAACAAAACATCGTCGTTATTTCTTATAAATGTGCGACATGTTGTCCCGGGAACGATTGATATAGATTGTAGATCAGAAATGTATTTATTCACATCGTACTTCACAATGGTTTGTACATTCGATACCAGCTCTTCGTAAGTCATATTTCTAGACATATACATTCCTTGGTTATCGGAACCAAGAAACCTCTGACTTCCATCAGGTAATTGCTCCCATCGACCGTTGTAAGATATTACTAATCTAACCTGATCCATTGTCCTGTGAAAATCATCATCATAAATAATTATTAACAAATAAAAAAAATTACTTTTACAAGTACTAAGAATTATAAAAATTTCTCAACTGTAACGGATCGACAACATGTTCTTCGGAATCAAGCTTTTTTTGTAATTGATCGAGAAAATTTTCAAACGGATCGAACTTTTTGGAAAGGGATCGAGAACATTTTCTAAGTGATCGAGCTTTTTTCAAATGGATCGAGTACTTTTTATAAGGGATCGATAACTTTTTCAAGGGTTCGAGAATAATTTACAACGGATCGAGAACTTTTATAACGGTTCGATTCGAGAACTTTTATCTATAATATTTGTCAAATTATCGAGAACTTTTATCAAGGGATCGAGAACTTTTAACAAGGGAACGAGAACTTTTTCTAAGGGATCGAGAACATTTCTAACGGTTCGAGAACTTTTTTAAGGGATCGAGAATATTTGTCAAATTATCGAGAACTTTTATCAAGGGATCGAGAACTTTTATCAAGAGATCGAGAATATTTTCTAAGGGATCGAGAACATTTTCTAAGGGACCGAGAACTTTTTCTAAGAGACCGAGAACTTTTTCTAAGGGATTGCGAACTTTTTTAAGGGATCGAGAACGTTTTTAAGGGATCGAGATTATTTGTCAAATTATCGAGAACTTTTAGAACGGTTTGAGAACTTTTATCCAGATCGAGAACTTTTCGTAAGGGATCAAGCATTTTTTTGTCGAGCATATTTTTCAAATAATCGAGCTTTTTCCAAACTAAACAAAAGCTCGTTCCAATATAAAATAAGCTCGATTCATCTTTAAATATTCTCGGTCACACAAGAAAAAAGCACGGATGTTTTCCATTTTCATACATTCTAGTGCAGAATCTGAAATTGATACATTGTTATCGAGGAATTGATACATTGTTAACCCATACAGAAATGAATGCAAAATATCTGAAATGCATAAAAGAAATTTAAGTGAAGATCATAAATATTTGTTACCTTCTAGTGCAGAATCTGAAGAGAGACAACTTTTTTAGAGACAGAGTCAAGTTTTTCAAACAAGTTTTTTTGGGAGATACTAACGAGTTCATAAAATTGCTATTTAAAAATTAAATTTTAGGGGCAATTTGGGTAGTTCACCATAATAGGTGTCTTTTAAACTTAAGTTATTAAAAGAGTGACATCATCACAACACACCTTAAAAAATGTGACATGTCTCACCATTTCCACTTTTGGCTATTATTGCCAAACAAATTCTTGGAACGTCGGTTTCTACCGTTGCTATGGAATAAGAATTTGGTGTATGTGGAAATATTTTGGAACCAAGACGGTCGGTTATGTGTCCACAATCACTTGAAGCCCAAACATGTGTTGATGATTGGACAAAAGCAAAATACAAACAACAAAAACTCCAGCCTGGGATAGTGAATGATTTCTTTGAAGATGACCAAACCATGGGAACGGAAAGATTCCGTTCTAACTTCCAACCTCCAACACCGAGCATCTAATTAAAGGTAAAAGAACTATGAGACATTTGATTCCTCTACATTGGTGGATGATACATAGGCAACTTAATTATGGTCAAAATTAAGTGCAAGACCAATTTTATTTTTTATTTTTTATTTTAACTTTGTTACATTGTATATTTTAATTCAAGGCCAATTTCTATTTTTTTTAATTTTTTTTATGTAATTGTAAATTTGTATTTATTAATAAATGTCAATTTCTTTTATTATAAACATTGTTAAAAACTTCAGTTGTATATTTAAATATATGTATTGAATATTTTATATGAAATACATTAGAACTTCTAAGTGAAATATACTACGAATGAAAATGTTTGTTGAATTTTTTAATTTTAAAATTTGATCAATTTTTAATTATTATTAGGTAATTTTTTTTTAATTTTTTTACACTTATATAAGTTTTTATTCTTTTAATTATTTTTTTTAAAAAGAAAAAATCGGCCTCAAATCGAAACCGACAGGTTTCGGAACATAAATCGTAACCAAACCGCCAAACCGACAGTTAAAAACCAAAAGTCAAATGGGCAAGGTCGGTTACGGTTACGGTTACGGTTTTGGCTTCCCACGAAACCAAAACCGACGGTTTCAAATCGAAACTGAACCGTGGGAACTTCTAATCCAAATGTTAATATGCGTAAACTCTCGATAGAATTTTCAAATTTTTATCGACCAGATTAAGCTGGTTTGCATAAGTCACCATTGTCTTTATATGGAATAACTTAGAGCATCTCCAATGCTATTATACATTTGGTGAAAATTGAGTGTCATATAGGATGGTTAGATAATGAGGTAGAAAACCTCTCAAATGCAATTATCTAACTTGACTATGGAGGTGGTGTGGTAAAAAAAAAAGTTGGAGAATATGGAGTTCAGTTTCTAATTCTAGAAACTCTCCTAGATATGTTGATTATGATTTCTAACATTTTCTCATCAATAATATTACATCTCATTTAATGGTAAAATAAAAGAGGAGAGAGAATGAGACAATTGTTGTAAGATGATTGGTTAAAAATGGATACTTATTTGATTTAAAATTAAAAGAGGAGAGAGAGTAAAATAAATGTTTTAAGATGATTGGTAAAAAATGAATACATATTTGATTTTATATAATTGTATTGGAGATGAGAATATACATTTCTTAATATTTTTTTTTGACAAAGTGAATCCATGTTTAATATATATATATATATATATATATATATATATATATATATTGATGTGTCACTAGTTAGAAACCTAAAATTGTATATTTGCATTGGAGATACTCTTAGGTCATCTCCAACCTAAAATGCTAAAATTGTGCAACTTTGTAGCAAATTGCACACCATCTCCAACACGTTGCACCAAATATTATTCTAAAAAGAATATTCTCTTAAATATTCTATTTTTTATTATTTCTCAGCAATTAACATTTCACTCATTAATTAACATAATATTACGATAAGTTAAGAAATTAACGAATTAGTAAATTAAGAAATTAAATTTAATTAACTAAAATATTGTATTTATTATTAATTGAACTTCAACATTACATTTCATAAAGAAATAAAAAAACATAAATAAAAGTACATATCGATTGTCATTTAATTATCTGAATTAGTATATTCATCTCATAAATGATCAATTAATGCATTCAAAGAACAATGTGAGCTTATATCCTTGATTTGTCTATGTCGAGCTAGGAGTTCTTGAAATAGAGTATTTTCATCTACCACCCTCTCAACTTCTGAAATTGGCGCTTCCATATGATCCTCAATAACTGTATCGACATCACACTCATTCTCGATTATCATGTTGTGCATAATAATACATGCATTCATTATATCATGTAATACATGTTTTTTCCAGTAACGTGTCGGTCTTGTCACAATTGCAAACCGTAAATGGAGAACTCTAAATGCACGTTCTATGTCTTTTATACATCATTCTTCTTTCATTGTATTTTTTTTTTGGATCAAGGGGATTCTGAATTGTTTGTACAAACGTAGACCATTTTGGGTATACACTATCGACTAAATATTAACGCATGTTATATTCATTTCCTTGAATGACATAATGAGCTAGAGGAGCAATACCTTCAGCGAGATTGACAAAAAGATAGGATGCCTCCAACATATTAATGTCATTGTTGGAACCCGACAAACCAAAATATGTATGTCATATTCAAATATCATAATCAGCTACAACCTCGAGAATAATAGTTGGGGATCCACCTGTACATTTTTCTGCCAAGCCATTGGACAATTTATCCACTTCCAATGCATACAATATAAACTAACTAGCATTCATGGAAAACCACGATGTTTACCAATATGGAGTAGTCTAACAACGTCATTAGCATTAGATGATCTTAGATACTACTTCAAATAGCATAACAACAACATGGTAAAATTCTATTCAAACTTTCAATTGTTGTAGACTCTCGTATTTTAATATATTCGTCAGTAGCATCTGCTTGTAAACCATATGCCAAAATTTGAAACACGCTGTTATTTTTTAAAGAGCAGACAAACAAAGTCTATTGAGCCCATCTCTTCATTGCACAAAATTAGTTGTCACGAGCTTCCATTGCATTAACAATACAAAGGAATAAACTTCGACCCATTCGAAATCATCGACGAAACATTTTATCGTTATATTATGGGTTCTCGACAAAATAATCATTGATCAAATTACGATCAACACTTTCTTAGTCTCGATTGATCACTATATGCCCATGAATTGAACCTCTATGGGTCACTTGGTTGTTTTGTTGGTTGAGATACACAATGAGGAGGTTGAGGTTATCCCGCTATTTTTTCGAAATGAACAATCAAGAATTGTGCAAAAAAGAGCTTAACAATAAGGCCAAGGATCTCAAAATACCTCTGGTTTTTTTGGCCAATGCTTCAATGATCTTGGAGGATCCTCCGAGACTTCTAAATTGTTGTTATAATTTATATTGTATTTTTCCTTAATGTTTTTAATGTTTTTATTAATGTTGAGTTTTGTTTTAATTGTTTTGTTTTTAATTTAGTATTTTTTTTATTAACATTTAGTAATTTTTGTAGTATATACCTAATTTTAGTTTATTATAAATATTAATATAAATAATAATTAAATTAAAACATATATAAATTCAACAAAAAAGCATTAAATAGTAAAAAGGGATATAATTAGAATAAATTTGATTGAATAGGGGTAAAAATGTGATTAAACAATACATTTAAATGAGGGATACAGAAAAAATAAATTTTATTGAATAATGGTCAATCTGTGAATAAGTAAAAATTTAGGGAGTGAAAAAAAAGAAGCACAATACCTGCACTAAAACTTCAAGAAGCGCAGGTGCTTCGCCGCTCCAAAATAGCGCATGTTTCTAGCACATGGTTGGAAAGCCAAAATTGATCTACTATGTCTTTTTGCTCTAAAATGCCTCTCAGTTGGAGATGCTCTTAATAATATAAAATGTTGTTTAGTTCACGAAGAAAACATAGAGGAGACAAAAAGATAATAGGGTTAGGAAATTTGAAATGAAGTTGCTACAAAAAAAATGGTCTAAAGACGATTTCATGTCAGAAATAGGCTTTTTCAACGGGAAAAAGCCGACAGAGACCGTCACAAATACACTCGTCATAAATAACCATTTTTTGACGAGCCGTCACAAATACTACCATTTTTGACGGCCCTGGCTGTCGTAAAAAATAAGAATGCCGCTACTAATAGTAATTAAAGGTGGTCAAAAGGCCGTCGGAAAAAATAAGAATGCCGCCACTAATAGTAATTAAAGGTGATCAAAATTACTGGTATTTTCGACAACTTACCTTTATTTCCAACGGGGATGGCCCTCAGAAAAAGTCCAATGATAAAAAAATGATGCACCATCGACTTGACAGCACCCCATCACTCCATGCATTTTATGTGGCTTGAAATCCGTGACCTGGATGATTGATATTAAAGGATACTTTTACCATTATGCTATAACTGTAAATTGAAAATCTTTTGCATACTAATTCTATATAAGCTATTGATATGTTTGAATACTATCTAATTAAATATATTTTTATATAACATTTAAATATAACTATTGATATTTTTTTAAAAAATATTTTATTAAAATATTTTCCTAATTTGATAGGAAATTACATTTTACTACTACTTTATATTGAAATAGGAAACGTATATTATATCCTTGTTGATTTTATTTTTTATAATCAACATTTACTAAAAAATTAACAATTTTTAATAATTTTAATAATTTAAACTTAATTCATTACAATTATTAATTATTTTGTACGATAAACAAATAGATATTAAAAAAAACATTATAGTTTTTTCTTTATAAAAATCTGTTATAATAGTGTCACTAAACATAATTATAATTAACTAAATATTCTTGTAATTACTAATACTTTTACTATATTTTTTATTTATTTAATTTATTTAGATGTACACATAAAATTGACTTCTTATTAGTACTATTGCTTTGTCCCTAAAGTCTAGTCCCAGGCGTATTTCCTAATTTTCTTGCAGTGATCGCAATAAATTTTAACTTGTTTTTACATTATTTATGATATATTATTTGAAAAATTCAAAATTAAATCAAAATAATTGACAAAAAATATGAAAAAGTGATTTCACTAAAACAAATAGTGATAAAAAAATATGATACATTTAAAATATTGACCTACAAGTCCTATTTTTTATAGTGTATAAATTATCACATACATTCCATAATAATTTATTAATTAATATTATAATAATAAATTTAATATTTTTTCCACGACAGTGCTGTAACAAATAATGTAGAAAATAATACTATATTTTCGATAGCGTAACTGTTCCTAAAATTAATTCGAATTAAATTTTTTCATTTATGATGACACTTTTTATGCCGTCAGAAACATGGGTAATATTGATTATTTTTTCATTATTTTCGACGGTACAAAAAATGCCGTCGGAAATGTGGACTATTTTTGATGGCCATTAGGCAGTCAGAAAGGTTGGATTACTTTTTCCTCATTTCCGACGACATAAAGACTATTTTCGACGGTTATGGTATTACATTTTGACTTATTTCTAACGTCACTAAAATGGCCATCATAAAAGGTACCATTACCGATGACAATTACGATCGTCGGAAATAGTTCATCACTGTCGTATGTAAATTTTATCAAATGTACATGTCATCGACAAAGATGATAAAATTGTCAGGTGGACATTCAAATAGCCGTTCAGAAAATATCCAGATATCACCAAAGAAGAAGCCCGAGTAAGCAGGTACTAAACAAAACCTGCTCGGAGTCAACTGACGTCATATACTACTCGGGGACAATTAACGACACTCGGGGCTAGTTGATGGCATTTTCTATTCGGGATCAGATGACGTCACTCGGGACCAGCTCATATCGTGCCCTACTCAGGACGAACATGAAGACAACCGAATAAAAAGCCCATCGCGTAGCTCACAAGTCAAGTCGTTAAAACACATGAAGATATCCTTATCAAAAAAGAATTCTAAAAAGAACATAATATCAAGCAGAAAGGGTTCCTAATCAGACAACAATTTTGTTTCTTCAAAAAGACCGCCTTATAAGGAAATAAGTCATAACTTGACTATATTACTAGAGTCCTATTCAATCTCAATACAAGTCTCCAAAACAGGAAAGAAGACAAACTACTTCGAACAAGAAGACAATCATAATTAAATACAAAGATCTTTTATTACTTGTACAAAGAAGATTAGGGTTCTATGGACATATAAATAGACCCATAATCTCGTCACAAAAAATACAGCAAATATATAGAAAAATACAGAAGAGAAGAAAGAGAGATCGATAATTGTAATTATTTTTTATTCATAGTGTATTTTGACTTGGTTGATCATTCAACCATCCGTGGACGTTTCTCTGGTCATCGAAGTTTTACCACGTAAAACCTTACGTCCGATTACTTTCTCATTCTCTTTCTCTTTCTCTTTCTCTTTAAAATCATAGCTAAAATCCAATTCTTATTGACTTTTTCCATACATCCAAAAACCGACGTCAACAATTGGCGCTAGAAGGAGAGGTTCAACCTATGATTTAGTTAAAGATAATGACAGGAAGCAGAAGCAGTTCTAGGGATGTCCAAAAATCTCCAAATAACTTCCATATTGGTAGTAGCTCATGAGATCTCGCTGCAACCACGGAGAACCAACCTACATCCCTGGCGGGGATCCAACAAGTTCCTCAGACCAGCGAAGACCTGACACAACGCTTTTGAGGCGCTGCAAAAGAAGGAGTTGATATACTAACTGCAGGAGAAGCACAACCTCCTAACCTCCAACCTGCAAGGCTTCAATCGGTTGTAGTGGGGCCAGAATTAAAAACACTATAAACTGGAAGAAATTCTGCTCCAACTAATCAGGCTGGACATGAAACACCCGAAGAAGAACGACCACGCCAGAAGCAGAACTATGACCAGACAGCACGTGCCAGACACCACAAGCATGAACGACACAGGGATTGGTCGTCATCAGAAGACAACGATCAGCACCATCGCAAGCGTCATCACGGAACCATACGCCTGCAAGAATCAAACCGTAAAACTCGATATCAGAGTGAAGAGCTAGAGAGATGAATGACTGTCACTTGGCGGTTTAACCTTCACGGATATCCAGTAGGAGATAGAGATGTTGTAATTCAGATTCTAACTCGAGAAGTCGAAAACAATAAACGTCAAATGGATGCACTAGTCAGGCGTTATGGGTACAACGATTTATCCGACGAAGATTCTGACAGTCCATTCACTAGGGACATCCTGCGGACTTCATTCCCAGAAAGATTCAGGATGTCTCACGTGGAGCAGTTCATGAAGGATACAGACCTAAAAGAATATGTCAGACGCTATAAAAGTGCTATGGCCCAGTATGCCCATAGAGATCCCCTATTATGTCACAAATTTCCACAGACTCTAGGAGACACATGCTCAAGATGGTTAGAAGATTGCCCCCAGCAAGCATCGGAAGCTTAAATGAACTAAGCAAGAGTTTCTCGGGGTAATTTCTGAGTAATGTTCACAGGAAAAAGTCAGTGTCTTACCTATCTCAAATAAAACAAGGGAAAGATGAGTCACTGAAGAAATACCTGGGGAGATTCGGCCAAGCGGTTTCAGAAATCGACAGTGCAAACGATGAGGCAATAATTGATGCGTTCATCAATAACCTACAGAATGGGACAACTATCTTTTGATCTGAGAAGAGTCCGTCTGACCAGATATGCAGATATGATAGACATGGCAGGAGGATACGTACTAGCAGAGGAAGAAGAGTTAGCCACAGGAGGATGCTATATGCATGGAGAAAAACCTGAAAAGGATGCTGAGTCCAAAGTGCAGAACCAAAAGGGAAAACAGAAGAGAAACAACAAAGAAAAAAGCAAAGATGGGGGAAACAGAGGTAATGACGAACATACCACGGAGAAATACCGAGGTAGACACACCAACTACACCGCTCTTCGAAAAAAGCAGGAGGAAATCCTGGCCATACTGGAAGCAAAGAATCTGGTACAGGAGCCACGACGACAGTCCCAGTTCACCCGATGGGATACAACCAAATACTACAGATTCCATAAGGAAACCGGTCATGAGACTTCAAAGTGTTACCAGCTCAGAGATTACATAGAAACCCTCATTCCGGAAGGACATCTACTGGATGTAATCTTGAAAAGGGATAAGAAATGAAAAACAAAGAAAGAGATCAGGGCCGATCACAGCTCTGATCGAAATCAAAGGGCCAGTCCAGAGGCCAATGAAGTAATACATACAATCTTTGGAAGACCATCCACTGGGAAAAGTAACCGAGAACAAACACAGGAAATCAGAGAAGCAGTGGAAGCAAGAAATAACTTTGATGTGAACTCGGTCGAGCCAAACCCGAAAAGGGTAAAGTAAGGATGGGACCCAATAATATTCACAAAAGCAGATTCTTATGGGGTCGATGTTTGGACAAATGATGCCTTGGTCATAAGTGTCCGGATTGGTCACCGGGAAGTCAGGAGAATCTTGATAGATAATGGAAGTTCAGCAGACATTCTCAATGTAGCCGTCTACGATCAACTCAGGTTAGACTGAAAAGATCTACAATCTTTCCATACTTCACTCAGAGGATTCAAATGAATAGAGGTCAAGTCACTAAGGACGGTAAAGCTACCCGTAAAGATTGGAGTGGCACATTGCCAGAGAACTGTGTTGCTCGACTTCGTAGTGGTAGACTTAGACAATTGGCCGTATAATGCGTTGTTGGGTCGACCATTCCTAAATAAAACAAAGGCTGTAACAGCCACTTATGCATTGATGATCAAGTTCCCGACAGAACATGGGGTCGGGGTAGTCAAGGGATCCTAAGAGATGGCCCGATGAGTAAACCTATCAATATACAAAGACAAGAATGATGAACAGATATGCACTATAATGCAGCTGAGTCAGAACAAAACATCACTATCATTCGAATTTGATCTAAGGGAAGAGTCGAGTGAATCCAAAACTGAACCGGTCGAAGAAATTACCTTGAAAGAAGATGAACCAGATAAGAAGGTCAAGATCGAGACCAATTTGGAAGGAAAAGTCAAACAAAGCCTCACTGATTTACTCACAGAATACAAAAATGTGTTCGCCTGGAGTCATGAAGACATGGTCGGGATAGATGCTTGAATAATATCTCACCATCTCGTAGTAGACCTGAATGCGAAACCAGTGATACAAAAGAGAAGATCATTCAATCTGGAAAGAAGTCAGGCAATCAAACAGGAAATAGAGAAGTTACTCGCTGTAGGGTCAATTAGAGAGATCAACTACCCTCAATGGGTAGCTAATGTAGTCATCGTCGAAAAGAAAAATAGACAATGGAGAATGTGCACAGATTTCACTGATTTGAACAAGGTGTGTCCAAAAGACAGTTTTTCACTTCCAAGGATAGATCAGTTGGTGGACGCTACATCAGGCCACGAATTGCTCAGTTTCATGGATGTCTACTCGGGATATAACCAAATCCGGATGAACAAGGCTGACGAAGAAAAATTAGCATTCACAACCGATCAGGCTTTTACTGTTACACAGTAATGTCCTTCAGATTGAAAAATACAGAGGCAACATATCAAAGGCTGGTCAATAGAATCTTTGCACAGCAAATAGGAAGAAACATGGAAGTATACATTGATGACATGCTGACCAAGAGCATCTCGGCAGACAAGCATACCTCAGACCTGCGAGAGACATTTGATGTTTTGAGGAGATACCAAATGAAGCTAAATCTGAACAAGTGTTTATTCGGGGTTCTTTCAGGAAGATTCCTGGGTTTTCAAGTTCATCAAAGGGGAATCGAAGTCAATCCTGAGAAGATCCAAGCCCTACAGAGAATGACCTCATTAAGGACATTAAAAGAAGTACATCGTTTAACAGGATGTTTAACTTCCTTGGGAAGATTCATCTCAAAAGCCACAGATAGATGCACACCCCTTTTCAAAGTAATCAAGAAAGGAAAACGACTCGAATAGAATGAAGAGTGTGAGCACGCATTCTTAAAAATAAAAAAGTACATAGGGCAGGCTCTCATTATTTTAAAACCACAGATGAGAGAGATACTCCATTTGTAATTATAAATTACAGAACTAGCAGCAAGCTTAGTCCTAGTCAGAACAGAAGATGGAGTACATAAACCAGTGTATTATACCAGCAATGCACTCTTACCAGCCGAGACCAGGTATTCACAGGTAGAAAAAATGGCCCTAGCATTGGTTTCAGTAGCAAGAAAACCGAGGCCATACTTTCAGACTCATACAATCCAGGTTCTCACCGACTGCCCATTAAGACAAATTTTACAGATGCCAAAGATCTTAGGAAGACTAACCAAATGGGCAATCGAACTAAGTGAATTCGATATCCACTATGTCCAAGGACATCTCTCAAAGAACAAGCAGTGACAGATTTTATAGCAGAGTTCACAGAGCCAAACCTGGAAGCAAAAAAGATGTTGGGAAAAAATTTCCCATGGAAATTATATGTTGATGGCTCTTCAAACACTCACGGTAACGGGGCATGGATCGTAGTATGCACTCCAGAAGAAGATGATGTCGAATGTGCCATGAGGTTTGACTTCAAAACAACCAATAATCAAGCATAGTACGAGGCTCTACTAGCTGGACTCAGATTCTGCATAGCTCTCGGGGCAGATGAAGTCGAGATATTCAGCGATTCACAGGTAGTTGTCAACCAAGTCCTGAACGAATACCGAGCCAAGGATGAAGGCATGATAGCCAACCGTGACATTGCAAAACAACTTCTCCAGAAATTCAAAAAATATAGGATTGCCCAGATTCCCAGGGAAGAGAATGAAAGGCAGACGCTTTGTCCAAACTAGAATCAGCGACAACCACAATTAGGCCAAAAACTATTCCGGTTGCACATCTCCTCAAACCGAGCACAGCTGAACTGAAAAACTTAGAAATTTTAGAAATCCGAACACCACCAGACGGTTGGATGACTCAGCTGAAAAGGTTCCTGGAAGAATGCGTGCTCTTGGAAGATCCCTTATAAGTAAAATGTATTAGGTATCAATCAGCAAGGTACACATTGGTTGGAGGAGAACTATACAGAAGGGGGTATTCCCGAACACTCCAGAGATATGTGTCAGAGGAAGATGCATATCGGATATTACTGGAAATCCACGGAGGAGTTTATGGAAACCACACTAGGGGTAAAAGTTTAGCACACAATGTATTTAGGCAAGGTTATTATTGGCTTACTTTATTCTCAGATGCACAACGATGTTCGAAGAGTTGCAATACTTGCCAAAGGATCGCTAATGATATCCAACAGCCTCCTGAACAACTCAGAAACCTCACACCCCCATGGCCATTTGCCATGTGGGGTTTGGATTTAATCGGCCCAATGCCAGCCGGGACAGGGGGTGGAGCAAAGTATTCCATAATAGCAGTTGACTATTTCACGAAGTGGGCAGAAGTTGAAGCCTTAGTGCATATCACAGAAGAAAATACCACAAATTTTGTGAAAAAGAATATACGTTATAGTTTTGGAGTCCTAAACACTATAGTTACTGACAACGGCACCCAGTTCGATAACCTGAAATTCAGACAGCTGTGCAAAGAGTACCGGATTACCAATTACTATACCACACTTGCCCACCCTCAAACAAATGGGCAGGTTGAAGTAGTGAAAAAAATCATCAAGCGCACAATCAAAGCAAAGCTAGATGCCAAGAAAGGAAGCTGGGTTGAAAAACTACCCGAAGTATTATGGGCATATCGGACGACAACAAAAACTTCAACAGGAGAGACTCCATTCACTTTAGTGTTTGGAACAGAAGCTGTTATCCCCATAGAAATGTCATATGCATCACCCCGGGTCAGGCTATACGATGAAGAACAGAATGTTGATATGCTATTACAAAGTCTAGATGAGCTAGAAAAGAAAAGGGAGAAGTCCTGAATACGAAATATGGCATATCAGCAAAGAGTAGCCCGCCACTATAACTCTCATGTTCGGGTCAGGAAATTTCAACTAGGAGACCTGATACTCAGGAAGGTGTCATTGAACATAAAACATAAAGCTGCAGGTTCCTTGGTTGATAAGTGGGAAGGCTCGTACAAAGTCGAAGGAATAGCTGGCCATGGAGCATATTGGATTGCACGACCCAATAGAGGGGTTTTACCCCGGCCATACAATGCCCAATATCTAAAGATTTTCTATCCTTAAATTATTTTTTGTTCTTTTTTCTAGTTAGGAAAATTTTAGTTAGGTCAGATATTAGCTGTGGAATTTAAATCTTTGTTGATTTTGCAGTTATAAATAAAAATCAAACTCGGGATTTCCAAAAGATAAAGCATATGATAATAAGAACATATAGAAGACAAGCATGATAATAAGAACATGCAAATAGAATACTCGGGACCATTGATTCCCGAATGGGCGGAGAAGCTCGAAGGAGCATGCCAGCCGAGCAAGGTCAATTGACCTTAGCAAAAAGGCAAACCCGATGCACTAGATTCTGAAGAAAGGTTCGGGACGCTATAGGAAAAAATTCTGGTGAAATGCGTAGCTGTGTTAAAGCGATTCAAAAAATCTTAACGATTCGACAAACCCTTGTGCATAAAAACTGGGGAGACATCATCGGTAATGCGTAAGGACTCAAACATATGATCATGGTGAGCCTTGATGTAATTTTTGGGTAGCAACCGTGTATGAAACACAAGTATAAACCTACTTGCCTGTTTTAAGATGAATCGGTTAATAATACTAGCAAGTTTAATAAGATACTTGACATAAAGATTGCAAGAGCCGGTTTAATAAGATACTTAGCAGTAAAAATTATTCGGGTGACAACCAGTTTAATAAGATACTTGATGAAGTTACCCGAACATCAGAATTAGTCAGTTTAATAAGATACTTTGCATGAATATTGCAACAGCTAGTTTAATAAGATACTTGGCGTTAAAAATTATTCGGGGAACGAAACCGGTTTAATAAGATACTCGGTTAAGTTACCCGAACATCAGAAATAGCTGGTTTAATAAGATACTCGGTAACAATAGAGTCAAGTTAAAGGTGGAATTCCTTGAGCAATAAATCAGATTAAGACCACTCGGTTCAGAAAAGCTAAACTCGGGATTTTATTAATCTTTTCAAAGAATGTTACAAAGAATAAAGAGAATCTTTACAAAAAAAACTTGTGAAAGTTCTACAAAAAATTAAGGTTGTAAGGATTTTGAGCTCTTGCCGATATTCGGATCAGGTACCATTTTATACTCACGGAGCAGACTTTCATTAGAAGGCCAAGCAATCGTATCGACCGAATCATCCATCCATTGGCTGTAATCTTCTCCTGGGATTGGTCCAACATCAGGCACTACACCTTCCATGACCGACTCTTGACTGGCGTAACAAGTCAAGAATGAGTGCTCGGAAGGAATCTCCAAATGTATGGGAAGGGGAACTTTGCCTCTGCTACGACAGTAAGATCTCCACTCCTTCATCTGAGTCCGAAGAGATTCCAAGGACCGATCCACGTGATTCTTGATAGAAAGCTCCCAGTTGGTTCAGGTTTTTTCAGTTGCCCGATTCTTAACCTTGAAGAACTTGCCAGCTGAAACTAGCCTTTGCTGAAACTCCTGAAGGAGAAGGGCATCGTAGGCAGGGGATCTTTTAAAATGATCAACCCCGTGGACTTCAAGTTCCAGCCTAGCCTCTTTGGATAGGGATTCGACCGTCAGAGCCTGGCGTTCCAAATCTTCGATCTTCTGTTCATACACTGACTTCGACTGCTCTGCTTCCTGCTCGGCTTTAAGCATCGATTCTTGGGCAGAAGATAATAAGTGTTGGAGAGACATAGCTTTCTCTTCCGCCAAAGAAGCCCTTTCCTCCACCTCCATCTGCTTCGCCAAACAATGGTCAACAAATACTTGGGCAGAGCCAACCTCTTGTTGATAAGCCGATTCGACCCGAGCATGACTATCCTCACTTTCCTTTAGCTGAGCCTCAAGACATCTTATTTTATCAGCTTGATGTTGCTGCATCTGAACCAGTTCAGCGAACACGGCCATCATCTACAAAGAAGGATTAATTAAAAATCTGGCAAACAAAGCAAGACAAATTGAAGAAGTTAGGGATAACTTACATAAGATGCATCGTTAAAAATGTTCTGAAGACAGTCTGTAGGGGATCCATCCTGAAAATAACTTCAGCGGTCATCCCCGATGAAAGCCCGATTGAATGACATCTCCCGTAGCATATCCTGGGGAGAAGGATATAAAGGAACCCTCAAGGGTTCAACCCTTTGATCTTCAACCTCTGGGGGAGGGTAACCCTTATTCGGCTCTGAAGCCTCCACATCTGTTTTGCTTCAACAACGCTTGGGGGAATCTCAGCCTCAGTATCTTCATCACTGGAGTCAAGGAATGAGACCACCCGAGGGACCTTGAGAAGGCGAGTAGGAGAGCCGACCACCTTCCGATTCTCAACCTGAGAACCATGGAAGCTGAGGTCAGCTGCGGGATCTTCTTGAGCATCATCCCAGAAAGATTCAAAAAATTCAGGACCTATAGGTACTTGTCCCGCGGAGGTATTACCTCCATCACCGGCGTCTGACCGCTCAACAGGCTTTTCACCAGGACCCTCACTCTGCCTCTCCCCGTCATCAGGCAGTTGAGTATCGGTCGGGTCACTCGGACCACTAGTTTCCCCTGTGATCGGCTGAACGGCGTTCTCGGGGATATATTCAGGGACTTGCTCCTCTGCTACATCGGTTTCCTCATCAGACTCAGGCGGGGAAATACCGTCATTGCTCTGATGAGAAGCTTCTTTTCGGCTCCCTTGAAGAATCGATTTCACTTGGCGAGCTTGAAGGTCACAAACGATGTCCGTGTCGTACACTTAGAAGAAAAAAGGGAATCGTGTCAGAATATAAAAAGCAAAAAATAAACAATGAAAAGGAAAGAGAGGGTTACAAAGATCATTTACATAGTCTGCGGTAGCCTGAAATCTGGCTGAAGAAGCTGAGCTCTATCATTTTCGCTTCATTAAAAAGATAACTTCTGCTACTCTTCTCTAGGGTACGAACTGCTGCCCGAGCAATTCTGGTCAGCTCAACGTAGTTAAATTCAAGCTTCTTCTTGTTCCACACCTCGGGAGAACAGAAGAAGTGGGGAACCTTCAGCACCCTCCGAGTTCCCCTAGTCGAGAGGGTGACTTGAAGACCGAGATTCCCTCCTGTAAAAAAACCAACTGTTCTTCTAGAACTTGTTGGATGAAGGGAATCCCCATACAAAACCCCTCATTTTTGGGTCATCAGAAGTATCGACTCTCTGATTCACATTTGTCCTCTTAGGGACCCAACAGTCTGGCGAATTAGACATAAGAAAGTAAGTCCCTGTCTTACTAGACTGCCTCAGCGTGAGAAAGTGTCTGATTTCACTCGGGAATGGCGGCAACAAGTTTATCCTGTTGTACATGTGCCACATGCATAACAAGATCTTATAGTTGTTCGGGACCAGTTGAGCCGGAGCGATCCCTGCTTCAGCCAGAAACTTGGCAATGAATGGCTGAAGAGGAAGAGTGACACCGCAGCAGAGCATGGATCCATAGATTGCCACCATGCCCGAGGGAGGATTCCATGCAGCTCTATCACTCGCAGGAATCAGAATAACTGAGTTGTCCAGATCGAATCGAGAACGATATTTCTAGATCTCATCTGCCTCGACCACATTCGGCTCGGTGTCAAACCCACTCGGGCGATCAGTAGAGAAAGTGAGACGAGATACTCTAAGCGCCTCCTCAACATCGTTCTCGTTAACAATCTACTCCCTGATCAAAACATTGCCCGAGTTGTGCTTACGGACCTCACTTCTGCTTTGAGGTTTTCCCATCCTTCGCAGAGGTACCCTGTGATTAGAAACGTCAGATTCAGAACTAGATGAAGAATCGAAACTGGATACAGAAAATTGGATGTCAAGGTGAAGCCCAGAAATATCGACTTCTAAAAATGGTGGTTCGTCGGGGGGGATTTACCCCAATAATCTTCGAACGCAGAAAACCAGCTGAAAATCTCCACGATCGAGCGCTTCGAAAGCAATAGTAAAAAGTCGTTGACGAGAGGACGAATTCATTAACACTAACCTTGCATGAAGAAATTTGATAACGTAAAATCTTCTACGGAGAAATGGCGATTTTCTGTGTAAGGAAATCTGGGCTGGAAAAATTTCTGGTTGTGAATTTTTAAGAGTGAATCAGCGCAACCCCTCAGTAAAGAATTTAAAGGGGCAGTAGCACGAAACCCTAGGGTCTCAAGGCGAAAAAATAGATGACAAGATTTGATGACGTAAGCAGTACACGGGGAGTCGCGAATGTCGTTTCTTATAAATGATATCGAAAAATGAAGAGGCAAAGGACACGTGTCAAGAAGAGAACTGACTTTCACCTTCAGAATTCCAAAACGTCGCCATCATTGAAGATCCCGCGTGAGGGGACAATCGAATTTACAGGATCACTATTAAGACACGCCATTATGACAAGACATTTACTTAGGCGCTGAAAAGATATTGAAAAATTGATTAAAATGCTTTTACCCTAAATGAAACCCTGTTCGGCAAAAAATATTTTAAAGGGATATTGTCATGTGTAAATTTTATCAGATGTACACGTCATCGACAAAGAGGATAAAATTGTCAGGTGGACATCCAAATATGCATTCAGAAAATATCCAGATATCACCAAAGAAGAAGCTCGAGTAAACAGGTATTAAACAAAATCTACTTAGGGTCAACTGACGTCATATACTACTCGGGGACAATTAACGACGCTCGGGCCTAGTTGATGGCATTTTCTATTCGGGATCAAATGACGTCACTCGGGACCAGCTCATATCATGCCCTACTCGGGACGAACATGAAGAAAACCGAATAAAAATCCCATTGCGTAGCTTACAAGTCAAGTCGTTAAAACACGCGAAGATATCCTCATAAAAAAGGAATTCTAAAAAGAACAGAATATCAAGCAGAAAGAGTTTCTAATCAGGCAATAGTTTTGTTTCTTCAAAAAGACCGTCTTATAAGGAAATAAGTCCTAATTGGACTACATTACTAGAGTCCTATTCAATCTCAATACAAGTCTCCAAAACAGGAAGAAGACAAACTACTTCGAACAAGAAGACAATCATAATTAAATACAAAGATCTTTTATTACTTTCACAAAGAAGATTAGGGTTCTATGGACATATAAATAGACCCATAATCTCGTCACAAAAATACAGCAAATATATAGAAAAATACAGAAGAGAAGAAAGAGAGATCGATAATTGTAATTATTTTTTATTCATTGTGTATTTTGGCTTGGTTGATCATTCAACCACCCCTGGACGTTTATCCGGTCATCATAGTTTTACCACGTAAAACCTTGCATCCGATTACTTTCTCCTTCTCTTTCTCTTTGAAATCATAACTAAAATCCAATTATTATTAACTTTTTTCATACATCCAAAAACCGACGTCAACAATCACTAATAGGTATTTTTTTTCCTAGTGAGTTGTCTTGAAACACAACCGTTTGGGATAATTAAAAGGAGAAGAAAAATAAAATGAAATCAAGACCGTTCAATTTAGTGATGCCACATGTCTTCAAATCTTTAAAAGCTTAGACAAAACTTACCTTAAGAGATGATCCAAACCCGTTTGTAAGAGGATAGATTTGTAATTTAAAACTATTTGGGGAATATAAATGAAATTTTACTCAGAGTATAAACTAGAATAAACGAGTAGGGGTGGCAATGGGACGGGGCAATGTGGTTCTTCCTGCACCCCGCCCCATTTATTTTTTGAAAACCTATACCCTCATAAAACTCCACGATAGATGGGGTGGGGTGGGGTGGGGTGGGTGGGTGGGGCGGGGCACTGTACGCTTTCCCCATTCTTACCCAATTTAACCCATTTAACCCATTTAACCCATTTAATAAAATTATTTATTAAAATCTTGTTAAAAAAATAATATTAATTAAAATAATAAATATATAAACTAATGAATATGATATAATATATAAAATAATTCTAAAAAGTAAATTGAAAATCATCGTATAAACATAAATCTCAAAACTAAAACAATAAATTCAATCATTTTAAAACATAAACATTAAAGTATTGAACTAAAAAAAAAATAGTATTATATTTTAAGCAGGGCAGGGCGAGATGAGATTGTAAAACACATCCCCGCTCCATACCCATTACGAGTTTTACTATCCATCCCCATTCTCGTCCCATTCTCACCAAATTGAAACCCATCCCACCCCATAAGTGTAGGGCCCCATATGACCTCGTTCCCGCGGGTTATTTTATCATCCTTATAAACGAATCAAACTCTATACTTAATGTATTAATTGAGTTACACGGTAAAGAACTGATCCAAGCCAACCTGATTCGTTTATTAAATATATGAGTCAACTAAAATGCAATTAGTTTAACTAATTGTGTCACGTCAGATTAAACATAAATGAGTCCATGTTGTATCGGGTTGAGTCCAACATAACTCGCAAACCCGAATTGTCGAGCAATAGAAAGTAGATGCATACAAAATATTTAACAATATTTGGTGCAAATGTGCAATCCCTTGTAAAGGAGTTTTCTAGTATTTTCTCAACAATGCAAATGTATCCATCATAGGACAACAACCTTTGTCTTCATTATGTTGTTCCTATTCAATTTCTCTCATTATTATTTGCTCTCTAGAGTCTAGCCCGACCTGCCGCGTAATTTTCATAACTAAAAAATGGGACGTATCCAAGCACCAATTTTTTTTGTGTATCTTTCTTCAGTACTACTAAATTACTAATAAATACTGTTTTAACTGTCAAAGTAATTATTTGAATCTTGTTTGCAGTTTATGATTTTCATACCTATAACGTTAGATTATCCAAATGATGTGATAATATAAGTTATAACTGACACATAATTTTATAATTTATATAGTGTTGACCATTTACATATTATATTATTTGAGCACTAATTTAAACAAATATTTTTGACAACTTAGTATTACTCATTTCAATGGATATGAATTCTCTTTTATCTTATATTTTTTCTTATCTTTTAAAACATATGATTAATTGTTGATAAAATGATTATGAAAAACAATTACATATTAACCGTACATTCGTTACAATATTTATATGTCATGAGATTAAATAAGGTACAAGATGATAAAAGGATTCAAATCGTATTTCAAAAAGTCACTTCCACCGAGATGTTGCTATATAAAGAAGGTGGGTAATTTTCATAACTTAACAAAAAGATGGATACACCGCTACCCTATTTAATTATAGTGTATAATACTCTCGTTCAGTTTAATAATATTTCGTAACCCGTATAGAATACTCAACGATGATAAATAATAATAAAAAAAAAACATATATAATCTATACACCGTCATTCGAGTCCCACGTACACATTTGGTTTGTACTAGTAGAGCTTAAAAAACTCTATTCTCGAAGAGGAAAAACAAAATTGGACCTAACATTCGGGGTAGGAACCTGACCGCCACTAAAGAGTTGCCACGTATCCAAAATTGGCATATGTACGCCGTGATTAAGTGGTGAGTCATCGGCCGGTCCTTTTATTCTTTATTTGCAATAATGATTTTTAATTGCCCTTTTCGGGATTTTGTATTCATCAATTTGAACACGTACAGCCTCACTCACTTGTGGTTGTGGCCGTGGGGAACCAATGGAGTCCTTATTTCAACTGTGCCCACGTTCTCCGCTCGAGTGCTGTGCTATATAATATAAGAAATGACTATTATACCCTTATATAAAATTTTAAACAGATTCCGAACTTTCAATTTTCATCCCATTATTCTTTATATCTATCTTTTTATTCAGAGTAATACTATATTTTTCAACTTTAGTGTTTAAATAAAATCACAACAATCTAGTCAATCGTACATTTAATTCATATAAATCTATTCCAATTTAAATGAAGGGATTGAATTGTTACCATATTATTTGAACACTACATTTAGACAAAATAATAATACTCCTTTAGTTTACAAAAAAAATGAATTTTAAGAATATATCCGATATAAAAAGTGACTTGTATAACGTAAAATCAATATAAAGAGAATTGTTTTCTACGTGGTAAAAAAACCGACTTGATTGACAATCAATTGAAATTTTTTTTATCATATTTAAATGACATGTCCATTCTATCAAAGTAGTTGCTTTCTAGTATAAAACACATTTTTTTTAATAATATGTCTATTTTTTTGCCTCTTTAATTTTTATTTTATTTTCTTATCAAAAATAGATAAAAAAATAATATCAATTTTAAATATTTATTGAACCAATAAAAAAAATAGTTATATAATAAATCGTTTAAAAATAAACGATCATATTAACAATGTTTAATTTTTTTTTACCATATCAAAAACGATTTATTCAAATATCTGGTAATCCTCGACAATTTTTTTTTTCCACAAACCTATGTAAACAACTTCCCTTAATATCGAGATAAAAAAAAATAATAAATAATGAATTGATATTTTAATAATTTCAAGATTTAAAGCAAACTAATCGTAGAAAGTTATATTTAAAAAAGAAAACCATATTTTCCCGATTTGAACTTTTTACTAAAAAGATTTGGCTTATAAATTCATCGTGGAAAAATGAGGAAATTATTATATATATATATATATATATATATTCCCAAACGAATTGACTTTTATAGTTGGAAAAAGGAAAATTGAAAATATAAAGTTGTGATTCTTTAAATATAATATCTTTTCTTTTCTCAAATTGTTTCTGCAGACTTGTAATCCAAATTCATAATTAATATAAAAAAAATTCAAATTCATAATTAGAAAAGGAAATATAATAACTTTTGATGCCATTTTTATTCTTGAAAAATATTCACTTATGATTCACGGCTTCACGGTTGGAAAAGAGGAAATATAAATAAACACACAAGATCTTTTAAAATTACGATATTAAAAAAGAAGAAGTTAATATAGTGAAGAAAAAAAAAAAAAAAAGGTGGATTTTAATTTTAAAACATGTGAGAGTATTATGAAAGCTTGGGAGAAAAGACCTGACATGCAGTAACTTTCACTTTCACTGCAATAAAAGAGCGCCACCTGTTCTCTATTGTCTTGGAGAAGAGAACATCTTTTCTCCCTTATTCGTCTTCTTTATTTTCCTCTTTTGTCTCTGTAAATGCAAGCTCACACTCACCTTTCTTTTCATATTCAAATTCATATATTTTTTTTATTTACTTTCCCTGTACACGCGTCAACTTATTTTCCTCCGCAAATCCCTATAAAATAGCCAACACTTTTTTGTTTATTATTTTTACTGGGATACCAAACACATTCTCTCTTGCACTAGCAACGCTCTGTTTTCTTTTTTGTTTTCAATTTTTTTTTTTTTTTTGATTTCTTTGGTTTGTTTATTCTCACTTATCTTCATCAGACATTCAAACCCACCTGGGTTTTTGTTTTTGTTTGAGGTATTATATAGAAAAACATGGCGGTGGACTCTCCTGAGAAGAGAGAAGTGGTCATCAAGATCGACGGTGACAAGACGATGAACTACAACAGCACGATTTGGAGAGAATCAGGTTATGATTTTTGGAATAATAGAGAGAAGAGCACTAGCACCAACACCAACACCAACAAGCATGAGAATGTGAAGAGTTGTGGTGGTGGTGGTGAAGAAGAGAGTTTTAATTTCATGCAACAAGGCCAGAGAGTGGAGGAGGATCCACCCACCAAGCTGATTGGTCAGTTCATGCACAAGCAAAAAGCCTCAGGTGAGATCTCTATTGATTTTGAAGTCATGGATGAGCTTGAACAGCCAACTAGTAGTGATAATATTTCCAGTCACAATGCACAGACTTTGCCAACTGTGTCTGAATCACCTACCACGCAAAAGGTTTCTTTTGAATCTTCATCTGTTAAAAGAAGGAATTCTAAATCTAATAGTAATAGTTATAAAGACTCTCAACAAGTAGAGTCTGAGGGAGAGGTTGTCAAGTGTAGTTCTAACAAGTCATTTGAACAGAATGTCTCTTTTAATAGGAGGTACAGTGGCTTGATGTCAAAGAATAGGTCAAGATTGTTGGACCAACCTCCAGAGAAATTTGAACCCAAATCGGGAAAAATAGTGGGAAAATCAGGACTGTTGAAAAGTGGGTTCTTGGGGAAAAATCTAGATGAAGAGGAGGATGATCCATTGTTGGAAGAGGACATGCCTGATGAATTCAAGAAAGGCAAATTTAGTATATGGGTTTTGCTTGAATGGACTAGTTTGATTGTCATTATAACTTCTTTAGTATGCAGTTTGACTATTAAAAAGTTGAAGGACAAGAACCTGTGGAGACTTAAGTTGTGGAAGTGGGAGGTTTTTGTGTTGGTTTTGATATGTGGTAGGTTGGTTTCTAGTGGGATTGTTAGGATAGTTGTGTTCTTCATCGAGAGAAATTTTCTTTTGCGAAAACGGGTTCTGTACTTTGTCTATGGACTAAGGAAGGGTGTTCAGAATTGTCTTTGGTTAGGGCTTGTGTTGATTGCCTGGCATTACTTGTTTGATAAAAAAGTTGAGAGGGAGACTAATAGTTCTGTTCCTCGGTTCGTAACCAAGATCTTGGTTTGTTTCTTGGTGGGTGTGCTGTTGTGGTTGGTAAAGACCTTATTTGTGAAAGTTCTTGCATCTTCATTTCATATGAGCACATACTTTGATAGAATCCAGGATTCATTGTTCAATCAGTATGTGATCAAGACACTTTCCGGTCCTCCGTTGATTGAATTGAAAAAGGCAGAGGAAGAGGAGGAAAGACTTGAGAGTGAGATTCAAAAGCTGGAAAATGCCGGTGCTACTATTCCCCTCGGCCTCAAGGCATCTGCCTTATCATCACCGTTGAACGGGAAGGTGATAGGGAGCGGAAGGCTTCAGAAAACTCCTCGAGGAGGAAAAAGTCCCCTTATTTCTCGTACATTGTCCAACAAGGAAGACGATGCAATAACAGTTGATCACTTGCACAAATTAAACCCGAAGAATGTATCTGCCTGGAACATGAAGAAGCTAATCAATATAATAAGGGATGGAGCTCTTTCCACATTGGCTGAGCAAATACAAGATTCAACTCTGGAGGATGAGTCTACAACACAAATTAGAACTGAATATGAAGCAAAAGCTGCAGCAACGAAAATATTCAAAAATGTGGGTATAGCGGGGTCAAGGTATGTCCTCAAACTCTTTTGTCACATTTATAATGCAATTTCATGTGACTAATTGGTTAGAGAGTATCAGAGTAGTGGTGCAAGAGGTGTAGGGATCTAATCTCCTCGCACCAACCTTGGAGAGCAATCGGTCTAATTTGTACCTCCATTTGGGGTAGGGTAGGGTGGGGTGAGGTGCGGTGTATAATGAAAAAAATACTTGTACAATTTGAATTTGATCATGATTGTTTTCCTAGGTACATCTGCAAGGAGGATCTCAAGCGTTTCATTACAGAAGAAGAGGCTTCTAAGACCATGAGTCTCTTTGAAGGGGCATGTGACGGGGCACCTGAAAATAAAAGAATTACCAAGAAAGTCTTGAAGAATTGGGTGGTAAGAATTGTGCAACATATTGCTTCATACTTTATATATTTTATGTTTGTTCTTCTCTGTCAGTTTATTGTTGGTTGGAAACAATTGTCAATTTATTTGTCCAATGTAGCATGAACTGTGTCGGCACGTTCATGTGCAATCTTAGGTGTGTCCGTATGCAAATGTTTGTGTTTTCTAGTAATATATGTTTCCATTTTCCGTTTTTAACCATTAATTATATAATTGGACATGACATTATCAATAAAAAAACTTTATATGGTTGATTTTTGATACAATTGCCTGTAGTTTTCCACATGTAAGTTTATTTGTTTCAAATAACTTAAACTATAACTCTGCCATTTCGGTCATATATATATATATATATATATATATATATATATATATATATATTTGAAATATTACTTAAATTCGGAATTTTGTGTCGAGTGGAGGGTTCAAACCCACGATCTCTTGGCGTAGATGTGAGGGGTTTATCGGACCAACCTCATCTCGTCACTATATAAATTCTTAACAGCACTATTCGTGACTTCTTGTTCCATGATTAAAAAGTTCATGTCATTCATGTATTTAATAGTTTTGTCTTCGATTAATATTTGAGTGCGTACTTATTGATATATGCAATGTAGATGTTTAATATGATGCATCTGTTCCAGGTCAGTGCTTTTAGAGAACGAAGGGCACTTGCTATGACATTGAACGACACAAAAACAGCAGTCAATAGGCTCCATAAGATGGTGAACATTTTGATCGCCATTATCATTGTGGTTATTTGGCTCCTTATATTAGGAATTGCCACCTCCAAATTTCTACTCTTTGTGAGCTCTCAGCTTGTCTTAGTGGTATTCATATTCGGAAACTCTTGCAAGACAGTATTTGAAGCAATTATCTTTCTGTTTGTGATGCACCCTTTTGACGTGGGTGATCGGTGTGAAATTGAAGGAGTTCAGGTACATTTAAGTGCCATATAAACTTTATTTTAATTACATTTTTGGATTTTCCTTTTCAAGTTTTTTGTTTTTGTAAATACTCTGGTGAGCCTAAGGTCTGTTTCATCGAATTGCAGATGGTTGTTGAAGAGATGAACATCTTAACTACTGTCTTCCTGAGATACGACAACCAAAAGATCATATATCCAAATAGCGTTCTTGCTACCAAGCCCATCAGTAATTACTATCGTAGTCCTGACATGGGAGATGCTGTTGAGTTCTGTGTTCATGTAGCTACTCCAGCCGAGAAGATTATTGCCATGAAAGAGAGAATAATAGAGTAAGTAACAGAGTGATACTATTGCACCCTTGATAATGTGTGACAATTTCATATGTTATTGGTATATTGTTGATAATGTGTGATGATTTCTTGATTCAACGATTGCAGGTATATCGAGGAAAAGAAGAAAGATCACTGGTATCCGTCACCTTTGTTCATATTTAAGGACGTGGAAGAATTGAATAGGGTGAGGATAGCGATATGGCTTACGCATAAAATGAACCATCAAGACATGGGAGAGAGGTGGGTGAGGAGAGCTCACTTGGTTGAAGAGTTGGTTAGGATTTTCCGAGAACTTGATATCCAATACCGCTTGTTCCCTGTTGACATCAACGTCCGGGCAATGCCTCCTGTGAACTCTGATCGCCTATCCTCAAATTGGACGGATCTTCTAGCTGAGCAAGGAGACAAGAAGAAATGAGGAACCGGTGGTGATTATACTCGGTCTGGCTTTAAATTTAGTATGTAAATGTTTGGACCATGTTATCAGATTTAGAGAGAAGATAGTGGTCAGGCTTTTTAGAGTGAATGAGATGAGATGTTCCCAGACTTTACCTTTTGATATTGGAATCCCAGGACCTGTTCTAATTTTATCATGTAAATTTAGATTTAGGTATGCAGTTTGTTTGTCCTTATAATAACGCGTGTTTCCACTTTCCAAGGAACATCTGATGAAATTCTTTTTGGTAGGAGTGAAATTCAGTGGAAATCAATTAGATGTTTTACATAACTTTATCTCATGATGATAATAATTTCTTAAAACATATGTTAATGATGATAAATCATTTTAAATTCTTACAGAAGCTTGACATGATTTTAAACATTAATTAATTTATATAAAGGATGATTTGATTGATGTGACAGTTTTTTTATAAAAAGGATAAAAATATATTTGTGTTTGACAACAGGAAAGCGCCAATATTGGAGAATAGTTCATCACAATAGTTTTTGGTTTTTGTTTTTGACTCAATTTTGTAATCTGTTCTGTATCTATTTTAAAAACTTTGATGCCTTTTCCAGTGAGTGAGAAAAGTTTTCAACATTGAACAAATCCCATTTAGATTCATGCACAATACAATATGCAAAATATCAGAAAATACTCATTTCATTTCATAACTTCAAAGTACAAACACAAAAATGAAATGTACACAACTGTCAAAGAATTCAAACACATACTAGGAATCAAAAAAATTGTTAATTAGATTCTTTCAATCATACGAAATACAACTTTGTCATTAGTCAATTATTGACCACGGTAACTAACACGGTAGGACCGATTACAAAAACAGAAAATCACGTACTTTGATGCCAATTAAAATAAATCAGAACCGACACTTGACAAATTCATATACAAACACAAATTACTCCACTTCTACGCTTGGTTAAAGCCAAAACACATACTAAAAAACGTAACAAATTCAGTTGTGTGGGAAGATTTTAACTCAGCACGACAGCACTGCCTAATATAACAAAACTTTGACACTATATTTGGAACCATTAGACCTAAAAACATACGAATTATTATTAGAATCCAACATAGTATTTAAACACTCGAAACTATATTACTAAATATCATGTAAAATCAAGAGCACCAATAGGCCTAAAAGTCTTTAATGAAAAGTTACAAAGAATAGAAAGAAAAATTGAGAAAGTAAATAGGTTGTTAATTGGAGGAAACTTTAAACCTCCAAAATATTGGTGTTCTGAGGAACTAACAACCAGCTAAATAAAACATAAAAGTTGTATGCAATAATTCTTTAGTCCTACACAAACATATTCATACATATATATATATATATATATATATAAATTTAACTTTTTAAGTCAGTTCGTAGAGATATAACTTAATTAGTACGTTGGATATAAAACATATGAAACATTAGATTTACATACTTTAACTCAAAGTGTATACACTTATCAAAACTTATTCATAATCAATAGTCCACATTAGTGGTGTAAAAATGGGTCGGCCGCTGACAGGCCGGTCCGGCCGGCCCAGGAAGTTCACGGGCCGTTCTAGGAACGGCCCGTGAAGGAAGAGGGCCAGGCCGCGTGCCGGGCCGCTGGGAGGAGGCCCGGCAGGCCGGCCCGCCTGGCACGCCAATCATGCGTGCCAGGCCTGTCACGCCAATCCTGCGATCAGCCGGTCCGTTCGGCCCAATTTTTTTTTATTTTTTTTTTCAAAAAACCTCCAACGGCTGGAATTGATTTCTAGCCGTTGGAGGAAATTAAAATTACCAAAACCCCTCCTACAATCTTTTAAATTACATTTTGACCCACAAATCAATTTTTTTATAAATACTTCTATCAATTTCATTTTCCAAACTCTCTCTATCATTCTTTCAATCTCTCATTCTCTCAAAACTCAATCTCTAATATATTCTCCAATTCTCTAAACTTTTTCATTCATTTTGGTTATTACTCTCTCTACAAAATTCTCTACGTTTTCCACCAATACACCAAATTTTAAAGGTACAATTTTATTATTACTTTTGGTCTAACATATTCTCATAGTAAATTTATATGTTTATGTTTAGATTTGAGTTACTTAATGAAAACATTATCTATTTAGTTAGTTAGTTTATCAATTTTTGGGCTTTAATGTTAATATTATTTGTTTAGTTTATTAAGATTTTTAAGTTTAGTAGTAATTTTAATATTTGTTATTAATAAATTTAGAAAGTTAATTTGTATTACTGAAATTACTTTTTGTAATAAGTAAATGATGAATGTTAAGTGTAGTAATTACGTTTGATATTGTTTTTTCATAAATTAAAATTTTTCATTTGTAGATTATGATAGTAAATTTAAGAGTAGTGGTTCAAATCATCAATTTTATGTTAGTATATTATGTTAGTAAATTTATCAATTTTATTTGTAGTAGTGAACTAGTGAATTTAAAATTTTATGTTAGTAGATTATGATTTTTTTTGTTTATTTAATTTGTTTTTTAAGTAAATAAATTATTGTAAGTGTTGTATTAGTTATAGTAATTATTGTTAGTAAATTAAGATTACTGTTAGTAAATATTGATTTTTAATTTGACTATTAACTACTATAGTGCTCATATTTTTATTCAGATAATGGATCCTAACCAGCAGCCTTATTTTCCGGACGGTTTGAATATGTTCAACGATGAATTTGATATTTCAGAACCGACCCATACTCAAGCGGGACCTTTTGGTTCCGGCGTTACACCAACATCACGTCCCAGAAAATTAACATCAGATGTGTGGCAATGTTTCAACATAGTCCAAATGACACTCCCAAACGGGGCGTCTGGCCTCAGAGCTAAATGTAAGTTTTGCCATAAGAATTATGCTACAAGTACGGGGGGAACCGGACATTTGAGACGGCATATGCACAAATGTATGCCTGCACATGGACAGGTAGATACTACAACCCAGACACAGCTTCAACGGCACCCAGACGGGTCCGTTACGTCGTGGCAGTTCGACGCCATGCACGCTAGAGAGTGCTTGGCACGATACATTGTAGAAACTGATCAACCAATCAGTATTGGTGAGAGTCCATTTTATAAAGAATTAATCACATCTGCATATAACCCCCAATATGAACCTGTTTCTAGAACCACCACTAGAAATGATTTGATACGATTGTTTGAAACCGAAATGGATGACTTAGTTGCTGAAATACAGCATTTAAGTGTCTCTGTTGCATTAACTTCTGATATTTGGAATGCATGTTCCAAACAGGACTATTTATGTGTCACGGGACACTATTTAGATTCTGATTGGAGGATAACAAAAATTTTTTTTGGTTTTCTTCCTATGGATTTTGCACATACCGCAGAAAACATTTTTAATGTCATAATGGAAGTTTTAGAAACTTATGAAATCACGCATCGCATTCTTTCAATCATATTTGATAATGCATCTGCAAATACTAGCTCTATTGCATTGTTTGTTGCAAGAAATATCCCGCAAGATGGAGGTTATTTCTTCCATCAAAGGTGTGCATGCCATATTATAAATTTAGTTGTACAGGCTGGTTTAAAGCAGGTAAGCGACCAAATAGATCGCATCAGAGATGTCATTTCTTGGATTTGCAGTTCTAATCCTAGATTCTGTGAATTGAAGAGACATTGTAAATTAAACGGTCTCAAACCCAGACGATTCCAAACTGATATACCGGTAAGGTGGAACTCTACTTATTTAATGTTGCAAAATTCTTTGGAATATGATACAACCATTACATGTTTTTATAACATGAAATTGACCGAAACAGGACAACTTAGTCCAAAATTACTTTCCACAGACGATTGGTATGTGGCAAAGATTTTTGTTCAATTTTTAAAGATTTTTTACAATGCCACTGTAACTCTTTCCGGGGTATATTACCCCACATCTTCCCAGGCAATCCATCAGATAGTGGAAATGTCTGAATTGTTAAACAGTTATAGAGAAGATGAACATCTAGGCGCTGCAGTTGTTGTCATGGAGACAAAGTTGAAAAAATATTGGGCTAACATTTCTCTACTTTATGCCTTAAGTGCTATAATAGATCCCATGGTTAAATTATCTGGTTTAGAAGTTTTGCTTGAGTTTATTGGTATTAATTTGTCAATAGATTATTCAGAACAAATTACTGACATTCGAACCAAGTTGTTCGAGATTTTTCATATTTATGAGACCAGGTTTGGCAACATTGACATCCCCCAATCAACACAACCGGAGACAGAGCCGAAGCAAACAAGTTGGAGCCTTCTGAAATGAAGAAAAAAAGACAAATCAGCAAGTACTTCTTCAGGGAAAAGATCTAGCCCATCTTCTTATACCGAACTTATTAGGTACCTTGAAGCACAGTTCGATGCTGTTAAAGACAAGGAAGAGTTTGATTTGTTGTTATGGTGGAAGACCTATACGTACAGGTATCCAGTTCTGTCACACTTAGCACGTGACGTACTGGTTATTCCAGTGTCAACGGTGTCTTCAGAACAAGCTTTCAGCACCAGTTGACGCATAATTGAACCAAGAAGAAGCTGTTTGTCTCCAGAGATAGTGGAGGTATTAACTTGCCTTCGGGATTGGGAGCATGCTAAAAAAAGGTTACAAAATCTAACTGTAGATAAGGAACTTAATCTAAATTTCGACAATCTATATATTGATGACCCTTCAGGTAGTGGCCAAGGCCAGAACTAGGTTATACTTTTACATATGTATTTATTATTTACTTGTAAGTTGTAAAACGGTTGCACTCTTTTTCCCTTACCAAGTTTTTATCCCACTGGGTTTTCTTGGTAAGGTTTTTAATGAGGCAATCATGTAGATATGTATTACTGAATTCCATAAGTGAAAAATAAATAAATATTTAAAAAATTGTTCGTTCTCTTCATTCATTTTAAATTATAAACCCTTAACCATAAACTATAAATCCTAAACCCTATACCCTAAATCCAAAAAAACGTAATTTGGAAAAAAAATTGGACAAAAAAACTAACCCGCCCGACTAGGCCCTTTAGGCCTGGCCCTCCCGGCCCGCCACAGGGGCCCGACCGGCCGGCCTGGCACGGCACGCAGGCACGGCCTGCCTGAGGCAGGTCGCCGTGCCGTGCCGGGCCTTCTTCTCTGGAAACAGACCGGGTCGGGCCGGCCCCCGACACCGTCGCGTGCCAGGCCCAGCCAGGCCTGTTTCTAGAAATGGACTGGCCAGGCCGTCCCTAATGGGCTTTATTTTTACACCACTAGTCCACATGCAACGCACTGATATAATTTATATCAGGATGCACTGATAGAAAAACCAATATATATATATATATGTAATATTTGTGCTCAACTATCTCCTAAAATTAAGAAACCGACTTACCCACAACACCTAAATAACTGTCTATTAAAAATAAAATATATAAACTAAATATCAGAATAAAATTTGTTGGATTGTATCATTCAGGGACGTAACCAGGATTGAAAACCAGGGTAGACTAGATTTTTTTTATCGAACATCAACATCACCTGGTTAGAAGCAAATAATTGGACGTTCCTATAAAATGCATATTCTAAATAAATACGTTATCAGATTTCATTTTATTTTTAAAAAGTCAAACCAAATTATAAGAGAAACAAAAAAAAATACAAATACAAACACTAATTAAATTGTATCATGCGATTTCTTTTTTATTTATGACAAAAATACAATCCATTTTAATGTAGACATGCATGAAGTTTGTTAAAAAATCATTTTTCATCTTAATACGAAATGATGTTATGATAATTTTCATTACTGAAAAAAAATAACAATTTAAATATACAATGTTCTTATATTATTATATAAGTTTGATTCATTCGAAATATACTAATATAATATTCTAAAATTTTTAATGAAATTCATATAACAATATTTTTACTTTGTAAATTTAAAATTGGATTATTCATAAATCTCATTAACTAAAAATTATAGTAACTTTAAAATTTTAAAACAAAATAAATATTTAAAGTTATAATATTCACCCAAACATAAATAATTTGAAGATTAATTGTTAGATGTTGATAAAAAGATTGAGTCAAATCTGAACAAATTTGAAAATTGATGACAAAATAATTGTTATTATAAAAAGAAGAAAAAGAAAAGAAAAATTATTTATTCTTCTTTTTAAATAGAAAATAACATTAATTCTTTAATTAATTTTTCTTTTAAAAAATCTTTAATTAAAAAATTTAAACAATTAACATCTTAACATAATTTGTAGTGATAATCAATTAGCTAGTGGAACCATAGTGAAATTTCTAGTTTAAGTGAGTTTTTAGCTTTCTATCTAGTTAGGCCTTTAATTCTCCGTTTCATGGGAACGATAACCCGTACTTGTGCACCCTATATGAGTTGAACGACTCATGCACTTGTAATAGGTGAAAAACTCGCATGCACCATTGGAAGGGCGTGTCAAGACACCTAGAGGTTTAAAGGCTTGTAACTTACGCTCAATGCTATCTTGTTCCCTAGGAAAGTCGCTTAGTTAGGTTTTGATTTATAGCTTGGGTTTATTTTCAAGTTTTTCTAATTTTATTTTCTTAGGTTTTGCTCAAGAACTAGCAAAAGATAGGTTTGGGGTATTTGATTGGTCCTTGTTTATTCATATTTTTCATCCCTATTTCATTTGTAATAAGTTTGTTTCTCGAGTAAAGTAAGTGATTTTATAGGTTTTTTGCGCTTGTGCAGGTTGTTATCTCTAGAGAAGGTGCTTGGAAGTTTTTAATGAGAAATAGGAGCGAAAACAAGAAGAAAAGGGAAAAAAAATGTCAAGATCCGTAACGTAGACCGCAAGCCATGCAAGAGCCCCAACCGCGACGTAGGCAGCGGTGCTTTCCAGTGTTCATCTACGGCGTAGACTGTTGTTCAGTCAACATATCCAAATGTGATTCAAACTGCGAAACCTCCCAACGGGTCCTTTATAGTGATTCTTGACCACTTTGCTTGTGCACTACACACCAGTAGTCATAAGACTTAACTCTCAAAGAAGAGATCAACAATCTATATGAATATATGAATATATTCTAAATGCAATTAATGTTAGGCAACACTAAATACTTATCTAAAGATTAAATGATGACAATAAAAACAATCCTATATATCAATGTCTATATGAATACTCATAAACCTAACTAGAAAAAGATATGCAAATCTAAATGCTAGCTATCACAATACAACCTCAATCATACAAAGGAAATTATAACTAGATGCAATAAATATAGTCCTAGCATTTAATCAACTAATAAATGCAACAAAAACATCATCTTGGAAAGTATGAACAAATAACAAAGATGAGATTTTTGTTCAACTTACCAAATTAACTTAATAATGAAGACCCACACCTAATAATGCTCAATGATGCATGAAGATGATGAGATTTTGGGTTTAGAGAGTTAAAAAGCTCAATGATGCTCTTAGAGCTTCTCTCTAAAGGAAAATTTTCTCTCTCTAAAATCAATTATGAAACACTTAAAAAATGAATTGAGGAAGAATAAGATATATATGTATTTATATATATGTATATATATATATATATTACAGACCTAAACAAAGTGACGCCGTTTTGACACAGAGACTGTAAAAACGTGTTCGACCGCTGTGCGTGCCGCGGTTCGGGCTAGAGTCCAGACTGCAGTATACATCGTGTAACACATTCGGATGACTTTACGGTGGAGATCGTGCCAGAGACAATGTGCACCAACCGCACAACCATCCATTGGATCCTTCTGGAAGACAACGCGGATAAAATTGATGGACATGCAAGGTGTACATGCCATGTAACCTGAAGCAGAGACTTCACTGGAATATGCCGCAGTGTAGACAAGGTGTACCAATCGTGGTACACACCGCGACATGAACCGCGGAAAAGAGATAAGTTCTCTTTTTAGCATATCAACACACCAGACCTAAATGAAGGATGTGCAAGTGTGAAGAGAGTAATGAGCATACATGAAGATAGGTATAACAGAAATGTGCACCAACGTGTAACACACAAAAATATGCAAGACATTGCAAGATAAGAAATGTATACAAGTGTGTGTGTACAATTAAATATCTTCAAGAGTCAAGTCAAATGATTTACCTTTCGTTCTTACTCTTGAAGTCACAGAGATACTTGGAAACTTGACATCGAAAGTCTAAGCTACCATTACAAAAACAACCCCAAATGTGGTTTGTCATGAAATAAGCTAATTAAAAAAAATTTGGTTCTTACAGAAAACATAGAATGGTCTGAGAATGGTTGCTTCCCTAGTACTTTCTCAGTATATTCATTTCTTGTGTGTGTTGAGTTTTACTTAGTTTTTAATTAAAGAGTTTGTCTTAAATTAGTTTTCGAAATATCTTGTGGAAATTATTGAAAATAACGACATACAACATGAAACTTTTGTATGTAACCACAAACGAAATTTCAAATGTTAATAACCACTTTTTAAAAAAAATATTTGAATGCTCTCATATAAAAACCATCCCGAAACACACACACACTCTCTCTCTCTCTCTCTTTTTCTCTCTACTCGATCTCTCTCTCCCTATCAAAATCAAATTGGTGAATCCTCAAGTCACGAATCTTCTTCGACGTCGTCCCCAGCATCGCAGGCGTCCTCTCTCTCTCATCGAACCTTTTTTCTCTCTCGTCGAACCTCTCTCTCCCCGGTGTTGTTTGGCTTCACGCAGTGCATCGTGCGATATCGCCACCGTGTGTCGTGCCATCATGCTTTTGCTAGGCTTCACGACCGTCCAGCAACGACGTTGAGCTCCCCCTCCGCCGGTGATATGATCTTCTGAAAAAAGGGGAAGAAAAACCTAAACCTAATTTGAGAAAGAAGAATAAGGGAAACATTTCAAGTTTCGACAATTCATTTTAGTCAAGATTTCAAGTTTCGACATTTCATTTTAGTCAAGATTTCAAGTTTCGACATTTCAATTTAGTTAAGATTTCAAATTTCAAAATTTCATGTATTTAGGCAAGATTTCAAGTTTCAAGTTTCGTTCCAAATTTTAGTCATAATTTCAAGTTTGCTTCCAGATTTTTAAAAAATAAACTTGTTGACGTCGATTTCTCAATGGTTGAGAAAGTCAACTAGATTGAATTTAATTGTCCTGTCAAAGAGAAAGAGAAAAAGAATGCAATTTAAAACTAGTTAGACATGAGTTTACATGATAAAACTCAGGTGATCGGAGAAACGTCCACGGGTGGTTAAGAAGACAACCGAGCCAAAATTCACTATTTGGAATAAAGAATTATTATAAATCGATCTCTCTTTTTTCTCTTCGTTAGTGATTATATATATATATATATATATATATATATATATATATGTTAATAGTGAAATTTGGTCAGGGGTCAAAGAGAAATTTTCCACCCATAATCGACAATCATGAAGAAAGAGGAAGAAAAACAGAGAACAACCTACAAGAATAGATATATGTATAAAAAATATAGAGTCAGGGGAGAAAGCCTAAATTTTGTATTCAGAACACGGCTACCTTCATTTCCACTATTCGACAGGCACCGAGTTGCCACCACCCTATACCTTCGAGAGACTGTGAGCATACAAGAGAGCGATTTGTACTCTAAAGCAATATATCAATAATAAAGCTCCTATTTACTGATCAGCCTCTCGTCTACCTCTTAAACAGGTCGGGAACCAACGGTTTCGACCCCGGCCACCACTTTCGTGGTAGTGGTCTCGAGGGTGTTAACAGGAATTTCTCATCTCGAGCAAATTTCCCGTCAAGATTTTCGGGCTCAAAAACGCTGGAGCTACTTACCAGAGGTTAGTTAACCGTTTGTTCAAGCCCGAAATTGAAAGGTCGATGGAGGTGTAAATCGACGACATGATCACTAAATCTTCAACCTCAGAAGGCCATCTGGACGACCTTCGTAGGACATTCATGATCCTAAGGGAAAACCAGATGAGGTTGAACCTTTCCAAATGCGCCTTTGGGGTAACTGCGGGAAAGTTTCTGGGCTTCATGGTCCAAAAGAGAGGCATAGAGGCTAACCTAGAAAAATCATGGCTATCCTGGATCTAGAATCCCCCCATATCTTAAACAGGTTCAAGCCTTGACCGGTCAGGTAGCAGCGCTGAACAGGTTCATCTCCCGGTCTACTGATAAGTGCTTACCATTCTTCAAGGCTATCAAGCAGGGAAGAAACATGAAGTGGGATCAGAAGAGCGAACAGGCTTTCCAAGCTTTGAAAAGATACCTAACAAGCCCTCTACTGTTTGTTAAGCCAAATCCTAGAAAATAGCTCCAAATATACTTGGCCGTTTCAGAAACCGCTGTGAGCGGGGCCTTGGTCAAGGAATGCGGGGATAGGATCCAGCGACCTATCTACTATGTGAGTCAGGCTCTAACCATGCCTGAAAAGAACTATACTCTGTTGGAGAAGCTCGCTTATACCTTGGTGACCTCGGCAAGGAAACTCCGTCCTTACTTCCATGCTCATTTAATAGCAGTGGTGACGGACCAGTCCCTCCGTCAGTTCTTGCAAAGGCCGGATGTTTCTAGAAGGCTGGTTCTATAGGCCCTAGAGCTTACCTAGTTTGATTTAAAGTATAAGCCTAGGACCGCGATAAAAGCTCAAGCACTAGAGGACTTTGTAGCCGAGCTTTCAGTACCTTCAGATCAGGCAACCCCCGCGGTAACAGATGTCACCCTTGAGAGGATTCCAGAATTTGATGACTGGCCGGAGGGCTACGAGTCATGGACTCTCTACACTGACGGAGCTTCTGGGCAGTCCGGAGGAGGAGCTGGCATAGTCCTCATCGACCCAGAAGGAACCGAGTGTTGCCATTGTTTCAGGTTTGAATTTAACGCCACGAATAATGAAGCGGAATACGAAGCCCTGCTAGCTGGGATAAAAGCTGCCATTGAGCTCGAGGTTGATTACCTGAATATCAAGAGCGACTCTTCACTCGTGGTCAACCAAGTTTCCGGGGATTATCAGGCAAAAAGGGATAACATGATCGCTTACCTGAAATTGGTGCAACAACTCAAGACCGGATTTAGAGGATTCAGAATCGAGCAGATACCTCGACAGTTAAATCATCGGGCTGACATCCTAGCCAAGATAGCTACCTATGGTGGCTAGACCCTATCTCACGGAGTCCCTCTTCAAATAATCCCCCTACCTAACATTATAACAGGTAAGGAAGCTTATGCCCTGGACCGACAGACATGCTGGATGGATCTAATAGCAGAATATCTACATGACCGAAAACTCCCAGGGGAGCCCGACCAAGCTAGGGGGATTAAAAGGCTCTCTGTCTGGTATTGTATGGTGGATGGGCATTTATACCGAAGGGGGAAATCCCTTCCCCTGCTCCGATGTCTACACCCTGAAGATGCCAAGTGGGCTTTGAGAGAGGTTCATTATGGGGAATGCGGAAATCATATTGGTGGAGAGGCCTTGGCATATCAGGTTCTCCGCATGGGGTATTATTGGCCGACCATCCATCGAGATGCTACGAACTTGGTGCAAACCTGCGAGGCATGCCAGAAGGCCGCCAACTTGAGTCACCTCCCTCTAGAGCGCTTGTCTTCCCTTAGCTCGCCATACCCCTTTGCTATGTGGGGAGTCAATTTGATTAAATCGCTTCCTACAGCTCCGAGACAAGTCAAACACGTTATCGTAGCAATTGACTACTTCACAAGATGGGTTGAAGCCGGACCACTCTCCCAGATATCGGAAGAGAACACAACAAGGTTCATCAAGACCAATGTAGTTTGCAGGTTCGGAACCCCTCTTGCCATCATAATCGACCTCGAAAAATAGTTCGATAATGGTCGATTCAGAGATTTCTACGAAGGATTGGGAATCGACCTTCGGTTTGCTTCGGTAGCCCACCCACAGACCAATGGTTTGGTGGAATCCACGAACAAAACCATCAAGAAGTTGTTGAAGAAAAAGCTACAACAAAAGAAAGGCAGATGGGTAGAGGAGCTTTCCGAGGTTCTCTGGGCTTACCGTACTACAAGGAAAACAGCTACCGGGGAAACGCCCTACTCGCTGGCCTTCGGGATTGAAGCAGTCCTACCTATAGAGCACAAGTTGACCTCCTTTAGAGTCCAACGATTCGAACCGGGGAGCAATGAAAGCAAGCTCTGAGCTAGCTTGGACCTCCTGGAGGAAAAACAAGATCGAATAGCTGAGAAGGTAGCGATCTACCAAGGCAGGATTGCCAGGTACTTCAACAGGAGGGTTAAAGCCTGAAGCTTCAAAGAAGGAGACCTCAGGAAAGTGATGTTGAACACCAGAAAGAGGTCAGACGGGGTCCTAGGGCCCAACTGGAAAGGACCCTACCTAATAAAGATGGTGATCCGTAATAGGGCGTACAAGCTCGAGGATATGGATGGCCGACTCATCGACCATACTTGGAATACGGATCACCTAAGGAAATTTTACCCTTGAATAGGGGACTCGGAAGCAGGCGACCTCCGACTAGCTTCTTTTATTTTTTCTTCTGACGGTAGTATACTCCATCTTCCATATCAATAAAGCTTACTTTTTCTTGTTTATTCCTTTTTCAACTATGTCCTACAATGATTTGGGTCTACATGGAAAGTTTTGACATTATCGCCTCAAGACCAGGGGTGAGCCGGGGAAGCCCCCTCGCTACTCCTGATGCCTCGGCTGGGCACTATCCCCCGCCGAGAAAGGTCTAAGTATAAGAGCATAGTTTCCATCCAGATCTCAAGACCAGAAAATAGCTAGATAGCCCTCCTGATGCCTTGGTCGGGCTACCACCCCCAAGAAGGGTCTGAGTTTAAGAGCATAGTTTCCATCCAGATCTCAAGACCAAGAAATAGCTAGATAGCCCTCATGATGCCTTGGTCGGCCTACCACCCCCAAGAAGGATCTGAGTGTAAGGGTATAGTTGCTATCCAGATCTCAAGACCAGGAAATAGCTAGATAGCCCTTTTAATGCCTTGGTCGGGCTACCACCCCCAATAAGGATCTAAGTGTAAGGGCATAGTTGCCATCCAGATCTCAAGAACAGGAAATAGCTAGATAGCCCTCCTAACGCCCTACTCGGACAACCACCCTTAAGAAAGATTCGAGCTTAAGGGATAAATCCTTCACTAAATACCTCACTCAGGTTTACAGTGCCCTAGAAAGACTCAAAGATAAAATGCTCGACTTCCTTAAATTCTAAATATGCCAATAAGTTCAGGTTACTAGCTCTCCTTGATACTGGGTTACTTACTACAGCAGACCCATAATCAAACAAGGGGACTGTCAGCTGAAGAAGTTGAGCTAGGAGTTTCATTAGTATGGGGGCTCATTGCCAACAACCTTTTTTCTTATCTTATTTCCCCCCCAAAGATAACTCGTTTCAATATAAAAGCTGGACGATCAAGCAAGTACATGCAAGCCAGAGTTAGATTTGAGATTAAAATTTTATTATCAAGTAAGGGAGCCTATCCCCCAACAAGGCTACAACAAGTAAGGAGGGCCCAATCCTTGGTTCCAGGCTACAAAAGAAAAATAATAAAAGATCAAACACAGTTGAAGATGGGATGCCCACCCCCCTTTTCCGGGCATTAAAAATAGATTACATGGGAGAGGACTCAATCTTCTTCATCTTTCTGAGGACCTCCAGCCTCCTCCTCCACAGAATGAACCTCGCCCCATGCTCCACCCTTTGGTCGTGGCTCATCCTTGTCAACTGCATCTACCACCTCCACCACCTTCTCCTAGGGATCAGCCCTGGCTGCCTCGAGGTCAACAGGATCCTCCTCCACGATTTCATTGATCACCGCCACAACTTTAGGCGGTATAGCTGCATCGAGAAGGCTGGCCAACTATTCAGGCACGTTTCCGCCTTCTGCTGACTCCACTCCTGAGAGCACTGCTAGGGGATCTCTGGCTTTCGCAAGGCCTCCTTCTAGCTCCTCGTTATGAACCCCCTTCTAGGATTCACCGGGACCAGATGCTAGAAAGGCTGGAATAGGAGGAGACAAATCTGGCACCTTCAACTACTTCCCAGCTCCTTCCCTAGAAGAACCAGCTCTATCATTTTAGAGGTGAGACATCTCCGTAGCCTGTGACATGACCTCTTCTCTATCCAGCCAGCGATACTGGAGAGATTGAATGGTAGAGAAAGAGCATCTGTAACCTGATAAGAGGCATAGAAGTACCCCTCGTTAAAAGAGGCTTCCACCTCGACCTGGAGTTGGGTAATTTGAGCCTACAAGGTTTGGTTCTCAACATCTAGGGCCTTCGCCTCTCTCCTCCAGTCATCCTGATGTCTAGCCCGCCGCTTCAACCGGAGAGTCTCCTGATCAAAAGCCCGCTTCAACTTTTCATGGTCGCATTGAAGCTTAGCTAGCTGCGTCTTCATTCATTGTTAGCTGGAGGTCATTTCTTGGACCAGGGACTGAGCCCGTGCAAGCAACCCCATGGCTCTCTCAGCTTCAACCTCAACCTTGGTTGCCCGATCAAGGAGGAAGACTACCTGATACCCATGGCCACCTGAAACTTGAAATCCTGCAAAGGAAAATCATGTTAGAAAATGACAAATTAAAATGTTGAATGAAGAAGTGAAAGCGACGGTTACCTTGCTAGAAGGGTGGACCCTTTGGTAATCATGATGTCCACGAGCATCGCGGTCATCCTAGAAAGTCTGCCGCATGGACAGGATGCAACAAATTGCTTCAGGACCTCGTCCTGACCTACAGAGCTCGATTGTTGGTAGGGGCGAGAAGGGGCGACCTCAGGAATATCGGCATCGGGCTCTTGGGGAACCTTGACTGCACGGGTTACAACCGGATCATCAGAGAGGGATAATGTGACTCGGGAAGCATCGGTTGGAGCAGTGGCTGCTGGTAAGGGGGTAGGAACAAACTTATTGACGACTTGGGAGGCAGACCCTCCTCGGTTTAGAGCCTTCGCCATCCGATATGCAAGAAGAGCCATCTTGGACATCACCTGGGAAGGTGAGGGGGAAGAAACGAACGGAGCAGCTACCTTACTGGTTGACCCCCCTTTTATCGAAACACCTGAGAGAGCTCCCGGAGATGATCTGGAAGGAGGAGCAGGGATCCTAGCTCACCAGGCTTCGTGAGAAGCTGGAGCAACAACAAACACTGTTAGAGAGTGGAATCAAGATCATCAGAACTGAACCATCCAATATAAAAAAAAAGATAGATCGAGATACTTACAAGGGGTAGCATTGGATATCCGCGGGTACCTGTTTACCCTTCGAGGATCGAAGGGGTCGGCGGTCGGAAACTTCATATTCAAGTAGTTCCGAGCCAGGATGGTTTTCAACACGGCTTCAGACTCAGCTGGTAAGGAATCCCGACCCCATGTGGGTTTGTCACTAAAGGCGGTGGGAACCTCGAGCTCATACCCGCCGATAAAGACGGAGCTCCCCCAATCTCCCCCCGCCAGTACCCATTCTTTTTTCCAAGCGGGGTCCTTCTTTGAAACCCCGGGGATGATAAAATTGAGCCTATTCTTGGCCTTGGCATAGAATTGGCCTCGTGGAACCCCAGCCAGGCTACAGATCTGGAAAAAGAAGGCGAGCTCTTCAGCCCTAAGCTCCCTGTTTACGTTGCTCAACTTGCATTGCTCCTTTCATAATACCAGGAAGCAGATTAGATGCCTCCAGAAACCGGGCGTCAGTTGAAGCGGAGCCAGCTGAAGGGCATTGAGAGCCCGCCGAAGGGTTGGGTGAAGAGGGAGCCTCACCCCGCTCTCAAAAGCTGCGACGTGGAAAAGGAGCACGCCTTTGGGCAAGCTAAAGACATCGTAATTCCTGGACAGTGAGGGAAATAGTGTCAGGAATACCATACTTGTCCCAAAGACGGGTCGGCAGTGGAGTCAGGGATGAACCTAGGTTCGAAAGGAAGGGATACCACTAAAGGGAGCTCCACCACTGTGACTTGAGCCTTCCCGACATCATCTAATCTCTCCCCGACATCAGAGTCTTCATCGACTAGGTTCAGAGGATTTTCATACTGGTTCGAAAAGCCAGAGCCGATAGAGACGTTTCTATTAGAAAGACGACGCTGGCGGAGCAGGGAAGATTCCTCATCGCTTGAAATCCCTCGCACCCGCTTGCGAGGAGCTAGGTTAGGGCCTCCGGAGCCCTCAACCAAGGCATCAACACTATATGTGGAAGTCGACATTGATGGGTAAGGAAGACTTGGAAGTAAGCGGAGGCAAGAAGGGAATTCAGCAAAGAAAACAAGAAAGGAAAATTTTGAAAATTTGAGATTTGGGAAAGTGTGAAGAAAGTTTAAATAGACGAGTATCGATGATATCCTCAGAAAGATCACCTGGAGCTGTATTGTAGCCGTCTTTCTTCGAATAACACACAGTTTCAAATTCAAATACTGGGTAATTAATGAGAAGATTTCGCTCTCATTAATTATCTTTATGGCGAAAAACTTTCTCAATTAAACAAGGAATCTGACTCCAACCCCAACTCTACCACCGGTGTTCAAGTCAGAGGGGACTTCTATTAATAGTGAAATTTGGCCAGCGGTCAAAGAGAAATTTTCCACCCATAATCGACAATCATGAAGCCCAGAAAGATCGTAAAGCCACCCCGCAGGAGCAGGGAAGGTCAGTTTAGCTTCAAAGCTACTAGAAGACAAGCCAGGCGTGACCAGGTCGAGCCCCCACAAGAGTACTGGAACCTGGGGTTCTTCAGGCCATCTATCGGGAAACCTCGGCTCTGAGGTCGCTCCACAATCGCCCCGTGAATACCAGGGGAAGTCTCCAAGCTCAAGAGACATTCGAAAAGATCCCACCAACCTCTTCAGAAGCCCGCTGTCCTTGCTGGATATAAAGAAAGAATCACGCCTAAATCTACACTACCCCAGCTACCTCCTAGGAGGGTCTACAAGAGCACTAAAAACCCCCAAGGGTCAGGGAAAATCCATCTTAAGCTTCTAAGAACAGAGCCAGAGCAAAGATCTACCTTGCTCTACGGGACAACAGGCAGCTGGCAGGGTGACCTCCATGAAGATTCATGGCACGAGTGCACACAGGATCGTCTCCACGTAATATTTACATGCACGTCAAGAGTTTGATTCAAAAAAGGGAACAAACTTATCTCCGTCAACGATATCATCAAATCCCGTAACAATTCAAATTCAAATAGCGAATCTTGCACGATAAGGAGGGAACGGATTCATGGGATCACGGAAAAGTATTTACGAACAAAAACCTACTTTGGCGATATATATACATATATATATATATATATATATATATATATATATATGTATGTATGTATGTATACGAGGAGATAGAAGAAAGAGGGAGAAAAATAGAGAACAACCTACAAGAATAGATATACGTACAAAAAATATAGAGTCAGGGGGGAAAGCCTAAATTTTGTATTCAGAACACGGCTACCTTCATTTCCACTATTCGACAGGCAATGAGTTGCCACCACCCTACACCTTCGAGAGACTGTGAGCATACAAGAGAGCGATTTGTACTCTAAAGCAATATATCAATAATAAAGCTCCCATTTACTGATTAGCCTATCTTCTACCTCTTAAACAGGTCGGGAACCAACGGTACCGATCCTGGCCACCACTTTCGTGGTAGTGGTATCGAGGGTGTTAACAGGAATTTCTCATCTCGAGCAAATTTTCCTTCAACAATATATATATGTATATATATTTTATTTTTTTAGTGAGATTATGGGTCTATTTATATATGCATATAACCAAAATCCTTGTTGTACAAGTAATGAAAGGATTCGTATGTAATTATAATTGGTTACTTGTTTGAACAGTCTTTATCTTCTTTCCTATTTCGGAGATGGTATGGAGATCGAATGAGACTCTGGTGATATATTCCATTTAGGACTTATTTCCTTATAGATGCATATTTTTCTTAAAGAAATAAAGTTGTTGCCTGATCTAGAACATTTTTCCTGTTTGGTATTTTATTCTTCTAGGAATTCCTTTCGACATGAATATCTTTGCGTATTTTAGTATTTTAGTATGACTCTTGGTTCATATGTGAGTTATGTACTGGACTTCTTTATTCGGGTTTCTTCATATTTGTCTCGAGCAGAACATGATGTCACTTGTTTCCGAGCAGAACATGATGTCACTTGGTTCCGAGCAGAGCATGGCTTGCAGAATACTCGTGTTCACACTTACTCGGGTTTTCATTTCTTAGTGTTGTTTTGAAGGGCATTTTCAGGATGCCTACTTGGATGTCTCTGACAATATTTAAGGGATTGTCCATATTGTCAGTAACGTGTACATTCGGTAAAAATATACATATAACAATACCCCCTTAAAATATTTTTACCGAATAGGAATTTGTTCCCAGTGAAAGTATTTTAATCGCCCATTTAATCAATTATGCCAGAATAATAATCTTTTAAACAACGCCTTGTAGTAATGACTTGTCTTAATGGTTACCATGTATATGTGATCTTCTCTTCCATGCGAGATTTTAATGATTACGACGTTTTAGAGTTCTGACGGCTTGGTCGGTTCATTCCGTGACACGTGTCTTTTAATCGCTCGGTTTTCTTGGTAGCATTTATGAGACGTGACTGGTGAGTTAACTGGTGCGCCGCTCTCATCATCAAATATTTTATTTTGATTTTTTCCCATTTTTTGAGACCTTAGGGTTTTATGTCATTGCCCCTTTAAATGTTCCATTGAGGGGTTGCTCTGGTTCATTTTTACTGAAGCAAATACCAACCCTGATTTTCTTGCGTAGAAATTTCTCAACTCTCCGTCTAAGCTTTTATAGCAGGTTTCTTTATTCTAAAGTTTAGTTTTAATGGATCCATCTTCCCGTCATCGCCTTTTTACAATAGCTTTCGAGGCGCTTGAACGCAGAGATTTTCAACTGGTTTCTTGCGTTCGTAGACTATTGGGGGAGATCCCTCAAGATGAACCTTTTTTTTTAGGTGTTGACGTTTCTGGACTTTACCCTGAAGTCCGTTTAAGTTCTATTTTTAAATCATCCAGTTCTGAATCTATCATTTCTAATCACAGGGTTCCTCATCGATCCAGGATGGGAAAACATCAGAGTAAAAGTGAGGTACACAAACACTGCTCGGGCAGCGTTCAAATCGGGGAGCAAATTGTTGATGAGAGGGACGTTGAAAAGGAGTTTAGAACATCTCGCATCCCTTTTTCTATCGATCGCCCAGAGTGGGTTTGATGCCGAGCCGAATGTGGTCGGGGTAGATGAGATCGTGAAGTATCGTGCTCGATTTGACTTGGATGACTCGGTTACAATGTCTTCTACTGGTGATAGAGCCGTATGGAAACCCTCCCCCGGGTATGGTTACGATTTATAGGTCCATGCTCTGTTACGGTGTCACTCTTCCTCTTCAGCCGTTTATTGCCTGGTTTCTGGCCGAAGCAGGGATTGCTCCAGCCCAACTTGCCCCGAACAGCTATAAGATTTTGATGTGCATGTGGCATATGTGGAGCCATATGAACCTATCACCATCTTCCCTGGATGAAATCAGGCATTTTTATACACTAAGGCAATCTGGTCGGTCGGGAACCTATTTTCTTATGTCCAATCCGTCAGATTGTTGGGTCCCTGAGGGGACAAAAGTAAACCGGGAAGTTGAAACCTCCACGGATGCAAAAAAAAGAGGTTTCGTGTGGGGATTTCCTTCATCAACAAGCACTAGAAGAACAGTTTGTTCTTTACCAGAGGGAATTTAGGACTTCATGTTACTCTCTCGACCGGAGGGAATCAGACGGTGCTGAAGGTTTTCCGTTTTTTTTGTTCTCCTGATGTATGGAACAAGAAAAAACTCGACTTATCTGATACTGAACTGATCAGACTTGCTTGGGCTGTAGTACGTACTCTGGAAAAGAGGAGCATATCCTATCTTTTTAGCGAGAAGAATATGATAGAGCTTGGTTTTTTTAGCCAGATTTCAGGCTATCGCAGGCAACATAAGTGGTCTTTTTTTTTTGCTTCTATTTCGCTTTTATATTACTTATGACTTGGTTCTCTTTATCGTGTTAGTGTATGATTCGGACATCGTCTGTGATGCTCAAGCTCGCCTGGTGAAATCGATCCTTCAGGCAAGCCAAAAAAAAAACTTCTCGCCAAAGTAAGGAATTTATTGCTCCACCTGACTCGGATGGAGAATCTGTTGAGGCTGATGAGCAGATCCTTGAGTACGTCCATGAGGAGGTCATTCATTCAGCCGTGGGGAAATCTAGTGGTCTGAGTGTCCCTGCTGAAACCTCCAATGGCCAAAGGTTTTCTGAGGATGACGACGGGCAAGAAAATTATCTTGGCAGAGTTTCTGGTGTGCCAGAGTCCCTGGTTGATAAGGTTCCTACCGAACAGTTTGCTGTTGGGGATGGAGATGGAGATAGAGCTGGAAGACCCTTAGAAGAACAAGTAAATCCTGATCCTATTTTTTTTGAATCTTTTCTCGATGTTGGTGATCAGGATGATCCTACGACTGATCTCAGCTTCCATCGTACCCGGGCAGAGAAAAGGAAGATGGCCGATTCTCCCACTCGTCCCCATAAAGTCACTCGGGTGGTATCGTTTATCAAATCAAGTGATGACGATACCGAGGTTGGAGTTTCCCCAAGCGTTCAAGTTGAAGCGTCTAAGGAAAAAATGAAAAATTCAAACCTTAACAGGGATTCTCTTCTTTCCAAGGCTGAAGATGTTGGGGCGAGAGCCTCGGGTGACCTGATCGTGTCAAACTAGACTTGTTGACTCTCGCAATAGCACGAGGTCGCAACGATAGTATAGTGACAATGTAGGGATCGTTCCCACAGGGAAAAAGGTTATGATTACTGGAATTCAAAGGCTTGTCAACTATTTGAACAATCTAAAACATGAGTTGTCAAGAATTGTAATAAGGTAAACTAACTCAAACACAAACTAAATTATCCAACTTAATGCTTATGGAAATGTATGGAAAATATGTTAGAACTCGAATCCGCTTTAACCCTCCTAATAACACACTTCGACTTCTTTGACTCCTAATTCGTGCGTGTACAAGCTATAGATTCGTATTCCCTAAACAAATCTCTAACCTCTCATGATGTATTAGAGATCGTATCTATACATATCTGGAATCTTTCTCAAGCAATCCGGACAATATGTATAGACCCATTAAGCACTTAGAATACAATTTGAACCCTATACACTAGCCTAGTGGTTCTAGCACTTTCTAGTCAAGCATAGTGAACATTTATCTAAGCATTGTCAAATACATCTCCTCTCGGTACTTAGCATCCAACCATAGATCGATTACAAAATGATCAATTAAGTAAAAGCCTTAAGCATTCAAAACATCCATATAGCTCCACAAGCACAAAACTAGAGAAATCAAAGAGTCTATCACATATGAATCAAGGGTTAAGCATCATCTTGTTCTAACATTAGAATAATTAGCTCATTCTATGAAAAAATAAACATAGATGAGCTAACATTAATACAAATCATAAGTCAAAATAAAGAAACAAGAGAAGAGTTGAAGAGATAAAAATAAATTGTAGCTTCAATCTCTTGTAACTTGAGCTTCCCTAGCTTCCTTGGATCAACCACACCTTGCCCTAGCTTATCAAACCTTGAAGAACTCGGTCCAGAAATGAAGAGAGAACCCCAAAATCGTCCAAGTGAAGAGCTAGTTTGTGTGTTTTTTAATTCTTAGATCCCCTTTCTCTCACCTCTCTCTCTTCACTTTATAGGCAACAACAAAGCTCTCCACTTGTGTATGAGGGTCCCATAGACACCCTCTCATCCTCTAGGAACATCCCCCCTCAATGTTTAATCAAAGATAAGAGAGGGGGTCCCATAATAAAGCCACTCCTCTATTTGCGAAACAGAGGTTTCACAATCTGCCATAATGTGCGGTACGAAGTGCGGTTCATTTCGACGCTTCGTACCGCACATCATTTTAATTTTGGTTGCTAGAAGTTTACACGGTACGTGACGCGGTTCGCGATTCCTTCCTGCACGGTTCGCGTACCGCGCTTGAAGCCTTATAATATTTTCTCTACCATATAGCGCTGTTCGTGATGTTGTTCGCTTCGATACCGCATACCGCACCTATTCTGCTGCTCTCCTGCGCGGTACGAATTTTGGTTCACTTCGACGCCGCGTACCACACTTTCTTCTAGTGAAATTGTTGTCCTGCTGCGCGATACGAAGTGCGGTATGCACTTCTTTCTGGTGTGGTACGCGTACCGCACTTCTCATTCTATGCTGAGCTTAAAACCTTCTTTTTACTTCGAAAGCCCTCGGCTTTGCACAGGGATAACTCCTGGCTATAGAGGACCTGTTTAAGCACTTAGAACATCAAAATATGGAGTTTGCAAAGAAAACGAGAGCAAAACTATACAAAATGACGGGTACGTAAAGCATGAAAAATTAGCTTATCAATACCCCCAAACTAGAATTTTTGCTCGTCCTCGAGCAAAACCTGGGACAAAAAATTGTAAGAGAACTAAACTCTATCTAGATTTACTTTATTTCTTGCTGAATCAACTGAAGAACGAGATGCGGATTTGGGTGAATCAAAAAAATCAAAAAACTAGCATGCTAAGACCATTGAGGAGTGCACACCAAGGTGCCCCAACACGAAGGATTGCATCTCCAGGCTACATTGAGACTCTAGATCCATAAGTATCGAACACAAAAGTCATATGACTGCATTTCGTCTTGACTCTAAACCTTACCGGATTCAACTCTCGTTTTTCCACACAGATCCTAGGCTCACTCAACAAGCATATGCGCAACACTGGAGTTATGTTTGAAAAGATTAAGAAAGGCACATATGAAAATCTTTAAACGTTAGTATTTTAGGAGAAGTGAAAAAGTAAACGAGAATCAGACAATATCATGTTACCATGGTAACATTTCCAAAAGCAAGTCCTTCCCAAGGATCAGCTAGGACTTCTATTTTGTTTCACTGGGTTTATGTCAGTGGTATGGCGAGGCTAGGTTGGTATAGATACAGGTGAGGCTAGTGATCAAGCTTGGATATTCAAAGTACAAAAATGATTAACCTTATTCTCTAGCCCAATTTACTTGGCGTTGATTATACACCAGAGAATTAAGTGGCTCTAAAGGTGTTGATTGCCACAACTTTTTCATTCTTTGGCATCAATTCTTTTTTTTTTTTCAAATATCTATATCAAGATGGTTCATTTGGCTGCATTTCGAACTGCAGAACAACCAAGTCATGATCTTAGCACGGGGTTGGGTTTGTGTTTAGGAATTGTGATGTAGTGTGTAACATGGCTAGATAAATTTGCACGGAAATTTTTAGCACACACGGTTATGGGACGTGTTTAGGCCATTGTCTCAAGTTTCACACATAAGCCTACTTCATCTCAAAAGGTATAGAACAAGCGGAAATGAAACCATGACAACAAACTCATAAAGAATTACAAACATGCCTGATTCCTAATGATGCCTCCTGAATGCCTAACGAAAAAGTGTATAGAGAGGTAAATAACATTATCGCTCAAGTGATGCATTTCTGGATTCTATAGACTTACAAGGTAGCCTCCACTAATGGCCTAAACATTTCAAGTGCGCTACCCTCTTCACTGAGACACTATAGAGCCCGACAAGATGTTTGCAAGCCATGTGGTGCTGCTTTAGCAAGCACAACCCTAGTGATACAAAGCATGCAACAACTGCCTGAAAAAGGCATAACCCAAAAGCATCTCGTTCGAGAAGGATTAGTGCTCTGAAATTCTACTTAGCAAGAAAAACAAAAAAAATTGTACAATGAATCATGTTCTTTTAATTTCTATTCCAACACCCCCAAACCAAATCTAACATTATTCTGAATGAAAATTCGAAACGAAAACTAAATAAATTCAAAAAAAAATCTGAAATATTCTAAACAAAAACAAAAATGAGTTATCTACACATTTCGTAACATATGCTAAGTCTACTAGTTATAATCAACAAAACAATAATAAAATGGAAAAAACGATCATAAACACAAAAGTTTGATAAAGATATCCTGGTAGTGCTATAAGTGTCCCTTTCCTCTGTCTTGCCATGCAACTGCCTCCTCTGCTCGAACCCTCTTAGCCTCTGCTGCAACCCTCTAGGCAGCTTGGTCTTAAAAAATTGAGATGCAGACTGAAGACGGGCGAGTTCTCCTCCTCATCTGATAAGTCTGGAAGCCAGCTTGCCTCCAAATGTCAGCAAGATCATCTCTCTGATCTCTCATCTCTTCCTCAAAGAGATCCATCCTAGAATAGATCAGATCTATCCTCTCCCTCACTATCTGCAGGCTATCCTCGAGGCCAGTCATATCAAGCTGGATGCCCTCTACAGCGCTTAAAATCTTGGCCAGCATGGACTGCGATACATGGTCCTCCTAGTCCTGGTCCTCTTCATCTGATTCCCCAAATTCAAAATCAGGTTCCTCTTCACCCGGAGTTCTGGATGGACTCTCAGTAATCCTCGACCTCTTCTTTCCCTTGGTTTTGATTGTAACTTCCTACCATGATCTTTTATTAAGGTCCCCTATGGGGTTGATCTTTACTTCATTCGTGGCAATTTCTAGGACTCCTTCCTTCTTCAGGAGAGCAGTGATCAGGCTAGGAAAGATGATTGACCTTGGCTTTGCTTGTAGATGCATATTAATCGAGGCTGCCTCTAAAATTGCATTTATTATAACTTGGCCTATATCAATCCTTATCTGATCTTGGATGCAGCTGAGTAAATCTGCTCTCGGCTCTGAAACTGTAGTCCTATGAGTGGTTGGCAGGAGGGAGAAAGTGTTGAAAAGGTTTCAAAATGCCAACTCTTGAGGAAGCTCTGATTGCTTAAGCATGTGACCATGCTCCCACACACCATCATCCGACTCTCTGAGCGCCATAGCCAAACTTGACTTCTTGTTATGCATGCTCCTAAACCCTTTGCTGAGTTGTGGGTAGTCTGATGTGCCAAAGTGAGCGTTGATCTTGGTGGGATTGATCATGACCGGTATGTCTCTTACCAAAACCGGTCTACCTTCCTTCACTGCCTCTTGTATCATACTGGTGTAAAACTCTTTTACCAATGAAACATTAACGCCCGCCAGGACACTTACAAAATTCTACCATCCCTGTTGTGTCACGGTCGTGGGGACTGGTGTGTCCTTGAGTTCCACAGGATGCATTCCTCTCTCAAAGATAATGTTCGCGCAGTTGTGCTTTTCCATTCGCCTCCCATAATCACCGTTCCATACACACTGCTACGTCACTCTGGATGATGATCCGACAATCCTCTTTTCGGCAAGAGTGGACTTTGTATTCTTCTTGGGAGGCATCTTTAGTTGTGAGATTATGTTCCTGCAAAAACAAACCAAGAAAAAACATAAAAAACACAAAAAACACAAAAACAAACCACAACCACTCTTAGTTTTATCACTTCAACAAACACAATCAACATGACAACCCAAAGCATCTATCTCCTTTTAAGCTTTCACAAAATTGATGCCAAGCATAGCCACAAATATAGCCCAATTTATCAATTATTCTTCCATTATAGGCGAAAAACTACTCACACAAATAAAAAAAACAACTCAATTACACCCACATTCACCCTAAAATTGGAATCTCTTCAAAAACCCACAAATCCACACACAAAAATTGCTCAAACAATCTATAAATACTATATTATGGAATTTTGTGTGTGATTGTGGTCTACATAACAAATTGAAACTCAAGAAAAGTAATTACAAGAAAAACCCCTAAAATTTCGAAACCCTAACCTACCCAATCATACATAAAACTATGCCATAGCTTATTTTGATTGAAATATGCTTAATCTAGGGCAAGATTCCATGAATAAAAGATAAAGAGAAAGAGAAGAGGAAGTTAGAGCTTCATACCGGTTGAGAGGGGAGAGAGGGAAGAATGAGAGAATGTCGAGATTTTGGTTCTTTAAATCTTGAAAATTCTCAAGAGATGCGGTACGAAGTGCGGTTCACTTCGACACTTCGTACCACACTTATCTGCTTATGGCGTGGTTCAGCGCTCGTTTCAAAGGCCCAGGTACGGTACGCGATGCGGTTCGCATCGACACATCGTACCGCACCTGGGCATTTAAATTCTTCTACTGTCATGCGAGGTACGAAGTGTGGTACGCACTTTCTTCTGGTGCGGTATGCATACCGCACTTCTTACCAGCCATAGCCTGATGAAGGCTTTCCTCTTGCTCTAGGCTTTTCCAGAATTTTTCTCCCTCCCGTTTACACTCCTAAACTCTTTCAAAAATTCACAAAAACACATCAAAGGTGAAGGTGAAAATGGATGATTCATCATGCAATAAAACCAAAAACAAATATATAATTCGAAAGGAAATTTCTATTAATATTGAAAACTAAACTTACTATTTACAGATATGGTACCTTTCCTTCGTTCTCAGGTGGGGTCTCGGAGGTGGATTACCTCCATGATTTGATCAGTTTCATGCTCCCGGTAGATTTTCAGCCTTTTTCCATTTACCTTGAAGCTTTCCCTTGTGTCATTTTTGATCTCCACCGTTCCATATAGGAAAACACACTTCACAGTATATGGGCCTGTCCATTTGCTCTTCAATTTTCCAGGGAAGAGATGAAGTCTTGAGTTGTACAGTAAGACTTGATTACCAATTTGGATGTCTTTCTTCACCAATCGATTATGATGCCATTTCTTACTTTTCTCTTTGTAAATTCGGGCATTCTCATAAGCATCTAGACACATTTTGTCTAGCTCATTCAACTGGATGAGTCTCTTTACACTAGCACATCTCATATCGAAGTTTAATGCCTTTACCGCCCAAAAGGCTTTGTGCTCCAACTCAACTGGAAGGTGACATGCTTTTCCGAACACTAACCTGAAAGAAGACATGCCAATTGGAGTCTTGAAAGCGGTTCTGTACGCCCATAATGCATCAACGAGTTGTTTTGCCCAATCTTTTCTCCGAACCCCCACGGTCTTCTCTAGAATACTTTTGAGCTCGCAGTTCGATATTTCAGCTTGCCCGTTTGCTTGCGGATGGTAAGGAGTGGTCACTCTATGCTTTACACTATATTTTCTTAGCAATGCTTCAAATTGTTTATTGCAGAAATGTGACCCTCCATCACTCACTATTACCCTTGGCATGCCAAACCGTGAGAAAATGTGCTTCTTTAGAAACTCAGTGACTGTTTTCGCATCATTTGTTGGAGTTACCACGGCTTCAACCCATTTGGACACATAGTCCACTGCTACCAGTATGTATTGATTCCCGTGTGAATTTAGGAAAGGGCCCATGAAGTCTAGACCCCCACACATCAAATAATTCCACCTCCAATAAGAAATTCAATGGCATTTCATCCTTTTTACTGATGTTTTCGGTTCTTTGGCACCGGTCGCACGCTTCGACAAAGCTTCTAGCATCATGGAAAAGGGTAGGTCACCAGAAACCCAACTAAAGAATCTTTCATTCTGTTCGGATTCCACCAAAATGTCCCCCACACTCTCTGGAGTGACAAATGCCTAAAACGCTATTCATCTCTTCTTCCGTAAGCACCTTTTTATCATTCCATCCGTGCAAGTTAGGAACAATAAGGACTCATCCCACAAATACCACTTTACTTCATGCAAAAACCTTTTCCTCTGGTTATAAATCATGTCAATGGGCATAATATCACTGGCTAGATAGTTCACATAGTTGGCAAACCATGGAACCAGAAGATCTTTCAGAGCGAAGAGTTGCTCATCTAGAAACTTCTCATTGATTGGAATCACTACCTCTTCCTTCTCATCTCTTTCTAACCTGGATAGGTGATCTGCTACAAGGTTCTCTGTTCATTTCTTGTTCTTGATTTCTAAGTCGAACTCTTATAGGAGCAAAACCCATCTTATCAATCGAGGCTTTGCGTCTTTCTTGTTCAACAAATACTTGATGGCTGCATTATCTGTTTACACGATGACTTTTGAACCTATCAAGTACGATCTAAATTTGTCGAATGCAAACACTATAGCCAAAAGCTCATTTTCTGTTGTTGCATAATTGACTTGGGCGTTATTCAAGGTTTGGCTTGCATAGTAGATCACATGAAGCCTCTTCTCTTTCCGTTGGCCCAAAACTGCTCCCATAGCAAAATCACTGGCATCACACATCAATTCAAACGGCAAACTCCAATCTGGGGCAGAAATGATTGGAGCTGATGTAAGCTCCTTCTTCGAAAGGCCAAAAGTTGTATGACACCCTGCATCAAATACGAAAGGTGAATATTTCATCAACAAAGTACACAAGGGCTTCAAAATTTTTGAGAAGTCTTTGATGAAGCGCTTGTAAAACCTGGTGTGCCCCAGGAAACTCCTAATGCCTTTAACTGACACATGAGGTGGTAACTTCTCTATCACTTCAATCTTCACTCTATCCACTTCTATTCCTTGGCTTGAAATTGATGACCAAGCACTATCCCTTCTTTCACCATAAATAGACACTTCTCCCAATTGAGAACATGATTCGTTTCCTCACATCTCTCCAACACAAATGTCAAATTCTTTAAACAGTTGTCAAAAGATGTCCCAAAAACTGAGAATTCATCCATAAAGACTTATATAAACTTCTCCACCATGTCAGAGAATATTGCCGCCATACACCTCTGAAACGTGGCCGGAGCATTACATAACCCAAACGGCATTCTTCTGTAGGCAAATGTCTCGTAAGGACAAGTGAAGGTGGTCTTTTCCTGGTCTTCGAGGTCTATAGGGATTTGGTTATATCCTGAATAACCATCAAGGAAACAGTAGTATTCATGTCCCGCCAATCTTTCAAGCATCTGATCAATAAAAGGCAGTGAGAAATGATCTTTTCTTGTAGCACTATTCAGCTTCCGGTAGTCTATACATACTCTCCATCCTAAAATCTTTCGGGTGGGAATCAATTCATTGTTGGCATTTTGTACTACAGTGATCACACCCTTCTTTGGCACTACCTGAACCAGGCTCACCCACGGATTATCCAAAATTGGATATATAATTCCTACATCTAGAAGTTTTAAGATCTCTGCATTTACCACCTCCTTCATGTTTGGGTTCAATCTCCTTTGGTGCTCCACTGATGGCTTGAACTTCTCTTCTATCAAGATCTTGTGCATACACAAGGATGGGCTAATTCCCTTAATGTCTGAAATAGACCACCCTATAGCTTTCTTATGCTCTCTAAGAACTCTCAACAACTTTCCTTCTTCCACTTTATTCAACAGAGATGAAAAATCACCGGTAAACTTATTGGTTTTTCTAGGAAGGCATACCTTAAGTGAGAAGGTAATATTTTTTAGCTCAAGTAGTGGAGGCCTTTCTATAGAAGAAGGAATTCTTGGCTTACTTTGGCCAAGGTCTTTGAATCTCCATCTTTTCTTGGTTCTCCACACCGGTATTACATCCAAACTCACCGCACACTCCGTTACTTCCTCATCCTTATCTTCAGTTGTTGCACTTTTACTGATGCAAGCTAGCAAAGGTGCATCCATTTCCTTCATTCTTAGAAATTCATCCATACTTGTATCCATACTCTCCACTCTCAAACAATCATCTACTGGATCCAGCTTCTTCACTATTTTAACCATATCAAATACGACTTTTTCCTCACCCACTCTTAAAGTCATCTTGTCATCCCTTAGGTCTATCATAGATCCGGCAGTCTACAAGAATGGTCTTCCTAAGAGTAGAGGTACTTCTACATCTTCCTCCATGTCTAAAATCATGAAGTCAACTGGGAAGTATAACTTATCTACCTTGACCAAAACATCTTCCATCACTCCTCTCGGATACTTGATTGATTGATCAGCTAATTGCAAAGTGACATTGGTAGGTGTCACTTCTCCGACTCCCAACTTTTGAAAAATTGAGAACGGTATTAGATTAATGCTAGCTCCTGAATCAATTAATGCCTTACTGAATTTCAACGTACCAATGGTACAAGAGATGGTGAATTTCCCCGGATCCTTCAATTTGGGTGGAAGCTTGTTCTGTAGTATATCACTACATTCTTCCGTCAAAGTTACCGTTTCAAACTCTTCTAGCTTCCTCTTGTTAGATAGAAGCTCCTTCAAGAACTTCATATAGGTCGGCATCTGTGCTAGAGCTTCAGCAAACGGGATGTTGATGTACAATTTCTTGAACATTTCTAAGAACTTTGTAAAACTCTGAGCATCCTTATGCTTTCTCGGCCTTTGTGGATATGGAATAGCTGGAACATATGTTTTGACTTGTGGAGGTGTTGGTGGTTTACTTTCTTGATCCTTTTCCAAGATCACTTCCTCATTTCTCAACTCTTCATTCTCATCAACCTCAACTCTATCTCTATCCTTCATCACAACCTCCTCTCTTACCCCAAAGTCCTTCGGTAACTCCACATTCTTTCCACTCCTTAGAGTGATTGCTTGATATTGATCTTTCGGATTCGTGATCGTATCGCTAGGAAAGGTCCCTTGCTGTCTCATTTGGGCTCCCCTGGCTAATTGAACGACTTGCATCTCTAAATTTTTAATAGAGGCTTGGTTGTGCTGCGATATCTGGTCCATCTTAGCATCTAGCTTCTTAAGTGTGGCATCTTGGGTGTCCATACGGCTATCTATCTTCACCAAGTACTTGGAAAGAAGATCTTCAATTGTTAGCTTCCTTTCCACCTCAAAAGCTCAATTCTGGTTCTGATAACTAGGATTCTGTCAGTTGTAACCCTGAGGTTACTGTTGGTTATCAAAGCCTGGAGGTTGTGTCTAGATCAAATTCTGTTGTGGTTGTGGTTGTTGTTGTTGGTTATCCTTCCAATAGAAGTTTGGATGGTTCCTCCATCCTGGGTTATACATGTTTGAATAGGGATTGTTTTGAGGATTATGAGTTGCTTGTTGGTTGCTGAAGTTTCGGTTATATCCAACGAAAGCAACTAGATCTGACGACTCTAAAGCAAATGGGTTCCCATCCTGACATTCAAAACTCATATGTGGTTCTGAACATAGCTCACAACAAGCAGCTATAGCATGACTACTCCCCGCGTTCATCCTATTCATTTGCTTAGTAAGTGATTCAAGCTGAGCCTTCACACTTGTCAATTCGTCAACCTCGAGGATGCCAGGACCCTTTTTCAGCACCTGTCTTTCTTCTCCCCTAATGGCTATTATTACTGTCCATTCCTTCTATGAAGTCATAGGCCACATCTGTTGTCTTGGTCAGGAGCGACCCTCCTGAAGCTGTATCCACAAAAGTCCTAGTTGCTTCTGAGATTCCATTGTAAAAGGATTCCAAAATCTACCATTTTGCCAATCCTTTATGTGGACACTTCCTAATCAGCTCCTTAAATCTCTCCCATGATTCATAGAGATTCTCTTTATCAAATGACACAAAGGAAGTTCTGTCGTTCCGAAGGCGGGCATCTTTTCCCGGAGGGAAATACTTGTTCAGAAACTGCTGAGCCAACTGCTCGAAGAATTCAATAGAATCCGGCTGTAGTGATTGTAGCCAGGCTTTCGCTCGGTCCTTCAGAGAGAACGGAAACAACTTCAGCTTAATGAAGTTTTTTGTTATACCATTGTAACGGAAGGTCTCACATATCTCGTTGAAGTTCTGGAGATACCGGTTTGGGTCTTCATGTGGATGGCCATAGAACTGAATCGTATTCTAGATCATTTGAATCAAAGTTGGCTTGATCTCAAAGTTATTAGCTGCAGTTGTTGGTCTTCTAATGGACGAAATATTCTGATCAATCCTTTAACTTATAATCTCATAGAGACTCCTTTGGTCAACTCCCCTGATATTTACTGGTCATTGGACCAGTTATGGTTGATCCGCAACTATGGGAAGATTTTGAACATCAGCAAGATCTGCAATTGCTCTATTTCTTCATCGATTTCGGTGATTTCTCCTTGTCGTTACTTCAATATCTGGGTCAAATTACAGATCTTGAGGACTGTTACTCCTTGTATGTTGGTGCATACAAGAGCAACTTGCCTGAAATGATACAATAAGAAATTTAAGAGTAAAACATTAAAATTAGTTATAACCAAATACTTCCAATATCAAATACAACTTAATCCCCGGCAGCGGCTCTAAAAATTGATCGTGTCAAACTAGACTTGTTGACTCTCGCAATAGCACGAGGTTCAACGATAGTATAGTGACAATGTAGGGATCGTTCCCACAGGAAAAAAGGTTATGATTACTGGAATTCAAAGGCTTGTCAACTATTTGAACAATCTAAAATATGAGTTGTCAAGAATTGCAATAAGGTAAACTAACTCAAACACAAACTAAACTATCTAACTTAACGCTTGTAGAAATGTATGGAAAACATGTTAGAACTCGAATCCGTTTTAACCCTCCTAATAACACACTTCGACTTCTTTGACTCCTAATTCGTGCGTGTACAGGCTATAGATTAGTATTCCCTAAACAAATCTCTAACCTCTCTCGAAGTATTAAAGATCGTATCTATACATACCCGGAATCTTTCTCAAGCAATCCGGACAATATGTATAGACCCATTAAGCACTTAGAATACAATTTGAACCCTATACGCTAGCCTAGTGGTTCTAGCACTTTCTAGTCAAGCATAATGAACATTTATCTAAGCATTGTCAAATACATCTCCTCACGGTACTTAGCGTCCAACCATAGATCGATTACAAAATGATCAATTAAGTAAAAGCCTTAAGCAATCAAAACATCTATATAGCTCTACAAGCACAAAACTAGAGAAATCAAATAGTCTATCACATATGAATCAAGGGTTAAGCATCATCTTGTTCTAACATAAGAATAATTAGCTCATTCTATACAAAAATAAACATAGATGAGCTAACATCAATTCAAATCATAAGTCATAATAAAGAAACAAGAAAAGAGTTGAAGAGATAAAACTAAATTGTAGCTTCAATCTCTTGTAGTTTGAGCTTCCCTAGCTTCCTTGGATCAACCACACCTTGCCCTAGCTTATCAAACCTTGAATAACTCGGTCCAGAAATGAAGAGAGAACCCCAAAATCGTCCAAGTGCAGAGCTGGTCTAGTGTGTTTTTTAATTCTTAGAACCCCTTTCTCTCACCTCTCTCTCTTCACTTTATAGGCAACAACAAGGCTCCCCACTTGTGTAGGAGGATCCCTTAGACACCCTCTCATCCTCTAGGAACATCCTTCCTCAATGTTTAATCAGAGATAAGAGAGGGGGTCCCACAATAAAGCCACTCCTCTATTCACGAAACAGAGGTTTCACAATCTGCCATAATGTGCGGTACGAAGTGCGGTTCACTTAGACACTGCGTACAGCACATAAGTTTAATTTTGGTTGCTAGAAGTTTGCGCGGTACGTGACGCGGTTCGCGATTCCTTCTGGTGCGGTTCGCGTACTGCGCTTGAAGCCTTATAATATTTTCTCTGCCATCTCACGCGGTTCGTGATGCGGTTCACTTCGACGCCGCGTACAGCACCTATTTTACTGCTCTCCCGTACGGTACGAAGTGCGGTTCATTTCGACGTTGCGTATTGCACTTCCATCTAGTGAAACTGGTTTTCTGCTGCGCGGTACGAAGTGAGGTACGCACTTCCTTCTAGTGCAGTACGCGTACCGCACTTCTCATTCTATATTGAGCTTAAAACCTTCTTTTTACTCCGAAAGCTCTCGGTTTCGCACAAGGATAACTCCTGGCTATAGAGGGCCTGTTTAAGCACTTATAACATCAAAAGATGGAGTTTGCAAAGAAAACGAGAGCAAAACTATACAAAATGACGGGTATGTAAAGCATGAAAAATGAGCTTATCATGACCCTTATTCCACTCCACAGGAAATGCTAAGGGCGATGTCTTCTAGTCGGGTTTTCATTGGGGAGGACCATTGGAGCTGTTTCAGCGATGGTTCCCCGACCACTCGTCTTGAAAATATTTGCAATAGTGTCTCTTATGTAAGTCTCCTATCCCAACTGTTTTATCTTAATGTTTGTTAGATTTTTAACTCAACCTTTCTTGCAGGTGAAGACTGAGTTTGTTAAGTTGGTTCAGACGTAACAACATCAAGCCGATTGGATAAGGCGTCTTGAAGCTCAGCTGAAAAAGACTGAAGATAGATGTGCTCGGGTCGAGGCGGCTTATCAGAGGGAGGTGAGCTCTGCTCAGGAATTTTCTGATCATTGCTTGGCTAAACAAATCGGAGCCGAGGAGAGAGCTTTTTTGGTAGAGGAGAATGATGTGTCATTTCAAAACTTACTATCTGTTGCCCATAAAACGATGCTTAAAGCTGAACAGAAGCTGAGTAGGCCAAGTCGTCCTATGAGCAGAAGATTGAAGACTTGGAACGCCAAGCTTTTACGGTTGAATACCTATCAAAGGAGGCTAGGCTGGAACTTGAGGTCCAGGGGGTCGATCGTTTCAAAAGGTCTCTAGCTTATGACGCCCTTCTCCTTCTGAAATTTCAGAGAGGGTTAGTTTTTAGCTGGTGAATTTTTTAAAGTCATGAATCGGATAACTGATAAAGCCCGAACCAACTGGAAGCTGTCGATCAAGAACCATATGGATCGGTCCTTGGAATCTCTTCGGACTCAAATGAAAGAATGTAGAGCTTACTGCCGTAGCTGAGGTAAAGAGCCTCATCCTATGCATTTGGAGATCCCATCAGAGCATTCTCTCTCGACTTTCTATGCCAGTCAGGAATCTAGTGTGGATGACTCGACACATGATGTTGGTCTGGTATTTGAATCAGATTACAGTGAGTGGAAGAATGACTTGGTCGACACAATCGCCTGACCTTCAAATGAGAGTCTTCTCCATGAATACGAGATGGTGCCTGACCCGAGTATCAGTAAAATTTCCAAATCCTCATCTCAACCTTAGATAATTTTTGTAGACCACCTTGTAAAGATTCTGATCAATAAAGTTTCATATTTTTATGAACTGCTTTATTCAGAATGCCAAGTATTTTGCTTAAACAGGCTAACTTATTGCTCAAGCAATTTCACCGAGTACTGAGTATCTTATTTAACTTGGCTTTGTTATTTGGAATAGCTTCTAACACCAAGTATTTTATTGAACTGGCTAACTCTGTTGTCCGAATAACTTTACCGAGTATCTTTTTTAACTTGGTTTTGTTAATTCGGAATGATTTTCTAATGTCAAGTATCTTATTAAACTGGCTAATGCAATCTCTTTGTGCCAAGTATCGTATTAAACTGACTAATATTATTAACCGAGCCATCTTGAAACAAGCAAGTAGATTTATACTCGCATTTCATACTCAGTTGCTACCCAAACATTACATCAAGGCTCACCATGATCATATGTTCGAGTCCTTACACAAGTTACTGAGGACATCTCCTTAGTTTTGTCTGTGCAAGAGTTTGTCGAATCGTTAAGCTTTTGAACTGCCTAACACAGCTACGCATCTCACAGGGATTTTTCCCGATGGAGCCCCGAGCCGTTTTCTAGAATCTGGTGCATCGGGTTTGCCTTTTGGCTAAGGTCAACTGACCTTGCTATGCTGGCGTGCTCCTACAAACTTCTCCGCCCGTTCGGGAATTTCACCAAATTAATGGTCCCAAGCATTTTATTTACATGTTCTTATTATCATGCTCGTCTTTCATATGTTCTTATTATCATATGCTTTAGATTTCTGAAATCCCGAGTTGGGTTTTTATTTATAACTGCAAAACTAACAATGATTAAATTTCAAAACTAATAACTATCCTGACTAAAATTGTCCTAACTAAAAAGGAAACAAAATTTCAAGGATAAAAAATCTTCAAATATTAGGCGTTGCATGGTCGGGGTAAGACTCCTCTATCCGGTCGTGCAATCCAATATGGTTCATGACCAACTACTCCTTCAATCTTGTACAGGTATTCCCATTTGTCATCCAAGGAACCTGCAGCTTTGTTTTTTGTGTTCAGTGACACTTTTCTGAGTACCAGGTCTCCTAGTTGGAGTTTTCTGATTCGAACATGAGAACTGTAGTGGCGAGCCACTCTTTGTTGATATGCCATATTTCGTATTCGGGACTTCTCCCTTTTCTCTTCTAGCTCATCTAGACTTTGTAACATCATATCAACATTCTGGTCTTCATAGTATAACCTGACCCTGTGTGACGTGTATGATGTCTCAACGGGGATAACAGCTTCTGTTCCAAGCGCTAAAGTGAATGGAGTCTCTCCTGTAAAAGTTCTTACTGTCGTCCGATATGCCCATAATACCTCAGGAAGTTTTTCAACTCAACTTCCTTTCTTGGCATCTAAATTTACTTTGAGTGTGTGCTTGATAATTTTGTTTACTGCTTCAGCTTGCCCATTTGTTTGAGGGTGGGCAGGTGTAGCGTAGTAATTGGCAATTTGGTACTCGTTGCACAGTTGTCTGAAATTTTGATTATCGAACTGGGTGTCGTTGTCAGTGATGATAATGCTCGAGACTTTAAATCTGTATAGTATATTTTTCTTCATGAAATTCGTGGTATTTGCTTCTATAATATGCACCAATGCTTCAGCTTCTACCCACTTTGTGAAATAATCAACGGCTACTATTGCATGTTTCGCTCCACCCCCTGTTCCTGTTGGTATTTGACCAATTAAGTCCAAGCCCCCCAATGACAAATGGTCATGGGGGCGTAAGGCTTCTGAGTTGTTAAGGGGGCTGTCGGATATCGTTAGCGATCTTTTGGTGCATTGTAGCTTTCTGAACATCGATGTGCATCCGAGAATAAAATGGGTTAATAATAACCTTACCTGAGTACCTTGTGTGCCAAACTTTTACCCCCAGTATGGTTTCAGCATACTCCACCGTGGATTTCCTGTAGAATCTGACATGCATCTTCCTCTGACACACATCTTTAGAGTGTTCAGGGAAAACCCCCTTCTGTATAGTTCTTCTCCTATCAATATGTATCTGGTTGACCGATACCTGATGTGTTTGGCTTGTAGGGAATCTTTCGGGATCACGCCTTCTTTCAGGTACCTTTTTAGCTGAGTCATCTAACCATCTGACGGTGCTCGGATTTTTAAGATTTTCAAGTTTTTTGGCTCAACTATGCTCGGCTTGAGGAGATGTGTGACCAGCCTGATTGCGGTTATTGTTGATGCTAGTTTGGACAAGGCGTATGCCTTTTAATTCTCTTCCCTAGGAATTTGGACAATCTTATATTCTTTAAATTTTTGAAGGAGTTGTTTTGCTATGCCACGATAAGCTATCATACCTTCATCTCTGGCTTGGTATTCATCCAGGACTTGGTTGACGACTACCTGTGAGTCGCTAAATATTTCGACCTCATCTGCTCCGAGAGCTATGCATACTCTAAGTCTAACTAGTAGTGCCACGTACTCGACTTGATTATTTATTGCTTTGAAGTCGAATCTCATGGCACACTCGACATCATCTCCTTCCGGGGTGCATACTACGATACTGCCCCTCTACCATGAGTGTTCGAGGAACCATCGACATATAATTTCCATGAGAGATTCTTGCTCAACATCGTTTTTTCTTCCAGGTTTGGTTCTATAAATTCTTCAATGAAATCTGCCACTGCTTGGCCTTTGAGAGATGTCTTGGGGACGTACAGGATATCGAATTCACTCAACTCGATTGCTCATTTGGTTAGTCTTCCTGAAATCTCAGGCTTCTGTAAGATTTGTTTAAGTGGGCAGTCGGTGAGGACCTGTATTGTATGAGCCTGAAAGTATAGCCTCAGTTTCCTTACTGTCGAAACCAATGCTTGGGCCATTTTTTCTACCTGTGAATACCTGGTTTCAGCTGGAAGAAGTGTCTTACTGGTATAGTATACTGGCATCTGTACTCCATCTTCTGTTCTGACTAGAACTGAGCTTGCTGCTAATTCCGTAATTGATAAGTACAAGTGGAGTATTTCTCCCATTTTTGGTTTTGAAAGGATGAGAGGTTGCCCTAGGTACTCTTTGATTTTTAGGAACGCCTACTCGCATTCTTCGTTCCATTCGAGTCTTTTTCCTTTTTTAATTACTTTAAAAAATGGAGCATATTTGTCTGTGGCCTTTGAAATAAATCTTCCCAAGGAGGCTAAGCATCATGTTAAGCGCTACAATTCTTTTAGCATTCTTGGTGAGGTCATTTTTTGTAGGGCTTGGATCTTCTCAGGGTTTACTTCGATTCACCTCTGGTGAACTTAGAAACCCAGAAACCTTTCTGAAGAGACTCTAAATAGGCACTTGTTCGGATTCAGCTTCATTTGATATCTCCTCAAGACATCGAATGTTTCTTACAGGTCTGAAGCTTGCTTGTCTGCCGAGATACTCTTGGTCAACATGTCATCTATGTACACTTCCATGTTTCTTCCTATTTGACATGCGAAGATTCTGTTGACCAGCATTTGGTATGTTGCTCTTGCATTCCTCAGCCCAAAGGGCATTACTGTGTAACAGTATAAGCCTTGATCGGTTGTGAACACCGTTTTTTCCTCATCAGCTTTATTCATTCGGATTTGGTTATACCCTGAGTAGGCATCTATGAAACTGAGCAATTCGTGGACTGGCGTGGCATCAACCAGTTGATCTACCCTAGGCAGTGGAAAACTGTCTTTTGGGCAAGCTATATTCAGATCCGTGAAGTCTACGCACATTCTCCACTGACCATTTTTCTTCTGAACAAGGACCACATTGGCTACCCACTGAGGGTAGCTAATCTCTATGATCGATCCTACCACATTGGCTACCCACTGAGGGTAACTAATCTCTATGATCGATCCTACCACATTGGCTACCCACTTCTTGCTTGATCGCCTGACTTCTTTCGAGGTTAAAAGATCTTCTTTTTTGTATTACTGGTTTTGCATTTGGGTCCACTACAAGATGATGTGATATTATTCGGGCATCTATCCCTACCATGTCTTCATGACTCCAGGCAAACATATCTTTATATTCTCTAAGTAGATCAATAAGGTTTTGCTTAACCTTTCCTTCTAAACTGGCCCCAATTTCGATCTTCTTATCTGGTTCGTCTTCCTTTAAGACTATTTCCTCTATTGGTTCACTTTTAGACACTTTTGGCTCTTCCCTCGGATCGAACTCAAACAACAGTGAATCTTGCTCAGTCTGATCTAATCGTGTGATGGTGAACACTTGTTCGTTGTTGTCTGTCTTTGTAAACCGAGAGATTAACTATTCATACCCCCCGTTCAGTTGGGAATTTGATCATTAGAGTATAAGTAGTTGTTACTGCCTTAGTTTTATTCAAGAATGGTCGACCTAACAGCGTGTTATAAGGCCAATTGTCTAGGTCTACCACTACAAAATCGAGCAACACTGTTCTCTGACAAAGTGGTACTCTGATTTTTACGGGCAACTTTGCCGTCCGAGAGACCCGACCTCAACTCTCCCGAATCCTTTGAGTGGGGTATGGAAAGGTTGTAAATCATTTCGATCCAATCTGAGTTGATCGTAGACAGCTACATTGAGAATATTAGCCGAATTACCATTGTCTATTAAAATTCTCCTGACTTCCCTGTGTCCAATTCGGGCACTTATGACAAGGGCGTCATTTGGTTGAACATCAATCCCATGCAAGTCAACCTCTGTGAATATTATTGGGTCTCATCCTTCTTTTACCCTTTTCGGATCTGGTTCGACGAAGTTGACATCAAAATTCTACCTTGCCTCTACCGCTTCTCTGATTTCTTGAGTTCGCTCCCGGTTACTTCTTCCAGTTGATGGTCCTCCGAAGATTGTTTGTATTGCTTCATTGGCCTCGGGACTGGCCCTTTTGTTCCGACCGGAACTATGATCGGCCCTAGTCTCTTTCTTCATCTCTGACCTCTCATCTCTTTTCAAGATTATATCTTGTAGGTGTTCTTCCCGAATGAGGGTCTTTATATGGTCTATAAGCTGGTAACATTTGAAAGTCTCATGACCGGTTTCCTTATGGAATCTACAGTACCTTGTTGTATCTCGTCGAGCGAACTGAGACTGTCGGCGTGGCTCCTTTACCAGATTTTTTTCTTCTAATATGGCCAGGATTTCCCCCTGCTTTTTCCGGAGAGGGGTGTAGTTTGTGTATTTTCCTCAAAATTTCTTTGTGGTCTGGTCAGCATTACGCCCGTTTCCCCTATCCTTGCTTCTTTCTTTGTTGTTTCCTTTTTGTTTTCTTTTATGGTTCTGTACCTTTGACTCTATATCTTTTTTGTTCGGGTTTCCCTCCATACATGTAGCATCCTCTCGTGGCTAACTCCTCTTCTTCGGCTAGTGCATATCCTCCAGCCATGTCCATCATGCCTGCATATCTGGTTAGACGTGCTCTTCTTAAGTCAAAAGATAGCCATCCATTCTGTAAATTGTTTATGAATGCAGCAATTATTGCTTCATCATTTGCATTGCCGATTTCTAAGACTGTCTGGCCGAATCTCCTAGGTATTTTTTCAACGACTCATATTTCCCTTGTTTCAACTGAGAAAGGTATGCTACTGATTTTTTCTTGTGTACATTGCCCAGAAATTGTCTTGAGAAACTTCTGCTTAACTCATCAAAACTTTCGATGCTTGCCGGAGGTAACCTTTCGAACCATCTTGAGCTTGTGTCTCCCAGAGTCTGTGGAAAGTTGAGACATAATAAAAGGTCGTTGTGGGCATACTGAGCCATAGAGCTTTTATACCATCTGACGTGTTCTTTAGGATCTGTATCCTTCTTGAATTGTTCTACGTGTGACATCCTGAACCTTTCTGGGAATGGGGTTCGCAGGATGTCCCTAGTGAATGGACTATCGGAATCATCGTCAGATAAGTCATTATATCCATACCGCCTAACCAGCGCGTCCATCTGACGCTTGTTGTTTTCAACTTCTAGGGTCAGGCTCTGAATCATAACATCTCTGTCTCCCACCGGTTCTCCATTATAGTTAAACCGTCGGGTGATTGCCATGCTTGTTTCCATCTCCTCTTCACTTCGTTGCCGAGTCTCATGGGTCGATCCTTACAGGCTTATGGTTCCATGACGACGCTTGTGATTGTGCCGATCACTATCCTCTGATGATGACGACCGATCCCTGTGTCGATCATGCTTGTGGTGTCTATCATGGGCCATCTGACCATGGCTCTGCCTTTGGCGTGGTCATTCCTCTTCGGGTGTTTCACGTCCCTTATCTGATTGTGTGTTACACCCTCAGCTTGATTGAATGGAATAAAGTTCCTACCAGCTTCTGGTGCATCTGGTTCCGGCCCAACTATAACCAAATGAAGCCTTGTAAGTGGGGGATTAGGAGGTTGCGTTTCTTCTACAGCTAATAGATCAAAACCTTTTTTTGCCGCGTCCACTAACAGCTGTTGTAGTGCCTCACGAAAGCGTCGTGTCAAGTCTTCGCTGGTCGAAGGGATTTGTTGGATCCCCACCAGAGATATTGGTTGGTTCTCGGTGGTCGTGGCGAGATCTTGTGAACTATGAACATTATCTGGAGATTTTTAGACATCTCCAGAACTGTTTCTGCTTCCACTTCCAGCCATTATTTTTAATCAAATCGGAGGTTCGAGGCACTCTCCTTCTAGTGCCAATTGTTGACGTCGATTTCTCAATGGGTGAGAAAGTCAATAAGATTGAATTTAATTGTCCTGTCAAAGAGAAAGAGAAAAAGAATGCAATTTAAAACTAGTTAGACACGAGTTTACTTGGTAAAATTCCAGTGATCGAAGAAACGTCCACGGGTGGTTGAGAAGACAACCGAGCCAAAATCCACTATTTGGAATAAAGAATTACAATAAATCGATCTCTTTTTTTCTCTCCGTTCGTGATTATATATATATAAATTCTTTTTTTTAGTGAGATTATGAATCTATTTATATATGCATAGAACCCTAATCTTTATTGTACAAGTAATTAAAGGATTCGTATGTAATTATAATTGGTTACTTGTTGGAGCAGTCATTATCTTCTTTCCTATTTCGGAGATGGTATGGAGATCGAATGAGACTCTGGTGATATAGTCCATTTAGGACTTATTTCTTTATAGATGCGTAGTCTTCTTGAAGAAATAAAGTTGTTGCCTGATCTGAAACATTTTTCCTGTTTGGTATTTTATTCTTCTAGGAATTCCTTTCGACATGAATATCTTTACGTATTTTAGTATTTTAGTATGACTCTTTGTTCATATGTGAGTTATGTAGTGGACTTCTTTATTCGGGTTTCTTAATATTTGTCCCGAGCAGAACATGACGTCACTTGGTCCCGAGCAGGTCATGGCTTGCCGAATACTTGTGTTCACACTTACTCGGGTTTTCATTCCTTAGTGTTGTTTTGAAAGACATTTTCTGGATGTCTACTTGGATGTCTCTGGCAATATTTAAGGGATTGTCCACATTATCAGTGACGTGTACATTCGATAAAAATATACATATAACAAAACTAAGTTCAGGGGCACTTTTATAATTTATGGATATACACCGATTTTTTTTTAAGTGGTTATTAACAATTAAAGTTTCAAAAGTGGTTATTAAAAAAAGTTTAATGTTTCCGATGACTATTTTTTTGTTTTCTCTCAAATTTCTCTTGCCTGAACAAACACATTATGCAATTTAAATTTTTCGAACTTAGAGTAGATTTCTTAGATTAATTAGCTTTAACCGATAGAATTCCAATCCTCGCGAACGAACCTTTATTTATTGAAAAATACTCCATCACAATAGAGTGTAGATATTTCTTATGTAGAATTGCTTTCGTAGATATATTTCGTTTCTTAACCTTCTGACCAGAGGCCTAGCTAGGATGTTATAGTAAGGTGGGTTAAAATAAAATTAAGTGAATCTAAACTGTATACAATTTTATATATATATATATATATATTGATTGGTTTTCTTTGGATTTTCTGAACATACTTCAAATGAAAAAAAACAAATTATTTGATATTCCAAAACATACATATTACAAGTTTACAATAGAGTTTTCATAAAAATGATAAGAAATCTTTGAATTCAAAGTAATATATATATAGAGGTTGCAGAAAATTTTGATTTTTTAAAATCAAAATCATCTCCCGCCGTGCAAAGCCACAGGTGTGTGGTCTTTCATGCTATCATACAGAGCGGCTGAATTGCCACCATCGTCATAAATACAGGCATAGGATGTCTCAGAAAGCTAGTACTCTGTCTCTCCTCTGTTCACCTCAAAATTATCCCACAAGTGTTTATTCATCCTTCTCAATCCCTCTAATTCCATGGCTACTTCCTTCATTGTAGGCCTTTCCTCCCCTTTCACTCGTAAACACCTTCTTGCTAGCTCAGTCACTTCTCTCATCTGCTCGTTATTATCATCATTTACTATACCATTCTCAAGAATTTCAAACACGGAACCCTCTTTCAACGAGGAAAGAAAATACATGACCAGACTTCTCTCTTCTTCGGGCTTGTCGAATGAAAGAACTTTCTTTCCTGTCATTAACTCCACAAGGACAACTCCGAAACTATAGACATCACTTTTTTCAGTCAACTGACTAGTGTGTAAGTATTCTGGATCCAGGTAGCCAAGAGTGCCTTGGACCATTGTGGATAATTGAGTTACATCCATTGGAAACAACTTTGAGGCTCCAAAATCAGACACCTTTGCAGTGAAGTTATCATCCAAGAGAATATTAGAAGACTTCACATCTCTATGAATAATTGGAGTAGCAGCTGCAGAGTGCAAATAGGAAAGCACTCCGGCTGTTTCTGCTGCTATCTGAAGTCGAGTCTCCCAAGGAATGGTGGGTGCATTGTCATTGTTGTGGATATGCTCAAAAAGAGTTCCATTGGTTACATATTCATAAACCAGTAAAGGGACTTCTATCTCTAAACAACAACCCAATAGTTTGACCACATTTCTATGGTTGATTTGTGACAATATCGTTACCTCATTAATGAATTGCTCGATTTGACTTTGATCCACTATCTTTGATTTCTTTATTGCCACTGGTTTACTATCTATTAAAAATCCCTTGTACACTGTTCCATAGCCTCCTCTGCCAATGATTCTTTTCTCATCAAAGTTGTTGGTCGCCTTCTTAAGTTCTTCTGCACTGAAGATTCTTGCAGTATCGCTAGTTCCATTTCGTTCAGAGAGTTGTGTTTGTAAAAGAAAACCACCATTTTGCTGAAAAAACTTTTCTTTAAGTTTGATGAGCCTTCTGTTCCTGAGCATGAAGTAGATCCAAGAGCTAACGACAAGCAGCATCAAAATGCCTAGGCCAACACCTACTTGGAAAGCATTTCAAATTTAATTACAGCTGGTACAACAGATCATAAGAAATGGAAATCTTACCAACACAATATATAAACTTACCAAGGCCGATCTTAAAAAACGGTAACGGATTGGATATGCAACTTTCTATTTTCCCATCACCCTTGTACCCCTTGATGCATTCACACATATAACTGCCTTCAGTGTTGACACAAAATGATTGATGATAGCACGTATAATTCCCTTGTTTACATTCATCGATGTCTGCAAATCACTTAAAGCCAAGTAAATTTACATAGAGAATAATAATAATATTAATAAAAGCATAAATTTGAATTGGATATTGAGAAACGATCCAACATTTAAACTTAAAAGGGTACAACCTATATTCGTTAAGTGCGGCTCTATTGCTACCCAAAATAATTCTCGGCACACCCTCCTTTCCTTTCACCCACCATAAAACGTCAAAGTTTAATCTTAACTATTAATAATCATTTTATTATACAAATCCAATGGGTAGAACACTTCCTTAAAAACTGGTATGTAAGGATAGAACTTATCTTTAAAAAACGGTTTGTAAGGAGAGCGTGACCAATGATTTATATACCATTGAATAATCTAATACTTAATCAAAGTGGAATCATATTGAATTAAAGTGTTTCTCTACAAACTTATACAAAATCAAATCGAATTGAATAACACTGAATCAAAAATCAAACAATTGAATATGCGAAAACAAAATTGGAATTATATGGAAAGAGATGTCGACAGGAAAGCTCTCTAGGTGTATCAAATGAACCCTAAATATTAATATGAAGGTATTGGTTGTTGTTTGCATTTATTGATTTTTAAAGTGTTGGTGTACTGTCTACTTTCGTCTTTTCTCTTTCTTGGTTTTGGATTACGGTAATGTTAACGTATCCCATCTAAAATCTCAAGTTTTTTTATCACATCCCATATAGTAGTTGAAGTGTCAAATAGTAAGTGGAAACAATTAATAATATTTTATCTTACTTAACACCTCAACTGACATATGTGTTTGGATGAAAAAGTTGAGATTTTAATTAGGATGCATTATTCTTTAGATTAAGCTTCATTTTTTTTCCCTCTATAGTGTTATTGGGTTGCTTTAGTTTTTCTTTTATTCTTTTTTTTTTTAATTATTTTTGGGTGCGGATCATTGTGTGTATTTATTGTAATTTTCCATACCCCTATTTAGTTGTCAAGAAACCTATTTTTAAAAAGTCAAAATGTCCGAAAAAAAAAACTCACCGTTTATCAAGCATATTTTTTTAATAATTCGATACATTTACTGTCGAACATTTTGTAATGAGTAGAGAGAAAAAAAAAACTGTCAAACAATTTTTTTGATTAAGATTTCTTTACCCAAATTTGATTTTGTGTGATTTTACAAACAATTTAATTAAAATGGTTAATAATATTTAGGTTTAATCATACTGTAAAAATTGTAAAAAGTAAATTATTAATTTTAAAGTTTTTATAATTGGTGCTAGGAGTAAATGGGTGTACTGATAATTATTTCATCCACCTAATCAGTCATTTTCCTATCAGTGCGTTCTGATAGAATTATATAAATATATTGAATGTGAGTCACCCATTTATAAAAGAACTTTGATAAGTATATACATATCAAATCAAAATGTGTAAAATGGATGACTCACATTAAATGTTCTTGTATAATTCCATCAGTACGCACTTATGTGATAATTTTTATCTATTAAATTATAATTAAAAAATAATAAAGGGTTAGTTCAATTACCTTGACAATCATTAGAGATGTATGGATTGCCTTGGTAACCATCCTTGCACTTGCAAAGATATCCTCTGGCACTGTGGTCAGGTGGTTCATAACAGTCACTATTTTCTTTGCAAGCGTAACTTTTATTGTTCCCTGCTTCTGCACAGTTGCCTTGCCCAGTTATTGCCCAATCAACCGCGGTCGGAACTGTAGGAATTTCTTTTGTAATAGTGGCGGACAGATTGCTGGAAGAGAAATTGAATCGGCTTTTTTCAATAACAAATGCATAGCTGCATGGATTGAACTGCGATACTTTTTCATGTGTGTTAAAGCTATAGGCCTTGGCTTTAATTCCTTTAAGCCCTTTAGGGATATCTATCTGACAACATCCAAAGCCAGAGCAAGATCCATTAGTCACATCCTCTAGTCTGTCACACGATGATATGCACCCGGCGATATAATTTTTCTCGTCTATCGTTCCTCGGAGGTATCCATAAGAATCACAGCCAATGACTGTGAACTTATTTTGCGTGTCAGAGATGGTGTATTCGCCCATGGTAAGGGAGGGCGTGTTGTTTGTGTTTTTACCATTTCCATCGTAGCAGTCTTTTGATACGTAGCTCTGGACTTGCAACCGGCCTTCCATGGTTATGTTGGTGACACGGATATTTGATTTCTGCAGCAATGGCATTGGAGGGTTGTTATCAGTACTGTTGCAAGTGATTAAGAAATCTTCATGTATGAAACAACCATCTTCGGTGCCGAATGGATATGGGATTGATTCAAGCTCTCCACATTTTCTGAGGCAGTCGGGCTTGGGACGTTGGTCTAATTGAGCTGTTGTTAGTGCTGCATTAGCTACCATAAACAGTAGCAGCTGCACCAGCATCAATCGGAGACACATTTCACTTGATCCCACTTCAAATAAATTTGTTGTTTACATTCTCTATTGATCTTCGTCCTTTATATAATTACTCCACATGACCAATTCACCAACGCGTCTAATTAAGTTGATTATTCATCACTCATGGCCACTTACCGTTTAAGTGTACAAGTGTATAATTTTCTATGTACATGCATCTTGACAATGTCTTGGTCAAGGTCGTCTTGACAATGACAATGTATACGTTTACATCTTTCTATAAATTAAACAAAAGCTGCGGTGATGATATTTATTATTACATTTTTATTCAAAATTTCACATTTTAAATGCTGTTTGTTATATTAGATGATTCAATCCCTGTTTTTTTTTTTCAAAATGCATCACTTTAGTTCTTCCATCAATCAAATATTAGTCAAATTTAATATAACTTGGATCATTTTGATCATTTACATATATTACATGTTAATTAATTTAAAAAAAAAAAAAATTATCAATTGGCAGTGAAGATCCATTGATAGATCTCTACTGTTGATGGTGAGGACCATCAAGCTATGGACGGAGGTCTATTATAAAAAAAAAAAAATTGAAACTAATATTGTTTGTTGCTAAATTTTATACTTGACAATATTATATCGAATAGATTTACTTACAATCTGTTTGGTGTTTAATATTTCTATGATTGATGATGACATAAAATACTTTTCTAACTCTTGTTCCAACTTTATGAACTTTATTGCATTGATCTAGTGTAAATTTAGTATATTAATCACTAATACTACCCATATCATGTTCTAATTTTTTTACTTTTTTGAAAAGATGTTCTAATATATAAGGTTAGTCTTGCCTATGATATCTTACTTGGTTTTCAAAGCAAACCTATACCTCTCAAATATTTAAAATTTAATATATATTTTTTAGCAGAAATGTCACATTACCCTTGATAGCAGCATACTTAACCAAAAGAGCCTGTGCAAGTTACACAAATTATTAGCTGTTAACACCCAACAGTTTGGCTGCCTGGCTGGGTTAGATTTTGATCAATTTCCATTGATTAATACAAGTCAAGTCAATGTTTCGATACCAAATTAATGGGCCATAGCTGAGCTATATCTCCACCTTCTTTTATGGATAAATTAACACCACCAACCTCCCCATTATTTAACCACCATATGGATATTAGATATGAAAAAAATGTGTTTTTAAAAAAAGTAATGTTATGCTCTTAAATTTCTTTTTCAAACGATATTATATATAAGTTGTCAACATCTTATAAATAATAAAATTATATAGTGAAAAATCTGATGTTGACAAATCAAATCCCACGTCATTTGGAAAAGAATTTTAATTTTTTTTAGAAAACCTAAAATTACTCTTTACAAAAAAATTGCAATCACAAAAATAAGAATAATTTAATCTTTAAATATATTTAGTTTGATACAAAATCCTAGATTCTTCCCTGTTTCTAATTATGTGGATATGATTTTGAAGGAAGTATTTTGCTAATAATGTCGTGAAGACCGGAGTAGAGGACTAATTACACTAAGGTGGCGTTTGATTACCATTGTGGAATAGAAATTGGAATGGTAATAGGAATGAGAATTGGAACGGAAAGGAATGGAAAACTGATTTCTTTGTTTGGTTGAGACTTTAGAATCAATATCTAAATCAGTAATATTTTGTTTGGTTAACAACTGAATGAAATAGAATCAACTGTATTTTGACCAAAATACCCCTAATTACAAAACATTTATAATAACATTATTTATTATGGATAATAATAATAATAATAATATATGAAAGTATATATAATATTATATTTACATATAAATATTATATATATATATATATATATATATTATATATATTTTCATATTTAAATATAATATATTAAAAATATTAATAATATATTATTATTTAATATAATATAATATATATTTTATTATATTATATTTATATTATTATGTAATATAATAATATAAATAATTAGAAAATATAATATATATTTTGGATAATAACAATAAAATATAAAAGTATAAATATAAGTTGTATATATTACATACATAATATACTATAGTATAATATAATATATATATAATATGTAATAATATAAGATATGCAACAATAATATATTATGATAATAATATATATTATGATAATAATAATAATATATATATATATATGTTGTTTTTGGAAATGAGAGTATTTTTAGAATAGAGTTGGAGATAGAGGGTTATTTTTGGAAGAGAAAATTTGTTAATTGAATGGAATGGGCATTCCATTGGTTTTTGGATGGAATGCCCATTCCACCAAAATGGTGGAATCCACATTCCATTAGTATTTAACAAACCAAACAAATGAAATGGATTTCTTTTCATTCCATTCCACACAACCAAACACCACATAAGGTTTGCTCATCTAACACGTACTCTATGAATTTTCAAAGTAGTGTCAAAGCCATAAGGTTGACTGGTTGAGTACTAGACTAAACTATGTCAGAAAATATTTATCATCCAACACATAAACTAACTCATTAGTTTATATTCATAAATCATAATAAGCTGAACAATAACAGACAATTTGCTGAAAAACCCTAAGGCTGTCTTTAGTCAGTGGAATGGAGGTTGGGATGGGAAAGTCAATCTCAATTCCTTTGTTTGTTTTGCTCATTCAGTCATGAAATCCGAATTATTTAAAAATGGTTCGAATGGATTCCTACCTTGAGGTCATAATTTGTATTCCACCATCTTTAAATTATTAAATTTACCAATTTATCCCTAAAATGACAAGTGAAGCTAGAGTCTTCCACAAATAATCCATCTATATATAATTTAGCACCAAAGTCTTGATCAATGGTCATTCAGGACTTTTCTACAAATTCCAGGTAGCAATATGTAGCACATGTAGAATTGCTTTTGTAGATATATTTTGCCATGGCTTCCAGAGGCCTAAAAGTTGGGCCTGTTTGGCATGGCTTCCGAAAGGCTTAAAAGATTTTTTGGATTCCAAAAGTGATTTTTGGAATAGTAAACCCAAAAAAATGTTAGAAAATTTTATTGGTTTTCGGTAATTCATTTTATCATTTACAAAAAATTTCAAATCCGTTTCGATACAAAACACCAACGAAATATCCGAATAACAAATTTGGTACAAAGAATCCTAGAATCGAGTCTCGTGTTTCACACGGCGTACTTAAAACAAATTCACCGTCAACACCGAATGTGTTTAGCGGTTGTCTCCCGAGAGAAAACGATTCACAGTGGTTGTGCGTTAACACCACTACTATCAGCGAACTTAAATCGTGATCTGAACTTACCACAGAAGAATACAAAAGTGAAGAACATGAGCAAGAAGTTACAAGGCATAAAAAAAAATTGGAGTAATTTTTATGTCCGTGTGTTTTCCGTATGTTTCCAAGAATGAGGGGCACTCAATATAGGACATTGTTTGGGTAGTCAGTACCCAGCTATACTGACCAACCAATGGTTGGTTGCCACATAATCCAAAGCAAGGAGAAAATGGTAAAAAATTAAAGAATTTTTACCACGTGGCAACACCTCATTGGGGGGTCAGTATAGTTGGGTACTGATCAATCAATACTCAAGCTTTTTCCCTCAATATATAAGTCATTCATTATATTATATGGAACATTCAAAGAGGAAATCAAGAGACATAATTGGAAATAATTCTCATTAATCATTGCGATTTCAAAAGTCAAAACCGTTTTGATTTCAAAAATTTAATGTTTTAATTAATCCGGAATTAATCAAAATCAATTACCATTAAATTGGTAATTACAATTTTTGAAATTCAAAATTTAAATTCTGATAATGACATAATTAATTTTGAAATTAAATGTCATTCATATACATATACTTAATCAAACATTTATTTTCCCATTAATGTGGGATTAATTATTTTTTTCAAATCCAACGGGTGTATTCCGAGTATCAATTTTTCATTCACCGATTTACCATTTTTCCAACAAAAAAAATACTTTTCAGATTTAGAAGCTCTTCGATAGAAGCCAGAGCTTCTACCGGAAGAGCTAATACAAAAACATGCTAAGTCAGGTTTGAGTTTAATGAATTTTTTATTACCAATTTTTCCCTTCCAATAATAAATAATAAAGGTCTATAATTAACGTGTCCTAATCTAGCAAGCCAAATATTAAAAGAAGCAACAATATAAATGGAAGACTGTTTAAAACATATGATTGGTTGTTGATAAAATGGTTGTAGAAACCAATCATATGTTTTAAAAAAGTCAGGAAAAAAATCAGATCAGTAGAGGATCCAAATCCCTCCCAAATAACCCTTTTCCATGTACAATATATGTGCTTTAGTTAGGACAAACTGGACAAACTTTTCGAATACAAGTTTGAACCCTTTCTTACTAAGCAAATGGCCAGACACCAAATTTTTCTTAATTTCAGGTACATGTAAAACATCAACAAGGGTTACCGTTTTTTCAGAAGTAAATTTTATCATAATTTTGTCTTTCCCTTCGACTATAGATGCATAGAATTACCCATATAGAGATTTTCACTGCTATCAATCTGTTTATATTTTGAAACCAGATTTTTGTCACTGCATATATGCCTTGTAGCTCCGGTATCAATCCACCAGCCTCTAATATTTGAAACCATGTTGACTTCAGATACAACAACTAAAATATCATCGATAATAGTGATATTTGCCTGATTCTTGTGTAGGATTGGCCGAATTATGACCTTTGCGCTGGCAGCAGTCCTTTGCTTCATGTCCCGGCTTTCCACAAACCCAGCAAGTCTTTTTAATCTTTTTGAAGTCCTTGCCTTTTGGCGCATGCGGATTGATAACCTTTTTTTTTTTCATTTTTCTTACCTTTATTTTCTTGAATTTAGGCTTGGAAGTCTGTTCCTCAACCAAATTTGCTTTGGCTTCCACAACAGGCGCTTCAATTTTGTCTCGTTTCATGTGATATTCTTGATCAACTCAAAGCCTTAGGATTAAGTCCTCCATAGACATCTCGCAAAGCTTGTGCTTCAAATGAATTTTGAAATGCTTCCATAATATTGGTGATAATTTCTCAATCATTGCTCCAACCTGAAAATATTCATTCACAGAGCAGCCATCAAAATGTAACTCATGAATTAAATCTAGATGTTCTTCAACTTGCTTAATGACTATTTTTTTGTCAACCATCGTGTACTTGAGAAATTTTCCAATGACAAACTTCTTGGCTCCAGCATCTTCTGTCTTACATTTTTTCTCAGCATTTCCCAGACATCCTTTGCTGTTTTGCATGATGAGTAAGTATCATACAAAGCATCATCCAATCAGTATAGGATATAATTTCTACAGAAGAAATCAGACTGCTTTCAGACCTCGATCGTCACCAACGTTTCATTGGTCACTCAGCCGTTTTGGGAACCTCTTCCCTTACTATATGTGTCAGGTTCATGGTTGTTAAACGGAATAACAATTTTTTGTTGCCATCTTTTGAAATCAACTCCTTTGAATTTCTTAGGTTTCTCATAATGAGGATTCTTGGAGACAGCATTCACATTTATTTATTGTGAATCCATTTTAAATAATCTGTCTTTAGATTGTTGGAACCAACATTCAGTAAATGTGAAATAGAAACAGAGAAGAAAAACATGTATGTATTTAATAACAACAATAAACTACAAACAATAAAAAAATGACAGCCACAAACAATAGAAAAAAATTAATAAAATTGTAAATCTAATACTGACTTAAAAAATCGATAGAGTCTTGCAAAAGAAATGTACAAAATACAGATTTCCACGACTACTCTATGCTTGAAGATCAAACGGTGTCTGCCATCCAGGATGAAACTATCGAATTCTTGAATTTAGCATCGAATTCTGCAATATGACGAACTTTTAGTATTTTCCTCTCGGAACAATATGTATCCAACAGTAGTACGAAAAAAATTGATTGAATTCAGAAAATGATTTCCTGTTTTTATTTATAGATCTAACATGTCTTAACCATGGTGAATTCTATTGGTGTATATGCTAGGCTCAGTTTGTGTTGATTGTCTTTTAATTATGTTAGATTTCTTGCCTGATCTGTACTTGGATATATATAAGGAAATTTACTTATTTATAAAAATATGATTCTAAACACCTTACTTCATTATAATTCATTCTCTACATGTTTGAGTCATAACTTCGTAAATCCGAATGATGTCCACGTGTTACGCAACCGACCATCTATTATACCAGACTAAACTCGATTTCCCCCCGATCAATGGTATTACCCGACCACGACCTCACCCCCGACCATCTTGACAACCCCGATCGGGTCTTCCTACCTGATTCCCGATCCCCGATCATTTGTGTAATCGTGGTCGGGGGGTTTGACGGGTGTTCTTTGGTCAGCTTGGGTTGATTCGATCAGGTTGACTTCTGGTGATGTGACACCCCCGACTCTTATCTTTTGTTGTCGTGTCATATCGTCCAAATTTTATCCAAGGCCGACTCTAACGATTTTGGGACCTGAGGTGAAAGTTTTAAAAAATGGAAAAATGGGTCCCATGACATGTCAAATGAGGAATGAAGTATTGTTACAAATTAAGCCCCATGATTTTTTAACGTATTCTATACATATAATTTAAAAAATGATTTGAGCTCTTCAGAGTTATAATTTTTTTTAATATATTCTATACATATAATTAAAAAACGAACTTGACCTTTCAGAGTCACAATTCTTTTTTCTATAGGCTATAACAACTCACAACATACCCAAAATCCAATACAACATATTAGTTTTAATAATAAAAAAGAACAAAAAAAATAGGGCAAGGATGGTTGCACTTGGTGCACCATCTCAATGCCTCCTTGCCTGATAGAATTTGTAACTAAGAGAGTAAGAGACGAAAATTGAAGTGACAATGTGAAATATGGGACACTGGAATGGAGGAAGTAGAGTCATAGAGAGATGAGTATAAAATGGAGTATTGAGTCATTGACTTGTGAAGAGTTGAGAGGTTGAAAGAAATGAAAAAAATGGAAATTATGAACAATAAAGTAAAGAAGCCTTATTGAATCTCTAGTGATATACCTAATTCAAACCTTTTTTTTCTTTTGACTTTATTTGTAATGAGCTAAATTTTTTTTTTTATTATTTTTTTTTGTTTTAACTTTTCAGTAAACATTGATCAATATGGGCCTTTTTTTTTATCCCAAACATTTAAACTATTACCTAAAACAAATATTTGAGCCTTTTATAAATTAAAATAAAACAAAAATAGATCATTAAACTTCAAAATATGTGAACCTAAAAACGGCGTATAAAATAATACTCAAAATATATAAACATGAAAATAGACCCTTAAACTAATAATCAAAATGTAAAATGTGGCCCTTTAAAAATTGGACCCGGGGTGGCCGCCCCTCTAACCAAGCAGAAGGGCCGGCTTTGATTTTACCAATAACAGTAGTAGTGTGAGTTTTACTTTAGTTTATAATAAAGAATTTGCCTTAAATTAGTTTTCGAAATTTCTTTTGCTTGAACAAATGCATTATGCAATTTGAATTTTTCGCACTTAGAGTAGATTTCCTAGATTAATTAGCTTTAACAGATAGAATTCCCAATCCCCATGAGTGAACTTTTATTTATTGAAAAATACTCCATCACAATAAAGTGTACATATTTCTTATACAGAATTGCTTTCGTAGATATATTTAGTTTCTTAACCTTTTGAATAGGGGCGTAGTCAGGATGTTATTGTAAGGTGGACTAAAAAAATATTAAGTGAAACTAAAATGTGTACACTTTTATATATATATATATAATTTGATTGGTTTTCTTTGGGTTTTTCTAAACATACTTTAAATGAAAAAAGCTAATTATTTGATATGCCAAAACATATATATTACAATTTTAACAGAGTTTTAATAAATTAAAATGATATGCAAGCTTTGAATTCAAAGTTATCAAAAATAGTGAAATTACGATAATTGTAAAATTAAATAATATTAACGACCCTAAACAAGCCAGAATTGATGGTAGACGATTCTAACTTGTCAAAGTCAACTTATGACTTAAAAAGAAACTTTCCTAAAATGACAAAAATTACAAGTACGGGGCCTAAACGATGGAATTTGGCCGAAAAAGGGTGTGCTTCACCGCCATAGACTGTGACTTGAAAACATCCCATCGATTCGCTTCAGATGAAGTCACTTAGCCTTGAATTTAGGATGATCCCTCAAAACCATGTAGAAATTAATTACTTATTCTACATCAATATATATAAAAGTTACAGAAAAAATTTAATTTTTTTAATCAAAATCATCTCCCACCGTGCAAAGCCACAGGTGTGTAGTCTTTCATGCTATCATACACAGCGGTTGAATTGCCACCAACGTCATAAATACAGGTGTTGGATGTCTCGGGAAGCAAGTGCCCTATCTCTCCTCTGTTCACCTCAAAATTATCCCACAAGTGTTCATTCATCCTTCTCAATCCCTCTAATTCCATGGCTACTTCCTTCATTGTAGGCCTCTCCTCACCTTTCACCCATAAACACCTTCTTGCTAGCTCAGCCACTTCTCTCATCTACACTTTAATATCATCATTTACTATACCATTCTCAAGAATTTCAAACAAGGAACCCCCTTTCAACGAGGAAAGAAAATGCGAGACCAGACTTCTCTCTTCTTCGGACCTGTCGAATGAAAGAACTTTCTTTGTTGTCATCAACTCCACAAGGACAACTTCGAAACTATAGACATCACTTTTTTCAGTCAACTGACTAGTTTGCAAATATTCTGGATCCAGGTAGCCAAGAGTGCCTTGGACCATTGTGGATAATTGAGTTACATCCATTGGAACCAACTTTGAGGCTCCAATATCAGACACCTTTGCAGTGAAGTTATCATCTAAGAAAATGTTAGAAGACTTCACATCTCCATGAATAATTGGAGTAGCAGCTGTAGAATGCAAATAGGAAAGCACTTCGGTTGTTTCTGCTGCTATCTGAAGTTGAGTCTCCTAAGGAATGGTGGGTGCATTGTCATTGTTGTGGATATGTTCAAAAAGAGTTCCATTGGTTACATATTCATAAACCAGTAAACGGACTTCTGTCTCTAAATAACAACCCAATAGTTTGACCACATTTCTATGGTTGATTTGTGACAATACCGTTACCACATTAATGAATTGCTCGATTTGACTTTGATCTGTAAAGGATTTCGATTAACACAAAATAACATGCTTAGGCACAAAATTAATTTGGATGTTTAACCTAAACATGTTTCTATATCATACTTAATCAAACCCTAATAAACATATTACTAACCTATATCAATTCAAGAGAAAAGTAGAGATAATTGATAAGCGGAAGCGTACCTGAATCCATTGCTGGAGATTTATGAACGGGTTATGATCTTCCAAATTATCACGACCTTTATGAACTCTAATGTGTTCTATTTTGATCTGTTGATGGGAATACAGAGAAAATAAAAGTATCGTGTAATTTGGGGACCATAACCCTAAATATATAGAATAATCAAATTATTATATGTTGGCTATTTCTAATTCGGTCCCTTAACAAATTAGAAATAGCACTCTTGTAACTACACATTAATTCCATGACAATTATACCTTTAAGCCTTAATACTTTAAATTTTAATTAGATCACTTTAATTTAGGCTTAACCAAAAGATAGCACAACACATTTAATATTCACATGTGTGGCCCCATATGATAGAATTTTCTAACAATCTCTCACTGGGCCACATATGGAACTTTATAAATGTGCATGACTTTATGAGCTCCAAAATTTTACTATCACAATTTAGGGTATATCAGAACAATCTCGTCCATTGATTATGCCGACATAGGATCAAAGCGGTTTTCGTCACATTTAGCGTGACTAAACCCATCAATGGTCACATATACCAACATAATCAAATGACATAGATCAATCATGGATGTGTAGCATGGAAATTACATGCAATGTGATTTATACATGTCTATTCCAACTGGTTCTACTTAATTCCTTAGTGAGATCAAAACTTAACACAATGTAACAGAGTGTAATTAACCAAATACTTTATTTTTGATCAGAAAAATATCCAAATACATAAATACATAAGTATATCCAAAATAAAAATATAGAGCAATAAAATACAAAATTATACAAACTCCCACTATAATGTTTTATCCTCACACAAAATAACACTCATATGAGCAGTGTGCTCATGAAAGACCTTGGTTGGTAATCCCTTTGTAAGTGGATCCACTATCATGGAGTTTGTCCCAATGTGCTCTATGGATATATGTCAACTCTGTACTCTTTCCTTCACAACTAGGAACTTAATGTCAATATGCTTTGACTTAGATGAGCTCTTGTTGTAGTTAGAATATAGCACTGCTGATTTATTGTCACAATATAGTTTGAGTGGTCTTTCAACACCCTCCAGAATGCGCAGTCCAGTGACAAAATTCCACAGCCATATTCCATGGTTGGATGCCTCATATCATGCTACAAACTCTACTGCCATGGTGGAAGAAGCTATGAGTATCTGTTTGACACTCTTCCAAGAAATAGCTCCACCAGCCAACAGGTATATGTAACCTGATGTGGATCTCCTACTGTCTTGACATCCAACAAAAATGGAGTCGGAATACCCTATGATCTCAAATTAATCCGATCTCTTATATGTGAGCATGTAATCTTTTGTTCTCTTCAAATACCTCATAACCCCGCTTGGCTGCTATCCAATGATCCATTGGAGAGTTACTTAAATATCTGCCTAACATACAAACAATGTACACAATATCTGGACGCGTACACACCTGAGCATACATTAAACAATCTACAGCTGATGCATAGGAAATCTTCTGCATTTTATTAACTTCTATGTTACTTTTAGGGCACTGGTTGAGACTGAACTTGTCTCCCTTAGGGACAGGGGTATCACTTGGTTTGCTGTCCTGCATGCCAAACCTTTTGAGCATTGTATCGATATAGCTCCTTTGTGATAATCCAAGAATACCACGAGAGCGATCTCGTTGTATCTGAATTCTTAATACAAAAGATGTGTCACCAAGATCTTTCATCTCAAAATTCTTTGATATAAATCTCGTGGTTCCATGCAACATGCCTTTATCATTTGTGGCAAGCAGTATGTCATCGACATATAAAACCAGGAATATGTGCTTACTCCCACTGAATTTGTGATACACACAATTATCAACAATGTTTATCTCAAAACCAAACGAGATAATCACTTGATGAAACTTATGGTACCACTGACGGAAAGCTTGCTTGAGTCAATAAATGGATTTTGTCAATTTGCAAACCATATTCTTTGGATCTCCCGACTCAAATTTTTCTGGTTGCACCATATAAATTGTTTCGTCATATCTACCGTAATATTCACCACCGCAGTCAGACCTGACACTCTTTATTCTTTTGTTGAGTTGGTTCTCAACTTCAGCTTTAAATGTTTGAACACGTCCAAAGACTGTGATTTCTCATGAATGAGAAATAGGTACTCATAACGTGAGTAATCGTCTATGAATGATATAAAATACTGTTGACCATTCCAAGAAGCAGTAGGGAATGGACCACAGATATCCGTATGTATCAATTCTAAGACGTCTGTAGTTCTGTTGGCACTATTTTCTTTATTTTGGTATGTTTTCCCTTGATGCAATCAATACAAACATCAAAGTCTGTAAAGTCAAGGGAATATAAAAACCCATCAGACACAAGCCGCTCAACTCTAGTCTTAGAGATGTGATCTAAGCGTTTGTGCCATAATGTGGCTAAATTTTCTGTGCTTAGTTTGCGTTTAGTACCTCGTGATTCCACATGCAAGGTTTCATTATAAGAAACGATTGTATCAAGCAAATATAAGTTGTCATATACACATAAAGAACCAGTTCCAACAAATTTTGAATTTATAGATAAACTGAATTGATTGTTTCCAAATGAACAATAATAACCAAACTTGTCCAATAAAGAAACTGAAACCAAATTCCTTCTAAAAGATGGTACAACAAAAGTATCTGATAAATCCAAATAATAACCAGTTCCTAATAACAACCTAAAATGCCATATCGCCTCCACTTCTACCGATTTTTCATCGCCCACAAAGATGTTTCTTTCAGCATCACTTGGTTTTCGGTAGCTCAGGCAACCCTGCATAGAAACACTAATGTGAGTAGTAGCACCAGAATCTAACCACCACGTGTTTCTAGGTACTGAAGCTAAATTTACCTCAGAACAGACCAAAGTAAGGAACGTACCTTTCTTTGCACGCCAAGCGTGATACTTGGTACAATCTTTCTTCACATGTCCAGGCTTGTTATAAAAGAAACAATCTTCTTTATCCTGCTGATGTTTCTTTTGAGCTGGACCCTTAGCAGCTTCATTATTCTTTCTCTTTTTGCTCTTATCTTTAGAGCTGCTAGCCAAATGAGCACTTTCGGTCCTGTCTCGCTTCAGTCTCTCTTCCTCTTGGACACAGTAAGAAATGAGCTCATTAAGAGTCCATTTCTCATTTTGACAGTTGTAACTGACCTTAAACTGGTTGTATTGTGCAGGAAGTGATATTAATACCAAATGCATGAGCAAGTCGTCAGACAGCTCGAGCTTCAGTGCCTTAAGCTTAGAAGCAATATGAGATATTTCCATAATGTACTCCCTAATGTTCCCTTTGCCTTTGTACTTTATAGAAATCAAGTTTTGCAAATGCGTGTTTGTTTCTACCTTATCGTTTTTAACAATACGCTTTTCAAGGAACTCCTTGGCTTTGGTTATCTTTTTAGATACCCCACCCCTAAATGCCTCCGAAATGCCACGATTGATGATCATAAGACTCATGCGATTTGAGCGATCTCACTTCTCAAAGTTCTTCCTATCATCAGAAGAACTTGCATCCGTAAGAGAAGCGGGTTGCTCAACCCGAAGTGGAAGGTCTAGATCTATGCAGCCGAGAACAATTTCAATGTTCTCTTTCCAATCTTTAAAGTTAGTCCCATTAAGTACATGTATAGAGTTGATATTATTAGATATAGAAGAAACACTAGCTGTAAAGAGAACAAAACAAACAAACAAACATGCTCACATTAATAACTAAATATAATAATCAACAAATTCAAATAATGGTAAATCACACCTCAAGATACCTAGCACATCATTAATATCAAGTCTTTGGACAGTAATATTAATTGTAAGTGGTACTCTTGTTGTAGTGATAAAACATTGATAATAATTAATGTCAAATAATAAATCTATCTTTGGATTGACTTATTATTCACATGTTAAAACTTTACAATCGTCACATATTTATCACTACAGGTGTTTGTGTAATTCGGCCAAGTATTAACCTTCCTTTGGGCCGACTAATACTCGCATGAATTTACACACACACATAAACATCCAACATCCCTCATGAATAATCTACACAAGAGAGGTCACTTTGGCGACATCTTGTTTCAATTAGACCATTTAGAATGATGAACCACCTTAATTAACCATAAAAGGTATACCTAAATATTTGAATCTGTGTTGATCCTTATAATAAAATGAAAATAAATAAAAATTTATTTTATTTTATCAAAATTACAAAAGTGTCCCTTTTTGTAAAGTTACAGAAAGGCCCCTCAAGTTTTCGTAATTACAATTTAGCCTAAAACTTTTGAAAATTACAAATTGACTCGGTAACTTTTAATAATTATAAATATACCCTAAAACGATTTCATAATTGCAAACAGGCCCTGTAAGTTTTTGAAATTATAAATCGACCCCAAAAATTTATTAAAATTACATAATGACCTAAATAAATTGCAAAACGGTCCTTCAAGAATATCAAATTTTCAAAAGAAGGGTCTGACAAAAAAAAGAGGTTATGTAAACCCTAGTTCATTGCCTCCACCACTTAAGACCTCCACGTCGTCACCAGAGGGCACCAACGATCGGCAGGGAAGTAGGCATGATCGGCAGGGAAGTAGGCACGATCGGTGATGCCACACCGATCGATCGAAGCAGCGCACGTCCGAAGATCGATCCTCTTGGATCAAATGAGCGGCGGCCGATCTGGACCAACAACAACCGGCGTTGCAAGCGCCCGATCTGGATCATCGATGACCGGCGAAGCTGATCGGAACTGAATCAGACCAAGATCGACAACGAGTCTGGGTTGAAACCCAACAACCCATAAATTTGACCTTTTTTTTTCGAAATCATCTAGTTTTTTTTAAGTACAAAATCATATAGAAAAACGATTTGTCCGTACTGAATCCCAAATAACCATATTAGATTCACTCATTCTTTACAACAAAAAATTAAAAATAAAACTCAAACACCGAAGATCAAAACCCAAATAATATTCTAAAAGAACGTCATCGATCTAAACCCTAGAATTTCTAGAAATTTCTTAAAACAAAATATCAAAATCTCAATTCTCAAGAATCGATCGTGGGTGGCTCTGATACCAAAATTAAAGGATTTCGATTAACACAAAATAACATGTTTATGCACAAAATTAATCTGGATGTTTAACCTAAACATGTTTCTATATCATACTTAATCAAACCCTAATAAACATATTACTAACCCTAATCAATTCAAGAGAAAAGCAGAGATAATTGATAAGCGGAAGCGTACCTGAATCCATTGTTGGAGATTTGTGGACGGGTTGTGATCTTCCAAGTTATCACGACATTTATGAACCCTACAGTGTTCTATTTTGCTATGTTGATGGGAATACAGAGAAAACAAAAGTATCGTGTAATTTGGGGATCCTAACCCTAAATTTATATAATAATCAAATTATTATATGTTGGCTATTTCTAATTCGGTCACTCAATAAATTAGAAATAGTACTCTGGTATCTACATATTAATTCCATGACAATTATACCCTTAAGCCTTAATACTTTAAATTTTAATTAGATCACTTTAATTTAGGCTTAACCAAAAGATAGTACAACACATTTAATATTCACATGTGTGGCCCCATATGATAGAATTTTCTAACATGATCAACTATCTTAGATTTCTTTATTGTCATTGGCTTACTGTCTATTAAAAATCCCTTGTACACCGTTCCATAGCCTCCTCTGCCAATGATTCTTTTCTCATCAAAGTTGTCGGTCGCCTTCTTGAGTTCTTCTGCACTGAAGATTCATGCAGTATCGCTAGTTCCACTTCGTTTATAGAGTTGTGTTTGTAAAAGAAAACCACTGTTTTGCTGAAAAAACTTTTCTTTAAGTTTGATAAGCCTTCTATTCCTGAGCATGAAGTAGATCTAAGATCTAACGACAAGCAGCATCAAAATGCCTAGGCCAACAGCTGCTTGGAAAGCATTTCAAATTTTAATTACAACTGGTACAACAGATCATAAGAAATGGAAATGCTTACCAACACAATATATAGACTTACCAAGGCTGATCTTAGTAACCGGTAACTGATTGGGTATGCAACCTTCTATTTTCCCGTCCCCCTTGTACCCCTTGATGCATTCACACATATAACTGCCTTCAGTGTTGACACAAGATGCTTAATGATGGCACATAGAATTCCCTTGTTTACATTCATCGATGTCTACAAATCATTTAAAGCCAAGTAAATTTACATAGAGAATAATAATAATATTAACAAAAGCATAGATTTGAAATGAATATTGAGAAACAATCCAACACTTATACTTAAAAGGGTACAAACTATATTGGTTAAGGGTGGCTCTATTGCTCCCAAAATAATTCTCGGCACACCCTCCTCTCCTTACACTCACGATAAAACGTCAAAGATTAATCTTAACTATTAATAATCATTTTATGATACAAATTCAATTGATAGAATTCATCCTTAAAAACCGGCTTGTAAGGATGAAATTTATCCTTAAAAAACGGTTTGTAAGGAGAGGGTGACCAATAAGTTATATACCATTAAATAATCTCATACTTAGTCAAGGTGAGATCATAACATTTGAATTAAATTGCTTCTCTTCAAACTTATACAAAATCAAATCGAATTGAATAACACTAAATCAAAATCAAACAAACTTAAAACGGGAAAACAAAATAGGAATTATATGGAAAGAGATGCCGACAATAAAGCTCTTTTGTTGTATCAAATGAACCCGAAATATTAATACGAAGGTATTGGTTGTTGTTTGTATTTATTGATTTTTAAAGTGTTGTTGTAGTGTCCACTTTCTGCTTTTCTCTTTCTGGGTTTTATATTACGGTAATACTACATATTCCGTCTAAAATCTCAAGTCTTTTTATCCCATCCCATGTGACAGTTGAGGTGCCAAATAGTAAGGGAAATAAGTTAATAATGATTTATCTTACTTAAAATATGTATCCACCCATCATTTGACACCTCAACTGACATATGTGTTGGGATGAAAAGTTGAGATTTTAATTAGGATGGCTAGCATTATTCTTTAGATTAAGCTTCATTTTTTTTATATTTCTTATATAGTGTTATTGGTTTGCTTTGGTTTTTCCTTTTTTAAAAAATATTTTTTATTTTTGGGTGTGTATCGTTGTGTGTGTTTATTGTAAAAACTCACCGTTTATCAAGCATTTTTTTTTGTAATAATTTGATACATTTACTGTCGAACATTTTGTAAAGAGTAGATAGAAAAAAAAAACTGTCAAACAATTTGTTTGTTTAAGATTTCTTTACCCAAATTTGATGTTGTGTGAGTTTACAAACAATTTGATTAAAATGGTTAATAATATTTAGGTTTAATCAAATTGTTGAAATTGTAAAAGGTAAATTATTAAATTTTAAAATTTTTATAAATGGTGCTAGGAGTAAATGGGTGTACTGAAAACTATTTCACCCAACTATTAAATTATAATTAAAAAATAATAAATGGTTAGTTGAAGTACCTTGGCAATCATAAGAGATGTATGGATTGCCTTGGTAACCATCCTTGCACTTGCAAAGATATCCTCTGGCACTGTGGTTAGATGGTTCAAAGCAGTCGCTATTTTCTTTGCATGCGTAACTTTCATTGTTCCTTGCTTCTGTACAGTTGCCTTGCCTAGTTATTGCCCAATCAAGACCAACTTTGCCCAATCAAAACTTCTTCTGTAATAGTGGCAGACAGATTGCTAGAAGAGAAATTGAATCGGCTAGCTTCAATAACAAATGCATAGCTGCATGGATTGAACTGCGATACTTTTTCATGTGTGTCAAAGCTATAGGCCTTGACTGCAATTCCTTTAAGCCCATTAGGGATATCTATCTGACAACATCCAAAGCCAGAGCAAGATCCATTAGTTACATCCTCTAGCCTGTTACACGATGATATGCACCCGGCGCTATATTTTTTGTCGCCTATCTTTCCATCGATGTATCCATAAGAATCACAGCCAATGACTGTGAACTTATTTTGCGTGTCAGAGATGGTGTATTGGCGCCCAATGGCAAGGGAGATCTTGTTGTATGTGTTTTTATCATTTCCATCGTAGCAGTCTTTTGATACGTAGCTCTGGACTTGCAACCGGCCTTCCATGGTTATGTTGGTGACTTGGATATTTGATTTCCGCAGCAATGGTATTGGAGGGTTGTAATGAGTACTGTTGCAAGTGATTAAGAAATCTTTATGTAGGAAACAACCAGCTTCTGTGCCGAATGGATATGGGATTGATTCAAGCTCTCCACAGTTTCTGAGGCAGTCAGACTTGGGACGTTGGGTTAAGTGAGCTGTTGTTAGTGCTGCATTAGCTACCATTAACAGTAGCAGCTACACCAGCACCAATCGGAGACACATTTCACTCGATCCCATTTCAAATAAAATTGTTGTTTACATTCTCTATTGATCTTCGTCCTTTATATAATTACTCCACATAGTGGTGTAATAATGGAGTAGCCCGGCTCATTAGGCACGGCCTGGCCAGGTCCGTTTTCGGAAACGGGTCGGGTGCCAGCCTGCCTCAGGCGGGCCGTGCCAGGAATGTCCGCGTGCCTGGTCCGGCGTGCCTGATCTGACGGGCTTGGCGAGCCTGGTCCATAATCATTTTTCAAATTAAGTTTGTTTGGATTTAGTGTTTAGGGTTTAGGATTTTAAATCCAAAAATGAATAAATAAAACAAACAATTTTTTATTTATTTAATTATTTTTCACTTATGGAATTCAGTATTACATATTTACATGATTGTCTCATTAAGAACCTTACCAAGAGAAACCCAGTGGGATAAAAACTTGGTAATGGAAAAATAGTGCAACCGTATTACAACTTACAAGTAAATAATAAATACATATGTAAAAGTATAATCTAGTTCTGGCTCTGACCATTACATACAGATTCATCATATATAGATTGTTGAAATTTAGAATAAGCTCTTTATCTACAGTTTGATTTTGCAACCTTTTTTTAGCATGCTCCCAATCCCGAAGGCATGTTAATACCTCCACCATCTCCGGAGATAAACAACTTCTTTTTGGTTCAATTATGCATCCACTGGTGCTGAAAGATTGTTCTGAAGATACCGTTGACACGGGAATAACTAGTACGTCACGTGCTAAGTGTGACAGAACTGGATACCTATACGTATAGGTCTTCCACCATAACAACAAATCAAACTCTTCATTGTCTTCAACAGCATTGAACTGTGCTTCAAGGTACCTAATCTGTTCGGTACAAGAAGATGGGTCAGATCTTTGCCCTAAAGAAGTACTTGCTGATTTGTCCTTTTTTCGCCTTTTCAGAAGGCTCCAACTTGTTTGCTTCGGCTCTGTCTCCGGTTGTGTTGATTGGGGGGGGTGTCAATGTTGTCAAACCTGCTCTCATAAATACGAAAAATCTCGAACAACTTGGTTCGAATGTCAGTAATTTATTCTGAATAATCTACTGACAAATTAATACCAATAAACTCAAGCAAAACTTCTAAACCAGATAATTTAACCATAGGATCTACTATAACACTTAAGGCATAAAGTAGAGGAATGTTAGTCAAATATTTTTTCAACTTTGTCTCCATGGCAACAACTGCAGCGCCTAGATGTTCATCTTCTCTATAACTGTTTAACACTTCAGACATTTTCACTATCTGATAGATTGCCTGGGAAGATGTGGGGTAATAGACCTCGGAAAGAGTTACAGTGGTATTGTAAAAAATCTTTAGAAATTGAACAAAAACCTTTGTCACATACTAATCGTCTGTGGTAAGTGTTTTTGCTTCAGGACGACCTGTTTCGGCCAATTTCATGTTATAAAAACATGTAATGGTTGTATCATATTCCAAACAATTTTCCAACATTAAATAAGTAGAGTTCCATCTTACCGGCATATCAGTTTGGAATCGTCGGGGTTTGAGACCATTTAATCTATAGTGTCTCTTGAATTCACTGAGTCTAGGATTAGAACTGCAATCCAAGAAATTTCATCTCTGATGCGATCTATTTGGTCGCTTATCTGCTTTAAACCAGCCTGTACAACTAAATTTATAATATGACATGCACACAGTTGATGGAAGAAATAACCTCCATCTTGCGGGATATTTCTTGCAACAAACATTGCAATAGAACTAGTATTTGCAGAAGTATTATCTAATGTGATCGAAAGGATGCAATGCGTGATTTCATACCTTTCTAAAACAGAAATAATGACATTAAAAATGTTTTCTGCGGTATGTACAAAATCTATAGGACGAAAACCAATAATTCTTTTTGTTATCCTCTATTCTTTTTGTTATCCTCTATTCAGAATCTAAATAGTGTCCCGTGACACATAAATAGTCCTGTTTGGAACATGCATTCCAAATATCAGAAGTTAATGCAACAGAGACACTTAAATGCTGTATTTCAGCAATCAAGTCATCTCTTTAGGTTTCAAACAATCTTATCAAATCAATTCTAGTGATAGTTCTAGAAACAGGTTTAAATTGAGTATTATATGCAGATGTTATTAATTCTTTATAAAATGGACTCTCACCAACACTGATCGGTTGATCAGTTTGTGCAATGTATCGTGCCAAGCACTCTCTAGCGTGCCAAGCACTCTCTAGCGTGCATGGCGTCGAACTGCCACGTCGTAACCGACCCATTTAGGTGCCGTTGTAGTTGTGTCTGGGTTGTAGTGTCTACCTGTCCATGAGCAGGTATACATTTCTGCATATGCCTTTTCAAATGTCCGGTTCCCGTCCTACTTGTGGCATAATCCTTATGACAAAACTTACATTTAGCTCTAGGCTCGGAGGTCCCGTCTAGAAGTGTCATTTGGACTATGTTGAAACACTGCCACACATCTGACGTTAATTTCCTAGGACGTGATGTTGGTGTAACGGCGAAACCAGAAGGTCCCGCTTGAGTATGGGTCGACTCTGAAATATCAAATTCATTGTTGAGTATGTTCAAACCGTCCGGAAAATAAGGCTGCTGGTTATGATCCATTTTTTGAAGTAAAAATATGAGCACTATAGTCATTAATAGTCAAATTAAAAATCAACATTTACTAACAAAATATTTTTAAATTAATTACTAACCTTAACAATCTTAATTTACTAACAATAATTAATAAAAAATAATACGACACTTAAAAATATTATTTTACTTCAAAAAAAAAACAACTACACTAAAAGTTCATAATCTACTAACTAAAAATATTAAATTCACTACTACAAATTAAATTGATAAATTTACTAACAACAAATATTTAATTAAATACTACAAATAAAAATCTTAATTTACTAATAAAACTTATTAAAATTAACCACTGCACTGAAAATTCATAATCTACTAACAAAAAATATTAAATTCACTACTATAAATTAAATTGATAAATTTACTAACAACAAATATTAAATTAAACACTACACATAAAAATCTTAATTTACTAATAAAACTTATTAAAATTAACCATTACACTTAAAATTCATAATATACTCATAAAAAATATTAAAATAAACAACTACACTAAAAATTCATAATTTATGAACAAAAAATATTAAACTTAACTACTACACTTAACATTCATAATTTACTTATTAACAAATTTAAATTCAATAATACAAATTATTTCTAAATTTAGTAATAACAAATATTAAAATTACTACTAAACTTAAAAATCTTAATATACTAAACAAATAATATTAATATTAAAGCACAAAAATTGATAAACTAACTAACTAAATAAAAATGTTTTTATTTAGTAACTACAGTCTAAACATAAAAATATAAATTTACTATCAAAAAATGTTTGAACAAAAGTAATAAGAAAATTGTACCTTTAAAATTTGGTGTGTTGATGGAAAATTTAGAGAATTTTGTAGAGAGAGTAATAATGAAATTGAATGAAAAAATGTAGATATTTGGAGAATGTAGAGATTGAGATTTGAGAGAATGAGAGATTGAAAGAATGATAGAGAGAGTGAATGGAAAATGAAATTGATGGAAGTATTTATAGAAAAAATTGATTTGTGGGTCAAAATTTTATTTGGGATATTTTAGAGGGTTTTTTGTAAAATTTCAAGCCTCCGACGGTTGGAATTCAAAATCCAACCGTTGGATTGGAGGGATTATTTAAATATATATATATATATATATCAAACAGTCGAATTGTCGGTCTGGGGGTCTGGCGCGTCGACTAGGCTTGCCGTGGCGGGCCGACCCACCCGACCTGATACCAACAGCCCGGTAGGCGGCCTGTCACGGATCGGGCTTCGGCCTGGCCTGCCTCCTTCACGACCCGTTTAACCTCGTGGACTACCCGAACCGTTCTGTCTCGGGCTGGTCCATAATTACAGCATTAACTCCACATGACATGACCAATTCACCAACGCGTCTAATTAAGTTGATTATTCATCAGCACCTGGCCCCATACCATTTAAGTGATAAGTGTATAATTTTCTACATACATACATCTTGACAATGTCTTCGATGACGATGACAATGTATAAGTGTACAACTTTCTATAAATTAAACTAAAGCTATGGTTATGATATTAATTATTTCGTGTAATTTCACTAAGATCTCTATTTTTTTTATTCAAAATTTTGTATTTTAAACATTGTTTGTTATATTAGATGGTTTAATGCATAATAATTTTTTTTTCTTTCAAACTATATCACTTTAGTTCTTCTATCGGTCAAATATTAGTCAAACTTAATGGAATTTGGATCATTTTGATCATTTTCATATAATACATGGCAATTAAATTATTTATTTTAAAAAAAATATATCAATCAGCAGTGGAGATGGTGGAGATCCATCTAGCTATGGATTGAGGTCTATTAGGAATTTTTTTTTTTTGAAAGTAATATTGTTTTGTTGCTAAATTTCGATTTTTTATTTTATTATTATTATATTGCTGCAGACTATTACCATTTGGATGATTAATCATAAAAAGAAAGTTTAAACACAAATTTATACTTGACAATATTATATGCTTATATCGAATAGATTTACTTACAATTTGTTCGGTGTTCGATATTACTGTGATTGAGGATAATATAAAATACTTTTCTAACTCTTATTCCAACTTTATGAACTTTATATATATATATATAAAAAAAATTGAATAAATATTTTTAAATGGAGATTTTTTAAGGTGTTTTAAAATGAAGATTAAGTGAACAAAAAAAAGTGTTTTTAAAATTAGGATTATTTTTTTTTGGAAAGAAATATAAGATTAATTGAAAAATAAGAATTTTAAAAACAGAACAGAATTTTTTAATAAAAAAATGGACACACCAATCTAACTTAAAAAAATTCGAATAAAAAAAATGAAAAAAACACTTAATGTCTTTAACAGTTCGTTAGTCCTATCAACAAAAAAAAAACCACAATCCCTTCCTAATTTATTCGATCTCTTCCATGAGAGATTAAGCCATATTTCTTCCAAAAATGGAGTCATTTCGTCAATTCCACCAGCAACATAAATCACAATATCTTCCTATTATGATGCAATTTGTTCAAAAAAATAATAAAAAGGAAAAAAAAAAGCTCAAAATCAATTTATAAATAAGAAAAACTATGTTTTCCAAAGAAATAAAAACAAAGTAGGTAGGAATTGTGATTTGTGTTGTTAGTAGAACTGGCAAACTGACTCAATATAGTTCAATCACTAATGGATGAGATTGAACAAATTAGGAAGGGATTGTGAATTTGTGATTCATGTTGTTGGTGGAATTGTCGAACAGTTAAAGGTAGTACAATTTTTCAAAAATTGTAAAATTTGAATTTTATTTAAATTAGATTGGATCGTTCCATTTTGTAATGAAAAAATCCATTTTTTTTTATTCTTAATTTTCAATTAATCTTAATTTTCTTTCCAAAAGAAATCTGTTTAAAAAAAATCTTAATTTTAAAAACAGATTTTTTTTCACTTAATCTTCATTTTAAAATACCTTAAAAAAGACTTCATTTCAAAATACTTATTCAATTTTGTATATATATATATATATATATATATATAATTCTTCAAATGACTAATTTATCCTTAGTTTTGATAGTCAAAATTGGTCTACGGTTTAATTTGACCAATTTTGACTAACGATAGGAGAGGTGAGTGTCAATTATAAATAAAGTTGTTTTCGTGTATAAAAGAGCAAACCTTAGAAGAGTTTTGTGTAATTAGTTATTTTATATTTTTGGTGAATCAGAGGTATTTTTATCTTTTATCATTTTGTAACGGTCAACTCGCATTCTTAACGGTCAAACCCTAACGGCAGGGGAGGTGAGTGTCAATTAACGGTAAAGTTGTTTCCATATATAAAAGAGTAAACCTCAGGGGAGTTTAGTGTAATTTCTTCTTTCAACAATGTTTGTCTTAGTCATGGATGAATTATCAGTTGAACATAGTATTGGCCAACTAGAAACCTAGGGATTGATAATTTATGTTCAGAAACAAATTTATCTAAAATTGATTATGACTTCCCATATTGTTTATGGTTAGTGTTTGATAAGAATCGTTTGATAACTTTAATGCCTTGAAAAAGAATATTGTGATTTTATCCTTAATTTAATATAATAAGAAATTTAGAAAATAAAAAATAAAAGAATTAAGAATATTAATGGATCTCTACTGTCTATCTCTATAATGGATGGTGGATATCAAAATTTTAAAAAATACAAATTAAAAATCAATAATCGGTTAAAAAAAAATGATTGGATTTAGATCTATTCAATCCTTTTTTCTTTTTTTTGTAATTTGATCTTCATCTATTTTTGTGAACAAAATTTCTATTCTTTCTTCTTTTCTTTTTTTTTTCATAAATAGTTCTGCACTTTTATGGACAGTGAAGAATTAGAAATATTATTTATTTTTATTTTTACCAATTTTTTAAATTTTTTATTTAGTAATATCTGGGTTTTTCGACCTTTAACCCTTTTGTAACAGTCAATTTCAACATTTAGTAGTCAAACAGTAAAACTATGGAAGATCGATGTTAATTTTTAATAAAATTGTTTCCGAATATAAATTGTCAAACCAAATGTAGGTAACCAATATTTTGTTCTTATAAGTTTTAATCAAAGTATTATCTTCGCTTTGGATAGATTATCGGTTTATACAACCAAATGATTAAGCATTATCATACAATGATACAAGGCTTTAAACCTTAAATACTTTATTTAAAAAATAAATAAAACAAACTCTAAAAGGCTTCATAAATGCTAGATGTGGCTACCTACCACATTTTCATGCTTATAATCCCCTTACTAGCTCGTTGTGCTCACATGCATTCTCATGACAAACAATTATATATATATTTCTTGAGTTTCTCATTCTTTCAAACAATTATAGCTAAATTGAAAGGTATTTTAAAATTGTGTTTTATAATTAGTTAAGTTTTAATTACTACTCGATAAGTTATTTCTAATGGTTCTTGTTTGTATATTGTATTTTAATTCTCTCAATACATGATTATCAATTTTGAACACTAATCAAATTTTAATATTTAACTTACGATGACATTAATTTCTTATCCAAGAGCAATATCATTTCCACAGGGATAAATTATATATAAGATTTTTGATGATGTTTTTAATCTCACAGAAAATTGGACAAAAAATGTCTCTCGGTGACAAAGGATCTAGCTCAAAGGGAATTGAAAAACCATTTACCGCTCTCATCGTTGATGACAATTCTTTGATGCTTAAGATGCATGAATCAATCTTGAAATCGATTGGAATCACTACTCAAGTAGCTCATAATGGGAAAGAGGCAGTTGATATTTTTCATTCCGGAGCTAATTTTGATATTGTGTTTATGGATATGGAAATGCCAATCATGAATGGTATTGAGGTATGATTTGCAATATTGGATTTGAATATTTACTTGTACTTGACAAGAAAAGGAAATAAGATTATTTCGAGGGCTAAGATGAGATAAAAATACCTACTTTATTAAAATTTCAAATAAACTAAAAATATTGGCATCTCAAAAAAAAAAATACCAGCCTGTATAAAAGCTTGAAAATATACATAATCGATATTTAATTATTTAAATCGCTTGGTAAAGCCACTGTTATACAATTAAATTTTACTTATATATACTAATACTGAAATTATACACATCTTCACAATATAGGCAACGAAGGAGCTGCGAGCTATGGGTGTGGTTTGCAAAATTGTGGGTGTGACCTCTTGCGAAAACGCCGCTGAAAAAGAAGCCTTCAAACAAGCTGGTCTGGATATCCTCCATGAAAAGCCTCTAACTCTGGCCAAAGTCAACTCTATCCTTGAGCAGCCCCATAATTGATCATGTGGTGGTCACCATGAAGTTAATGTTTTTGTCTTGTCATTTTAATTTCTTGAATTTTACTCGTTAATTATTTAGTATGGATCTTTTATATACATTTTGATTGTCAACTTATATTAATTTAACATAAAAATCCCTTGATTCCATACAATAATCCCATTTAGAAACTTGATGCCTTTTCCTGTTACAGAGAAAAGATTTCAAAATTGAACAAATCCCATTTAGATTCATGCACGCACATTACAATATGCAAAATACCAGAAAATATTCATTTCATAACTTCAAACACAAAATGAAATGGACAGAACTATCAAACATACTAGGATCCAGTTTTTAGAAGCAGAAGTATATTGACCTGGTCTAGAAATTTTGTCAACTAGATTCGTTCGATCATATGGTAACTAACACTGTAACACCACTGTAACACCAAAGGAGCGGCTCCTCAAATAGTTTGTATATTTTTTGCTTTCATCTCAGAAATCCCATACAACAAAACAGTGGAACTGTACGGCAGCGTACTAGGGAAACTGGCAAACCAAGGCTTTGATCAATTTTGTTGCAGCAAATAGCAAACCTGAGAAGGTGAAGTTTAAGCACTAAGCATCCAACACAAGTCTGACACAAAGAATGGTTAGAATTGCCGCCTCTTTTTGGGGCCAGGGCCTGTAAGATGATATTGGTACGGGTTCTGTGAGGCTGAGCAGTATATATCAGGCACAAAAACTGCGCTATCAGACTGGTTCTGAGAATTTTTCGGCCAATATAGCCCTGAGGCTGTTGGAGGGGAAGGAACTTGTGGCACAGCCCAGGAGGTCTCGGGAACATGACCCAAGCATTCATCATCATCATGTTCTTCGTCAGCAGATCTTATATCAGAGTCTCCTCGCTTGCCAGTATCATTCTGGAAGTACCCACACACAATAAGAAACAAAATAGTTAAGATATTGAAAGAAACCCACAATAAACAACCTTCTTATGGAAGAAACTAGTGCAGTTAATAATGCTGAATGGTTAATTTAATTAACTTTACTACAAAGATCTAATAGGGGGCAGACTAGAGAAAGAGACATGAAACTTACAAGTCTGCTCACATTTCATATTGGAGACTGGAAATCATTTTTAAATTTTATAATAAATTTAGGATGGTCATTAACTTAAATAGATGCATGTGTATTAAATAGAAGAAACCGAGGGTTCACACACAAAGTTCAAAATTATAGTTAAACGAAAATATATAATCAAATATTTATGCACAAAAGCTAAATTGAAAAATGATCAGAAAATCCCCTACCTTAAGTTGACTATTAGTTTAATCAAATATAATAAAGTGCAGTTATTTAGGCAATATGACATGTAAAAGTCATTAAAAGTTGAAAAATAAAACATAAAAAAAGACCATTTACAAAAATATGCTACAAATAATAATAATACATGTAGGAAGCCAGCTTTATTTTATTTTCCAAAATTAAAATTAACTTTCATTTATTTACTTTAATAGCTAATTAAGATATTTTTAATTTATTTTTCTTAACCTTTTCTAGCTCATATTATTAAAAAAAATCTTTTCTAATTTTTAGCAGACTGCATAAGTACGTTTGTGATCATTTTTCAAACTATGTGCCTAAGTTTTCGAATTAGGTGTTAAAAGAATGTCATTTTGTCAGACAGCAAAGACTTCTCTGAAACTGATCTTTTAGATTACCCAACTTCAAAATAGAATGCATAAATTGACTACACTTCCACAGGTTCAACTGTTTGGTTCCATTAAGTGTTATCACCACCACTATATCTACAACGCAACCCTCGATGGCAGATCAACCTAAATGCCACCAAAAAAATAATTCTTTGTTTCAATGCAGCAAATCTCCATCACCATCAGTGCCTGTGGTTCTTTCACTTTCATAGGCTCCATGTATCATGTGTGCATGTTCATGCAAGTATAATCATGTAAGAGAGGATGAATATCCTAGTGAACACCATTCCAAAAAGTCAATGTCAGCATAGCCATACATTTTTGTAGATATCCTAGTAAAAACCCTTTTTGGCATTGATGAAGCAACAAATATGATCAAACAAACAACCCTATAATTCAGAAGATGGTGACCTTCACAGAAGTGCAAAATGAAACCGAATATCAACTTTTGTCCAGTAAGTAAGCATACCTTAGATGATCCATTATCCATGTAGCCATAATTTTGATTGAATTCAGGTAGTCCAAGGAAATCATCCATCTGCCAGGACGGAATGCTTCCAGCAGCAGAACCCCCAGCAAATGACACTTTTGTCATTGTAAAATCCCCACCTCCACCTGCATTTCTAGGTAAAACTTGGTTGTATTCTCCGGTCAATGACATTGGGGTACCCCTTCTAGATAACGAATGGGATTTTGTTTCTGAAACTTTTTCTCCTGAAGTTGACTTGACTGTGGAAGAGGATCCACCAAGGTCAGCTGGTTCTAAGCCTACTTTTACCCCAGTAAGCAAAAATCTCTGATGAGCAGACACATAGGTGTTAGCTGTATGTATGGCAACATCGCATTTCCTGCAGAGTAAGGCTCGATCTTCTAGACAAAAGAAAAAGCCAGATGTTTCCTGCAAGAAGTGATCCCATCCTCACTATTTAATCAAAATGAAAAAACAATTATATAAGAAATCAGAAACCAACAAATTCAGGAATGTTTAATAAAAAGCATTTGACATCAGCTCCCTCTAACACCACTATTAGGATGTCTATATATTTTAGAAAAGAGAAAATACAGCAAAACTAAAAAATTAAACAAACAATTATGCCCAGTGCATTAAGGAGAAAGCTGGACGCATTGAAGAAATACAACATCAAATATAGGGGGGAAATGTTATGGAGAAATGCATTTTACACCACTTGTTGATAGGGAATAGGGGATAGTTATCTAGATAGTATTAGTTATCAATACTTATCTTCTCAAGAGATTAGTTTATGTTTGTTTATCTTTATTAGGAGTTAGGTGTTTCTCTTTCATACTGTTAGCTATAAAAAGGCCGCTTCAAAGCCTTTTGTATCATACTTGAATTATGAATTGAATTATTAGTATGTTTCCCAATCTCATGTTCTTTTGAATTTCTCCCATTTATGTTCATTCTCTGTTTCTAAACCCTAATTCTCTCTAGTCTCCCTATTTCTACTGTTCATCTTATATCAGTTTGGTATTAGAGCCAACTCTCGATCTGTTCACACTTCCGCAATCCTATAAACACACTTCCTCAACCCTATAGACATCATTTTCAACTCAAACAACCAGATACAGCAAAAATATACAAATCAGCCAAACAGTTCAGCATCAAAAATCCCACGCGTCGCCGTTCACGCACCACCTTTGGCCACCGCACATGACCGCCACCAACGACATCAGCAGAACCAAAAACCTCCGGTCGGCATTTTCTTCTTCATCGTCGACCTCTAGTTTTGCCCCTATCACCGAATATCTACGGTCAAAGTCGGCCCACCATCACTTCACCATGGCCATCGATCTACGGTCCATGAAGCCATTCCACTTTTCCAGACACGAAATCGACCACTTGTTACCCTTTTCCGAACATCCGCATCTGTGCCAACGAGCCTACAGAGATTTTGACGACTATGGTCCTCTCAGTAATTTCAGACACTTGGAGGGGCTTGCAGGAATTTCCTTGAGATCGTTGTGCTAAATAAATAATCTTTAGGGGCTCTTGAAATTTCTCATAATCTTGGGTTATTTGAGCAATTTAGCATTCTGGAGGGACTTTTCAGAAATTATCCATGGCAGAAAATTTCATTTAAGTTTAGATTTCTACTCTCCATGTTGCATGTCCTCTAATCCACCACCAAGCAATACATTACATCAGCTATGTCCAATATTCAAATTACTACTATGGCTTTGACTATTCTGATAATGAATATACTCATCCCAACTAACCCATAGATGAGCCAAACCGCGTTCTCCTAGTTATGATCCATTACGTGCTTTATCCTATTACCAAGTCTCCTTATGGAATTGAGTAGAATATCGTCAGGTTTCAAAAGTCAACTTGTGTTCAAAGCCTTTATCCGATTTCAATCACACCAAAGTACTCTTTTAGCTCTTCAGGGTCGATGTATTTATGATGATTGTTGTCGGATGGACATCCAATTCTCAAACTTTGAAAAGTTGCCAACAAACTACAATAATGAGTGATACTCCCACCCATGGCAAGATGAGCCATACGCCCAAGAATGGCCTAAACAACACGATGCTAAAGACCGTTGATCCATCACAACCCACTTTAAAAGTAGATGGTTCATCTCAAGATCCAACATATGACAAACAGGGTAATGTTGGTGTTCTTGAAGTTCAAGTGGACAATTGCTCATCCTCAATTATTGTACAAACTCTTGAAATGGTACAAACGGTTGATGAAACGATATTCAAAGGAGTACATGAACACACCAATGAACCGTTAGACGTTTCTTTTGTGATTCCTACAAAATGTTTCTCTACTGCTTCACCTACCATTCATGATTTTATGACGTTAACGGATGTACCTATAGCCTATAGGTCTTGAGATGACTCATTTCCCTATGTTTATGAAGAATCGAACTTGGGTGGATGAATTGGCTTCCAACAAGGAACAAGATACGGTATTTTCTCGTTCGATGGCTGCAACCTATTTGACACGACGAGAGTCGAGTCTTTCTTAGTGGAGGAGAATGAGGGGGAATAGGGAATAGTTATCTAGAAAGTATTAGATATTGATAATTATCTCCTTAAGAGATTAGTTTATGTTTGTTTTATCTTTATCAGATATCTCTTTCATATTGTTAGCTATAAAAAGACCACTTCAGAGCCTTTTGTAATCAAACTTGAATGATGAATTAAATTATTAGTATGTTTCCCGGTCTCATGTTCTTCTAAATTTCTCCCATTTTTGTTCATTCTCTGTTTCTAACCCCTAATTCTATCTAGTTTCTCTAATTATGTATCTATTCTCCATATTTCTACCGTTCGTCTTGCATCACTCGTCATACATTGTTATACGATGACCATTATAGTAACATGTTAGAATAAGAATTGTTTTTAGCGGATAAAAACATGACAAGGCAAATAGACTAATCACTAATGTCAAGACATCAATGAGACTGCATGACTATGTAAACCCATTCATTATAATTGAATCCTATGATCAAAAGTAAACAAAAAACTTCTTATTATCATAGTTTCACATATGGTTTGATTTGCATTTATTTATTTGGTTTTAATGTTTTATCACACGTGCTCTCTGTAGCCTAAATTTTGTGTACTTCGGGGGAAAATGCTTCTCTCTCAAAATTAAATCGATGTTAACGTCCTAAATTCCTTAACTTTGTTGACTTCATACTCCAATCAGACGACTTAAGAAAAATATGTAAGTGTATCATCCAAATAACACAATGATATAAATAATTTCTACTGATCTTTTAAACAAATTTCAAATATAAGCATGTAAGATCCATAAATTGGAAATGGCTTTTACGAAACAACTTTTAGCTGCCATTGTGCAGACTTTGCTTTTTAACTGGTTCTGAAAAGTATGCTTACAAAAGCAACTTCCATAACCAAAAGCTATATATATTAATGAAAACAGAGCCTCAAATAAAGCAATTTGTCTAATTGATTCTTACTATATAACAAGATAAATTTTCTCTAGGCCATACATATCATCCTCCATGAACACATGCCAAGAAGGTTCAAAGAGCAACGAATTACTTACTAACATTTAACATAAATAAATGTAACTTTGTTAGTTATAAACTATCCCATACGTTATTTTTTTGGTCTATTATTATATATAATAACTTTGAAATAGTGCTCAACAATCCACAAATAGAGTTCCCTTTCATGTGGTTAGTCAACCATTTCTAACAAAATAACTATGTTTCACACAAATAGAATTACACAAGAAGCGAATAACTATAAATAAAACTAAATCCAAAGTAAGACTCGCAAGCTACTTTATGCCATATACAGCAATGCAGATTGCCTAAACACTCTTGACCCTAAAACTTAAGACAACTGATGCAATTATTCTTAAAATGTCCGAGATTCAATCCTGTCCTACGCGAAAGTGAAAATTCCACAAATTAGAGTTTGGGAAAAATAATGTTTAAGTTGATAGAAGTAGAAAAGAACCAGAGTTTACAATTTCATATAATAGAGTGCACAGAAAATGAATATGATGAAAAGAACGATAAAGGAAATATTCTTGAGAGGAGGAGAGGAAGGGAGAGCAGGAAGAAAAACTAGCAACTCCAGCAAATAACGGAATACTTCACTCAAATAATATACGAAATTAAATATTAAAATAGTTATGTGTGTGTGTATATATATATATATATAGTGAACAACCTTCAAGGTGAGGTAATTTTCAAAAAGATTAATTACTTCAAGATGAAGTACTTAAAAACAATGAAATCCGAGTTGCAAAAAATATATATACTTTACAGGTAATCTACAAAGATCCTAAAGCAGATTATTCTTAAACAAGACTTCTCCAATATAATATTGTAAAAGAAGGGCTATTGTATTGAACAGGATAATATCAGAAGCTGACAGTACCAAATGTAAAACTGGCATTAAGAATGGTGAAGCTGTTATGGAGGTCCAAAGCTCAATCTCAACACGAGGTTCTCAAGAGCTTCAACGAACAAGTCGTTATTTTACATTGATTGATGATTAGAAAGAGGAATAGCTTTATAATTACCTCACTTATTTCAGCATGACTCGAGGTCTCGTATACTTGGGAAATGATACCTTGACCTTGGGAATCTTTCGATCTAAGTTCTTCACATTTTTCTAAATTTATCCCCACACCAATATATGTTACTGGGTTTGGATTTAACTTCATCCATATCCTCTCTCATATATTCAACAGTGAATTCACGGTTGTTGTCTGTTTAATAGTGTCTTATACCATCAAATCTCAACAAATATCTATTATAAATAACCTTATCTTCCCTTCACCAACAAATTATGGGGTAACTCTACAAGAAAATTCGAAAACTGCCAATTAATTATTAGAAAGTGCCAATTACGAATTTCAATCACAAACATATAAGATGATAATTCGAATCAACTTGAAGACACAAATCGAAAAGGAATGAGAGTAGTAATAAACCTGACAAATGTCACAGTTGGGCCTTTGTGAAGAAGAAACAGAGAGAGGAACTCTCTGGTGTTTGCCGGCGAGCTTGTTGGCGGCATGAACCTTGTCGTCGCACTCCCAACACAGCGCCGCCTCGTCGGCGCAACACAGCACCTTCGCCTCCGCCGCCTCGCACACGTTGCACTGTATCTTCATCTCTTTCTATTTCTCGATCCAAAACGAATCCACCTAAAATTCCTAAACCCTCCTTTGTTGTTTTTGTGTTATTTGGTTTTTGAAATCTTTGATATTTTAATTTTTATGTTAACAGTGAAACTGAAAGCGGTGGTGGAGGATATTTTGCGAGGTCATAAAAACGAGTTGAACACGTGTCTGTTTATGATTCGTGTCCTGAAACAAGAGACCGATTCTGAGCTGTCAATCTGTAAGCATGGATAAATATCGTAAACCCAGCCTCTACACATGGTCATGGGATCTATTGGAGCGCGTGTCTGCACGCTCTATTACTTGTAAAAGTTCTGTTATTTGCCACGTAGACTCTCATTTTCCAATTTGATACGACGGCGCTTCCAAATCTGGAACGGAATGCATAATTCTGCCAACGATTTTATGGTTTTAAGAAATTCTATTCTTTTTAAAACCAAAAGTTATAAATTTGGGGTTAGATAGAGGCCACGTCTCGAACCCAAAAAAAAGATACCAACATCCCCAAAACCCGGTTGCAGCTAGTTGCCTCATATCCGACATGTGCCCATTCGGGTTTTCGGTTCTGTCTCGTAACTTACTATAAATGTGAAAAGCATATTTGTGGTTAATTATACACTTGGATTAAAACACATGATGTTTATGATGTTAAAATCCAAATTTTATATCACACAATTAAGTTGCTTTAATCAAAGCTATTGTGTACATATTGTAATCCAAATATATATATTTTGCTGCATATATCTTCCGACAAAATCAGTAACAAAGAAAAAAATATAATATAAATAGTGAGTCTCTCATAAGAGATCCCTATTTTTTTTCGATAAAGACCATAATGAAAACACATCGATTTTAATAAATTTTAATTTTAATTTTATTGTGGATGATGAGCTCAATAAAAATTTATGTATGAACAAAATTTGAGAATTTTTCAAGCATTATAAATATTTATCCAAATTTTATTAAATACGAAGGCATCAGAAAATAGGTGATATATAGGAAAATTCAAGAAAAATAGTTCTAGTATTTTAAAAATTCTCAAAAACAATTCGTAGGTAGATTTTAATGAAATCATCATCCATAAAAAAAATCAAATCAAAATTAATTAAAATAAATATATTTTCATCATGTTCATTACCGAAATTATAATAAGAAATTCCTCATGAGAGACTTACTAAAAATCATATCAAAATTCATTAAAATCGATATATTTTCATCATAATTCTTACCGAAATTATAATAAGAGATTCCTCATAAGTTTCTCACTATATATACATATATATATATATAGGGGTCGAAAAATTAATGGCACTATTTGGAGGGTTGTGCAAATATCATCAATTTACTAATGTGTGTTTAAAAGACACTATTTAACGTGGTCGAACGAAAATACCCCGAATTATTGAAAAAGAGAGAAAGTTGTTGTTTTCAAAGTCTGAGAAAAGGAAGAGTGAGAAAGAAACCGATGAGAAATTAATCGACGGCGAAGTGACCGGAACGAGAATACACCACATTTGTTGCAATCAACAAAGGTAAGTTCAGTTTGTTTGTTTTTTCTCGATTTTGTTGTTGATAACTTGCAATTGCATGTTAGACTTGTGTTTTGTTGATTGAAATTGTAGATTAGGGTTGAAAAAGAGATGTAAGAATGGTTGTGGTTTAGGTTAGGGTTTGAAATGAGGTTGAATATGTGATGAGGAAGATGAAATTCTGGGTATCGAGGATTTTTTATTTTGAAAATTAGGTTTAGTTAAATCGAGAAATTTGTAAGTTAAATCGAGGTTTTTTGGAATAAGATCGAGATATTTTTTCAAAGAATCGAGGAAATTTTTGAAAGAATCAAACATTTGTCAAATAATAGAGAATTTTGTCAAGGGATCGCAAATTTGTTAAAGGGATCGAGAATATTTTTTAAATGATCGAAAATATTTTTCAAACGATCGAGAATTATTTAATGAGATCGAGAAAATTTTTCAAACGATCTCTTATTTTGTTCAAAGGATCGAGAAAAATTTTCAAAGGATCGAAATATTTTTCAAATGATCGATAATATTTTTCAAAGGATCGAGAATTTTATCAAAGAGTCGAGAACTTTTCAAATGATCGAGAATATTTGTCAAAGGATCGAAAATGTTTTTCAAAATGTTTTTCAAAGGATTGAGAATGTTTTTCAAAGGGTCGAGATTTTTTCAAAGGGTCGAGATTTTTTCAAAGGATCGAGAATATTTTTTAAAATATCAAGAATTTTTTCAAAGGATCGATAATATATTTGATAGAATCGAGAATATTTTTCAAAGAATCAAGACTTTTAATAGATTAAACCGAGTTTTTTATAGTTTATTTATGTATTGTTTCTGTGACATTGCAGATAAGGAGCAGGTTGAAGGATTTCCTTAAAACTATAGAGGGAGATTGGTTCAAGGGAAAATTGACTCGACACGACCATTTTGAAGCCCTCGCCCGTATAGACGATGCACTGAACCAGGTCCCTAAAGATTTTGTTGTTGAGGATCGACGTCGGTTCATGGCATCATATTTTGGGCATTTCATGTTGATGTACCGGGAGATGAATTTTTTCAGGTGGTGTTATCCATCAGCTGCTATTGCGGGAGTTGAACCATAACGGGCCAACAGATGAGATATGGTTCATGTTAGGAAACTATGTGGTAAGGTTTTCAAAGGTGGAAATTTACCTCATCACCGGATTACGTTTGGAGTCGTACTGGACATGAGTCTATATGCTACAGTGGAGAATGACATACATCAACGGTACTTTCCTAGAGCCAATGAGGTATCGTTGGAGGAGTTGAGAGTTGTTCTTACCCTCGGATATTTTCAAGAGGCGTACGATGTTGTGAAGTTGTGCCTCATCTACATACTGAACTGGATATTGATAAGGGTGGACGAGAGATTCAAGATTACACTTTAGCAGCTTTGGTTGGTGGAGGACCTCGCTGTCTTCGATACGTTCCCGTGGGGTGCCCACGTCTATAGGTATTATATTTTTCCATTCAAGCATGTGTTACCCCAGCGATGTGAGGAGAGACGCCAACAGTCACAGGGCGCTGATGTACATACTGTGGAGAGGTACAACATTTATGGTCTATCGCATGCCCTATTGGTAAGAACTTTGAATTACAACATATACTTTATTTTTCGTGTCCTAAATTTTTTGGATTCTAATCATACTTATCTTTGATGCAGATATTTGTTTTCGAGGTGATCCCCGAACTGGGCGTCGAGTTTAGCGCCCAGAGGGTTACAGAGATTTCTCCCATATGTTAAATTGGGAGTTGACCAAACAACCGAGAGGGAAGAAGCTGGCCAAGATTTTTAGTGCTAGGGTATTTATTTAATTTGTTAATCATTATATTAGTTACTATGTTTACAATGACATTCCTCTAGCTAAACTTTCAGATGTTTACGAGAAAGGAAACCGTGCCCACAACAGCTGAGACGGAGAAACCGTACTTCGCGGGCCAAAACGATGGGGGAGCCTGTATGCAGAGGAGGATAGGGTTTACCTTATGACTATCCCTGATCTGACTATCACTGGCGGGAGCAGTGGAGAGGGTTCCGATGAGGAGGGTGGGGGTGAGAGGTGCAATGAGACGGAGGCTTCTGACCCGGAGGGTATGGGTTTCAGCGCTATGGACATTGACGGATCTGAGTCGTCTCCTCGATGAGTGAGGCATAGAAGGGTTCGGTTTACACTTGGGCTTTGACACTTCGAATAAACTTTTCAACAAACTAACAAAAACCTTTCCCGTTGTTAGATTAGGTATGTTAACTTTAATTCCATAAGGGAATTTCGATCATTTGATAAATAAAAACATTGAAAATAAATAATATAGGAAATCATAAATAAGTGAGGACTGATTCAGCACATGCGTAACAAGTTGGAGAAAAACCGTAATAGCGACAACGAATGACTGAAGTTTGACGGACCGACTGGCTTGCTGGTTGTTGCTGATGAGTGAAGAGTGAAAAGTGGCAAACAATTGAGTAAAAAGTGAAGGAAGTGAGAAATATCATATGAAAAAAAAAGGTTAGGGTTTCAGTGTTTTACTCAAAAAGACATAGTATCGAAAATATGTTTTTTAATGAATTCGCAGGTGTAGGTGTAGATTCTTTTTTCAAATCGACACCCTCGCCCGAACCTACTACAGGTTCAAATTTCAGACCTGCACCTGCAAGTGGGTCGTGAAGTCACTACCCAAACTCGATCCTACAGGGTTGGGTTTGAACGGGTGTCTGGAAGTTCGCGTCTAATTGTCATCCCCAATAAAAATGTCTTTTCGTAAGTAGCCATTAAATTATCGAAAATTTTAAATTTATTTGTTCCCAATAAAATTATTGTTTTGTCCATATTTTTGTTTTGTGGACAAAAATGCACTTGAATGAGTTTTGTCATATAAAATTGAAAACTTAAAGGAAAATGATAGAGAAAAGTAAATCTTGAGATAGAAAGAAAATTTAGTGAGAGATTATAAGTTTTTATTACAATAAGAAATTATAAGTTAAGAAAAAGTTGGGAGAGACAAAAAGTTGGAAGTTATAAACCAGAAGTTGGTGAGAATATTGGAAGAGAGAGAAAGTTACAAAGAGAAAAAGTTAGAAATTAATAAAGAAAATTGGAAGGGAGAGAAAGAAAGTCACAAGTTAGAGAGAGAAAGACAGTTGATGAGCATTTTAGAGGAGAGAGAAAGTTATTGGTGAGAATGAAACTTGATCGATTTCGATTTTCCATAATTTTATAAGTTGAATTTATATTTCATTGTGCAAACATGTTGAAATTTCAACATGTAACTTGTAAGCATATTGAAATTTTAGTGAGTAAGCATTTTGGTATTGTAGCGTGCAAACATGTTAAATTTTTAGCAAGTAGGCATTTTGGTAGTGTAAGTATGTAACATGTAAACATGTTGAAATTGCAGCGTGCAAGAATGTTAACACTTTAGTGTACAGATATGAAGATTTTAGCGTGATACTAAATACTTTCAAATAATTTTTAATTGGGTTAACAATATCGAATTCGCTACCATAATAGATCGTTGGAATCATTTTGCCAAAAACAAAGTTTAAGCGAGAAGAAAGAGATAACAAATTAGATCGATAAATTTTTAGAGAGACAAGTATGAATGGATGAGAGAGAATAAGGAAAACGAAACGAGAGAAACCTAATGGAGGGAGAGAAGAAAATTGGAGCGAGAGAGAGCTACATTTTTTCCGGTGATAGAAAGAGTCTTAATGAAGATTTAAGTTATTAAAATTGATGAAAGTATTAAAAGTAACAAAAAAGAATGAAATTAATGGGTACATAGTTAAGTTGGCAAACATAATTTATAGTTTCAAAATTTGATAAATTTGGTTAACTTATTGAGATTTGTAAAAAGTGAATATTCTCGTAACTTTAATAATAAAGTAGATAATTAGCTAAAAAAAATTGCAACAACAATTTGCCACCGGTGATGGTCTTCTTTGAAGAAGAGGCCATTGTTGGTGGACCCTTAACAAGAGAAGCCCGTGATCTCCTTTCCATATCTAGATGAAGCTCACGAGCCTCTTCCATTTCAAATGGAAAAGGTGTTTGTCATCTCATCTCGTACGACCGGGTGGATGAGATAACGTCTCCCCCCCATTTCGTATGAAGAGGTTTTGTGACCTCCTACAATGAGATGGACGGGGGTTATGGCTTCCTCCTAGATTTGGGAGGAGGCCACTAGCCTCTTATTGAGTAGGCAACAACATTGTAATTTTTTTTTTTTATATCTTTTCAGGTGTTTATTTTAAAAAATTGTATTACATTACTTTATTTTATTAAAATAATTTATCTAATGGCTTTTTGGTAATTTCCTTTATCATGATGAGGATATAACGGACTATGTTTTGGTCAAACATAGTACTCAGGAGGTCAATGTCAATATTTGTGTAAATTATAGATTTATGTCAAAAGTTAAACCTGAGGTCAGTTTTGGGCAATCTCTCTCTCTCTCTCTCTCTCTCTCTCTCTCTCTATATATATATAAAGAACACGCGTCCAAAGAATATTCAATTTTCATCACAACTCTCTCAACTCTACAAGAACATTTCCCGCCCAAATTTTCACTTCAAAAGTAGAGATTTTAATTTCTCTACAAATAACTTCAATAGGTAATGCAGTTGATTAATTTTTTCTTACTTCTGTTTCGTTCGATTAATTTTCTTCTTTTTCTTCTTATGATTTTTCTATCTAATTTCCCTCAAAAAATTTCAATCTAGTTCGACAACGACGATATTTCTGCGAATCGTGAACTGTAACGTTAAGTTTTCAGGACTCGTTTAAGAATCTGTTCAAGGAGCGTGAAAATCGAAGTTTTGGCGGTTAAAATTTCATTGTGAGCAACTTTTCCCTTTTCGTTACTATTGTTTTCTGAGAAAACGCATGAAAAGAAAATAATTTCTGTTTTCAAAGCGTCGGTTTTTTTTTAACTGTTTGGGGCACGAGAAAATGATAACCTTTATGGAACAAGCCCCAAGCTATGGGCAATTTCGTCATTGTATGATTCAGCCCTAATTCCCTAAATTTTTGTTGCAGGATATTCTGGTTTTGACATTAGTGAAATATTTATGAATAATGAATAATTGGATATTGGAGTGTTTGATTACGTAACAATAGCTTGTTTTATTCGTTAGGTTCAGCGATGATAAATCTTTTCTGTCTTCTGAAATAATCCGAGATCGGTTTTGAAATTTGGTTTGATTAGGTTTTTGTTAAGTATTTCTGCTGATTTTGAGTTCCAATTGCAATTTTAAATTTTTTATGATGAGCCTTTTGTTCTGTTTGTTTCTAATTTGGAGCTGTCAAGTCATCATTGTTGAGTGTCGACTCATTTTCTGATCTTTATAATGAATTCCTTCTGCGTCAAGTTTTTTCAGGTTTGTTTTCACATCGTCAATTTGATTTAATCTGTTCCATTGTTAATGATTACCTGTAATTAGATGTTTTGTATGATAAGCCACACATTCATGTGCTTTCATTGTACAAATTCAAAATATAACTATACCTAAATTTATAAACACAATTTCAAACACTTCACTACTTTAGGCAACCAAACATTTTGTAACGAAGCCAAGTTTAGCTGAATTATGAATTACCCCTTCATGTTTTGTAGATATATCAATTAAAATGTGTCCTTTCAAATATTATTTTACATTTTGAAAATTTTGTTCAACTTTGAAATTGCGTCCTTTACTATTTTCGTGAAAGTTTGCATAAATGCAATTTAGATGCTTATTTGTATGTGAATTTAGTGTTGTCTAAGCTCGTTTATAGGTTCAAGACCACTTACCTCTCTGGTTGCCAAGTCAGTTCTGAATTCTAAGCAATTGATTTTCTCATTACCTATGTATTTGCATATTGCCATATCCTACTACTCTTACCTCTTGAGTAGTTGAAATTTCTTTTCATTTACTTCACGAGCTTTCACTTGGCGAGAGTGCGAGACAGGTTATTAGTTCCTCCAGTTTATTTAGTTACATTAAGCTATTATTGAACTTGTGAAACACCATGGAGGAGACATGAACTGCTAAAGAGCCTTTTTTCTGATGTGTTTGGCTGTGCTATCCAGATATATTATGGGATCAGAGACTAGTTAGACCAAAGGTGGAAATGAGGTGTAATGCGTGTTGGCGAGAATTAGAAGGGCGAGCCATTTCCACCACCTGTGGTCACCTGTTGTGTATCCAAATGCTTACTATAATTCTACCATTTCAGTCTTTTATGTTTTATATATACATTTTTCTTCAAAATTTTGAAGAAACTATTGCATTTGCATAAAGTTTTCTTGACAGTATAAAAAGGCACTGAAGATGCCAGCAAGATCCTCAGTAATGATGCAGCATGTCCCATTTGTGATCAAGTGCTCTCTAAAAGGTAAGAAAAGGCTAACAGTGTGCTTGGTATTTGGAATGGAGACTGCATATTTAAGAAGCGGTTCACTTATAACTAGGCATAGATTGATAGGTTACCAAAAGTAAGTCTCTTATTCTCCATCTTTTAGGCTATCTTTTGGCTTTAATGGACTGCAGAACTTCCTTCTTATTTCACAAGGACTTGTTACTATGAATAAATATTCCAGCTATTGAAGGCTGTTTTGGGAAATTTGTGGTATTTTTCTTACTTCCGTATAGCAATCTGTCAAATAAGTTATACTTACCCTATTTTGTTTTCCTTTTCGCTCAGTCTTCTGAAACCTGTGGATGTCAATCCAAATGATGAATGGATAAATGTAAGCAACTGCTTCTCTTGGCATATATAATATATAGCTTGTTTATTTTTAATTTCTTATAAATGATTATAAGTGAAATTCATACATTGCTTAAAGATTTTTCTTTTCCTTCTCCTTTCATAACTACCTTTACGTGTCTGGAATCTAGTTGCTTTTTGGCTTATTTTGTCAACCCATTCTGTTGCAGATGGCCATGGCTGGAGTTTCTCCACAGATATGTATCCTTAATACTCTACTATGTGATCTGGTTTGACAATTGACTGTGTTTTTATATCCATCAGTTACAAGACAGAATGGAGTTATAAATTAAGGAAGTTGTTTGGTACTTACAATTCTTGTTTAATTAGAGAGTTTCCAAACTAAAAGAATAAGATAAACTCCTATTAGTTTTGTCATGAATTCAAAAGGAAATTGTTAGGCCTTGCATCTTTTTTTAAAAAATGAATTCAGTGATGAAAAGCGCATACAGAAGTGTGATGTTTTACTTGGGGCAAAAGGAACTAGAGATGCAATACAAGATGAACAGAATTGTGGCTCAGTGCCGGCAGAAATGTGAAACGATGCAAGAAAAGTTCACAGAAAAACTGGAGCAGGTACATACTGCATATCAGAAAATGTCCAAGAGGTGTCAGATGATGGAACAAGAGATTGAGAATTTGTCCAAGGATAAGCAAGAACTCCAGGAAAAGTTTTCTGAGAAATCCAGGTCAGTTTAATTTCTTGAGTTTCAGTTTATTGATTTACTACTCAAACTTATGGTCTTGTTCTTGTATGCCCCAACACAAAAAAACTATTTTATCTTACCACCAGACAGAAGAGAAAACTCGATGAGATGTATGACCAATTGAGGAGTGAGTACGAGTCAATGAAGCGATCAGCACTCCAACCTGCAAACAACTTTTACCCGAGAAATGAGCCTGATTTGTTCTCAAATCCTACAGTTAACATGATGGATAATAGAGACCCTATTCGAAAAGGTAATATACTCTTATTCAGATTAAAAGAAGGATGGTGTATTTACTCATTTAAGTGTCCTGTCAAAGCACTATCACTGCACATACCAAAGTTTTCTTGATGCCAAAAAGCAGTTAAAACTTTTAGGTTTTTGATGCTTATATGATATTGAACTTAGCTTAGTAACCATTTTGCTTAAATATTTCCAAAACCAATTGACTTATATTTTGCAGATTGGTCGGTTTTCTCTCCTGCAACTCCAGGGCCGAGAGAGGACATATGGCCAGCAAGACAGAATAGTTCGAACTCTGGTCCCTTTGACATCTCCAATGGTTCACCAGCCAAAGAAGCACCCATTCCAGTTGACGCCGGGAATAGAAGGGGTGGTGCTCATCCTGTTTTTGGAGCTTCTGGCAGTAACCCCTCAATGACACTAAGGAATTTGATACTCTCCCCAATAAAGAGGCCCCTGCTCTCTCGTAATCGAACTCAACTGTTCACGTAAGTGAAATTAATTCCGCTGAAGTAAATCGCTGAACATTTCTGAATCTTCTGAAATCTTGGCCTTTCAGGTTGTAGGCTAGAAGTTGAGAACCTGCTGTTTGATGGACAAGTCATGCTGCATTGTTTTGATCTTGTTGTAGAATTTCTTTTCCTTGTCCTGGACGCGACCATGAATTAGCTGTATTCTTTTCCTTAGCTGATTTGTGGAGCAGTTGATAACAACGAAAAATAGACAGAGCTTCTCATTGAAGCTGATCTACAGTTTGTAATTAGTGAATACGTTTGGATTTGATGATAAATAGATAAAAATACAACATAAGAAGCAAAAGGAAGTTGGTTTTGTAAAGAGTATTTTTAGTGTAACATAGCATGTAAAGGCTTTTTTTTTACTTGAATTACCGACGTTGGTTGGCTGATCTCAAACTGCAACATAAAGCAATTGAACGTACCTCTTAATGTACAATAGCTTGGAGTTAGTCTCAGATTGACAAGTTGAAACTTGAGCTAATTAAGAAGGTAATTTAGCTGGTGTGATAAATCTACTGGTTCTATAGGTGGAAATGAGTCTAATTAATAAGTTTGAATCGCTGCCACTGATATTTGGAAAGAAAAAGAGAAGTGATTAACATGTCACATGGCTTAGTTGGTCCAACAATTAAGTGATGTCACATTGAAGTAAATGAATAATTTCTCAGCTCACCACTATTTGCATTACTAAAATTCTGAGATAACACTACCACGATTGGTGGTTCGGTTTGTATTTATATGTGTTGACTTATTTCTCACGATGCAAATGTGATTACTGATCAATGAACATCAAGATAAACTTACTAAAACTCTCCTCCCAGCTATTAAGAAAGAAACAAAAATTTACTTGATTATATATATACAGGATTTCCATCCGACATTTTTTGACTACAAGCCACTTCTAAAAAATTAAAAAATAAAAAATCTTCTAAACAAATTCATGCTATTGACTATCACTGCATGTATGTTTTACAATAACAAATGAGGAGGTAAGAAAACTTTCAAACCCGGGGCCTTTGATGATATTTCAATAGTATCCCCATTTTGGATAGAATAGCAAACATGAGAACCATCAATGTATATCACACCCTCTTTAGAAAACCACGTAGCTTTCATAGACTGAGCTGATTTAACTAATCCATGCATTAAGCCAGAACATGCAGCTCCTGGTGGAATCGGCTCTCTTACCATATATTGGAGATCCTGAGACAATGCGGGTATTATAAATCCACCTGCTGAGAGCATTGCAGCTGTTGATCCTGCAGCTGTTGAGACTCTGAGGCCACTTGATCGGCAATTCACTAACGGGGAACATGGCAGGCTATCTTTCTTAATTCTGATGACATGCACACAAAAATTTAGAACATGCAATGTTAAGACACTACAACGAAGCGTTATGACTCATTCTCCTTGGGGGAGTTCCTTACTTGAAAGAGAAGCGAGAAACAGAGGCGGGACAAGGATGTGCAATCAGAATGTCATTCAGAGCAAATGTTGGCAGCAGTTTTGAATTTACACAAACTGCTATCCTTGATAATTTAGAAGGAATGATTTGACCTGCCAGGATGTTATCTAGCACCTGAAAACAATGCCAAAGTTTTAAAGCAAATAATTCTTTGTTAAAATAACGGATGAGGATTGTCTTCTTGTCTTTTTATTCCTAGACTTTTCTTAATCTAGTGAAACCTAAGCACACACGATTCAAAAACAAACAAAGTAATGATTCCAAATAGTAAAAGACATTAGTGAGAAGCAAAAAAATCTAGACCGGAAGACATAGCAAGGAATAGTGCCTTCAAATGGCAATTAGAATGATTTCAGTAATCTGACGTGAATGTTTTGCTGAGAAAATCAAATGTCAGTGTAAGATGTTGAGCTAGGCGATCTTTTCTTTACCTGAGATGGCTCTTTAACTTCCTTAAAACTTGAAGCAAGCAATAAGCAAAAAGTAGAATAAGTTGATCAATTTCTCTTTGTCCAATATATTGAAAATATATGATACAACAACTAAACACCAATTCCCATTTACAATTCAATGATATATTCTTACTTGTTCGAAGTTTTTGACAGTTGCTGCACATAGATAGCCCGTGCTTCTAGAGGCATCAAACTCATTACTAAATTCTTCCACCTACATAAAGGAAGACATTGTGAACTAACAACCTCAACTGACATATGTCAATATCAAGACACAAGAAAATTCAACAAGCTGTGTAGATTGATACCAAGTACACAGATCTAAAGCTAAGCCTGAAATTTAACTGACCTCCATAGCACGTGTGGGGTCAGAATTCACTCCTAGAACTGGGATTGAGTCATCCATCAAATGGCTGGCCTGCAAAAGAGTGCCATCACCACCAACAGTAACAACTAGATCAACATTACTGATTGGTTTTGATAAATTGTAACGGAAAATGGGTTCCCAATCAATGGATTTCTGCTCTAGAATTTTCTGGCAAAAGTCTATAGCATCCTTATGAACCTTACACCTGTTGTCCAGATGCTGAAGAATCTGTGTCATCTCCAAAAAAAAAAAGAGTTAGAAATAAAAATCAACAGTTGATTCAAAAGCTAGTGTAGAGAAAGAGAGAGATATGATTATAAACAGAACAAAAATTTACTTAAAGCTTCCTTGAGCATGAAAATGCAGCCACAAATGATTTTGAATCTCAGTCCAGAGATTCAAAATCATAGGATTTTCTTGCTCAATGGAGATAAAGATCTCATTTGTGAATCTCAGTCCAGAGATTCAAAATCATAGGATTTTCTTGCTCAATGGAGATAAAGATCTATGATGCATCCTTGAGTAAGAAAATACTACCATAGATGATTAAGATTCCTATTGAGATTCAAAATCAAGTGTGGTAACATTTTCTTGCTCAAGAAAGAGAGAGATCTATGATTGTTAATTGAAAAATAACATACTAAGAGAGAGATCTATGCTCAAGAAAGAGAGATAAGGGAAACTATGCTTATTAATGGAACAAAAATATACAATCTTCCCTGGGAAAATACATGCTTCCACACGTGAATATCAATCCATTATCTTAAAACCCTGGAAATATAATAATTACAATTACTCAAGTGGATGTAATAAATGGCATAGTATGTGTTACAGAGTTGATGAAATTCAAAATGATCTTCAGGAAAATTAACAAGTAAAGACGATGGGGTTGGTAGAGGTGATGAAGGATAAACTATAAAGCAAAGTTATAAAGGGTGAATTTTGGATTTAAAAAACCTTGTTTTGTTTGACCTTAGACAGCTGTCGATATATGCCACTTGACACATTCTTTCAAGGACTAGTACAATCTGGTGGTCAATTATAGTTTCAGTAGACTAGAAGAGAGGTTCCTGTGAATTAAAGGATCTTGAAAGAAATTTCTGTGATTGTTAGAATCCAGAGGGAAGATGGCGTCATTTCCCTCCTTTTAATACAAAAGAGACCTCCAATATATAACAGACTGCAGACACTGGTAACTTACATATACAATTAGATAATGCTAAATATATAAGTTTCTAAAATGAGTCGACTTCGGTAAAACATAATAGATAATTGTAAGCATAATCTACTTGGAATATTAAGAAATAGATTGACAATGGTTGAAATCCAGCAGTCAACGTTGGAAAGATATAAATATCAGCCTCGATTACAATCTTCTTGAAAGTAATGTGATCTCAACATCACATTCTTCTTAAAGAAAAGCGAAACACTTTCAAGACTGAGGGAATCAGTTTCAGCATCATATCTTCTGATAAGATCACCAAACAACAAGGAATATTTTGCGAATGGCTGGATCAGTAAACTTTATGCAAAGAGGATTTGTAATCTCCTTAAGGAAGTCACACACTTTGAGATAATGTTTACTGTGCTCAAGCTAGCAGAGTCACCTTAATCCCATCACACATGCTCAAGCCGGCTGAGCCAACTTCGGCTGCAAAGTAAGTTTACCATTTCAACATATATGATTTGCGATTCATAGACACAGGGCTTGCACAAAGATTTCAGTACCCTGTCTGATTTTTCATTTTGGACATTGCAAACAACATTAAGCATGTTCTCTCTCTCTCTCTCTCTCTCGCATTTTCTTCAATTTTCGCAGCAACCAAACAGTGAGTTAAAATGGCTTGTCAATCACAGCTACTGTCATCAAGTTATTTATTTATTTTCCTTGAATTATAATCAAGAAAAAAAGTGAAGGAAAACCCAAAATAAGGGAGAAAAAATTATGGGGAAAAGCTGAATAAGAATCAATATACATTATTTTCCTTTGTGTAGCAAAAAAGAAGATAATGAAAAGCAATATCAAGAAAATATCATCAACTTGGCATTTTAACAAACAACTTGAATACTACAGCAAACATAATATATTCAAACAAAAGACTCATCTTTACACAATTTATCATGAAGTATACACAAAAACAAGAAGAACCCATCAATAAACGAGGCTTTTAATAGAGGGTTCATGCAAAGAATCATGTTCTAGCGAGCACTGAATCAGGGCATACCTGAGGATTAGTGATGCGAGAAATGCCGTCTGATTGGCGAAAAGTGTAAACGTCGAATGGTTTCAACAGTAACAGCAGCTTTTTCCCCGCCATAGCTTCTGCGGTTTATGTCTCTCCAGAGTGTCGCAGAAGAAGCACTGCAATATGCGCAGATGCGCTTGGGTTTGAATATTGAGTTATTTGCATTAACATCCCTGACCTCATGTGATACTACATGATATTTCTTAATTGTACAAATGTCCCTGCAAAAGGCATCCGTCTTCACTTACGCCCATTTAAGCGTGAGGAGGGAAAAAACCAAAAATTCATTTCTATAGGTTATAAGCAAGTAAATGTACAAGTGAAAAGTAGTGGTGAAAGTTTGGGTCGGGCCGGCCCAAACGGCATGGCCTGCCGGGAATTGGGCATGGCGTGCCAGGCCGGCCTATTTTGGAACACAAGGGCCCGGCACAGCATGTGGGAACGACCATGGTAGGCCGTGCCCCGCCAGCTAGGCGGGCCAAACTGGCAGGCCCATTTTATTATTATTATTATTTTAAGTTTTTTATTTTTTATATATAACTCGGCCCACTGTGCCGGCCTGTCGTGCCTGCCCGCCGTGCCGACAGTTGGGCATGGCACGCCGGCCAGGCGTGCCAGGCCGGGCAAGCACGGCGTGCCTTGATATGAGGCACGACACGCCCTGTAATTATGGGCCGTGCCTGGCAAGGCACTCCCACAGACGGCTGTGCTAGGCACGTCCTGCCTTTCTTGGCAGGCCGAGCGGGCCGGCCCATCTTGGGCCGGCCCATATTTACACAACTAGTGAAAAGTCCTAAGAATAATGAATTTACACGAGACATATTTTAATTTTAATTACACTAATGCTGAAAATTCAAAAAATTAGCCTAAAAATCAACTTCAATGATGTGTCATTCACCATCTCATCTTATGATTGTTGGGTTATGACAAGTGTCTTGTCACATCATTTAAGTTTGGATTTTGGGTTCATTTTTGGATCGTAGATTACTCTTTTGATTAAGGATTTGTTTGAAATGACTTTTCAAATAGAGATTTTAAAGTAAAGTGTCGTTTGTTTTTTTATCTGAATACTGAACATTCATAAATTTTTCTAAAAACTGAATAGAAACTGAAAACTAAAACTGAATAGAAACTGAAAACTAAAACTGAATGACATGTTTATTTTTTATCTTTCCTCACGTCTGAATGTTATGCCAACTTGTATGTTTTTAAAGATAAAATTATTTGAAGACAATTGATTTGGCATTTATACCCTCATTACTATTAATTGTTATGTATTTTAATTTGATATGATTATACACAACTAAATACAAATAATTTAACAAATACTAAACCATTTTTATGTAAATATTGATAAGATATTATTCAATGTTAAGATATGATAAATAATGAAATTCATATGTGTAAGTTCCACCATTTTAGTGATTAGCTTATTTCTGTGACAAACCACACTGAGTTGATGTTGTCAAGGTAGATTATGTGTTTGTATGCTCATTTTCGTGATTGTGATCAACACTCTTCCCGGTATCCTCAAAGCTACAAGAACAAGAGTTTCAAAAGTATATCACTTGACTTGTTCTCTTAAAGTGATTCAAGTGATTAGTTGCACACACACAATTCATTCACTTGTGTTTTCATCTCCCCATGTGCATCTCTCTAAATTCACACTTGCACTTCATGAAGAGTTTTTAATGTATTAGAGTTGTAATTTATTTCCGTTTGTTGATCGAAAACGTCCACTTGCATGTTGATGTGCTTGTCTTAGTGTGAAGGTTCGACCACTTGAAAAAGTCCCCACTTTTATTGTTTTCCCTTTCCTAGGAGTTATTGTGGTCAGAGTGTTGCGGCTGGCAACCGCATTCTAGCACCCGTTTTTCGCTCTAGAGAATTGCCTGGAATTGATACAGTTGGCGTATTGCGGCTAACAACCGCATTCTAGTGCCCGCATTTCACTCCAGAGAATTGCTCGGAGTTGAGGTGGTTGGTGTAATGCGGCTAGCAACCACATTGTGAGCTCCCACAATTCTCTCTATAGAATAATTAAGGGTTATTGCGGTTAGCGTAATGCAGCTAGCAACCGCATTTTGACTGCCTACAATTCTCTCCACAGGCTTTGCTGGTCTCTATTACGGTTATATTATTGCTGCCAATAATCGTATTGCTTGCCCGCATTGATATTTTTTTTTGTTAAAAAGTTGTCATTTTAAAAAGGGCTTTTATATATACATTCTTTCATGTTTCTAGCATGTTAAAAAGTTGTCATTTTAAAAAGGGCTTTTATATATACATTATTTCATGTTTCTAGCATGTGTGACTCACAGCAACTTCAAAATCATATCTTTAGAGTGAGAGGGAAGTCTTTTAGTGTGAAAAGCTCCAAGAAAGCTTATATAACACTCCATCCCCAAATCCTGGTAGGTAAGTGTAGGGAAAAATCAATTCAAACGACGGAAGTGTAAAAAAGGGTTTGAGTGTATTTAAAAAAAAATCCTTTAAAAGAAAGAACATTAACTCTAAATTAATTGACGTATATTAAAAGTATCATACATTTTTCTCATGACAATTAAACTATCATCAAATTGAATCCGTAAGATCTTCTAATCCAATCACGAACGTGAATCATCTAGGAGTGTGAGCTCCCTTTTCTTTGAATTATATGCATGAGGATGAAAATAAACAAAATCTTTTTCTTTTGTTAGTCAAAATAATCCTCCTAGAGAAAACCCAAGAACGTTAGATCACTTGTAAATTATCAATCTATTTGATTGAAACTCAAGTGAACCTTGATTCGAGGTTGTACACAAAACTTTTTGATGTAAAGGCTACTAGTGTACTATCGAAAACAAAACGTTTTTTGTTCATATTTCTCTTAGCCGAATTTTCACACACCAATCTTTAGAGTTGGACGAATTTATCTAGAGCAGGAACCAAATTTTCTTTTCTCAAAAATCTTTGTTGGCCGAATTTTCTCTCTTAGAAAAATAGCTTAGCCGAATGTTATATATATAGTAGCCGAAATTCTTGCCCTAATTACTTAGGGTTGATCGAATTTCTCTTGCTTTTAATTTAGGAGACCAAATCCTCTCCTAAAGAGGATTTAATTGGTGGGCACAAATTCTTTTTCTATGAGGATTTACTCGGTGACCACTTGGTGATCAAGAATCCTCTTTCAAATAAGATTTTTTTTTTCACACACAAACTCCTAATCCAACTCAATATTGTATTTATTCAATAACCAATTATTGAATATAAAGTAAATTGTGGTTATATCAAAACTTTCTAATTTGACCAATTGTAAATTAAAATTTTGATTTGATAGAAATCAAATACTTCCTAATTTGACTAGATAAATAAATTTATTTTATTTATCTACTTATTGACTAGATAAATAAAAGGAATTTATCTACTTATCAAATATAGTATTTGATACTTATCATATTACCAACAATAATATGATACTTGGAGACCTTCTCTCACTATGAAAAATATTTTAACTTTTAATTAAACAATTAATTAATTAATAGATTAATTAATTTTTATTTAATTAAATAATAAAATAAAAAATAATATATAATGCTATTATATAGGCCATTGCCACCCAAGCTATATAAATATGGGCCAAATATTGTTTTTCCATTTTATTAAATCCATTGGACTTTAATAAAATGTTTACATGTGAACTAGACGCATTCTTACTTAAAGAAACAAGTCCACATGCCTTAACACAATTCTAAATGGACCCATAAATGGTCCGGTATAATATATTAAGTGATCCATATAAGTTCGTGTGGATTGAGGATCTTGGCGAGCTATCTAAATTTAAGCTTCAATAGACATAACCTAATCACAATCAATAAATGATTCACTTAGGTCCGATCTATTAATTTTAGTTCATTCCACTAAAGAACTAAAATTGAATTCTTAAATAAATATAGAACAAGTTAATATTCCTCATTCATACTCTAAACAATCTTAACGGAGATAGAGTATCCTCGTACAGAATATCAGTAATCGTCAAGAGCTCATAGACTGTCTATAGCTCTTCTAGTTACTATATTTATTCATATGACCACATTTTGAACTTGGACATTTTGACTTGTCCAGGAGCCATATTTCAATAGACACTATTGAAAACTTAACATTAAGATTTAATATTCAATACTTTAAAACATCCGTATGATGATATTCTACTCACATTTGATAAATGGAGTCACGATGTCCATATCTATAAATGAAATCCTCTATCGAGGATAGATTATATTATATAATCGTACTCATTGATAACTCAAATGATAACACTTGCAACCATAAGTTCATAATTTATCTCAGACTCTTCGATTGTCTTCAAGTGAAATTTTTTATCCACTGACGGTTCTGGATAGAGTATCTCATTGTGATCCTATTCAATGCACCTAGTGCACTAGATTCATTTGCCCAAAGACACCACACTTTGATGATTTTAGACTCATCATAACACATTTAATCTCACTCAAATGCTAACAAAAGAATCTACAACTTTAACAAGATAAAGGTTGGGCGCCTTTATCTTAAGTTGTGAATATTGTTCAAGACTAACTAAAGAATTGTGTCTACCTCATACATATCTAGATGCACGAACAATTATTCTTTTCTCTTAGTCTTTTGACCTTATGATTATGTACTTTTGACAATTATAATAATTAAACTATAAATGCTATAATATTTGTTAAAACTAGAAATCACTTTATTAATATGAAACGATTGTCAAATACATTATTACACTGTTACTATTGAGCATAATCCTAACAGTAAGAACAAACATCTCATCTTATTTATTATTCTACTTGTTCAAGGTTTCATTTTTATTGCATATTTATTGCAAAGAATTCATTTTTATTACACATCTTGTAAAGTTATGAAGATTAATGGGGTTAGCTAATAACTAGGTTGTTAGATTTGTATTATCTATTTCTAGTTAAGCATTTTGTGTGTTTGTCTGGTACATACTTGCATTGAGTATTCATACATGTTCACTTAGGTATTAATTCTCTTTAGGAGTCCAAGTCTTGTGGCTACATATGACAGTTGCATAAGCAAGTGTCAAGAGTCGATATTAAGGGCTAGTTTGGTATTACTATAACTTTTGTAATAATCGTTGTTTGCTATACTGAATGAATAATCAGTTATGAAGTTAATTAGTAGTTGTTTGATTAATAATACTTTTAAAACTACTGTATAACTCAAAAGTAGTATACATATGCTTGGTAATTTTATTTCAAAAGTATTGAAATTAGTTACAATGACTAAAATATGCATGATTTTAGAACCTCATTTCATTTTTTCATTAATTATATATATTAAATCAATATTTAAGTAGAATATTAAAATTAGAATTTTTTTCCATGAGAACAATAAAAATAGTTTTAAAAGATTTTATAAATCAGATCAATATTTAATTAGAATATTTAATTTTAAGATTAAATAAGATATATAGATGATTTTAATTTGATTACATAAGGATAATAATGATATTTAAAAGATTCATCAAATGCTCAAATAGATTATTCTATAATCACTTTTAAAAAGTAACTCTCCACATACTTCTCAAAATCACTATTAAAACTTGTGAGATTATCAATTAATCACTTTTGAAAGTAATATCAAACATTATTTTATATCAAAATTATTAAATAAGGTGATTTTAACTTTTCAAAACAACATCAAATCGATCCTTAATCAAATATTGAAACTATATGGGCTTAACTTTTATAACACTTGACTGTTTATACGGCCCAAACTCAATGAAGACTTAGTTGAACATTGGGTCTTAATAAACTGTGCTGTAAGCCGAATTTTGCCCAATACAAGTGTCACCAACATAGTTCCAGAGTCAATCGGTGTTGGACCAATATACCCCATAAGAGCACAATTCACATTTTGTCGAGGCTCCAGTGGGTCACATACCCCACAAATCACACCTTTCCTTTCTACGCGGCCAATCTCATTTTCTATCAGCCCCTTCAACGAAAATATTGGACTGCACAGTATCACAAGAAATCCGCTCCTCATCCAACGAAATATTGACAAAAAGTTTGCCTCGTGTCATTAATTCATTAGGCATGATGCTAGATTTGCCACCCATTGCAATATTGCATGATACATCATAAACGGATACAGTTTTTTATTTATTTATTTTTTCGCAGAGCACACGGATTAAGTATTTAAGTCCCTTTATAATTTTATTCAAAATAAAAAATAAAGTAACTATTTTAAATAGAGTAATTTTATTTTATCTAAAGTTGGGTATCTAAATCTGGTGTCCAATTAATGTGACAATAATTTAATTCATACAAATCTAATCCAATTTAAATAAATGGACTGAAGTATTTATCATATTATTTAGACACTAGATTTGAACACCAAATTTAAATAAAACTCTTTTAATCCTAACTAAAATAGTCGCATGGCCGTCAAGTATATATGGATTTTATTTTATTTTTTTGAATAAAATTATAAAGGGGCTAATCCGTGTACCATGCGAAAAATAAAAATAAAAAGCCAAACTCTTTGGTCTTAATTAGTTATTATTTAAAAGAAAAAAAAAACATTCAAATCATTAAAAGAGTTGCATGGACGACAAGTATACATGGATTTTGTTATTATTAAAAAAATATATATATAAAGGGACTTAGTCCGTAAACCATGCGAAAAAATAAAAATAAAAGGTCAAACTCTTGGTCTTAATTAATTATTATTTATAGAAAAAAAATACCGAACTGAACCAGTGGATCAAACCGGTCCAATTGGTTTTTTACCGGTTTTGATTTGATGATCGGTTCGATTCTAATTTAAAAAAAAACCGGTTGGATCGATTTTTGTCCGGTTTAGTTTCAAAAACCGGATAACCGAACCGGTACCCGACTATAAATTAAAAAAAAACTAATTCTAACTTCCACTCTTCACTCTTCAATTATTAGGTATGTTTTATTGGATTTTAAAATGTGATTTGACTTTGTTTGGTATTGACTATTGTATTAGCTATCAACAAAAAAATTAGATGATATGTATTTTGAAATGTGTTTATTGTTTTGTATTGGATTTTGTAGTTTTTTAATATGTTTTTATTGTGATGTAAATAAATTTGGCCCAATAGGTTCAAAAAAATGAACTAAATATGTAATAAATGAAATTTAAAATTTTGGTTCATCAGACCCAAAACCAAAAAAACCGAACCGAACCGAACCGGTTCAATTCGGTTGGTTTTTTATCGGTTGGCAAATGTCAATTTGATTGGATCAGATCACTTTTTTAAAAACCGGATTTTATCGATTTTTTATCGGTTCTATGAAAAACCGAACTGATTCAATCAACGCTCACCCCTAATTTTAGTGATTTGAACTTTCCCCCCCTTTAAATAATAACTAATTAAGACTAAAGAGTATGACTTTTTATTGTAAGTATAAATATAAAAGAATTTGGTTAAACGAATTGATTTTCATATTTCTGAAGTTGAAAACGTTGAAAACACTTATGATAGCAATAATTAAACAATATTCTAAATTTTACAATTAATTATATGAATCAAATTGGGATTGATTTTTTTTTATATGGATCAAATAAATTATTTTTTATAAATTTAGGACTAACAATTAAAATAAAAGAATTGAGAGAAATAATATATGGCTTTCTCGATCATCATATTTTTTGCCTTGAAAAGCCATCCTGCAACAACTAAGCCCCGTTGAAACTCACAGAGAAGAAGAGCATCATAAGTAGGGGACCTCTTGAAATGGTCTACAACCTGAATATCCAATTCCAGCCTAGCTTATTTTGATAGTGTCTTCAGGGTGATTGACTAGCGACCCAGATCCTCGACCATTCACTCGTAAGCCAACCTAGCCACCTCCGCCTTATGCTCGGCCTCAAGCATTAACTCTTGCACAACAACTATGAGACGACCTATGGCATACTTGACTTTTGATTTAGTAATCGAAGCCCTTTGCTCGGCTTCAAGTTGAGCAGCAAGGTACTTATCCATAAACTCTTGGTTTAACTCGAGCTTCTCTTTGCATGCTCGCTCAGTTCGTGCCTAAGCCATCACTCTCTTTAAGCGATGCCTCCAGATACCTGATCTTTATAGCCCGAGTAAAATTTATATGGTAAGCATCAACCATCTCAGAAACCATCTGCAGAAAGTTTGGAGTCAGGCAAGAATATACGGTCAAGAACTTAACTAGGAAAGAGAAAGGATGGGAAGACTTACATAAACACCACCGTTATAAAAGCTGTCAAGTCTTTTAGAGAAATTGTCGAATTTGAAGCGACTCCAACGGTTCTTCCCGATATAGGCATGCCCGGATGCCATGGCCCTCAGCATGTCATAAGAATCACGAGGTCCGCTTGGCAAGCTGGAGGAAGTGCTCTGGCTAGCTTTCGTTGGGCTTCAGCAGTAAGAGGATGATGTGGTTTAGAAACAAGGGGTCAGGGATAAGTCCCCTCACTGTCTCTCTCTCCGATGGAAGTGCCGACAGAAGCTAAGTTCACCTATTCTCTAACCCGCTCACTGTGAACCTCAGGAAGAGGAACAAAATCATTAGCTTCGATCCCTTGATCATCAACAATTCACTCATCTAAGGAAGAGTCAACAAATGTAACTACCTGCGAGACCTTAAAGGCAGGCTGCATCGGAGGGCTAGTTGCCTTACTCTTCGCTGACCATCTGGCTCGGGTGTCGAGATCAGTAGTAGGAACTTCAATTTCGACTTCCTGCACGACGGGGGTAGATGCGTTATTGGAAAAAGATTTTGCACCAGAGGTATAAGTTTGGGAAAAGGGTGATGTTCATCAACCTTCCATTTCCCCTTGGGGTCACAGGAAATGCAAGAAATTGAAAATGATATTTTTATCCTTGATTTTGAAATAAAAATAAAAAAAAAAGAAGGAAAAAGAAATGAAAAAATAAAACAAAAGGAAAAAAAGGGAAAAAGAAAAAAAGGAAAAAAGATGGTGGAGAACATCCATTGGTGGAGAACATTGCCTAAACTTGATCTAAACCCAGAACCTTAACCTAGAACCCCACCACCTCCCACATCAAACCCTTTCTCTCGAATCCCTCTCTCTTGAATCTCCTGAATCCGTCATGAACTAGACCCTAGCTCGATGAATCCTTCTCCTTCTCAAATCCCTCATAAACTAAACCTTGGATCTTGAATCCCTCTCGAATCTCCCTCTTAAATTTCTTTACGAATTAAAACCACAAAAAAAAATCCCTCTCAAATATCTTAAATCTCTTTGCAAATCAAAACCACACCATAAAATCCCTCTCTCCATTCTTTCTTTCCGCTGATGAGAAGAACTAATCTCTATTATTGAGACGAGATCGACGCAGTTGGTTGTGGTGGTCATGTGGTTGTTGGTGTGGGTTTGATTTCTGGTAACTGGTGGTGGTCATGTGGCTATTGGTGAATAAAGAATCTGGAGATGGTGAATGGAGGATTTGGTGGTGGTTGTGGGCCTGTAGGTGTTGGTGAACAAAAAATCTGGAGAGATCGTTTTTTTTTTAAGAACGGTAGAGGTCATTATGACTGTCATTGATATCACTACCCCCTTTCATCGTGGTCTTCTCATCTCTGCCGGTGCTAGTCACTTTGTTGCTCTTCTCTGTATGCTCATCATTTTCTCGAATGTCTGTTATTTCTTAATGCATTATCATTTGTTTTGGTTTTTTACTTCCTGTTTTTATTTTTATTTTTATTTTTTATGTTCCTGATTTAATCTATTAGTTATTAGCATCAAATGGTACGTACCTAGATGACTAGATCTTTGTTCATTTGCATATATTGTGATACATGTGTATTACTATCTCAATTTGTGTATTTATATAGTTTAATGATGACAATATTCTTTGTTCATGAACTTGTAATGCAATTGAAAAAGAAAGATATAGTTTAATGAGGACAATCTTATTTGCTATGTTGTTCAATCGAAGAAGAAAGAGATATTTTCTTTTTCTTTTTTAATATAATATTTTAATTTAATTTAATTTTCATTATATATAATTTACATTTATTTATGTGTTGACACCTCGCATATTAATGTTTATAGATAAAAATACCCTTAGAACCATTTAATTTGATTAATGGTTGATTCACGGAATAACGAAATTGAGTGGTTTTTAAAAACATAGGGACCAATCAAGTAAAAAATGGATAAATGAGTAAAAAATAGATAATTTAAAAAAAAACATAGAGACTCAAATGATAATATCCTATTGTCATAATTTTGTAGAGACATGTAAACATTAATATTATTGTCAGTTTGTTATATTTAGAAAAATTTATAATACTTTTACTAATTATAAAAAACAAATAAAATTTTGACAAATTATTAAAAAAATATTAGGTGCATATAATGTAAAATATAATAAAAAAATAAAAATGTTAAAATCACATATATAGGCATGAATACTTTCCTCAAGTTTAAGAAAAATGATATTGTTTTTCATTGTTTTGAAAACAAATATTTTTATTGACATGAGAAATATATATAATTTTGCTAACATAAAATATATTTTATAATTAAAAGTCAAAGAAAGTCTATAAAAGTCTTTTAGAATGAAAGTTCATAAAAGTTTTTTCATAATTTTATAAAGTATATAGAAATCCATAAAAATTCTTGAAATTTACAAATGTCAAAGTCTTAACTTTTTTTTTTTTAATCCTAATTGAATTCACCTAAGTTACTCGGTCAGCCATGTTACTATTTGAGTGATTTGAGCTTTTTTTTTTATCATTTAAATAATAATACCACTGGAAAAATCCCACGGTCCATTCCTCTTAGTATTAATTAAGATCAAAGAGGCAAAGAGTTTGGCTTCTTTTATTTTTTATTGTAACTTGTGTTGTGTAAAGTTATGAATAAAAATCTCAATTATCTTAATTTTCTCTTTTTGAGTTTTATAACAGTTGTATGATAGACGCACGTAGGGATTAAGTCCCTTTAAACCGGAAGGCCCTATTCCTCCTATTTTTGAAGGCTCTGTTTCTACCTATAAAAATAAGTGCTTATATCCAAGTATCCGACACATTCTTGTCAGGATTTTCTCATTATTTTCTGTCTCAAATGGTGATTACATCCACTACTGCCTTGTTTACTGGTTTGTGTACGACTGTTATAGCATGGTTGTTGATGAGGGTGGTTAACTGGGTTTGGTTGAAGCCAAAGAAGCTAGAGAAGTTGCTCAGATAACAAGGTTTCTCAGGGAACCCCTACAGACTTTTTCATGGAGACATGAAAGAGATGACAGCGATGAGAATACAGGCATCAACTACAAAACCCATCAACATCTCCGACTCCAATGTCCATAATATTGTGCCAACAATCCTGCCTTTCCACCATATCAACACCATCTACGGTACCATGACTCTCTCTCTCAACAATTCTATTAATCAACAATTCTATTACATTGTTAAAAAAAAATGTATATTCTAATTTGTTTGTTTCTTGTGTGGAGTGTAGACCAAAAAGATTTACCATGTTTTGTCACGATTTTTTTTTTCTAAAAAATAATATATTTGATAATTAATACAAGTCAAATTTTAATAGTTAAAAACATACAAGTCAAATTAAAATACAATTTTCAAAACCTTAGTGTGAATAGATTTTGACCTTTTTATCAACTAAGTTAATTGATATTTACGTAGGGATAACAGCAGATCGGGTTCGGGTGGGTTTTATAAAATCCAAATCTTCACCCGTGAAAACTTTCCTCACCCACGCCCGCCCATGGGCTGGTTTGAATTAGCAGGTTATGGCTGCATCCATACTCTCACCCGCGAACCTGCGAAACAATACGGATTCATGGGTGGATGTTTCACCCGCGGGATACCCATAAACCCACAAACCCCAGCCCAAGAACCCACGATTTGCCATTTGTAAATTTCCACATGTAATTACCTATTTGATACTTAATTGAATTAAATTTCAATTTTTAATTCCCTACTTGATACATTACAAAACATTAATAACCATAAAAATAAAATGACCAAAAATAATTTAAATGTCTATGTATATTTATATGCAAGTATTTTATTTACGCGGGTTCACGGGTCCAACCCGTGGATTCGTTTTTTCAACCCGTACACGCTCATGAACCCACCGGATTTTTTATTAAATGGGTTCGTGGGTCTGTGGATCGTAAATTCACCATCCACACCCGACCTTACATGGTCGGGTTCAGACGGATGTCCGTGAGTGCTGGTCAAAATTGCCATCCCTATTAATTTACATATGTTGTTTAAATATAATTCCAGTTTTTGTTTATAAGAGGAGGGCTCTCCTCTAGTCAGAAGGATTATGAGCTATTTAATATTACAATACTAATATAGATATATAATTTTGTAAGCTTTATAATATTACAAAACAAAGTTTTTGATGTTTTTTTTTTGTAAAATCATCCGGAGTAGAAAAATATTATATAAAGGATTGAGATCATCAATCATCCATCGCAAGTTAACTATCCTTTTAATTAACAAGTAGATACAACAAAATTAATTATATAATATGTCCGAAATTCAGGCAAGAAGTCATTCATATGGAACGGTCCAATACCAAACTTAAACATTGGAGACCCCAAAATGATACGAGAGATATTTTCCAAGAATGAAATCTTTCCAAAACCCAAATCAAACTCACTTGCTAAGTGGGTTGTGAGCGGGGATAGTGACTTATGATGGTGAGCAGTGGTTCAAAGTCAGAAAGATTGCCAGCCCAGCTTTCCATCAGCACAAGTTGAAGGTTAATTTATGAGCATTTTCATATATATATATATATATATATAAATTAGTAACTCTCTAATGCGAGATCCCGTACAAAATTTTCGTACCGTTCCATTGATTCCAACCGGTTGGAGTGCCATTTGATGAGTAACTGAGAACAAGGGAGAGGGATATGGAAAGAATGAAGTAATGAAAGAGGAAGTCATTGCTAGTAGTAACGACTTGTTACGATCCATTGGTTCATATAGAATCCATGTCCTAGGTGTATCAAAAAACATTCTTTTCGCTAAGCGTATATAATAAAATAGAGTGAAAGGGTCCACCCCGAAACCAAGGGGGTACTAACTAACAGCTGAGTCCTCTCCGAACCGCAGGAGATAGTTGCCCATCGAATCTAATGTTGGAATCATTGAAATCGTATGAAAAATTTAAGTGGAATCTTACACTTGAAACACACTCTCTCTCTCTCTCTATATATATGTATATGTATATGCAGTCACTAGTTCTAGTGATTCAACTATAAAGAGCTGACATATTTCCTTTTTTTTTTTTTTTTTGCATATATAGGATATGTTTCCAAGCATTTATTTGAGTTGCAACGAGATGATAAGTAAAGGGCTTGAAAAATAAATGGCACTATTTGAGAGGGGTGTTGTGTAAATATCATAAGTTTAGTAATGTAAGTTTAAAAGGCACCATTTAACGTAAAGATACAAGAATACCCCGACAAAATTGAAAAAGAGAAAAGTTATCGTTTCGTGAGTCTGAGAAAAGCAACAGTGAGAAAGAAACTGAGAAAGAAACCGACGACAACGAAATCGACGGCGAGCAAATCGACAGGTTATTGACCGAACGACAATACAGTACATTTCGCAGCGATGACAAAGGTAAGTTCACTTTGTTTTATTTTTCGATCTGTTGTTCATAACTTATCATTGCATTTTAGACTTGTTCTGTTGATTGAAATTGTAGATTAGGGTTGACACTGGTTGTGGTTTTGGTTTGGGTTTGAAATGAGGTTCAATATTCTGGTATCGAGAAAGTTTTGTTTTGAGATAAAAATAAATCGAGAATATTTCAAGCGAGATCGATGAATTTTTTTAGAAAGATTCGAGAGGTTTTTCAAAGTGATCGAGAATGTTTTTCAAAGTGATCGAGCTTTTGTTAAATGATCGAGAATATTTTTCATAGAATCGAGAGGTTTTTCAAAGGATCGAGACTATTATGAAAGGATCAAGAATTTTTGAAAACGATCGAGATTTTTTAAAATGATCGAATCGAGAAGATTTTTCAAAGAATCGAGAAGATTTTTCAAAGAATCGAGAGGTTTGTGAAAGTATCGGGAATATTTTCAAAAGATCGAGAATGTTTTTCAAAGGGTCCAGATTTTAGAAAATGATCGAGAAGATTTTTCAAAGAATCTAGAGGTTTTTTTAAAGGCTCGAGACAATTTTCAAAGCTTCGAGAATATTTTCAAAGTGTCGAGATTTTTTCAATTGATCGAGAACATTTTTCAAAGAATTGAGAGGTTTTTCAAAGGATATAGAGTTTTTTGAAAGGATCGAGAGTTTTTTGAAAGGATCGAGAGTTTTTTGAAAGGAGCGAGAGTATTTTCTAACGATCGAGAATGTTTTTTAAAGGGTCGAATTTTTTTTCAAATGACCGTGAAGTTTTTTCAATGAATCGAGAGGTTTTACAAAGGATCGGGACTAATTTCAAAGGATTGAGCCTATTTGCAAAGGATCGAGAACTTTTGAAACAAATCGAGAACTTTTTCAAATGATCGTGAAGTTTTTTCAATGAATAGAGAGGTTTTACAAAGGACCGAGACTAATTTCAAAGGATCGAGCCTATTTGCACAGGATCGAGAACTTTTTAAACTAATCGAGAACTTTTTTAAATGATCGTGAAGTTTTTTCAATGAATCGAGAGGTTTTACAAATGATCGAGACTATTTACAAAGGATTGAGACTATTTGAAAAGGATCGAGAACTTTTTAAAAATTTCGAGAACTTTATCAAAGGATCGAGAATATTTTAAAAGTATCGAGAATTTGTTTCAAACGATCGAGAATATTTTTTTATTTTTGTGCAGTTTACTGATGTACTGTTTCTGTGACATTGCAGATGACGAACAGTATGAATGAATTGCTTAAAACTGCAGTGGGAGATTGGTTCTAAGGAAACTTGACTTGACACGACCATTTTGAAGCCCTCGCCCGTATAGACGATGCACTTAATCGGGTCCCTGAAGAGTTTGTTGTTCAGGATCGGCGTCGGTTCATGTCCTCCTGTTTCGGGCATTTCATGTCGATGCACCGGGAGCTGAAGTTTTCGGGTGGTGTTATTCATCAGCTGCTGTTGCGGGAGTTGGACCATGACGGGTCGATAGATGAGATGCGGTTCTTGTTAGGGAACCATGTGGTGAGGTTTTCGAAGGTGGAATTTAGCCTCATGACCGGATCACGTTTTAGAGTCGTACCGGACACGAGTATGTATGTTGCAGTTGAGAATGACATACATTAACGGTACTTTCCTGCACATGATGAGGTATCGTTGGATGACTTGAGGGTTGTTCTTACCCAGAGAGAGTTTCAAAAGGTGTACGATGTTGTGAAGTTGTGCCTCATTTACATGTTGAACTGGATACTGATGAGGGTGGACGAGAGATTGAAGATTCCAGTTTGGCAGTTTTGGTTGGTAGAGGACCTCAATGCCTTCGATGCGTTCCCATGGGGTACCCACGTCTATAGGCATTCTATATTTTCATTCAAGCATGCCTTACTGCGATGTCGTGATGAGAGACGGAAACAGTCACAGGGCGATGTTAGACATTCCGTGAGGGGTACAACATCTACGGTCTATCAAACGCCCTTTTGGTAAGAAATTTTAATTCCAACATGTACATTTAATTTTTAATCCAAAATTGTTTTGGATTATAACTGTACGTATGTTTGATGCAGAGATTTTCTTTTGAGGTGATCCCCCAACTGGACGTCGTTTTCGGGACTCGGAGGGTTACAGACCTTTCCCCTCGGTTGTTGAAGTGGGAGTTGACCAAACAACCTAGAGGGAAGAAGTTGGAGAAGATTTTTAGTGCTAGGGTAATTTATTTTTTTGTTAAGTCATTTATATTACTTATGATAAGTAACAATGAAATTCATCTAACTATGGTTTCAGATGTCGGCGAGGCTGAAAATCGTGCCCACAGCAGCTGAGGCGGTGACCCCGTACTTTACAGGCCTAAGTGAGGGGGGAGCCCATATGTGCAGGACGACATGGTTCACCTTCTTACTGTCTCTGAGCCGACTACAAGTGCAGTTCGTCCCGAGGAGGAGGGTGAGGGTGGAAAGTGTACTGAGACGGAGGTTTCAGACCCTACAGGTCCAGATTTCAGAGGCATGGACACTGGCGAATCTGAGCCGTCTCCTCGGTGAGTGAGGCAGGTTACCCGAGGAACTGTTTCCACTACAGGGGATTCCTGTGCAGGTGTTCGACTTGATGGGGAGGTAAGTTGAGATGGTAGTTTTCTTTTCATTAACAAGAGTTGTTGCTTTTTTTCGTATTAACAAAGTTGCATGATTTCAGGCCTGTTTAGAACATAACTTGAAGGAATTGCGTGAAGCCCTCCGGAAGAGTGAGGAGGATCGACAAAAACAGCACCAGGAATTGCTCGATTTGTTTCGAAAGAGCGAGGAGGATCGACAACAACAACATAGGGAGTTGCTTGCATTGATCGGGGGCCTTCAGGGCTTCAGGACCCATACAGAGGATCCACATACCGGAGGGGCATTTCTGGATAGTGAGGCTCAGTCTCCCCCCTCTCCTCCCCTCCCCTCCCCTCCCCTCCCCTCCCCCTCTGAGAGAGCAGCCGGCCCCCCTCCCGCTCAGAGCGATTCGCAGGCTCCCCTTCTCGTTCAGAGCGATTCGCAGGCTCCCCCACCACCTCCTAGCTAGAAGCAGGCTCCCCCTCCACCGACGTCTGAGCAACAGGCTCCCCCGCCACCTCCTAGCAAGCAACAGGCTCCCCCGCTACCTCCTAGCGAGCAACAGGCTCCCTATCCCGTCCTCATCTCAGCATACCCCGGCAGAGGGAGTTCGACAGCACATGTGTGTACTGAAACGTGGTTGGCAGTTGGCAGTTGGTTATCCCGTACACAGATCCGTGCCAACCTAAGAGGGTGAGGGTAATACTAGAGGGACCTGAGCACGTATTTAATCCCTAGGGACTGGTGGACGGTGACCAATTGAAGGCGTACCGAGCCTTCAAGAAGAACATAAACGAGGAACAGTAAGTAAAATTCATTGTTATTTAGGTGGCCGATTTTCTTGTAATGCATTATATAAATGTGTAGCTGTTGAAACATTAATGCAGACGTGATGTTGATTTGCTGGAGCCGGTTGATGCTGCATGGTTCCATCGGTTGTAGACCAACTTCATGGATGTTGATGATCAAGTTTGTGGGACCGTAAATCCTGATTTCAGTATTTGTTTTAGAAGTGTAAACATCCTAACATTTCTTAACGTGTTTATATTCCCAGCATATGGACGCGTACCTCCTTATTCTTCAGAAGTATCAACGGGCATTTTCTAATGTGTATAGTCAAATGGTTAACATATTTGACTCGCAATTTTTTTGTAAGTACTGCAATTAATAATGATAATGCGTTATTTTATGTGTGTATGGAAAACAAAAATAAATTTGTGTTATTGTTTCTGCAGTCCTTTATGGAGCACCAGTACAGGAAAATGATGCCTCACAATTCTCGCGGACAGATCACCCCGAGCCGTTGGAATGTGTTGGGGTCTTGGTGGAAGGATGACGACCTCACAACGGTCCTTGGGGGTGCCCCGATTGGATTCCGTCCGTGGCACGAGGTTGACATGGTAAGTGTTACTTGACATGGTTTGCAATTGTATATATAAATGGCTTTGTACATCCTAACACCTGTTGTTGATGTTTCCAGGTCCTGATACAGTGCAACATTGGGCGCTAACATTGGCTGCTGATGACTGTGGACCTCACATGCGAGAAGCTGTTCATAGTCGAACCCTGGAGACAGGAGGTCGAACCTCGTATTCGAAAGCAGCAGGTAGCCCCGTTGCGCTACTTTGTGCCGTCGATGTTGCATCAGGCCGGGTTTCATACTAAACGAGTGGCAGGACTATTGAAATTTGAGAAGACAAGTAAGCCCTTTGATGTCACCATCGTGTTGGGAAAACATATCCCCCAGCAGAAGCAGTCGTAAGACATTACGTAATAGTCACTAACAGATTGTATTAGTATAAACCTAATGTTTTATTAACGCTTGTTAATGTGTCCAATTTCAGGGGTAACTGACACGTCCTAAAGAAGTGTTCCTACTCTCAAGTATAAGAGTGTCAAAGTAATAAATTAACAGGTAAGACCGGGTCGAACCACAAGGAGGTTGTTCACTTGTCCTTGTAGAATTAATTATTTAGATTAATTACTAAGCTTGTTATAAAATGTAAACCAATTAAAATTAAAACTGGGGCTAAGGGATCCACTATTGGTAATTCGAATATGATCCAATTATTAATATTTAGTCCAGATTAATGGGATGATATTCTACTCCACTGACCACTCTCTAATAGATGTGGGTAAAAGTACTCACTGTGCCGGACAATATCTGTCTGTCTACAGTGAGTCAAAAACTCCACAAAGATTAGAGGGGATAAACCACTCTCTGATAGATATGGGTAAAAGTACTCACTGTGTTAGACAATATCTGTCTATCTACAGTGAGTCAAAAACTCCACAAAGATCAGAGGGGAGAAAGCATAAAAATAATAAACTTACCAAAATTGGATCATATTTTCCATACCAACAGTATCACCTTTGGCCCCAGCTATATAAAATTAGTCAGACATAATTTAACTAGAAAATAGCTATTTTATTTAAACTGAGAATTTGAGAACAAAGGAGAGAGAATTTTATAAATCTAACATCAGATTTGGATTCAGAACATCAAAATTAGGGGGGATAGGCCCCCTATTTATACAAAATACGGATGAAAATTGACCATCGGATGAATTTAGAATGAAGCGTCTAGATTGTGCCACGTCATCAGTGAACAGTGACAGTGAACAGTAACCCATCCATGAGTGAACAGTAAAGCATCGTGAGTGAACAGTGAAAGTCAACTGTGAACAGTGAAATAGTCAAAATTTCGAAAATGCCCTTCGTTGTCTTCTTAAGGTTTTTTGATTTTCTGAACTTGAAAACGATGTTTGTTTTGCCATCTGACTTCTCCATGATTCTGAATTGATCGAATTACCTCTGAAATACAAAGAAAAATACACTGATTACTACACAACACATTTATTTAAACGAACGAACGAAATTATATCTAAATTGGGGAATTAATCATATTGGAAGTGTAAACTGATGATATTATCCCTTAGTAAACATACACTTTTCAGTGTTAATCAAACCCCTGATTGCTAGTCCCTAGACAAACTCTAAACTATCAAATAGACAAACTCTCTCATACCTCTTTTCTCACCCTTTGACAACCAGTCATCAATTGAGTTATCAATCAAACTTTCTTGTGCTCAATAAAGATCAACACGATAACTATGAGATTCAATTGAAATCAAACAACATTTTCATTCCGAAATCTCACCAGGGTTTTTTTCTTAGGCAACAGTTTTATTCTTATCTTTTTTTTAATACAACAAAATTGGAAACAAACATTCCATCTTTAATCCATGTAGCGAGCTTTAGGCCAATGACTCCCAAACCAGTTGGCTTTAGGGCATTAAGTGTTAAAACACTCATACGGGCTTAATTACTCGGATTGCAGATATTTTTTTTTTGTTTTTTTTTGTTTTTTTGTTTTTTTGTTCAATTCCCTTAAGCTTTCTCTTTAACCCGTGTAACGAGCTTTGGGTCAATGACTCCCAAACCAGTTGGTCTTAGGGCATTAAGTGTTAAAGCACCCATCGGACTTAATTGCTCGAGTTAAAGAGGCTACAGAACTGCACTTTATTCTTATCCAGACTCCACCGTTTTGCACGAACACTCTATGCTTACTGAGGCATGAGGCCTGGCTACTAAGTAAGAATTTTGGTCACAACACACAAAATTATTATTATTATTATTACTAAATAAATTTTTAAACAAGACCACTGTCTTCGGTTGTTACCCTTGAATGATGTTTCAGAACTCAATATCGTAAAATGTCAACTTTACTGCACATAATAACGTGTCAATGCGCTTGTGTGTATAGAATAGTTTGAAAAATTTCTCAAGATGACTTAATGAACAAAAGGATTAGTCAATGATATCACTATGGAGAGTTTATAAATTTGAATAGTCAGAAAAGAGGAAAAGAAAAAAAATGCATAAGAACTAAAAAGATGCGTCTTAGAAGTATCTAAAAGATCTCCTTACTCGGCCATCTTTACAAAAAAAAATGGTCAAGATTTTTTTTTTTTGAAAAACAAAAGTTATTGAATCAACTATTCCCCCCCTTCCCCCCAGAATGAGACATTGTCCCCAATGTCTTAAGAAAGAGTTAAAGTTTAGAAGATATCACCTGAACAACTTGAAAGACAACAAAATCCTGCAAAATAACAAAATAAATACAAAATAAAGGAAAATAAAATGCATAAAAAACATGGGACAATCACAAGCTTATATTCAGATCAATTCTGTATTTCTTGTTCTCTTCATCAGTGGGCCAATCAATTTTGGAGGTTGAAGGATCTGGCTCATAATTGAAAGCTTGTAACTGGTCAATCAGCTCATGAGGACTTGAAGCAGAGATAAAGATGATAAAAAGATAATAAAAACAAAAGGATATTTACTGGTAGTTGTGATTGTGGCTCACATCTTCCTCTGGTTTTACGTCTAGAAATGGCTTCAACGCCCTCTCTGGGTCCAGGATATGCTTCCCATCCAATTTTCTTATAAATTGGCAAACATGATCTTTTAAAGTCAGATTCCCAAGACTATATTGTGCATGTTGTGATAAAGAACAAAAGATCATCAGGAAAAGAATCATTTATGGGTGTTTTATCAAATGACGACTCAGCTGTGAGTCGTGATAAATGATCTGCAACGACATTTTCAGCACCCTTTTTGTCCTTGATTGTGAGTTTGAATTCTTGTAGCAACAAAATCCAACGAATCAATCTTGGCTTTGCATCCTGCTTAGACATTAAATACTTCAAAGCAGCGTGATCAGTAAAAACAATGGTTGAAGCGCCAATCAAGTATAACCGAAATTTATCCAATGCAAATATCACGGCAAGCAATTCTTTCTCAGTGGTGGTGTAATTCATTTGTGCACTATTCAAAGTTTTACTTGCGTAATAAATCACAAATGGCTTACCTTCTCTTCTCTGTCCTAAGACAACTCCAACAACAAAATCACTCGCATCACATATCAATTCAAAAGGTAATGACCAATCAGGGGATTGCATGATAGGAGCAGATGTTAAAAGGTCAATTATTTTTTTAAAGAACTCTTGACACTCTTGTGTCCATTCAAACTTTGCATCTTTTAATAAGAGGTTACAAAGTGGTTTAGATATGACACTGAAATCTTTAATAAACCTCCTATAAAATTCTGCATGACCTTAAAAATGACCGCACTTCTTTGACTGTTTGTGGTGATGGTAACTTTGAAATGACTTCAATTTTTGCCTTATCAACCTCGATTCCTTTAGATGACACAACATGACCCAAAACAATTCCAGATGTGGTCATATAATGACACTTTTCCCAGCTAAGCATAAGTCTTTTTTCTATGCAACGTTTCAAGACTCTTTCCAAATTATTTAGACATTCATCAAAAGAATTCCCAAGCACAGTTAAATCATCCATAAAGACCTCTAAACAATGTTTAATCATGTCACTAAAAATGCTTAGCATGTATCGTTGAAATGTGGCTGGAGCATTACACAAACCAAATGGCATTCTTCTAAATGCAAAGGTTCCAAATGGACATGTGAATGTGGTTTTTTCTTGGTATTCTAATGCAATGGGAATATTATAGTATCCTGAATACCCATCAAGAAAGCCGTAGTAGGGATGTCCTGCTATTTTTTCTAAAATTTGGTCAAGGAATGGAAGAGGAAAATGATATTTTCTAGTGGCATCATTTAATTTTCTATAATCAATGCACATGCGCCAACTAGATGGAATACGAGTTGGAATTAACTCACCATTTTCATTTTTAATAACAGTGATTCCAGATTTTTTTGGCACAACTTGTGTAGGACTCATCCACTTACTATCAGAGATAGGGTAGATAATTCCCACATCAAGTAATTTAAAGACTTCGGTCTTGACAACTTCTTTCATGTGTGGGTTAAGTCTTCTTTGGGGTTGTCGATATGTTTTAGCATTTTCCTCTAAATTTATTCGATGTGAACAAATCAATGGGTTAATACCTTTCAAATCTTTCAAAGTCCAACCAATTGCATTCTTATTTTTCTTTAAAACATGTAACAACTTACCTTCTTGCTCTTCTGTGAGGTTAGAAGAGATTACCACTGGGTAGGTCTGGTTGTCTCTAAGGTAAGCATATTTAAGTCCTTCTGGTAGGGGATTCAAATCCAGTTGAGGCGCTTTTTCTTCTGACACGTCATCTGTTTGTTCCAATTCTTCAAAATCTGAAGTGTCTCCTTCTTCTACGACAACCTGCAAACAATCATCAAGATGTGAATGCATGCTTAACTCAGGTAAATTGATCAAACAAATTTTAGATGAGTTAAAAGAATCATTTTGAACATGATCTTCAACAATGGTTTCAATAATGTCTACATCTTCATCTTCATTTCATTTCATAATCAAATGGTTCTTTAGACATGTTGAAAACATTAAGCTTAATTTCCATATTTCCAAAAGACATGCTAATTATTCCATTCCTGCAATTAATCAAGGCATTAGCAGTAGCCAAAAATGGTCGGCCCAATATAACAGGGATTGATTGGTGCTCATTAACAACAGGTTGTGTTTCCAAGACAATAAAATCTACTGGGTAAATAAATTTATCGACTTGTACTAACACATCTTCCACTATCCCTTTTGGTATTTTAATTGACCTATCAGCAAGACAAAGTATGGTTGAAGTCGGCTTTAACTCACCAAGTTTAAGTAGCTGATAAACTGAGTATGGGAGCAAATTTACACTAGCACCTAGGTCAAGTAAAGAATGCTCTATTTTACAGTTACCAATTGTGCAGAAAATAGTGGGACAACCAGGATATTTATATTTCAAAACATTTTTATTGGAAAGAATGGAACTTACCTGTTCAGCCATAAAGGCTTTCTTTCTTACATGATGCTTCCTTTTCATAGTGCACAGATCCTTCAAAAATTTGGCATAGGAAGGTACCTGTTTGATTGCGTTCAAAAAGAGATATTGATCTTTACCTGTTTGAAAATTTAAAAAATCTCTAGGGAATGCTTCAATTTCTGTGAAATTTTAAGAGCCTGGGGATATGAAAGTGTAGGTGGGGATTCAATTATTTCTTCGTCAATAGTGGTTTCATCAACCCCTTCCTTACCCTTGGAAAGTGACTCATCATCATTTTTACCATATTCAAGAATAGGTTTTTTGATGACCTTACCACTACGAAGAGTGATAATTGATTTGACTTGATCTGGACATTGGTTATTATCATAGGAACTTGACTGACTCTTGGGATTTGGTTGAGATGGAAACTTACCTTTTTCGTGTGTGGTGAGTGTAGAAGCAATCTTTGCCAAAGTATCTTTAACATCCTTCAAAGTTTGTGCAGTTTGGCTGTTAATGGATTCTTGCTTCTCAATGAATGAGGGCAAAGTGTCTTCAAGGTTTTTCCTAAATGGTGGGACATAAGGTGCATAACCTTGTGGGTTTTAGAAATTCTGGTGTGTTTGTGGATGTGATAGACCTGGTGGTTGTGAAGATTGGGTTTGATTGTTGTTCCTCCAATTAAAGTTTGGATGATTTCTCCAACCAGGATTGTAGGTTTGTGAGTATGGGTTGGAATTTGGCTTGTTGAAAGTGTGCAAAACATTGGCTTTTTCATGAAGGCAATCTTTTATGGCTGGCAAAGTTGGACAACTATGAGTGATATGATCATCAGAATCACATACATGGCATGTGATTTCTTGTACAAATTTTACATGTTTACTCTTTTTAGTTTCTAAAGTTTCAACCTTCCTAACTAGGGATGCGAATCTAACTTGAAGGTTATGATCTTCCCTAAGATTGTAAATGCCTCCACTAGATGGAGATGGTTGTGGTTTGCTCATGGACTCATAGGAACCAATGGTGTCCCAATTTTGAGCACTTTTGGCGATATGGTCAAGGTATTCAAGTGCTTCTTCAGGATTTTTGTCACTAAACTCCCCATTACACATCATTTCAATGACTTGTCTACTTTGGGGTGTGAGTCCCTCATATAAATGTGACACTATCCTCCATGTTTCAAAACCATGATGTGGACAGACATTTAACAACTCTTTGAACCTATCCCAACATTGGTAAAGTGTTTCCCCAGGTTTTTGGGCAAATGAAGTGATTTGCTTCTTAAGAGAGTTTGTTCTATGAGGTGGGAAAAATTTCTTTAAGAACTGTTGTTGCATATCATTCCAAGTTTGGATTGATCCTGACCTAAGGTTTTGTAACCAAGTTTTAGCTTTATCTTTTAAGGAAAAAGGGACAAACTTAAGTTTGATTATATCCATGCTAACATTTTGGTCAGTGCAAGTGTTACAGATTTCCTCAAACTCTCTAAGATGCAAATATGGATTTTCAGATTCAAGACCGTGAAAATTGGATAAAAGTTGAATGATTCCCAGTTTAAAATTAAAGTGTGTTGCATTTGGTGGGAAAGCTATGCATGAAGGTGCTCCAGTACGTGTGGGATTCATGTAGTCTCTAAGAGTTCTAGGTGGATTTGGGTTAATGTGTTGGTCATGGTTAACACAAGGCAGATGGTTGCTGTGTTGAGACACGTTGTCAAGGTTGTCTAAAAGGTTCTCGGCTTGGTTTCCTACTGGATGTCTAAGTGGGTTTTTTGCCATGTTGTTAGTGAATGCGGATAATTGTGATCTTCTAATTAATGAGGGTTCATGGATTTGAAATACACAAAAATGAAGAAAATAAAAGAAAAAGCGATAAAAATAACAAGATGCAAAATTCTAGGGATATAAATGTAAATATGCATAAGTATTAGGGTACAAGTGTAAATAATTATAAATCTAAGGATTAAAGTGAAAATATGATAATTCTAGGGATTGATATGCAAAAATGAAAAATAAAATGACCTATATACAAATGCAAACTAGATCTAAGCTAAAAAACAAATAAAAAAATAGAGGACTAAAATGCAAAAATGTGATTAAAGATAACAAGAGTTTTTTTTTTTTCAAAGTGGATGAAGTTTATGAGTGATGAAAAACTGAATACAAAATAAGAATAAAGATGATAGAAAAAAAAAATAGAAAAACTAAAATAAAATTAAAAAGAAATTACTTCTACAAAGAAAAGACGGACTTACCTCCCCGGCAGCGGCGCCGAAAACTTGACATGTCCTAAAGAAGTGTTCCTACTCTCAAGTATAAGAGTGTCAAAGTAATAAATTAACCGGTAAGACCGGGTCGAACCACATGGAGGTTGTTCACTTGTCCTTGTAGAATTAATTATTTAGATTAATTACTAAGCTTGTTATAAAATGTAAACCAATTAAAATTAAAACTGGGGCTAAAGGATCCACTGTTGGTAATTCGAATATGATCAAATTATTAATATTTAGTCCAGATTAATGGGATGGTATTCCACTCCACTGACCACTCTCTAATAGATGTGGGTAAAAGTACTCACTGTGCCGAACAAAATCCGTCTGTCTACAGTGAGTCAAAAACTTCACAAAGATTAGAGGGGATAAACAACTCTCTGATAGATATAGGTAAAAGTACTCACTGTGCTAGACAATATCTGTCTATCTACAGTGAGTCAAAAACTGCACAAAGATCAGAGGGGAGAAAACATAAAAATAATAAACTTACCAAAATTGGATCATATTTTCCATACCAACAGTATCACCTTTGGCCCCGGGTATATAAAATTAGCCAGATATAATTTAACTAGAAAATAGCTATTTTATTTAAACTGAGAATTTGAGAACAAAGGAGAGATAATTTTACAAATCTAACATCATATTTGGATTCAGAACATCAAAATTAGGGGGGAGAGGCCCTATATTTATAAAATATACGAATGAAAATTGACCATCGGATGAATTTAGAATGGAGCGTCCAGATTGTGCCACATCATCAGTGAACAGTAACCCATCCATGAGTGAACAGTACACATCCGAGAGTGAACAGTAACACATCCGAGAGTGAACAGTAACTCATCGTGAGTGAACAGTGAAAGTCGACTGTGAACAGTGAAATAGTCAAAATTATGAAAATGCCCTTCGTGGTCTTCTTAAGGTTTTTTGATTTTCTGAACTTGAAAACGATGTTTGTTTTTCCATCTGACTTCTCCATGATTCTGAATTGATCGAATTACCTCTGAAATACAAAGAAAAATACACTGATTACTACACAACACATTTATTTAATCGAACGAACGAAATTATGTCTAAATTGAGGAATTAATCATATTGGAAGTGTAAAATGATGATATTATCCTTTCGTAAACATACACTTTTCGGTGTTAATCAGTAACTGTGGTCCCCACATGTTGAGATTGATCGAGTACATATTGGCGAACAAAAAACATTTTGATTGGTCTGAAGACGATATAGGGATCATTCGGCAGAAGATGGCGGTTGAAATATTTGCAAACTCCAGGCCCGTATAGATTTCTTTAGTAATTCATGTGTATACGTACCAATTCTGTTTTATATGTTCTAATTAATTTATATATTTACAAATTCTTTTGTATATGTACCAACAGTTTTGCGGCAATTTACCAATTCTTTTGTATATTTAGAAATTCTTTTGTATTTTTTTTTTACATTTGTATATATATCGAGAATATTTAAATACAATTGCATTTCAGTTACTTAACAAGTCATACGAGTTCAAATTATAACAATATCATCATGATAATACCTAAATTCATTCCACGGTTCCACCGTCTCTAGTAGGGCACGTCTGTCTGTTGTGACCAACAGTATGTCAGATACTACACTTGCGTCTGTATTCCTCAGAAATGACTGTGCTCGGATCTTCATCAGTAAAAGCTGGGTTAGAACATCTCCTCGAATTATACCCTGGTTGTCGACATCGCCTACAATTCTGTGTGGATGTTCTCTCCGAAGACGAGATACGACGTGAAGCCCTCGGGCGACCTACTTGTCTCCTGGAGCTTGGATTCAAAACGACTCTCTCAGCGATGTCAGATGGCACAATCCAAGTGGAAGGATGTCCAACCGGCATAATAGGAACCAAGTTCGCATCAATAAGTGTTTGTCGCTTGTAGTAGTCCACACAGAGGGATGTGAAATCCATGTTTCGGTCCCTGTAAAAACATTGAAAACGATGATAAAATTGTATGATGTTTAAGTAATATTAACCGTACACAAAATTGTATGATGTACCTTGCGGCAACGAGAGCGTGAGAACATGGAAGAAGGTCCATTTGGAATTTGTTACATGTGTAGGTCTTCCGGGCTAAGTCAACGGTCCACTGTTTTCCATCCCGTTTCACCGAAAATATGTTCCATTCAACTAGATTAACGGTCATAAAATTGCACTTTTCTACACGTTTGAGGATCACAAGATGTGCTGCGTCGGTCAACTGATGACGCATGGATTGTGCAGCCCTATGACGATCATGAAACCAACGTTGTAGCATATTCCTAATAAACTCTGCCAAAGTCAACATAGGCAATTGCCGTGCAGATTTAAGGCATGAGTTTATGCATTCTGTAGCATTTGTTGTCATGACCCTATACCTTCTGTCGGGGCAGTGAACACGGGACCACTTGTGTGGATCCGCATCAATTACATATTCATATGCATTCGGGTCCAAGTTACGTAAATTTTCCATGTGCCGGTTATATTGCAACTCGGTGTACGCTCGGGCTGCTTTATCCATTATTGCGGCAACATCCTTTCTATGATATCTTTTCTTAATATTTTCATAAAAGTGCCAGCAACATATGGTATGGGTGGCATAAGGGAACACTTTAGAAATCCCTGCTTCAATGCTTGCATGTCGATCAGAAATGAAAACCAAATCATCTATATGGCTAAGAGCACCTTTCAAGCAATCCAAAAACCACTCCCATGATAGGTTGTTTTTCGAGTCACCGTACCCAAAAGCAATTGGATAAACCTGTTCATTCCCATCTTGTGCAGTTGTAACAAATATTGTGCCCCCGAATCTACCCTTTAAATGGGTACCATCAACGGCAATAACTGGACGCATACACCTCTGGAATCCTCTGACCGAGGCACCCAACGATATGAAAATGATAGGAATTTACCATTTTCATCGCACTGTAAGTCAGTTATCGTTCTGGGATTTTGTTGTTCCAACATGTAACCGAATGATGGCATCAGTTGGAAGCTTTCCTTATGCGTTCCATAGGTGAGTGACAAAGGATAATCAAGGGCTTGATGTGCCTTACTGTACATTAATTGGATGCCATACATTGTTTTCGTGTCTGCGATTATGTCCTTCGGACGCATTAGTCGACCATCCTGTTGCTGCAATCTAGGTGCAACCATTTCTCCAATTATGACTACACTAGCTTGTCGATGGCGATGGTGAATCTCCTCTAACGGAAAAGTGTGTTCGTTGATAAAATTTCGTACTTGAAATTATGTCGCTTCATCTCTCCTAACCGCTCTTAACTTCCATGTACAATTGTCTATCAAACAAACCAGATGTAATATTGTCTTATTCGACCTTTTCACCTTCCACTCGAAGTTGTGCCGCATTGCAAAATGACCAGCCAATCTCTTCAAATCCTTTTTAGTAGGAAAAAATTGACCTTTATATATCATGCCGGTAGGTTCATCTTCTACCCAGTTCCTGCTACTCAGTTTCTGCTTCCACCCATACCAAACGAGTATGATTCTGCTCCTGGAATAACACACATTCTGGCATTCTCAGAATCAACTGGAGTTACATCAGGCCGGACCTCAGATGTCCCAGCTATATCTACTGCAGTGGAATTACATCTGTGGACTCGTCTTGCACGTCTTTCCGTTTTGAACCGTTTTTCATCTTTCTCATTGTTCGGTACATTATGTATCGGATGCAAATTTGCCTCATTAGCCACCTCATGGATTGGTAGGTTATGAAGTAAATTGTTCCTCTCATTGTTCATGTCATCGTACATCTCATTGTATTGGTGGTTGTACTGCCCATCGTTCAATTCAATTTGACAACCGAAATCATTGTCCAATTGAGGTCCAACTATATCACCATGGTCGGCTACTTCCGGTGGGACACCACATAGGTTTTCCCTACCGTCAATCCCACTTCTTTCTGTGAACAACTGGTTGCTTCCGCCTGAAGATCGAAATTGTTGGGTGTTATCATGAGGAGGGATTTCTTCACCGATGACACCTCCTGCAACCCTCTCAATTAAACTGACACATACTTGAGGGATTACCCTATCTTCCCATAGCATAAACAAAACATCGTCGTCATTTCTTATAAATGTGCGACATGTGGTCCTGGGAACGATTGATATAGATTGTAGATCAACAATGTATTTGTTCACATCGTACTTCACAACGGTTTGTACGATCGACACCAGCTCTTCGTAAGTCATATTTCTGGACATATACATTCCTTGGTTATCAGAACCAACAAACCTCTGACTTCCATCAGGTAATTGCTCCTATCGACATTTGTAAGATATTACTAATCTAACCCGATCCATTGTCCTGTGAAAATCATCATCACAATCAATTATTAACAGATAAAAAATAATTACTTTTACAATTACTAACAATTACAAAAATTTCAAATGGATCGAGTACTTTATATAAGGGATCGAGAACATTTTCAAGGGTTCGAGAATAATTTACAAAGGATCGAGAACTTATAAAAAGGTTCGATTCGAGAACTTTTATCGAGAATATTTGTCAAACTATCGAGAATATTTGTCAAACTATCGAGAACTTTTTATAACGGTTCGGTAACTTTTAACAAGGGAACGAGAACTTTTTGTAAGGGATCGAGAACATTTCAAACGGTTCGAGAACTTTTTAAATGGATCGAGAATATTTCTTAAAAGGACCGAGAACTTTTCTCAACGGATCGACAACTTGCAACAAGTCAACGGGGAACTTTTTCTAAGAGATCGAGAACATTTCTAACGGTTCAAGAACTTTTTAAAGGGATTGAGAATATTTGTCAAATTATCGAGAACTTTTATCAAGGGATCGAGAACTCTTAACAAGGGAACGAGAACTTTTTCTAAGGGATCGAGAACATTTCAAACGGTTCGTGAACTTTTTAAAGGGATCAAGAACATTCTAACGGTTCGAGAACTTTTTAAAGGGGTCGAGAATATTTTTCAAATTTTCGAGAACTTTTATCAAGGGATCGAGAACATTTTCGAAGGGACCGAGAACTTTTTCTAAGGGATCGAGATAGTTTTTAAGGGATCGAGATTATTTGTCAAATTATCGAGAACTTTTATAACGGTTCGAGAACTTTTTCTAAGGGATCGAGAACTTTTCCTAAGGGATCAAACATTTTTTGTCGAGCATTTTTTTCAAATAATCTAGTTTTTTCAAACTAAAAAGAGCTCGTTCCAATATAAAATAAGCTCGATTCATCTTTAAATATTCTCGGTCACACAAGAAAAAAACATTCTAGTGCAGAATCTGAAATGGATACATTGATATCGAATAATGGATACATTGTTAACCCACACAAATGAATGCAAAATATATGAAATGCATAAAAGAAATAAAAGAAATTTAAGTGAAGATTATAAATATTTGTTACCTTCTACTGCAGAATCTGGAGAGTGGCGAGACTCAAGTTTTTCAAACAACTTTTCTGGGGAGATACCAACGAGTTCAGAAAGAGGCTTTTAAAAAATTTAAGTTTATGGGTAATTTGACAGTTCACCATAATATGTGCCTTTTAAACTTAAGTTATTAAAAGTGTGACATCATCCCAACACAACTTAAAAAATGTGATATATCTCACCATTTCCTCGATAAGTAAATGGAAGAATTTGGTGTCAAACCGAAACCATCTTGAGTTAGATGTGTGGCCTGATATTCAAACATTAACAGCAGATGTAATTTCTCGGACAGCATTTGGCAGTAGCTATGAAGATGGAAGGAAAATATTTGAACTCATAAAACAACAAATCAAGAATTGGACTGAAAGTATGCAATTCGCTTTCCTCCCGGGATGGAGGTAAATTCAAACTAATGTTGTTGTTTTCAATATAATCTTCTTATTATTAATTTGCTTGACATTTTACATTTTATCGGATCTCGTTGGGATTATTGCTTGTTTAATTTTTATACGTTCTTTATTAGTGAAAGCAATTTCGGAAAGTCCCTAAATTATTGTTAAAGGGATTACTAATGTTTTATTTTAGTTGTGGCATGTTATATGAATTAAATTGTTATTTTATGTAGCACTATCAATCTGTTAATTGATAATTTATGATTATGACTTGAATGTATTTTTTACTTGAAACAATTTTATGTATATTGTAGGTTTTTACCAACTGCATTGAACAGAAAAATGAAAAGCAATTATAAAGAAACTCGAGCACTGATTAAAGGAATAATACATAAAAATGAAAAGGCACTCAAACTTGGAGAAGCAAGTAATAATGATGATTTATTGGGCAAGTTAATAGAATCAAATAACAAAGAGATTCAAGAACATGGAAAGAGGGAAACTGGAATGAGCATTGACGAAGGGATTGAGGAGTGCAAGTTATTCTATCTTGCTGGGCAGGAAACTTCTGAAACTTTGCTTACGTGGACAATGGTTTTGCTATGCATGCACCCACATTGGCAACAACTTGCAAGAGAAGAGGTTGTCCAAGTTTTTGGGAATGAAAAACCTAAGTTCGATGATCTAAACCACTTGAAAGCAGTAAGTCAATTAAACTTATCTTTATATATATCTTATTCTTATTCAACTTCCAAAGATTAATCCAATAAAAAAATTCTCATGTGCGGGCCTCTAGAAGTAATTTTCGTACGAATTCACTTAATTTCACATGTGATGCTAAATGATCCTGTACAAAATTTACTTCCGGGAGGTTTGCACCAAATAAGCCTCCTAGGACTATATTTTTGAGGCAGACCCATTAATTAATGAGTTATTGTTCATATACAGTAAAGATCTCTTGCACTCCATTTTCTATATTTTTTTCCAGTACATTTGTTACACCGCTCATAATATGTGAAAGAGAATGTATATTGTCTGCAGGTAACCAAAATTCTACAAGAGGCACTTAGATTATATTCACCCGCAACTATTCTTACCCGAATGATTTATAAGGAGACCAAACTTGGAGAAATCAATTTACCACCGGGAATTTTACTTTCATTACCATTAGTTTTGGTTCATCATGATCATGAATACTGGGGTGATGATGCAGATGAGTTCTGTTGTTTTTAATACGTAAAAATAATCTGGTTCGAATCCGCAGAACATAACAAACAGAAACAAAACGTTAGGGAATCGAGGTCCGTGTTTCATACGGTGTCCTTAAGACAATTTCGGCGTATATAACACCATGTGTATAGCGATTGTCTCCTAGGATATAACGATTCAACAGTGAAAGTGCAAAGCACAACCACTTTCAGCGAACTCGAATCAGATTCAAACTTACCAAAAACAGAGAAAAAAAAAGAGGAGAGAATAACAATTGCTTTGTAATTTCGTGATTCTAAGAATTGTATGTAGACTAGGGTTTTTTTTTCATATATATATATATACTCTAGATTGATTTGGAAATTACTTAATAACTACGTTTTAAATGATAAAGGAAATTTAATTAAAGAATAATCTTTTAAAAAGATTTATTCCTGATTGATCATCGATTCTGATCACTTAGTGATCAAGTAAGTATCCGAATCCAAAACAAAAATCAATTATTTTCTTAATTCAATTAATTTCCTTAATCAAAAAATGGAAATTATCATTCTTCCTTATCATTTATTTAAAACGTTTGACTTAAGGAAAATAATTAATTCTTTCCTTATCAATAAATTGATTTAGGAAAAAATAAATTTAAAATAGTAGCAAAATTCGATTATACTCTTACGGTCCAATCCGAGGCCACATTCGTGTACGCATGACATGCCCACTCATATGTTGATAAGCTATTATTGCACAACTAGTTATATACTACATATAAGGGTTTTACCCAACCAATATGGGATGCATATTTTCTCTACACAATGAGCTCACTTTGAGATTCAATTTCTAGTTCATCCATTAATCGATTTACGAGTTTGAGTATACCACTTCGAAGCTTTTACGAAGGAGAATTCGAATATAAATTGATCTTTCATTTTAATGAAACCGATCATACTCAAATATCGCTCTCAAACCTCAAGTTTATCACAAATTTTCCAACAAGTTCAACCCAGATAGATTTTCTGAAGGAGTTGCAAAGGCATCAAAGAATAATGAAGTCTCGTTCTTCCCATTTGGTTGGGTCCTCGAATTTGCATCGGACAAAACTGTGCACTTATGGAAGCAAAACTGGCTGTGGCAATGATTTTGCAAAATTTCTCTTTCGAGCTTTCCCCTGCTTATGTTCATGCTCCCATTCGTGGTATAACTATACAACCACAGTACGGTGCTCACTTGATTTTACATGACATCTAGTAATATATTTTAGAGTCTTGAAATACTATTGTTGGGTCATACTAATATTGTTTATGCTTTTAGGTCCGATAGTTCCAAATATAGTGTCAAAGTTTTGTTATACCAAGAAGCACCCTGGGTTCAATTCTTCACAATTGAATTTGTTATGTTTTTGAATGTGTTTTGGCTTGAACTTCGTGTAAGAGTGGAGTAATTTAAGTTTATTTTTGAATTTGTCACGTGTTAGTTGTAATTGTTTTCTTCTTACAATGAATAAGAAAAACATGTAGGTCCCTCCATTGGCACCAATTAAAGCACGTGATTTCTGTTTTGTGTTGTGTTTATTACTTGACTTTCTATTGTACTCTGCTCCGCTTGACGGTATCAAACTATCAAAGTCTGGTTCTTGTGTTACCATTGCTTGCAATTTGTTAGATCAAAAGTGACTGAAGAATATTTGATCAACGTTAGAAGAAATCTCGAAGAAGAAAAGTGTTGGTTCCGCTATGAATTATCTGGCTCGTCTACATCTTCTTTTGGTAAAGTTCCTATTGTTTTTTGGTGTCGCTATGGCTGACAGCCCGGCACAAATTATAATCATACCTGGAAACTTTCATCAATTCCTTTAAATGAATGGTTATGTTGATGGCAACTATGTTTGCCCTGAATCTAACGGCCGATCAACGTGTAAGGACTGGCTTGCTAATTAGATTTTGTCATCTCAATTTTATAGAGCCCATATTGTTGAGATTTTCACATTCTCTCATTGTGGGATGGAGTGTCAGAGCTATATGGTAATAATAACAATATTGGACGTATAGTTAAATTAAAATGTAAAATACTTGCAGTTGAGCAACGAGATAAAAGTTTATTGAATATTAGGGGCATCATAATTCATAAAAGAAAAATAGGAGGAATTAAACATGTATCGTCTTTATACTACTTACGCTAAGACACTTTTACAAATCTACTTTAACACTTTGTGCTACTATTCAACAAGAAGAAATTCGTCAGAAAACAGAGTCAAATTTCCCATCTTAGAAGCCGAAATACCATGCACTGTTGACTGAAAAGAAATGATACAAAAGAAAATTTGAAAAATAATCGTCAAAGTTAAGGCATAAAGAAATGATACAAAACAAAAGAAATATTAGGGAATGATGGCCCCGTATAACGGTCTATGATTAGGTAACTACCGATCGTTACGTCAATGTTTTTCTAAGTGTGCTTCACATTTGGTGGAGTGTTCATTTTTAGTTGAACCATATCCCGTTGAGTCATTTGGTATCAAAGGTACCGAGTCTACCTCTATGATAGGCCCAACATCCACGGATAAAAACCAACTACCTTCTAAACGTCGTATATTTACCTTCCATATTTATACACGAAAAAAAAAAAGAGATAGAGAGTGTTCTTGTGTGATAGTTTAGAGAATTTCAATCAACCCCTAGAAATAGGAGAAATTGTGGATCAACTTCAACAATGCTACAATTTGCAAATCAGCCTTGCAAGAATTTTAGATCAACCTCATGAGTTCCAGATATTTTTGAATGTAAAAACTTGTTTAAAAAATTAAAGGCTGGCCCATACATTTTCAAAATTACAAACGTGCCCGAATTGTCATCACCATCAATCGTGTGCTGCCATTCATGTCCACTACTTTCAATCATATGTCTACAATCACTAGTCATACTAGAAGCTTTCACAATCGCTGAGATACCTTCCTCGACAGTCACCAACCATCAAAACTACCATCAAAGCCACACGTGCCACAAGCGCCTCAAGCTGCTGGTGACTTTATTTTTGAGTTCAATTTTTGTTACGTTTTTTTTGGATTTCGATTTCGGTTTTCACTGGGTTTCAATGGTTCTCTTGTTGCCAATAATTATTTCCCAATCTATAATGATTATCAACTGAGACTTTGATTTTTTTTGGACATGAAAACTAGAGAATTTCTTAATTGGTTGTATGAAGTTGAAGAATAATTTGAATATAAGAAAACTGATTAAAGTTTTAAAGTTTAATTGCTAGAAATATATTTGATGAATGATGCATTATTTTGGTGGTAAGACTTAAAAAAAATCTTAAAAAATTTGGAATGTATAAGATCCAATCATGGATTGTTATATTTGAATCAAGTAATCCGGTAGTAATATCTTCCATATGGTTATTTTGAAGATTTATGTTATACGGAATATATTTTATATGATGTGGATATTGTCTAAGGAATTGGAGATGAGTCTTGGATATTAGAAGATGAAACTATGATCTAACCATTGTATTGACTGAAATTTAGATGTGATTGAAGTAAATCTAGAAGTTAAATCGTTGTCCATCGATAAAGTTTGTAAGGGTGACAACTTGTGGTCTATTATTGATATGGATTCTTATTCTTTGTTTGGGATATCAAAAAAAGATTCATGACATACCTTCTAACTTGCGGGTTTTATCATTTAATTTATAATCATCCCCGCAAGTGCACGAATGATCACATAGCAGTAAGTAGAGGTTCCTTCCTTAGAGAGGTATCATCCGTTGACTATCTCGAGTTTAAAGAATTGAAAGCAATGTAAAAGTGGGTGTGATGAGAGAGAACGAAAGCATGGCATGTGAATGTGAGAGTTTATGATGAAACTGGGAGCATGCACATGTAAAGTAACTAAGAGCTTGCCTAACTAAATTAAACTAGACTAAGCTAACTAAACTACACTAAAAGCAAGCACTCGAATTACTGCACATGAAAGGATAGTAACGATGGCTTGGGCGGATTGGAGAGATACAAGAGAATGATATACTAGGTAATTAAGTTCACCACGTCATTCATACTAATCATAATAATCAACCGCAATGACAATTCAAGTTTGGGACCACTCTTCTATTTAGTGTGACTCAACTATATAATGGTAAATTGAGTCGTTGATCGAGCAATTTCATACATCAATTACAACCCTCATTTCTGATGCTTACGTTTGGATTTTCGAGTAAACTCATATGTTTTATGGCTTGACTGAGATTATGTAGGTACTTTTGAGAAACGGGGTTAATTGATGAAGAGAATCGTAGACTTTGGGCTAAAAGCAGATAAAGGAGAGCTTAGAGGAGCAAAAAGATGAATATCCAGAAATGAAGCATTCGACGGTTGACATCGACGACTTTGGCCGCAGATCGAAACCACTATTTATCTCCAGGGAATCTACAAGCATTCATCGGTTGTTATTCGGCAGCTCTGACCGCCGTCTACAAACCGCCGTTCAATTCAGTGAGTTTCAAATCAATTTGGCGGCCCTGACCGCCGTTTACAAACTGTCATTTTCTCTAGTAAATACCCAACTTCATTCGGTGAATTTGGCGCCCTGGCCGCTGAATCCAATTGCCATTTTATGCCACATCATCACATCAAGATTTAATCCCAATCTTTTGAGATTTCCCTATAAATTTCCTCTTATCTTATCCTGTAAACTAGATCCCACCATTCTTAGAAACCTATATCACTCTCTAAAACTCTTATTAACCCAATCTCTACCATAATCACAAAAGACTTCAACTTTCCCATACACCTCACTGCATTTGTGCGTTTGTGTAGCTATCAAGCAGCTGTAATGATTTTGTCATTTTGTGAGTTGTTCATGCACGCAATCTTCTAAAGTGTTGCTAGACCAAAATCACACAAACACAACACACACATACGCATGCAACATGCAAGTGTGCGCAGTAGTGTTGTGATGCAAGCCATGTGCCCGAATGCGGCCACGTGCATGATGCGCTAAGGCTGGACATTCGCAAGTGCTAGGGCTGTGTGTACGCGAGCAGGGTTTTGGGTGATTTTGGGAAATCCCGGGCCTACGAAAAATGTTAGAGTAACATTTAGGCTTTAAGGATTTAATCAATAAGATGGATCCATTAAAATAAATTAAGTTGGACTTGATTTTAGGCCTGGAAGACTAAAGATATTACAAATGGAATTGAAGATTTTTGGAATTATAAGAAGACCAAGGAATGCCTTGGATATTTTTTATAATTAGTTTTTTTATTTAAAGTTAGATAAACCGTTTGTATTCAGTCAATTCATGTGTGCTTTATATTATAATTTAAACATTGCCATACATATACATGTCATTTAGATTAGGTGTGTCTATACACACACACAAACATATTATAATTAAAGCATTGCCATACATATACATGTCATTTAGATTAGGTGTGTCTACACACACACACACACACACACACACACACATATATATATATATATATGTATGTATATATATATACATATATATATGTGTGTGTGTGTGTGTGTGTGTGTGTGTGTTGATATGTCGTACATGCATTATAGCCATCTATATTATATGTTTATTTTTGTAGGGAAATCACACAACGGAAGAGTAAAAAAATTAAAAAAATTAAAAAAATCTCTTTAAAAAAAAGAACCTTAACCCTAGATTAATTGATGTATATTAAAAGTGGCATACCTTTTTTTTCGTGACGATTGAACTGGCGTCGAATTGAATCCACAATATCATCCAATCCAATCACGAACGTGAATCACCTAGGAGTGTGGGCTCCCTTTCTTTAAATTGTATACTTGAGGATGGAAACAAACAAACTTTGTTAGTCACAATATTCCTCCAGGAGAAAAACCAAGAACGTCCGGTCACTTGTGAATTATCAATAAATTTGATTGAAACTCGCGTGAACCTTGATTCGATGTTGTACACAAAACCCTTTTGATGCAAAGGATAATAGTGTACTATCGAAAACAAAAACGTTCCCTCTTTTCTCTATGCTTGGCCGAATTCTTCACACAATGAGTTGGCCAAAGGTTTTTTTTATAACAATAAAAAACAAATAAAAAACAAATAAAAAACAACTTCTCACACCACAAATTATATCTTGGTCGAATTTAATATGCAGTACATATAGGAGACCAAATCCTTTCCTAAGAAGGATTTACTTGGTAGACAAGAATCATTTCCTTAGGTGGATTTACTTGGTGACCAATAATCCTTTTCAAAAAAGAATCATTTTCTACACCAAGACTAATAATCCAACTCATTAGTGTATTTGTGACATTATTACAGACTTCCTAATTTGACTAGATAAATAATTCTTTTTATTTATCTACTTATCAAATATAGTCTTTAATATTAATTATACTACCAACAATAGTATAATATTAGGAGACATTCTCCTATTAGGAAAAAGATTTTGACTTTTAATTAAATAATTAATTAATTACCAAATTAATTAATTTTCATTTAATTAAATAATAAAATAAAAAACAATATAATAAGCTATTTATATAGCCTTGCTGCCTAAGACCACACATGGGCATATATATTATTTTTCTTATTTTATTAAATCCATTGGACCTAAATAAAAAGTTCACATGTGAACTAGAACCATTCTTACTAAAAGAAACAAGTTCACATGCCTTAATACAATTCTAGATGGACCTATATATTTGTCCGGTAGAATATATCAAGTGATCCATACAAGTTCGTGTGGATTGATGATCTTGACGGACTATCTAAATTTAAGCTTCAATAGAGATAACCTAATCATAATCAACAAATGATTCAGTTAGGTCCGATCTATTAATTTTAGTTCATTCCACTAAAGAACTAAAATTGAACTCTTAAATAAAGATAGAATAAGTTAATATTGCTCATTCATACCCTAGACAAATTTATTGGAGATAATGTATCCCCGTGAAAAATACCAGTAATCGCCAAGAGCTCATAGACCGTCTATAGTTCTCAAATTTACCATATTTACTCATATGACCACATTTTGAACTTGGATATTTTGACTTGTCCAGAAGCCATGTTTCAATAGACAATATTAAAAACTTAACGTTAAGATTTAATATCCAATACCTCAAAATATCCATATGATGGTATTCTACTCATATTTAATAAATGGAGCCACGATGTCCATATCTATAAATGAAGTCTTCTATCGATTAACAAATGAATACCACCAAACTATCGAAGATAGACTATGCTATATAATCGTACTTATTGATAGCTCAAATGATAACACTTGCAACCATACGTCCATCATTTATCTCAAGATTGAGATAGACTCTCCGATTATCTTCAAGTGAAAACTTTTATCTATTGACGGTTCTAGATAAAGTATTTCACTGTGATCCAATTCAATGCACCTAGTGCATTAGATTCTTTTGCTCATAGACACCACGCTTTGATGATTTTAGACTCATCATAACACATTTGATCCCACTCAAATGCTAGCAAAAGAATCTACAACTTTGACAAGATAAAGGCGCCCAACCTTTATCTTAAGTTGTGAATATTATTTAAGACTAACTAAAGAATTATGTCTACCTCATACATATCTAGATATATGAACAATTCTTCTTTTCTCATAGTCTTTTGACCTTATGATTATTTACTTTTGACAATTATAATAATTAAACTATAAATGCAATAAGATTTGTTAAACTAGAAATCACTTTATTAATATGAAAATATTGTCAAATACATTATTATACTCTTACTATCGAGCATAATCCCAACAATTTTTAATTTGATTAAAATGGGTAATTCACATAATTGGCTATAAGTTAATGGGATTAGTTTTTATGAGTAAAAACTTGATAATTCTTATTAATTACTATCTATTTATTAAAAAGTTTAATTACTTAGATTAGTAGGGTCCTTTATAATTTTTAGGATTAATTCGATTAAGCCCCTAATAATAATTGGACTCTAATAATGTGTTTAGTTTTAATAGTTTTACTAGTTAAAATATTAGGATTAAACTTGGCCCAACTATTAAGCCTATGGCTTCCTTTAAATTGGGTCTGGGTTACAGCCATCGATCACGGGTCAACCCAAGGCCGACTTAGCCTAAGTCATGTAGGTAACTACATCAAGATTGTGTCAAACTTCAAGTGTTATCCGATGATAACTGAAGTTTATCTTCAAACAACCAAATCCCACGAAATCAGGCAGGATTTCTGGGATTCGATTATTTTCGAACAAATGCAGGAGCCTTTACGAAGGCCTATAAATACATCGCCCCTCTCATGGAGAAGAGATTCGGGTTCCTGACTCTTAAATAAAAGCTCTTAGACCATCTCCAACCTTGACACAAATCAACAAAGTAGTTCCAAAAACCTCTCCAACCCAACACCATTCTCCACGCCACTTTGCCTCCATCTTTTTTTTTGTTGCACCACAAGTAGTGCAATCTGGTGAGATTGTGCTACTTTGATGGCTGTTGTTTTTTTAATCCCTCATATTTTTAGAATTTACAATTTAAGAAACATTGTTGAATACTTTTGCTATTTGATCCCTTATTTTATAAAATTGTTTAATTACAGTTTTGGCCTATTAAATAAAATTTATTACAATTGTATCCTTATAATTATCTAATACTTTTGGTTAATATATATTTGTTTTAATTGAATTTTATTTTATTTTATTATTTATAATAAACTAAAATAAAGTATATAATACAATAATTACTAAATGTCATTAATAAGATAAAACAAGAAATATAAAACAAAACAATTCAAGCAACATAAATATTTATAAAAACATTAAAAACATTAATGACAAATACAATAGAAATGACAACAACAGTTTAATAATCTGGGAGATCATTTACAGATCCTCCTAGATCATTGAAATATTGGGTAAAAGAAGCAGATGTATTTTGAGATCCTTGGCCTTGTTGAGCTCATTTTACCAAAATTCTTGTTCGTTGATTTTGATAATACTCACGTACGGTTGGATCAGGTTCGAAATTCAAATCTTTTGCTCCTCCCATAATTCTTCCACAACCCATTTTTTTTTGCCTCAACCTAAGCTACTATCAATTGGATTTCTAATTTTTTTTCTCTAACTTCGATGGATTTTTAAAAATCCCCTTGATTTCTTCACTATTTTGTTTGATACATTCAAGAAAATTTGAATTTTGTTCCTCTTCTATCATTTTTAATTTTGTCTGCTCGGGTCGACTAGGTTTGTCTGCTCTTCAAAAAGTAACAGTCATGTTTCGGATGTTGGCTTATGGTCTACCAGAGGATGCTATCGACGAGTATATTAAAATATGAGAGTCTACAACAATTGAAAGTTTAAAGGGATTTTGTCGTGTTGTTGTGGAGGTATTTACAGAGCAATATCTAAGATCACATAACGTTGATGATGTTGCTATACTACTCTGTATTGGCAAACGTCGTGGATTTTCAGGAATGATGGGTAGTCTAGATTGTACGCACTGAAAATGAAAAAAATTGTCCAACGGCTTGGGCAGGACAATATGCAGGTCGTAGCTGATTATGATATTTAGATATGACATGTATTTTTTGGTTTGCTAGATTCTAACAATTATTGGGGTTTATGCCCTAAGCATGTAATTTGTAAATGGATTTATGAAGTAAATAAAAAGAAAGGTTCAATTCATTCTTGTTATGTTATTTATTTTATAAACTTGTGCACATATTAACATCCTAGATTGCCATATGCAATCTTGAACTATACATATGAGTATCATATACGGATGGATACAGTAAGAGACGTGTAATCTAAAGAGACCATTGATAGCAAATAAAGCTGGGTACTTTATTTGTGGTTAATCTATAGCTGCGGTCCATTCCGTAATGTATAGTGATTCTATCATGAATCATTCATATAAGATATGGGAATGGAGGCACCTTGTATGATGTGATCATATAGGACTGAGCCATGATCTATATGAATCTCACACTAAGATCCGTTTACCGATGATATTTATATATATCAACCAATGATGGTTATATGTGGGTGATCTTAATCCTGAGTGTCTTATCGACTCCTTCAGGTTAGATCGTGGTCTTTGATATACCATGGGTGAGGTCAGAAGTATTTCCTGATCAATATACTCCATATGTTGGGATTGCGATTTGGCTTGTGGCTGGGAAGGTTTGTACACCATAGTGGAATCCACTCCTTCTTGTGAGAAGTAGATGGTAGTTTCCTTAAGGGTTGATTCGGGGCTTGGACAATATGAGCGCTCTCCTAATCTGTAAGGAAATAGATTTATTATCCATTAGATAATCAACGGTACTTAAAGGATATATGTAATTAGAGGTGTATAACAGATATTTTGACCCAACTCTAACTATGAACTACTGTGGAGGATCACACCATATGTAATAGCTATATCGATGGACACCGGGTTGTATCGGTCTGTGTAAAAGCGTCTGCAGTTGAGAGAGTGCAGCTTCGAATTTTTAGTGGAATAACACCGGAGTTAATAATCAAGGAATATTAATTAAAGAGTTTAATTAATGATTCCGAAGATTATTGGAGCTCAAAATATTGTGCGTTCCCTTGCTAGCCCGATCGATTTAGGTAGCAAGGGTCACGGTTAATTAATTGGATTGTCCAATTAATTGTGTTACGAAAGTGACACGTGTCAGGATTTGATTGAGTAATTAGATTATTCAGTTGATTAAAATGACAATTATGACAATTAAATAATAAGATTATTTGATAGTGTAATTAGTCATGAATGGAGGGTTTCAATTGTTATTTATTTTTGAATAATGAGATGATATGATTATCTCATTTATTAAATAAAATAAATTATATATATTTGAATTTGAATTGTATAAATTTAAATATATATATACATATATATATAATATCTTATTTAATAAATAAAATATAGATTTTATTTTTTAAATAAAGATATGATCAGTTTTTTTTAAAATTTAAATATTATATATATGATATATATTATTTAAAAAATAATATATATATATATGTATATATATTTACAAAAAATATACAAAGGTTTTTTTTTGTCAAATGTATTTAAGAAAAAAAAGAGGAAAAGTTTTTTGTCTGTGCTCTGTTATGCACTGTTAACACAAAAAGACTATATATATACCTCAATAATTGTTCTAGCTGGTTTTTCAAAAGTAAGAAATAGTTTCTTCTTCATTCTCTCTACATCTTCCATCTAAATTCCTGAATACCTGACGCGCCCACACGCAGTTATTAGTCCCGGGATATAGCGAGAAAGATCAGTGGTACAGATCAGGAGCATATCGAAAAGTGAAAGAGCCTCCAAACGTTGGTAATCTTATAAATCTACTTTTTACTATTGATTACAATTTCCTGTATTTACATATATATTTTATTAGTGTAATAATTTTTATATGTATTTGTTCTGAAAATAATTACGATCCAAAGTTCACTGGTCCTAGACACAGATTACGATATGTATAAATTTTTTAAAACCCATTTCCGCTACTTGACCGGTGAACGGGGTTCCAACAATTGGTATCAGAGCCAATTTTATTTTCGGAACAAAAAATGGTTTTCAATGATCCTGCATGTACGATTGTGTAGACACGACTTAAATTGATTGTATGATGTTTTTGTATGTATATATATATTTTTTAATTTACAAAAACATGATTGATAGTTAATTATATGGTACTGTGGATTTAGGGTTTATGGGTTGTATTTTTTTTTTTTTTGTTTATTTTTTTTATTACTATTATTGCATTATAAAAAAAAATACAACCTATATTGAAGACCCAGAAAAATCGTGAAGAAGGATTCATGAGATGAATCGGAGTGACCTGGAGAGACTGGAAGATTCGAAAATTACAAGAAGACCAAGGAATGCCTTGGGGGTATTTTTATAATTTTAGATTCCAATTTTTTTTAGGTTAAATAATCCACAGTACTCGGTCAATTAATGTATACTTTATATTATGTGATGATAAAAGCATTGACATGCATACGTATGTCATTTAGATTAGATGTGCCTACACAAATATATTTGATATGTCATACATGCATCATAACCTGATATTTTATGTATTTTTTTTTTAATGTGATTAAAATGGGTAAATACATAAATTGGCTATGAAAATGAGATTAGTTTTTTAATGGTTAAAAAACTTGGTAATTCTCATTAATATTAATCTAGTTATTAAAGAGTTTAATAAGTTAGATTAATGGGGTCATTTTAGAAATTATGATTAATATGATTAATTTCCTAATAATAAATGAACTGAATAATGTGTTAGAGTTTTAATAGTTAAAACTTGGTATACACCAACATAATAATCCGAGCTTAGTAAATAGTTTATAAATGCTTAGATTATTCACTAATAGATTAGATTTTTAATTGTTAAAAATCATTAATAATTTATTAGTTAAATAGAATTTGATTCTAATTAGTTAATGCGCTAGATAACTTGATTAAAGTTAGCTGTTTGATCCTGTAGAGTCTAGGTGCATTAACGAATTATAGAAAACCCCAGTTTTAAAATAGTGAGTGAGAGAGGGATATATGACATATTCTCCGCAGTCTCCATCATTAGTTCAACACCATGTGATCCGAGTGAGGCCTCGCGATGGCTTTGCTTTCGTCCTCCCTAAGGACGGTTTCCACGAAGGTCAATATCAAGATTGACTTCCTAACAAATAGGATTTCTAAGGGTATTTCGGGATTGACCGACCCTAAGACGGCAATTATTGAGTTAAGCTCGTGAGATCTGAAATGGTGGGTTACACTCACGAAGGTTTTGATTAAGTTTGTTAATTAAAAACCTGACTGAATAAATGATGGTTGAATGATATTGAATAAGAGTTATTCTAGAATATCATTTGATTAAGAATGTCTCGGTCCAACATGCAAAGATTTGACCGACCCTAAGGCGGCACTTCTTTGTGGTATATTGGATTGTAGTGGTATAGTAACTATTTTAGGGTAGTTCTAATTCGTTAAATATGTTCATGCATCATGTTTAAATTTATACCAAAGCACTCGCACTTGTTTTAAATAAATGACTGAATTAGTGTTTTATTTATTTTAGCAAAGTCTTCTGCATTACTTCAAATTCTCGCAAATGACAAATTAACTGGTGATAACTACACTAAGTGGAAACTTAATATTAATACAGTTTTGGTCACCAAAGACCTCAAGTTTGTGCTTACGGAGGAATGTCCTCCAGCGCCTATTGCCAATGCCAAACGAACTGTTCGAGAGGAATACCAGCGATGGGTCTCATCTGATGAGAAGGCCCGAACATATATGTTGGCTTCAATGACAGACGTGCTTGTCACAAAGCACGAAACAATGACTTCAGCATTCGAAATCATGGAGTCATTGCAAGCTATGTTCGGGCAGACCTCCGAGCAAAGATGACACGAAGCTGTTGGTTCCGCTATGCTCGCTCGTATGAAGGAAGGTACATCAGTTCAGGGAACATGTCTTGAGCATGATGTCATACTTCAACATGATGGAAGTCAATGGCGGGGCCATTGACGAACCCAGTCAAGTGAGCATTGTTAGGTCCTAGGGGAGATTGTTAGGTCTTAGATTTGTGTTGGCTTGATTCCATAACAAAACTTCATTTCTTTGTATTACGTAGTTGCTTAAGTGGTTCGTGATGATAAGAGCTTCAAGGAAGAAAATCACTTCTCATGATGCAAAGTTCGTCTTCAAGAGTATTGGTACTATTCTTGGATACTAAGGTATCGAGATCCTTCTTCCTCTTGCAAGGCATAGGCGCACACACAATTCATATGCGTCCCTGCTTAACTGTGCATCATTATATGCGCACAGACACACAATTCATTCATATGCGTCCCTGCTTAACTGTGCATCATTATATGCGCACAGACACACAATTCATTCATATGTGTCACTGCTTAGTTATGCATCATTATATGCGCACACACACACAATTCATTCATATGTGTCCCTGCTTAGTTGTGCATCTTTAAATACGCACACACACACAATTCATACATTTGTGTCCCTGCATCGTAGTGCATCTTTTGGTATAACACATTAACACACTTGAAGTTGAATGCTCATGTATTTGGTATGAAAGTAACATGTTTTGGAAAATGCATGATTGAAGACTATCTCTATGTAGTTTGCATTCTTGTGTGAAATGTGTTTGTTTGTTTATATGTATGTATAACATGAATCTTGAACTTGTTTGGTCTTAGATTATTCATGGTTGATTTCCAGTCATTTCGGTTACTCATACTATTGATTTCGAGTTCTAAGTCAAAAGATACTTCACTTTCAACTCATGTTTAATACATTGTCTTCGTCTTCATATATCGAGTCGAATTCTTATTTTATGGGTTGAGTATCTTATATGTCCATGTCTGTGAGAGAGTCATGGTTCGTAATCTTTAGATGGATTTGAATACAGAGTTTGAAGGCCAAAGAATGGTCGAAGAACGCGAGGAGAGCGCAAGAGGTGAGGTGAGATGGCTTAAGCCATCATCATGCACCAACCCGAGATGGCGTGTGGCCATCTCGGCCCCAAGAATGTTCTGCCCCGAGATGCCCATGCGCCATCTCGGGAGACACTAAGGAAGGGGGGCAAAAAGGTCATTTGGTCTTTTTACTCTTTAAAACCTCTCATTCCCTCTCATTTCAAAAGATAAGAACAAGTTGAGAAATTGAAGAACAAGTGCATAATTTTTCTCTCAACATTTTGATTTTTGTTTTTGTGATAACTTCTTCATTTCTACTCCGAATCAGTTGATTCAAAAACCGATTTCTAGTGTCTTGAATATTTATACAAACCCCAAGCATTTCCAGAACCAAAGGATGTCTACATCTTTCGTTGTGATCTGATCTTCAGTTCATGATTGCATCCTTGTTGGTAAAATCATCTTCTTCTTAGTTCTCTTCTTATATCTTCTTATTGATTGATGTTATTTGATTAAGAAGCATGACTAGGATGATTTTGATATCATTTTGTGGTTTTTTGATTTGATATTCAAGTTTAGCTAGATTTATGATATATTGAATGATTTGTGCTAAACTTGATAAACATGAAATTGTTTCTAGAAATCCTTTGTTCTTATGCTTGATTGATTGTTTCTAGATCTAATTTCATTTTCTAAGAACTAGGTTTTGTTTCAATTGATATTCATATTTTCATATCTATGTTCTTAGTTGATAACATGCTTAAGCTGTCTAGATGCATTTGTGATTGATCTTTGAAAGCATAATCTAGTCATCTAATTGCATGTCCATAGAATTTGTTGATCATCATTTTCTATGCTGAGTGCTTGTTTGTGATTTGCATTCATGATCGCTTAGATGCTTTGTGAAGAGGTAGAAAGTCTCATATCTTAGAGTGATTCTTTGATTTGAGCAATTGTAAGTCTTAGCTAGAGTCAGGAGGACTTGGATAGCTAAGCAAGTGGATGTCTCGATAAGAGGTGTGAAGCCTCGGATTGTTGAGTAAGGAAGTCTTGGCAAGAGATGTGAAGCCTTGGATTGTCAAGTAAGGAAGTCTTTGCTAGAGGTGTGAAGCCTTGGATAGTCAAGCAAGAAGTCTTGCCTAGGGTCGGGAGGATCCGGATAGGTGAGCTAGAAATCTTCCTAGAGACAGTGAGTCTTGGATAGGAAGTCGGCTTAGTAGATCACTAGGTTCAAGATAAAGTGAGAGTGAGAGCTTGTAGAGCATGTGTGATTTCTTGAGAGTGTAACTTTATTTGAAATAATGGATTTTCTTTTGTCGGTGGTTATGGTATCAACCCGTGGATGTTTCCTCTTTGGAGGATTTACCACGTAAATATTGTGTGTCTTTGTTTGCAATTTTATTAAGCATTGTTAGAATTGCATTGTTTTCAAAAGAAGATAAAAATTGGAGCATATACCTATTCACCCCCCCTCTAGATATATTTAAACTATAAAAATAAAGGGAATTTCAATTGGTATCAAAGCCGGTGTCTAGACGCACTTAGATAGATCTTCTTTGTAGTGTTTGTTATCTTCCTTTGTTTCATCATGATTAAAGAAATGTACTCTTTTGTGGCTTCTCTTGTTGAAAATGAGTCTATTGACTTAGATGATCAAAGGATCAAAGATCTTATTCAAGAAAATGAATGGATCTCTAAGATCAATAAGTCTCTCACTAAGAAGTTAGAAAATCATGATTGTAGCTCAAAATGTGTTATTGATCTAAATGACAAAATTCTTAATCTTGAGAAAAAATTGATTGATAGCAATGATAGATTAAGTATTTTGAAGCATGAAATTGAGCAAAGAGATGAATCTCTTGATCGTGATAGGAGAATTGAAAATGTGCTTAGAGCAAACTAAATGAGCATGAGAATCAAGAGAAAGTGCTTAATGACAAACTTAATGAGGCTAAAGAGATGATTCACAAGATGTTATCTAGCTCTAATAAAGTGAAAGCTCTCATTAAGGTTGGAAAGCCTTCAAGCGACAAAAGAGGTTTAGGATATGTTAATGAAAAATCAACTCCTTCATCTAACAAATCTACTTTTGTCAAAGCTTGTAGCAAATTAAGTGTAGGTACACTTTCTACCGGAGGTGCCTCAACATCAACAATGAAAGTCAAAGAAAAACTCAACAATGCCAAAGACAAGCTATATCATCATCAAATGCAAAAGGCAAGACATCTAGTGTTGCACGCCAAAGAGGTAAACATGTGAGAAGGCAAAATGAGTTCAATGTTCAAGCAAATGGTAAACTTCTAAAATTCATACCTATTTGTCATTATTGCAACATGGTATGACACATAAGACCTAGATATTATGAATACATTCGTAAATGTAGAATTGCCAATGATTTGCATGATATGACTTTGAATGGTCCTAGGCAATCATCCATGTATGAATCTAGAATTAGACCTAAGAAGACCTTGGAAAAGCATGTTGAGAATAAATGTGTTGATGATTTGTTTGTTAAATCTTGTGTTGTGCCTCGTTCTACTATGCATAAGAAAGTTGATAATGCTTTCTTTGATTTGTTTGAAAATGTGACTAATTGAGTCAATGTGCCTAAAAACAAGTCAAATCATGTTAATAAAAGTAGGAATGAGAAACTTGTCAAGAAATTTTGGGTTAAGAATAGCACAACACAATGTTTGGTTGCACAATATGCTTTAAGAGCTAATTCATCCTATTGTTGGTACCTAGATAGTGGTTGCTCTAGGAATACGACCGGTAACAAGGAATTCTTTAAGAATCTTGTTATGAATGATGGTGGATGGGTTACATTTGGTGATGGCACCAAAAAGCAAGTTCTAGGTAAGGGAACAATTTGTATCCTTGGATTGCCTAAACTTCGTGACACCTTGTATGTAGATGGTCTACAAGCTAATTTAATAAGCATCATTCACTTGTGTGAAATTTTTAAAGAAGTTAGCTTTAACAAGGATGTGTGCACGATAATTGATAAAAAGAGCAAAATTGTTTTGAAAGTCAAAAGGTCTTCGAACAATTGCTATTGTTTAGAGGTTGATCCACTAACATGCAATATGGCCCATGAGTGTAACAAGCTTGATTTATGGCATGGAAGATTAGGCCACATGAATTATAAAGATTTAAAGAAGCTTGAAAAATATGACATTGTTAGAGGTCTTCCTAGTTTTGGTAAAAAGCTTGATGGTGTTTGTGAACCTTATCAATTAGGTAAACAAACAAAAGTGTCTCATAAAAAGAACACTAATTTTGCTACCAAGAAGCCCTTAGAACTTGTGCATATGGACCTAATGGGACCAATTCAAACCGAAAGCATAAATGGTAAGAAATACATTTTTGTATGTGTTGATGGTTTTTCTAGGTTTGCTTGGGTATATTTTCTTAGGGACAAGACCGAAACTTTTGGTTACTTTAAGAAATTTTGTAATCAAGTTCAAAATGAAAAGGTCTTGGAATTAAAAAAATATGTCGCATTAGGAGTGATCATGGGAGTGAATTTGAAAATGCTAGATTTAGTGAGTTTTGTGATGATTATGGGATTTCACATGAGTTCTCGGCTCCTAGACCTCCTCAACAAAATGGTATTGTTGAGAGGAAGAATCGTGTCTTGCAAGAGATGGCTAGGGTCATGCTCAATAGCAAGAAAGTCCCTAGAAATCTTTGGGCCGAAGCGGTCAAAACCGTATGCTATGTCACTGATAGAGTTTTTAGAAGGTCCGGCACAAAACAAACCTCCTATGAACTTTGGAAGGGAAAGAAGCCCAATGTGAGTTACTTCCACACTTTTGGGAGTAAGTGTTTTATTTTGAATGATAGAGATCACTTAAGAAAGTTTGATGCTAAAAGTTATATTGGTCTCTTTCTTGGGTATGGTAATAATAGTCGTGCATATAGAGTGTTCAACTTGAAAACTAAGACTATTATGGAATCTATTAATGTAAAAATAGATGATCTTAGCATGCTTGATTTGTGTGATAATCATGGTGTCAATGAACCTAAAGAAAATTTGTTGAATGACACTAAAGCACCTGTTGATGTGACTAGTTGTGATGAAAGTGAGTCTAGTCATAATGATGATAATGGTAATGTTGCTAGAGAAGAAAGTCAAGAGTTAGAAAATGGTTTAAATGATGACCAACAAGATGTTGAAAATTTTAATTCTAGACTTGGGAACATGCATTACCAACAATACATCATAGGTGATTTGAATGAAGCGGTTAGAACTAGAAGGCAACTAGCTAACCAAATTTCATATGTTTGCTACACTTCTCAAATTGAGCCCAAAAATATTAATGAAGCAATTATTGATGAATATTGGGTTAATGCCATGCAAGAAGAACTAAATCAATTTGAGAGGAATGAAGTATGGTCCTTAGTTATTAAACCAAAAGATATCAATGTGATTGGTACAAAATGGGTGTTTAGGAATAAGACCCATGAATGTGGCAAGATAGTGAGAAATAAAGCAAGACTAATGGCTCAAGGATACACTCAAGTTGAGGGTGTAGACTTTGATGAAACTTTTGCACCCATTGCACGTCTTGAGTCTATTAGGCTTTTGTTGTCCATTGCATGTCTTAAACAATTCAAATTGTTTCAAATGGATGTCAAAAGTGTTTTTCTCAATGGATACCTTCAAGAAGAAGTGTATGTTGAACAACTTAAGGGTTTTGTAAACCCACACTCTCCTAATCATATGTTTAAGTTGAAAAAGGCTCTTTATGGCCATAAGCAAGCTCCTAGAACTTGGTATGATAGGTTGACTCAATATCTTATTGACAACCAATATATGAGAGGTGGTATTGATAGAACATTATTTGTCAAGCATTATAACAATGACATTTTTGTTGCACAAATATATGTTGATGATATAGTGTTTGGGTCTACGTGTAAAACCAAGGTTGATGATTTTGTGAATGTGATGTCAAGAGAATTTGAAATGAGTATGGTAGGTGAACTCAATTATTTTCTAGGCATGCAAGTAAAACAATCTAGCAATGGTATCATGTTGTCACAATCTAAGTATGCTAGAAATCTTGTTAAGAAATTTGGCCTTGAAAGTGGAAAAGAATTTGAAGCACCTATGAGTACAACTTTAAAACTTGACAAAGATGAAAAAGGAAAGAATGTTGATCAAAGTCTTTATAGAAGCATGATAAGTAGCCTTCTCTACCTAACGGCAAGTAGGCCGGATATTTGTTTTAGTGTAGGTTTGTGTGCTAGGTTTCAAGCTAATCTAAAAGAATCTCGCTTGAAAGCCGTTAAAAGAATCATTAGGTATATAAAAGGAACATATAATCTTGGTTTATTCTATTCCTTTGATACTAATGATATTCTTGTTGGCTATTGTGATGCGGATTGGGCGGGAAACATTGATGATCTTAAAAGCACATCGGGCGGTTGCTTTTACTTGGGGAATAATTTGATTGCTTGGCTAAGCAATAAACAAAATTCTGTCTCTCTTTCATCACCCGAAGCCGAGTACATTACGACCGAAATTGCTTGCACACAACTTCTATGGATGAAACAAATTCTCAAGGATTATGAGATAAACCAAGGTACAATGACTCTCTATTGTGATAATATGAGTGCCATTAACATCTCTAAAAATCCAGTTCAACACTCATGCATAAAGCATATAGACATTAGACATCATTTCATTAGAGAACTTGTTGAACATTCAATAGTAACTCTTGAACATATGCCTACTAAGAATCAACTTGTGGACTTGTTCACAAAGCCCTTGGACAAAGAGAGATTTGTATCTCTTAGAAGATCCATTGGCATGATTTGTGTTGATTAATGCTTGTATGTGGTTATGAGTGACTTGATAAGCAAAAACTATATTGTATATCTATTTCTTTGAGAGCTACTCATGTGAGAAGTAATGATCTTGATAAAATAGCTTTTATTGCTTCTAGATCATGCACTTAAGTCTTTGTAAATCTTGTTTTTAAAAGTGCACTAATGCTTCTCTTATATGTTTAAGTTTGAGTAGTGGAGTTTGAAAGCATATAGATTATGGATGCATCTTGAAGTTCATTGTCTAGTACATGATAGATGACCTATGATTAGTATTCATTTTGTTTCGGTATCTACATAGAACTCAACGAGCACCTTCATGAAAAAAGGCTACACACCTTGGTTGTGAAGTCGCCTAATGTAGGAAAGGGCTACACCATTGTGATGAGCGAAAGCCGTCATGAAGAGTATATGTTTATGTTAGAAAAATCAAAGAAGTGTTGAAAAAGAATCAATTAAAAAAAATTCTTTGATACAAAACCTAAAATGAAATGGAGGAAGGCTTAAAATGGAGTATAGTTGAAAATTGTGAGTGCTCGGATTGAAAAACAGAAATAGAATGACGAGCCACGTGCACACACACGCTCACATGTTGAAATCTATTCTTTTTAAAGCAAAAAATCCGGATGATAATCGGTTTGACCTTGATTGGAAAAGCTTTAGATGGATAGGTGTTGAAATAGTTTGCATGTTGATATCACAATAACTCCTTTTATATATGCTATGAGCATTTTTCACACACACACATTTTTGCTTAATGTGCTTGATTCATTAGCAATGAGGGATTATTTTTGAGAGAATAATGAAAATCTATGATTCTCTTGTTTAATGTTGAAAAATAATGATTTACTATCTTTTATTGCTTGATGTGTGATTGTGTGATTCCCTTGTGAACAAGTTACCTTTCTTATTAATATGTGGAGCATATGTTAAGGGGGAGCTTAGTTTGTGAAACTTAGTTCTCTATACAACTTGTTTGCTCACTATCTCATGATTTCATTGTGCATCCCTTATACCCTTGTTGGCATTTTTAATTGACATTCATCTCTCTCTAGGTTGTGTAATATGTTTTTGTCTATTCCTTGTCAAAAAGGGGAGAAAGTGTTTCCTCACCATGTTACGTGCTTTTTTTATAAAGGGGAGACAATCCATTAAAGGAGAGAAATTATGTCTTAAGGGGGAGAAGGTAAGGGGGAGAAAATTTTTGTGTTTGCATAAGATAAGAAGTGTTAAGGGATCTTTTATTTGGTATTTGTATATTGTTTGTTTATCTCACCTATCTTCTTTGTAGAAGATTTCTTTTGGTTGTTCTTGTCTCACAGGTGCTTTGAATGTGTGAAGATATTTTTGAAGACTCATAAAGGCATCTTAGTCTAGGAATATCTCTTTGTAATGTGAGGATATGAGAATGCAATCAACATTGATTATGAGTGATCATTGTATGGTGATGTAGAGGTTTTGTCATGGAATAACCAAAGGGGGAGATTGTTAGGTCCTAGGGGAGATTGTTAGGTCCTAGATTTGTGTTGGCTTGATTCCATAACAAAACATCGTTTCTTTATATTGCTTAGTTGCTTAAGTGGTTCGTGATGATAAGAGCTTCAAGGAAGAAAATCAACTTCTCATGATGCAAAGCTCGTCTTCAAGAGATTGATACTATTCTTGGATGCTAAGGTATCGAGATCCTTCTTCCTCTTGCAAGACATAGGCGCACACACATACAATTCATTCATATATGTCCCTGCTTAGTTGTGCATCATTATATGCATACACACCTACAATTCATTCATATGTGTCTCTACTTAGTTGTGCATCATTATATGAGCACACACACACACAATTCATTCATATATGTCCCTGCTTAGTTGTGCATTTTTAAATGCGCACACACACACAATTCATACATTTGTGTCCCTGCATCGTAGCGTATCTTTTGGTATAACACATTAACACACTTGAAGTTGAATGCTCATGTATTTGGTATGAAAGTAACATGTTTTGGAAAATGCATGATTGGAGACTATCTATATGTAGTTTGCATTCTTGTGTGAAATGTATTTGTTTGTTTATATGTTTGTATAACATGGATCTTGAACTTGATTTTGGTCTTAGATTATTCATGATTGAGTTCTGGTCATTTCGGTTACTCATACTATTGATTTCGAGTTCTAAGTCAAAAGATACTACACTTTCAACTCATGTTTAATACATTGTCTTCGTCTTCATATATCGAGTCGAGTTCTTATTTTCTGGGTTGAGTATCTTATATGTAAATGTCCGTGAGGGAGTCCCAGTTTGTAATCTTCAAAAGGATTCGAATTCAGAGTTCGGAGGCCAAAGAACGGTCGAAGAACGCGAGGAGAGCGCAAGAGGTGAGGTGCGATGGCTTAAGCCATCATCATGCACCAACCCGAGATGGCGCGTGGCCATCTCGGCCCCGAGAGTGTTCTGCCCCGAGATGACCATGCGCCATCTCAGGGAGACACTAAGGAAGGGGGGCAAAAAGGTCATTTGGTCTTTTTACTCTTTAAAACCTCTCATTCCCTCTCATTTCAAAAGATAAGAACAAGTGCAGAATTTTTCTCAATATTTTGATTTTTGTTTTTGTGATAACTTCTTCATTTCTACTCCGAATCACTTGATTCAAAAACCGATTTCGAGTTTCTTGAAGAGTTATACAAACCCCAAGAATTTTCAGAACCAAAGGATGTCTATATGTTTCGTTGTGATCTGATCTTCAGTTCGTGATTGCATCCTTGCTGGTAAAATCATCTTCTTCTTAGTTCTCTTCTTATATCTTCTTATTGATTGATGTTATTTGATTAAGAAGCATGACTAGGATGATTTTGATATCATTTTGTGGTTTGTTGATTTTATTTTCAAGTTTAGCTAGATTTGTGATATATTGAATGATTTGTGCTAAACTTGATAAACATGAAATTGTTTCTAGAAATCCTTTGTTCTTATGCTTGATTGATTGTTTCTAGATCTAATTTCATTTTCTAAGAACTAGGTTTTGTTTCAATTGATGTTCATATTTTCATATCTATGTTCTTAGTTGATAACATGCTTAAGAGTCTAGATGCATTTGTGATTGATCTTTGAAAGCATAATCTAGTCATCTAATTGCATGTCCATAGAATTTGTTGATCATCATTTTCTATGTTTAGTGCTTGTTTGTGATTTGCATTCATGATCGCTTAGATGCTTTGTGAAGAGGTAGAAAGTCTCATATCTTAGAGTGATTCTTTGATTTGAGCAATTGTAAGTCTTAGCTAGAGTCAGTAGGACTTGGATAGCTAAGCAAGTGGAAGTCTCGACAAAAGGTGTGAAACCTCGGATTGTTGAGCAAGGAAGTCTTGGCAAGAGGTGTGAAGCCTCGGATTGTCACGCAAGGAAGTCTTGGCTAGAGGTGTGAAGCCTTGGATAGTCAAACAAGAAGTCTTGCCTAGGGTCAGGAGGATCCAGATAGGTGAACAAGAAATCTTCCTAGAGACAGGGAGTTTTGGATAGGAAGTCGGCTTAGTAGATCTCTAGGTTCAAGATAGAGTGAGAGTGAGAGCTTGTAGAGCATATGTGATTGCTTTAGATTGTAACTCTATTTGAAATAGTGGATTTTCTTTTGCCGGTGGTTATGGTATCAACCCGTGGATGTTTCCTCTTTAGAGGTTTTACCACGTAAATATTGTGTGTCTTTATTTGCAATTTTATTAAGCATTGTTAGAATTGCATTGTTTTCAAAAGAAGATAAAAATTGGAGCATATACCTATTCACCCCCTCTCTAGGTATATTTACACTATAAAGATAAAGGGAATTTCAAGCATCATACTAGCGACTCTTCCGAAGAGTTTTGATCAATTTAAAAGCAACTACGGGATGAACAAGTTAAAGTTCAGTCTTACACAGTTGCTCAATGAGCTCGCTACTTTTGAGTCATTGATTAAGGACAATAAGGGCAAGATCGGTGAGGCAAATGTTACCTAACCATCTTCCTCTAATAATAAGAAGAGGAAGAGGTCCGCTGGAAAGGTAAAGAGTAAGCCCAAACCCAAGAAAGCCTAAAGCAAAAAAAAGGCACCTCCACCGACCAAGAGAAAGGAAAATATTTCCATTGTAACAAGGTCGGACACTGGAAGAGGAACTGTCCTCAGTATCTGGAGGAGGTAGCCAAGAAGAAAAAGATAAAAGGTAAATATGATTTACTTGTTCTTGAATCTTGTTTAGTGGAAGATGATGCTTCACCCTGGATAGTTTATTCGGGGGCCACTAACAATGTTTGTTCTTCTTTGCAGTGGACTGATTCTTGGACACAGCTAGAGGAGGGAGCCTTCTCAATACGTGTGGGGTCAGAGGATGTCGTGTTGGCACGAGCAGTGTGCGAAATTATATTACGTTTTTGTAATAATTATATATTGTTGGACAATGTATTTTGTATTCCTATATTTACACGAAATTTGATTTCCGTTACTAAGTTGTTAGAACAAAAATATTATGTTTCTTTTAATAATAAGTATGTTATTATTAGAAAGAATGGTCTGGATATTTGTTCAGGAGTTAGTGAAAACAATTTGTATGTGTTAAGACCGTTAATACATACTACACTGCTCAACACCAAAATGTTTAAGGTTGAAAAACCAAAAACTAAACGACATAAGATTTCTCCAGATAACGACACGTATCTCTGGCATCTAAGGTTTGGTCATATCAACCTTGACCGGATAGACAGACTAGTAAAAAATGGATCTTTAGTGAGTTAAAGGTTGACACCTTACCTATCTACGAATCTTGTCTGAAAGGTAAGATGACTAAGAGATCTTATACTGGAAGAGAGCTTAGAGCTAAAGAACCGTTAGAGCTTATACACACAGACGTTTACGAACCGATGAATGTTAAAGCTAGAGGTGGTTATGAGTATTATGTCACCTTTATAGATGACTGCTCAAGATACGGATACGTCTACTTGATGCAACGAAAGTCGAAAACTTTTGAAAAGTTTAAAGAATTCCGAGCTGAAGTTGAGAATCGATTAGGTAGGACTATCAAGTCACTACGATCGAATCATGGAGGTGAGTACCTTAACCAAGAGTTTGAAGAATTCACAATTGAGCATGGGATAATTTCCCAACTCACAGCTCCCGGTACACCTCAGCAAAATGGTGTAGCGGAGAGGAGAAACAGAACCCTGATGGAAATGGTGAGATCTATGATTAGTTTCTCATCATTACCAAATTCCTTTTAGGGATATATGTTACAAACAGCGGCATACATTTTGAATGTAGTGCCATCCAAATATGTTCTTAAGACTCCCCTAGAGTTGTGGAATGATCGTAAAGCTAGTTTACGACATTTTCGTATATGGGGATGTCCAGCACACGTACTGAAGAACAGAAGTGGAAAGCTAGACTCCAAGTTTGTGGTCTACCTGTTTGTAGAATACTCCAAGGAGACCAGAGATGGACAATTCTATAGTCCCGAAGACAACAAAGTATTTGTATCGACAAATGTAACGTTTTTTTAGGATAATTATATTAGTGACCATAAACCTCGTTCTAAGATTATATTAAATGAGTTGGAGCCTGATGAGACTAGTGCTTCATCAACATGAGTTATTGATCCACAAACATCTGAGAGTCAGATGGTTCCTGATCAGGATACACTACCACCTAGACGTAGTGAGAGGGTTGTGAGACAACCTGAACGCTATTTAGATATAGGTGAGGGATAAGGTGTTATCTCTGCTGATAGTGTGGATGATCCATTGACATTTAAGAATGCAATGGAAGATCCTGATAAACAGGAATGACTTAAGGCCATGAATCTCAAGATGGAGTCCATGTACTCTAACTCAGTCTGAGATCTTATAGATTTATCGGATGAGGTAAAATCCATAGGGTGTAAGTGGATCTACAAGAGAAAGAGAGGAGTAGACGGGAAGGTAGAGACCTTTAAGGCAAGGCTAGTGGCCAAGGGTTATACCTGGAAAGAGGGGGTTAATTATGAAGAGACCTTCTCGTCAGTAGCCATGTTTAAGTCTATTATGATTCTCTTATCCATTGCTTCCTATTTCGATTATGAAATTTGGCAAATGGACGTAAAGGCAGCATTATTGAATGGCAATCTTGATGAGAGAATCTATATGATGCAACCAGAGGGATTCGTGTCTCCAGATCAAGAGCAAAAGGTTCGCAAGCTGCAAAGGTCCATTTATGGACTTAAGCAAGCATCTAAATCTTGGAACATCAAGTTTGATGATGTGATCAAAACATATGGCTTTGAGCAGAACGTTGATGAGCCTTATGTCTACAAACGCATCATTGACAAGAAAGTAGTTTTCTTGGTTCTATACGTAGATGATATCCTACTCATTTGGAATGATGTGGGAGTGTTGTCTGATGTAAAGAGCTTACTGGCTAGCCAATTCCAAATGAAAGATTTAGGAGAGACAAGTTATGTTCTAGGGATCCAACTTATACGGGATCGTAAGAACAAACTCATAGCACTGTCTCAAACATCATATATCGACAAGATTCTTGTATTTTTTCAATGCAGAACTCCAAGAAAGGTAATTACCTTCTAGGCATGGAGTTCATTTGTCTAAGGAATAGTGTCCTAAGACACCTCAAGAAGTTGAGGATATGAGACGTGTACCCTATACATCGGCAGTAGGTAGTCTCATGTATGCTATGTTATGCATGAGACTGGACATCTGCTATGCAGTAGGAGTAGTCATCAGATACCAGCCCAACCCAGTATTGGATCATTGGGTTGTTGTCAATACTATTCTCAAGTATCTTCGGAAAATGAGAAATTATATGCAAGTGTTTTCTTGACAGGATTTGATCCCGTTAGGATACATGGATTCTGATTTTCAGTCAGACAAAGATTCTAGAAAATCCACATCTAGATCAGTATTCACCCTGGGTGGTGGGGAAATTATGTGGAGAAGTATCAAGCAATCTTGTATTGCTGACTCCACTATGGAAGATGAATATGTACCTGTTTGTGAAGCTGCTAAAGAGGATGTTTGGCTCCGTAAGTTCATGAGTGATCTGAAGTTGTTCCAGACCTCGATAAGCCCATCACACTTTATTGTGATAACAGTGGTGCTATAGCTAATTCCAAAGAACCAAGAAGCTACAAGAGAGGGAAGTATATAGAGAGAAAGTATCATCTCATCAGAGAGATAGTGTAGAGAGGAGATGTAATCGTCACCAAGATAGCCTCACAAGACAATCATGTTGATCCATTTATGAAGACCTTATCGGCTAAAGTGTTTTCGGGTCACCTAGATGGTCTAGGGTTACGAGACATGCCTCACATGCTTTAGTGCAAGTGAGAGATTGTTGGGGTTTATGCCCTAAGCATGTAATTTGTAAATTGATTTATGAAGTAAATAAAAAGAAAGGTTCAATTCATTCTTATTATGTTATTTATTTTATAAACTTGTGCACATATTAACATCCTGGATTATCGGATGTAATCTCGAACTGTGTATATGAGTGTCATATACAGATGGATACAGTAAGAGACGTGCAATGTAAAGAGTCCATAGATAGCAAATAAAACTGGGTACTTTAATTGTGGTTAATCTATAGTTGCGGTCCATTCCATAATGTATAGTGATTCTATCCTGACTCATTCATATAAGATATGGGAATTGAGGCACCTTGTATGATGTGATCATAGGACTGGGCCATGATCTATATGAATCTCACACCAAGATCCGTTAACCGATGAGATTCATATGTATCAACTAATGATGGCTATATGTGGGTGATCTTAATCCTGAGTGTCTTATTAACTCCTTTAGGTTAGATCGTGGTCTTTGATATACCATGGGTGAGGTCAGATGCATTTCTTGATCAATATACTCCATATGTTGGGATTGCGATTTGGCTTGTGGCTGGGAAGGTTTGTACACCATAGTGGAATCCACTCCTTCTTGTGAGAAGTAGATGGTAGTTCCCTTAAGGGTTGATTCGGGGCTTGGACAATATGAGCGCTCTCCTAATCCGTGAGGAAATAGGATTTACTGTCCATTAGAGAATCAACAGTACTTAAAGGATATATGTAATTAGAGGGGTATAACGGACATTATGACCCAACTCTAATTATGAACTACTGTGGAGGATCACACCATGTGTAAATAGCTATATCGATGGACACCGAGTTGTATCGGTCTGTGTAAAAACGTCTGCAGTTGAGAGAGTGCAGATTCGGGTTTTTAGTGGAATAACACCGGAGTTAATAATCAAAGAATACTAATTAAAGAGTTTAATTAATGATTTCGAGGATTATTTGAGCTCAAAATACTGTGGGTCCATTAGGTCCCCTTGTTAGCCCGATCGATTTAGGTAACAAGGGTCACGGTTAATTAATTGGATTGCTTAATTAATTGTGTTACGAAAGTGACACATGTCAGGAGTTGATTGAGTAATTAGATTATTCAATTGATTAAAGTGGCAATTATGACAATAAAATAATAAGATTATTTGATAATGTAATTAGTCATAATGGAGGGTTTCAATTTTTATTTATTTTTGAATAATGAGATAATATGATTATCTCATTTATTAAATAAAATAAATTATATATATTTGAATTTGAAATGTTTAAATTTATATATATATATATATAATATCTTATTTGATAAATAAAATAAAGATTTTACTTTTTAAATAAAGATATGATCAGTTTTTTTAATTTAAAATATTATATATATAATGTGTATTATTTAAAAAATAATATTTATATAAAAAATAGGTGCTTGAAAACGTACAAATATATACATATATACACGGACAAAAAAGGTACAAAGGTTTTTTTTTTTGTCTAACGTTTTAAAAAAAAAGAAGAGGAAAAGTTTTTTGTATGTGTTCTATGATGCACTGTTAACACAAAATGACAATATATATATATATATATATATATATATATATATTATTGAAACCCCGTTCATCGGTTATGCAGCGGAACTAGATTTTTAATTTTTTATACAGATCATAATCTGTATCTGTGACCAGTGAATTTGAGATCGTAATTATTTTTCGGAATTAATACATACAATATGTAAACACAAGAAATTGTAATCAATATAATCAGAAGAAGAAAATCTTACCAACGTTTGGAGGCTCCTTCACCTTATGATATGCTCATGTCTGAACCACTCTTACCAACGTTTGGAGACTCCTTCACTTTACGATGTGCTCCTATCTGAACCACTCGATCTTCTTCGCTATCTCCCAGAACTGGTAACTGCATGTGGGCACGTCACGATCTCAAGAACTTAATTGGAGAATGTAGAGAGAATTGAAGAAACTCTTTCTTCTATGTGTTTCAAAAACACACAACACATGAAACAATATATATCTATATTTTTTCTTAAACCACACGCCTGCACTGCTTTTTTCACATATATATATATATATATATATATATATATATCTCATGCCTACTTCTTTTTTAACCAATATATCTCTTTTTTCACAAATATATATAGATATATATATATATATATATATATGTTATGTGTATTAAGTATTTGCATTATATGCAAATTCTTCTTTCGACTATTGTCTCATGTGCACACACTAATTTGTATTTAATGTAATCTCTTGTGTTATTAATTGATATATATCTTTTAATTATCCTTTTCAAATATATCAAATATATTAAAATTGATAATTAGTATTTTAAATTTAAACTTAAATTCAAATACTTAGATAAATGATTTAGTAAAATAAAATAATCCTATTATTTTATCTTCACCTAAATCCATATATAAACTAACACCCTCCAATTAATAGTTAATTAATAATTCATAATTATCAATATAATTAAATAATCTAATTATTTAATTAATTTAACTGTTAACATTCATTAATTAAATAATCTCATTATTCAATTAATTTCTGAATATATATACGTGTCATTTTTGTAACACAATTAATTGGACAATCCAATTAATTAACATTGATCCTTGTTACCTAAATTGATCGGGCTAGCAAGGGGACCTAGTGGACCCACAGTATTTTGATCTCCAATAATCCTCGGAATCATTAATTAATCTTTTTAATTAATATTCCTTGATTATTAACTCTGGTGTTATTCCACAAAAAAACCCGAAGTTGTACTCTCTCAACTGTAGACGCTATTACATAGACCGATACAACTCGGTGTCCATCGATATAACTATTACACATGGTGTGATCCTACACAGTAGTTCATAATTAGAGTTGGGTCATAATGTCCGTTATACCCCTCTAATTAAAAATATCCTTTAAGTACCGTTGATTCTATAATGAACAATAAATCATACTTCCTTACGGAATTAAGAGAGTGCTCATATTGTCCAAGCCCCGAATCAACCCTTAAGGAAACTACCATCTACTTCTCACAAGAAGGAGTGGATTACACTATTGAGTATAAACTTTCCCAACCAAAAGCCAAACCACAATCCCAACATACGGAGCATATTGATCGGGAACAACATCCGACCTCACACATGGTATATCAAAGACCACGATCTAACCTGAAGGAGTCGATAGAACACTCAGGATTAAGATCATCCATATATAGCCATAATTAGTTGATATATATGAATCTCATCGGTAAACGGATCTTGGTGAGAGATTCATATAGATCATTACCCAGTCCTATATGATCACATCATACAATGTGTCTCCATTCTCAAATCCCATATGAATGATTCATGATAGAATCATCGTACATTATAGAATGGACCGCAACTATAGATTAATTACACGTCTTAAAGAAGTGTTCCTACTCTCAAGTATAAGAGTGTCAAAGTAATCAATTAACCGGTAAGACCGGGTCGAACCACAGGGAGGTTGTTCACTTGTCCTTGTAGAATTAATTATCTAAATTAACTACTAAGATTGTTATAAAATGTAAATCAATTAAAATTAAAACTAGGGTTAAGGGATCCACTGTTGGTAATTCAAATATGATCCAATTATTATTATTTAGTCCAGATTAATGGGATGGTATTCCACTCCACCGACCACTCTCTAATAGATGTGGGTAAAAGTACTCACTGTGCTTGACAATATCTGTCTATCTACAGAGAGTTAAAACTCCACAAAGATTAGAGGGGATAAACCACTCTCTGATAGATATGGGTAAAAGTATTCACTGTGCTAGACAATATCTGTCTATCTACAATGAGTCAAAAACTCCACAAATATTAGAGGGGAGAAAGAATAAAAATAATAAACTTACCAAAATTGGATCATATTTTCCATACCAACAGTATTACCTTTGGCCCCAGCTATATAAACTTAGACAGACATAATTTAACTAGAAAATAACTATTTTATTTAAACTGAGAATTTGAGAACAAAAGAGATAGAATTTCACAAATCTAACATCAAATTTGGATTCAAAACATCAAAATTAGGGGGAGAGGCCCCCTATTTATACAAAATACGGATGAAAATGGACCATCGGATGAATTTCGAATGGAGCGTCCAAATTTCACCACGTCATCAGTGAACAGTGACAGTGAACAATAACCCATCCATGAGTGAACAGTATCACATCCATGAGTGAACAGTAATGCATCAGTGAGTGAACAGTGAAAGTCAACTGTAAACAGTAAAAGTCAACTGTGAACAGTGAAAGTCAACTATGAATAGTGAATAGTAAAAATTACTAAAATACCCTTCGTGGTCTTCTTAAGTTTTTTTGACGTTCTAAACTTGAAAACGATGTTTGTTTTGCCATCTGACTTCTCCATGATTCTGAATTGATCGAATTACCTCTAAAATACAAAGAAAAATACACTAATTACTACACAACACAGTTATTTAAACGAACGAACGAACGAAATTATGTCTGAATTGGGGAATTAATCATATTGGAAGTGTAAAACGATGATATTATCCGTTAGTAAACATACAATTTTCAGTGTTAATCGCACCCCCCAACCAGCTTATTGCTAGTCCCTAGCAATTAAAGCGAAAATAGTAAAAACTCAAATTCAAATCTCTAAACTACCAAATAGACAAACTCTCCAATACCTCTTTTCTCACCCTTTGACAACCAGTCATCAATTGAGTTATCAATCAAACTTTCTTGTGCTCAATAAAGATCAACAAGATAACTATGAGATTCAATTGAAATCAAACAACATTTTCATTCCGAAATCTCACCAGGGCTTTTTCCTTAGGCAATAGTTTTTTTTTTTTAATACAACAAAATTGGAAACAAACATTCAATCTTTAATCCATGTAGCGAGCTTTAGACCAATGACTCCCAAACCAGTTGGCTTTAGGACATTAAGTGTTAAAACACTCCTACGGGCTTAATTACTCGGATTGCAGATGTTTTTTTTTAGTACAATTCCCTTGAGCTTTCTCTTTAACTCGTGTAACGAGCTTTGGGTCAATGACTCCCAAACCAGTTGGTCTTAGGGCCTTAGGTGTTAAAGCACCCCTCGGACTTAATTGCTCGAGTTAAAAAGGTTACGGAACTGCACTTTATTCTTATCCAGACTCCACCGTTTTACGCGAACACTCTATGCTTACTGAGGCATGAGGCCCGGCTACTAAGTAAGAGTTTTGGTTACAACACACAAAATTATTATTATTATTATTACTATATAAATTTTTAAATAAGACCACTGCCTTTGGTTGTTACCCTTGAATGATGTTTCAGAACTCAATATCGTAAAATCTCAACTTACTGCACATAATCACGTGTCAATGTGCGTGTGTGTCTAGAATAGTTCGAAAAATTTCTCAAGATGACTTAATGAACAAAAGGATTAGTCATTGATATCACAATGGAGAGTTTATAAATTTGAATAGTCAGAAGAGAGGAAAAAAATACATCAGAACTACAAATATGCATATCAGAAGTATCTAAAAGATCTCCTTACTCGGCCATCTTTACAAAAAAAATGGTCACAAGTTAGTTTTTTTTTTTTTGAAAAAATAAAGTTATTGAATCAACTAACTCCCTCCCCATAACCAGAATGAGACATTGTCCCCAATGTCATTAGAAAGAGGTAAGGTTTAGAAGATATCACATGAACAACTTGAATGACAATAAAATCCTGCAAAACAACAAAAGAAATACAAAATAAAGGAAAATGAAATGCATAAAAACCATGGGACAATCACAAACTGAGATTTAGATCAATTCTGCGTTTCTTGTTCTCTTCATCAGTGGACCAATCAATTTTGGAGGTTGAAGGATCTGGCTCATAATTGAAAGCTTGTAACTGGTCAAATAGCTCACGAGGACTTGAAGCAGAGATAAAGATGATAAAAAGATAATAAAAATAAAGGGATATTTACTGGTAGTTGTGATTGTGGCTCACATATTCCTCTGGTTTTACGTCCAAAAACGGTTTCAACGCCCTTTATGGGTTGGGGATATGCTTCCCATCCAATTTTCTTATAAATTGGCAAACAGGGTCTTTTAAAGTCAAATTCTCAAGACTATATTGTGCATGTTCTTTTTGAAATTGTGGCCATAATCGGTCAATTTCCATTTGCACATATCCACTAGGATGTGCATCAAGAGTCGTTAGGATATTATCCAGTGACTCTCTACGCAAACCATGCCAAATGAAAAAAAAAATATCTTCCCGATTATTAGACACCATTCCTAAAGAATGACAATGTGTGTTGCAAATTGTACGTGCACATTTGTGACAAGTAACCCCTAACATCTTAGCTCTTCATTTTTTTTGCAAGGTTACTTCTTCCAAAACCAGGCATGTAAGATATAAATGAATCAGCAGACTCACTTGCTAGACGTACCATAGCTTCGATCAACCAACGAATTTCAACATGAATGTTGTTTATCATCAGTAAGCGTAATCTTTTGAAACTTGCTTTGTAAATCTTTTTCAGAGCATTTTGGGGCAACGATGGAAAATGTCTTCGCGGGTTTGTGAAAATTTCATCCATGCCTTGTTTTGGGGATCAGTTATTTGGGAAACTGAATTAAACCGACTTGAATTGTCAAGGAATACCGTTATCTGCCACTTAACCGGGGTTATATATCAAAACACACCAAGCAAAAATTGAACCTAGAAATTAATCCTGTAAAAATTCAAAACATAAAAGCCAAAAAAAAAAATTGCAAACACAAATAAAGTCCAATTCTTCAAAATCTAAAGTGTCTTTTTCTTCTTCGGCAACCTGCAAACAATTATCAAGATGTGAATGTGAGCTTGACTCAGGTGAATTGATCAAACAAATTTTAGATAATTAAAAGAATCCTTTTGAACATGATCTTCAACAATGGTTTCAATAATGTCTTCATCTTTATCTTCATTTACATCATCAAATGGTTCATTAGACATGTTGAAAATATTAAGCTTAATTTCCATATTTTCAAAAGACATGCTCATTATTCCATTCCTGCAATTAATCAAGGCATTAGCATTAGCCAAAAAATGGTCGTCCCAATATACCAGGAATTGATTTGTGCTCATTAACAACATGTTGTGTTTCCAAGACAATAAAATCTACTGGGTAGATAAATTTATCGACTTGTACTAACACATATTCCATTATTCCTTTTGGTATTTTAATTGACCTATCAGCAAGACAAAGTCTGGTTGAAGTCGGCTTTAACTCACCAAGTTTAAGTTGCTGATAAAATAAGTATGGGAGCAAATTTACACTAGCACCTAGGTCAAGCAAAGCATGCTCAATTTTACAATTACCAATTGTGCAGAAAATAGTAGGACAACCAGGATCTTTATATTTCAAAACATTTTTATTGGAAAGAATGGAACTTACCTGTTCAGCCATAAAGGCTTTCTCTCTTACCTGGTGCTTCCTTTTCACAGTGCACAGATCCTTCAAAAATTTGACATAGGAAGGTACCTGTTTGATTGCATTCAACAAAGGGATATTGATCTTTACCTGTTTGAAAATTTCAAAAATCTCTGGGGAATGCTTCGAGTTCTGTGAATTTTTAAGAGCCTGAGGATATGGGAGTGTAAGTGGGGATTCAATTATTTCTTCGTTAACAGTGGTTTCATCAACCCCTTCCTTACCCTTGGAAAATGACTCATCATCATTTTTACCAGATTCAAGAATAGGTTTTTCGATGACCTTACCACTATGAAGAGTGATAATTGATTTGATTTGATCTGGGAGTTGGTTATTGTCATAGGAACTTGACAAACGGTTGGGATTTGGTTGTGGTTGAGATGGAAACTTACCTTTTTCGTGTGTGGTGAGTGAAGAAGCAATCTTTGCCTAAGTATCTTTAACATCTATTAAGGTTTGTGCAGGTTGGTTGTTAATGGATTCTTGCTTCTCAATGAATGAGTGTAAAGTGTCTTCAAGGTTTTTCCTAGATGGTTGGACATAAGGTACATAGCCTTGAGGGTTTTAAAAATTCTGGTGTGTTTATGGATGTGATGGACCTGGTGGTTATGAAGATTGGGCTTGATTGTTGTTCCTCCAATTAAAGTTTGGATGATTTCTCCAACCAAGATTGTAGGTTTGTGAGTATGGGTTGGAATTTGGCTTGTTGAAAGTGTATAAAACATTGGTTTGTTCATGAAGGCAATCTTTTATGGCTGGTAAAGTTGGGCAACTATGAGTGAAATGATCATCAGAATCACATACATGGCATGCATTTTCTTGTACAGATTTTGCATGTTCACTCTTTTTAGTTTTTAAAGCTTCAACTTTCCTAGCTAGGGATGTGAATCTAGCTTGAAGGTCTTGATATTCCCTAAGATTGTAAATGCCTCCACTAGATGGAGATGGTTGTGGTTTGCTCATGGACTCATAGGAACCAATGGTGTCCCAATTTTGAGCACTTTCGGTGATATAGTCATGGTATTCAAGTGCTTCATCAGGATTTTTGTCACTGAACTCCCCATTACACATCATTTCAATGACTTGTCTACTTTGGGGTGTGAGTCCCTCATAGAAATGTGACACTATCCTCCATGTTTCAAAACCGTGATGTGGACAGACATTTAACAACTCTTTAAACCTATCCCAACATTAGTAAAGTGTTTCCCCAGGTTTTTGGGCAAATGAAGTGATTTGCATCTTAAGAGAGTTTGTTCTATGAGGTGGGAAAAATTTATTTAAGAACTGTTGTTGCATATCATTCCAAGTTTGGATTGATCCTGACCTAAGGTTTTGTAACCAAGTTTTAGCTTTATCTTTTAAGGAAAAAGGGACAAACTTAAGCTTGATTATATCCATGCTAACATTTTGGTCAGTGCAAGTGTTACAGACTTCCTCAAACTCTTTAAGATGAAAATATGGATTTTCATATTCAAGACCGTGAAAATTGGGTAAAAGTTGAATGATTCCCAGTTTAAAATTAAAGTGTGTTGCATTTGGTGGGAAAGCTATGCATGAATGTGCTCCAGTACGTGTGGGATTCATGTAGTCTCTAAGAGTTCTAGGTGGATTTGGGTTAATGTGTTGGTCATGGTCAACATAAGACGGATGGTTGCTGTGTTGAGATATGTTGTCAAGGGTGTCTAAAAGGTTTTCAGCTTGGTTTCTTGCTGGATGTCTAAGTGGGTTTTCAGCCATGTTGTTAGTGAATGTGTGTGATTGTCATCTTCTAATTAATCTACCACTAGATGTTCGAGACTAACGTTTCATACAAATTTAACGAGGGTTCATGGAGATGAAATACACCAAAATGAAGAAAATAAAAGAAAAAGTGATAAAAATAACAAGGTGCAAAATTCTAGGGGTATCAATGCAAATATGTACAAGTATTGGGGTAAAAGTGCAAATAATTGAAAATATAGGTACTAAAGTGAAAATATGATAATTACAGGGATTGATATGTAAAAATGAAAAATAAAATGACCTATATACAAATGTAAACTAGATCTAAGCTAAAATGCAAGTAAAAAGTACAAGGAGTCAAATGCAAAAATGTGATTAAAGATAACAAATGAATATAAAATAAGAACAAGGAAGATTAAAGAGAAACAAACAAAATAAAAAAAATAACAAAACTAAAAAAAAAAAAAAAATTTACCTCTACGAAGAAAATGCGGACTTGGTCTTTTTCTTTGAACAGTGAAAGTCAACTGTGAATAGTCAAAATTACTAAAATGCCATTCGTGGTCTTTTTAAAGTTTTTTGACGTTCTAAACTTGAAAACGATATTTGTTTTTCCATCTGAATTCTCCATGATTATGAATTGATCGAATTGCCTCTGAAATACAAAGAAAAATACACTGATTACTACACAACACATTTATTTAAGCGAACGAACGAACGAAATTATGTCTGAATTGGGGATACACTTTTCAGTATTAATCACTGTGCATAGGGTACACGTCTCATATCCTCAACTTCTTGAGGTGTCTTAGGACACTGTTCCTTACACAAGTGAACTCCATGCCTGGAAGGTAAATTACCTTTCTTGGAGTTTTGCATCGAAAATCGCATAAGAATCTTATCAATATATGATGCCCGAGACAGTGCTATGAGTTTGTTCTTACGATCCCTTATAGGTTGGATCCCTAGAACATAACTCGCATCTCCCAAATCTTTTATTTGGAATTGGCTAGCCAACCAGCCTTTTACATCAGACAACACTCTCACATCATTCCCAATTAGTAGGATATCATCTACGTATAAGACCAAGAAAACTACTTTCTTATCAATAATACGCTTGTAGACACAAGGCTCATCGACGTTCTGCTCGAAGCCATAGGTTTTGATCAAATCATCAAACCTAATGTTCCAAGATCTAGATGCATGGTTAAGTCCATAGATGACCTTTGTAGCTTGCAAACCTTTTGCTCTTGATCTGGAGACACGAATCCCTCTGGTTGCATCATATAGATGCTCTCATGAAGATTGTCATTCAAGAATGCAATATTAACATCGATTTACCAAATTTAGTAATCGAAATAGGCAACAATGGATAAGAGAATCCTAATAGACTTAAACATGGCTACTGGCAAGAGGGTCTCTTCATAATCGACCCCCTCTTTCTAGGTATAACCCTTGGCCACTAGTCTTGCATTGAAGGTCTCTTCATAATCGACCCCCTCTTTCTAGGTATAACCCTTGGCCACTAGCCTTACATTGAAGGTCTCTACCTTCCCGTCTACTCATCCCTTTCTCTTTTAGATCCATTTACACCCTATGGGTTTTACCCCATCCAGTAAGTTCACAATATCCCAGACTGAGTTAGATTACATTGACTCTATATCGAGATTCATGGCTTTAAGCCATTCCTCTTTATCAAGATCTTCCATTGCATTCTTAAATGTCAATGGATCATCCACATCAACAGAGACAACACATTGTCCCACACATATACCTAAATAGCGTTCAGGTTGTCTCACAACCCTCTCACTAAGTCAAGGTGGCAGTTTATCCTAATCAGGAACCATCTGACTCTCAGATGTTTGTGGATCAATAACTCTTGTTGATGAAGCACTAGTCTCACCAGGCTCTAACTCATTTAATACAATGTTAGAACGAGGTTTATGGTCACTATTATAATTGTCCTAAAAAAATGTTACATTTGTCGATACAAATAATTTGTTATCTTCGGGACTATAGAAATATCCACCTCTGGTCTCCTTGGAGTATCCTACAAACAGACAGACCAAAGACTTGGAGTCTAGCCTTCCACTTATGTTCTTTAGCATGTGTGCTGGACACCCCCATATACGGAAATGTCACAAACTAGCTTTACGACCATTCCACAACTCTAGGGGAGTCTTAAGAACAGATTTGGATGACACTACATTCAAAATGTGTGTCGCTGTTTGTAATGCATATCCCCAAAAGGAATTTGGTAATGATGAGAAACTAATCATAGATCTCACCATTTCCATCAGGGTTCTATTCCTCCTCTCTGCTACACCATTTTGCTGAGGTGTACCGGGAGCTGTGAGTTGGGAAACTATCCCATGCTCAACCATGAAGTCTTTAAACTCTTGGTCAAGGTACTTACCTCTACGATCCGATTGTAGTGACTTGATAGTTCTACCTAATTGATTCTCAACTTCAGCTTGAAATTCTTAGAATATTTCAAATGTTTCTGACTTCCATTGCATTAGGTAGACGTATCGGTACCTTGAGTAGTCATCTATAAAGGTCACATAATACTCATAACTACCCCTAGCTTTAACATTCATCGGTCCACATATGTCTGTATGTACAAGCTCTAGCGGTTCTTTAGCTCTAAGCTCTTTTTCAGTAAAAGGTCTCTTAGTAATCTTACCTTCCAGACAAGATTCGCAGACAGGTAATGTGTCAACCTTTAACTCACTTAAACGTTCACTATTTACTAGTCTATCTATCCTGTCAGATAAGACCGAGCCTTAGATGCTAGAGATACGTGTCATTATCTGGATAAATCTTATATCGTTTAGTTTTTGGTTTTTCAACCTTAAACATTTCGATGTTGAGCAGTGTGGTATGTATTAACGATCTTAACATATACAAATTGTTTTCATTAATTCCTGAACAAATATTCAGATCATTCTTTCCAATAATAACAGACTTATTATTAAAAGAAACAGAATACGATTGTTCTAACAATTTAGAAACGGAAATCAAATTCCGTGTAAATATAGGAATATAAAAAAAACATTGTTCAATAATAAAAAACTATTATTATTACAAAATTGCAATTTTATCGCTCCCACTGCTTTTGACGATACGACATCCCTCGACCCCACATGCATTGAGAAGGCTCCCTTCTCTAGCTGTGTCCAAGAATCAGTTCACTACAGAGAAGGACAAACATGGTTAGTAGCCCCCGAATCAATTATCCAGGATGAAGAATCATCTTCCACTAAACAAGATTTAAGAACAAGTAAATCATATTTACCTTTCGTCTTTTCCTTCTTGGCTACCTCCTCTAGGTATTGAGGACAGTTCCTATTCCAATGTCCGACATTACCGCAATGGAAACATTTTCCTTTGCCTTGGTCGTTGGAGGTGCTCTTCTTATTGCTTTGGGCTTTCTTGGGTTTGAGCTTACCCTTCGCCTTCCCAGCAGACATCTTCCTCTTTATATTATTTGAGGAAGAAGATGGTTCATCAACATTTACCTCACTGGTCTTACCCTTATTGTCCTTAATTAAAGACTCAAAGGTAGCAAGCTCATTGAGCAACTGTGTAAGACTAAACTTTAACTTGTTCATCCCGTAGTTGCTCTTAAACTGATCAAAACTCTTTAGAAGAGTCGTAAGTATGATGCTCACTTGACTGGGTTCGTCAATGGCCCCGCCATTGACTTCTGCCGTGTTGAAGTAGGACATCATGCTCAGGACATGTTCCCGAACTAACGTACCTTCCTTCATCCAAGTGAGCATAGCAGAATAAATGGCTTCGTGTCGCTTTTTCTCGAAGGGCTGCCCGAACATAGCTTGCAATGACTCCATGATTTCGAAAGCTGAAGTCATTGCTTCATGCTCTGTGACAAGCACGTCTGTCATAGAAGCCAACAGATATGTTTGGGCCTTCTCATCATATGAGACCCATCGCTCGTATGCCTCACGAACAGTTCGTGTGGCATTGGCAGCAGGCACTGGCAGCAGGCACTGGTAGCAGGCACTGGAAGAAATTCCTCCGTAAGCACAAACTTGAGATCTTTGGTGACCAATATTGCATTAATGTTAAGTTCCACTTAGTGTAGTTATCACCAGTTAACTTGTCGTTTGAGAGAATTTGAAGTAATGCATAAGACATTGTTGCTGAAATAAATAAAACATTCATTCAGTCATTTATCTAAAACAAGTGTGAGTGCTTTGACATAAATTTAAACATGATGCATGAACATGTTTAACGAACTAGAACTACCCTAAAACTAGTTACTATACCATGACAATCCAACAAACCACAAATAAGTGCCGCATTAGGGTCGGTCAAGTCTTTGCATGTTGGACCGAGACATTCTCAATCAAATGATATTCTAGAATAACTCTTATTCCATATCATTCAACCATCATTTATTCAGTCAAGTTTTTAATTAACAAACTTAATCAAAACCTTCGTGAGTGTAACCCACCATTTCAGATCTTACGAAATACCCTTAGGGTCTGTCAATCCCGAAAAACCCACAGAAATCCTATCTGTTAGAAAGTCAACCTTGGTATTGACCTTTGAGGAAACCCTTCTTAGGGAGGACGAAAGCAAAGTCGTCATAAGACCCCACTCGGATCTCACGGTGTTGAACTAATGATGGAGACCACGGGATATATATGTCATATATCCCTCTCCCACTCACTATTTTAAAATTAGGGTTTTCTATTAACCGTTAATGCACCTAGACTCTACAGGATTAAACGACTAACTTTAATCAAGTTATCTAGCGCATTAACTAATTAGAACCAAATTCTAATTAACTAATAAATTATTAATTTTAACAATTAAAAATCTAATCTTTTAGTGAATAATCTAAGCCTTTATAAACTTTTTACTAAGTTCAGATTATTATGATAGTGTTTATCAAGTTTTAACTATTAAAACCCTAACACTTTATTCGGTTCATTTATTATTAGGTTATTAATCATATTAATCCTAATTACAATAAATGACCATATTAATCTAACTTATTAAACTCTTTAATAATTAGATTAACATTAATTAGAATTACCAAGTTTTCTAACCATTAAAAAACTAATCTCATTTATTCATATTCATTTATGTATTTACCCATTTTAATCATATTAAAAAAATCATAAAGTATCAGACTATGATGTATGTATGACATATCAAATATATTTGTATAGGCACATCTAATCTAAATGGCATACATATGCATGACAATGCTTTTATCATCATATAATATATAGCATACATGAATTGATCGAGTACTGTGGATTATTTAACCTAAAAAAAATTGAATCTAAAATTACAAATAAAATATCACCAAGGCATTTCTTGGTCTTCTAGCAACTTCAGATATCTTCCAGTCTCTTCAGATCACTTCGATTCATCTCATGAATTCGAAACGGAAAATCTGTACGGAATCGACTAGGCAACAATTGCCTTTGGAAACGTACACGCGTTGTTGTACAAGTCATGTGTGTGGTGCTTGAACTGCAACCACGCGTGTATCATATGCACATGGCTTTTGCTCGTGGTCCCACCACGTATGTTCATGCAATTTTAAATTGCACAACTTTTCATCACAATTCACAAGTACACCGTGCAACAATTGCACATTCAATTTGTGACGTTGACGATGTTTGATTTCACCGGGTCAACGTTTTACATATATATATATTTTTAAAAAATAATAATTAAAATAATAATAATAATAATAATAATACAACCTATGAACCCTAAATCCACAGTACCATATAATTAACGATCAATCATGTTTTTGTAAATTAACAAATTTAGGGGGGTGTATTGGATTGAGATTTTAATGGACAGTTTTAGGGTGTAAGGATTTTATAGATTTGCAAGACTATTGAGATTATTAGGATAATTAAGATTATACTTTTAGAACTATTAGGATTATATGGATTAGACTTTTAGAATTCTGAAAGAGTTTTTGGACTTTATTTATAGACTATTATGATTATCTTGACTTTATTTCAAGATTTTTTGGACTTTTATAAATATGAATTTTTAAGAGTTGATTGTAGTATTCAATTTTCTCTACACATGAACAAATACCCACACCCAATATGACACCCAATATATGTGGCTGTGATTGAATGCCCTTAACTTATAATTTCAGGACATCCTTACTAGAAAACCACTATATATATATATTTATTAGTGTTCTAGAAATCGGTCTAGACGGCCGATTAATCGCCTCAATTCCTTTAAACGGCTGGTTACTGAGGAGAATTGGCCAAAATCGGCCTCATTCCACGGTCTCTGACTAATCGTGTAAGGCGGCGACTAATCGGCTAGGCGGCCAGACAGAGTCAAAACCATTGACCAAGACTAGCCGGTTAAAAAAAAAACATTGTTTTTAATTTCAAAGCCTTACTTCTAAGTTCTTACAACTTACAAACCAAAACCAAATTGTTCTCTTCATCTTCAATTGGATAATTAAAAATTGGCACAAACCAAAACCAATTTGTTTCCTTTATCTTCAATTGGATAATTTGATTGGGTAAAATTAAAGATTGATAACAAATGAAGTAGCTAGTTAGTGACACCGACACGTCATGCTTCTTCGGCTTGAGTACGTAATCGGCTAGGCGGCGACTAATCGGCGATTAATCGGTTAGGCGGCCAGACAGAGTCAAAGCCATTGACCAAGACTAGCCAGTTAAAAAAAACATTGTTTTTAATTTCAAAGCCTTACTTCTAAGTTCTTACAACTTACAAACCAAAACCAAATTGTTCTCTTCACCTTCAATTGGATAATTATAGATTGGCACAAACCAAAACCAATTTGTTTCCTTTATCTTCAATTGGATAATTTGATTGGGTAAAATTAAAGATTGATAACAAATGAAGTAGCTAGTAGTTGCTAGTTGGTGACACCGACACATCATGCTTCTTCGGCTTGAGTACGTGATCAATGACATAAATTGAAGAATCAAACTTTGATTTGGCAATTGTCAAACGTAGTGAAAGAAATTTAGAAAATATATACTAAAATTGTTAGTTTTAAATTTTTTATCAATTAGTTTGTTAATTTGTTGATGTTTGTTAGAATTTACAATTTGTCATTTTTATCAATTAGTTTGTTAACTTGCTTATGTTTTGATTTGAATTAGTTTGTGATTGCATTTCGATGGGTGTCAGAGGATTTTGATTGGTTTATGATTGAATTTGATTGATAATTTACTAATCAGGCATTTGTGGATTTGGAAAGAATTTTCTTAGGATTTGATCATTGGAATTTGTATATAATTATGTTTTCCGATTAATCACCGACTAATCGGTCTAGATGCTGGATCTCCGTTCGACTAGCGTCTAACACTTACTAGAACATTGATATATATTAGTAAAACAACTATATCTTTATTCACACTAGTCATTACAATTTATGTATAAATAAACCATTATTTACACCTATCAAATGAGCATGAACAATAATAAAGACGTCACGATTATGAATTATTATTCAACATTTGTTTTATGAAAAAGTTTTTTTTTTAAAAAAAAAAGAAGTAAAATTGATGCACTACTCCACCCTCCTATCTCCAATCACCGGTCACCAATCACTCATACGTGGACCACAACTCGTCCAAGCTGAAGATCCGATGGGCTATGGAAGATATGATAATGTATGGAAGTTGAGGAAACTGAAAATTTATGATGAAATTTTGATGGGGGTATGGTGGTTGAGGAAGCTGAAAATGATTTTGAGCCAGGAGAAAAATCTAGAAAGTATTGAGGGAGATGACAAGACAATTTTTGGTTCAAGTTATTTATAAATATCACTAAAAAGTCTGGAAAATCTATTTTTTCATAAAATACTAAAAATCTTGATCTCGATCCAATACCACCAGGCAATTTGTTGTCTCTTGAAAGTCTAGATCCAATACCACAAGACAATATAGATTTTTTTAAAAAATCTTAAAAGTCTTGATCGAAAACCACCAGACTTATCTAATTTGTTAAAAAGTCTCAATCCAATACCGTTAGATTTTACTTCTCCAAATTGTCTAATAAAATCTTGAACCAATACACACCCCTTAATATACAAAAAAAAATACAATCACAAAGATGGTGCCTACACATTCATACATACAGGAGCATCAAAAACAATTTCATGTTTCGAAGAATAACCTAGCTCTGCTACCAATTATTGGAACCCCGTTCACCGGTTACACAACGAAACTAGGTTTTAAAATTTTTATACAGATCATAATCTGTATCTGTGACCAGTGAACTTGGGATCGTAATTATTTTTCGGAACTAATACATACAATATGTAAACACGGGAAATTGTAATCAATATAATCAGAAGAAGAAAATCTTACCAACGTTTGGAGGCTCCTTCACTTTATATTATGCTCATGTCTGAATTACTATTACCAACATATGAAGACTCATTCACTTTACGATGTGCTCATGTCTGAACCACTCGATCTTCCTCGTCATCTCCCAGCACTGGTAACTGCGTATGGGCGCGTCACGATCTCAGGAACTTGAATCGAGAATGTAGAGAGAATTGAAGAAACTCTTTCTTCTATGTGTTTAAAAAACACACAAAGCATGAAACAATATATATCTATATTTTTTCTTAAATCACACGCCTGAACTGTTTTTTCACAAATATATATATATATCACGACTGCTTCTTTTTTTTCACCAATATATCTCTTTTTCACGCCTGCTCCTTGTGTTATATATATATATATATATATATATATATATATATATATATATATTATTATTATTATGTGTATCAGGTATTTGCATCATATGTAAATTCTTCTTTTGACTATTGTTTCATGTGCACACACCAATTTACATCCAATGCAATCTCTTGTGTTATTAATTGATATATATTTTTTAATTATCCTTTTCAAATATATTAAAAGTGATAATTAGTATTTTAAATTTAAATTTAAATTCAATTACTTAGATAAATGATTTAGTAAAATAAAATAATCATATTATTTTATCTTCACCTAAATCTATATATCAACTAACACCCACCAATTAATAGTTAATTAATAATTCATAATTATCAATATAATTAAATAATCTAATTATTTAATTAATTTAACTATTAACATTCATTAATTAAATAATCTCATTATTTAATTAATTTCCGAATATATATATACGTGTCACTTTTGTAACACAATTAATTGGACAATCCAATTAATTAACTGTGACCCTTGTTATCTAAATTGATCGGGCTAGCAAGGGGACCTAATGGACCCACAGTATTTTGAGCTCCAATAATTCTCGGAATCATTAATTAAACTTTTTAATTAATATTCATTGATTATTAACTCTGGTGTTATTCCACTAAAAACTCGAAGTTGTACTCTCTCAACTGTAGACGCTTTACCACATATCGATACAACTCGGTGTCCATCGATATAGCTATTACACATGGTGTGATCCTCCACAGTAGTTCATAATTAGAGCTTGGTCATAATGTCCGTTATACCCTTTTAATTACATATATACTTTAAGTACCGTTGATTCCATAATGGACAATAAATCCTATTTCCTTACGGAATTAGGAGAGAGCTCATATTGTCCAAGCCCTGAATCAACCCTTAAGGGAACTACCATCTACTTCTTACAAGAAGGAGTGGATTCCACTATTGTGTACAAACATTCCCTGCCCTGCCACAAGCCAAACCGCAATCTCAACATACGAAGCATATTGATCGGGAACAGCATCCGACCTCACACATGGTATATCAAAGACCACGATCTAACCTGAAGGAGTCGATATGACATTCAGGATTAAGATCACCGATATATAGCCATCATTAGTTGATATATATGAATCTCATCGGTAAACGGATCTTGGTGAGAGATTCATATAGATTATGGCACAGTCCTATATGATCACATCATACAAGGTGTCTCCATTCACATATCTCATATGAATGATTCAGGATAGAATCATCGTACGTTAGGGAATGGACCGCAACTATAGATTAACCACAAATAAAGTACCCAACTTTATTTGCTATCTATGGACTCTTTAGATTGTACGTATCTTACTGTATCCATCCGTATATGACACTTATATACACAGTTCGAGATTACATCCGGCAATCTTGGATGTTAAATATATGCACAAGTTTATAAAATAAACAACACAACAATAATGAATTGAACTTTTCCTTTTATTTATTTTATAAATCCATTTACAAATTAAATATTTAGGGCATAAACCCCAACATATATATATATATATATATATATATATATATATATATTAACCTCTAGAATTGTTCTAGTTGGTTTTTCAAAAGGAAGAAATAGTTTCTTCTTCATTCTCTATACATCCTCCATCTAAATTCCTGAATACGTGATGCGCCCACACGCAGTTACCAGTCCCGGGATATAGCGAGGAAGATCAATGGTACAGACCAAGAGCATATCGAAAAGTGAAGGAGCCTCCAAACGTTGGTAAGCTTATTAATCTACTTTTTTATTATTGATTACAATTTCTGTATTTACATATATATTTTATTAATATAATAATTTTTATATGTATTTATTCCGAAAATAATTACGATCCCAAGTTCACTGGTCCTAGATGTTAGGTCCTAAGGAAGATTGTTAGGTCCTAAGGAAGATTGTTAGGTCCTAGATTTGTGTTGGCTTGATTCCATAACAAAACTTCATTTCTTTGTATTGCTTAGTTGCTTAAATGGTTCGTGATGAAAAGAGCTTCAAGGAAGAAAATCAACTTCTCATGATGCAAAGATTGTCTTCAAGAGGATTGGTACTATTCTTGGATGCTAAGGTATCGAGATCTTTCTTTCTCTTGCAAGGCGTAGGAGCACACACACAATTCATTCATATGTGTCCCTAGTTAGTTGTGCATCTTTAATTGCGCGCACACACACAATTCATATATTTGTGTCCCTGCATCATAGCGTATCATTTGGTATAACATCACACACTTGAAGTTGAATGCTCATGCATTTGGTATGAAAGTAGCATGTTTTGGAAAATGCATGATTGGAGACTATCTCTATGTAATTTGCATTCTAGTGTAAAATGTGTTTGTTTGTTTATATGTTTGTATAACATGGATATTGAACTTGAATTTAGTCTTAAATCATTCATGATTGAGTTCCAGTCATTTCGGTTACTCATTCTATTGATTTCAAGTTCTAAGTCAAAAGATACTACACTTTTAACTCATGTTGCATATGTTGTCTTTGTCTTGGTATATCGAGTAGAATTATTATTTTTTAGGTTGAGTATCTTATATTTCCATATCCGTGAGGGAGTCCCGATCGGTAATCTTCAAACAGATTCAAATTCGGAGTTTGGAGGCCAAATAACGGTTGAAGAACGCGAGAAGAGCGCAAGGGGTGAGGTGCAATGGCTTAAGCCATCAACATGCACCAACCCGAGATGGCACGTGGCCCTCTCGGGGAGACACTAAGGAAAGGGGTTAAAAAGGTCATTTGGTATTTTCACTCTTTAAAACCTCTCATTCCCTCTCATTTCAAAATATGTAGAGAAAGTTGAGAAATTGAAAAACAATTGCAGAATTTTTCTCTCAACAATTTGATTTTTATTTTTGTGATAACTTCTTCATTTCTACTCCGAATCACTTGATTCAAAAACCGATTTCGAGTATCTTGAAGATTTCTACAAACCCCAAGTATTTCCAGAACCAAAGGATGTCTACATTTTTTGTTGTGATCTGATCTTCAGTTCGTGATTGCATCCTTGTTAGTAAAATCATCTTCTTCTTAGTTTTCTTCTTAGATCTTCGTATTGATTGATGTTATTTGATTAAGAAGCATGACTAGGATGATTTTGATATCATTTTGTGGTTTGTTGATTTGATTTTCAAGTTTAGCTAGATTTGTGATATATTGAATGATTTGTGCTAAACTTGATAAACATGAAATTGTTTCTAGAAATCTTTTGTTCTTATGCTTGATTGACTATTTCTAGATTTAATTTCATTTTCTAAGAACTAGATCTACATCAATTGGTATATTCATTTCATTGATTTGGCTCTTAGTTGATAACATGCTTAAGTTGTCTAGATGCATTTGTGATTGATCTTTGAAAGCATAATCTAGTCATCTAGTTGCATGTCCATAGAATTTATTGATCATCATTTTCTATGTTGAGTGCTTGTTTGCGATTTGCATTCATGATCACTTAGATGCCTTGTAAAGAGGTAGAAAGTCTCATATCTTAGATTGATTCTTTGATTTGAGCATTTGTAAGTCTTAGCTAGAGTCGGGAAGACTTGGATAGCTAAGCAAGTCGAAGTCTCGACAAGAGGTGTGAAACCTCAGATTGTTGTGTAAGGAAGTCTTCGCAAGAGGTGTGAAGCCTCGGATTGTCAAGCAAGGAAGTCTTGGCTAGAGGTGTGAAGCCTTGGATAGTCAAGCAAGAAGTCTTGCCTAGGGTCGGGAGGATCCAGTTAGGTGAACAAGAAATCTTCCTATAGACAGGGGATCTTGGATAGGAAGTCGGTTTAGTAGATCACTAGGTTCAAGATAGAGTGAGAGTGAAAGCTTGTAGAGCATGTGTGATTGCTTGAGTGTGTAACTCTATTTGAAATAGTGGATTTTCTTTTACCGGTTGTTGTGGAATCAACCCGTGGATGTTTCCTCTTTGGAGGTTTTACCACGTAAATATCGTGTGTCTTTGTTTGTAATTTTCATTAAGCATTTAGAATTGCATTGTTTTAAAAAGAAGATAAAAAAAATTGGAGCATATACCTATTCACCCCCCATCTAGGTGTATTTCACTACAAAGATAAAAGGGAATTTCACTAGATACAGATTACGATATGTATAAAAAATTTAAAACCCATTTCCGTTGCGTGATCGGTGAACGGGGTTCCAACAACAATGAAATTAATGTGTTAGAGGCATCCCATTTTTTTACCAATCTCGTTGAAGGTATTGCTCATCCAGCTCATTTTGTCATTTAAGGAAAAGAATATAACATGGGTTATTATTTAGCTGATAGTATATACCCAAAATGGTCTACGCTTGTATAAACAATTCATGATCCACGTGATCCGAAAAAAATTATTTGCACTGAAACAAGAAGGATGTAGAAAAGGCGTAGAACGTGCATTCTGAGTTCTCCAGTCACAGTCTGTAATTGTGGCCGGACCGGGGCTTTTTTTAGAAAAAACATGCATTACATGATATAATGATTGTGTGCATTATTATACACAACATGATAATCGAGAATGAGCGTGATGTCAATACAGCTCTTGAGGATCATATGGAAGCGCCAACACCACAAGTTGAGAGGGCGATAGATGAAAATACCCGATTTCAAGAATTCCTAACTCGACATAGACATATCAAGGATAAAGAAGCTCACATTGCACTTCGAAATACATTAATTGATCATTTATGAGATAAATATACTAATTCGAAAAATTAAACGACGATATGTACTTTTCATTTTGTGTTTGTTATTTCTTTTATGAAATGTAATGTCGAAGTTCAATTAATAATATATATAAATATTTTAGTTAATTATATTTAATTTCTTAATTTATGAATTTATGAATTTATCGTAATATTATGTTAATTGAAAGGTGAAATGTTAATTGTTGAGATTCAATGAAAAAGTGAATATTTAAGGAATATCCTTTTTAGAATAAAATTTGTTGTAATGGGTTGGAGATGGTGAAGTGGAAGTTGATGCATTTTGCTGTATTTTGCTGTAAAGTTACTACAAAATAGTGCAATGAGTTGGAGATGGCCTTAGCGTGTTGAAAACTCTTCCGAAATTGCAAAAACTGTTTAATCCATCGATTTTCCATGCTTAATATAATTCGTAGCTCATATTCCGGTTTTGTTCTCTCATCCAACCTCAACGTTCTTGTCAATCTATTATGCCTGCATCTGATACTTTAGCAAGCACTCAACAGGCTCTCTATGAGCTCGACAGTTTGTTTTAGTAATTTTGATTCGCTTGGTACAATATATAAGTTCATTATTGTTTTCGTTTTACTTCGTTGAACTCCAATGTATATATTACTGACTTGAACATCAGAAAGTCCCCCAAAAGACATCCCCCACTCGTTCCTTTCTTGTTCGAGATTTTCAGGTCTCTACATCGCTCGGTATGGCCTCATAGATAGCTCTACAACAAGTTGCTGGTAAAGGTGTCCACAGTTCTGTTTTGGTTCGGTTTCGGTTACGAACCGCCGGTTTCGGTTCCGTAGAATGGCCTAACCGTAACCGGAGTGGGATGGTTTGGTTCCGTTACGGGTCGATTTCGGTTACAGTTGGTTTTTTTATTTTGCAAATGAATTGTCACGTGTCGCAATTCTATTGGTTAGTTTTTTTTTAATAAAATATAGCAAAACAATCAGTTTTGAAACGGTTTTGGGGATTAGATAACCGTAACCGAACCGTCGGAAAACCGATTTTATAACCGACGGTTTCAATTCGGTTTCGGTTTCGGTTTCGGTTACGATTACGGTTTTAGAAGGAAGGTATCGGTTCGGTTTCAAACCGTAGATACCTCTAGTTACTGGTGCCCGAAAATATACAACCATAGAACGATCCCATACGCTAAGCATTCATAACTTTTTTATTTTTGTTTGAATGTTAACGGGTGTACTAGACTCAGGCCTCTTTTTTATTGAATCAGTGTCGGGCCGCTTTTTTATGGACCTAATAATCGGGCCTGTCGCTACGTGATTTTTTTAAATTATATAAAATAAAATAAGTAACCAAACAATTGGTCGATTGGGGATCGCCAATTCTCTCTTATCTATCTATTTATCATTCTTCTCTCGACTTTCTCATTCTCTCTATCAAATGGAGATTACATCCACCGCCTTCATTTCTTGTTATGCTACGATTGTAATAGCATGGATGTTGATGAGTGTAGTGAACTGGGTGTGGTTGAAACCAAAGAAACTAGAGAAGTGGCTCAGACAACAAGGCTTCTCAGGAAACTCATACAGACTCTTTCATGGAGACATGAAAGACATGTCAGAGATGAGAAAACATGCATCAAAATCGAAACCCATCAACCTCTCCGATCCCTCTGTCCACAATATAGTCCCAAGAATCCTGCCTTTCCACCATCATATCAAAACCATCTACGGTACGCCCCTCCCTCCAACAATTTTATTTATTATTTATTGCCGCTATTTAATATTTTACTGTTTTTAATTTTCTGATATGGAGTTGTACTGAAAGTCTTTCTTTACGACTTTTTGTTGGAGTTATATAGTATTTTATTATTTTTTCGAGGATAATCTTCACTCTTCGCCATCCATCGTCGGATTTCACATGAGATATGCATCGATAGACAACGTAACGCTCTATCTTCTTATCTTTTGGTCGCTTCTGTAGAGTGTGGAGCGAAAAGGTTGACTGGATGTAGTCTCTAATATATTTGTTTTCCTACTGCAAAACAAATTATTTGATTATTAATACAATTAAAGTCAAATAAAAGTACGACTCTCAAAACATTTGTGTGACTAGATTTTGATATTTTTATCAAATTAAGTTATTGATTACATATGTTGTCTATAATTCCCTGTACAAGAAGAAAATTAAGTACATTAAGTTTTGATTTATAAGAGGAGGGTAGCTCTATAAACGTTATAAAATTATATATTTATTTTTGTTTAATTTTGTAAGCTCTTTATAAGATAACAAAACAGAGGTTCTGATTTTTATTTTTTTTCAAGATCGCCCCTTAGTAGAGAAACAAATTATATAAAAGGATTAAGATCATCCATTGCAAGTTCGCTCTTTAAGTTACGGCAAACATATGTCATATGTCATCAAATAAAATTTACTAGAAAATACTCGATTCTCTTTCTAATATGTGTAGTTGGTGCTTTTGACGCACGAGTTGAGATTAAATTAAGAAGCGATAGTGTATGATAATATACAATGAACCAGGTTATCATCTAACACTACAAGAAAGTATCTACGGCAAAAAGCCTTTTGTAGTTTAATGCTAGTGTGTTTGGTGCATTAAAATTGTGACACAAGTTTGTAGATACCTTTAATTAAAATTTAAAAATGAAAATTAAATAAATAACTAATTCAATATAGAGTTTTTCTACTCATGACAATTCCACCATATTGATAATTTATTATTGTACGTATAATAGAGTATTTTACTTATATAATATTCTTATTTCAAGAACAAGTAAATACAACAAATTAATCAATTATTATGTACGAAATGCAGGCAAGAAGTCATTCATATGGAACGGTCCAATACCAAGCATAAACATTGCAGACCCAAAAATGATAAGAGATATATTGTCCAAGTATGAAATCTTTCAAAAACCCAAATCAAACTCAGTTAGTAAGTTAATTCTGAGCGGGATGGTGACTTATGAGGGTGAGCAGTGGTTCAAAGTGAGAAAGATTGCCAACCCAGCTTTCCATCAACACAAGTTGAAGGTTTATTTTATTCCATCTATCACACATTAATAGTAACTATATATAAATATATATTATTTTTCTCCTCGTACTCTACTTCTCGGTACGAACTGATATAAAAATATATCGGTGTATTGTAGATGGACAATAGATTATGGATATTTAACCGACAAGTATATACACATTAGGTCAAAGTAATTGAATCTAATAGTCCATATTCAAAACACTGATATAAATTTATCGATGGAGAAAATTTTCATATATATATGCCGTCACTAGTTCTACTGATTCTTTATATGTATATTAATTATATATGTTGCACGTATTTGCTTTCTGTATAGGATATGTTTCCAAGCATTCATTGGAGTTGCAATGAGATGATAAGTAAATGGAAGATTTTGGTATCAAAGAAAAACAGTCACGAATTAGATGTGTGGCCTTATATTCAAACATTCACAGCAGATGTTATATCTCGGACAGCATTTGGCAGTAGCTATGAAGATGGAAGGAAAATATTTGAACTCATAAGACAACAAATCAATAATGCGACTGAAAGTATTCAGTTCTCTTTCATCCCAGGATGGAGGTAATTGAAAGTATTCAGTTTTTAATATGTTATTATTAATTTGCTTGACATTTTGCTATAGAAAATCTCCTTTCAGTTTATCAGATCTCATTAGGAACATTTTATAGTTGTTTCTACATGTGAAAACGTTTTCGGAAAGTCAGCAGAAATGTTGCTAGAGCAATTTTGTTGGCAAATGGATAGATGCGGACTAACAATGATTTATTTGGCTTGTCACATTTTATAAGAATTGAATTGTTTTTTATACCTGGCACTAACTGTTAACTGACATATGATAAGGTAAATTGAAAGTTTTTTATATCCATGCCGATATTAATATATTATTATCATGACTTGTCTTGTACTTTTTCACTAAAACATTTTTGTGTATATTGTAGTTTTTTGCCAACTGCAACAAACAGAAGGATGAGAAGGAATTATAATGAAACTCGAGCACTGATTAAAGGAATAATAGATAAAAAAGAAGAGGCAATAAAACTTGGAGAAGCAAGTGCTAATGATGATTTACTGGGTATGTTAATAAAATCAAATAACAGAGAGATTGAAGAGCGTGGAAACAAGGAAACTGGAATGAGCGTTGAAGAGGTGATCGAGGAATGTAAGTTATTCTATCTTGCTGGGCAGGAAACTACTGGATCTTTGCTTATTTGGACAATGGTTTTGTTGTGCATGCACCCACGTTGGCAAGAACTTGCAAGAGAAGAGGTTTTCCAAGTTTTTGGGAATGACAAACCTAAGTTTGATTATCTAAACCACTTGAAAGTAGTAAGTCAGTTCAACTTTTTACTTTAAACCTTGGACATTGCTCGACCAACTATACTGATCAACCAATGGTTGGTTGCTACGTAATTCAAAGTAAGGATTAAATGGTAAAAAATTAAAGAGTTTTACTATGTGGCAACAAACGTTTTTCCTATTCAACTTCCAAGATTAGGTTTTGATCTCCATAAATAATTTAACATGCGATAATAAATTTAGCGGCAAACCGGTCTCTTTCACTCCATTTTCTCTAATTTTTTTTAGTACATTTGTTACACTAATCAAATATGTGAAAGTGAATGTGTATTTATTTGCAGGTAAACAAAATTCTTCATGAGGCACTTAGATTATATTCACCCGCCATTATTCTTACACGAACGTGTTATAGGGAGATCAAACTTGGAGAAATCAATATACGACCAGGAATTTTACTTTCATTACCAATACTTATGGTTCATCATGATCATGAACACTGGGGTGATGATGCAGAGGAGTTCAACCCAGATAGATTTTCTGAAGGAGTTTCAAAGGCATCCAAAAATAATGAAGTCTCATTCTTCCCATTTGGTGGGGGTCCTCGAATTTGCATTGGACAAAACTTTGCACTTATGGAAGCAAAACTGGCTCTCATAATGATTTTGCAAAATTTCACTTTCGAGCTTTCTCCGGCTTATGTCCATGCTCCCACTCGTGTTGTAACCGTACAACCGCAATATGGTGCTCACTTGATTTTATATAATATCTAGTGTATCTGTATGTAATATATGTTAGATTGTGGTATCAGTACTCTTTTAGATCTGACGGTTTTTATTATTGTATCACACATTTATTATAAAAAGGAGCTCTGGATTCAAGGCCCACCCCACGTGGGGCTTGAATCCATTTGATAAGTCCGATGATTTTATTTAATGGATTAAGTCCGTTCGTCTTGTACGTGAATACTTTTATATATATATATATATATAAAAGAAAATAACTCTTTTTAATCTAAAATTAAAGTGTTGTATTATTTTTATTTAACATTAATAAATTTATTATTTTTATCCGATCTTTGATTATTAAGACTGAAATATCTTTTATTTATTCAATAATTATTTAATTACTTATTTATTTATATTTTCGTTATCTTCTATCTCTTCTACATCTCCCTCCTTCTATACCCCACGCTATACTGCTCTCTCTTCTACATGTTTGTCTGAAAAATTATCTTCTTTCTTCTACTGTCTCTTCTCTCTTCTACTGTCACACACATATCAATGTCCCATTTTTTTGTCTGAAATTTTGTCTCTCTCTTCAATTTCTGCAGCTGCTCTCTCTCACACCATAGTAATTTTTTTTCTAAAATTTTGTCTCCACTCTCTCTTTTCAATATTTTTTTAAGTTATCATCTTTTCCATTTGTTGTTGAAACTGCTGTCATTGTTGAAACAGCTGCAAAGACATTTGTTATGTCTTTATAATTCATTAAAAATCCATATATATATATATCATATAAATTTGGTTCGAAATTTAAGGATTGAGCTTTGTATTTCATGGATTTTGGGTGAGGTTGTTATGATGAATCGAGATTTTGAAGGCCCTTCTTCTAGAGGTATGTATTAGAAACCTTTTTTTTTGTTTCATATGCAGATTACAATGAATAAATGTTGAAGGAGATAGTTATCTTTGGTGTGTTTTATTGTTAAATTATGGTGTGTTTAATTGATTAACCATGGTGTGCTTAGTTGAAATCGCTTGGTGTGTTTAATTTATTATCCCTGATGTGTTTAATTGGTTTTCCCTCATGTGTTTAATTTGTTTTTCATGATTTGTTGAATGTGGTGTTCCATTGTATTTTTAATGTTGTTTGTCTGGTGTGTTTAATTGGTTTGTCTTGGTGTGTTTAATGTGTTATGTCCTGGTGTGTTTAATGTGTTATGTCCTGGTGTGTTTAATTTAGTGTGTCATGGTGTGTGTAATTGGTTTGTCGTGGTTTGCTTAATGTGGTATGGCTTGGTGTGTTTAAATTGGTATGGCCTTGTGTGTTTAAACTGGTTTACCCTTGTGTGTTTAATATGTTGCACCTTGTATAATTTGTGACTTGTTTAATAAATTGTATTCTAAATGTGAGATTTTGATTTGTTGAAATACATGAATGGATCCAACGAAATTGGTAATCACTTATAGTGGCAAATGGGTGGGGAACTTTTACGAGGGTAGTGAAACAGAGTTTGTGAAAGTTTGTAGGAATTTGACATACAGTGAGCTATCCAGGGTTGTACAAGGTGTTGCAAATGTCGACTTAACAAGGTTTAGTATTGAGTTAAGAACTTTGGTTGATACCGGGGTTAGGCTTAGGCCAGCCCGACCGAAAATAAAAGATGATAGCGATGTGAAAATGTTGTTGTGCGATGGTGGACATGTTCCGGAGGTGTATGTTAGTGTTGTTGAAAAAGTTAGTGTACAACCCGATCATTTGGGTGTTCCTACCGTTCAACCCGTTTATCAAAGTTTTGTACAACAATTGACGGCACCGTTTCAATTCGGCGGTGGAATCAACAACGTCTTGGGTTCTACACCAACAACTGATTATATTTTTCAAACCCCGACTGGAAACCCTGTTATTTTTTAGGACCCAATAATTCCAACCTTAGATTATTCCCAAAGCTTCAAACTTCAGTTTTGAACTAGTTAGAACAGAGGACTCTAGTTCCTGTAATCGTTTATCCAAAGGTAGGATGTTCGAGAGCAAAAAATCTTTAAAGCTAGCTTTGCAGGGTTACACACTAAAGGAGAATTTTGAAATCCGTGTTACAAGGTCTTACACGGGTAGATATGAAGTTGGTTGCAAGGATCCCGAGTGTAAATTTCAATTTTGTGCAGTTAAGATGGAAGGTGGGAATTATTAGACAGTTCAAAAATTTGAGGAATACCATAGTTGTACAATTGATGACTTGCACAACCGTCATCGAAAAGCAAACGCATGGTTTATTGGTGAAATACTGTCACCGAAACTTACAGTTAGTGGTCGATCTCTGAAACCAAAAGAAATCATGACTGATATGCAAGTGAAACACTTACTTAGTTTGATGTATACAAAGGCATTGAGGGCAAAAGGACTTGATGAACAAAACGTTTTTGGTTCTCCTGATCTTTCATATCAGTTGTTGCCTGCATACTGCCATGAATTGAAACGCGTCAATCATGGTACTGTAACAACAATAAAGACGGATGCTAATAAAAAAAATCGAATATTTGTTTATTGCTTTTAGTGCTTCACTTGTCGGGTTTCAGACGGCCGTACGTCCTGCAATTTGTATTGATGCAACTCATTTGAAGGGTAGGTTTACTAAGATGCAAACAATCAAGTGTTCCCTCTTGCTTATGGTTGGGGTGATGTTGAATGCGAGGATTTATGGACTTGGTTTTTAAAGGAGTTGAAAAAGGCAATAGGATGTCCTACGAATTGTATCATCATTTCCGATCGCAGTCCTGCAATCAAAGTAGCTATGGCTAAAGAGTACCCTGAAATACCATATGGCCTTTGTGGTTTTCATATGAACATGAACCTGAAGAACAGATTCAAAAGTCATGTTGTATGCAATTTGTTCCATGAAGCTTCTAGGGCACATAGACAAACAGAGTTCTTGGAAAAGATGCGAGAGTTAAGCCGTGTAAACATGGGAGCATATGAATATCTGATGAGAGTTGGCCCTCATAAATGGTCTCGTGCCTACTGTCCGGTCAGGCGTTATGGGGGGGGGTGACTTCCAATATTGTGGAGTGCATGAATAATTGTTTACTGTATGCTTGTCAGTTGCCAATAACAACGTTGGTTGAGTACATAAACACACAATTGCATTCAAAAACAACCAACAAAAACATTCATTAAAAAAACAGAATAGAACCACAAATGTGTGGGTTGTATTTGATACAACCACAGAAGACACCATTTGAATACCCCAAAAAATAGCACATAAATACAACCAATAGTTGATATTTTTGACAAGATTATATAATACAAAAACTAATATAACTCACTTATGTATACAACCACCAAGGCTGTCCCCATCCCGGTCTGTTACCACAACCATAATCAATCCAATCCTACAGACATTCAAAAGCGAGTGCATCGAAAGAAGATTCGGCTTTATTGTCTGTCTGAAGTATCTTTTTCCATTCCAAATTCAGTTTTGTCTGCAACAAACGTGAATTGTAAGTTGATGCGAATTTCACTCATACTTTTGCCAACTATACATGTATGTACTATACTTACATAAAATTCAGAGGACAGTAGAACTAAGTTATGTCTGTAGTTATTGAGGTCTGATTCCTGTCTTTTTGCCAAGTAGCTCATGTATGCATCCACATGCTGTTTCACAAAAACCAATGAATGAATAAAAATCTAGAAAATGTATACAATATATATAAAAAAATTACATAATGAATACATAGACAAACTATGAAATCAAAAAAATGCACACTTACGTCAGTGGACAACCACTTCATAGGATCTTATAATTCCATAAAAAAAGACTTGTCAACGGACTCCTCCATTCCGACATTTCTCCTGAAATCAATGTAAACAAAAAAACCGTTGTATATTGTTCATTACAAAAGTAAGTTGTACAAATGATAGGTTTACAATTACATACTTGGTTGGTTTAGCTTTCCTCTTGAATTGGTCATATTTGCTCTTGTCTAGCTGTAGTTTATTTGCAGATGTCCGGGTCGGGTCAATAAATGGAGACATGCAATACGCAGATCAGAGCCTAACTCGGATCGATCGATCCTTCTTCCACAGTGTAGTTGTAACCCATCATAATATCTCTACTTACCAATACTGAGCTACCCACCACCTTCTCCGTTGAGGGATCCACCACCTCCTGATCTCTAACAATGGTATGTACCTACTCCTTTGACAAGCTCTGATATCTAACAATGGTCAACGGTGCCTACGACACCCAACAATCATATTCACAAATATCCACACAAATAATACACAAATAACACATATATACAAATATACCTCCTGGTTGCTTTGACCTCGAGTAGATTGTATCTCCTGCATGAGGCTTCTAAGCACACCTGGAAGGTTTGACACCTCCCGTTTTACCACAGCATCCAACACATCTGGAAGTGCCCTCACTGCTTCCAACAATTCGGTTATTCTATCACCACCCTAAAGTGTACATTTAAAATATGCACGTGTCTTAGGAAAAATAATTAAAAGATAACATTAAATTATACGACTATCATTCTAGTCCACTTACCCTAGATCGACGCTCATGTCAGGATGATATATGGAGATGTAGTGGGAGAGGGGTAAGTGTATATCCCGGTGTATAGTCTACATGAGGGCTAGGTGTATATCCCGGTGTATAGTCTACATAAGGGGTAGGTGTATATCCAAGTGTATAGTCTTTTTCTTGATCAAGCCTGATGATTGGGACTGCTTTTCTCTGTTTCTTCTTCACCGATGTCTTTTTCTTCTTCTTTTGTGCCTTCCACTTCAATGCCCTTTTACTGGTGGTGGTTGCCCCATCATCACCATCACTATCACCAACAACTCCATCATCACCATCATCCTTCTCGTCTAACAATTCATGTTTTTCCTTCATTTCCATTTCCACCAAACGTATAAATTACGGACCCTCCATCATATTGTAGTCAACTCCAACCCAATAATCTGCTCGCGCCTTATCTTCTGTTGCCTCCAAAAGCTCCTTTACATGAGCCAGTAATAATGTGATAATATTTACTGGTCTAAAATATTGTAACCAATTTAATAAATAAATAGTGTATGTGAATAACCCACCTTCTCACTACGAATATTAGCTTCCAGATCTGAAATCATTTGTACAAAACTTCACGGCCTCTTATGCATCATCCAACGCCTCATCCTAGGTAGGTATCTTGTAATCTCATGCCAAACCCTTCGATCAAGTTGTCTACAACCTCCATCGCACATACCTGAAAATAACAAGTTATGACAACTATACAAGTTAATAATTTTTAATCTATAAGCCAATATTAAATAAAAGAATATAAATAATAGGAACTAATTAATTAATTTAGGCATCATCAATATATATGGTAGGGATAGATCTGATTCTATGTTTTGATGAAAAGAAACCCTAATAGTTAATATATATTAATGCATGCAGCAACCTCCTTTTTTGTTGATTAATATATATTACAAGAATGTTCCTAATTTTGTTACATATAATTAATTTAAGCTTTTTAAAGCTATAGAGACAAAAAATAGAATAAATAATAGGAACTAACCTCAACAGCCCATGGAAAACCGTATAACCGGTACCTGACCTTACCATACCCTTTCTTAGAGTTTTTCAACCTAAAACCATGCCTCAAGTAGTGCAGCATCATCTTGAACACATAGTGTTCCCATGCAAAACCATTGAGTGTCCCCATGCAAAACCATTGAATGCCTCCAAATCATCAACCAAATTAAAAAGCCAAGGGGTGACCTTTTTATCAAATGGTTGACCAAATAATACATTGTTTGCTATTAAGAACAGTGCCATCTTCAACGAATCATCGGCCTCCAAGAAGTTGCCCACTACAAATTGATCATACACAATGGACAACTTCAAATCTTCGGCTTCTTCTTCAGGTCAATATCTTTTGTGGATGTCGTTTTCATTGGCCACATAAGTCGTGTTAATAATTTCAGAGATTTCCACAAACTGTAGACCGGTCACCAAATAAAATTCTCTCTATCCAAATCTTGCCTTCTTCCCACCAACCGAAAACCACAACTCGTTCTCGGATGCACCATCTATGTTAATTTCCCTCAACAATAAGTTGTGTATGATTTAAGCTGAGAACAACCAATTTGTAGGGAGTTGACCAAATTGCTTGAAACAACTCGTCATAAATTCAACGTGCTTCCCCTCATTGCGTAGTATGTCCTCTATATTGCATATGTACTTCAACCTACACCCAATGCTGATTAATGCTTCTTGTGTCCATTTATTCATTTGGACTTTCAGAAACTGATCATAATCGATGTTCTCCTTCTGTAAAATATAAAAAACTTGGGTTCAATTAAGTAAACTCACATATTCTCAGTTAAACAAACCAGTCATGTCCAATTAAACACACCAGTTCATACCCAATTAAACACATCAGTTCACAACAATTAAACACACCAGTTATAACAAACTAAACACACCAATCATACCCAATTAAACACACCCGTTCACAACAATTAAACACACCAGTCATACCCAATTAAACACACCTGCTCACAACAATTAAACACACCAATTCATACACAATTAAACACACCAGTCATAACCCATTAAACACACCCGTTCACAACAATTAAACACACTAGTTCACAACCACTCAAACACACCCGTTCACAACAATTAAACACAACAATTAAACACACCAATTCATACACAATTAAACACACCAATCATACCCCATTAAACACACTCGTACACAACAATTAAACACACCGGTCATATCCAATTAAACACACCCGTTCACAATAATTAAACACACCCGTCATATCCAATTAAACACAACAATTCATACCTAAATAAACACATCAGTCCATACCCAATTTCACATCATTAATTAAACCATAAAAAATGCACAATTTCACATCATTAAAAAACACTAGTTCACAACAACTCATTGACTGGGCCAATATTTAAACATTCTTGTTGCTTCAAAAGTCTATCTCTATCAATAATTAAACCATAAAAAAATACACATACACAGTCTAAGAAAGAAACAAAAGACACACTCATTGTCAACACAACTTCTTTCAAAGAATGAGATATCCAAACAAAAAAAAAAACAACTAGGGTCTGGTCATCATCTACTGAGATTTACTTTTATGTTGTTTGAATTTGGACCCACAAATTATGTTAACTATTTTATCATGCAAATCATGCTAACACCAAATATAAAAATACTCAAAGGCTTCAAGCTTTCTTAATGTATCAATGAAATCACAAGTATAAATGAAAATCAATTTTGGATTCTATCAACCAAAAATACAAAAAAAAATTGAAACCCTAAAGTCAAATGTGAAGAGGAAGTGCAAACCGTTGGTGACTGTGCGTCGTCGTTGTCGTTGACTCGTCGTCAGTGGCTCTTCATGGTGGTTGTCATCGGCAGCGCTGGTCTCTCGAAGTCGTCGGCTCTCATCGCCACTCATCTATCTCGTCTCATCCTCGGCTCCGGTCTCTCTCATCTGCACATCGTCGTCTCGTTGTCATCGTCTTGTCATGGTGGTGGTCGGCGTCGGGTTTTGTCTCTCACAAGTCATCAGGTTTGGTCTCCGTAAGTCGTCGGGTCTGGTTTCCGCAAGTCGTCGCCTTTGGTTTCACTTTTCTGGTTTGACAGTAACACTAAGAATGAACTCTCAAGTCTCGGTGTTAGGCTTTTATGTTTTCAATTTGTTATTTTATTTTAATTCTTTATTAATAGATTTTGAATTTCTTTTTATTTATTTATTCAGTTTTGTATTTTCAAGTCATTATGACTGAAGGTTAATTTAGTCCCAAAAGTGGAAAAATTGGTAAAAACAGTAAATTTAATAATCTTTGGTAAAAACAATAAACACACTAATATATATTTAATTAGTTTTTTTTCTCTATAATGCAAAAGTACGTCTACAATTTTAGTTAAATTACTATTGATTTTTACAAAAATCAAGTTCTATTTCGTTAATATATTAATTGATGTTTTAGATTGACGATTACATTAACATTGATCATAGTTAAAAAACATTTTGCCTCTGTCCATGGACGTAACTTTACACTGAACAGTGTAAATTTCTTTTGTTCCACTTTACTTTTATTTTATCTAATTTTCTTGTATCTTGACAATTTTAACGACATAAAATTTGAGTTTTCAAGTTCCTTTATTTACTAATTAATGTTTGTGCTAGGAGAGAAGAAACTTGTCAGAAAACAATGAAAGAAATAATATTTTTGATTTGAGAAGTTTGAATCTCATGAATTGTTGATTGGAAAAAAAATGATCAAACAAAAAAAAGGATAATGATCAAACAGAAAAAATGGAATAAAACTTATCATTATGAGTAATGACAGCTCATGGTATGATATAGAATATGTAGCTGACTCTTACATGACTTTGAGAGACCATCCTAAATTTAAGGCTAAGTGACTCCACGTGATGCGAATTGACGAGGTATTTTTAAATCACCGACTCTGGCGGTGAGACACGTCATTTTTTGGCTAAATTCCATCTTTTAGGCCTCGAAATTGCAGCTTTTCCATTTTAGAAAACTTTCCCTTTTAGTCATAAGTTGACTTTGACAAGTCAGAATCTTCTACCGTCAATTCTAGTTTGTTTATGGTCGTTAGTATCTTTTATTTCCGTAACTTTTGTGATTTCGCTATTTTTGGCAGTTTTCACTATTTTTGACAACTTTTGATATGTAATCCCGTTTCTTGTCCAACAAGGATTCGGGTTAGGGTTTTTCATTTTAGATAGTCTTGTAAGCCGAAAGGTTCATTTGCTTTTTATTCAATAAAATTTCAAAAGTATCTGCTTTATTTTCGAGTGGATTCTAGTTTACACAGAAATTATATATCAGTCTATTTTCTTTTACGTTTTTACTGCGTTATGGTAGCTCAAGTAGGCATTCAGCTCACGTCACAGCTTGGGAGAATAGGCTTCCTAAGATTTTTGCGGAATAAACAATTAAACAAATCTTAAAACTTAATACACAAAACAACCAACTGAAATAAATAAAAAGAAAGAGACACATATATGGTTTTTATTTTAAAAACCCAAATTAGGGAAAAACTATAGACCCCTTAGAGCCAATCACCTAATATACTAGTAGATAGTTTGTTTACAATCACTTTGGACTTGTAACCCAACCTTATCTGTCTGCGTACCTTTGGCTAGCAATCATTGACTTACGTGCTCACAGAATTATGGTCTCCACAAGTCTACTCATTGCTCACGAATGTATGGTCTACATAAGATTCCTTATCTTCTTTATCCTCTAGAGAATCCAAACTCTAATGAGAATGAACTAGGTTCTTATGAATAAAAGCAATAATTAATGATTAAATAGTGTGTATGAGATTAATGACACATTATGAAAGACTAGAATCAATAAAGAACAAGAACAAGAACAAGAAAAACTTTAGCGTTAACACTCTCGAAAACACTCACAATTGAAGCACTCAAAGAAAATCAAGTTTTCTTTCAAAAATCAAAACACATAAGCCTGGTGGTTATATTGAATTTCATATTTGAAATTTACTTCTATACATAAATATTTGGTTTTTTTTTTAAAAAAAAAAATACAATATTTTTGGATTGAGAGAAGGAGCTTGACTCTAACTCACAATCACTTGAATGTAGGTGTGAGACGATTATTACTAAATCAACCTCATCTTATCAATATTTTACTAATTTACTCATTTACTTCCATATTTAAATTAATTAATTACTTGCATTCTTGAATATATTTTTTTGTGGTCATGAAAGATAAAAACTTCATAAAACTCATTGACATCACACCATTCAAACTGTCAAGACAATGGCGAGCCATAATGGTAGAAAATGTTCATATACACCTACCAACTTTTAAGACTCATGTACAAAGGAACACAAACGACAACATCAAGAGTTCTGGTAGTTGTTTATTTTTCGGCCCCTTCTCACTTCTTTCCTCGCAGCTTCACACCAAGAGTCCTCTCCAGCTTGGTAAGTATCTGCTGATTAGGAATGGCTTTTCCAGACTCATTCTCTAGTATGATTTGTGTTTTCTCATTGATCATCTGAGCAAGTTGAGCTTGGGTGAATTTCGTATCCATTCAAGCCTGCGTAATGGCTTTCTTGAGTTCAATTGGTACCCGGTCATGAGAAAGAGTCTCTGTGTCTTCATCAAGCTTCCTTGTGTTTAGGGAAATGCTGCTCGAGGCAGCCTTGTTTGTGCCAGCATTTGATTTTTTGAGGTTTTCGATCTTGGCACCAGCACGACGAGCTGCGTTGACAACCTTCTCATCCTTCTTGGCGGCGGCGGTGGGTGATTTCTTTCTAATGATGGGCTCCCAGTCTTACGAGATCTGTCCGACTCCGACCATTATTTTGGTAAGAAAAATCTGTCTCTCGGTCGAGATTGATTTTGATTTGGATTTGGATTTGATTCTGATGCATTGCAACACAATTGGTAAGGATATGAGCCTCTTTTCCTTTGATTTTATAGGGGCATCTTCATGTCCATTGTCTTGCATTCTTCAATATTCATATATATGTTAGGTTTTGACTCATATTCTCAAGTGAATCTAATGTTAACCAAACAAGACTCAATTGAAGTGGAGCTTCCTGGAGACGTGAGATAACGTTTGGAAATTGAAGATGGTGTTTGAGGGAGGTTTGAAGATAAAGAAGAACTGAAGAAACGAAGTCTGGTAGGTACCGCAGCCTAAACCGCGGTGCTGACACGTGCACAGATCGCGGCACAGGGAGTGGTCGAACTCATGTGGATTTACGCGGTGTGGACCGCGGCAGAGGCAATGCACCAACCGTGGTACTTAGAGCGGTGGTCGACAGCTTTGGTCTGTGGTGTTGGGCACCGGTGGCCAACCGCGACCCAAACCGCGACAATAATGGATCTTGCCCAAATTAGGAATGTTGCACGAAAATAGGAAAGATGTTTTCTTCTGGAAGTTCTTGTGCTAATCAGAAAAGAAAAGAGTTTGTCTTCATGAAGAATAGGAAAGGCTTGTACTTGAAGGAAAAGGATTTCTCCTTAACAAGAAGACTTGTCATAAATAGGAAATAGTATTTATGTGGAACAAGTAAGTCTTGTACATTTAGGAGTAGGATTTCCTTTTATGTTAAACTCCATGTAACTAGTATAAATAGACCTTGTATCTAGTTTATTTTATGTGGAGAAAAAAGAACACCATGTAACATCAGAGAGTAGTAGAGAGATCCGGGTGAGAGACCCCTGGGAATATCCGGGGAGGGATCAAAAGGAATATCAGTGGATCAAATTAGAGATTCGTGGGTGATATTCAGGGGAGACCTAGGGGATATTGTGGGGTTCTTGGTAAGGATCTTGTGAGCGTGGTTTGGGGTTTGGGGTTTAGGGGTTTGGGGTTTGGGTGTGAGAGAGAATCCTGGAATATATGGTTGTAACAATTTATCATATAATGGAATTTTCTCTGTCGTCCTGACAGCCCGTGGTTTTTTACCCGATTTGGGTTTTCGACGTATATCTTTTGTTGTGATTGGTTTATTTTCTCTCATCTATTTTTTCTGCTATTGACGTTATTAATTGTTATGAGTTATGGGCATATATTAGGCACGACGATTCCGCATTCATCGGTTTCAAAAATCTCCAACAATATATATATATATATATATTGTAAATTGTAATTTGAAATCAAACATGGCTGGTATCAAGGAAAACAGAAAATAACGGTACAAGAAAATCATGTTAGAAAAACAGACTTTAAACCAAGGCCCGTGTTTCACACGGTGTCCTTATGAAAATTTCACTGGGCAACACCGTATGTATTTGGCGATTGTCTCCCAGGATACAACGGTACAACATTGGTAGATCAAAGCACTAACCACTACCAGCGATCTCAAAATGAGTTTAAACTTACCAAGAAACTGGTGAAGAAAAGGAATGTGGCTGCTCTATGTATTTTCTTACTATCTATGAACAAAATACTAGAGCTATTAAATAGCCAAACCGAAGCACTAGGGTTTTTGGGGATTTATTCGGGATTATTTTGGTAAAAACGTTTTTTGAATTAATAAGGAAATAATTTAATTAGATAATATTCTCAAAGAGATATACTTCTAATTAAAACCGATTCTGCATTCTTAGTGATCAAGTAAGAAATCAGAATCCAAACAATTAAAGCTTTACTTATTTATCACAATCAAAAAACGTTGACTTAAAGAAGTAGCAAAAGTTCAACTGGACTCTCACGGTCGAATCGGAGAGGCATTCGTGTCCGCAGGTTGTGCTCACACACGAGTCGTGCATTCGAAGGTTCGGGATCCATGATTTGCACCCCACCCCCCTGCACGCACGAGAGAGAGCCTCTATGCCACACATGTTGATAGCTCATATCACACATTCACTTATAAACTACATATAAATGATTTCCCTAAGCAATGTGGGATTCATTTTCATCATTATACAATGGGTTCACTTTGAGACTCAATTTCTCATTCACCAATTAACCATTTTGTGAATTTGAGTATACCATTTCGAAGTTCTCATGTAGAAGATTTCGAATCCACTTTAATCTTCCAATTTTATGGAATTTATCATACTCAATTTTTTCTCAATTTTTTCTCTCAAATTGAGAGTTAGTCACAAAATTTCCAACTATCCCCCACATGAATGAAATTGACCTCGGAGACACAAAGAAGATGTTTGGTAAGTTCAAACGGTCAAAACCTGCATAAGATAGGTAAGTGTTACCCTTTGAACCTTTCCTTGTAAAGTTATGCTTACTTTACTGGCTGATCAGTAGATGTGATATCCTTGAACTATTCTGCCGTTTTGTGTAAATGATCACACACCTTACACAGGTATCTTCCAGACCCGATTTGGTTCTCATTTTTATGTTCGTTTTGGTCATGAACATGCGCCTGGTTCTGTAAGAGTCTCTGGAGAATATAGCCCTTCACTATTCTCTTTTAGAAGTGGCCCCACTCTCTCTCACATAGGTGATTTATTAATTAAGAGTAACCCGCTTTACTCTGATCGGATTTCCATAGCTAGAAATTTCGACGCATAAGAATCATTAAAAACATAGCTTAACATTTTCCCTACGGACATCACTGTTTCATCATAGAAATGGACTTGAGGGTAACCCCCACAGTGATCCAACTGAGTCTTACAACTTGGTTGTCCCATTGAACATAGATCTTGAGATCTCCAATCAAATAGGTTGGGTGTCCATTGTATCGACTTTTATCTAATGGGCTTTAGTCCCATTCCTCTCGATGATGTCTCAACTAGTTCTTTGTTTAACCCTTTAGTTAGTGAATCCATGATGTTATCTTTTGACCTTACATAATCAATAGTGATAACCCCAGTTGAGATTAGTTGTCAAATGGTAAAAAAATGGTAAGGCAGAAACAAGCACGCATTTGCAAAGCTTGATTTCTATGAAGTACAAAGGCAAATGGAACATTGGGGAGTACATTATGGAAATGTCTCATATTGCTTCTAAGCTTAAGGCATTGAAACTCTAGTTGTCTAACGATTTGCTCGTGCATTTGGTATTAATATCACTTCCTGCACAATACAGTCAGTTTAAGGTCAGTTACAACTGTCAAAAAGAGAAATTGACTCTTAATGAGCTCATTTCTTACTGTGTACAAGAGGAAGAGAGACTGAAGCGAGACAAGACCGAAAGTGCTCATTTGGCTAGCACCTCTAAGGATAAGGGCAAATAGAGGAAGAATAATGAAGCTGCAAAATACCTTATGAGCTTTGGACAGACAGAAAGCCGAGTCTAAAGCATTTTCACATTTGTGGATGTCCAGCTGAGGCAAGGCCTTACATGCCACATGAAAAGAAATTGGACTCCAAAACTGTGAGCAGTTACTTCATTTGCTACTCTGAGCGATCAAGGGGCTAAGTTTTTTATGATCTCACACTTAGGTCAATTTTTTGAAACGGGAACTGTAACATTTTTTAAGGATATTGAGTTTGGGAGAGAAATAAGGTTAGAGATATTGTCTTTGAGGAAGAATCGGTTACGATTCCTACTATTTATTTTGACAATGTACAGGTTTATATACCTGTCATTTATCAAGAAACGAATATGGATCCTCAACCAGACAATGTTGAACAACCCCCTATTCAAGATGAGGTAATTGTTTCTAAGGAACAAACTCAATAACCTCAAGAACCAGTGCCATTAAGACGATCCACTAGAGAAAGGAGAAATGTTATTCCGAATGATTTTTTACGTATTTCTCTAGGAACATGAGGAAAACAATGGAATGATGGAAAATGATCCAATCAACTTCCATCAAGCCATGCCGGGTTCCAACTCTCAAAAGTGGATTGATGTCATGAATGAGGAATATAAGTCTATGCATGAAAAGTGGATTGAATCGAATCGCATTTTATGGTTTTGTATTATTAATACGACATTGTCAATGATTGTATGTACATCCACTTATTTTGTACATGTGGGAGAGGATGATGTCTCGTGATTCGCACGGGTCTGTGACCACGGCAAGGTGGAATATGTTACAGTCCCATTGGTTGGAAGAGGACCTTCTGACGGTCCGTGGAGCAACCACAAGTGGAAACCGCCCATGGCACGAGGTTGAATTGGTAAGTGTTAGACGAGGAAAATGATTTAAAATATAAACTGTTCGTATATCATGACCTAACACCGTATGTATACTATTACAGGTCCTGATTTCGTGCAACATTGGGGGCCAACATTAGCTGGTGGTGACCATCGACCTTATTCTGGGGAAGATTGACATATTTGACCCATGGAGACAGGAAGTCCCTTATTATATCAGGCACCAGCAGGTCCGGCCATTACTGTGGTTTTTACCCTCCATGTTGAATGACGCGGGGTTCCACACTGCACGACGAGGTGGTCGTCGGCCGTTCCCTAAGAAAAATAAGCCCTTCGCGGTCAGCGTGGTGCCTACTTCTACAGTCCCTTAACAAAAAAAAATTGTAAGACATTCTATTTCATTCACGTGCTTAGATATTCTTAAAGAACAATTTGTAACGGTGTTTTATGTGTCCAATTGCAGAGGTAACTATGGTCCCATACTTTGAGACTAATCGAGTACTTACTGGTGGGTCGAAGACCTTTTGATTGGTCAGAGGACTGCATGGGGATCATTCGGGAGAAAATGGCTGTGGAGATTTTTTGTAACTCCAGGCCCACCTAGTGATTGGTTGTATATTACCATTTTTTATGTACAAAGACATGTAATTAATTCATGAATATTGATTAATTCATTATTCATTCATTAATATTAATTCATTTATTAATAAGTAATTATTGCAATTCCCAATTATTACAATCTGATACAATTCCAAATGTTTACAATGTGATCAAAACTTTGTCATTCATTACCTATTAGAGTCAATGTTATGGCACGTTTGTTTGTTGTGTCCAATTGAATGGCAGATGCTACACTTGCGGCGGTATTCATCGGGAACACCTCTGCTTGGACCTTCATTAATCATAGGTGGATTATAATATCTCTTGGAATTATGCTCTGGTTGTCCATATCTTCTACAGGATTGTGTAGTTGTCATCTCCGAAGACAAGACATGACGTCCCACCCTCGGGCGTCCTGCTTGTCTCCTGGAGTTTGGATTCAAAATCACCCTCTGAGCAATGTCAGATGGCACAACCCAAGTGGAAGGATCTCCCACCGGTATAATAGGAACCGAGTACGTGTCAATAAGTGTCTGTCTCTTGTAGTAGTCCGAACACAAAGTTGTCAAGTCCAAGTTTCGCTCCCTGTAAAAAAACATTGAAAACGATCAGCTTCACGTTTCAGTAATAATCACCTCACAGTAAAACTTGAAAGTAATGTACCGTGCCGCTGCAAGAGCGTGATAACATGGAAAATGATCCATTTGGAATTTGTTGCAAGTACAAGTCTTCCGGGCTAAGTCAACAGTCCATTATTTTCCAGACCGCTTGACCAAAAAAAAAAAATTAGTCTACTGGATTTACGGTAAAAAAACCACACTTCTCCACACGTTTTAAGAGCACAAGATATAGTGCGTCGGTCAACTGATGACGCATGGTTTGTTCAGCTCTATAGCGATCTTGAAACCACCGTTGTAGCATATTCCTAATGAACTCAGCCAGAGTCAACATAGGCAGTTGGCGTGTAAATTTTAGGCATGAGTTTATGCATTCTGCAGCATTTGTTGTCATCACATTGTACCTTCTTTTCGGGTAGTGTACACGGGACCACTTGTGTGGACCGGCATCAATTACATAATCATATGCATTCTGGTGCAAGTTTCTTAACTCTTCCGTATGCCGGTTATATTCAAACTCGGTATATGCGCGGGCTGCTTTATCCATTATTGCGGCAACATCCTTCCTATGAAATCGCTTCTTAATATTTTCAGCAAAGTGCCAGCAACATATTGTATAGGTGGCATAAGGGAAAACTTTAGAAATCCCTGCTTCAATGCTTGCATGCCTATCGGAAATGAAAACTAGCTCATCAATATGACCTAGGGCACCCTTCAAGTAATCCAAAAACCATTCCCATGAAAGGTTGTTTTCTGAGTCGCCGTACCCAAATGCTATTGGATACACCTGTTCGTTCCCATCTTGTGTTGTTGTAACAAACATTGTACCCCGGAATCGTCCCTTCAAATGGGTACCATCAATGGCAATGACTGGATGCATACACGTCCGGAATCCTCTAAGTGAGGCACCAATCGACATGAAAAAATATAGAAATTTACCATCTTCTTCGCACTATAAGTCAGTGATTGTGCCGGGATTTTTTTGTTCCAAAACGTAACCAAATGATGGAAGCAGTTGGAAGGTTTCCTCATGCGTTCCATATGTCAGTGACAATGCATAATCGAGGGCGGTGTGTGCCTTACTGTACATGATTTGGATTCCATACATTGATTTCATGTCGACGATTATGTCCTTCAGACGCATTAGTCAACCATCTTGTTGTTGAAGTCTAGGTGCAATAACTTCTCCAATTATGACTGCACTAGTTTGTCGATGCCGGCGGTGAATTTCCTCTAACGGACAAGCATGTTCGTTGACAAAACTTCTTACTTGAAAGCTTATGCCTTCATCTCTCCTTACCACTCTTAACTCCCATGTACAATTTCCCATCAAACAAACTAGATGTAATGTTGTCTTATTGGACCTTTTCACCTTCCACTCAAAGTTCTGCCGCATTGTAAAATTGCCTACTAGTCTCTTCAAATCCTTTTTCGTTGGAAATAATTACCCTTTATATATCATGCTTGTAAGTTTATCTTCAACCAAGTTTCTGCTTCCACACATACCAAACGAGTATGATTCTGCTCCTGGAATAACCCATGTTGTGGCATTATCAGAATCATCTACAGTTACATTAGCCCGGACCTCGGAGGTCCCAACTATATCTGGTGCACTGGAACTAAATCTGTATACATGTCTTACACGTCTTTCCGTTTGGACAGGTTCTTCATCATCCTCATTGTCCTCTATATTTTCTACAGAATTGAAATTGCCCTCATTATCCACCTCATGATTCACCTCAACATTCAATGTTGTATTCTGCTCATTGTTGATGTCATTGTAGATCTCATTGTATTGGTTGTTGTATTGCCTACCATTCATCTCAATTTGACAACCAAACACATCGTTGAATTGAGGTCCTAGTATATTATCATGGGCGGCTACTTCGGTGGGACAACACATGTTTTCCCGACCATCAATCTCACTTCTTTTTGTGAACAACTGGTTGTTTCCGCCTGACAATCGAAATTGTTAGGTGTTATCACGATGAGGGATATCTTTACCAATGACACCTCCTGCTGGCCTCTCGATTAGACTAACACATACTTGAGGGATCACCCTATCTTCCCCTAGCATAAACTGAACATCATCATTGTTTCTTATAAATGTACGACATGTAGTCCCAGGAACAATTGATAGAGACTGTAGATCAGCAATGTATTTGTTCTCATCAAACTTCAAAATGGTTTGCACGATCGACACCAGTTCGTCGTAACTCAAATTCTTTGACACATACAAACATTGGTTATCGAAACCTAAATACCTCTGATTTTCATCGGGTAATTGCTCCCATCGGTTGTTGTAAGATATGACTATTCTCACCCTATCCATTGTCCTGTCAAAATCATCATCAAAAACCGTTATTAAGAAATAAATATTTAATATTAATTTTACAATTATAAAGAATTAAACAAAAATCAAAAGTGTAAGCGATCGAGCTTTTTTTTACTGATCGAGTTTTTTTTACATGATCGAGCCGTTTTTGTACATGATCGAACATTTTTTAACTGAATCAAGCTTTTTTTATTCAGAACCGGTCTCTATTTGTACATCATCGAGCTTTTTTAAATATAGCTCGAGCTTTTTTAAATATAGCTCGAGCTTTTTTTCATATGGCTCGAGCTTTTTTCAAATATGGCTCGATATTTTTATTTTAGGAATCGAGCTTTTTTTAGAGGAATCGAGCTTTTTTGTGAGGAATCGAGCTTTTTTTGTGCGGGATCGAGCTTTTTTTGTGAGGGATCGAGCTTTTTATATGAGGGATCGAGCTTTTTATATGAGGGATAGAGCTTTTTTTCTGAGGGATTGAGCCTTTTTTATGAGGGATCGAGCTTCTTTATAATTTGATCGAGCTTTTTTATAATTTGATCGAGCTTTTTTTCAAATGTTTCGAGCTTTTTTTAAATGTTTTCCAGCTTTTATGCCCAATATTTTAAACTTGTTTGCACCACTGCAAATCAACTCGGCCAAATATATATACAAAAACATATGCATACATGTTCATTCATTATTTTTTAAAAGTTTACAACTCCCAGACATAAACAAAAAAAATTGAGACAACATGTTCATAAATGTTCATACAGTGTTATACCACACACAAATACAAGAAAAATGGAAATGAAGATCAGAAATATTAATTTACCCTCTTGTGCAATATCTGGAATGAAGCTCGTTTTCTGAAGAGATACCCGGAGTAGTTGATTGATTTTCAGACAACTTTTTTGGACGAGAGCTTTTAAAGAATAAAGAATCGATTATTTAAGGATAATTTCGGTAGCTCACCATAATAGGTGTCTTTTAAACTTAACTTATTATAATGGTGACATCACTGCAACTCACCAAAAAAAATGTGATATTTCTTACTATTTCCACATTTCTAATTTGTTGAGGGGCCGAAATAGAAATAGCCAACATATAATAATTTGATTATTATATATATTTTGGGTTATGGTCCCCAAATTACACGATACTTCAACAGAGCAAAATAGAACACGGTAGGGTTCATAAAGGTCGTGATAATTTGGAAGATCACAACCCGTTCACAAATCTCCAGCAATGGATTCAGGTACGCTTCCGCTATCGATTCTTTTCCACTTTTCTCTTGAATTGACATGGGTCAATATTGTATGTTTAGGGTTTGATTAAGTATGTATAGAAACATGTTTAGGTTAAGATTTTCGGATTAATTATGTACCTATACATGTTGTTTTTTTTTTGTTAATCGAAATCCTTTACAAGTGGTATCAGAGCCACCCATAATTAATTCTTGAGAATTAAGATTTGGATTTTCGGTTTTAATAAATAAATAAATAAAAATTAGGGTTTTGATCTTCTTTTCTGAAATTTGCCTGACTTTTAGTGTTATGGATTCGATTAATGTAGGATCATGAATTCTCTTAAGTTTTTTTTTAAAAAAAAAAACTGGGTTTCTCTTTGTTTACGGGTTTTCTCACCCAGACCCGATCCATTCTTGGATCTTACCCAATTCGGTTTCCAAATCGGTCAATGCCTGGTTTCCAATGAGAACTCGCACGTTTTACGGTGACGAGGATGACCTTCAGTGATCCATCGCGATCTGGTCCTGTTCGAGCCAAGATCTCGTCGCCGCTCGTTCCATCGGTTTGAGAGGATCGATCGTCGTCGGTCGTCCGCGCGTCCCTAGTCGTCGTCCTCCGCCGTTCGTTGTTGCCTTGTTGTTACTGCATGGAGGATTCAAGCGGTGGCGGCGATAACCTAGGGTTAATAGAGGTTGATTTTTTGTCAGGCCCTTCTTTTGAAAATTCAAAATTCTTGAGGGACTGTTTTTCAAATTATTTGGACAATTGTGTGATTTTGATAAAGTTTCAAGGTCAAATTATAATTACCAAGACTTTCTGGGTCTATTTGCAATTAATAAAAGGTTTTGGGGTAGATTTATAATTATTGAAAAGTTACGGAGTCACTTTGTAATTTTTAAAAGTTTTGGGCCAAATTTTAATTATGAAAACTTGAAGGGCTTTTCTATAATTTTACAGAATCAGGGGCACTTTTGTAATTTTGATAAAATAAAATAAATTTTATTTTTATTTTTATTTTATTTTATTCTAAGGATCGACTCAAATTCAAATATTTTGTGGTATACCTTTTATGGTTAAATAAAGTAGTCCATTTTTCTAAATGGGCTAATTGAAGCAAGATGTCGCCATAGTAACCTCTCTTGTGTAGATTGTTCATGAGGGATGTTGGATGTTCGTGTATGTGTAAATTCATGCGGGTATTTACCGGCCCAAAGGAAGATTAATACTTGGCCGAATTGCACACACATCTGTAGTGGTAAACATGTGACGATTATAAGGTTTACATATGAATAATAAGTCGATCCAAAAATAGATTTATTATATAAAATAAATTATTGTCAATGTTTGATCACTACTAAAAAAATACCACGTGTGTGCATATAAATTCATGTGGGTATTAGTCGGTCTAAAGGAATGTTAATACTTGGCCGAATTGTACACACATCTATGGTGGTAAACATGTGATGATTATAAGGTTTTACATGTGAATAATAAGTCGATCCAAAGATAGATTTATTATTTAACATAAATTATTATCAATGTTTGATCACTACAAACAAGAGTACCACTTACAATTAATATTATTGTCCAAAGACTTGATATTAATGTTGTACTAGGTATCTTAAGATGGGGTCGACCATTATTTGGTATGTCTTTTATGGTTAAATAAAGTGGTCTATCATTCTAAATGGCCTAATTGAAGCAAGATGTCGCCAAAGTGACATCTCTTGTGTAGATTATTCATGAGGGATGTTGGATGTTTGTGTATGTGTAAATTCATACGAGTATTAGTAGGCCCAAAGGAAGGTTAATACTTGGCCGAATTGCACACACACACACCTGTGGTGATAAATATTTGACGATTATAAGGCTTTACATGTGAATAATAAGTCGATCCAAATATAGATTTATTATTTGACATTAATTATTGTCAATATTTGATCACTACAATCAGAGTACCACTTACAATTAATATTACTGTCCAAAGACTTGATATTAATGTTGTGCTAGGTATCTTGAGATGGGACTTACCATTATTTGAATTTGTTGATCATTGTAATTGGTTATTAATGTGAGCATGTTTGTGTGTTTGTTTTGTTCTTTTTCAAGCTAATGTTTTACTATATCTGTTAATACCAACTCTACACCCATGCTTAATGGGATCAACTTTAAGGATTTGGAAGGAGAACATACTCATTGTTCTCGGTTGCATGGATCTGGACCTTACATTTCGGGTTGAGCAACCCGCTTCTCTTACGGATGCCAGTTCTCCTGATAATAGGAAGAACTTTGAGAAGTGGGATTGCTCAAATCGCATGAGTCTTATGATCATCAAGCGCGGCAATCCAGAGGCATTTAGGGGTGCGGTATCTGAAAAGATAACCAAAGCCAAGGAGTTCCTAGCCGAAATTGAAAAGCGTTTTGTAAAAAAAAACGATAAGGCAGAAACAAGCAAGCATTTGCAAAGCTTGATTTCTATGAAGTACAAAGGCAAATGGAACATTAGGGAGTACATTATGGAAATGTCTCATATAGCTTCTAAGCTTAAGGCATAGAAGCTCGAGATGTCTAACGACTTGCTCGTGCATTTGGTATTAATATCACTTCCTGCACAATACAGTCAGTTTAAGGTCAGTTACAACTGTCAAAAGGAGAAATAGACTCTTAATGAGCTCATTTCTTACTGTGTACAAGAAGAAGAGAGACTGAAGCGAGACAAGACCGAAAGTGCTCATTTGGCTAGCACATCTAAGGATAAGGGGAAATAGAGGAAGAATAATGAAGCTGTTGTTGGAACCCCGTTCAACGGTCACGCAGCGAAACTAGGTTTTAAAATTTTTATACAGATCATATCTGTATCTGGGACCAGTGAACTTTTGATCGTAATTATTTTTCGGAACCAATACATACAATATATAAACTCAGGAAATTGTAATCAATATAATCAGAAGAAGATATACTTACCAACCTTTGGATGCTCCTTCACATTTCGATATGCTCCTGTCTGAACCACTCTATCTTCCTCGCTATCTCCCGGAACTGGTAACTGCGTGTGGGTGCGTCACGGTCTCCAGAACTTGAATGGAGGATGTAGAGAGAATTGAAGAAACTCTTTCTTCTATATGTTTCAAAAACACATAATACATGAAACAATATATATATATATATATATATATATATATATATAAATCTATATCACGATGCTGCTCACAATTATATATATAAATATATCACCGCTGCTTCTTTCTTTTACACAAACAAAAATATATATAACTGCTGCTCTCAAATATATATAGCTCTCGCTTTTTGCACAAATTTATATATATCTATCACTCACGCCTAAAACTTGTTCTTTATCACAAATCTATATATATCTTACACGCCACTGCTTGCTTTACATATATATATATATATATATATATATATATATATATATATATTAAGTATTTGCATCCTATGTAAATTCTTCTTTTTACTATTATTTTATGTACACACCAATTTTCATCCAATACAATCTCTTGTGTTATTAATTGATATATATCTTTTAATTATCCTTTTCAAATATATCTAATATATTAAAAGTGATAATAAGTATTTTAAATTTGAAATACTTAGATAAATGATTTAGTAAAATAAAAATAATCCTATTATTTTATCTTCACCTAAATCCATATATCAACTAACACCCTCCAATTAATAGTTAATTAATAATTCATAATTATCAATATAATTAAATAATCTAACTATTTAATTAATTTAACTATTTACACTCATTAATTAAATAATCTCATTATTCAATTAATTCCCGAATATATACGTGTCACTTTTGTAACACAATTAATTGGACAATCCAATTAATTATCCGTGACCCTTGTTACCTAAATCAATCGGGCTAGCAAGGGGACCTAATGGACCCACAGTATTTTGAGCTCCAATAATTCTCGGAATCATTAATTAAACTCTTTAATTAATATTTCTTGATTATTAACTCCGGTGTTATTCCACTAAAAACCCGAAGCTGCACTCTCTCAACTGTAGACACTTTTACACCGACAGATACAACTCGGTGTCCGTTGATATAGCTATTACAAATTGTATGATCCTCCACAGTAGTTCATAATTAGAGCTAGGTCATAATATCCGTTATACCCCTCTAATTACATATATCCTTTAAGTACCGTTGATGCTATAATGAACAATAAATCCTATTTCCTTACGGAATTAGAAGAGTGCTCATATTGTCCAAGCCCCGAATCAACCTTAAGGGAACTACCATCTACTTTTCACAAGAAGGAGTGGATTCCACTATTGTGTACAAACCTTCGCAGCCACAAGCCAAACCGCAATCCCAACATACGGAGTATATTGATCAGGAAATGCATCTGACCTCACCCATGGTATATCAAAGACCACGATCTAACCTGAATGAGTCGATAAGACACTCAGGATTAAGATCACCCACATATAGCCATCATTAGTTGATATATATGAATCTCATCATCATGGCCCAGTCCTATATGATCACATCATACAATGTGCCTCCATTCTCATATTTTTATATGAATGATTCAGGATAGAATCACCGTACATTACGGAATTGACCGCAACTATAGATTAACCACAAATAAAGTACCCAGCTTTATTTGCTATCTATGGACTCTTTAGATTGCACGTCTCTTACTGTATCCATCCGTATATGACACTCATATACACAATTCGAGATTACATCTGGCAATCTTGGATGTTAAATTTATGCACAAGTTATATAATAAACAACACAACAAGAATGTATTGAACTTTTCCTTTTATTTATTTAATAAATCCATTTACAAATTACATCTTTAGGGCATAAACTCCAACAATCTCCCACTTGCACTAAAGCATGTGAGGCATGTCTCGTAACCCTAGACCATCTAGGTGACCCAAAAACACTTTAGCCGGTAAGGTCTTCGTAAATGGATCAACATGGTTATCTTGTGAGGCTATCTTGGTGACGATCACATCTCCTCTCTGCACTATCTCTCTAATGAGATGATACTTTCTCTCTATATGCTTCCCTCTCTTGTGGTTTCTTGGTTCTTTGGAATTAGCCACAGCACCACTGTTATCACAATAAAGTGTGATGGGCATATCCAGATCTGGAACAACTTCCAGATCATTCAAGAACTTACGGAGCCAAACAGCCTCTTTAGTAGCTTCACAAACAGCTACATATTCTGCTTCCATGGTGGAGTCAGCAATGCAAGATTGCTTGATACTTCTCCACATAATGGCTCCACCACCCAGGGTGAATACTGATCCAGACGTGGATTTCCTAGAATCTCTGTCTGACTTAAAATCAGAATCTGTGTATCCTAACGGGATCAAATCCTGCCCGGAATACACTAGCATATAGTCTCTCGTTCTCCGAAGATACTTGAGAATTGTCTTGACAGCAACCCAATGATCCAATCCTGGATTGGACAGGTATCTACTGACTACTCCCACTGCATAGCAGATGTCCTGTCTCGTGCATAACATAACATACATGAGACTACCTACTGCTGATGCATAGGGTACATGTCTCATATCCTTAACTTCTTGAGATGTCTTAAGACACTGTTCCTTAGACACGTGAACTCCATGCCTAAAAGGTAAATTACCTTTCTTGGAGTTTTGCATCAAAAATCGCATAAGAATCTTGTCTATATATGATGCCCGAGACAGTGCTATCAGCTTGTTCTTACGATCCCTTACAAACTGGATCCTAAGAACATAACTTGCCTCTCCCAAATCTTTCATTTGAAATTGGCTAGCCAGCCAGCCCTTTACATCAAACAACACTCTCGCATCATTCCCAATGAATAGGATATCATCTACGTATAGGACCAAGAAAACTACTTTCTTATCAATGATGCGCATGTAAACACAAGGATCATCGACGTTCTGCTCGAAGCCATAGGTTTTGATCACATCATCAAACCTAATGTTCCAAGATCTAAATGCTTGCTTAAGTCCATAGATAGACCTTTGCAGCTTGCCAACCTTTTACTCTTGATCTGGAGGCAAGAATCCCTCTGGTTGCATCATATAGATGCTCTCATCAAGATTGCCAATCAAGAATGCAGTTTTGACGTCCATTTGCCAAATTTCGTAATCGAAATAGGCAGCAATGGATAAAAGAATCCTAATAGACTTAAACATGGCTACTGGCGAGAAGGTCTCTTCATAATCGACCCCTTCTTTCTGTGTATAACCCTTAGCCACTAGTCTTGCCTTGAAGGTCTCTACCTTCCAAACTGAGTTAGAGTGCATGGAATCCAACTCGAGATTCATGGCTTTAAGCCATTCCTCTTTATCAGGATCTTCCATTGCTTTCTTAAATATCAATGGATCATCAACACTATCAGCAGAGACTACACCTTGTCCCTCACCTATAGCCAAATTGCGTTCAGGTTGTCTCATAACCCTCTCACTACGTCTAGGTGGTAGTGTGTCTTGATCAGGAACCATCTGACTCTCAGATGTTTGTGGAACAACAACTCATGTTGATGAAGCACTAGTCTCAACAGGCTCCAACTCATTTAATACAATCTTGGAACGAGGTTTATGGTCACTAATGTAATTGTCCTCAAGAAACGTTGCATTTGTCGATGCAAATACTTTGTTATCTTCAGGATTATATAAGTGTCCACCTCTGGTCTCCTTGGAGTATCCTACAAACAAGCAGACAACAGATTTGGAGTCTAACTTTCCAGTTCTATTCTTTAGCACGTGTGCTGGACACCCCCATATGCTGAAATATCGTAAATTAGCTTTACGATCATTCCACAACTCTATGGGAGTCTTAGAAACAGATTTGGATGGCACTACATTCAAAATGTATGTCGTTGTTTGTAACGTATATCCCCAGAAGGAATTTGGTAATGATGAGAAACTAATCATAGATCTCACCATTTTCATTAGGGTTCTATTTCTCCTCTCCGCTACACCATTTTGCTGAAGTGTACCGGGAGTTGTGAGTTGGGAAAATATCCTATGCTCAACCATGAAGTCTTCAAACTCTTGGTCAAGGTACTCACCTCCACGATCCGATCATAGTGACTTGATAGTCCTACCTAATTGATTCTCAACTTCAGCTCGATATTCTTTGAACTTTTCAAATGTTTTCTACTTTCGTTGCATCAGGTAGACGTATCCGTATCTTGAGTAATCATCTATAAAGGTGACATAATACTCATAACCACCCCTCGCTTTAACATTCATCAGTTCGCAGACGTCTGTATGAATAAGCTCTAGCAGTTCTTTAGCTCTAAGCCCTTTTCCAGTAAAAGGTCTCTTAGTCATCTTACCTTCCAGACAGGATTCGCAGACAGGTAAGGTGCCGACCTTTAACTCACTTAAAAGTCTGATTTTTACTAGTCTGTCTATCCGGCCAAGGTTGATATGACCAAGTTTTAGATGCCAGAGATACGTGTCATTATCTGGAGAAATCTTATGTCGTTTAGTTTTTGGTTTTTCAACCTTAAACATTTCGGTGTTTAGTAGTGTAGTATGTATTAACAGTCTTAACACATACAAATTGTTTTCATTAATTCCTTAACAAATATTCAAACCATTCTTTCCAATAATAACAGACTTATTATTAAAAGAAATAGAATATTTTTGTTCTAACAACTTAGAAACGGAAATCAAATTCCGTGTAAATTCAGGAATATAAAATACATTGTCCAGCAATATATAATTATTACAAAAACGTAATCTAATTACGCCCACTGCTCGTACCGACACGACATCCCCTGACACCACACGCATTGAGAAGGCTTGCTCCTCTAGCTGTGTCCAAGAATCAGTCCATTGTAAAGAAGAACAAACATGGTTAGTGGCCCCTGAATCAACTATCCAGGGTGAAGAATCATCTTCCACTAAACACTAGGGGTGGGCGTTGTTTGGATCGGTTAGGTTTTTCATAGAACAGATAAAAAACCGATAAAATCAGGTTTTTAAAAAAGTGAACCGATCCAATCAAATTGACATTTACCAACCGATAAAAAACCAACCGAATTGGACTGGTTCAATTCGGTTTGGTTTTTTTGGTTTTGGACCTGATGGGCCAAAATTCTAAATTTCATTTATTACATATTAAGTTCATTTTTTTGAACCTATTGGGCCAAATTTATTTACAACACAATAAAACATATTAAAAAACTACAAAATCCAATACAAAATAGTAAACATATTTCAAAATACATGCCAGTCAAATTTTTTGTTGATAGCTAATACAATAGTCAATACCAAACAAAGTCAAATTACATTTTAAAATCAAATAAAATATACCTAATAATTGAAGAGATAGGAGTGAAAGTTAGAATTAGTTTTTTTTTATTTATAGTCGGGTACCGGTTCTGTTATCTGGTTTTTGGAACTAAACCGGATAAAAACCGATCCAACCGGTTTTTAAAAAATTAGAACCGAACCGAACCGATCACCCAATCAAAACCGGTAAAAAACCAATTAGACCGGTTTGATCCACTGGTTTGGTTCAGTTCATTGGTTTTTTGCCCACCCCTACTAAACACGACTCAAGAACAAGTAAATCATATTTACTTTTCTTGGACTTCTTCTTGCTTTAGGCTTTCTTAGGTTTGGGCTTTCTTAGGTTTGGGCTTACCCTTCGCTTGTATGCCTCTTGAACAGTTCGTGTGGCATTGGCAGCAAGCGCTGAAGGACATTCCTCCGTAAGCACAAACTTGAGGTCTTTGGTGACCAATATTGCATTAATGTTAAGTTTCCACTAAGTGTAGTTATCACCACTTAATATGTCGTTTATGAGAATTTAAAGTAATGCAGAAGACATTATTGCTAAAATAAATAAAACATTCATTCAGTCATTTATTTAAAACAAGTGTGAGTGCTTTGGCATAAATTTAAACATGATGCATGCACGTGTTTAACGAACTAGAACTACCCTAAAACTAGTTACTATACCACGACAATCCAACATACCACAAAGAAGTGTCGCCTTAGGGTCGGTCAAGCCTTTGCATGTTGGACCGAGACATTCTCAATCAAATGATATTCTAGAATAACTCTTATTCCATATCATTCAATCATCGTTCATTCAGTCAGGTTTTTAATTAACAAACTTAATCAAAATCTTCGTGAGTGTAACCCACCATTTCAGATCTCACGAGCTTAACTCGAGAATTGCCGCCTTAGGGTCGGTCAATCACGAAATACCCTCAGAAATCCTATCCGTTAGGAAGTCAACCTTGGTATTGACCTTTGTGGAAACCCTCCTTAGGGAAAACGAAAGCAAAGCCGTCACGAGGCCCCACTCGGATCTCACGGTATTGAACTAATGATGGAGACCGCGGGATATATATGTCATGTATCTCTCTCCCACTCACTATTTTAAAATTAAGGTTTTCTATTAATCGTTAATGCACCTAGATTCTACAGGATTAAACGATTAACTTTAATCAAGTTATCTAGCGCATTAACTAATTAGAAACAAATTCTAATTAACTAATAAATTATTAATGATTTTTAACAATTAAAAATCTAATCTATTAGTTAATAATCTAAGCTTTTGTAAACTATTTACTAAGGTTAGATTATTATGTTAGTGTTTACCAAATTTTTAACTATTAAAACTCTAACACTTTATTCTATTCATTTATTATTAGGTAATTAATCATATTAATCCTAATTACAATAAATGACCCTATTAATCTAACTTATTAAACTCTTTAATAACTAGATTAATATTAATGAGAATTACCAAGTTTTCTAACCATTAAAAACTAATCTCATTATTCATAGCCAATTATGTATATTGTCCATTTTAATCACATTAAAAAAAACATAAAATATCAGGCTATAATTCATGTATGACATATCAAATATATTTGTGTAGGCACATCTAATCTAAATGACATATGTATGCATGACAATGCTTTTATCATCACATAATATAAAACATACATGAATTGACCGAGTACTGCGGGTTATTTAACATAAAAAATTGGAATCTAAAATTACAAAAAAAAATCCCAAGGTATTCCTTGGTCTTCTTGTAATTTTTGAGTTTTCCAGTCTCTTCAGGTCACTCCGATTCATCTCATGAATTCGAAACGGGAAATCTGCACGGAACGCGCTAGGCAACACTTGCCAACGGAACCGTGCGTGAACAGTACCACGTGAACAATGCCAGTGAACAGTACCCCTGTGACACAATGTCGGTGAACAGTACCCCCGTGAACAGTATCGCCATCGTGCGTATTTCCAGTTATTCGTTTACAGTTTACAATTTTTATTTTATTTTCAATACAATAATAGTAAAATATATATATATATAATAATAATAAAATATACAACCCATAAACCCTAAATCCACAGTACCATAAAAATTTATGATCAACCATGTTTAAATTAAACAATTTAATTATAAACATTCATACAATCATAAAGATAGTGCCTACACATTCATACATACAGGGGCATCGAAAACAATTTCCTGTTCCGAAAATAAATTAAGCTCTGATATCAATTGTTGATACCAATTCCCATCTCATGGGTGTGAGCACGATCCCAACTCTTTGGGGTGACACCCACAGATACCTATCAGAGCACTCCTCTAAGAAGCCCCCGGGCGAAGAGCCACGCTTTGTCACACGATCACGCGTGAGAGTTCTCGGGGATCGGCCAGTCGCCACTGCCTTTGCTCTGATACCAATTGTTGGAACCTCGTTCATCGGTCACGCAGCAGAACTAGGTTTTAAAATTTTTATACATATCATATCTGTATCTGGGACCAGTGAACTTTTGATCGCAATTATTTTTCGGAACCAATACATACAATATGTAAACTCAGGAAATTATAATCAATATAATCCGAAGAAGATATACTTACCAACGTTTGGAGGCTCCTTCACTTTTCGATATGCTCCTATCTGAACCACTCGATCTCCTCGCTATCTCCTGGAACTAGTAACTGCTTGTGGGTGCGTCACAGTCTCCAGAACTTAAATGGAGGATGTATAGAGAATTGAAGAAACTCTTTCTTCTATATGTTTCAAAAACACATAATACATGAAACAATATATATATAAATCTATATCACGATGCTGCTCACAATTATATATATAAATATATCACTGCTGCTTCTTTCTTTTACACAAACAAAAATATATATAACTGCTGCTCTCAAATATATATATATATAGCTCTCGCTTTTTGCACAAATTTATATATATATCTGTCACTCACGCCTAAAACTTGTTTTTTTTATCACAAATCTATATATATCTTACACACCACTGCTTGCTTTACATATATATATATATATATATATATATATATATATCATATATGTATTAAGTATTTGCATCCTATGCAAATTCTTCTTTTGACTATTGTTTCATGTATACACCAATTTACATCCAATGCAATCTCTTGTGATATTAATTGATATATATATTTTAATTATCCTTTTCAAATATATCTAATATATTAAAAGTGATAATAAGTATTTTAAATTTCAAATACTTAGATAAATGATTTAGTAAGATAAAAATAATTCTATTATTTTATCTTCACCTAAATCCATATATCAACTAACACCCTCCAATTAATAGTTAATTAATAATTCATAATTATCAATATAATTAAATAATCTAATTATTTAATTAATTTAACTATTAACATTCATTAATTAAATAATCTCATTATTCAATTAATTCTCAAATATATACGTGTCACTTTTGTAACACAATTAATTGGACAATCTAATTAATCAACCGCGACCCTTGTTACCTAAATCAATCGGGTTTGCAAGGGGACCTAATGGACCCACAATATTTTGAGCTCCAATAATTCTCGGAATCATTAATTAATATTTCTTGATTATTAACTCCGGTGTTATTCCACTAAAAACCCGAAGCTACACTCTCTCAACTGTAGATGCTTTTACACAAACCGATACAACTCGGTGTCCATTGATATAGCTATTACACATGGTGTGATCCTCCACAGTAGTTCATAATTAGAGCTAGGTCATAATGTCCGTTATACCCCTCTAATTACATATATCCTTTAAGTACTGTTGATTCTATAACGAACAATAAATCATATTTCCTTACGGAATTAGGAGAGCGCTCATATTGTCCAAGCCCTGAATCAACCCTCAAGGGAATTACCATCTACTTCTCACAAGAAGAAGTGGATTCCACTATTGTGTACAAATCTTCCCAACCACAAACCAAACCGCAATCCCAACATACGGAGTATATTGATCAAGAAATACATCTGACCTCACCCATGGTATATCAAAGACCATGATCTAACCTGAAGGAGTCGATAAGACACTCAGGATTAAGATCACCCACATATAGCCATCATTAGTTGATATATATGAATCTCATCGGTAAACGGATCTTGGTGAGAGATTCATATAGATCATGGCACAGTCCTATATGATCACATCATACAAAGTGCCTTCATTCTCATATCTTCATATGAATGATTTAGGATAGAATCACCGTACATTACGGAATGGACCGCAACTATAGATTAACCATAAATAAAGTACCCAGCTTTATTTGCTATCTATGGACTCTTTAGATTGCACGTCTCTCACTGTATTTATCCGTATATGACACTCATATACACAGTTCTAGATTATATCAGGTAATCTTGGATGTTAAATTTATGCACAAGTTATATAATAAACAACACAACAAAAATGTATTGAACTTTTTCTTTTATTTATTTAATAAATCCATTTACAAATTACATTTTTAGGGTATATACCCCAACAACTGCAAAATACCTTATGAGCTTTGGACAGACAGAAAGTCGATTCTAAAGCATTTTCACATTTGGGGATATCCAGCTGAGGCAAGGCCTTACAGGCCACATGAAAAGAAATTGGACTCCAAAACTGTGAGCAGCTACTTCATTTGCTACTCTGAGAGATCAAGGGGCTATAAGTTTTATGATCCCACACTTAGGTCAATTTTTTGAAACGGAAAATGCAACATTTTTTGAGGATGTTGAGTTTGGGGGAGAAATAAGGTTAGAGATATTGTCTTTGAGGAAGAATCGGTTACAATTCCTACTATTGCTTTTCACAATGTGCAGGTTTCTATACCTGTCATTGATCAGGAAGTGAATCTAGATCTTCAATCAAACAATGTTGAACAACCCCCTATTCAAGATGAGGTAATTGTTCCTGAGAAACAAACTCAACAACCTTAAGAACCAGTGCCATTAAGGCGATCCACTAGAGAAAGGAGAAATGCTATTCCAGACGATTTTTTACGTATTTCTCCAGGAACATGAGGAAAACATTGGAATGATGGAAAATGATCCAATCAACTTCTATCAAGCCATGCAGGGTTCCAACTCTCAAAAGTGGATTGATGCCATGAATGAGGAATATAAGTCTATGCAAGACAATAAGGTTTAGGAACTTGTCCCATTACTAGAAGGTGCGAAACCCGTTGGTTACAAATGGATATTTAAAACCAAAAGGGATTCGAAAGGTAATGTGGAGAGGTATAAGGCTCGTCTTGTAGCTAAAAGCTCGTCTTGTAGCTAAAGGCTCGTCTTGTAGCTAAAGGCTTTACCTAAAAGGAAATGATCGACTATAAAGAGACTTTCTCTCCAGTTTCAACGAAAGACTCTCTTAGGACAATCATGACACTTGTTGTACATTTTGACCTTGAGCTTCATCAGATGGATGTCAAGACGGTGTTTCTCAATGGTGACATTGACGAAACAATTTATATGGTGCAATCAGAAAACTTTGTGTCGGGAGACCCAAAGAATATGGTTTGCAAATTGACAAAATCCATTTATGGACTCAAGAAGCTTCCCGTCAGTGGTACCATAAGTTTCATCAAGTGATTATCTCGTTTGGTTTTAAGATAAACGTTGTTGATAATTATGTGTATCACAAATTCAGTGGGAGTAAGCACATATTCCTAGTTTTATATGTCGATGACATACTGCTTGCCATAAATGATATAGGCATGTTGTATGAAACCAAGAGATTTATGTCAAAGAATTTTGAGATGAAAGATCTTGGTGACGCCTCTTTTGTATTAGGGATTCAGATACAACGAGATCGTTCTCGGGGTATTCTTGGATTATCACGAAGGAGCTATATCAATACAGTGCTCAAAAGGTTTGGCATGCAGGACAACAAACCAGGTGACACTCCTGTCGCTAAGGGAGACAAGTTCAGTCTCAATCAGTGCCCTAAAAGTAACCTTGAAGCTAAGGAAATGCAGAAGATTCCTTATACATCAGCTGTAGGGAGTCTAATGTATGCTCAAGTGTGTACATTGTTGGTATGTTAGGCAGATATTTAAGTAACCCTGGGATGGATCATTGGATAACAGCCAAGTGGGTTATGAGATATTTGAAGAGAACAAAAGATTACATGCTCACATATAGGAGATCATATCAGTTTGAGATCATAGAGTATTCCGACTATTATTATGTTGGATGCCAAGACAGTAGGAGATCCACATCAGGCTACAAATACTTGTTGGCTGGTGGAGTTATATCTTGGAGGAGTGCCAAATAGACACTCATAGCTTCTTCCACCATGTCAACAGAGTTTGTATCATGTTATGAGGCATCCAATCATGGAATATGGTTGTGGAATTTTGTCACTGGGCTGCGCATTCTGGAGGGTGTTGAAAGACCACTCAAACTATATTGTGACAATAAGTCAGCAGTGATATATTATAAAAACAACAGAAACCCATCTAGGTCAAAGCATATTGACATTAGGTTCCTAGTTGTGAAGGAAAGAGTGCAGAGTGTACATATATTCATAGAGCACATTGGGACAAACTCTATGATAGCGGATCCGCTTACAAGGGATTACCACCCAAGGTCTTTCACGAGCACACTGCTCATATGGGTGTTATTTTGTGTGAGAATATCACATTATAGTGGGAGTTTGTATAATTTTGTATTTTATTACTCTATTTTTTATTTTGGATATACTTATGCATTTATGTATTTGGATATTTTTCTGATCAGAAATCAAGTATTCGGTTAATTACACTCTGTTACATTGTGTTAAGTTTTGATCTCACTAAGGAATAAAGTATGACCTGTTGGAATAGACATATATAGATCACATTGCATGTAATTTCCATGCTACGCATCCATGATTGATCTATGTCATTTGGTTATGTTGGTATACGTGACCATTGATGGGTTTAGTCACGCTAAATGTGACGAAAGCCGCTTTGATCCTATGTCGGCATAATCAATGGACGAGATTGTTCGGATATACCCTAAAATTGTGATAGCAAAATTTTGGAGCTCATAAAGTCATACATATTTGTAAAGTTACATATGTGGCCCAATGGGAGATTGTTAGAAAATTACATCATATGGGGCCACACATGTAAATATTAAATGTGTTATACTATCTTTTGGTTAAGCCTAAATTAAAGTAATCTAATTAAGATTTAAAGTATTAAGGCTTAAGGGTATAATTGTCATGGAATTAACGTGTGGATACCAGAGTGATATTTCTAATATGTTGAGAGGCCGAATTAGAAATAGCCAACATATAATAATTTGATTATTATATATATTTTGGGTTATGGTCCCCAAATTACACGATACTTTTGTTTTCTCTGTATCCCTATCAACAGAGCAAAATAGAACACGGTAGGGTTCATAAAGGTCATGATAATTTGGAAGATCACAACCCGTTCATAAATCTCCAGCAATGGATTCAGGTACGCTTCCGCTATCGATTCTTTTTCATTTTTCTCCTGAATTGACATGGGTCAACATTGTATGTTTAGGGTTTGATTAAGTATATATAGAAACATGTTTAGGTTAAGATTTTTCGGATTAATTATGTACCTATACATGTTTTTGTTTTATTTATGTTAATCGAAATCCTTTACTGTGTCTCCATCTCTTCCACTTATGGATGACAATTCAACCATACTACCTCAGCCTGAAGCAATCTTGATTCCCGAGTTGTGCAGAAGGATCGTTACCGTCCCAAGGATGAAATTCTTATTAAGTGGATGGGTGCACCGCGCGAAGACGCAACATGGGAAGATCAGAGGCGTTTCGCGAGAATGTACCCCGGATTTCTCCTTAAAGACAAGGAGATTTTAAGAGGAAGGGAATGATAAGGTCATGATCCTCACGTAAGCCATGTAAGCTATGCATGAAGATCGTCGTCTGTCAGCTGTTGTTAGGATGCTACTTATCAATAAGTTCGTTGTTTTTCAGATTAGTGTGCATGGGTTCCTTTTGTTGGGAACCATATTATTAGTGGATGTTATTTAATTGATAGCGGATATTTTGTGTTCCCTAAGTAGTTGTTAGTAGTTATTTGTAGTGGTTATTTGTATGCCTATATATGGCTCTTTGGAATTCAATGAAAAGTAGCATATATTTACCAAATATCACGATTCCTCCTCTCCTTGTTCTTCTTTTCTCCTTTAAAAAATTATTCTATCAATTGGGTATGTTTACAAACTATAATATATTTTTTAAAAAAATCAATATGGTGCACATGCCAATTTTGAGTGCGCATACAAAAAATGATACCTTACCCAACCTAATTTGATGCGGTCCAATCCACACTTACCACCAGCGAGAACTAAGCCACACTTGCCAAACCAAACCTACCGCTCACAATCGGACCCAAACTTGGATCAGATCGAAATGGTTTTCTTTTCCCCTTATTTTCATCAATAGTACACTTCCATTTTGGGACCAAGTCAATTCATAAACTATATCAATCCAAAAAAATAAAAAATTAATGTACTATATGTATATATCAATAAACAATTTCTCATCAAAAAAAGTACATGATTAAAAAAAAAAAAATAACTTGTAGTTAACCCATCCAAACCCAACCAAACCGAATCCTGGGTCTAGTATAATTCCTCTTATTCGGATCTATTCTAAACTCCAAACAACGAGATTTTCGGATCCGATTTCTCTTCTTCTCTCTTCGCGACCCAACCATCAAACTTTCCGGATCCTCCGATCGGACTCTCTGCAGTGAACTCCTCCGCCACAATCTCTGTAAGAATAACCCTAAAAAAATTACCTGATTACTGCAAATTTTATGCTTTATTTCTGTTTGATTTTAATTTTATTGTTTTCTGTTGAATTTTAGTTAAATTGCCGTAATTGAGCTTCTTAAATTGTTGGGTTTTGGTTGAACTTGAGAATTGTTCTTGTAATTTAGCGTTTTCTTTTTCAGGTGAATATTGAGGTGACCCGTGTGTTTGATTTTGATGAGTTATCGTTTTCATGCTATTTGTTTTTTACTTCAATAGAACAGTTCAATTTTAGAATTCTTTGGTGTAATTGTGTAGCTTGATGGTATATTTTTTAGCCGTGCCATGTGTTTAGCTATCTCTGAACTTTTTCATGGAATTTTGTGTTATTTTGGGTTGATGTGAATGTGGCTTGTGGGTTTGATTTTGATTATTTGTTAAACGTGTTAGAGTTCAATTGAGTTGGAATTATGGATTTTTGAAGTTATTTTGAAGTAAGTTGTTTAGCATGAGTCCATATAAACTAGTAATCATTTGCACACTAGATTCTGCATTCTTACTGGTGTAAAATGTTGTTTCTTCATGGGAATTATGAAGTTGATTTGGGTTTTTGTTTGTTGTTGATGACAGTATGACACTGAGACAATTTGCATTCCAATTCTAATCTTTTTGTTCTACTATAGCTTTTACTTTATTGGGTTATTTTTTATCCAATGGCATCATATTTACCCATGATCATGCTAGCCATGCACATCAAGATTGGTTTAAGCTGAACATGCATGTTCAATGTGTTGTGATATTTGTGTTGAATTTTCAGCAATGTGGAAACAAGAATCTGAAGTTCATACCAAAATTTGTTTTATCTAAATTTTGAATCTCTTTTGAAATCGTTTGTCGACAATCCATACTTGTTTTCAGTTTATGAAGCTGAATTTGGTTGAGTTTGGATTTTTGTTTTATGGCTCTGATTATCTGTATCAGTATTGTATTGAGTGAGATTTTTCTTTTTCATTTTTATATTTTACATTGCGGTATGATTCCCTTACATTTGGATTATATTCTTCTGCATGTTGAAAATGTAGATGCGCGTGTGTGTGTCTGTGTTTCATTTTAATATCTTTTGATATTTGCACCTATCTTTCAAGTTCTGATTAGAGTTTCATGATGGGTTTCTTTTGAAAAAATATATAATTACTTTGCAATCAAATTATCATTTTGTTTTTTGTGATCTTTTTACTGTGGAATTTTATCAATTGTTTGCTTAATGTACTATTTTAACCAATCATAATATGTAATCCAATTTTTGTTTGATTGACTTGTTTGCTTTATTTAATTTGTATTATTTCCTTCTCAATAGTAGTCATACAATGGGTTTTAGATACTGAAGTTGATATAAGTCCAAACTTTGTAGTTTAAATCTTATGCTTTTTCAGCTCTCCTCCTTTGAGCAAATGATTGGATAGTTGGGATTAAAGGAGAGTCATTGGATCACTTCATCTTAACACAGCCTAGAACTGAGTATAGCAGTGTTTCAGAACTGTGATTCAATCTACTGGGTAGTCAAAATATTAGTAGAGAGATAATGGCTTGTCAATATTATGGTACAGGCAGTGATTGTACTGTTCAAATCCTTTGGTGTTTTCTCAATGCTGTTTGGTGGAGTAAATTTGATCGATGAGTTCTTTAGCTTTTCCTTTGTTTTGTTGAAGCCGTTGTCAGTCTTTTACTTGACTTATCTTTGGCTTTCCCAACAAACTAGAATCTTTTGGGTAGTTTGGAATGAAAATAACAGATTTTCAGTCTTTACAGGAAATGGTCTAGTTTTGGGTTTATCTTTAAGTTTCGGCATTTCCTCCGAGTTCAATCAAGATTAGTATTTTTTCTGTTTATTATTATTATTATAATTATTTAAAAAAAAAAAAATCGATTCTTCAAAATTGGCAAGCAGTGGTGAAATGAGAGGGATGTTCATCTCTTGCCAATTGCCATTTCTGATTTTTTTGTTCTTGTTTTTTTTTTTTTCCTCTATTCTTGTTCTGTTGTAGGACTTTTTATTTATAAAGTTACTCTCAGTTTGGATCAAGTTTCACTTTTGTAGTTTTGTGTTTGGAGAACTGTTTTGTTTTTTAAGGTCCTACAGTGAACTTCTTTTGAGGCAGAGTGCTATTGGCTATTTGTCATTTCATTCTTGTGGACTGCTTCTTCACTCTCTCTTTTTGTATGCCTTTTTTTTTCTTGTAGTACACTTTTATTTTCTTATATATATGTATAAAGCTCAAGTGCCCTAGAATAAAGGATAGTGGACAACCATAGAATCTGAAATGGTAATATCACACCCTCCGCATTAGTGGTTTGTGTAAATCTTATTAAATATATAAATTTCTTGAGATATAACCATAAGAATTTTTTATTTTGTTGAGATACCTATATTACCTCAGCGAATTTGGGTTTTGAATTGAGTCATAAAACCAGCAATAATCTTTAAAGATTTTTTTTTTTTTTTTTTACTCTAGTCTACAGATTTTGCAAATTCAAGATATTTTAATGTGAAAGTTTTTACTTTGCTGGGTTCAACATGCTGGAGCATTTAATTGCCAGAAGTTTTTCCCTTTCGACATTAGAAACCAACCTATTTTTACTTGTCTTTCATACATATAGTCAAGTCTCTTCTAGATTCAAGGTTGGAGATGTTTCATTTATTTGAAAAACCGACTAATTTTGGAAATATAGGAGAGGTGTGTGAAGTGGGTCTCCACAAAATCAAGTCTTATAGATGAATCCATTGGAATAAGAAGAATTGCCCAAAAACCAAGCTTAAAGAAATCACAAAACAAGAAAATGTGAGTCGGAGATTATAACTCTAGGATTAATTTGATTAAGGTTTTGGACAACTAAAACCGCTATCTTAATGATATTATGTGGCAATTCGATTGCATTGAGTAAAAGATATTAGTTTTATGTGGGATGCTTCAAAAGTGCCTCATGGAATTGGAATTCAATTCAAATTGTAGATGAGATGGCAGAATCAACGGGAGCCTGTACAAGAGGTGAGTTGATAAGAGGTATTGAGTTTCAATTACCAAATTGTCTGACTTAATCAGATTTGTATTGTGTTCTTCAGAGGGTCTTGAAAGTTGAAATATATTCCTCAATCACAAACACATTGGCCCAATTTGAATTAAAAATGAATTAAAAATTGAGAAACTTCAAACCCATCCAGTATATTTGTTGGAGCAGTCACATCTTCTTGAAACATCATCTAATAGTCTATCCCTATTACGTAGTATTTGTGAAATATGGAATCTGATACCTAACCATTCTTTAAATTCAGATTTATTGGTAGTATTAGTGATTACTTATAAAAAATTTCGATCTTGAAATTCTGTAAATTTATACTGTTAGGTATTCAGTCCTTTTTTCTGTCCTTAAAGGTGACTTATTTAATTTTTGTGTAATCTCATATGATATGCAGAATTTGATTCATCTTAAGTTAGATGCAATGGAAATTTCAAATGAATCAGCGGTAAAGAAACCAAAGCGGTTAACCTCTGTTGTCTGGAATCACTTTGAAAGGGTTAGAAAGGCTGATGTTTGTTATGCTGTTTGTGTTCATTGTAACAAGAAACTCAGTGGGTCAAGTAATAGTGGAACTACACATCTGAGGAATCACTTAATGCGGTGTCTGAAAAGATCTAATTACGATGTGACTCAACTACTTTCAGCTAAGAGAAAGAGAAAGGATACTAATGTAGCCTTCGCAAATATCACTTTTGATGAAGGACAAAAAAAAGATGAATACGTTAAGCCAATAATGAAGTATGATCCAGATGAGAGAAAAGATGAAGTTATAAACCTTGGAAGTAGTAGGTTTGATCAAGAGCGGAGTCGACATGATCTTGCTCGCATGATTATATTACATGGTTACCCATTGACAATGGTGGATCATGTAGGATTCAAAGTATTTGTGAAGAATCTACAGCCAATGTTTGAGGTTGTACCAAATTCTGTTTTGGAGAACTCCTGTATGGAGATTTATGAGAAAGAGAAACAGAAAATGAATGACATGTTAAGTAAACTGCACAGCAGAATAAACCTAGCTGTGGAAATTTGGTCTTCAGCTGAAAAGGCGGAGTACTTGTGTTTGACAGCACATTACATTGATGAAAATTGGAGATTACAGAAGAAAATCCTGAATTTTGTCACGCTTGATTCCTCTCATACTGAAGACATGCTTCCAGAAGTGATCATCAGGTGTCTGATGGACTGGAATGTTGACAGTAAGTTGTTTGCCTTGACATTTGATGATTGTTCTACTGATGATGATATTGTCCTCAAAATTAAAGAACGCATGTTGCAAAATAGGCCTTGTTCGAGCAATGGTCAATTGTTTGATGTACGCTCTGCTGCGCATGTTCTAAATTTGCTTGTTCAAGATGCATTGGAAGCACACCGAGAGGTGACTCAGAAGATTCGAGGAAGTATAAGATATGTTAAAAGTTCACAAGTAACACAAGGAAAGTTTGCTGAGATTTCCCAGCAAGTTGAAATCAACAGTCAGAGGAGCTTGGTTCTTGATTGTCCAATTCGATGGAACTCAACTTATGCCATGCTAGAAACAGCCTTGGAATACAGAAACGCATTCAATGTGTTACAAGAGAATGACTCTGAGTACTTTTCAGCTTTAACTGATATCGAGTGGGAATGGGCAAGTTCCATTGCAGGCTATTTGAAACTTTTTGTTGAAATTACTAATGTCTTTTCTGGCAACAAATGTCCAACTGCTAATATATATTTTGCTGAGATTTGTGATGTTCACATTCAATTGATTGACTGGTGTAAGAGCTCAGATGAATTTCTGAGCTCCACAGCATTAAAGATGAAAGCTAAGTTTGATAAATACTGGAGCAAATGCAGTTTGGCTTTGGCAATGGCGGCCATCCTAGATCCTCGATTTAAGATGAAGTTGGTGGAGTATTACTATTCTCAGATTTACGGTAGTACTGCTCTGGAACGAATTAAGGAAGTTTCCGATGGTATTAAGGAACTTTTCAATGCCTACTCTATCTGCTCAACCCTGGTCGATCAAGGTTCAGCCTTGCCTGGAAGCAGTTTACCCAGCACTGGTAACGATAGTAGGGATAAGTTGAAGGGCTTTGACAAATTTCTCCATGAGACTTCTCAAAATCAAAATGCAATTTCAGACTTGGATAAGTATTTAGAGGAACCAGTCTTTCCTCGTAATTGCGATTTCAACATATTAAATTGGTGGAAAGTTCACACACCAAGATACCCTATATTATCCATGATGGCACGTGATGTTTTGGGGACACCAATGTTGACTGTTTTTCCAGAATCAGCCTTTTGCACTGAAGGGAGATTGCTTGATAACAGTCGCAGTTCACTGCATCCTGATACTCGACAAGCCTTGATATGTGCACAAGATTGGTTGCGGACAGACAATGGTATGTGCAATTTTTTTTTAAATTCTTTTTACAGTATTAGACTCTTCCATAATTTATATTTAACTGTCTTATTATTTTTTTATATCAGAGCTCAACCCTTCCTCGAGTCATTATGCTCTAACCCTCTAAGTTGAAGCAAATAAAGCTGTCAATTGTGAGTTTTTGTTGTTAATTCATTTATCTTTATCCTCTTCTCTACTCATCTCCTTTAATATCCTTTAGCTAATAAGCAATTCTTTATGTGCCAGTCTGATTATTTTTAGTTTAACAGGTATGTCATGCAAGGTTGATGGATCTATCAGAAGATAAGGTGGTGCCGAATGACTTCCAACAATTAGGTCTAGTTCTCGGAAACTGGTTTAGTTATAATGTAGTACTGTTAGAACTTAGATGTATCTCTGGTTTATTCTGCTTTTTGACATTATTGCTAACTGCTTACAGTGTTAGCTTAAATGTACATCTGGCTATTAAATTTTTAGGTTTAAGAGACCTCTGATTAAGGCTTAATGTTATTTGATTTGCAATTTCACTTGCACAACTTTATTCTGTCGATCAGCATAATACAGTTCACAACAATTCTTTTGTTTTGCGATTTCACTTGCACAACTTTATTTTTCTGTCTATCAGCATAACACAGTTCATGGGAATATATATATATATTGTCATTTTCACTCGCATTCAAAACAGATTTATAGAAATACCGTAGTAGGCTACTTAGAGGATGAAGGAGACATTGATGATTTAGAGCTATTCTTTACATTTTTTTCCCCTTCCTAGTTAGGTTTTCATAAGGAAAGCGCATTTTCAGGGTTAGTATTGTGATTGTATAAGAATGTTGCTGCTCATGCTGGTCCAGATTTTCGCCATCCCTACCCTGCCATCACAACCTGATCAAAAAGCTTTTCTTCTTTGAAGTTCAACCATGTTGATCTTTATCATCATTCAATGCCTAAATAATCTTTACTACAAGCATATTCTGCAGGTTTATTAGTCACAGAATGAGAAACACTTTCCACTCTCTCATAGCTTCGACATATTTCTCATCTTGTTTACTGCTCTCCTACTTAATTTATATCGTCATTCCCAATTAGAACACCAGCAACAAAGAAATATATATTTGTTAAAGGGTTAATAGCACTAATACCCCTAAACTTATAGTGTGGTGTCCTCTGAAATCTTTTTCTTGCCAGTTAACCCCTTGAACTACTATAAATTTGCAAAAGTTGACGGATTATTAACTTTCGTTCAATTTTTTGTCACGTGCTCTTCACGTGTAACAAATTTAAGGGTAAAGTTGGAATTAAATAATAAATATATATAGAAATTTAAAAAAAAAGTTGCTCTTCACGTGTACATCTCTTTTTTCCTCTGATTTCTTCTTTCTCTGCCACTCCTCTGTCATCATCATCGTCATCTAGACCAGATCGTGATCGACGATCGGCGGCGGGCAATCGATCTACACAGATCGAACGAACGATGGTGGGATGGTCAGGTCGCTTGATCTGGACCATATCATGGTCGACGACTGACGATTTGCCTCGTCGCGGCATAATGCATAGGTTTCGAGTAAAAACCCACCGGAACGACGTCGTTGACCTGAGAACGACGATGGGTCTCGGTTGGCTGAGCATAGGATCAGGTCCCCCTCTTAACATTCTTTTTGATCTCTCTCACTTCTTTGCTGATTTTTGGAATAATATTTTGGTTGTGGTTTTAGGTTCCATTTGGTTGTTTTCATAGATTCTGGTGGTTCGATTTGGTTGTTTCTCTATGTTTTGATGGTTTGATTTGGTGATGATCTGGGTTTAGGTGGTTCTGGGTTTAATTTGGTTGTGGTTTTCGATTTGGATTAGAGATGGATGGTGGTGTGGTTTAGGTCGTTGTTTGTTGGGTTTGGAATTGGTTGCAGATGATGATGGTTGAAGAAAGAGGAATTCGTCCAAGATAATGGCGGTTTGGGTGGCAATAGGCTAGGGTTTGTCGTTGTTTGCTGGGTTTGGTATTGGTTGAAGATGATGATGGTTTGTCGTTGCTTCTTGAATACGAAGAATTTTATTCTTATAAATTACATATTTTGTTTTGATTAGGTGGAGACCCAAATTGGATCTCCACCGTCCATCTCTTGTGATGGACGATGGAGATCCAATCTGGGTCTCCCTCTAATAAAAAAATATATATAATTTTTTTTTGAAATCCATATTAAAAGGATGAAAATACATATTTGCCCTCTGTAAGACCTCACGTGAAAAGCACGTAACAAAAAATTGGATGGAAGTTAGTAATCCTTCAGCTTTTATAAATTTATAGTAGTTCAAGAGGTTAACTGCCAAGAAAAAAAAATCATGGAGCACTATGTAACGGCGCTAAACGGCGTTATAAGTTTAGGGGCATTAGTGCTATTAACCCTTTTTTAAAATGTCTTTCATTTGCTAATCTCTGAAAATCATATTAAGACATTGTGCACCTCAAATAGCCGCTCTTGTAAATCTTTAATTTCTTCCGTATTTCTCATGGCTCTTTCAACTTCTTGTTGCACACGATCTTGTGTCAATCTCAATTTTCATCTTTTTTTCTTAAGAACTTCAACAATATTTGTTAAAACAAAAAAAAAAATAACCAGCTTGATGTATGGTCAACACTACCGAGTATTCTCCATTCTTGTCAGAGAAATATTAGAAGTTAATAAGTATGTAACAGAAAGAAAAAAAACTAGGGAACTAAAATCAACCTAAGTGGTACAATAAATGATTTGTCATTACTATATAAATTATGAGATTATATGATAAATTTTAAAAATTTCTCACCTTTTAAAAAAACCTTTAATAGTCATAAAATCTAGTTGCTTTCGAACTCAAACAACAATATTAGAATCGATTTCTAATGATATTGTTGTAAGGACTTTTTTTCATAATTCATTTGATTAGTTTTATTAATTTTATTTTAGAGTTTGACATCTCTTTCACTTGTTCTTCAAACTACATTGTTGGTAGCATGATCTATTACTATTTCCTAAACTATAATTCAAATAATCAACTCAAATAAGAAAATGCAATTAGTCGAATTAATAGCCTGAATATACTGCTTGTATGAATGTAGGAATACAATCAACTAACAAGATTCCTCATCACACCTCACTGTTAAAAGGTTAGCTAATATTCTATAAACCATCTTTCAAAAAAAAATTCATATAAGCCAAGGCCTAAATTACTTGTTATAGTTCTCTTTAATATAATAAAATGTATATATATATATATATATATATATAACAAATAACAATTGAAGGTTATACATGTAAAAGTGTTTGTTTTGTAACTTAAAAAAACAAACCGGTTATCATTTACATTCGGTTTCAGTGACAAAAAACAAACATATTATTTAGTTTTCAATCACCGTTGAATCTTCAATATAATGAAGATGTTTATAATTAAAAGGGTTTCAATTACCGGACAAATTGTACAAACATCCCCAAGTATAGATGTAATTGAAGTTATATGCAACTTTTGTCCAAAATTGCACAAACATTTGCTGCCATCATTGATGTCCCATTAGAACTAGAGATGTACATTTTTTTCGGGACCCCAATTCCCCCCGTCCCCATCCCCATTTGGGTTTTTTTGTTTGGGGGGGGGGGGGGGGGGGGGGGGGGGGCGGGGGGGAATTGAGGGGTGGGGATGAAAATCATTCCCAAATTTAAATGGGGATGGGGGAACCTCTCCCCATTCCCATTTCCCCCAAACATATATAAATATAATTATAATATATATTTTTAATTATAATATATATTTGTATTTGTAATGCATTAATGGATTTTATTTTGTCTGAGATTTTTTAATAGGGAAAAAGTTTTCAAAAGTCTCGAAAAGCTTATACAAAAGTCTCGGAACATGTTATAAAAGACTCAGGGACCTTATTCAAAAGTCTCGAAAAGCTTATACAAAGTCTACAAGTCTCGGAACAAAGTCTTGGAAAGATTATACAAAGTCTCGGAAAGCTTATACAAAGTCTCGGAACAAAGTAAAATCATTCAATTGTTGATCAAATCCACTCGAGAAGCGAGAGCCATCATTATATTTGATCTAAAGTTTCATTGATTCTGCGTTGAAATTACAATTGCTCAATATTTGCATTTTTTCTATGTTGCATAAGATTACTTATCTTTCAATTTGATATTCACACACCGATAAGATGGGTGATCTAATGTATCTATATGAACATCGAACTCGATAGAGAAAAAGATGAACTTGGATTTCAATTTATAAAGCTTTTCACTTTAAGACAGTTAAGAGAAAAATATATCTTAGATAACTTCAAAATATCTTTTAAAAGTTAAAATCAAATAAATAATTAAAAAAATATGTACAATAAGAATATTTTTAAAAATCATTTACTTTGATACTTTTTTAACTTAAATTATTAAAATGGTGATGTTTACATTATTTCATACAAAAGTTTCGTATGCATGCAGTTATATCAAATGACCGGAGAAGTCTTGTGCAGTTTGTCCAAAATATTCAAATTTAAAAAATAGAAAAAAATACAGAGGTGAGAATCTAAAATATTCTATGATGGTATATAAAATCTAGTGTAAACACAGGTATGGATTCAGTGGACTGCAATTGATTGGGCACTGAATCTCCTCAGCATATGGAGCCCTGATGACTGATGTTGTATGTGACTATGTGAGGATCCTATGGTCCACTTATTTCCAAGCACCATGTCGTTTTGATATTTTATATATTTGGATTTGTTGCTGTCTGGTAATTTCAACACGTGACAAATCCTTGTCAAGTGGCTATTTATTGTTTATCTAACTGTTATTTTACTTTTTTACTAATAGAATCGATCGTTTTATGATTTGATATTTTTTAAAAACAATTATATTATTGGATTTTAATCTACGTACAATCAGCCTATAATTAGTTCTGGAAATCGTCGCATTAATAAAAAAAAAACCAACACTCAATTTCTAAATGCATTTCTCTAATTACCTTTGCCCAATTTATTTTGGTAATAAAATTTTAGACTTTAGACATCGATATAAAAAAATAAATAAAATTGATTATTTAATATTTATTATCTACAAAGAAAGCTTGTATTGGACTTTTGAGCCTATTCGATATGCCCAATGGAGGAACAATAGTGGGCTTGGTCCATTAGTATCTAGCGTTACCAAGTCTTATAGGGTTTCTTGAAAATTAATTAAATACCTTTTGATAGAGTTCTATTATGCCTACACGTCTCTCGTTCTCTCTGGTTTACAGTCTATAAAATTTGTTAGCTATACGAATTAGATGTTACCTTAATAATCATTCACTGCAATATTCTAAATCAAGGAGAAAAAGTGAGATTGGTCCGGTGATGTACTCATCACATCTATAGCATATGATTATGGGTTCGAGTCCTCTCTATCTGAATTTATGTATTACTTTAAAAATATATATCAAGAAATCAAGGAGAACTATAATATAAACTCATCATAAAAATTCTAGACTCACGATTTAAGGATATCGGATCGATCAATCCGTACCGATTGAGCTTAATTTCAACTGTTCCTTTCCAATATTTTGAGGGCGGGCGAGCGAGAACTTTGATATATATCACAACACATTGTAAATCTTCAATGCAAATCTAATAATCACGTGATATGAGAGTAAATGTGGTCGGATAATCATCCATATAATTTGAAATGGAAATGCACATGGCATTGGCCCAAAGTAATAAAAAGAAAGAAACAAGAAGCATGATGTAAAAATGGTCGCGCCGTTTGCTTGTAAATGAAAGAAGAGGTTTTGTAGAGTTGGTGCCCTACATACAGCTAGATAGTAATGAATTTGTTACAACTTTGGTTAGACAAAAATAATATTGGCAGAAATCATAATTAAAGAGAAATCAACATGTCGCTTGCCTCCTTATGCCTATATTACTTTTCCCAAATAATAAAATATATATATCACCTTCTCTTGCCTTTCTCTGTCTATGCTGCAATAGTCATTACATCCTCAAGTTGGCCAACCAACAGTACACTTATATTTTCATATTAAAAACACATTAAATTCAAACAGCTTTTTTATTCGGATTTCTGACACCAACCGGGCTGAGAGTTTACTAGATCCGTCCATTATGTATAATTAGTCTAGATATCTATTCTCATATTCAAAAACATTTACCCTAATTAATAAACAGTAGAGCTCCGTTTTAAGGATTCCCAACACCAAGTCAAAGGATTCATAATTATGGCCGAAACAAAGTTAGTTTAACTCATTATTGGTTACGTAGAAAAAATTATACGACTTTATTTCTAACAAGTATCCTAATTACATAAATAGAAAAAGGTATCTTTATTTTTTTTTATTGTGATAGGTCCTGAATTTTATTAAAGTTTAATAAGGACCGTAACCTAAAACTTAATAATATTTTTTTTTTATTCTCTGTCAACTTGATTGTTCAAGCCCACCCTACCCGATCTTTATATTTTTTTAATTTACTTTATATTTAACATTTTTCTTTTCAAAACCAAGTAAGACTTGTGAATTGTGATAGATTTGTTAGATCAATTGGAGTGATCTGTCTCAATCTTAAAAAAATCATTTGTATTTATTTATTTTATCAAAATTTGGGCACTCTTTTTTTATAAATTCATATTTAAATTATATGCATTTCAATATTTATAAACTTTTTTAGATTTTTTATTATTATTGTTTGGAAACAGTGCAATATAGCTTTAGATATTTGAAAGGTAGGTCATAAGGAATTATAGGGCATGAGAATCCGGTAGGCATCATGTCAATTGATAGGATAAGATTTAAGATAGTAATATATAAATATCGATCAGAAAACGACAGTTTGAAAGTGGAAGTGTGGGGTGACAGAAATGGTAAACATCGTCATCATCATTCATCAATAAAACACAATCTATGGTACACTCTGCGAATCAATAAAGCTCAGATATGCTCTCTACGAGACTACGACTCTACTCTCTGCTCTCTGCTCTCTGCTCTCTACGTGCATGAAATCTGAAAATATTTCATTTCATAATGCTCTTCTCATTTCCTCGCACACTTGTAGAGTTGTAGGGGGGCCCTTTTTTCAATTCCTTTACTTACGACACCTGTCTCCTTTTCTTTTCTTCTCCTTTCTCCTTTTCTCCTTTCTCCTTTTCTCCTTTTAAGGCTAAGAAGGTTTATACGATCGGATTAGATTAAACTATTTTTATGAGATTGGATCGAATATAAGTTTGGAACGGTTTAGATTGGACTGAAATAATACCTTTTTTTTTTTTTTTACAACATAAGATTGGATATGAAATAATTTATTTTATGAGAGGTTAGTAAACAAAATTACTAATAAAATCGTTTTAGATCTATTCAAAGAAAGGGAAAACAAAATTATTTTAAATTACATTTTTTTGAATAAATAAAATATTTTAAAAATAATTATTTTAAAAAATAAATAATTTAATTAAAAAAAGAAAAAAAAAAGGTATAACAAAAGCTGGGACAAAATTTATTTATTTTTAATTTCCCTTTCAAAGCGAAAGAAGCTGACAAACAAAGTAAATGGTTGACAACTAGAAAGGTTCCTCTTTGCAACCTTTTTCTTTCTCCTTTCGCTTGGACTGAACACTCTCTACGAGTCTACGACTCTACTTTTCAACTAAATATTTTAGGGGGGAAATACTCTCCCAACCCCTCAACTATGTCCATGTTGCAACTAGATGATGAATATCGATTATTATACTTTGACACCCCTACCGGTGGATGAATTCTGTTAAGAAATAATATTTGGAATTGTCATTTTAATCAAAAACACTCCACCGTTGGAGTTTTGAACCTTCTAATTAGGGAAAATGAGTTTAAGTGGAAATGACACTGCTAACTTCCCACGAGAGGTTTAGCATATTCTCATGTGAAGACATGATATATATTATAAAGTGAGAATTAGCCTAATCATATTATAAATTAGGTTGACGATATTGATACCTATAAAATTTATTAGTAAATTTATAGTTTATTAAAAAAATTAATTATAAAAATATCCCTATAGAAATTTACCAATAATGACAAATTACTTTAATTAAAAATATATCAAATACTATAAACACTCATTAATTACATAAATATCTTCTTCAACTATATTTATTTATTAAAGACTTACCTTTCAAAAAAAAAAAAAAAAACTTTTGATAAACCCTAACATATGATAAACTCTAATTAAATTCTAATTTTATTTTAAGTATTAAACTTTGTTATCATCATATGATTATTATTATTTTTTTTGTCTTTCTTTTATGTATAGTTATAAACTCTATCAATAGACAATGGTTATGAACTCTATCAATAAACAAAAGTTATTTTTTAACGGTAGTTGTAAAGTTTTTTTTTAAGATAACCATATAAACAAGAGAATTTCAGGTTGAAAATTTCTTGACCTTATGAACGGTTCCACATATTCTCTTTTATAAGGTTCTTACATTCGATATATTTTCAAAAGTAAATTGGATCATCATTAAAAAGGGATTTGATTCGAAAAATAATATGCTTTTTTTATAAACTGAGTGCGATAATATTTTAAGAAATTTTATAAATAATATGTATTAAAATGAATATATTTATTTCGATGAGGGTACTATTGGCATTAGGATAAATGTTTATATTATTTTTAAAATTTTGGACATGGGTATACTCATAAATAAAAATGAGTATACTAATAATTTTTATGGGTGTCAATATCTGCACTCTATAAACTATTTAACCCTGCTAGTCATTAGTGAGATTTTGCTAGGAATTATCATTTTAGTTTATATTTGTCATTTTAAAATGGGTCAAGTTAAATCAACTTAAAATTTTGACTTCAACATCTCAACCATTCATATGCCCTTAATCCAATGTTTGAGATTTGAATTCACTTACAACTCTTAAATTAAGAACACATGGGTGTTTGACATATTGAAGTTAAAATTTTAGATCACAAATATAAGTTGGTTTAGTTCGATCCTTCGAAAATTTACAAAACCATCCTTTCAAAAAAAAATTGTAAAACATAATTTTAAAATAAAATCTTATAAAAACATTACTTAATAATTAACTCATTTAAATTAAATATAAGTTGTATCATCCAAATCCCATAAACAAAGTGATTTACATAAATAAATAAATAAGTAAATAATTAAAGCAAATTGTCGTTTTGAATAATTGATCGTTTTAGGTGTAGTTTGTTTGGTATCTAAAAATATCAAGGTCAGTCAAAGTAATGATTCGATCACTAAAGACTAGGAAAGTTAACGACAAACTTTTGTCTTCATACATGAAAATGCGTGAGTGCAAGTTCGTTTGAACTTACAATAAAATTAATTTAATATCCCCGATACTTGCGTGAAGTAATTATACAAAACCTAAACGAGACAGGATTATTAACAGACATAAACAACTTTTCTGAAAATTATTTCCCTCGGTGACTTGGTGTTACTAAAGTTTTATCAAACTTCATTCCTATATGGCTGTAAGAATATTTCGTCCTTTCATCTTTTTATTATTATTTAATTTAACAATAGAGATTAAAAAATGGACGATGTAGATTATTTTTTGAAAAACAAAATTTTAATAAATCAAAGATAATTAGGGTATTTAAGTTTTGTTTTTTGTTTTTTTTTTTTCAATGAGATCAAGGGGGGAGAGAAAGGGGCAGGCAAGGGGTCATGACCACGCCCTAAAAAAAGGAAAAACCATTTTAAATAAATTATAAAGCTGTTAATTAAAATCTATCTCACTCTGACGATCTAAAATTTTTGTGAAAACTGTCAAAATAATTTGATTTTTTAACCACGTAAAGTTTTAACTCTTAATAACCACATTTTAATACAAACAAATTCAATCCATAACCCCACACCATGAAATATCATTTATAACAATTTTTTTCTATTTTTCGCAAAAATAACATGAAATGTTGAAAGAATTGTAAAATCTTGAATAAAAATCGTGAAATCTTGAGAAAAAAAATGAAAACTTGGAAAAATTGAGATATTTTGAAATTCTTTAAAAGTGAAACATACTAAAAATCCCTCTTGAGGTGGGTTTCCGTGAGTTTCTCTGCATTCTCATTAGGTTTTTGTTCTTCTCTTCTTTTGTAGATAACAACCATCGGGAATGGAAAGCCTCGACGGCGATGTTGCATGCCTAGGCACACGCTGTCGAAGCAGCATCAATGTTGCTTGGTCCCGATGATGCTTTTGTTGAACACGCCACTCCGGTGAAGGTGGGAGATGTGCAAGAGAAATGAGCAAGAGAAGAGAGGAGAGAGAAAGGACGTGAAAGAGTCTGGGGAGATTTTTTTTTTTTTTTTTGAAATAGTTAGGGAAGAGTTTTTATATGAGGGTTTTTATGTGATTTTTCAAAAGCATGTTATTAAAATTTAAACTTTCGTATATGATCAACCGTTTAAGTTGACAGTCGAATACTTACAGCAAGAGAGATTTTTGTTAGTTTTCCAAAAATTGTTTCAGTTTGTAATTAAGTTTCCTGGAGGTAGATCCGGAGGTGTCCACAGTTTGGTTTCGGTTTAAAACCGTCGGTTCCGGTTATGTTGATGGGAGAAACCCTAGCCTAAACCGCCCTACACGGTTTTGGCCGGTTTGACGGTTTCGGTTCCGGTTTCGGTTCCAGTTTCGTCTGATTTTTTTTATTTCTAAAGAGGATGCCACGTGGCAGCCTCTTATCGGTTGAATCATTTAATTTTCAATAGTCCTACCACATGTCGCCTTCTCATTGGTTTGTTTTAAATATATATAAACCGGCGGTTTTAGTCGGTTTTGTGTGGATAAAACCGTAACCGAACCGGACATAACTGGTTTTTAAACTGTCGGTTTCGGCTCCAGTTTCGGTTTCGTTTTCATATTTCGGTTTTAATTTTTAATCACCAGTTTAACCAAACCATGGATATCTCTATATATATCTCACGTGTAATTAGTACTATTTGGATATTAAAATCACAAAAGCAATGCATGCGAGTACATGTCTACCACTGCATACATCTCTTTGTTTCGGTCAGCTAGAAATGATACCAAAAGAGAAGTCAATCATAGCGCAGGCAAGCTTTCTATTTCTTTGATTTAATCACCAATGTGGAATCTCAATAACCTTTACAAGATTGTGGACAGTGAAGTGAATGAACCGGCTGTGATCAATGCAATTTGAGAAAAAGAAAAGCTAGTTAGGCAAACGGCAGACCCTACAAGATTTTAAAAGGAAATCATTAATTAACATAAACAAATCCTATCTTCAAATCAATTCGTTAATTTTAATGATCGACTAACCTTAACAATTAAAAAACCAAATATACCCTTATTATATCATTTCAAACATAAAATATCATTTTAATTAAAATTGAAATATTAAGTTTTTTATAAAAAAAAACAAGATAATCTACTCACGGAAAGAAATAAGAGATCTTTAACGATTTCCTACTTAATGGAAGAGATCTTAGTCGATCTCGAAGATCGTCCTATAGTTTACAGAGAGACTCCTCGTAAAATTAAGGATGTTTCCGTGGAAATAGGTCTAAATAACACTAAATCCAATTGACTTCTTATAACTAAAATCATGTTATTACCTTAAGTTTATACAACACCAAATAAGATGAGTGACAAAAATACCCCCCTTATTTCATTCTTTACTTTCTACTCTTTTTTTTCTTTTTTATCTTTCTTCAACGACACGTCTCTCCACTTTCACTCTATTTTTTTTCTTCCACTTCTTCAACAACACTTATCTCTCAGTTTCTCCTTCAATTTTTTTCCGTCTCTCTCTCTCTCACTTCAGTCATCTTTAGAAATTGAACACTAGAACTTTGATTTGATGTTTAAAATATGATAGAAAGCACTTAAGAGAGAAACACAAAATATTTTCCAGAAATTAAGTCCTGAAAAATTTAGAAAAAAAAAGGGATAGAACACAGATCTAGTAAATAAAATCGAATCTTGACAATTTTTGAGAAATTAAGTCTCGGATCAAGACCAGAGACTTATTAAATCTCTATTCTAGGCTTATTCAATTCTCAAGTCTCGACAAGTCTCTGTTCGAGACTTCTACTGGTTGATAGATTTATTTTTTTTTAATGCTGATGTTCATCTTCTCCAACTCAAGACACACATACACCCAACAGCACAAGACCAACTTCAGATTTTAATTTCTAATGTATTCACCACAAACCTTTCTTAGAAACCTCATTCAAATTCAAATTCAGAATACAACATAAATCTGGAATTGGGCATCGCTTGTCTCCTCTTCCCGACAGAACCCTTGTCGTTGCGTCGTTGGCGTTTGTGGTTGCCGTCGCTTTTTTAGTCTCCGTCGTCGCCTTGCCAATGCCATCACAGCCATCGTCGTCGATTCAAGTTTCAGCCTCAACTCTCAAGGTTTGTCTATGGTCAAGCCAAAGATTAAAAGAAAAAAAAAAAAAAAAAAAACTAATGGAAGGTATAGAGCTGACGTGGCTATAATGTGAGGGTATTTTTATCTTAATTCAAATTTAGGTGCTATTTAAAAGTCCACAAAATATTAATAAAAAAAATTATTTAATTTTTGAAACCATCAATAGATTATCTTTTTTTTATTCAAAATTAAATATATTTCATGTTTAAAAAGATGTGACGGATTGACTTTATAAAAAAATATTTATGTTAATTTAGGATATTATTTTTAAATCTAGAAACAAGAACATCTCTAATACTGGATTAAATTATTGTATCAGTGTTATAATTTAATATTAAGTACAAGACCTATAGTATCAAATAAAATATTATGTTAAATTATGATATATGTTAAATTTGATACAGCATGACACAGTATATCATAAGTTAAATTTGGTATAACAATAAACGTTTTTTTTATTACCTAAATATCAATATTTTTTTTTTAAAATATTAAAAATAATTTACATTTAACGTATATAATGATCAATTATTTTTATTTTCATTTATAATTATTTTATATATTAATAGTAAGTATTAATTATATATAATTTTAATTAACAAAATAACAATAATAAGAATATTTTAAAATGAAATTATATATTGAAATAAAATACTGAATTAATATACTAAATATTAAATTTAACTATTTTTTTATATTAAATTTAATATTTATATTGACACGTACATTAAGGGTAGTAAAAAATGGTTTAAGGGAAAGTCGGTGTAATTAATCCTGTATATAACAGCCTAGAAAAGAATTTGAACTAATGATTGTAATTATCTCCTATTATAACATTTAGAGGTCACGTGACACCCAAACAACAATGAGACATAAAAGCACGTAAAGCTGTTTTCATCAACTTTGAAGACTTCAAGTTGCCTGATACGATCACCTTCGATTTTTGTTCCAGAATCATTCAGATTTCATCCCACAGTCTTGTACTATATTACTATATATTTTGCTTTGCACGTTTTAATTGCATTATTTTATACTTTTCAATAGACGAAAAGTACGGTGTAATGTAATAAGGGCGGCAGTGGGAGTATGGGAATGGTTTAAGAAGGGTGGCTATGGGTGTAGGGGTCCATTGGGATGGGAAGGGTCCCTCCACCCGATTTCTAAATCCTCTCCCACCTATGTCCTCAAACACTGATGTTTCCAAATCCCAATTGAGGGAAATGGGGGATGCGGGTGTTTGATAGGGGTTTCTATGTTACCACCTATGTCTTTCATATCTTTTATTTTTAATTTTAAATTTTTTTAATTTGAAATTTGAAATTTAATCTTTCTAATTATTTGATTCACAATGTTTTGAAATCAAATATAATAAATAATCTAAAATATATAATTTGTTTATTTTAATCTAAAATTAATATAAATAACTATAGTAATATAGTATTAAACATAAATATATATAGAAAAACGGATAGAGAGTAAACGAATGATAGAGTTAAAGTTATTTTATATATATATATATATATATATATATATATATATATATATATATACCCTCCCTCCCTCGTTAAAAGAAATGGGGAAATAGTAGTGGGAGTAGGTTCCTCCACCTTCATTTAGATTTTAAAACAAAAATGGTCTCCAAATGGGGTGGGGGCCTCGTGGTTATAGGTCCCGTGGGGGAAATGTCCATCCCTACAGTCTCTCCACCATCCCTTCTATTTATTTCTTAAAACCCTATATAATATATGGTGCGAGATGAAAATGGCAGATATGTTTTTACCATCCCCATCCATTTATCAAAATTAATTTGTTAAATAATAAGTATACTACCCAAGAATATGATATAATATAGAAAATAATTTTAAAAAATTATTGAAAATCATCTCATAAACACTAAAAAAAATCTAATAACTAAACAAATAAATTCAATAATTTTTAAACATAACATTAAAAGAAAATAAAATAAAATAAAAATAAAAAATATTATATTTGAAACGGAGCAGACTGGGGAGGGACAAGAATTATAAAACTCATCCTCACCCAATACCTATTACGGGTTTTACTATCGATCATCATCCCTACCAAATTGAAATATATCCTCAACCCATAACTGTAGGTACACACGTGGCCTCGTACCCGCGAGTTATTTTATCATCCCTACAATGTAACTTAAACATTGTATTGTATTATTTTAATGTATTTTCATTGTCTAACTAATATATTATATTTGGTGATATCAGATTGTATTGTATTATAAAAGAAAAATATTTTTTCATCCTTTTTTTTCCAACAAATATGGAATATTGATCCAATATGTCTTATGTTGTTAATATTTTTCTTATGATTTTAAAATTATATGGGAAACATTTATTTTATTTATAAAGTATTAATTATTTAATTTGTTTGTTTCAATTCAAAAAAATATTTATTGATCTTTTATATAAAAATATTTATTGATTTAGAGGTCGTTTGTTTTTTTTCACTTAAACTTAATGATTCTGAATTGAACTCATTAAGTTGTTTTATTTATTTTTTTAAGTGGTCTAAAAAAAACAACTTAAGAAATAAAGTAAGAAATACTGACTTTTAACTTAATTCCAAATCAATGGATCATAATTAAAAAATTATCTTCCAAGTCTATCCTCCTAAAGAAGATATATTTCAAAATTTATTCTAATTTGATATGGTATAAAGATATTCCTTTTAACATATTTCTTATTTTAAATGGATTTTAGAAAGAAAAAAAAACTCTAATCACTTCTCATATAGACCAGTGCATATAATTCAATAACCTATTAAAAAAAAAACAATTAACCTTTTGGGATTTTAGTAAAAATGCCCATTTGAGGGCCTACATTACAAACATACCCCATGTAGGCAAAAACTTGTAAAAATGCCCCAAACTTTCAAAAATACCCCAACTTAAATTATAACCACCATATTTATTATCATTATTACTTTTAACCAACCAATGATAAAAATAAAAATAAAAATAAAAGAAGTAAACTAAACATTGTTTACATTGAACTCTTTTTTTTCCCCCTTTGGATGCATAATAGTTTTGATAAGGTGAGTTTTTTTTTTAGGTTAATTGAAATCGTACTTTGGGTCAATGGTGACCCAATCGGGTCACACCTGACCCGAAGACCAATTTCAAAGCTTCTGGTAGAGGGTAACCCAAAGCCATGAAATTGGTCTTCAGGTCACCATTGACCCCGAAGAAAAAAATATATTTAAATAATAATTTACATTCCTTATGTTTGATGTGGTAAAGTTTATTTTAATTGATGTTTTCAGGATTGAAGATGACAAATGTGCAATTGGTTTTAAATTAGGGGGAGGGGAGAATGGAAAAGTGATCACGGTGTATATTGGTACGACGGTCGGAGGGACGGGCATTTGGTTTTCCAATGATGCAAATTATGATCAACTATTATATATGGTGTACTGAGTGATCGGGATTGATAGAAATCATTATCGGGTTACTCTGACGACAGTTGCACAAACCATTTGTCCTAGTTTATCTATTGAGATTATTGATGATGATGATGTTGCGTTGTTGCTGTGCCGAGAGAATGTTGACCCTTTAGTTTGCATAAGTGTTGAGCAAATCGATGATGGCCATCCATAAATGAAGCAGAATTTTCATCCAGAGTCACCTCACCGCCATACCATGCAACTCAATATGATTTCCAGCACACCGCGGATAAGCCTAACACAAATGATCATTTGGATGATATTCGAGAGGGTTTTACAGAAACTACCAACAACAGTAATTCCTCTCATCATCATTTTGGTTTCCATGATACCAAAGAAAATGAAAATGTTTTTGCACATGATATATTAGAACCATAGTCTGACCCTATTCCTGAACAAGTTCCTAATTGGTCTTATGAACAATGTACCCATATCCAGAGGCTCGTTCCACCTCCATGTGCATCATATTCTATTAATTTTGGTGAAGTTGCACCTAGACCTGTTGATATGTGTATTGCAGTGGGTGAATTGTTTGAAAGTAAGCAACAATTGCAATCACAATTAAGTAGGTATGCCCTTGCCAACCGATTCCAGATTAGGGTGATTAAGTCAGACACAACACGTTATAAAGTTCGGTGCATCGTTGATGAATGCAATTGGCGATTGCGTGCAGTAAAGATTGCTAATTCAGATTAGGCTAATTGTCACAGATACCACCCACCCAGACTATGCCCCGAATCGTATGTTTCCCCCTGAATTAATTTTTTAGGCACTAAACCCCATGAACTATTGGAAATTTGCCAAATTGGACGGAAGCCTTATGGAACCCTTGTGCCGTCTCATTTCTCGTCACATGCGCCGAACATGTCTCTGTACGAAGGGGTACAATTGGAATAACATGAAATAAACCCTTTTATATATCGAAATTTTCTCCATTTCTACGAAAGCTTCATCATTTCATTTATTCTCTAAGCTTCTGAAACACCTTCTTCTTCGTTTTGGATAAGGCAAACATTAATGACTTGGATCTTGGGGATTTATACCCAAACTGTTTATGTGGAACAAGAGCTGGACTATGCACACCCTGGACAAATGCAAACCCGGGAAGACATTTCTGGAGTTGTTCAAATTTCAGTGTATGTAGGTGTTTAAATTAGGAATTTTATTCTACCATATGAAGAAAAATATTTAAATCAAACTTTGGTTATTTTTTTGCTTGTCAGGAAGATGAGAATTATGGATTTTTCAGATGGCATGACCTTCCAATTTGTGCAAGGTCTTAACAAATTATTCATGGATTGCGTAAAAGAATCTGGTAGCTAGAGATGAGAATGGGTGAAAGAAAATTTTTTGAAGGCACTAATGAAGATGTTAGTTATGCATCAGCAATGGGAAGAAACTGTTATAGTGATCCTAGAAGAATAAACTTGTTTCATGTTTCGGTTTTATTAATAGTGATTTTGGTGGTTGTTTGACAAACAATATATGAAAAACATGTAGTTAAAAATGGTTTCACAGTATGATAGACCAAGTGTGGTTGTAGAATGTAACAAATGTGTAATAAAATGTACAAACGTTCAAATTTTCAAGCTATGTTTCCTGATTTGCATTGTATCAGAGAATGCACATTGTGTAAGCACTTTTTCCTCATTTCCCTTTTATCAAAGAATTCATGATAAACAAATTCATATAAAAGGATTCCTGAGAATCAAATACATTCACAAACACATTCACATAAATGGATTCATAAGAATCAAATACATTCATATAAGGATTCACATTGACATGTCTATCATCAGAGTTCAAAAGCAAATATGTTCATAAGAAACAGTACAAGAAGAGTTCAAAAACAACTTTGTTCACAAAATGAGGCATCCATAGTAAGTTTGATAATAGACATCCATACTAACATAACACAGGCATCCATATTAACATAACACATTCAATCCATAACATGCATCCATAATAATATAACATAACAAATTCATTCCATAACAGTATTGGTCTTTTTCCTCTTCCTCTTTGGTACAGTTCCAACGTGAATGCTTTCTTGGCTTGGTTGATACCCATTTACAGTACCACCTTCAGTCCTTGCGACAGTTTCAGAGGCCTCTCCATTCATTCCAGCCCTCCTATCACAAGTGCCCCAGTTGTGCCCTTCCTGCCTACATTTCGTGCACCTAATCACTACGTAATCCCTCCTCAACTTGGTTTTCCCTCCAACCCTAACCTCATCAGGTTGCATATTCATTGCCTTCTTTGGTATGCCCTTATGCTTTTTGAAATCTGGACATTGTATAGGTTTATCATTGGTTTTAGGCCACATGCTTGGCCCATTAATGCCATATATAACTGGAGTATACGCCTTTAGAAAGCTTTCCTTCTTGTACTTGATGTATATGAACTGATAAGGGTCACGATTGGAAGTTAATAGGGTAGAAATTCCACGAATACATGGAATCCCAATCAGCTGCCACTTGTTGCAAGCACATGTCTTGTTCTCGATGTTAACCACATACTGCTTATCTCCTGCACCCCTGACTTGATATTTGTGGTTTCCACTGTAATTAGGCTGACATATGCTACTCTCCAGCTTCAGCTTCTCAACAAACTTAAAAACTTTAGGCCTTATGTCATGAGTCCATTCCTCCACATCTGCTCTCTTCCTCACTAACATTTTCATCTAATAGTTCCTGATCGTCTCCATAAGAGTGATCACTGGCTTGTCACTAGCTTGTAGTATCGCTATGTTGAAAGCTTCACACATGTTATTATATAACATATCACATAGTGCAGTGTCTTTGAAGAAGGCCATTGACCAGTGGATATGATCTTTATCAGTTAACCATTTGTATGCATCTTCACTCTCAATCCTTAGCCTCCTATACTCTGATTAAATATGTCAAAATTATAGTAGAATGATTAAACAAGTTTGTAGACAAACATTAATCATAACATGTTAAGCAAAACATGCTCAATGAAACAAACAATTAAGGAAAACAATGGCAGTAAGTTAGAATGATTACCCTTGTTCAGTGGTAGACTTTGCAGCACCCCACGGTAACTGTTTCAGAAGCAAGCCCTAGCGTTCAGTTTTGAAATTATTGTCAAAATGTTTGACACAAAACCTATGTTCAGAGTTTGGAAACTGTTTCCCAATAAAAAATATCAACCCTTTTTGTTTGTCAGTGATTCATACAACACCATATGCATTGTTGAGCATTAAATCATCACCCAATAGCTTTAGAAACCAAGACCATGTGTCCCTACACTCGGACTCCACTAACGCATATGCTACTGGGTACATCTGGTTGTTTGGATCAACACCAATGGTAGTAAGTAGTTGGCCAGTGTGAAATCTTTTGATGAAAAAGCCATCCAAGCCTAAAATTGGCCTACATCCCTCTTTCCATCCCTTCTTCAAAGCAGCCAGACATATGTATAGCCTTTCAAACCTTGGATTCCCATCACCATCTCCTTCAGAACACTTGATCACAACTGTACTTCCTGGGTTCATCCTTCTAATCTCTTCACCATACTCCCAAATTTTGGAGTATTGCTCCTTAACACTGCCCCATATCATTTTTTAAGCCTACGGATAGGGTGACATCGAGTCACCATGTCCCAAGATTTTTTTGAAGCCATAAAAAAGTTTAAGTCCAGTTATAGCATCAAATGACAATAAGACACACCAGTCTCTTCTCCCTCATCTCAATCCCATCCCATTGTTCCCAAAATCTATGTTAATTGGGTCGTCCTGACCAGATGCACACAAGATTCAGGTAGGCTTAACCCGAAGGTTCTAATGGTTCCAAAAGAAGGATTTCGGGATGGGTTGACCGGTGACCCAATTTGAGTCACCCCATCCCGAAATCCTTCTTTTGTTAGGTTTGAAAATTAAAATCCCAAAATTGAAAATCAAACACTTTCAACTCAAAAACCATAAAATCCTAAATCAATCCCCTAAATCAAACCTATCTAACTAAAAATTGGAAAACTCAAACAACAATTTCAACTCAAAACCATAAAATCCTAATTGTTAGGGTTCGAAACTCAAATTACCTGAAATCGAACTCGAAACAGCATTGACGAAGGCGAAACCAATGAAGATGTTGCAACAACAGCGGCTAACTAGAACATGATAGCGATGTCAGCGACGGTAACTGGAACGGGATGTAGTGTGATCGGGATGAGGTGATAAGAGGTTTGGGATGGTTTTTGGGCAAATGAGAGTGAAATTGGTTTTTTTTTGAAAGATAAGTGTAACATGGTCATTTTAGGGTATTTTTACAATTGGATTTGATTTTAGGATATATTTGCAAGTAGATCCCTAAAATAGTGCACTTTTGCTTAAAACCCTTTGTATAATAATAATAATAATAATAATGATAGAATAACACAAGGTTTTACTATTGGGGTAATTGTAAAAACATACCCTGTGTTTAGACCTAATTACACATATATAGAGCTTTCGCTCATAATTACACAAACCTCCCCTATTGTCAGTTAACTTCCATCCAAATTAATGGTTGACCAACTTATTGGTTTAAAATGTCTAAAATGCATTTGGTTATTTTTTTTAAAAAAATAATGCCCTTGGTTATTTAATTATCCCTAAAATAAATAAATTAAAACTTAATTTATATATTCACTGAAAAAAGAAGAAGAAATAATCTAATAAGATTTAGATTTGCCTCCATTTGATCATATCTCTGATAAAGGATGGAAGAGATCTGTTGGATCTTCTCCATAGATCTCCTCAATCGGATAAAGATCAACAATCGGAGATCCTTCGATCGTAGGATGTCCAACATCGAAATTCGTACGAAGCCAATGTCGTTCAACCCACACGAGAGCTTGCCCGTTTAGACTGTCCCATTGGTTATCTTGTGTTTATGATTTTTATTTGTTACTAGATTTGTTTGCAGTGGTATTTGATGCCAAACAATGAACTGGATTTTTTCGATTTTTGTTGCTTATATCTTTAATTTCGGTTTCTTTTTTCCCTCTTGTTGAAATGTACGATTTCTCTCTCAGTTTATACCTATTCCTTCTCGTTGAAAACCCACAATTCTCTCACGCTTTTTGTTTGCTTGTCTTTGCTCTTATTGAATCAGACAAACAATTAGTTTGAAATCCACTGTCTTTGGATAACAAGTAAAATTGGGATTATTTCGATGATAAAGATGAAAATGGATGTTTCCGTTTAAAGATTGATTTTTTTTAATAGAGGTGAAGATAAGGTTTTTTTTTTCTTTTCAAGATGAAGATGAAGGTTTTTTTTTTTAAATAATAATATGAAAATAGTTATTTTCAATGGCATAGATTATATTATGGGGGGAGAAGAATAAATATCCTCCATCCATTTTTTTAAAATTAATTATTTAAGTATTGTATATTAATACTGATTCCATTATTAAGTCAAAAAGACATTTTTGCCTATCGGTCGTTAGTTTCTAATGGTGCACTACTAACTGCATGTGCGGTTAGGCTTGAAAATATGGGTCACGACACAACGGGTTGACACGAACCCAAAGAATTTGGGTTGGGTTAGGTTGGGTGGAGCTAAATGGGTTCGGGTTGGTAAACGGGTTGACCCGTTTAACCTGTTTAATAAACGGGTTAGGTTGGGTTGGGTTTTATAAACGGGTTGGCCAGTTGACACGATTAGTTTGGGGAAAATGTGTAACTTAAAATTAATTGGGAGAATACTTGCAACAACAATTATAGTTCAATGATAAATAACTAATTTTTACATTGTTTTAACTTTCACCTTGCAATTGTCAATAATTTACGAATATGAAGTTTGAAGACCTCAACAGTTAAACTATCAGTCTTTATTTATCATTTTTATTAGTTTTAATTGTTTTATTTTTTATATATATTCTATCATTTGTGGATTGTATAAACTTTATAGTCTTTTTGTTGCTCGTCTAAATTGAGATGTGGTTTAGTTGGTTATTATGTTGGTTTTTTTAAGGATATTTTTAGTTTAGATTTATATTATATTTTTAATAATTATTAATATAGAAAAAATCAAACATATTATAAACGGGTCGGGTTGGGTTATAAGTTTATTAAATGGGTTGGGTCGGGTTTGAGAAGTTCAATCCGTTTAATAAACGGGTTGACCCGACACGACCCATTTAATAAATGGGTCGTGTCGGGTTTGGTCCAACCCGACCCACGAACCCGTTTTGCCAGGCCTATGTGCGGTCTATGTAATTATGAACAAAAGTTCTATACACGTTTAATTATAACTAATGCTAGGGTACGCTTGTGCAATTGTAATTTATTATGTGTTATTATTAAAAGATATTTCGTACTAAAATATGTGATAAAAAAAATTACAAGAATGTGTAAATAATGAGAATAATTATGGGTGTTGACAAATAATAGAACAATTATAAATCATCCTCGTATCCGTTGGAATGAATAATATGAGAATTCTTTAGTAAATTGAATATATTACCATGTTGAATAAGAGCTCTTTACCGCCCAGGAACATTGAGCGCACTATAAGAAAAAAAGGTTATTTGAATGATTTTTTTCGTCCCAATGGCTCAAAATTCAACCCTACAGATTTATTGGAACGAACAAAATCCGTCTCAAATTCAGTCGCCTCAGGTGGGTCGTAATAGCCTCTTTGGGACGAAAATTTAAATTCGTCTCTAAAAAATACATAATGCGACAAAACAAAAATACATTAAAAAATTCGTCAATTTGGAACGAATTTAGGGAGGATTAATTTCAAATTTGTCCCTAAAGAGTACCTATAGATTTTTTAAGGGCATGATTTAGGGACAAAATAAATCATCCCGAGGGAAAAAGAAATCAACATCTTGAACTCGTGACCCATCAGGCATGCCACACATCATTACACACACTACCACCACCCTACACATCGCCACTCACTAGCACAACCCACCCATTATAGCCTTTCCACCACTATCTTTGGTAGGTCTTGAGCTCACCAAATGTTTCAACTTGTTATTAGTTGCACAATATTTATATATAACCTATAAGGTTGTTAAATTTCCAGTGATGATTTTAAATCGAACTCTTATTGGAAAAATCAATTATTTGATAAATTTAAAATTTTATTCCTCTAATCAAAATTTTAATTTCAATGATAGCCCCTCCACACCTAGTGGTCAAGGGTTCGAGTCTCACCATACGCAGTTTACAAACATGTGTGAGGAGTTTTCACTCGGATTGTGGGGGCAGCCTTCTCTTCGGTTGTGAGAGTTGTAGTCCATATGTAACCTCTATCCGATAGTGAGAGTAGTATTCTAGGTCATGCTTGTAGAGTCTAATTAATCTCGTTAGAGTCCAACGGTGTTTGTATTTAAAAAATGATAGACATATTATAAAATTTTAATTTCTATTGGGACAATTATTTTTCGACATTTTATATTGGATGGTGTAGAGCTAAAACCATTACACTACAAAACTTCAATTTTGATAAATAATGCACAACTATTTATATATAATGTAAATATGTTATTAATTTTTTTAATAAAATTAAAATTTCATGTATTGAACAAATTTTTTAAAAATTGTTACTTGATAATTTAAATTGATTCCGGTAATCTTTGTAATTATTTTGTATGATATACAAATGGCTATTAAAAAAACATTTATTAGATAATATTTTTTTTAAAGTATTATATCAATGGTTACAAGAATGAATTAAGAATGAAACTCCTAGTTCATTAGAGATTTCTCTCCACATTTGCGATCAAATGAATAAATTCATCATAAATTACGTTGTTGCAGATGGGTCACAATAGGTTCTTTGGGACGAAAAATAAAATTCTTCCCTAAAGACTACCTATAGAGACGAAATAATATAGGAACGAAAACAACCCCCCTGGTTTATTTGGAACCCTATCGTCCCACTACACACCCACCCCCACCTCACTCTTATCACAACCCTCCCATCACAATCGAGCCTCATTTAAAGTTTAGCGTCGAACCACTTACCTGAAACTAAAGCAAAACTTATCCACTTTACTACTGTTTCAAATTTATTAATTAAAACATACTATTTATATATAATCTCTATATGTTATTAAATTTTTATTGTAGATTAACTCCAATTTTTTTTTCTTGTTAAAAAATATTTATTGTAGCATTTAATTAAACTATTTTTCTCAAATCATATATTTTCAGATGAAATGGTCCATCGTTAATCGTACACGGCATAAAGAGACTTTCTTTACATTTTTCAATTTAATCGATTTGAATTCCTATCAAAAAAAAGAAGGAAAAATGTACAACAACTTTTCTACAAAGTAGTTTTGCATTTTAGATTTTTATTTATTATATTTACAAATATATATATATATATATTCATAATTTTTTGAATTAATCTATAGTAATTAATATAAAAAAGTGAAGCAAATTTAATTATGATCTTTGTCTATTAGGAAAAACTTTAAAAAATAAAGATAAAAAATGAAAAATATAATTCCGATAAATCATTATCGGTAATAAATATTATTTTTATCATAATAAAATAACGTCTATAATTTTTTTTCGTTTCTTTCCAAAACAAATGTCAAACATTTTTGGGATGAAATTTTTTAGTCTCAATAGAAATTCTACTAGGACGAATGATTTTTTTTGTCCCAATACACATCCTATTGGGACAAATTATTTTCGTCCCTAAAAGTCTCATTATTTTTACATTTTTTATGGACGAATAATTTTTTTCGTCTCAATAGACATTCTATTGGGACAAATATTTTTCGTTCTTAAAAGTTTTGTCGGGTTTGTCCTTTTTAGAGATGAATAATTTATTTTGTTCCAATAGACGTTCTATTGGGAGATTTTTTTTTAATCCTAAAGGTTTCTTTACGTTTGAAATTTTTAGGGACGAATATGTTATTGTGTCCCAATAGATGTTCTATTGGGACGAATAAAATTCATCCCAATAAATTTCGTCCCTATAACCCAATTTTCATGTAGTGGCTGTGAGTTAGACATAGGGTTGCATTTAGGGAAATGAGGATGGATATAGGTCCCCCTATCCCTATCCCCATCCCCATCCCCACCCCTACTTCCCATCCCCACCCCCATCCCCATCCTCATCCCCATCCCCATCCCCATCCCCATCCCCATCCTCATCCCCACTTCCTAGACCCTTCACCATTCCCACTAATTTCTCCATCAGGAGGAAATGGGGTTGAGAAATTTTTTGGGGAGGTATCTCCATCCCCAACCTGAACCCCAGTTTTTCGTTTTCCCCATTTTCCATCGTTTTCCTGTTTGACTAAAAATTACAAATTAAAAAAACAAAAACAAACATTCTAATACAAACATTTAGATTTTAGGTTTTGACTTTTGAAGTTAAAAGATAATGAGTTTATATATATATATATATATATATATATATATATATATATATCATATTAATATATTTATATATTTTTTAAGAAAAATAAGGAAATGGGAATGGGGGAGAGTCTCTCCGTCTCCATCCTCACTTTAATATATTTGTGGAAAAAATGAGGAACTGAGGATGAGGGGTGTCTCCCCATCTACATTTTCATTTTAATTTAGGGATGAAAATCATCCTTATCTCCACCCATTTTCTTATCTTTCTCTAAAGGAAATTCCAAATAGGGATAGGTTATAGGGACGTGGGGATTAGGGATGGGAGGGAAACGTGCAACCCTATTTAGGCAGGTGAGATTTGTACATCCTAGAGCAATGTTTTTAATGCATTTTCCATTATTGGTATTTTATCATATATTTAAGGATCGTTTTAGCTTAGAAAGAGAATATTTTATTTAGGGAGAATATTTTATTTAGGGAGAATATTTAAAATAATGTATCAGATTTACTTTTTTTTTTTGTTCCTTCATATTTATTTCCGTATCTGTGTTCTATTTTACTAGATTTTATTGCTTTAGGAAATAAATGCTAAATTTATTTATTTGGAAATTGTATTAGAGTGGTTTCGTGTTGTGAAATCCAAAATTATCTTGCTTTAGCATAAATTATGGGGAGGGATTGAAGGATATAATTTTTTATACGATTTTTCCGACTATTGATTTATGAGATTTATGGATTTAAATGGTTTAGATTTAATAAATTGATTTACATTTTATTTTCTTTTCCTTTATTTATCATTAATTTATTTTCTTTTCTCTACCCTCTTTTATAAATTCACTTTCCTAATTAAAATCTAATTAATATTTCCGCATCCTCTTTCTTATGTTATTTTTCTTCTTCCGTTTTAATTTTCTCTTCTTCATTTCTCTTATATGTTCCATTTTGGTGCGTTTGGTACGCGGGGCAGGGCGGGACGGGACGAGATAGGACGAGTCAACTTTTTGTTGTCCCACGTTTGGCTCGCCATTAGTATGGGACGGAACAGAACAACATGGGATAAAAACCATAAAAACTTGTTCAACCTTAGACCCTCGGTCAGACTTGTCCCATGCATGGGACAAGTCACGAAAAGACATTTTTACCCTAAAAACTTATAAAAATTACAGATTTATCCGATATAAATTAAAATCCAAGCCCTTTCCCTTACTCACTCTCGCCCGCTCGTCTCTCTCTTTTCTTTGTCTCAACCAATACTCAGTCTCTCTCCCTCTCAACCGTTGCTTGGCCGCCGGCTAGGAGCTGCGATATCCCTCTCAGTGACCCTCTTCTTTCTCTCTCTCTCTTTCCGTTTGACATCTTTTGATTTGAGCCGATCTGGTGGGTTTTCGATTTGGGATTTTGGGTTTTCGATTTAAGGATTTCGATTTTGGATTTTGTGATTCTATTTTGGGTTCTCGACTTAGGATTTTGGGATTTTTGGGATTTCGATTTAGGGTTTTGATTTCTTTCACCATTTTTTTTTTTGCCAATTAGTTTGTTTATTTGTGGAATTATTTGCGCTTCTTTTTGTGTTTTAGGATTTAAAGAGATTTGGTTTTTCTTGATTTTGGTTTTTCTTGTATTTCCTGGAAAAAAAAAGTCTATATCTCTGGTGGATTGATGTACATATATTTCACGTGAATAAATTATTTGGTTGTGTTTTGTATGCGATGAAAGTGCGTTTACAGATTTGCATGCAATTTGATCAACCTTTAGTTGAATTTTGATTTTCTGGTTTTGCGTTTTTGTTCGCAATCCTTCATTTTTTTTATTCGAAAAGTGTTTGTTTTTGATCGATTTGCTTGATTGGATCATAGATCGAGTGGTTTTTCAGTAGCTGGTGTGATCAATTTATGTGTTCTGTTCTTTCATGTCTGGATTTATTTTCGTTTTAACGTTGATTTTATATATTTTTTGGAGTTTCGATGAATTAAATGTGACAGATCTAATTTTTTCCTCCTCGGATGACTGTAATTTAAAGTTTGATTTCATATATATGCGTTTTTTCAAGGTAAGTTATTTGATTCATATGTATGCGTTTTCCAAATGTGACAGATCCTGTTTGTTGTAGCCGTTTTGTTGATTTGTTTGTGTTCTCCCAGGGTTTTTTACATTCACCTTGGCTTGTTGGTTTGTTGTTCTTATCTTTAATAAACCATTATCGTTAAAAAAGAAAATACTTGATAAGTTGTTTTTGCAAAATCTGCAATTTGAAGTATGCATATGGGACAAATTGTGAATCTCCATTACTGCAAGAAGATGTTAATGCAATACTGATTTTGGTACATGTGAACTTAACAGTGGAGTTATGTTTTGTGAAATATATTCATATTTGGGTACCGAAATTAATCAAATGAGTTTGTATTTATCGTTAGAAAACAGACTTGTAATTTGACTAAAAATTGCACAGAACCTAATATAGAGTACCTGATGTCGTGATGGCTACGGTTTTAAGTGAGATCGTCTGATCCATTAAAATTGAATATAATTAAGTATTAAAATTGAGTATTAAAATAAGCAACAGAATAATCTCCGAGTCATCCATTGACAATAGCCAACTCTTCTCTCAACTCTTCTCTCTCACACCCTGCATATAATTTGTTAAGATATCTACTTTTCCTCTTAAACACTACTTGTGTATTAATTCTGAAGAGGAAGTGTTCCTTTTGTGGAGTTTATATACAATAGCCAACTCTCCTCCCTCACATTCTTGATGTGTGGTTGAATAATTAAAATTTGAAATTGTAGGTCAATAGGTTATGAGTAAGATTTATATGTAATTAGTAATTACATGTATCTAAAATATATTTTTCTTTTCCATTATTCACAATTATAAACATGTAAAATTTAATAATAATTTTATTTAAAAAAGATCAAGGGAATGACCACAATATTATTAATTGATATTATTATTAAAAAATTGAGGGGATTACTATAATATTATTATTATTATTTGGAAAAAAATTAACATGGCTTCCAAAAAATTATTAATTAAATTATTTTTCAATTACATTACTATTATTTTTGTTAAATGTGATATATAAAAATATTAATTTAATAAAATAAAATAAATACTGACTTGTCATGTCCCATATGTTACTATTATGTGGTAACAAACATTGGACATGATAAGAAGGGCACTCTGGTCATTTGAATCTCTTGTCTCGTCCTGTCCCAGCCATATCAAACCCATAACAGTACAGTGAACAGTTCTGATCCAGGTTTATCAAACATAATACAGAACAACCTGTCTTATTCTGTCATGTCCCGTCCCATCCCACCTTATCCCGTCATGTCCCGTCCTGTTCCGTCCCATGTTCGTGCTAAACGCACCCTTTCTTTCCTATTACATTTTTCTCTTTTCTTTTCATTCATAATTCTATTTATAAAAAGCCAATTCATTGTAAACTAAAAAAGTCAATTCGTTGTCTTTAATTTATAATTCTATTAGATCGATAAACTAAATCGTCGTTCAACACGACATGGACAACAAAAAAAAAAGAAAAGAATTATAAACAGCCAAATAATTATAACCGATAAAAACAATAGTAAGAATTGAAAGTAAACCATATATATTGACCGTAGATTTCTGCTTAAAAAAATGTCATTCATTAATCTATTGCTTGGAATTAAAAAATACTATGTAAAAGTATAAAAATAATATATATTTTATAGGACCGTTTTTAGACATTTTGATACCCGAATCATTTAATGAAATTGAGACCCCATATAAAAATTAGAACAATACTTGAGTATTGACCGGTCAGTATTTAGTACACAAAATGCTGACCTCACCGATGGAAGTGTAGCACGTACCTCTTTTTTTTTTTTTTTTTTTTTTTACATTTATCTTACAAATTGAACCACGTGCTACACTCTGATTTATAGGGTCAGTATTTTGGATATTGACTGATCAATACTCAAGTACTATTAAAAAAAAAAAATATCATTAAGTAAAGATTAACAAATAAATATTAGCAATTTAATTGGACTATGTTAGTAAAGAAATGTTAGTAAAGAAAGTGGATTCCGACGGAGTCACGGAGAGAGTGAGTGACAATTTTGATTAGGTTATCAATGAAATGTTAGCAATTCAATTGTACTCTCTTTAAAAAAAAAAATCAATTGGACTCTCAAATGATTTAAAACTAAGTATGATATGTTAGAATCAATTGGGTTTTGATGTTTATTTCTTTTAAAATGAATTAGATATATATAATTGGGTCTTATTAAAAAAAAGTAAAACAATGTTTAAAATTGAACCCTTCTTATACTAAAATAAATTGGATGTGAGACCTCAAAAAAAAAAAAAGCAGATTGGACGATTTGGGGCCTTAGCAAAATACTGGGTTTCTTGTACGGCCCCGATATTTTGTAGCTTACGGTTGTTGGAAAGGAGAGAGAAAATAATAATGAGGGTTTTCCTTTTCTATTGAGTTAGCTTAAAACAATTTAAATTTATGATTTTAATATCTCAACCACTCATGTGTAATCATTCATGTGCTTTTAATACAATGATTGAGATTTAAATATATTTTTATAGTTCTTAGATTAAAAGAACATAGATGATTTAGATATCGGAGTCAACATTTTAAATAATAGATTTAACTTGATTTAGTTTGACACTTTTCCAATTGATAGACAAAAAAGTATAATGGGGGAGAAAATATTAGTAAATTAAATTTAAGAAATCAGAATCCAGGGGAGAATAGAGGAAATAAGAAACATTAATGATAGAGCGACAGGAAAGATTAAGAAAAAAATTAATTAAATCATAATCATCCAAATTTTAGAGTTTTCTTTTTAAACAATTTTTTTTATAGATTCTACTCATTCAAGTGTTATAAAATAGTGTTAATTCTCGTATAAAATATTGTGTTCCCAATCCACCATAATAAATTATTATATACATGAGGAAGTGAAACCTATATTTTCTCGATCACGAGATAATTTTGCTCAAAATAATCGATTTTTATTAGTACCAATTAAAAAGTAATAAATATATGTTCAAAATGTAACCAAAAAACATTCCGACTAAAGCTTAAATGGAAAAACAAACCCAACTCTATAGCATTCATGATTTTTAAATCGACAAAAACAAGAAATATTCAAAGCTAATTGGAAAAATATAATATTGAGTTATGTCCAAAAATTGATGGACCATTCCTAAACAAACTCAAATGAACAAAACTTAACGAAAAAAAGAAATAGCTAAAATATGTATGAAATCGGAAAAACTGAAAGACAGAGGACAAATCAGTCTTTTTATTTTTTGGGAAAATAACAACCCATTACACGGGTAAACCGGTAACTTTTGAAGGGCTCCGGACGTCATTTGCCCATTGTAGTGTGTACTCCTTACATTTAATTCATTAAAAAAATAATTAAGAATTGCATTCAAATTCATATCAAACTTTAAAATTTCACGAGCTACAAAGAGTATACGTTGGTCCGATGGTATGTATTTGACACCTACTCTATTAGAGTTGTATTCATATTTAAATTCTAAATTTTTTGTAATTGTTTTAAAAATAAATTATCACCAAGTGCCACATCCGTCCATAACTAAGATGGTTGTACGCTTTTTGCTTTACATTTAAGTCATTTTTGTTAATCCAATAGAACCACAACATACAGGATTACGTCCGTATAGACTCTAACTCGATATATGTCAATTTGAGTCATATTCATATTTAAATCCTAAATTTTTCGTAATTGTTTTAAAATAAATTATCACCAAGTGGTACATCCGTCCATAACTAAAATGGTTGTGCACTTTTTGCTTCACATTTAAGTCACATTTGCTAATCCAATAAAACCACAACATATAGGGTTACGTCCATATAGACTCTAACTCGGTATACATACATACATATATACATACATATATATATATATATATATATATATATATATATATATATATATATTTACAGTAATGTTCACATGAGTGTATACCTAATTCAAAGTAGTTAAATCCAATTACCCATATTTAATATATTCATACAAAAAATCCATGAGTGCACACTCATGTGAACACTACTATATATATATATATATATATATATATATATATATATATATATATATATGAGTATCGATATTGACATCCATAAAATTTATTAATATACCCATATTTTAGTAAAAAAAATTAATTACACAAATATTCCAATAGAAATTTATGAATAAGAACAAATTACTTTAATTAAAAATAAACCAAATACTATACACTCATTAATTACACTCATATCTTCAACCATATTTCATTATTAAAAAAAAAATACCTTAAAAAAACTTATGATAAACCCTGACATATGATAAATCCTAATTTTTATGATACACCATAATTAGACTCTAATTTTATTTCAAGTATCAAACTTTCTTATTATCACATGATTATTATATTATTTTTATTTTTCTTTATTGTATAGTTATGAACTTTATCGATAAACAATTTTTTTTTTAACCATAGCCGTAGATATTAACATTTTTTTTTTCCTAAGATAGTCAGATATCAATAAGTTTTTTTTTTTTAAAAATAGCTGTATAAATAAGATAATTTTAGATTGAAAATCTCGATCCCATATACGGTTCCATATATTCCCTTTTATAAAGCTCATACATTCGAGATATTTTTAAAAGTAAATTGGATCATCATTAGAAGAGAATTTGATTTAAAAAAAAAGATTTTTTTTATATAAATTGGATAGGATAATGATAATAATTGAAGAGTAATTATAAATAATATGTATTAAAATTAATATATTTATTTCAGTAAGGGTACTATTGACATAATAATATATACTTACAGGAATATTTATTTTTTAAATTATATATATAAATGAACGTACTAATTAGGGATGACAATTTGACCCGCACCCGCGGGAACCCGACCCTGTAGGGTAGGGTGTGGATGGTGAATTTATGACCCGCAGACCCTCGAACTCGTTTAATAAAAAATCTGATGGGTTTGTGGGCAGGTGCGGGTTGAAAAAACGAACCCGCAGGTTGGACTCGCGAACCCGCATAAATAACATACTTGTATATAAATATACATAGGCATTTGAATTATTTTTTATCGTTTTATTTTTATGTTATTATTGTTTTGTAATATATCAAGTAGGGAAATAGAAATGGAAATTTAATTCAATTAAGTATTAAATATATGATTACATGTGGAAATTTACAAATGACGAATCGCGGGTTCGCGGGTTCGTTGGTTGCGGGTTTGTGGGTATCCTGTTGGTGAATCATCCACGTGTGAACCCACATTGTTTTCGCGGGCTCACAGGTGAGGGTATAGGTGCAGTCATAACCCGCGGGTTCAAACCCGTCCGTGAACCCGCTTACCTACGCAAGTTCGAGGGCGGACGTGGGTGAGGAAAATTTTCACGGGCAAAACTCACCCGAACCCGACCCGCTGTCATCCCTAGTACTAATAACTTTTTATGTGTATCAATATTCTCACCCTTTATATAATCTTATGAGGTATATATAATTTATGAGGTGTAGCGAGTCCATATAGAATTCTAATAGATACGTATATTTATTTATCTATAGTGAAAGGTGCGAGAGGTATGAATAAAGAATAAAAAAAATGTGAAAAAGGAAAAAAAAAAGAATGGAAAAGGAAAGAAGAATAAAATAAAAAATTTAAAAGGAAAGAACAAATTCCCTCCAAATGATTGGATGGATAGAAGCCAGAGAACAAAGAAGTGATGAGCCCGCCAAAAAGGCAATCCTGACGGCAAAAAAAAAAAAAAAAAAAAAAAATCTCTCTTCTCGATTCTGATTCCTCTCTATATATAGCTCCATTCGTCCCCCACTCAACTCTCAACTCTCAACTCTCAACTCTCAACTTCACTCCTCTCTCTCTCTGCAATTCCGCTTCACATCTTTCAGGTTTGTTTCCTCTCTCTCTCTCTCCCTCCAATGTCTCAGTGAGGAATTTAACGTTTTTGTTAATTTTGATCTATGTGTTGTATATATACTACTTCGATTGTTTCGAATTTTTTATAAATCGACGTCTATGGTTAATATTAATTTTGCACTTGCGATTTGATATCGAGTGAGTGATAGAGAGAATTATTTTGTGGTTTCGTTTAGTGATATTCCGTATTCTTAATTCAATTATATAGATCTCGTTTTCGTTAATGTCCTCCCTTTGATTGATGAGGAAAAAAAACTGAATCTCTTCTATTGATTCAATTTGAGCTTCGTTTTTTATTTTTGGTTTTAGGTTTTTTTTTTTTTTTTTTTAATCTCTGTATTGAATATACTACTTCTATTGTTTACGGTTTTTGATTTGGATTTGTGATTTGATTTCAAGCGATAAAGAGAATAATTTTGTGGTTTGGTGTAGTGATGTTCTGTTTTCTTCAATAGATGTTTTCGTTAATGTCCTCTATTTGATTGCTAAGAAAAAAACTGTAGAAGCAAAATAAAATTATGAATCGCGTCTAATTTGTTGTTTTAAAATGTCGAAATCGAGGTTTTTTTTGTGATCTCAGATGGTTAGAGAATGACATAAATTTCAGTTTCTTCCTATTTGTTTTCTTTTGCTTCGACTCGTGAACAATGTTAAAATTTTCAGTAGAGGCTCGAAGCAAAATCTAAAGAGTCTATGCAATCGGTTGAAGATTTTAGTTTGAATTCCTATTAGCACTTTCTTCTCGGTAAGTTTAGCTTAAACTATAAGGATGTTACAGATAATTTAGTTGAAAATTGATTGCTTGGATTGTTATATACTGTTGTTTGTTACTGTCGAAATTGAAATTAGGCAGACAAAAGTCCCTTTACTATTTACCAAGAAATTCAACAATTATGCATGAATAGCAATAATTTTACATTCGTAACACAGTTCCACTTAGTGAGTTTCCTGGAAAATGCTTTTAAAACATTTGTTATTATAGACTTCATTTTATCACTTGTTGTCTCTTAAAGTGGTGATGTGATTTTCCTTTTATTAAACTAGATTTTAAAGAGATTCTCTTCCACCGTTGCACTTACTAGAAAAAAATACTATTAATATTGATAAATTATTTGCCTATTAGAATAACCTAATTATAAAGTCCTAGTGCATTTTTCTTATTGGTAGGCCACAGAATCTGTAAAAGGTGTCAGCATAGAATTTGATTCTCTTGGTAAGAGTAAGAGAATAGATATCTTCTGTATATATTTCCTTTTTATATATATATATATATATATTTTTAAAAAAGAGTCAAATCAGTAAAGTTGTATGCTGTTCAAAAAGAACAGAGGGTTATGTTAATGTGATACAACACTTGTATCATGATAATCTACTGTTAGTTTCATGACAATTGTACCTCTCTAGCATGTTGTGTTGTTTGGTCTGTAGTTAGATGTATTTCTAGACTCTGGTACCATTTGAATTCTTATTTCGTAGTAAACTACGAAATTCTTTGAGTAAGTCATATTCATCTCATGCTTTGGCATCTCAGTGTTCTTGATTAGTGATTCAACATTGCCTTGTTAAGCTGATTTAATTTGATTTGTAATTGAAGAATATTTACTCAAATTGTCGTGGCCATGTTTTGCAGTCTCTAGCTAAGCTACCCCTTTATCACTCATTTTGAATTTAAAATGAGATATTTTTGCCAGAGCGTCACTTTCGAACACATACTGTATTATTCAATCAGTTTATTGTAGTATGTTAAATATTAAGAAGTTTTTGGTCCACACTCCAAGATTTCTGCCCAGAAGATGTTGCTACATTGGGTGGTTAAGAACATCTTATCAGGTGATTTAGATTTTAGGACCGAGAGTGAGAATATCTTTCGAAAGTGGACCCCTTAAATTTGTGGGTACCAACCCCTTGTGCATGCATGACAAATATGTATGGCTTTATTGCTAACTTTCACGGCCTCACGGGCACTCGTACTCTGCAACCAAATATCTCTTTCTGACTACTAGACCAATAATACTTATTCCACTTGTCTTCCTTTAGCAGGAAAACAGCAGGACTTCATACGGGTCTTTCATGTCAATATCTGCCTCCATTTTCTCTTTTTATTTGGTCTTATTCCTTCAATTAATCACATTCATTATGTTTGGACCGTTTGGTCATGGTCCCGTCATCCCTATTCAAATATCCATCTTAACCAATAATGAGATAACTGATTTGTAATTATTATATAGAACATGAGAAGACGATATTAAGAATAATATAATTTTACTTATGTTTTTTTTTCAGGAAGATAATTAGGAGATATTTCTACTGTTCATTGTCAATATTGCTGTTGCCATAAAGATTTTTCCTCTCCCAATTGAACAAGTCAACAAAAGTGGAGTTTTCTTGGAAGTGTGGTATGTATATAAATACTTTATAGAATATAGTTATTTTACTGTGATCTTTATGAGATAACATTCAAAGAAAAATGAAAGAAAAAAAATAAAAACAAAATAGAGGTATCTTATAGGTTTATTAGGACATCTTAGTCCACAGTTCACAAAATTTGAATTTAGAGATGGGTAGGAAGTCATTTCCCATTCACTGGCTTTAAGGTAGATGCCACTATGCCAGTGCTTTCTAAAACAATATAATTGGTGTCAATGTTATCTGTTTCCTTTGAGGGTACCACACAAATTTCTCAAGCAATCGGTCTGTCTATTTGGTGTTGAGTGTTGACTTTTGAAATCATTCTTTAATTTGAAATTAGTTTCCTCTCCCAAAGGCCAATTTCTTGCAAATATTGGTGATTTGGTGGGTAGTTACTAGTTGGTTTACTAACTGCCAAATGGCTCACTCAGCTCCCCACTTATATTTAGGTCCCATATTGTGGATAAACATAATGACCGCATTGCCAACATTTCATCGATATGACTGATCCTGTGATGCACGCTAACTATTCATAATGAACATTTGTTTCCCTTGATGTGGTTGCTCACTTTCTAAAATTTCTGAACTTAACAAAAATCTTTCATAAGTTTGGATGAAGCCCTCAAAATGATAGATATAAAACAAATACGGAGATTACTTTTTTTTTTTTTTGTGTAAATATTATATAGAGTGTGAAATGAGAGATTGTTAGTGATTACAAAACGGTAGATGAGATTTTTTTTTTTTGATAATTTAAGGATTTAGAAAATATCTATTGCGATGATCATATGAAATCTCATAGAATCGTTTATTTTAAACCTTTTTTTGGACATAGTTCAGACCATTTTGTTGTGGAGGTTTCTGATAAATTTTACAAAAAAATGGTAAATGCTTTCAATTCTTTTAGAAAAGATTTATGATTATGTTGCAAATTGTAGGATGGTTACTTATATTAATTAAACCTTATATGAAATAAAATTACATAAGAGTTGATAAAGTCTATTATCATTATATAAGAGCTTTTAGGTTTAAATATGGTCTTGAACTCTTGAACTCTTGACTTATATTTGTATTTTTTTTTTCAAAAAAAAATAAAAATTACCCAGGTAAAATCATTTTACCTTCACTTGAATTTTGAAACATTAAATTAATTAAGTAAATAAAAATAATAAAAATCTGATAAAAATTAAAAATTAAAATAATTTTATTGGAGCCCACCCCTTATGGCGGCAACCTCCTCCATCTTCGGAGGAGGCCGCCTGTTTCTACAATAAAGCTACTTTCAATTGTGGCCTTTAATATTTTTAATTTTAAATATTATATTATTATAAAAATCGAGATTTTTAAAAAGAGAGATTATAATTCGTAATCTAATAATATATTTGTGATGAGTTTTCCTATCCAATCAACCAAAGTTGTACGTGATATATGTTATTATTAAAGTAAAAATAGTAGATAAAAGTTGTGTGATATATGTTATTAGTAAAGTGAAAATAGCAGACGGTGGTCTAAGAAAACAGACATTAAAACATTAAAATTATATTAATATAAATAAAAAATGATATGATGAGTGAAAAGTTTTAATTTTAATAAATGAGATAAAAGTTAATTAGAGAATGTAACATAATTGATATTAAAATAGGGAGTAGCTAAAGGGTAGACTGTAGACTGTAGACTGTAGACTGTAGAGGCAGCAGCCAAAGGGCAGAGATAAATTCGAAGTACCTCTTTTCCGTATATATGTGTATATGTGGTGACGAATGTTGCCACTTATTACTAAACTTCACTTGTGATTCTATTAAAGGAAAAATACCTCCCTAGTCCCTTGCAAGTTCCAAGTGACAGCTCAAATGAAAGTGTTGCTACCACTCTACTCACGTGGCAACACTTTAAAAACACACACTGTACTACTGCTACGTAACATTAATCGGTATTACTTTCTTCATTTTCTTTTTCTATTTAATTCAAAATTTAGGGGTGATATAGATTTAATTTTACGATTCTATAATATAGGATTTTAGAGATAAACCATCGAATCAATTTTATTATATCTAAAAAATTTAATTTCCCCTCGTAATCAAGGAATTAGTTGCATTTTCTAATTTTCCAATTTCATTTCTAATAAAATATGATTTTTTATTTTCTTTTAATAAATAAAAACTTACTTAAAACAATATATATGATTGGTTGAAGTGTGACGTAGATATTCTTGGCTCCTACATACTTTCCCACCTAATATTTTTTTTCTCCAAAAGAAGTTTCTCTTGCTTTACAAACGTGGCAACTCAATAACAACACAGGGTGTTATATATGAAAAGAATTTTGTACACATATCAATTCTGTATCCCTTTTTTTCTTTAGAATAATCATCGAATACATTACCTAAATAAAATATTTTACAATTTTATTTTATTTTTGAGTTTTATTGAAAACCAAACCTAAAAATTTTAAACTATATTTATTATTTATAAAAGATTATTTATGTATTGAAAAATGATTATAAAAATAATAATTCAATTATTGATATATTAAATAATCAAAGTTGTTTATCAACGTAAATATTTTAAGATGGTCAATTGATTTACAAAGGTGACATACATTAACAAATGATAATTAAGTTTCTTGTGGATAAAGTATTTGTTCTCATCTAGGTTATAATTTTTATTTATTTATCTTAAATATAAAATAAATTTAAAATTATTATTCTGAATATCATAAAAGGTTTACCATCAAATCAATATCGTAGTAACCTTAATTATGAAACTGTAAACATAGAAAATAAATTTCAGTGGGTCACACTCACAGAATACTTGATTTAGTTTAGTCAAGGAAAGACTACTCTTGTGTTGGCTCTTTTTATTTTTATTTTTTAAAGTATTACTCTATCACATAATTTGAGGTTCTTGGAAGTTAAAAGGAATCGAACCACTACCTCGTCATACAGGTGTGAGCGTATTATTAGTAATGAATTGATTAATGAAAGTAACAGAGAAAAGCAGAAGGGGATCTTAATTCTTAAGTTTAAGTAATTAGTTGGTGTGGGTTTGGCGATACTGCGCGAAGATGATATGATAGGAGGTTTCATTTGATTTGAAGTCGGAAGGGATTAAGACTAGTTTTTGTTTTGAAAAAAAATCTTAAATTTTTGGTTTATTTGCATGGCTGTAAGGCTTTATGTATCCTCTGAAGCTTACACGAGGGTCTCGTTGCTCCCTCTTCACTTTTTTGTCTATCACCGTGATAACAACTTTCTGTATTCAATCTTTGGTTTTCCTTCATGGGTCTGGTGTCATTTCTTGATTAACTACAAGTGTCTCCTGCTATTTCTTTATACAATCATCTTCATTTTCCTTCGAGGCTCTGCTCACTGCTGCTATTGAATCTTGGTTTTGCTTCAAGGTTCCAGGTGGGTCGTTCAAGTTTATTGTATATGCTGTTTCTATGACTTCTCCTATGGATTCGATTATTATATGAATAATGTATTAGCAATTTTAACTTAATGAATAATATCTGTGTTTTTTGATTGCCTCCTGTTATTTTGTTTGTATCTTGTTTGATGATGCTTATTAGTTTGCACTGGAGACTGGAGTAGAATGTTAATTACTATATGTTTAAAATCAATCTGTGCAAGGCCATTTTAATTATTGGCAACTTAATTTGCTTTTAACAAATGTAGGACACAATTGTTTTGAGAGCGTATTATATTGGTGTTGGAGGTTAATTTGTTCTAGAGTGCTGATCTTATGCCTGGAAATAACTACAACGCTAATTCTGATTCATCCCATATTCCGACAAATCGTATTGATCGGCTTTTAAGAGATAAGAGAGAAAGAGAACTAAGGAAAATCAACAGGGGTCAGCAAGTGAATGATGCGAATGATATTAATGGAGTGCCTGAGTTATCCGAGTATGACCAACGCGCAAGGGATCTTGACCCTTCCACTGTCGATAATGACTTAGAAGGGGTCACAAAGGCACACAATGAGACATGTGAAGGACGAGATGGGAGGCCTCTCAGCAGGCAGCGTCTGTTGGTCGTGGCCAATAGACTACCGGTCTATGCAGTCAGGAGAGGAGAAGAATCATGGTCGCTTGAAGTAAGTGCTGGGGGTCTGGTCACTGCTCTTTTGGGTAAGAAGGTTATCTGATTATCTTTTTATGTTCTAATTGATAAATTTTAACATTCTTATATTTGGTATTTCGCCGGAAATCAGAAATTATAAGCATTTTGATTGATTCTTTTGAAGGTGTGAAGGAGTTTGAAGCAAGATGGATCGGGTGGGCCGGTGTAAATGTGCCAGATGTAAGAGGCCAGGAAGCACTTACTAAATCTTTGGCTGAAAAGGTATAAAGTTCAATCTCAATGTCCAATTTGGAATTGAATCTGTTCATATGCCATGCGTAGTGCCACATTTGTTATTTTGTTTTAACATAAGAAAAATGTGGAAACTGCTGTGAGTCTTAGACCACCCTATGTTTCTGATATATACTGCAGAGGTGTATTCCTGTATTCCTTGATGAAGATATTGTTCATCAGTATTATAATGGCTATTGCAACAACATTTTGTGGCCCCTTTTTCATTATCTTGGACTTCCACAAGAAGATCGCCTTGCCACCACCAGAAGTTTTCAGTCTCAATTTGCCGCATACATTAAGGCAAATCAAATGTTTGCTGATGTGGTAAACCAACACTATAAGGAGGGTGATGTTGTATGGTGCCATGACTACCATCTCATGTTTCTTCCAAAATGCCTAAAAGAATACAACAGTGAAATGAAAGTTGGTTGGTTTCTTCACACACCCTTTCCTTCTTCTGAAATCCATAGGACACTGCCTTCTCGATCGGATCTGTTGCGTGCAGTTTTAGCTGCTGATTTGGTTGGGTAAGTTTTCGCCTCATTCTGCATCCTATGTAGAGTGTTTTACTCTATTTCTTCCTACTTATGGCTTTTTTTCTGAACAACATTTGAATTTCCATGGATATTTCTGTTGGTAAGTTTATTGTCATCCAGTAAAACTCTCAATGAGAATTCTTCGGGGTTGACGGTATAAGCGTATATAGGAGTAGTTATATTATAGTTGTTCCATATATTATATTTGTTCTTTTTTATTTTTCATTATTCATAATCTTATGACAACTTGTTTTTGTTGGGGCACAGTGTTTATCTTTAGCCCCTCTGCTTGGAATGATGGATTCCTGATATCCCTTTTTCTTGTATATTTTCTCTCTCTTTTTTTAATCAAATGATGTTTCTCATCAACACAATATTGTTCCTCTTGTTCTATCCAAATAAGGTCTAGTGTTAACAACTTGGAGTTGCCGAAAGATCTAATTATAATAATTATTTATTGATTTAAACTTTTTCCTCAACTTTTTCTATTGTGCTACTTCAATGAGAGGATCATGTTGGTTTAAGAGTGTCATCTTCTTCCAGACCCTTGTCATTTAAAAATAAAGAAGGAAAAAAGAAAAAGGGAAAGAAAATTAGATTGAACCTAAGTTGGAATTACAGTTTCAGTGTTTATTGATTTGATACTGTGTAAGTTTTAATCTTTATCAAATTATCTCTATGATTCTGTTCCTTATTATTGTAATTGTAATGATTTGACTGAGATATATCATCATAAGTCAAACATGTGAAATGAGTTAATTTTGTGTTTCAGTTTTCACACCTATGACTATGCAAGGCACTTTGTTAGTGCTTGTACTCGTATTCTTGGATATGAGGGGACTCCTGATGGTGTTGAGAACCAAGGGAGACTGACTCGAGTTGCTGCGGTATATTTGAATTGAATTGCTTATTTGATTGATTCTGTCTTCATTTAATTCTTTGAAGCTTGGTACTTTAGCTTTTGCTCTGGCATTTGAGTCGTCGGACACATTCCTCAACAAGAAGTTTTGATTTTCCCATATATATTGTGGTGTTCTTTGCTTGAATTTCAGTTTCCTATTGGGATAGACTCTGATCGGTTCATACGGGCTCTTGAAGTTCCTCAAGTCCAGGATCATATCAGGGAATTAAAGGACACATTTGCTGGTAGAAAGGTAGATCTTGTGTTTATAATACGGCGTTGTTACTTGCTTGATATTTTAGTTGTTCTAAAAGTTGCTTGTAAATTGCTAGTTTTTGAAGTATATGGTCAACATTTGGTTACTTCTGAAATTGTAGAAATATTGCCTTAATTTCACTTGATGGTTTGGTTGCTAGTTTCCTTTTTATTATTTTTTTATTTTTATATATATAATGTTGATAGGAAAACTACTTTAGACTGTCCAATAAGCCCACTTGTTGTAGTTGTTTCCTTGGGATTGTCTAAGGTGTTAAAGCTCTCAATTTGCTTTGCTTTCTTGTTTTTTAAAACCTAATATGTATATTTGACATAGGCAAGAAGTTCATGACTCTTGTTTATCACTATGATCTGTAGTCCTCTGTTGGTTCAATCTTTCACAGGAATAAAACTTGTTCTGCCTATGTATAAGAAAAAAATTTGCTGACTCTTCTTTTGCACACATATATATGATATTTGAAGTTAATTTGCTTTATGATACTAGCCTTTACTGGGTTCTTCATATATTAGTTTTCTGCCATCTGTCTGTTCTGCCAACCTAACCCAGTGTTGTCGCATGACTTTTAGATGTTGGGTTGAGCAATCAATCATCATAAAGCGTTTGAGATGAAACGTAACAGATCTTCAAGTTCATACTTTTATCACAAGAGTGGATTTTATAGGGGCCTAATGACCCATCTCCTTCTCATTTTTGCTATAAATGTTAGTTTTAGTTGGTGGCTATTCCGTGTGATACACCAGATTTGCACTAGGGCACTAGGGTGTCCTATCACTTAGCATGGCACTTGTCACTTTTGGTGGTTTCATTTTAGATCCAAGTGTAGTATGATGGTGTCATTCGGTATAGAAATGAAATGTTATCCTCATCACATATGTGTTATTCACTATTATAGTTTGTTGTAATTAAAAGGAGTTGAGGAAAAATGTTATCCTCTTTAGTAAGTGATGTTTGTGGTTGTTTTATACCTTAGTTCTTATGTGCCTGAGTTTTATTATCATGGAAAGGATGATTGTGCTCTCTCTGTTTCTCTCACATATTGCTGTATTGAAACCTAATATAATCATTGTAACTTTTGTTGTCTAAAGTGCTTACTGAAATTGATCTGTCTACAGGTAATGTTAGGTGTTGATCGCCTTGATATGATTAAAGGAATTCCACAAAAGATACTGGCTTTCGAGAAGTTTCTTGAGGAAAACCCTGACTGGCGTGATAAAGTTGTTTTGCTGCAAATTGCAGTGCCAACAAGAACAGATGTTCCTGAATGTATTATTCTTCTCTAATTTGCTGCATCTTATTCCATATATGGTTATGCTAATTTTACTGTTATATCTAAATAGCTTTGGAGATGATTCCACTCTTTTTACATTGAATGATCAAGCGTTAGTAACCATCAGACCAAAAAGTTTAAGTTAATAGGAAATAGTCCAACAATAGTATTTAAGCAATCTAACACACTCCCGCATGTGCAAGATCAATGGGTCTGTCATGTGGCCCAAGCTCGAACACATATTCTAACTCTAAGAAAATTCAGAAATAAATACAAATTCAATCATATGTGGGGACTCGAGCCCAGGGCTCCTAGGTCAAACCAAACTCAGAAATCATGTTAGTAACCATCAGACCTAAAACTAAAAGTTTAAGCTGATAGGAAATGACTCAACAATAGTATTTAAGTACTCTAAGTCTCTAACACCAAGTTACTTATCTTATTTTCTTATTTAAGTTTCTCTTAACGTGTCTTTTAAGGGCATACATTAAAAGCCACTCCCAACATTGGCAGTTTTGATAAAGATGAGATTTTTTAGGATCAATGATAAATTTGTCTTCATCTAAACAACATTAGTAGTTGCTCAAGAGACACATTAATATAAGTTGTTTCCCTTATGAGTTTGTATGTGCATGTGTGGCCAAAGAGAACAATCATTACCATTTGCACCTTTGCACCTTTGCAGCGTTAAAAGTAATCAGAACACTACAAGAAAGGAGAGTGAGTGAAATGGGTGTGAGTAACAATAATACTTCTGTATGTCTTGTAAAAATCATTTTGGCTCATCAGTATTTTATGATAAAGGGAATGCTTCACACCTTCATCTTCTTGCTAGTAGAAACTACTGCATGAAAGAGAAATTTGGAAATTGGATTTCCAGGAGCTTCTGGATTGCATTTCTGATTTCTTAATTCTTTGCTGTATGCAATTCCCATTTTTTTTTGTTGTTGAAATTTTGTCCAAAAACCTTACCAGATGCACCAAATTTATATAGAAAAGGTCCAGTGAAGTTTACTTGTCAAAGTGTTAATGGCAGCAAGCTCGGTTGAAGGATAAATTTTTCAATTTCTTGAAATAAAAATGCATAGAAAATAGTTCTAGGTGGTCATTTGAATGTTGACTCCTCAAATGCAAAATTGTCTTGCTCATTGGCACTAATGTCTTCACAATTCATTTAAAGCAACTTAATTGCTCATTTATACCGATTGTTACATTTATCACTATTTGGTTAGTTTTTTTTCTTTTTTCTTTTTGTTCTTTTAGGTTAAACTGACTGTTTCTTGGCCATATACGAGTGCTGTTATATGCTGTCTCATTTTGCCATATGATATTGCTTTTTGTTCCAAGATATTATAGTAGATTCTTTGTTAACACAGTTCCTATTTCATTTCTTAGAGTGACATTATACTTCGATGACATTTAAATGTCGAAGTGCAGTCTCTTTCTATGCTAGTACAAACTTGACTCCTTAGCCATTATGCCATCAGTTTGACCTATGCTTTAATGTTTAATACAATCTGTATATTCACAGATCAAAAACTTACCAGCCAGGTTCATGAAATTGTTGGACGCATTAATGGTCGATTTGGAACCCTCACTACTGTTCCAATACATCATCTGGTATGTCTGACTTCTTTACTTGACTAATTATGAGATACTTCTTGCATTTTCTTTTTTCCGGCTCAATCAATATTCTGAATTGAAAGGAACTTTCGAAACTTTCATTGAAGTCAATATATTGAAAGGAACTTTAGATACTTTCATTGAAGTCAATTTTCATATTATCCTTAACCTTCAGTAAAACGTGGGAGACATAATGTATATTTATTAAAAATGGTAGAAGAACATCAGGGTTGTCCCCATGATAGGTGACGGGAGTGATAGGAGTGTCTACTTGATTTGAACAGGCTTCAAAATGCCTGGGTTAAAAGGTATATAATACCACATTTAAATTTAAAATGCATTGAAAGAAGACCAACGTTTCTTGATAGTATGTATTTTCTTTTTTATTATTTAGCTTTGATCTTATATGTTGGTGATTAGCACTCAATAAACCTTAATGCTATTGAAGAGAAAGGGGAATAAAACTTAAATATCATAATGTTGAAGGGATGAAAGGGCAACAGGGAGGTCATTTGGCTTTGTAGCGATAACAACGATAGCAAGAAGAAGATTATCAGTGAATTAACAGAGATAACCTCAAGGGGTTGGCTGAGCGGTTAAAGGCCTTAGCGACCAACTATCTAAGAGAAATAAATCTCTCGAGTTTCTTGACTACTAATATTGTAGGGTTCACCAGTAGTCTTCAGCATAGAACCAGATGGATAAAGAAAGTTTAGATATGTCTAGGTATCATTAAGGAAAAAAAAAGATTAACTGAGATTATATGGTCTTAAAAATATGCTGTTCAAGGATGGTGGAGTTACTAAAGTCTTGAAATGTTATTGTAGCTCACAGATGTTATCAGTTTAAATCATAGTTTTCCAGTCTTTTCCACACCAGAAAATTTTGCCCAAAGAACCTTGCAGTTCTGCAGATGTAAACTGACTTTCACAGGACCCTTCTCTATGCTGGCTTTCATTATCCCTAGAACCCTCCACAATGCATGATGTTTTGTGAATATTATATCTTTTCTATGTGCATTGCCATTTGCAATGCTGGTATCTATAATCATTCTTCAAGTATATAATTAAGAGAACAGAGATTTCCACTTTAATTTCTGTATAGGTCATTAAGTCTGGATGGATTATCTTTGTTGGGAAACTTGTAGAATGAACTTAATTTGCACATTTATTAATTGATAGTTTTCATTGATAGATTACCATAGGATTTTATTTTTCAGTGCCGGTTTCATATTTCAAAGAAACTTCTACCATTTTTCTGTCTTGTCAGTTGTGGTTATCATTGTTATACTGCTTAGCATATCAATTTAGTATGCTGACTTTTAGATCATTTTCCAAGTAACTTCGTCAAAGAGGGAGATCACTCCTACTATCTGTCTGCATAATGTGTAAATTAATGGATTATTTTCATGGAAAATGTGTAAATTAATGTTTATAAAATCATTTTGATTATTTAAATTCTATTTAACGTTAATTGTTTGGTAAATTGTGGCTTACATCTGGCATCAGCTAAATCTTTTACTTTATGCATAGCATGTACTTAAACTGTTACCTTTGGTTGATCATGATTGATCTTACATGTTAATAATCATAAGAAATTCTTTAAGTTTTTAATGGAATTCCTTCTTTCTGCAGGATCGTTCTCTTGATTTCCATGCGCTCTGTGCATTATATGCTGTTACTGGTACTAATTCTTGTGCTCCACTTTTCAGTTCTATACTTTTTTCTTACATAAATTGAGTCCCTCTAAGCCTTAATTGTTTACTCTTTTGAATAATGGTGTATGATAAGTATTTTTGTATTATTTATTATGGTGTTCTTAAAACCAGCTTTCTGTGTTTCGATGCAAGCCAAGATTTGCTACCCTGTCATCCAGTAGAAAGTTAAAAATGATAACATGCTGACAATAATTGACAAGAACTGCTCATAGACCTTTGCTTGTCAACCATATTGTATGTCCATTTTTAGTGGTCTTGAAACACAATCATCAACATGGATTCTTAAGACTATGATCCTGAATATTTTTTTACCCTCTATATACCTTTTTTTTCCTTTCTTTCTTTCTATTTTGTATCAGTTTGTCTGTTGCTGACACGTTGAGGGTGTAAATCAGAGGGTCATGTTTGACTTTGTATCAAACTGGTGGCATATCTCTTGTTGTTATTATAGATTTTAGAACTATAGCGATAATACTTTTTTCTTCATTAGATTCATACCAAAACAAAGGTGATCTCCTGTCATATTTTTAGAACCACTGACAATTGTGTCCTCACTCTTCCCTTACATTTTTTTTGTCAAACTTTAAACATTATGGATTTAAGAATTACTTAAACAAGTCTTGAAGCTTTTCAGGAATTTTCAAACTAATAAATTATTCTCCGTCATTCCAGACACAAGAACTTAAAATTTTAAACTTCCATTGATTCAGAGAGAAAACTTAGGATTTATTCAGTATTGTTTTGCAACTTTATTTATTTATATTTTTGAGAGACTATTATGCAGAACAAAACAAGAACTTAAATTTCATATTTTCAAGAGATGAGCATGTACTGTCATAATCAAAACGATGTTTCAGTAATATTTTTGGAGAAGTAGAAGAAGAGGTCTTTGTATTATTCAAACCCTGTTTTGCTGAAAAGGTATGAAACATCTTCAATATGGTTTTTAGTTTAACATTTGGTTTTGAAGAAACCATGATTTATACTGTATACCAATTGTGTTTTTTATCTTTTGGAATTATAAAATGCCGTGAATTTTTATATTTTATTTCACTAAAAATTATGTACACAATAAGCTATAATATATACACATTATGCAGCAGAATCTTTTGCTGATTCCTAGGAGATTGCTTTCCTTTTTTAGGAGAGAAAATAACTCACAAATCACCTATTTAAATACAAGTCTAACATCCTTCTATATTGGGGCTAAATCCCAAGAAATTAGCAATAATAATATTCAACACTAACATCCTTCTATATTGGGGCTAAATCCCTAGAAAGTAGCAATAATAATATTCAACACTCCCCCTCAAGCTGGGTTGTATATGTTAATTAAACCCAACTTGCTGTTCAGATCTTCAAACATAGCCCTTGGAAGTGATTTTGTGAGGATGTCAGCATTCTGAGATGATGAAGGAATGTAGATGGGTGTGATTACTCCCCCTTCTATCTTCTCTTTGATAAAATGCTTATTTATCTCAATATGCTTAGTTCAGTCATGTTGAATCGGATTCTTAGCAATACTTATTGCAGCTTGACTGTCACTAAATAACTTGGTTGAACCATCTATAGGGATTTTCAATTCTATCAACAATCGGTTCAACCATATACCTTCACAAACTCAAAGAAACTTCCATGCTTTATGGAGACTCAGAGGAGGGACTTACTCAAAGAAACTTCCATGCTTGATTGTAAACTTCCATATAAACCTCCTCCTCTAAGTCTCCATTCAAGAACGCATTCTTGACATCTAATTGGTATAGTGGCCAATCAAGGTTAGCAGCCAAAGATAATAGGACCCGAATGGAGTTTAATTTTGCCACAGGCGCAAATGTTTCTTGGTATTCAATGCCATATGTTGGGTGAATCCTTTAGCTACCAATCTCGCTTTAAACCTCTCAATGCTGCCATCTGTTTTGGTTTTCATAGTGAAAACCCATTTGCAACCCACCAGATTTTTTCCTCTAGGCAACTCACAAATCTCCCATGTTTTGTTTCTTTTCTAGAGCTCTAAGTTCTTCTTCAACCGCATTCTTCCATTCTGCCACCGACAGTGCTTCTTGCACATTATTTGGAATTCGGATTTCTGAGAGTTTTGCAATAAAAGTTCTGTATCCTTGAGATAAGCCTCCATAACTAACATAGTTACTCATGGGATACAGTGGCCGACTTCTGCATTCTCTAATTCCCTTGCGAACTGCAATTGGTAGGTCAGTTTGTTCACTTTCAGGACCAACATTGATAGAAGAATCGCTACCTTCAACCTGTGTTTTTATTTATGGATTTCTTAATCCCGGATCAGATGATTGAGCAGGCTGAATCTGTTGCTGGACTGCTGCTTCTTTCTGTTTCCCCCCCCTCCTTTGGTAGACAATTATAGGTTCCTTGTGTTGAATACCTATAGACTGGTCATGTTGAGGTTGAAAAAGGCTGGAATTTAGGTTGGACAGGTCTGGTTCGACATTTGATCTGGTTCAACATCATTAAGAGTCCAAAAAACATCTAAATTCTTAGGATTGGAAAACAAATCTGGTCTCTCAGGATTCCAAAACAGATATTCACTTTGATTTTCCCCTGAATAGCTGTTTTAGAAAAAAAGTTTGGTTTCAAAAAATGTAACATTCATACTATGATAAAATTTGTTTGTTTCAAGACAATAACATTTATAACCTTTGTGATTGGGAGAGTAACCAAGAAATACTCCTTTAACAAACCTTTTATTCAATTTTCCTCTTGTGTGTTTGTGAAGATGAATAAACACAGTACATCCAAAAATTTTTGGTGGTAAGTTTGAAATAAGCCAACATTGAGGATAAAATTGAAGAAGTATTTGGTTAGAAGTAGAGAATTGTAAAACTTTAGAAGGCAACCTATTTATCAAGTAAGTCGCTGGAAGTACTGCATCTCCCCAAAACCTTTTAAGCATATTTGTAGAAAACAACAAGGATCTAGCAACTTCAAGAATATGTCGATTCTTTCATTCGGCAATGCCATTTTGTTGTGGGGTATAAGCACAAGAACTTTGGTGAATGATACCTTTACTCAAAAGGTAATTGCCAAGGAAATAATTGAAATATTCCGTTCCGTTGTTTGTCATTAAAACCTGAATTTTTGTATGAAATTGATTTTGGACCATTTTATGAAAATCTGTAAAAAATTTAGAGACCTCTGATTTGTTTTTCATGAGAAACAACCATGTAAGTCTAGTGTGATCATCAATGAATGTGAAAAACCCCCTAGTACCTGTGATATTTAGAGTTTGGGATGGTCCCTAAACATCACTATGTATCACGGAAAAAGGTTTGGTGGATTTATAAGTGTGAACCGGAAAGCTAGTTCGAGAAGGCTTAGAGAATTGGCAAATTTCACACTGGAAGGACATCGAATCTTTATTATTAAACATGGATGGGAACAATTTAGAAAGATACATGAAATTGGGGTGACCTAATCGATAATGCCATAGCAAGACTTCCCTATTTTGACTATACACACTACTAAAATCATAATTGCTAAATGTTCTGCTGTTGATTCTTGCATTGTAGGAGTAGGTTGAAATTCAATAAAGTAGAGTCCTGCACAGCTTCTAGCACTGCCAATCATCTTCCTCGAAGACAAATCCTGAAAAACACAAGTATTTGGATGGAATTCAACAACACAATGCATATCCTTAATGAGTTTACTTACTGACAATAAATTGCAATTCAATTTAGGCACATATAAAACTGAATTTAGAGTTGTCTTTAGAAATAATCACATAACCAATTCCAATCACCCTAGAAAGAGAACCATCCGCAATGCGTACATGTGGGCTGTCATAGCATGCTGTAAATTGAGAAAAAAGGCTCCGGTTTTCAGTCATATGATCTGATGCTCTGGAATCAACAATCCATGATTTAGAAGTTAGAACTATCTAGGTTTGCATTCAGAGCATTAAGAAAGGTACCTTTCTGTGCAACATTGCCTGTACCAGTTACTGATGGGCTTATAGGAGTTTTGTTCTGAGTTTGGTTGAGTAATTTCTGCAAAACATCTAATTGTTCTTTGCTGAATGGTGTTGCTGTAACATTGGTGGACATATTGGCCTGACTTCGGCGGCCTCTTGTGGATTTCCAGTCCGCTGGTTTGCCATAGATCTGCCAACATTTGTCCTTAGGGTGTCCAGGTTTTCGGCAATGGTCACACCAAGGGTGGCCTCCCTTCCGTGGCTCCTGATTGCTTCGAGCAACCAAGGCTGGTGCTTCACTTCCTGATTCTTTTGTGTCTGTACCCAGCATCAAAGCCCTGCGACTCTCCTCACGTCTGACTTCGGAGAAAGCTTCTCGAAGATTTGGAAGTGGCTTGGTACCAAATATCCTTCCACGCACAACATCAAGATTGGAGTTTAATCCAAGACAGAACTTGTAAACTCTCTTTGTCTCAACAATTTTGTTGTACTGTTCTGAATCAGCAGCAGAACTCCATCTATATTTTTCAAAAGCATCAAGTTGCTGCCAATACTTCTGGAGTTTGTTATAATAGTCAGTCACTGAGAGATCATCTTGCCTTAGGTCATGCAATGCCCCTTCGATTGTCACCAATTCAGGGGTGTTATCCTTATGAGAATATGTCTCCTTCACTGCCTCCCATGCCTTCGCAGCCATATCATATAATAGGAAGTTCTCCCCAATATTTGGCATCATGGAATTGATGAGCCAAGACATAACTTGGCTGTTTTCCTTCTTCCAAGTTCTATACGCAATATCTTTCTCCTCTGGTTTTGTAACCTTACCAGTGAGATAGTCTTTTTTTTCGCTGCTGCACACATAGAGAAGAACAGATTGGGACCATTGGAGATAATTTCGGCCATTGAGTTTGTATGAGGTGATAGACATATGGGGAAAATTTTGAGGTTCGCCTCCATTACCGCCAAGGATGACAGTCTCAAGGCTGGAAGAGCTTCTGAAATTGCATCGGTGGTGGTGATTGAGGTTTGTTTCTCCATTCTGGATGAGAAGAGAGGCTGCTGGAAGGACAACTAAAGAAAAATAATAAATAAATAAATGGCAAAGGGTTTGAGGATGTCTGTCGGAAAAAAACAGCAAGAGATCAAGAATTTTGCCGGAAAAAGCAGTGAGGAATTAGGGTTTGGGTTTCAAAAAATGCTCTGATACCATGTGAATTTTTTTATTTTATTTCACTAAAAATTCTGTACACAATAATCTATATAATATATACACATTATACAGCAGAATCTTTTGTTCATTCCTAGGAGATTACTTTCCCTTTTTAGGAGAGAAAATAACTCACAAATCACCTATTTAAATACAGGTCTAACATCCTTATATATTGGGGCTAAATCCCTAGAAATTAGCAATAATAATATTCAACACTAACATCCTTCTATATTGGGGCTAAATCCGTAGAAAGTAGCAATAATAATATTCAACAAATGCAAAACAATTTTTGATGATGATGCCAAGTGGATCGTTAACTTTAGAGGTCAACATCCTTATTACAATGGCCACCTGCATGTTTTGCCATAATGTTTGTGCTATCACTAGTGCAATTTTATTGTTTTCTTTAACTGCTTTTGGTTGAATAAATTTCTCCGAATTTATACAACTCATGCAATCTCTTTTCTTTACTTTTCTATCCTTTCTCAGATGTAGCACTTGTCACATCTTTAAGGGATGGAATGAATCTTGTCAGCTATGAATTTGTGGCATGCCAAGACTCAAAGAAAGGGGTTCTCATTCTCAGTGAAGTAATTACTCCTTAGTCCTTCCAAGTTTTTTTCTTGATTTTAGTTGCTCAATGTCGATTTTTTTATTGGAAAAAAAAACAAATAAAAAAGAAATACGAAAGAACGCTATCACTGAAATAGAAGGACACCAATCCATGCATATAAGCATTTCTTCAATTTCTGCATAGTTTCTTTGGCTTAGATGTCAGATTTAGAAGGAGAATGTTAACAGATTTTTTTGTAGTCTGTTGATGAATTTTGTTTCTCATATATTATGGGTGGATTTTCTTCTAGCCTTACAAATCTCATGCTAAAGTTGATTTAAGTCGTGGGGTTTAGTTATATAATATTAGTTTAGCTTCATAAAAACACTGCCATATTCCATAGGTATTGGAAAAATTCTCAATCATTATTTTGGTAATCTTGAATCTTGATACACTTTTTAGTTTGCTGGTGCTGCACAATCTCTGGGTGCTGGAGCAATACTGGTGAACCCTTGGAACATCACGGAAGTGGCTGCTTCAATTGGTCGGGCTCTAAATATGTCTCCTGAAGAAAGAGAGAAGCGACATCGTCATAATTTTTTACATGTGACAACCCACACTGCTCAAGAATGGGCTGAAACCTTTGTAAGGTATATATGCTTCATGATGTGAAACTGAAGATGCTTGCACTTTTTGGTCTTTGGAGATGAGTTTCTTGTTGCTTGCATTACACTTTTTTGAATGATACAAATATAATAAGCCGGCTTTTTAGGTTATATATCTTTTATGTAACAACCATAAATTCTTTAAGCAAACAAATTCCATGAACTACTTTTATTTGATTTGCTGAGTGCATTGGACTAACATAATATCCACTAATAGACTAGCACCAGTTCCATTTATATTTGTGAAAAGCTTTTTGAAATCTAGATCCATGCGTGTCAAATATTGGATTTGTTAGTGAAGCTCTGCAAAGGACTAACATAATATCCACTAATAGACTAGCACCAGTTCCATTTATATTTGTGAAAAGCTTTTTGAAATCTAGATCCATGCCTGTCAAATATTGGATTTGTTAGTGAAGCTCTGCAAGAAGATGAACTAGTTATACTCTGCTCATGAACTGATATTCCAATGAAATTTCAGGGATTAATGATCTTTGTTTAGTTCATAGAAATTAAGTCCTGTCCCAACCCAAGTTTTGTATTTAAACCATGGATTGTTTTAAGGTTAGGCAGTGTAGCTGGCTGTATATTATCAATTGCTGAAGTTAGTTTGTGGCAGTCTCCTGTTTTGACATGGCAATCTTAAGCAATGAAGTGAGCATATGCCTGGTATTTCATTAGTTCTTGTTTCATCATGATGTTTTTTTGACTCAGCTTTAGGTTTACCATTTTCACTTCGGTAGCAAACAGTGAGTTTCCTTGTTCATCTTAGTTATTAAAAGTCTTAAAATTCCCCCACTCTGGTAATATGTTGATTATCGACACAGTATGGAAAAAAAAATCTTCAAAATAGGCAGAACAGCTCTTCAAAATCAAAACAAGAAGAACTGGATGAACTCATGAAGAGATACCCTATATTTTCTATTTATGAATTGGTGGTATCTATGCCCTGTACCTTGCACAACTGCACTGGTTACTTGGTAAATGTTCAATGGATGTTTATCAATGCTACACAGGTCATCTCTAAGTGCATGCTTTATTTGTGAACGTGATTTTCCAGGGAATTCCAGGTCAAAATTATTTTCATTAATTTGAGGAGTTTGAAGATCAGTTAAGATCTAGTCTTTTGACTGAATTCTATCATATGTTTCATGTAATAGTATACTAGTTTATGTCGGTGAGCTAAAATCAATCGCGGATTTAGGGTAGTCAGAGTGTAGATACTGTTTCTAAGAGATTAGAATCCCCATCCCCAAAGTACATCTAAATAGCAGAGTAGCAATTTTTAATTATTTATTTTTTTAATTTAAAAGAAGCAGAGTTGCAATATTTGATGTTCTTAAATTGTGAACTTCATAAACATACCTTCCCTTGTTGATGTGACTGGTGGCATCCAAATGATCAGAGAGAGAATACAAATTCTGATGAATATTGGTATTTAACAGCCTCATGATGATTTTGGAATTGCCATGTGAAATAGACAATCTTGCTAATTTGGTGATAGAATTTAAATGAAATTTGATAAACGATTATACTGTTGGGATGGTCATAATTCAGTAACATTATGACATTTTAAGAAACCCATAATATTTTAGATATCTATTAGTGATTTCGCAAATGATTCGATATTGCTCTGGGCCAAGGAGTTTCTTGTTGTGCTATTTTATTTTTCAACTTTAGAGAGATTACATCGGCATTTTTTCTGAATCTAATTTAAATTACATAGTTGATTAGATAGGCACCATAATTATCCCCGTTTGTGGACCTGTTGGTTTAAGGGGCTCCTTTCAATAGCTTCTACACAGCTTAAATCTTAGGTGTATCCTATTGAGGCTTCAAATGAAGATATTAAGCAATGAAAATTAGGAATGACCTTTGAAATTTTTAGATGTTTGCCACTGAAAACATTGACCCTTGTTTAGTGCTAATTTTTTTTGCTTAAGTTTCATCAACAATTAATGCATTACTTGACATACAAAATTCCTAAAATATTATTCCTAGCACGCATGCTAGATACATAGATTTACCTGAGGTATCTTAAATTTTTTCTTTATGATAGTGAGGGCTTATTTTTGTTTTAACGGAGAGAAAATAAACTAGAAGCTAAACTTTTTACTGATTTCTATTGTGGAAAATTTATGAATGTTTGAGTCATGTCAGCGGATCAGTAGAAAATTATACATTTAGATAAATAGAAATTTTCCTAAAGCATGAGTAAAGTGTCTTCTTATTTGTTTCCAGATAAATGTCTTCTTATTGCTTTATTTATTTACTTTTGGTTTCAGATTTTGCATTTATATTATGCAAATTATTCAAAATGTTCAGATATTTCGTGCGCATTCCTAAAGTTAGAGCTTATTGTCATTATGCAGTGAATTGAACGATACTGTTGTTGAGGCCCAACTAAGGATAAGACAAGTCCCACCTAACCTTCAAGATGCAAATGCAATTGAGCGTTATTTGCATTCTACTAATCGTTTGCTCATACTGGTAAGCACTCTTTGAAAACCTTGGAGTTATCAGAATTTCCCTCAGTTGAGAAATATTGAAGGTTTTTATGAGCAATTCTCCTTAACTACTAGATATTCATGGTATTTAGCTGCATATGTTAGCATGAGTACTTTGTTAAATACCATTTTAACTAGAAATTCTACATATGATCAAGGAATACAAAAAAATACAATGGGATTAACATTCTAAATTGCATAATGGCTAATTAATATACCCGATCGCTGTATGATAAAGTAGTAGAAAATGTAATGGACTAAAATTTTAAATTATATAAGGTAAATGAACACTTGATCATTTACTTGTTGGACAGTTAAGGTGCAAGTTCTGTAAGGTTTCTTTATCTATGTTGGTTTCTTTTTTGTGAACTTATGGTTTACTATTTTCTTGTATGTCTCTTGATTTGTATTAGAATTTTCAGCTTCTTATTTATTTATTTATTTATTTTTTAAAAAACATAATATAGATTCATTGTTTTCTATATCTTTATTTCTTACAGATATGACATGGAAAATTTTGTAGTATGGTACATGAGAGGATTAAGAGTCGTGAAAATTTAATCCAGTTTCTCCAGTTTAATAAGTAAACAACAAAGATGTGTGAGCTTAATGATTCAGTATTTGGAAGACATTATTGTGCTGTTAGATGGTGCTTATAATTTGGCATTTCAATCACATTCTTCTAATTTTTCTTTTTACTTAAATGTAGGGTTTCAATGCAACATTAACTGAACCAGTGGACACTCCTGGGAGAAGAGGTGATCAAATTAAAGAAATGGAACTAGAACTGCACCCGGATTTAAAAGAACCCCTGACGGCTCTCTGCGATGATCCAAAGACAACAATTGTTGTCCTTAGTGGGAGTGACAGAAATGTTTTAGATGATGTACTAGATCTTTCATCCCTCTTTTCTTTTTTAGCTTGCCTCTATCCACTTCTAAGCTGAGTTCTTTTACAGAACTTTGGGGAGTATGACATGTGGTTGGCAGCAGAAAATGGAATGTTTTTGCGCCGTACCAAGGGGGAATGGATGACAACAATGCCAGAGCATTTAAATATGGATTGGGTTGACAGTGTGAAGGTGTTTATAGTACAGTTATGTTTCGGTTTAATTGTGTTTTCCGGCCTAGAAACTCATGATGAAAATGATATTTTTTCAGCATGTTTTTGAGTATTTCACTGAACGAACGCCGCGATCACATTTTGAACAGCGTGAAACATCACTTGTATGGAACTACAAGTATGCAGGTATTTCATTTTTTTGGATGCTGTTTCCGTTTAAGGTAGTTCTACCCTTTTGATTGTTCTCTCACCATTTTGCCGCCTCAAATTATTATTTTTTGTAGATGTTGAGTTCGGAAGAATTCAGGCAAGAGATATGTTGCAGCATTTGTGGACAGGCCCAATTTCTAATGCATCTGTTGATGTTGTCCAAGGAAGTCGATCAGTTGAGGTGCGAGCTGTTGGTGTGACAAAGGTATTGAGATTTTTACGTACCAGAAACTTTTGATATCATATTTTTTTTTTGTCTATGGATAGGTGCTTGTTATCCTATTTGAAAGTTTCATACTAATTCAGGGTGCAGCCATTGATCGTATTTTGGGAGAAATAGTTCATAGTAAATCCATGACAACACCAATTGACTATGTCCTCTGTATTGGACATTTCCTTGGGAAGGTATTTTTCTAACCACTTAAGATAAGCATGTTCTTGCTGAATTATTTGACTTTAAGCTGGAAAGGAAACTGAGCATAGAAAGGTCCTTGATGGATTCGTTGTGATTGGTCATATTAGATATCTACCATAGGAACAAAGTGTCTAACTTGCTTTTATTTTGTATAGTAAAGGATTTAGAAGATTATTTTGAACCAAAGATAAGATCAAATAAGAGATAATTCAATCAGGTAAAGGTCACGAGTAGCTTATTAATTTCATCATGTTTGATTGGAAGAGGTGTTTTTGATTGCATTCCTTGTATTTTTTTTTGTTTAATTTGTTGTTTTGGTGGACTACTGATTCACTTTTGTATTTATTTTCTTCTTTCTTTGAATAAAGTTTTATGTGTCCTATCATATATACAGTAGAAATTATCGTGGATCAGGAAGATAAATTTTATTGAGTTCAGTAAGATTATTTAAAGAATGATGTAATGCATCTAAGAAAACTTCCTCATTAGGTCTTCAATATGAAAACTACTCATTAGGGAGTTCTCCATCAGAGCTATAATCTTGAACTCTTGAACTCAATAAATGGACTCTTTGTATTTGCTTGCAAATTAGAAATATAGACCATTCATGTGGGATCTCAACCGCCGGTAGAATTGGTAATTAGATTCTTTATTACATTAAACTGTGGAGTTGTAATTACTTTACGTTAATTTATTCTTGATAAATTATTTATAAGCATCGGAAAGCACAATGTTCTGAATTTGATGGATACTTCAGTTAGTTGAAGAAGGAGAAGGCACGTTCAATTGCCTTTTTTTCCCCTATACTTGATAAATGCTTTTTCTTCTCTTCAGGATGAAGATGTGTATACCTTTTTTGAGCCGGAACTCCCTTCTGATACCGGAAGCATTTCAAGAAGCAAACCAACCGATGGACCCAAGTTACCAGGGGACAGAAGACCATCATTGAAGCTTCCAGCAAGTAGAAGTGGGACAAAGTTATCTCAAGGTAAGATGCAACGATCCATAACGAATGCTGAGAGAAGGACAATGCCTAGTCATAACTTTGGTAATGCACGTCGACCAACACCGGAAAAGATGTCCTGGAATGTGCTTGATCTCAATAAAGAGAACTACTTCTCTTGTTCTGTTGGGCGACCTCGTACAAATGCTCGATTTCTGCTTCAATCATCTGATGAAGTAGTCTCATTTCTAAAGCAACTAGCGGAAGCTTCTCTCTGAATCACATAACATCATCGTTAGTGAACGTTTTCATCTTTGATGTTGAGGTACATCTGATTTTTAAACTGCAAGTAACCAACACCATTTTATAGAGTTTGAAGGCATGAAGAGGTAGTCTGATAAGTTCCTTGTTCAGTGGGGACATGAATGTTGCCTTTGCTGACAAAATAAAACCTCGTCTCTAAAATTCTTGCTGTCTTGGTAGAAAATTAAAAACATTTGAACCACAGTGATGTTCTGCATTGATAGATAAGTCAAGGAGATCAATTTTTGCACCATTTGTAGCATAATTCATATGGGTATTTTTTTTTTTTTCCTTTTAACTTGTTTGTGCTGTCTGTAGTGACCATGATTGTTTAAAAAATAGTGGTAATCAGTTAATTAAGTTTATCAATCTCAGGTTCCACACTCAATTGAAAGACTTGTTTCATTTGTTTATCTGAAATTTCCAAAAACCTTTTAGTGTGCACAAGCTGTATTAGGTAGTAGAAAGAAAAGACTAGGCTCATTTGTCTGGATGTCAAAAATTCTGGCATGGCCATCCCCATTTAGGGTTAAAATGTTCTTCAAAAAAGGCCATCTCCGTTTCCCACCCCCCATCTTTTTTTTTAATAAATTACATTTATTATTTTTAATTTATTTTGTGAATGTTTGAATGTTGAATTAATTTTTGTTTTTGATTAGATTATTTTATATTGATGAGATTTTTTGTGAATGAATAAATTTATTATATTATTGAAGGGATGATTTTTTTTTTATGGGTTTATTGCACTAAATTAACCTTATTTGATTGAATCTAGTAAGATTTCAAAAAGATGTCCTAAATTAACACAAACACCCTTTTCCATTCAGTAAATCGATTAATTTTAACGGTTGATTAACCTTGATCTGTGGAAAACCAATCATATCCCTGACACATCCTCAACATAAAATATTTTTTATTTAAAAAGTGAAAAATCAAATTAGAACATAAAATATTTTTTATTTAAAAAGTGAAAAATCAAATTAAAAAATAAAACAAGATAATTATTTCGTAGAAACATCCTTAGTTTGTGGAGGAGTCTCCTCTGTTAACTATAGAAAACATATCTTCTCCAGTTGCTAGAGATTGGTAATGATCTCTTTTAGTAGGAGGAGATCGTCAAAGATCTAATGTCTCCTTCGACAGTGGAGATCCATCGCTCGTAGATTATCATCAATTTTTTTAAAAAAATTTAATTAAAAAATATTTTATATTTGGGATGATGTGATAAAGATATATTTGGCTTTCTAAGAGTCAAGGTTAGTCAACCATTAAAGTTAATGAATTGACTTAATGACAAGGGGTTTTTCTGTTAATTTGTGGCATCTTTTAAAATCTCGTTAGATTTAATAAACTAAGGGTATCTTAGTGCAATTAACCCTTTTTTATTTATATGTGATTATTTTTAAATTTCAAGGGAAGTGAGGTCAATATGAGGAATGTGGTCAAATGAGGGATTAAGGACTTGAGAAAATGGGGGAAATGGACGGGGATACCTCCCCCAAGTGCCTATGCTACTGTTTTGTCTGAGTGGAGCGTATCTCCCTTCTATGTTGTGGTACGTAGGGATTCGAGTCTTATTTTATGTATTTATGAACATGTTTAGATAAAATTGTCCATAATGTTGGGACTTAAGAGTATACGTAGTCGAGTAGATATATATTATGATTGTGCATATAGTGTATGATTTTGATAGATCTCAACCTTAACAATAACACAATCAATGTCAAATTTCAAAAAGAAAAAAATAATCTTGTAGCTATGTTCTAGTGGAAGGACTAGAGGTGTCCACGGTTCGGTTAAACCGTTCGAAACCGAACCGAAACCGTCCATCCAAAACCGTAATCGAAACCGTCGGTTACGAAACCAGTTGGAAACCGTTTTCCTGACTATTCGGTAACGATTATACTTTCCTAAAAACTGCCTCAAAACCGACGGTTTCAATATATTTTACAAAAAAAAAAAACCAATATTATTGTGACAAGTGGTAGACAATTTGTTTGTAACCATTGGGTATAGGCACTTGTACGGTACAAGTGACCGTTAACAATAATTTTTTTAAATGCACCACCAATAATAAACTGACATGTAACAATTTGTTTGAAAAAAAAAACACATCGTAACCGAAACCGGCCAGTAAGAGAACCGTAACTGTCAAACCGACGGTTAAGTAACCGAACCAAATCGTCTAAACCGAATCGGAACCAAACCGTGAACACCTCTAGGAAGGACCAATCTCATCACAGTTAGAGTTACGTAAATTTACAGAGTTAAAACATGAATTTGTTAAGTAATGTTGCATGGTGTAAAAGTTGTAACTTCATTTATCTTAAGGCGGAAAAAAATCAAAGCTCACATATTCAACTTAAAAAATAGTTTGTTAGCAAGTTGGTCAGTCTAGTTATGAGTTCAATAGACAAGATGAAGTTGGTTCGACGGTAGCCCCTCATACCCGTTCTATGAAATTGGGGGTTCGAGTCATTCCCCTCTCAAAGAATTCAGAATTTATTTATATATTATATAGTGTAATACTTAAAAAAAAGGAAGAAGTTATAAGTTCAATAAATAGAAAGAATAGACGTGTCATTTTAAGTATGTGATGATAGTTTAAATGTTTAATATTGGGTGAGGGGTAGGTTTGCCTCATGCATGATAAGAAGAATGTAATACTAAAAAAAGAAAAAAAGAAAAAAAGAGAAGTTTAAAGTTCAATAAATAGAAAGAATAGATGCGTCAGTTTAAGTATGTGATGATAGTTTCATATTGGGTGAGGGGGTAGGTTGCCTCATGCATGATAAGAAACCACGCAACACCTTTGAATGCCATCATTTTCAATGAACACACCACCACACAAACCAACAAAACGCTTTGTCTTGTTAACATCGTTAATAAATGACCTTGTTCTAACATCTAATTTCTACCATGCCCTGTTACACTCAACATGAAGGCTTAAAAAAAGAAAAAGAAAAAACATAATGAGAATGAAGGGTAAATTATCGAAACTTCCTTCTTGAAGGTGTGTTGGTAATTTTTTATATATAAAAGTTTAAATCATGGGTTTTGAGGAGCTAGTTTAGTAATTTCCTCTTGTAATGAATGTTAACATTCCAAGTTTACCTTATTGTAAATTAAAAAAATTCAACACAGCATTTATACATTTGTATGAATTATAATTTTTTTACAAAACGATCATGTTTTTATTTAGATACAAATATTTGTTTTTGTTTTTAATTTCAAATAAGTTAATAATACAAATATGTCAGTTTAACATTATGGGAGGTTCAGGCTTCCCTCAAAACAAACAAGATTCTATACTCCTACTTTTGGTGTCATGAAAACATGGGTACGTAACATTAAATTCTCAATCGTTAAATATTGATTATTGTTTCCATGTTACTCATTGCATAGTGCTGTAAATTGTTGGATTATTAGAGATAATTTGCATTCAATCCAAAAATAAGTAATGTAAAAAAAAAAAAAAAAGGGAAAAAAACAACAATCTAAAAAGAGTGCGAGTGTGAATAAGGATGAGTAAGGGTGGACACGAGTCAGTTCAGTTTGGTTTTCTCAAACTGTCCATGACTCACTTATACTCGGTTTTCATTTTTATGAATCTCATTGACTCGCCTCAACATGTTGACTTGACTCGACTCGAACCTGCTTTTTTCGGTTCTGAGTCGGTTCGGTTTATTACAGTTTTGGATTGATGGGCTTTATGAACCTTTTGGATCTAAATAAAATTTTAACTACGTGTTTAACTGTGTCAACCTATTGGATCATAATTGAACAATTCCAAGTATTAAAAAATATATATTTAACTGCATAATATAAACGGAAGTCCAAATAATACATAATACAATCATAAACAAATGTTGATATCATACACCAAATCACGACTATATGTATTATTCTATTCATATTTTAGTTTTTTATGAATGAATTTATATTTTAGTTAATACTTTCAATATATAAATATGTATAATTATTTAAAATAAACCTTTTATTTAGTTTTATAATATATATATAATATACTTGGTTCGATTTTTGACAAGACAAAACTATCGATACTCATTTAAACTCAGTTTTTATATTTTTAAATCGGATTGACTCGTCTCAACAGGATGACTCGACTTACATATACGTATGTTTAGTTCGGTTAACCACGGATCGTTAAACATGTCCACCCCGGGGAATACATATTTGTAGGCAATCGCCAAAACTTTTGGACTTTTTTTTTTTTAAGATTCCAAATTGGTCCCACCGTTCAAACTAGTCAAGGGGTATTTTTGTCTTTTTGACTTGTGTAAATAAAATCAAAACTAAAATAGTATAAGGTGAACAATGAAAGAAAATCAAACAAGACGTATTCTTATTCATCTAATAGAATGCAAATGTTACAAACCTGCAATCTAGCAGATGAGCCAGAAAATAACGAATCTAATGAAAAATTATTATAGAAAAGATACGCTGATCATTACAACTCGAGGAGAAAATAAAGAAAGAACGAAGCACTGTTAATACTCTACTACACAATGAAGTATAGCTAATGAGTAACGAAGCGTAAATCTGATTAACGTTACAAAGGTACTCCAAACTAAATATAATAATGCAAAATGAATAGGTCAATCCCCAGGTCTAAAACTGAACTCACTGATTATTGTACCTTAGATTTTCTTGTTCGGCTGGAAGACGTACTTGATCAGTGAATCCTGGATTGATAGCAATTCAGGGAACTCATTCTTCAGCTTGGAAGCATCCATCTCATTGTTGCTTCGAGGGGCGACAATCACCTTCGCTTGCTCTTCTAGAGTGAAGTTGGCCCATTTAAACTCAGGGTCTATGTAACTCTTGTACATCTCCAGGATTTCATTGTGGCTCACAACTCCAGGGTTTGTGAAGTTCCATATGCCTCTCAAGTTACGTTTTGCCATCTCAATTGAAATGGGTAGAAGTTCATCCAAGACGGTCATGCTGTTCGGGATGTTCACCACTTTGTTATAACGAGAGATCTTTGTAATGAAGTTGCGTGGATTGTTCAGGTCAGAAGAAATTGGCATACGGACTCTGAGAGTGCACACATTGTCATATTCTTTCAAAAGCTCTTCAACCTGGTGAGGAAATCAATGAAAATTAGATGCACTCGAAAAAAATATTTAAACATGCAAATGTGAAAAGGATTAATGATTCTCAGATAGACCGACGTACCATGGCTTTAGTTTTTGAATAGAAAGAACCAATAAAGTTGGGTTTGTCTTCCTCTTTATATCCAATGCCAGAACCCTCCGGATGAGCGGCATCATACTCAAATATACACCCAGTAGCAAAATTCATCATCAATAAACCATTCTCTCTGCAAACGTCTGCTAAGGTTAAGGTTCCAGCAACATTGGCACGAATAGTTTCAGTTTTATGAGATTCGCACCAATCAACATTTGGTCTGCCAGTTACACCAGCAGCATTAAAAACATGTGTTGGTTTAATATTCTGTATATCTGCAATGAGAGAAGAACGATCCTCCAAACGCCCTTTTCCAAATTCAAAGGGAATTCCCTGTTTCTCACACAAATTCGAAAGTAGACCTCCAATCCACCCTGTCCTGCCATAGATCAAGAACTTCAAGGATGGCTTTTGAGGAGTGCCAGTGGATTTGGAAGTTGGAATCACCATTCGGGTCTGACTACTACTATTAGATGCGACATCTGATGCAGATTTGCTCTCTTCAGACCCATCAAAATGTCTTCCCCCAGGCATCATCAGCATTCGTGGATGAGGAAGCAACGCACCAGAGACATCACCCCACCAATCCGGATTTTGAGTGTACCATTCCATAGTCTTCCTCAACCCCTCTTCCCACGTAGTCCGTTCTGACCATCCCAAGTTTTTGAGCTTCTGATCATCAAGAAAATATCTCTGATCGTTGAATGGTCTATTTTCTACAAACTTGATGATTGTCTCTGGGTCCATCGAGAAGAGCTTGCAAACATCTTTAGCCACATCAATCACTCTTCTTTCCTTCTTTGTCCCAATATTGTAAACATGGCCAACTTCCCCCTTGTGAAGAATGCATTCAAAAGCCTCAGCAACATCCTCACAATATAAATAACTTCTCACATTAGAACCATCCCCATGAATTGGAAGAGGCAACCCTCTCATGGCCAAGAGAATAAACTTGGGAATCAATTTCTCAGGGAACTGATTGGGACCGTAAACGTTGTTTCCACGAGTGGTGATCACAGGTAGTCCATAAGATCTACCATATGCCATTACAAGCATTTCTGCTCCAGCTTTAGTTGCAGAGTAAGGGTTTGTTGGGAGGAGTTGGGAAGCTTCATGGTTCCCCACAACAGCATCTTCATCCGTCTCCCCATACACCTCATCTGTGCTCACATGGATAAACCTCCGGATCTGGCCAGTCACTTTGCATGCCTCGAGAAGGACATGGGTACCATAAATGTTGTTCTTGGTAAACTCAAAACTGTTACCAAAAGAGTTATCAACATGGGTCTGGGCAGCAAAATGCATTATAGTGTCGATCGACTCAGTGATGAGGAGGAAGTTGACAAGATCAGCACTGCCAATGTCTCCTTTAACAAACTTAAAGTTAGGAGATGATTTTGAGGGAAAAAGATTTTTTAGATTTGAACAGTAATCAAGCTTGTCAAGAACAACAATTTTGTACTCTGGGTAGTTACGAATCAATCGGTTACAAACATGAGATGCAATGAACCCAGCCGCCCCAGTAATGAGGATGTTCTTGGGCGTATACGAAGCCATAGGAAAACAACTCCTGCACATTTGAAAAACATAAACTAAATTTAGAACCACCATTCCGAAAATATGAACAAACAAATTGGGTAAAAAACACTAAAATATGTAAGAAATACAATTTTATTCCCAAAAAGCATAGAACCAACCATCACTTAAATGTTAATTCACAAAATCCCATCTTAACATATGAACATAACAAAATGGAGATGAATGACATAGATCTCATAATATACAGCACAGAGTAATACAAAACAGTCATCAAAAGCAATTAAAGCGATCATATATATATATATATATATTGGCTCAATCCATTTTCATTATATAAATAAGAAGATTAAGCAGTCAAAATAAATAATAAGAATCTTATGCAGTCAAAACAAATAAATAAGAATCTTAAGCAGTCGAAACAAATAAATAAGAATTAATAAGAAGCTTAAATTTTTCTTTCAATTTCATCATATCTATAAGCGATCAAAGTTTAGGATACACAGGAACTGTAGAAGTGATATGTAAACTCAATCGAACATCATAAAAATACACCCTAAACTCCCAGATCCAACACAAAACACAGTAAACTCAAAAACAAAAGCAGGTATTTACACGAAATTTACAATCCCCGCGATAATTTCAACTACTCATCTCACAAAAACACACACAGACCTGTGATCTGACCAAGTACTTAGCATTCATGTTCTCATAACACAAGATCCGGATAGAATTATATATATATATACAACAAATGCTATTTAAAAAAAAGTAACAATTACAAATCAATCAAAACATATAACATTCTTCACATTTATCAACAGATCCAATAAAAAATAAAAATAAAAAACTGAAAAGTACCAAGATCACAGAACAGATTAAATCGGCAATAAAGCACAAAATAAAAGCTATATAAACACGATCACAAACGAAACACCATTGAACAGTAAACAAACGTGAATTATGTGGAAAAAATTGCAAACCTGATCGAGATCACTGAAGATCAAACAAGCCCAGATAAGGAAAAAAGAAAAGAAAAGAAGAACACGCTTATAGAGAGAAACACGGAGACAGAAAAGGAATTGAAAAAAATGAAAAACAAAGATTTTCGCGAGTGAGAGGGAAGTAGGAAGTTGGGAGGAGTCTCACTGCGCGTATTTATAAAATTGAGTTACAGTTAAAGGAGCCAAGGAGGACCATTGAATGGTTGTAAAATGACTAAAATGCCCTGCTAATCATTTACTTATTTACGGCGTCGCGTCTCTCGTACCACCGTCTATTTTATTGTCAGAGATAGGAATTTGATACACTTTTTACTTTTTAAATATAGGAACATACACAAACTTTATACGGTCAGGACACGATGGAAATAATATATTGGTTGGGTCTGAATACTCAACCAATAGGAAATGGAAGTGGGTTTCTTACAAGAGAAGTCGAGCTCGTGGAAAATAACTACGGCCTACCACGAAACATCAATCAGTCAATTTACCTTTACCACAGATGTTTTACGACTTTACGTTTTCATGGTTATAAATTCCTTTCCAATTTCAGAGTCCATAGATTATAAATATACGTTATATAATCCGCGTGTATTTGTATTTCACATATCATCACAGGTAGATGTGACCAGGTTTCGGTTCTAACTGTTCATACGGTTCGGTTATTTTTACTTTAACCCAATTTCAGATAATCGATTAACACCAATTTCTTAATCTCCCAACCCAGATTTTACTATGTTCACTCAGAATCCAGGATCTTCAATCTCAAATCTACATAACCCAGATTTTCTCCAACCTATATTTTCTCAAATCACATTCAGATATCTCACTCTCACACACACGCACCCAAAGTCACATACGCATACATACACAAATCAACCCTAAATCACAGATCACCCACCATCATCATCTTCATCATCTACCCATCGTCTTCTTCTTTCTTCTTTGTTCTTCTTCTTTCTTCTCTCAACTTCTTCGTCTGTGGATCTATCATCGATGGAATCAATGTGGATCGGTGAAAAAGAGAGATCGATATGGATGAAAAAGAGATCACCGATTCATCGGTGACGCCCGGGAAGAAGAGATCACCAGCGAGAGATCGTCGTCACTCATCTTTTATCACTTGATCTGAGATTGACGATGATCGTAGAAATAGAGAAAAAGAGAGAAAAAGAAGAAAAAAGAAATAGAGAAAGAGAGGTGAGAGATCAAGAACGAAAGAAAAAGAGATGTGAGATAGTCTGAGAAATGAAATTAAAGAAAGAAGGAGAGAGAATTGGAGATAAACAGATAAGGTCAACGTGAAAAGAGAAAAGAAATAAAAATAATAATAAAATAATTGGAACCGGCGGTTCAAAAACCGGAACCGAACCGTCGGTTTCTTGACCTGTTTTTTTCTAGACGAACCGGATCCGAACCTTCACCCCCACGGTTCCGAAATCGATTCCATGGTTCCTATTACGGTTACGGTTACGGTTACGGTTTAGGTTTAGGTTTTTTACACGGTTACGGTTCGGTTCCACTGTTCGAACCGAACCGTGATCATGTCTAATCACATACCACAACAGTAGCATAAAAATACAATTCAATTTCAAGAAAAATTTCCATATATTTGTAAAGTACTTAGGATGGAATTTGAACCCAAACCCATTATCACTGTTGTGGAAAGGGATGATGCTACTATACCTTATATACTGAGAGTTTATGCATACACTTCTCAACTTTTTCATCTTCAATGTGTTTTCATTTTGAGTCAAAATAGGAAACTTTTATTATCCTCTAATTTAGTATAAATACAAATTCAATGAAATCAAAGTTTTCTTAGATATAATGAAATTATTATCATTTTCATTTTGCACTATTTAAACCAGAGATAACTACTTATGAAATATTGACTGCTTTGAAGATCTGAGCTTCACGGTTTTGTCCTTAAAAGAACTCTGGAGAGGTTGAAGTGCATTTGATTTTGTTGAATTTTGTTATATATAAATGTAAGTTCCTCAGTTTTTGATTGGCTCATTTTGTTGACAACCACATTTGGGGATAAATGTGTAAGGGTAGTTTAGGTCATCATTGCTCAAGACCTAGCTCAAGCTTCAAAAGGTAAATCACTTGCTTAACCTTGTTGGAAGAGTTTTTAGTGCACATACACACACTCTTATGCATGTTTTGATCATCTTGCATGCTTGCTTATATGTCAAATTGTGTGTCTTGTTACCATAACTCTTGCTTGGGTGTTTGATGCATTTAGTTTTCCTTTAGAGGAGGATTTTCCTCTTGACCGTGGTTGGGACCGCCCCCAGTGCATTGCCTCAGCTGCGGTATGCACAACGATGTTCTCCAGGCGTTGCACGCTGCTTCTACCGCGGCATGTGCATGTTGCATGCACAGCGGTCTCCTAAGCAGAGGTTCCCAGGCGTGTACCGCGGTCTAGACCGCTTTTGGTGCACATGCCTAGCCAGCGACCTAGGCAGCAGTAATGTCCAGCCGTGCCATGCTGAATGGACCGCGGTCTGGACACCTACCTAGGCTGCGGCACGCACAACGGTCATGACAGAAATTAGTTGCCCTCCGTCTAAAACGATGCAGTTTCGTGTAGGGTAATATATATATGTTCTCTTCTCTTCTCTTTGGCTTGAGGGAGTCTAAGAAGTCATTTTTGATGAGACCAAGCAAATTATAGAGAGAGAAATAGACTCTAATAGAGAGAGAGAGCTCTCAAGAACCCATTGTGACTCAACCAAAGTCCAATCCATGAGCATCTAGCATCTTCTTGTATCTTCCAAACATGGATTTTCTTGTTTGTCTTTGACTAGGTAATCTCTACATGCCCTAGAATCTCTTGTTCCATTCTTATGACGTGTATGCCTAGGTTTAGCAATTATTGTTGATTAAATGCATGCCATTGAGTTTAATTGCATATATAACATGCTTGGATTGTTGATTGTTGGTTGAGATTTATGTTTTGTGATAGCTAGGATTTGTGACCATTTTACCCTTCTAGCTAAATCTCTATGCTTTGCATTTAGATATTGTTTAGGTCTCATTGATTACATTTAATGATTGCATTATAGTCCTTGCCATGCTTAATGACGACTTGTGTTGATATAGCTTTTGTGATAGCTAGCATTTAGGTCATTGTTGCCTCTAGCTAATTAGGTCATATTGATTGCATTTTGATGATTGCATTTAATGACCATGTCATGCTTAATGACAACATATGTTGAAATGACTTTGTTTGATAACTAGGATATAATGTTGCATAACTATATCTAGTTAAGTCTTTATGAACATTCATTTAGACATTGATATATTGAAATTGTACTTAGTGACATTCTTAAATTCCTAGATAAGCATTTAGTATTGTCTAGCATTACTTGCATGTTTGAATATTTTATCATATTCACTTAGGTTGTGTTTGACTCTTTTTTGAGGTTAAGTCTTGTGACTAATTGGTTAGTGCACAAGCATGTTGATTACAAATCACTATTAAGGCCTGTTGGATAGTGTGAAAGGGTTAGTAATTGGAGGGTGTGACAAGAGGTCAACCTAGGTTGTAAACTTTCATTCAATAGTGGATTTGAGGATCGAGTGTGGCGCACATATCAGGCTGTGGTTTTTCCCATTTGGAGGGTTTCCACGTAAATATTATGTGTTGTTATTGTTTTAAGAATAATTGGTTTTATTGAATGCTTGTTTATTCAGGATAATTTGTGTTAATATTGATTATACGCAAAAATCAATAATCGATTAGATTAAAACCTATTCACCCCCTACCTCTAGGTTTAGACACACACGTTTTCTAGGGAATTTTTCAATTGGTATCAGAGCAGGTGCGTAGATATACTTAGGTGATCCGTGCTCTGTATGTGTCTTGCTCGTGCATTTTTGTTGGTTGCATCTTGTGTGGAGCATTATATTTGCATCTTATTCATTTATAACCAAAACACTATGGTGGTGTTTGGTTGGATGGAATGGAATGGAAAGGAAAGAAATCCATTCCATTTGTTTGGTTTGTTAAATGTCAATGGAATGGGCATTCCATTGGAATGTGGATTCCACCATTTTGGTGGAATGGACATTCCATCCAAAAACCAATGGAATGTTCATTCCATTCCATTATCAAATTTTATCTTCCAAAAATAACCCTCAATCTCCAACTCTATTAAAAAAATACTCTCATTTCCAAAAATGATATATATATATATTATCATAATATATATTATTATATATATATATATATATATATTATTGTTGCATATCTTATTATATATATATATTCATATATTATATTATACAAAATATATTATTATTATTATTATAAATATTATATGTATTATACATAATACATATTATAATAAATATTATATATATATAAATTATATTTTATTGTTATTATCCAAAATATATATTATATTTTCTAATTATATATTATTATATTACATAATATATATATATATATTATAATAATATTTATTATTATATAATTTATACTTTTATATTTTTTTATTATTATCCAAAATGAAAATTATATTTTCTAATTATATAAATTATTTTATTATTATTGTATATATATGCACATTATATAATAATATAATAATATATAATATAATAATATTATATTTAAATATATATGAAAATATATAATATATAATAATAATAATAATAATATATAATTTTATATGATATATAATAATATTAATATTATTACAATATGTATATATTATATAATATATATATATATATATATAATATTATATATACTTTCATATTTTGTTATTATTATTATCCATAATAAATAATGTTATTTTAAATGTTTTGTAATTAGGGGTATTTTGGTCAAAATACAGTTGATTCCATTTCTTTCAGTTGTTAACCAAACAAAATATTACTGATTCAGATATTGATTCTAAAGTCTCAACCAAACAAAGAAATCAGTTTTCCATTCCTTTCCATTCCATTCCAATTCTCATTCCCATTACCATTCCAATTTCTATTCCACCATGGTAACCAAACGCCACCTATGAGTGAGCTTGAGATGAGCAAAGAGGGAGCATCAAGTATAAGATCACCTTTGCTTAAAGGTGATAATTTTGCCTCATGGAAAGGCAAGATGGAGTCTTATATTTGCCAAATAGATGACCGTGCATGGATGGCGGTTGAAGATGGGTACACTCTTCCGAAGATGACCAATGATCATGGAGATAAAGTTCTCAAGCCTAAGTCTCAATGGAGCACACTAGAATTTAAAGCTTCCAAGTGGAACAACAAGGCTATGCATGCAATCTTGTGTGCCATGGATGACAATTAATACAAGTTGGTTCAAAATACTAGGTGTGAAAATGAGGCTTGAGAGATTCTACAAACGGCTCATGAAGGAACCGAAGTGGTCAAAGACTTCAAGCTTCAAGTCCTTCAATTTCAATTTGAGATAATTCGGATGGAAAAGGACGAGTGCTTTAATGACTTCCAAGTGAAGTTGATGGACATCGTAAATCAAAGCCATTAACTAGGTGACCCATATTCAGATAGAAGGATCAAGCAAAAGATCATGAGGTCACTTCCCAAGAGATTTGAGTCCAAGGTGACGGCACTTGAAGAAAATAGCAACTACAAGACTATGAAGGCGAGTGAAGTGATTGGAAGGCTTCTAGCCTATGAGTTTAGGTGAACTTCTACACCTATATCTCCAAAGAAGCAAAAGAACATAGCTTTGAAGACATCCAAAGTAGAGATGGAGGATGATGACTCAGATGAGGAGATGACTCTTATGGTGAAGAGATTCAATAAGTTTATGAAACTTCACAAGAATGACTCAAATAAGAAGATTGAGCCAAGGCAAGAAAAGCCTACAAGAAAAGGCATTCAATACTATGAGTGTAGTGGGTTTGGTCACATAGCCACTGAGTGTGCTAATTCGAAGAAGAAGAAGAAAAGAAATGTTGTGTCCACCTCATCAAGCGATAGTGGAAGTGAAGAAGATTCCTCAAGTGATGAAGAGGTAGTTCTCAACTACACGACTTTTGGAGCGTCCCTTATAGAAGATATTGAAAAAGATAACAATGCCTTAATTTGTGACTCTATAGGGGAAATTGAAGATAAAGAAGCTAGAAGTGTGATTGATGAAGCTACTCATAGAGGTGTTGTAAATGTGATAACAAGAGACACAAGTGATGACTCTAGTTATGAGAGTTCCTCTTCTCACTCTACAAATGGAAATGTAGAGAGTATGAACCTTGAAGGGTTCATTGAGGATTTTCAGAGCTCAAGGTTAAAGATGAAGAAAGAGGTTCGAAAACTAAAGGAAAAGAACCTCAAGCTATCAACCGAAGTGACTCACTTAAGTGAGAAAGTGAAGAATGAGAGAAAGGTGGAAGAAAGCTTGAAGGAGAAGTTGAGAGAAGCCAGATAGTTAATTAATAAGATGACTTCGAGTACGGAGAAGCTTGACCATCTGTTGGGGGTTGGTAAGAAGCCAAGTGACAAGAGAGGTCTAGGGTTTGAAGATGACAAAGAGACCTCAACTTATAGCAAGACAGTATTTATCAAGAGCATGGACTTCAAAGAGCCTCTTCCTCCACTTCATCCTAAGAAGAAAATTGAACTAAGAGAGTGCTCTAGAAATGTCCAAGTCAAGATATCACCAAGGAGTCAAGCTCAAGCTCAACCAATGAGAGCACATCAATCAACCATCCCTCAACCTAAAAGCCATCAAGCCAAGAAGCATTTCCTGCATGTTCAACCAAGGAAGCAATCTTCTTCAACTCAGTAACAAGGGAGAAGAGAACCAACACCACATAAAAAGAAAGCTCAAAGACATGGGAAATCACATTTGTCCTCACAAAGGAATGGTATGACCCCTCATTTTATTCCTTCATGTCATTTTTGTGGTGTTGATGGTCATATTAGACCAAATTGCTTCAAATACATTAACATGCGTAGAACTAAGAGCATGATTGAAAGAAAAAAGGCTAGAGCCAATATGCATGTGCTTAGGAAATCTTGTATCAATGATCCTATGAGTAATATGATGACCTTGACCACTAAGAATGACAGTATGTCACCTAAGTGGATTAGAAAAATATGAACTCACATGCCATTGTGCTAAGGGTTCACCCATAGGCTCAGCTAGGTTCAATGAACTTGGTAAGTCTTTAAAGACTCATATCCCCTATTGACTTGTTTTGATTGACTCCATTTGGGGAGCTCAAGCAAAGAGAGCAAATTGGCATTGCATTGTGCTCATGATAATATTTATGCTCCTTTATTAATTACTTGAGATGATTGGTTGTACATATTTTTTAATAAGTGTTAAACTTTGCTTAACATGCAATCCATGTCTTATTTATGATCAAACATGTATTTTTGGAGTAGGAGAATTGATTGGGCAGTACATTTTGAATGGCCTAGAATTGATCTCCATGACATGTTGATTATTTCTATGACATGCTTTAAATTGATATGCATGATGAGATTTTTAGAATGCTCTAAAATGAATGCAAAAATTTATGTGTGAAAGCAATTATGAGACTTCAATCAATAAGGATCTTGTATCCATTTTAAGGATTTTGCAATCCAAAAGTCTCTCTCTCTTTACTTGTTGAACAAGGATACTATCATACGGACATTCCACCCGGAAAAATAAAAAAGGGTGCAATAGTCACTCATGTCTTGTTTTGCTTGTAAAGTTTGATATAGTTGTTCTTAAAATGGATTTATTTTACAATCTATATCTTGCTTATTGCATGACAAAGGGTGAAATTGGTTTGAATTCTCTTGGAAACCCTTGTTATTTTGCTTTTCCAAATACCATGTTTTGATCTTGAATACAACTTGTCTTGTATGCAAAGCTTTCGTTCACATTTTTTATGTAATAAAACTCCTTGATTCTCTCTTCTTAATTGAGTTACATAATTTTTTTTATATGATTATGCCAATGTCTTGTGTCATAAGCTCTCATTGCTAATGCCCTCTTAAGGGGATACTCCTTTGTCTATCTCATGACAAAAAGAGGGAGTAGTGTGGACTTAAGGGGAGTTGAGAGTTGCATGATTTAGGGGGAGTTTGACTCGTTGAGGGGGAGTTAACCTATTTAAGGGGAGCGTTTGCATTTGCATTGTTGATGCATGTTGCTTGTTTCTATTGTATGCAAATTGCTCTTATTTTTATTTCTTTGATCACCTCACATACACTTGTCTTGGAAAATGTAGTTATTTTGTTTTGTAGGGATGTTGATTCTACAAGAGATGGATGACTTGAAGATCTAAATTATTAGGCATCTCTTTGTAATGTAGAAAAACTTTATTGACCTGTCTTTTTTTTTGTTTATTTGTGAGGATGAATTGTGAGTGGTGATTTTGTCATGAAATAGCTAAAGGGGGAGATTGTAAGTTCCTCAGTTTTTGATTGGCTCATTTCGTTGACAACCACATTTGGGGATAAATGTGTAAGGGTAGTTTAGGCCATCATTGCTCAAGACCTAGCTCAAGCTTCAAAAGGTAAATCACTTGTTTAACCTTGTTTAAAGAGTTTTTAGTGCACACATACACTCTCATGCATGTTTTGATCATCTTGCATGCTTGCTTATATGTCAATTTGTGTGTCTTTTTGCCATAACTCTTGCTTGGGTGTTTAATGCATTTAGTTTGTCCTTAGAAGAGGATTTTCCTCTTGACCGTGGTTGGGACCGCCCTTGATGCATTGCCTTCGCCGCGGTATGTACATTTGTGTTCTTCAGTTGTTGCACGCTGCTTGCCTGTGCACGTTGCATGCCCATCGGTCTCCCAAGCGGAGGTTCCCAGACGTGTACCGCTGTCTAAACCGCTTTTGGTGCACATGCCTAGCCAGCGACCTAGGCAACGGTAGTGTCCAGCCGTGCCATGTTGCATGAACCGCAGTCTGGACACTTGCCTAGGCCCTGTCACGTACAACGGTCATGACGGGAATGAGGTTGTAAATTTTCATTCAGTAGTGGATTTGAGGATCGAGTGTGACGCACATATCAGGCCGTGGTTTTTCCCATTTGGAGGGTTTCCACGTAAATATTGTGTGTTGTTATTGTTTTAAGCATAATTGGTTTTATTGAATGCTTGTTTATTCAGGGTAATTTGTGTTAATATTGATTATTCCTAAAAATCGGTAATTGATTCGATTAAAACCTATTCACCCCCCTCTAGGTTTAGACACACACGTTTTCTAGGGAATTTTTCAATAAATAAAGTTTGGATTCATACCCTTCGTCATTGGAAATCCAAAAAAAAAAATCATAATAGAAGCGGAATTTCAAACCAAACGTGTTGTATCATCAAAGATCATAGTAAAATCATAAAATCGAAAAGTTCATCTAGATCACAGTGCAAGTACGTACCCACATATCTTGTCTCACACACATGCAATAAGTATTTCCACTACAAGAAGTTGTGCTATTTATCATGGAGCATCTACCATGAACATTCTAGTCCCGTGTTGGATAAGTAATAACAACCACGGGCCTTTAAATGCCCATGGTTAATAATTTCTTAAAAGCTTTTCCACTGTGGACCGTTATATGCCCATAATGGATATTTTTTACATAACACGAACATTTATAGGCCCATTTAAAATGACAACAGAGAAATAAGAGCCAATGGTTATTAAAACCATATATATATATGGGGTGAATTCATAAAGAACTAAAAAATTTATTGGTTTATTTTTTTAAGTCATCAATTTATATTTTATTGTTTTCATCACTTTTGACAACTTTTGGATAAAATTACCTTTAAATTTTACTTCACCTGATATGTAACTTGGGTACATGCCATTTGATTCCAAGTTACATGCGAGTTGATTTTTCAAGTTACATGTCAGTTAAGTTTTAAATCATATGTCGATTGACTTTCAACTTACATGTCAATGATTTTCAAGTTACGTGCTAGTTGATTTCCAAATTTTTAGGTAAATAAAGTAAAAATAAAATGGAGGGTAATCTTATCTGTTCAAGGCTAAAAGCAATAAATATAATAAACTATTAATTTATTGCTAAAAACAATAAACCAATATTTTTTTGAATATTTCATGCAATTTTCTCTCTCTCTCTCTCTATATATATATATATATGTATGTATATATTAAAAATTCAAAATCCTCAATTCAAATATTGTAAAACCCTAAAACCCTCACATCATCTCCCTCATCTGATTTTGACGATCTTTTTCGACTATAACTTCTTCCTTTGACCAAGTTGCGTTTCGCTTGATTTCTCACTCCCTCCGTTTCATTTATGTTAGTGGTGACCAAGCTCTCTTCTTCTTCTTTTTCATCGTCATCGTCACCAAACTTTCTCAAACTCTCGGTTAGTTATCTTTATGTTACTGAGATATATATTTTTCTTTCATTTTTTGTGTTCTATTTGTTAGGTTTCTGAGTTTAGTGTTAACATAATTCTACATCAAAACTATTTTTCCTTTGTATTGATTAGTTGTCTAGGATTTACTGTTTATCAAGCTTCAAGGAAGTTTGACAACATTTCAAGCAAAGTGGTGGCTAGAAGAGGAACAAACTTAATTGCATAGCAAAATGTATACCTAGACCTCATTACTCTTACAAGGCCTAGGCACACACATATATTGCATCCATATATCTCTGCATCGTTGTGCACATTTGATATAATACATACACATACACACACATGTTATTGTATGCACATGCAGTAGATTTGGTTTGATAACTTTTACATTTTGCATATTCTAGGACTATCTCTAGGAAATAGCATACTTATATGTTCTTGTGTTTATATATTTATGTTTGTATGATATTGTACTTGAATTTGTACTTAAATTATTCCTCATTGAGTTCTGGTTGTTTTGGTTACTCATTTGTTAAGTTTCTAGTTCCAAATAGAAAGTTACGAAACTTTCCGTATTTTTATCGTACATGGTTTTCATCCTTATGTCTCTAGTTGAATTTCATATTTTTTTATAAAAATTTTACTGACATCCTTGTGCATGAGGGTATCCCGGTTTCATAACCAGAAAATGAATTCAAATTCGGAGTTTAGAGGTCGGAGAACAGTCGAAGAACACAAATGTGCACGAGGGGAGGTGGGGGAACCAAACAAAAGGGCCGATCACCTCTCTCTGTGGAGGCGTGTGGCCTCCATGGGAAGAGCTGCCCTCAGCTCGCATGCCTCCACGGGATGGCTAAGGTGGCTCATTTTGATTGGTTGCTTCTTTGGATTCTTTAGTTTCCCTCCTTAAATATCTTCATTCTTCCTCATTTCATTCCAAGAAGAAAAATTGAAAAACATAAGTGTAAAATTTTCTCTCAAATTTTTCCAATTTCCAAACACCATAATTTTCTCATTCGGAGCCCGAATCGAGTGATTCAAGTTGGAGAATCTTTGTCTACTAGTTATCTATCATTTCTATAAGAGCTTGGAGTCATTTGATCAAGTTTTTTGGTAGCTTCTCTCACAAAAACGAGACTACACGTTTTTCACTTAAGGTATTGATTTCTCTCTTGAGTTTGATCTTCAAGTCTTCAATCACCTTGAGTTTTCTTCTTCTATATATGTATGGTTGATGTGTAATAATTGATTAGAGTAATGAACTCTAATCTTCAACTGACATGTATGTTGAGTTAGATTTCTTAAATCTATGTTTTCAAATGCTTGTGGAGTTGTGTTGTGCTAGCTTCGAATCTATGGCTATTTTGTGTGTTAATTGACATTATCTCAATGTTAGATAACCTTTAAATATACTAGATCACTTTAATTGAATATTTGTTGAAATAGTATATTTGATTTTTGATTTAGAGCTTGATTGAATTTAACAGAATATTTTGAGATTATAATCTCTAAATATTTTGCTAGAGATTCAATTTTTGATATGTTGATTGAACATAATCTAGGTTTGTTAGTATATGTTTGGTGTTTCACATACTCTAGATTGTTTGTTCATATCTTAAGATCTAGATAAAATTGTTTAGTGCATTTTATTGATAAAAATCTAGTTATTCATTATTTGTGTCTAATCTACATGCATCATTTGCTTGATTGCATTTTTTTTTTATGATCGCAAACTAGAATACATATTATGTGTGCTCATTGATTTATTTCTAGTTTCCATTGGATATATTGATCATATATACTATATTGCACGTGTTTGCATCATTTTCACTCACTTAGATCGTATGCCTTGCAAAATGTAGGAAGACTCATATTGGAGAGTGATTCTTTGAATTTGAACGTGGACGTCTTGGCTAGGATCGAGGTGATCCGGATAGATCGGGGTGATCCGGATAGCTAAGTGTGGAAGTCTTGACTAGGATCGAAGTGATTCGGATAGTCAAGCAAGGAGGTATCTCTTTCATTGAGTATGATAGAAGGGTGGTTCTTTAGGTGAAGTGGTCACTTAAGACATCTCTTTCATTGGGCAGGATAGAAGGGTGGTTCTTTAGGTGAAGTGGTCACTTGAGAAATTATACTTTTATCTTACTAGTGGAAGTTGTTTTGCCGGTGATTGTGGTTTCAACTCGTGGATATTTCCTCTTTAGAAGTTTTACCACGTAAAAATCTTGTGTTACTTTTCTCTATCCTTATCCCTTGATATTTGTATATGTGTTGATAAATATCTTGTTTAGTATCCTTGTAATTGATATCCTTGTTATATCAAGTTTTGTATATGTAAAAGGCTTATGTTGAATAACCTATGTACAAAGTGAGTTTGTATCACATAAGTTGTAGTCATTGACTTTGTTTGACTAAGCATATATTTTATTGAATTGATTGTGCTTGTCTTTACTTAATAAATTGTGATACACACTATATAGAGGACAAACTTGTGTTTGTTTCAAGGGATTGAAAAGAGGTATAAAAACCTATCCATCCTTCTCTAAGTTAGCTTAAGACAAATTAACTGTTTTCCTATTTTCACTATTTAAGGTGTATTGTATTCGACTCAGGGCCGACCCATAAGGGGAGCAAACCCAGCCATTTGTTGGGGCCTCAAAATGGTCAAATCAATTTCCTATTTTAGGGCCTCACTCTTCAAGATCCAATCTATTTGGGACCTCACTCCTTTGTACCCAGTCTATTTAAAAATGTCCAATCTCAAACATGTATTTTCTTCATAACATTAGACCAAATTAACATACTTCTTCACATCTTAGTAAACATCATTAAATGGATGGGGCCCTAAAATGTCTGAGACGACCCTGGTTCGACTAAGCAATGGCCATTGGAGAGTTTGATTGAGAATGGAGATGTTTACTAAGTTGATTGTATAGACTATAGTCAAGCAGAGATATATTCAATATTGTCTTTTTATTCCATTTTTTTATTTTTGTTTTTGATAAAAAGAGATCAATGTTGGTAGAATATTTTGAAAAGCCATGTTTCACATGCCATAATCATAATTATATCCATTTTACTTGTTTTATATATTTTTTTTATTTATCAGTTAACATGTCCATTCTCCGTCCTTGTAACTTGCATTTTGTTTTTGACAATTTATTATTATTATTATTTTCATGCAATTGATCTTTAACAGTTGTAAATGCTAGCGATAGTGACTTAGTTGAATCGATGTCTAGTTTTTTAAGTTTGTTTGAAGATTATTTCTTTATGGAATGTAAACATATAAGATGGGTCTTGATTTTGCTTTTGGATGTTATTATCGGATGCAATTTTGCTTCTCCCATTATCCCATCAATCTCTGCTCTAAATTTTACGAATTACGAGAAAGGTAATTTCATTATTTTGGGTTGTGTCAAGTAGTCATGTTGATGTTAATGTCTGAGAGTTTCAACCTGTGAGAAAAACTTGAGTGCATCTGATGCACCATAATGGAATTTGATGGTGTTGCATCGGATCCACTCAGTGAATGACATGTGTATCAACCTTAATTTAAAAATCAAATGTTTTTTCTTTTCACTTTTTACTCTTCTTTTCTACCTTGAACGACAAATCCTGTTTCCCTCCACTTTCATTTTGGCTTTTTGTTTCCCTTTTCTTTTCCAGTGACCTTTGAGAATCATCACCGTCTTCAGTCCTTACCGTCGTTGGTCTGCGCCGTCTCCGGTGACCACTCCTATGACCACTGTTTCGAACTTTAGGTGATTATTTGTTATTTATTTATTTACGTACTACAAGTTTTAATCTTTGCTTAATTATATATATGTTGCTTCTAAATCATTCTTATTTGTTTTCTAATGATCTATAATTTTATTTTATGTGTAATTGTATACTTGTTGTTGGAAACAACAATTGTTTCAAAGATTTTCTAATGAATGTGTAATATTACAGATAATGATATTGAATTTTAAATTTGGGTTTTGGTGAAATGTTTGGAATTGAAAATTAAAATCATCTCTTCTTGTTTATCAACATATGTTATAGATACCAACAACACGTGGATTTGGAAGACTTGCATGGTTGTGTCCAACTTGTATCCATTTTTATTTTTATTTGTTTAATTTTTACTTTTCAACCGTAAATGTATACTTGATAGCCAATTTTAAAAGGTGTCCACCAATTGATTGTGCAAGGTGAGAATGATGATTGATTGTGCACGTTGAAATATTTTTCTATGTTGCAAGTTGAGCATGACAGTGACGCCTTGTTTTTTAAAAAACTAAAACAGGGATATGGATGAAATACTTGAGAAAGAAGATGATGGAGAACTCAAGGTGGGAATGGAGGTACATTCTGATGCTGAAGCTTATGATTTGTACAATAATTATGCTCTGGAAAAAGGTTTTAGTGTTAGGAAACATGTCATTAGAAGAGATTCATCAAATAATATTCGACAACGGGAATATGTATGTTCAAAACAAGGATTTCAGATGGATGAAAATTTATGTGAGGTGAAGAAAGTGAATAAGTTGGAGACAAGAACCGGTTGCAAAGCTCTATTTTGATTTACTATGACTAGTGGGGTATGGACAATTTCTCATATAAACCTTAATCATGATCATGAACTTGCTAAAGCGGAAGAAAGATAATTTCTGAAATCCGGTCGAAAAATACCAAAAACTCATGGGAATGTCATTAGTTCTATGGTGTATGCCTGTGTAAGACCAACACAATCATACTCCTATTTAGCAAATGAAGTTGGAGGGGCTGAAAATTTCGGGTTCACTAAAAAAGATGCAAGAAATTATTTGCAAAAAAAGGAGGAAATGATAGAAGCGGGAGATGTTCAAAGTTTGTTTGATTTTTTGAAATGTAAACAAGGTAAGGATCCTACATTTTTCTACTCAATACAGGTAGACCAATATAATTGAATGACCAATTTTTTTTTGGAGAGATGGTATGGCAAAGTTAGATTATGATTGTTTTGGTGATGTCGTTTGCTTTGACACTACTTTTCAAACTAATAAGTACAATTTGATATGTGCTCCATTTGTGGGGGTTAATCATCATTGGAAGAATATTTTGTTTGGTTGTGCTTTTCTAATAGATGAGAGCACCGAGTCATTTGTTTGGTTGTTTCGGTCATTTTTGGAAGCGATGGGAAATAAACAACCAAAATCTATATTTACCAATAACGACAAAGCAATGTCAAAGATAATCGAAATAGTTTTTCCAGAGACACGTCATCAATTATGCACTTGGCACATTTCTAAGAATGCTGCATAACATCTTAGTAGTTATTATAATAATCTTGAGTTCAAGAAACAATTCAACAAGTGCTTTTATGGGTGTTATAATGAGTTAGAATTTGAAGCCTCGTGGAATGAGATGATTACAAGTTTCAATCTTGAGAGTCATTCTTGGCTTAAGAAATTGTATGATCTTCAAAAGAAATGGTGCCCGACTTTTAGTTTAGATACTTTTTTGGTAAATTTCAAGTCTACCCAAAGGAGTGAGAGTACAAATAATGTTTTCCATCAAATTTCAACCAAAACCATGGATCTCTTTAAATTTGTTCATCATTATGAAAAAAAAAGACGAATGAGATGCGCTTGGTGAAATTGGAAGAGGATTATCGTTGCAAACAAGGTTGTCATCGTCTCCAAGTAAGGAGTGGAATTTTGAGTCATGCAGCTCGGGTTTACACTAACAATATGTTTAGCTTCTTTGAAAAAGAGTATGTGAATTGTATGGTTGTGAGATTGAAAGAAGTGTGTAATGATCATGGGGTTTGTGTGTACGAAGCAAATGAAGAATGCCAACAAAGAATGTATATAGTCCAATACAACTCAATGACCATGAATATTTCATGTTCTTGTAAGTTATTTGAGTCCATGAGGATGTTATGTCGTCATGCTTTGAAGGTGTTTAATTTGAATAATCATACTAGTCGACCTTTTCATTGCATATCAAAAAGATGGACTAAAGAGGCGAAAAAAGGAATTGTGGTAACTTATGATAGGTTATCATGTAACAATATCAAGTCTTCCCAAACCTTGCGCCTTAGTGAGTTGATGCACGCGGGAATGAATGTGTATAACATTGCCTCGATGACTGATTCTGGAACTGTAATTATTAAAGAAAAGTTAGTGGAAGTCATGAAGCTACTTGAAGAAGATGTAGACACTATCAATGTGTTGGAACGTAATTTGGAAAAGGGAAAGAGGAAAGCAAGTGATCTTTCAAACCATGACAATCTTGTCCATGAGAGTTCAGTGTCGAATCCACCAATTATAAGGACTAAAGGAATTACAAATGCTAGATTAAAGAGTAATTTGGAGAAATGGAAGAAGAAAGGGACTAAAGGTGTAAAATTATCTCATATGTCTTCACACATAAGTGTTTAGTACTAATAATTATAATTAATATAATGTTACATTTTTCTTTATAGAGGGCAGCACAAACATGTGCCTATTCGTGGTTCACAATTTCCTATTGCTTTTAATACAACACCTTACCATAGCTCTAATATGTATGACACTTTAAACTTTTATGATAAGGTAAGTCTAGTATGCATTTCATTTTTGTTCACAATGTATCTTGGTCGCCTTTTTTTTCTTCTTCTCATATTCACTTTTACTTATTTTTGTTTTTAAATTTTAGGATACTTTGCAATTGCCTATTGGACATCATAACTTGAGTTATTCAAGCATGTTTCAAAGCATGGAACAAATGCCTCATTTGAGCCAGGTTTGACTTGAACCTTCGAAGTAAATTTATATAGATTCATGTATTTTTCTAATTGAAAATGAATTTGTGATGTAGAGTTCAAAAAATTATGATGCTGATCATTGCCACTATCAAGAAAATCAAAATTGATGTATATTTATTATACTTTTTGTAACTACAATGATATGTTTATCTATGTCTTCCAAGCTCGTTTGAGATGTTGATTTGAATTTTTGTTTTATGTGGTTTTGTTCTTGTATATGTATATGATTTTGTTTTTTTCAAGGTATAGATTCATGTTTTTTTTTTCTTATACAGGTTTACACTCATGGAGTTCACGAAGGTCAATCTATGATACCATTGCTAAGACCAAGAGATTAAGACTAGTATTGTTTTTGTAGAACATGATCAAGGTTCATATTTTTTGGATTGTAACAATTCTAAGAATATTTGGATTGTTTGTGAATTGTTATTTTAGATTTTCGGTTTTTTTTATGCTAATTGTAAGGAGAGAGACTAATACAGAGAGAAACAACAAAACATTTGCATTGAAAAAAAATATTCAACTTTATTTATATTGATAAACTTATACAACATTTCAGAGAAAAAAAATCTAATATATAGATGCGTTCTCTGTTTTCTCATGTTCTTGGAAAAAATCCATTACACAGCTAATTGTAAGTAGCTAATTAGTTGTATCCAAGTGATAAATATAAAACAGTCTAATGGTTTTATTAAAAGTAGTTTTGTACAGGTTTTTCATGATTTATATATATCTCTGCTTGTTTCTCCATCTCTTCCCCTTTTCTGTGTATTTGACATTGAGCCACTTCCCAATCATATGGTGATAGTTTGCCTAGATATCACAAAGCACAAACAAAGAACAATATGAATATCAAAATGCCAAAATGCAAGTTCTTCACATAAAAAAGCACAACAACAACCTGAAAAGAAAGGAAAACAACAGCCCCTACCAAGCAAACCATAATAACAAAGACCACATGCACCACAACATTAGCCACTAGAACTACTAGGGATCCAAGAAACAGAGACAAAGACCGAGCAAGTCACAACACAATACAACACGCCAATCACCCCACCACAACATAACACCCTGCTTCCACGAGAACACATCACACATACAGTACCAGACAAAAAATATGCAAAAACAGAGGACCAGACAAGCAGTTACTCCAAACAATCACCACATCAGAACAAATGAGCACACCAGAAAAACTAGAAGTTAGCTAGACCTAATCTTTGCCAAATTATCGACGAAATAATTAAACATCTGAGAATCATGGAGACTTCCATACCAACCCAATCTTTCATGTGAAATCGAATATAGTAAATCAAATAAACATGGTCAAGGCTACCACAATCAACATTATTTATCAAAGACACAACAGTAGAGGCAAAACTGAAATAAAATCTAACCAAAATCTATTGAAACTAAGAGTAGAAATTATATAATAATGTGAAAAAACATAAATGCAAACCTAAAATGAATGGAAGACCCATATAGGAGGCAAAACCAGTGACAGTTTTGGCTAGGAGGATGGCAATTTTGGTACTGGTTTATTCATCGGGCAACATAGGGCAAATCGTCTCAGCGGCAATAACTTCGATGTGGCCATGGATCTTAATTGGCAACCAGGAGAAAAGTGTTTCGACGATGAGATCCCGAAATTTCCAATTTCTTTATTTTTCTATCTCTGAAAAAAGAAGAAGTAAAATTCAAATAGAAATGTACATTGTTTCAATCATAAAGTAAGTTGATGTCGAGATCTGGGTAAGTGGTCACCGGATACAGCGAGGACATGACAACGATGATCACTTTAAGTCGATGTCGAAATCTAGGTAGATGATCATGGAGACAAAGAGGACAGGACAACACTTTGTTTCACAGAAGAAAATAAGTTTTTTCGTTCAAGGTGGAAGAGAAGAGTAAAAAGTGAAAAGAAAAAATATTTGATTTTAATATTTTAGTTGATACATGTGTCACCACCATCATCAGATTCCATTGTGGTGCATCGGATGCACTCAAGTTTTTCTCTCAACCTGGATATCGTTTTTAAATTTTCTCTATTATATTGGTAATTGTTGTTAACGTCTCATGTCTATAATTGTAGCCTCTTTGTGATTTTTTTTTTTTTTGTAATATGAAGTTCAATTAGCTACGTGGGTTCAATTCTAAATTTCCTTTTACTTTAATTGTTTGGATTTATTTTGAATTCAAAATTTAGGGAGTTATTTTGTATTTAAATAGTGTGATGTTGAATATTCATCTAAGATTTACGTGTTGTTTGACATGTATTTTTTTTTTAAAGATGTTTTGGTTGGTGTATGATATCACACTTGCTACAACACAACACCTAACATTCTAACTCATATACATTTATGTATGTTTCTCTATTCATCCCATGTGATGCCTACGGCACTCAAGCGTTGTGTTCTCTGTTAAGAGAATCAGGCATAAAACACACTGTCGCCAAGGTAGCCAGATATGTCTTTTATGGGCGGTAGACATTTGGACGACATTTGGACAGTCATCAAATGCCAACGGATTATTTATACCACATGCTAGTCTTAGTTTTATTTAAATTTGATAGAAAATCTTTTAAAAGACAAATGTAATGCAAGAAAAATCAACTTATTATTTGAGAATGTTAGTTCTTGTTAGGTTTATCCATGAAGAGATGAATCTTATTAGATTTCGTTTTGCAATGGTGGGTTTGATGATTTACATATGAGAAATTAGAGATTTTGTAGTTAACAAGTAAGGGCTCTTCGGTGTCATTTTCGAAAAGCCATTTTTCATCTTCCAAGTCACAAACCGACAAACATGTTCGGTACATGATTTTTAGGATATATTTTTCAAAACACGAAAATGATTTTAAAACTTTAAAACTTGGCCGAGCAAAATCACAGAATTGATGTATTCATATATATATATATATATATATATATGTTAACCAAAAATTCGTTCGGAGTGAGAAATTTCACTTAGCACCCTCGATACTACTACCACGGAAGCGGCAGTCAGGGTGGTACCTTTGATACCTAGTTTATTCGTATGATGACAAGTGTGAAGGCGAATACCAGGATAAGTGCAAATAGGACATGCAAAGAAAATTTGAATTGCTTTATTGATTCATCATATGGCGTATACAAAAATCACTCAAATACTCTCAATCTCACTAGGGTAAAATGGAGTGTCAACTTCGTGCCTGTCGAGAAGTAGATAGCTATGGTGACCGTGTTCTGATAACAGAATTTAGGCCAAGTCGAAACACTCTCCTCTTTCTTTTTAACCTCCTCTTTCTTTTTAACCTCCTCTTTCTTTTAACCCCTTCTTTCCTGTGCATGATCGGGCCTATTTATACATAGTCCAATTAGGTTAAACTCATGGTTCTCCTGCCATTAATCTCCGAATCCAATCCCCCCTTATCGGGCGGGATCCTTTATTTTAAACGTCGTTGACTTTGATTAATAACGAATTCGAGAGTATCTTGGGTGGAGATAAGTTCGTTTCCTCTTTGGACTCGATCACTTGCCATACACATGCACAGTGATTTAGTGTTTGTAGGAGTGTAGATATGATCATGTGTGCCTTTATGGTGTGACGTCTCATGGAGGTCCTTGAGTATGACTTTCGCTTCCTTAAAGAGTGAGGTATACTTATGCTCTGGTCTTGGTACCAGGAGCTTGGTCTGGCCTTTTCAGGTCCCTTTTAGAGCTTGGGATGATTATGTTGGAGCCTGTTAGTGATGACGGGGCTTCTGCGAGCTTATTTATACCTGCTCAGATAATTTTGTTTCTTCCCTTGACGAGATGGAGCGATACTGTAGTATGAGTTTGATGCCTCATAGATCTTTCCCTGTGTCTAGCAAGGATGAGGACTTCTGGGGAGGTTGCGAGGTAATTTCGATCTCTGGGAGCTTGGGAGGTCCTGTACCGGCCTTACCCTGGGTTCTTATTTCGCTGTAAGAAGCTCGATCTGATCGTGTCGAGCTTCACCTGGGGTGCTCATAGGGCGCGACGACCTTTCCTTGCTTCTTGTGGGATCGCCCAGTGACCCCTGGAACCTTGGTACCATGCTGGGTAATCTCCGATTAGGACCCATGCTAGGAGAGTGAAAAAAAATTCTTTGGTCCCTTACCAAATTTGGCTATCAACAATATATATATTATAGACAAGATGAGATTGATCTAGTTAAGCCTCTCACGTCCACATCAGGAGGCTGCGATTCGAGTCTCTTCCTTACCTAAAAAAAATCCGAATTATTATAATATTTTAAAATAAAAAAGTAATTTTCTTTCTATTTCCATTTGACGCACGTATGCAATTTCAGCCACTAAACTGCTCTCTCTCTCTTTCTATATATATATATATATATATATTAAATGTGAGATTCTAGACTAATTTTCATGTGGGATTAAAGTAAAAGTTTACGATGTTTATCATATGTGATAAACCTAGATCCTCCATCCGATAACTGTTATATATATATATATATAATTTTTTTTTTCTAGTATTAGAACTATTTATTACGTTTTTTTTTTAAATATGAATGTATCAAAAAAAAATAGATGAAATGTAGAGAAATTTAAAAAAAAATTAATTTTAATAATTGAATTTTTTTAAAATTGTATCATCTGGGGTAGGAGTATGATCAAGAAATCGAAAAACCCCAATATCACAATACAATACAAGTACCCACACACCAATTAGGAGGAGAGAAAAAAATGTTGAAAAGTTTCTCTTTTTCTGTCGAATGTGCTGCACGCACTATCACATTGCACACACACCTTGTCTCAGGCGCATGCAATCAAATATAGATTTCTCTACATACGTATGACATCACACTTTGTACTAATGGCAAAATGGGCTGGCGTTTAACAGCCCGCGTTAAAAAGGCACCTTTTAATGTGCCGTGCAAAGGCCCGGGCCTGTTAAGGGAAGGGGGTACGGTCTGGCCCGCCTGTTATTTTATTTTTATTTTTCTATTTTATTTTTTTAAGTTAAAAATTTATTTATTATTTTAACTTATTTATTTTAAGTTAAAATTTTATTTATTATTTTAATTTAAAAATTTATTTATTTTTTATTTTAGTATAATGAAATAAAATGTAAGAAATAGATTAAATTATATTTTATTTATTTACTAAAATAATTCAAAGAATAAATAAAGTCATAAAGATGAAAAAATTAAGAAAACAAGGAAGATATAATTTTATTTACTTATTCAGATTTCATTTTACATGATTCATGGTTATCTCGTTAAAAACCTTATCAAGAAAAATCTAATGGAATAAAAACTTGGTAAGGAAAATAGAGTGCAATCGAATTACAAATTACAAATACATGTATCATTAAAAATTTAAAATGAACTCTAGTCTTGCTGGTTACTGCCGGAGCCGAAACCCTCATTGAGGTTGGAAAACTTTAAATTACTTCTTCATTCTTCGTTTGATGTTGCATCCTCATTTTTGCATGCTCTTAATCACTAAGACATGCATCCACCATTTGAGGGATTAAACAAGCTCTTCTAGGTTCGATTATATGTCCACTGGTGCTAAATGCATGTTTTGAACAAATCGTGGATACAGGGATGACGAGTACATCCCGTGCTAATTGGGACATATAGTTATAATTAATTATTAGTATTTTGGTTAAATAGATTAAACTGATGTATTTTGGAAAAACAAAGGACTTAAAGTTAGACGTTTAAATATGTGACATTTCACCAAAAAATAGGGACTTTAATGAAATTACGCCTAACTTATAAATATAAAGTTAAAAATGTTATTGGTAAAATTTGAAGGACAAACATGTCAGTGTCATTACTGAAAAAAGAGGTGATCAAATATGTCACGTCACTAAAGTCAGCCAAACGAGATCAATTTTAGTTGACCATTAATCGATTTTAAGTCCTGACGAGACCCAGTTAAGTTTATCCGCTCGATCGGGCAAAGATAACATGACTAGGTTTATCCAAACGATCAGGTAAAGATAACTTGACCAGGTTCATTGAATCAATCGAGTAGAGATAACCCGATCAGCTAGCCAATCAGGTAAAGAAATCTGGTTGGGTTAGAAAATTGATCAAATAAAGGATACATTGGCCGAGGTTGTGTAACCGACATGGCTAATGAGACCCTGGTCGGGTTAGATAACCAGTCGATCAACGATACATGAAGGATGTTAAGTCTAAGATAGCCACGACTCAAATATGTACAGAAAGAATCTCACCCAAATAAAAAACCATGAAGTAAACTCGGACAAGGAAACAAACTTCCATAAAGATATTGGAGTCCGAGCTCAACGGGGAATCCAATCCATTAAATGTGTAAAAGATACAAAACAGGAAAGAAGATAAATACGACTCCAACAAGTTAGAGTCCTACTAAATCTCATCAACTTTCTGTACTTGTACATTAAGAATTAGGGTTATATGCATGTATAAATTGACATGCAAATACCCTTAAATAGGTGATGTGAAAAATATGTAATAGCATGAGTGTGAGAGAGATCGAGTGTGTAACCCATTTTTTACATATTGAAATCTTTGTCTCACCTTCCCTAGCAATTGTGGTTTTTTTCCTCTTTGGATTTTCCATGTTAAACCTTGTGTTTTGCTTGAATAATATTTTTTTTCTTGCTTTACAGTTTAATTGTCAATTCATATTAACTAGTTGGACTCGTGGTTAATTTTACATAATCCAAAAACCATTGTCAACATTGGCGTTTGAAAGAGAGGGAGTGAGTTGTAAGTGATAGAATGTGTTACAGAATTGGTTTAAAAACTGGTGGAAAGCTAGCTAGGCAACTAGCATAGATGGAGATGCTTTGAGCTAAAATAGGAGCCAATCCTTGCGTTGTTAGGTTTTTGAGTCATGTTGGCACAATTCAATGTCAAAATGATATTTCCTTTATATTGATTAGTTGTCTAGGTTTTTGGATATTCAAGCCTAAAAAAAGATTGGCAACTCATCAAGTAAAGAGAAGACTTCAAGAGGAGCAAGCTTTATTGCATATCAAAGGTATATCTAGACCTCATTCCTCTTGCAAGGCATTTAGGCACACACACATTGCATTCATATGTGTCCCTATATCGTTGTACTCAACTAGTATAACACATACATAAACATATTATTGTATGCACATGCATTAGATTTTAATTGACAAATTTTGTAAAAATGAATGTTCTAGGACTATTTATAGGAAATGACATACTTATGTAAACTTGTGTTTATTTATTTATCTTTGATTGATATCAGACTTGAATATGTTTTCATATTATTCTTTATTGAGTTCCGAAAACTTCGGTTACTTATCCATAAGTTTTTGAGTTTCGAGTTTTATTTTACAAAACTTTCCATATGTTTAACGTGTATGGTTTTCGTTCTTGTGTATTGGGTCAAATTTTTTTTTTTATTGAAGCTTCGTAGACAACCATGTTCGTGAAGGAGTCTCGAATCGTAATCCGAAAATGAATTCGAAATCAGAGTTCAATGGTCGGAAAACGATCGAAGAATGCGAGAGGTACCTGAAAGGGTGCCAAGGGAAAACAAGGTGGCAAATTGCCAAACCACCCCTTCTACCGTGGAGCTTTGTGGCCTCCACGGGAAGGACACTCCTCTGCCCCTATGGGGCCATGTGCCTCCACGGGGAGTAGATGGGGCGTGTCCTCACTTGTCACTCGCGTCCCTCTTCTCTCCACCTAGGATTCAATACCATTCTCTTTTTTAAATACCCTCTCCCTCTCATTTTTTTCAAACTAAGAAGACTAAGAGCTGGTTTGGTATTGCTGTAACTTTTATAATAATCACTATTAATTGTGTTAAAGGAATAATCAGTCGTGAAGTTAATCAGCTGATGTTTGGTTAATTATATTTTTAAAATCACTGTATAGCTCATAAACAGTATACATATGGTTTGTAATTTTATTGTAAAAGTGTTGAGATTAGTTACAACGACTAAAATAGACATGATTTTAGGACCCCATTTTTTTTTCATTAGTTATATATATAATCATTATTTAGGTAGAATATTTAAATTAGAATAAAATTTCTATAAGAACAATCAAATATTTCTAAAAGATTTTATAAATTAAATCAATATTTAAATAGAATATTTAATTTTGAGAAGAAATAAGGTATAAAAAAGATTTTAACTCTTTTTTATAAGGATAAAAATAATATTTTAAAAGATTCATTAAATGCTGAAATAGATTATTCCGTAATCACTTTTAAAAAGTAACCCTCATCTACTTCTCAAAATCCCTGTCAATAGTTGCCAGCTAATCAATTAATCACTTTTGGATGTTTTAACAAATATTATTTTATGTCAAAATTATACAACAATCCAATTTTGACTTTTTAAAAGCAATACAAAACTGGTCCAAAGTGCAAAAGATTTCCACAATTTTCTCTCAAATTCAAAGTATCATATCTCACTTATTTCTTATCGAAATTGAGTGTTTCAAAAGGGAGAGCACTTGTTTTGAAGTCCTCTATTATTCTAAGCAATTTTGAAGTCATTTGTTCAAGAATTTTTGGTGTTCTATCATCAAATTCGTGAATGCACATTTTCTTACAAGGTATTTGATTATATTTTGATTTTACATTTTTAAATGTTCAATAACCTTGGGTCTTCTTCCTATTTTAGTGTATGTGATTTGAACAATGTTTTCAAGAGATAAAACTTCAATTATAAGTTAGATTTGTCTAAATAGAGACTTAAAAGTGATTTAGGTTTTCTTAAATCTAAAATTTTACACGTTTGTGAATTGTATTATGACTTGCTTATAATCTTGGACTATTTGTGCTTTAATTGATTTTATTTTGATGATTGATAGTCTTTTTACATATGTTAGGACTCTTTAGTTGAATATATTTAGGATTAGCACCTTTAATTCTATATTTAGAGCCTATTGAGATTTTATTAATTAATTTTGTGAATATGTGCTTTAAATGTTTGCTAGAAAATTTTAATGATCATATCAATCTTCGATTCTAGCATTTTTGGTTTTAGTTTCTAAAGACTTGAATATGTGCTTATTGAATATGTTATGATTCAAAATTTAGTTTGCATGAACAATATATAGGATTTATTTTTGTATTGAATAGAATTGCATATTCTAAGCTTTTGTTCATATATAAGAACTAGGCAGCTTTGTTTGTGAACTTTCTTGTCTATATCTAGTTCTTCATGAAATGTTTATAATCCATACATTTCATATGTAACATGCATCATTTGTGTGATGCCATATTTGTTTGGATTATAAACTAGAACTACATACATTGTGTGCTCATTGATCATTTTTTAGTTTTCAAAGGATATTTTGATCATATATTCTATGTTGTATATGTTTGCATTTGCATACAACTGATCATGTTTAGAAAGTCCTTATAAATGACATGAAGTCTTGATTAGGATCGAGATGATCCGGATAGTTGAGTAAGGAAGTCTTGACTAGGAATGGGATGATACAGGTAGCTAAGCAAAGAAACTTTCTAGAGGCATACAAAATGCCTTGGATAGAAAGAAGGCAAGTCTTTCACTAGTGAAAGGCTCATGGGTAAGGTAGAAGGGATAACCAATAAGAAGTGTATCATGTGGATTAATGGTCACTTTTAATGGTGTACTTTTATCCAACTAGTGAAATGTGTTGTTAAGGAGACCATCGGCGAGAGATTGACAATATTGAGGAGACCATCAACGAGGAAATCGGCGACGCTGAGGAGACCATTGGAGAGGATATTGGCGTCGTTGAGGGGATCAACAACATGGAGAAAAGGAGAGATACAAGAGATAGATGAGAGATGTGAAGAGTAAACAATTTTTTTTTTTAGTTTATCTCCATTGAAGATCCACCATTTTTTTATTTCTTTTTGCTAATAATAATAATAATTTCATTAATTAATAATATTTATTTGTTTTTTAAATTTAATTTTTAAATTGCCATTATTCCCTTTGGCTATATAAGATTCTAGAACATTTGATGCTATTTTACCTTTTTGCCCTCATTGACTCTTGTTAACATGTCGGAACCCTAACAGAATTGGACGACAGAGACTCAAATACGTATTGTAAGAGAAATGATGGACTAAAAATTATAATTCCAAAAAACCGTGGACTAAACGCAGATTAAAAGATAAATAAATACATAAATAATTACATATTCTGGTTTCTTTTCAATGCTTTTGAATGTGTTGTAATTTTATTATATTTAACGATAAAATTATCCACAAAATAACTTCTCATTTGCAAGTTAATATCTTTTTGTATCATTTTATTAATTTATTTGGTAAAAGTATAAGAGTATAATGGTCAGTTCATCAATTGAAGCTTAAATATAGATATTTTAGACTTTCTAGCATTCAAACTCAGTCTATACAAACGAAATACTAACGGTATTAGTCTATAACGAAAGTTTCTAAAATAAAAAAATTTGTAACTATACATGTACATCCGATAATATTTCAAAGATAATGAGAAGCTTTTAATATTAAACCTTCCCAAAATGCATGATCACCGAGAAACCAAGAAGATGGACTTGCTGGTCTTAAAGATCCATTCTTGGTGGCCAATTAAATATTCTTGGTCGTCCTCACAATTGGAGTTTCTTTAAAAAAAAATCCATTCTAAAACCATCAAAGAACATCTCTCCCGGTGATAAATCTAGTGATCGTTTGTTTGAGTTTTATTCTGTCTCAATATGTCTACAAATATCTATTTGAATTTTTTAGAATTGTTTGATTGGATTTGTGATATTGTCTATTTTAAATTGAATAAACGTTAGAGTTTAAACTTCTATTAGATAAAAGCTTATATAGAGGTGGTTCTCCAAATAGAGTTTTTTTTTTCTATGAGCCAAACAACTATATATTTTTTCTTTTAAAAACTCTATTTCCAATAGATCCAATATAAATAGATCTTTTATTAAAAAAAGTTATTAAAAAATTTAACCAAACAAGTACGGTTCTTAGATATAAACTTACCCTATCGTAAACTTACACTATCGTAAGTTAGTATAAAATGTTATTAAACATTGTAGTATTAGTACTGGACATGTACTATTCTTATCGGGTATTGTATACCAAAACAAAACAAGCCCTTACGATCGTTGTTTATTAATAATAAGCATCGATTAAAGAAAGTGGAATTACCAAATAGGCTACGGCAAGTGATTTGAGACTTTTTTTTATTATTTTATGAAACCAGTCCTATTGTTTTTTCATAAGTGTCAAATAAGTCCTTGACTTTTCAAAAGTGATCAAAATTGGTTCCAGACATTTCAAATAAGGACCGTAATGTTTGATTTTAATAGAATTTGTGATTTTTTTTTAATACCCATGATTTGTTATAAAAATTAAATGAAATAAAATAGAAAACTTAATTAAAATAAAATATAAAATAATAGTTTTATTATGAAAAAAAAAATTAAATAAAAAATGCCAAACCATCCGCTATTTCGGTATTTTTGCTTGTCAAACACGGACCACGCGGTGCATATATTAGTTTTGTAATGTATTTGATTAAAACACAATTTTAATCGTACAATAGTGACAGTTGATTAAAGGAAGCTATTAAGAGTGACCATTACATAGGAACCCGAAACTTATCGAGTAATTGCTCTTAAATAACAACTAAGAGACGATTAATCATTCAATACAGTTGACATGGTGATAGCTGGGCATTGTTGGGTGATGTTTACCATTGGATATAGAAGCTGAAGCTGGAACCTCACTTGGGGAGTTGTTATCAGTATTGGTAGAGACAGAAGATACAGATTTGGTGTCTTCATGAAACCCATCAAAATGTCTCCCACCAGGCACCATCAACATTCTCGGATGAGGAAGCAATGCACCAGACACATCGCCCCACCAATCGGGATTTCGAACGTACCAATCCAAAGTCTTCCTCAGCCCCTCCTCCCAAGTAGTTCGTTCCGACCATCCCAAGCATTTCAGCTTCTGATCATCAACAAAATATCTCTGATCATTGAATGGTCTGTTTTCGACAAGTTTGATGCTCGTCTTAGGGTCCATCGAGAAGAGCTTGCATACATCTTTAGCAACATCAATCACTCTCCTCTCCTTCTTTGTCCCAATATTGTAAACATGATCAACTTCCCCCTTGTGAAGAATGACCTCAAAAGCCTCGGCAACATCCTCACAATACAAATAACTTCTCACATTCAAACCATCTCCATGAATCGGAAGAGGCAACCCTCTCATAGCCAACAGAATAAACTTAGGGATCAATTTCTCAGGAAACTGATTAGGACCGTAAACGTTGTTCCCACGAGTGGTGATCACAGGTAGTCCGTAAGATCTACCATATGCCATAACAAGCATTTCAGCTCCAGCTTTAGTAGCAGAGTATGGATTTGTTGGGAGGAGTTGAGAAGCTTCATGGTTTCCCACAAGAGAATCCTCATCAGTCTCTCCATACACTTCATCAGTGCTCACATGAATGAACCTCTTGATCATTTGGCCAGTCATTTTGCAGGCCTCAAGAAGGACATGGGTACCAAAGATGTTGTTCTTCGTAAATTCGAAGCTGTTACCGAAAGAGTTGTCGACATGGGTCTGGGCTGCAAAGTGCATTATGGTGTCTATGGACTCAGTGATGAGAAGGTAGTTTACAAGATCAGCACTGCCAATGTCTCCTTCAACAAACTTGAAATTGGGAGATGATTTTGATGGAAGGAGATTTTTCAGATTGGAACAGTAATCAAGCTTGTCAAGAACAACAATTTTGTAGTCTGGGTAGTTACGAATCAATCGGTTACAAACATGGGACGCAATGAAGCCAGCAGCCCCAGTAATGAGGATGTTTTTAGGCCTATAAGCCATAGTAGGACAACTACTCCTACAAAAATAATCACCAATCAAAAAATATAGATAAGTTATATGTACAAAATACAAAATGCAGTAAACATCTCTGGTGCAGTTCGGTTGTATGAGCGCTCAAACCTAGGTTCAAATCGCCTCCACTACATATGGTGTATAAAAAAAAAAACATACAGTGAACACGAAACAAAAGCAGGCAATGACTACCAAATATGGCCGGTGATAAATGGTGTTCTTCGGCTTGGCAACATCTCATATTCGAGTCTCTACACCGAGGGTTGTATATCAAACAAAACAAGACAACAGCATGGCCTTACATGAATTATAATTTCAACAACCAAATCATAAAATGATAAGATTAGTTTGGTCGAGTGGTAGCCTCTCACACCTATATCATAAGGTCATGGTTCGACTAAAAAAAACATAGACACATAAGCTATGATTTGAGCAAACACTTATAGTCCGTCCTGTAACCGTTTTTCAGTTACCTTTTTTTAAAAATAAAAATAAAAATGAAAACAATGTTTTTAGTTTCAGTTTCAAATTCTGAAAACACGTCTAGTAGCATATACTGAAAGCTGTATTTTAAAAATTAAAACGGTAAAAACGCGTCTGATAAGTTAACTGAAAACTATCAAAAACTGAAATATCAATTTTTGCATATTACAGTTATAAACAAACTGATTAAATAATTAATTAATATAATTTTTGTATTGTAATTTTTTAATTAAACAAAAGTAACACATCACAAATTACTAAAAAAAATCAATTAATCAATTAATCAAAAATAAACTCTTGAATTATAAATAAGTATTATTTTAATAAATATAAATAATAGTAACAAAGTATATATAAAAAAATTAAAAACGAAGAAAAAGAAAGGAAGCTAGATCGGTCAAGAAGGAGAATGATCGGAGAAAAAGAAGCATCGGAGAAGGAGAATAAGAGGAATGGAGAAGAAGAAAGTTCGAAGAAGAAGGTTCAAAGAAGAATAAGAGGATCAGAGAAGAGGATCGGAAAAGAAAAAAAAAAAGAGTAAAAACAAAAACAAAAATAAAGAAAATATGTATTTTGTGTGTTTTCAAATTTTGTATTGTTAATCTTGTTTTTCCTTTTTTGAAAATAAAATGAAAAAGGATTAAGGAACATAAATCCCAAATCGTTTTTAGTAAACAAAAACGAAAACACACTGAAAAACAGTTGTTGGACGGGACCTTAGCATTCCTGTTAACGGTAAATACAATTATATATGCAAAAGCTACAAAGATATCAACACATTAAAAGATTATGTTGTAAAAAAAAATTGAAAATTTGAAAAATACCCGGATCACAAATCATCCTCAATTAAACAGTAAAAAGTTAGCGTGAATTATGTGAAAAACTTACAGGGCTAATTGAGATGATGACTCAAGACCAACCAAAAATCCAGATAAAGAAACGCGATTTTTCTTGAGATTGAGAGAGAGAGACGACAAAGAAAGCAACAATATATATATATATATATATATATATATATATATATATTTTAGTGAGAATGAAGTTGGGAGTATCACTGCATTTATAAAGCCGTGTCTGTCCCTGCGAAATGGGGAATCTCTGAAAATGTTGACATCAAAACTATTTGTATATTAATTCAATTAATTAATTTACTGATAAATGTGAACAACGAGTCCGCGAGGTCCTATTATTTATTTTTTATTATTATTAATTTTAAAAGTATTATACTATGAGTATCGCCGGATCATCCGCATCTAGTGTGCGAGATCCTATTATTAAAAAAGAATATTTGAGTCTGCGTGATCTTATTATTAACAAAGAATATTGGAATCCTGGTCGTGACATGCAAGGTGGAGGCCGGATAATCTTTGTTACCCGGACTAATGTACTAAAATAAAATATATACGAACATCAAAAAATTTACAAAATGGAGAGTATATATATATTTATTTGATTTTCCTTCAAAGACTTAATTTCTCTATATTATACTAGAAAATGAATAATTAAGTATTTTAGAAATCAAAGTATTATTAGCAAATATATAGCTATTGGTCATATATATGCTTTGCAATGACCAAAGACTGTTATATATATATATATATATATTATAAAGGAAATTGCAAGAAGTGATAAAAAAAAATTATTGGTTTATTGTTTTTAGTTATAATTATCACCATTAGTCTTGAACATACAAAATTGCCATTCATGTTGTCTATATTTTACCTACATAAAAATTTGGAAATTAATTGTCACGTGACTTGAAAACCATTGACATGTAAGTTGAAAGTCAAATGACATATAATTTAAAACTTAACCGATATATAATTTAAAAAATCAACTCGTATGTAATTTGAAATCAAATGGTATGTAACTAAGTTACATATCAGGAGAAGTAAAATTTAGGGGTAATTTTATCCAAAAGTTATCAAAAGTGTGAAAACCATAAAATATAAATCGGAGACTAAAGACAATAAACCAATATTTTTTTTGACTCTTTATGAATTCACCTATATATATATCCCCAGTTACATACCTCCTTCTGTACCAGCCGGCCAGACTATATGTTTCAATGCATCCCCTTCAGTCAATGTCCGTGTTCCTGTTCCAGTCAAATGGGAAAACATTAAACTTCCAGATGATTGGGTCAAAGAAAAAGTTGACCAACCTACATATAAACCACTTATGAGAAACCTTCATGATTGTGTGACATAACAAAATGGAACCCTTAGAATATCTTTTAGAAGGGGATTATCTCTCAGAGACAATGACAGTGACCATTCTAGATCCCTAAATGATCTCCAGTCAGCCAAAAATTCACTCTTCAGTTTATCCAGACAAAACATAGCAAGACAAATACCCAGTCTAGCTCCCAGACAGCCCATACAGATAAGTAACCTTTCACCTAATCCAGGACCAAATTACCACTCAAACGAAGACTCTAGTGAACCTGTGAACCTCATACATCGCAGAAGAAGGCCCAGGTCCAAACCAGAAAATCCTACACATGTGACACATATCCAAAAAACCCCGGAGCAAGTAGCCCAACCCATCCATTCATATGACCAAGGTCAAACTTCACATACTCATTCCCAAGTCTTGACTCAGATCTCTAAATCTGAACCTCCTGTCAGAACCATCAATGTTATAAGCCGTAACAACTTTGACTTCTTAATAGCCGCTTATTATTCCTCCTAAAACCAATCTTTAAGAGGAAAGTATGAAGGGAATTATTCTGAAAACAAAAGGAATCAATTTCATAATAGAAAACATTAATAATCTAAATCAAAATATTCCTTTCTTTGAATGGTACGCTAATAGGAAAAACTTTGAGCAAAATTGTTCTGTTATCGATCGACAAAAACTTAGAACGTACAAAACTAAAAGAGGAGAAGAAAAGCAATTACATCCTCCTCCAAGAGACTTTGAAATTAACATGCCTAATGACGACACTCCAGCAAGAACAAATAAGACAAAGTGTACACCTTTCATTCTTTTTGATGAGCCTATGTCACATACTACACCAGCCTCATCACACCAAATTGGGATAGTCATGAGACAGGGTAATTACGCCAATTTCTTCCTCAACTCCATAGGAGAACAATTAGAAAAAATTGACCTTAACCTTACTCAGACCAGTATCTCACCCACCAAAGAAATCATACCCCATTTCTTATGAAACTTCAACCTCCTCTTCATCCAATAGGGAAAAAGAAAAAGTTATTAAATCTGAACCCCTGATATTTCCTGACCATACTGGAATTGAAAAATGTTTTGATAACATAGTTGATGAAACAGAACTCCTTAAAGCCTTTAAAGCCTTATAAGAAAGATTAGGAAGACTACCATGTGTTCATATTCCTAACATCCAAACTATTGAAAAAACTATCCATAATTCTTCTGATGAAGGAGATGAGATTCCTGACTTGCAAATTGCAAATTGCAGCGTGCCTTATATGGGTTGAAATAGGCTCTGCGAGCCGGGTTTCATTGATTATGGCTTTCGTTGCAGTCCAGCTGATCCATCATTATTTGTGTTCAACAATGATGCTCACACCATTATTTTATTGGTGTACGTTGATGATATAATCATTTGTGTTACTGGATGCTTTTGTTTAACAGTTGGGAGTCCAATTATAAATTAAAGACATTGGTTTGCTGCACTATTTTTTGGGTGTTCAAGTTCAAACATTTCATGGTGGGATGTTTTTATCTCAATTCTAATATGTCAGATTTGCTTAAAAGCAGAAACATGGCTGATTGTAAACCTGTTGCCATACCAATGACATCCAAACAAGCTACAATTGCAAACGGAGATGATTTGTTTCCTCATGTCACAGAATATCGGTGGATAGTTGGCACTCTGCAGTATTTAACTCTCACTGGACACGATCTTTGCTTTGCAGTCAATACTGTTTGTCAACATATGCATGCTCCCACCAATTGATATGTGAAAGGCACCATATCAATTAATCTTCGTGTTCTTCAACACAATAGCGTAGACTTGTATGCATATTCAGATGCTGATTGGGCTGGTTGTTTGACTACCAGATGTTCCACAACTGGTTATTGCACCTTCTTAGGCTCTAATTGTATTTCCTGGAGTGCAAAAATGCAGCCCACGGTTTCTCGATCTAGCACTGAAGCAGAGTACAGTAGCTGAGTTAACATGGCTTTCTTTTATTCTTAGAGATACTGGCATCTACCAGGAGAAGCCTCAGACCTTATTTTGCGATAATCTCTCTGCCTTACACATGTCTGTCAATCCTCTGTTTCATGCTCGTACAAATCGCATTGCAATAGATTATCATTCTATACGCGAGAAAGTTTCTCTTAACGAAATTTGTTCCCTTGTCTCGGCAACTCGCAGACATTTTCACCAAGCCACTCTCTCGAAAGGCTTTCATGCATCGACATTAAGAGCAAACTTGGAATTTGGCATCACCCCACATCCAGAAGACGTAGTTATCTTATCATGACACTGCTCCTCCTTTTATTAAATTATGTTGTATTTTGTAGATAGAATTGTTTTGAAACAATTTAGTAGATAGTCCTCATCTTGTATCAAGTTAAGATATATCTGATTTTCCGGTTCACTATTTAAGTGAGACTCTTTAATGAAAATCGCTCAGGTTGGACTGATACAAAATTATTTTATTTCTTGATTTTCTTTTGTTAGGAGTTTGGTTTATTCTAAACTACATATTTTTTATTTACTCTATTAATTCTGATATTGTGATATGCATGATATATTGATCATTATAAGTTATTTTATATGTAATATGTGATGATTTTTGTTTATGCTAATTATAAACTATATATTATTATATATAATAAGGTATTTTATATAATATGTGATATAATTTTTATAGGAGACACATGACAGAATCTAATTGAAAGAAAATTATTTTTATAATATGATGATGATATATGAATATATGATAAAACTATTTTATATAATATGTGACATTGTTTTTGTAAGTCTGACGAGAAAACATGTGTCGGGGGTATATGATTTTTCTTTATTTATGTCAAGATGCACCACCCAAACAAAGTCATAGAAAGTTGAATCCAATTCTCGTCGTTTACGGCTTATCCCCCTGAAAAACACCGATAAGGACTGATAAACACTGATTTCCATATTGATAACTATGTTTGGTTCCTGATTACCAGTCATGAGAAGAGGGACTTCATTAGCAAATAAAGGACATGGAGGATTCAGCAGTGTGTTCTTATTTTGGTTTGATTGCATAGAGGTTTCGTTAAGATTCTCAATGCTCTCATAAACCTAGGGCACCCTCCAAACTTTTCTATTTTAAGAGATTAACAATGGTGCCAACAGGCAAAGAATTTGTTAGCTTCTGCAAAAACCATTTTGCTTCCATTCTTGTCCATTCGAAACTTTAACTTCACCATATATATCACCACAAAACTTCACATGAAATTTAATGTACCAGAAGTAACAAAAATTTAGGAAAAAACTTAATAAAAGAAACAATACAAAAAATTAACTGGATCGTCATACAAAAAAATTTGAGTGTTTAATTAACCTTTGCCAGCTGCTCTTTGATTCTCCAAGTTCTTTTCACATGCCATCATGCCATCTTGGACTTTTGTGTTCATTTGCATTGTAAAGCTGTAAACTATATACACCATATATAAAGAGAGAGATAGAGTCTGATAAGGCTTCGGTTTATAGAAGATGAATGATTTGCAATTAGTCATCATAAAAAATAATAATTAACAATTATGAAATGTTTATCAATTTTATCATGAGTACTGAGTACATGAATATACCCTGTTACAAAAACTGATTATGATTATAATGAGATGAAGGATCAATGCATTACATAACTAACCATTCACAATTATGAGATGAGTGGTTAAGGAATTTATGGATATTATAATTGAATATTATATTTATCTTTTAAAAAATAATAATAATAAAGTAAAGGCATTTATAATGGACACATGGTGGCTCCGGGTGAGAAGAAACTATTTTTATATTCATATATTCATATATATCTCAAATGTTTGTTTTTTTTTTTTTGAATTTTTTGAATTTGTAGCCTTAATTTTCTAAAAAAAGAATATATATATATATATATATATTCAACTTATCTCAAATATAATTTTTAGAATTTTTAGATGTTGTAACCTTAATTTTCTAAAAAAAGAAACACACACATATATATTATACCTATATACATATACTAAATATAATTATTTGTTTTAAAAAAATAAAAGAAAAATTGATTTTCTAAAAATTATCTAAAATAAATTAACGATATTCTCTTATTTACCAAAATACCACTTATTGGATGAAATTGAATGGAAATGGATGGAATGACCATTAATGTAACATTGTTTACCAAAAATAACCATTTTGAAATCAATTCCCCATACGGTGGCCATTTTGATAGTGGTGGTAAGAGTTGATGACCACTAGGATAATTATCCATTATTATTATTATTATTATTATTATTATGACGATATTTATTTAATCACCTATCCATATATTTTTTTAAAAACTTTTAACCATTGTTTGGATTCGAGTCGATGATTTAGGAATTATTTATCCAAACACTAAGTTCGTTCATCTGCTAGCTGAACTACGTTTATAGTAGCTATTATTATTTATTATATATATGATTAAAAAAAACTGTTATATAATATCATCTATCATATTATATGATTATACCAGATCTATAGCATGGCATTTTGAGTTGCCACCATGGGCAGACTGATGTGGGGCTTATATATATAAAAAAAAATTGAAATTTAATTCAATGTGAAGAGTAGTTAGCTGTAACTTTGAACTCTGTAAGCCAAGCGATTATGCTTAGCTGTAACTCTGAACTCTGTCACTCAGATTTCAATTCTCTCCCTCTCTCTCAAGATCCAATTCTCTCCCTTCCCCAATATTTTAAGGTTTTTTTTTTCCAGAATTAAAAATTATTTACTTATATCTCAAATTCATCTATTTATCCAATAATCTTCCCTATTAATAATTATGTCATTCTCTTTTTAAAATTCTTAATTATAAAATTGAACTTTCCTTTGATTCACTTTTTTTTATCAATTAAAATTTATTTTTTTCTAATTAAAAAATTAGAGTGGTTTATTATTCAGAATATGACTTTAATAAAATTGTTTAATATTTTTTTTTAGTACAGTTAAAGTTGACTTACTATAAATTTTGCATGGTATAAAATTTTATTATATAATTTTTTTTAACTTATCCTAATAAAATATCTTGGGTACACCCCTGATTACCACATGCTGGGCAAGTATTTATTATGTTGTCATATAGCGGTGTCAGGCTAAAAGACTATTACATCATATCATATGAGCATGACATTTATTAAGTTGTGGTATAGTTAGGATTATATAATCAGTATATATGATTTTATTATTGTTTGGTAAACATTAATTAAGATGTTATATAACAGTTTCTTGTTCAAAAAGGATGTAATCATATTATTATACTAGCCTAGGAACCCGTGCGACGTGCAGGTTTTGATAAAAACTATTGTCATACTTTAGGGGGAAAAAGTTTCATCTAAACAATTGCATATATATAAAGGCTCAATTTTAGATGAGAAATGGTTTACAATTATGATGTGATCTTCTTTTTGGTAATAATTATATCAGTTAAGGATTTTTAATATGGTTTTGGATTCCAACTTGATTTACATATGAAACTTCTGAACTTTTGATTTTCCTTATATTGTGTATTTTCGGTGGGATGTGAAACTATTATTTAACTTGAAAAGATCAAATGTACTTCGTTTTCTATTTTGAGAAGGAAAATCTTTATTAAGAAACCACACCAGTAATGAAAAGAAGATCACAGACGGAGGAGGGTAAGTGTCCAACCAAAAAAAAGTTGCTCTATTAATTTCAGAGCCAATTTAGAAAGAGCATGGGCAACAAAACCTGCCTTCCTAGAGGCAAAACTAACTGAAACAATAGCATTCAACTAAAGAGAAGCACCAATATCATCCACCACCCAACCCAATATCCGTAGAGATAGAAGCACCCGAGTTCACCATCTTCACCACACTGAGTGCATAAGATTCCATCACTGCTAGGACCAATCCCGTATCAATAACAAATTGAATACAACGTTTGATAGTCACATCCTCAGCAATTTGAGGAGAAAAACAGGCTTCCAGTCGCTGAGAGCTGGAGTCCATGGCATACCCTTGGTGGTCTCTAATCACCAAACCAACAGGTTATACCGGTTTCTTACTCAAACAAAACAAAACTCTGTCTCTCTCCTCTCATTCTCAACATACGATTCTCTCCTAACTCTCTCTCTCTCTCTTTGCATATCGTCTCTCAGTCTCGCTTTGGTTCTAGCGTTCAATTTCTGGATATGAACACTGTATCTTGGTGTCTGAACTCTGTTTCTACTTGAAGAAGCTAAGCTTTGAGCAAAAGTTGGAGCAAGAATTCGAAGAACAAAAACCAGATCGGAAGTTCTCTACCGTCGAATCTGACCACACCGACCAAGAGCTGCTTCAAGATATTTCCTCCCATGTCGCCACTCTCAACTCCGCTTACTCTTCTGACGAAGCCAATCGTGCTGCCGCCAAACACGCCCCTCTCTTTTCTTCAAAAGACGATCTGCCGTGAACTCTGAATCATAAAAATAAATAGACGATACTAGAGAAAAATGAAGGTGCATTGAAATTGATCTTCTTGCTGAGAGACCCAGATGGGTTGGTTGCTTCAATCGTCAACGCACTACAATCTAACTCTAAATCTTCTCTTCACATATCGTAAGTCAAACACCCAGATGGGTTTCTTTTTGTTTCAATCATCCTCTCTGTTTTGAAAAACTGATTCCTTTTGTTTTGTTATTATTTGTATAGAAGAATCATTCGAGTTGTTGCTGCATAGATAGGGAACCAAAGAAGAGAAAGCCTCTGGTCAACTCATTCACTTTCTGAGAGTTACTTGCTTCACTGTAACAGGTGAAAAAATGTACGTCAGCCTTGCTATGTTTTGTGAAAAAGACTAAGATCGTTGTTATTTTGGTAAGAACTCATTATTTGTATTTGAGTTTGAAGACATTTTAATAATTTTACATTTAAGATTGTTATAGAGCTTTGGTGATTGTTTCAAAGAAAAAAAAGAGCTTTGGTGAAATTCAAGGTAAAAAAAAGGACAGAATGAGATTATTTAAGGAAGAGACTAATTTAGTTCTTTATGGGTGCGTTTGGTACGCGGGACGGGACAGGACGGGACAACTTTTTATTGTCTCACGTTTGGTGTGCCATTAACATGGGATGGGATGGGACGTGACAGGGTGGGACAAAAACCATAAAAACTTGACCCACCTCACACCCTAGGCCAGACTTGTCCCATGCATGGGACAAGTCTGGAAAAGACAATTTTACCCTCAAATGTTTTTAAATTTACAAAACTATAGGCTATATATAAAAAAAAAATACCCTATTGACCGCTTCTGCTGTCTCTCTCAAACCCTCATCAGCCCGCTCGTCTCTCTGTCAAACCCACCGGCTGCAGATCCATCTTCGCCGGTGTCACGAGAGCTCGCAGTCGCCGGGGTCACGCGAACTCACCGTCGTCGAGGTCACGCATCCTCTCTTCACACAAAGACAGTCGTCGACCGCTTTTGTCTGTCTCTCAGACCCACCGACTGCAGATCCATCTTTGTCGGCGTCAAGTGAAGTCACCGTCGTCAGGGTCAAGCGAAGTCGCCGTCGTCAGGGTCAAGCGAAGTCGCCGTCGTCGGGGTCACGCATCCTTTGTTCACACAAGAACAGCCGTCGGCACCTACCATTTCTCACCTCTCAAATCGATTCACTTCTTCTCCAATTCAGTCGCCGCCGTCCGACCGAAAAGAGAAGAAGAAATTACATAGAGTCTCATTCATGGCTTCAACAATCACAACAGAAACAGGTAAATTTTCGTTTTATTTTTGTTATTAATGGTCACTTTTATTACTTCTTCAACAAGAATAATAATAATTACTTGTATTGAATCCAAATTGTTCGTTAACAATTATAATCGGCTTCTTCAATAGTGGTACCTGTAATTTTTTTTATTAATGGTTTACTTGTATCGGATCTTATTCTTCGATATAGCTTGGTTGTTTGTGAATTTGGTAATTTTTTTTAATTAATTGTTATATGGTATTGAATCCAATAACAATCATAATTGGATTTTCAATGTAGCTCTGTTACTTGTAAATTTGGTTGTTAAATATTTTAATTAATTGTTACTTGTTATTGAATCCAATTTCAATTCTTCAATGTAGTGTCGAGGGAGGAAGAAATTCAAAGTTTGAACAACTCTTCAATTCTAGATGTGTCTTCAAATGAAGTTGTAGAAGGTATTCCGAGAAAATCGCAACCGTTTCGAAGAAGGCACATCCTAGATGGCTATTCAACTGAAGCCATTGCAAATGTATCTTCTTTGGGAGAAGATGGTATTCGAGGTATCTTTAAATTCTTTGAGTGGGCAGATGACTTATGTCTGAAGGAGATGGGAAAGTTGTGAAAGTCGTATGCATTGAGAGACAATTTCACCAAACCTGATCCAACATATGAGCGTCTTTTAAAACTTCAAAAAGAGAAGCAGATCCTGTGTGCTTAATTTAGTCTACTTGGTTTATTTTATATATATATATATATATATACCTTGTCCCTGAATTTTAATGGAATTTCATGCTAAACTTAAACTTTCCTAATTTCATGCTAGAATTTCCTGCTACATTTAGTTTGTTATTGAAATGTTTGATATGTTGTCTCTTATATTCTAGTTAGGTGGGATATTTTCTTGATGGTGATTAATTTCTTTAAGTAGTCTGTAACTCTGTATGACTTTAGTTTATTGAAGTTTATCAATACATTATAATAGTACCTATTTTCTTCCGTATTATCTATTTTCATCCGAACTTTACCCCGTAAACCTTAGTACTTGAGCAAATTCTTCTAACAAATGCACAGTTTGCTGAGAAGATATTATCTTAGGAGCAGCCATGTGCTAGGAGGGTTCTATTCTGTATATTTCAAGTTTAGTTTCAATTTGTTTATAGTAGTCACCGTATTGAATAATTATGCGTTTCTATGTTTCTGCTTTGAATATGTAGTTTAGACAATCTAAGCCTTGGTTATGAAAAATATAGGAAGGATAGTGACCGGAAGAGTCGTGTGTTGTCACATTTCCTAGTTTGTAGTCGTAGTCAATTAAAAAGTTATGTTTATCTGGTTGCGTGTAGTGGCCTAGAGTTATGATGTTGTAATGAGAAAACAGTTGTCTGATTTTGAACTTTTGTAATGTGAAAGTGTAAGCAAGGTTCAATTTATCTGATTGTATGCTGAGGAGCTAAGTTTTGTTGCGCATTTGGAATGGCTTGAATGACTCTTACAAGCCGGATTTCATGAAGGCAATTCTAGAGGAGTGAACATTTTTGATATTGTAAACATGTTTGAAACTTATGTTTTGTTGGAATTGTGAACATATTTGAAACATGTTTAAAACTTATACTTTGTTGGAATTGTGAACATGTTTGAAACTTATACTTTGTTGGAATTGTGAACATGTTTGTGTTATGTATTTTGTTATTAGGTTCGTGAACAAATATATTACACTAACTTTTTTATTGGATCATGTTATTAAGTATTATCCGTAATTTACTATTATGTAAAAAAAAAGATGTGTGGTTAAATAAGTAAAACTTATAAAATATATTTTTCTTTTCTATTATTCACAATTACGAGCATGTAAAATTGAATAATAAATTTAATTAAAAATATTGAGGAAATAATTTTATTAATTGATATTATTAATTGATATTATTAATTGATATTATTATTAAAAAAATGAGGGAATGACCATAATAATATTATTATTATTTGAAAAAAAATCACATGTCTTCCAAAAAATTATTAATTAAACTATTTTTTAATTACAATATTATTATTTTTATGAAATATGATATATAAACAATATTTTATTAATAAAAAAAATAAATATTGACTTGTCTTGTCCCAAATATGATATATAAAAATATTTATCATTATTATGTACTAACAAACATTTGATAGGACAAGAAGGACATTCTGGTCATTTGAACCTCTTGTCCCGTCATGTCACAGTCATATCAAACATACAACAGTACAGTGAACAGTTCTGTCCCAAACTTACCAAACACAATATAGAACAGTCTGTCATGTCATGTCCCGTCCCATCCCGTCCCACATTGTCATATCTCATGTCCGTGCCAAACGCACCATATAGGATAATGAGGTCTTATATTAAATTTTTACCTTATGTTAAATAAATGATAGATCAATATTTTTTGTTTTTACTTTGGATTGGAAACAAAATGAATATGTTAATCGGTTGTTTCTTATTTATTTATTTATTTGTGATATATGAGTATTTTTCTTTGGTTGTTTGGCAATTAATGTCATATTGGTACAAAATACATAACTGGTAACAGTTTATCATTGCGTAAATTTTTGTGTCATGTCTTAATTTTGATCTATTCACCTCCAAGATTTCGTACTAATTTAATTGGAAATGTAATTTTAAATCACCTATGCACTTATACCGTGGTTCTGTAAGTTTTCATTTGACAGATTGCATGTGTTGCTAATAAAATTCATGTATGCTGTGTTTGTACCCACAACGATTGACATCGTACATCAGTAGACGGATGGGTAAAGTGTCTACTATTATTTTGTTAATTTTCAACTTGCATTGGTTGAACATGGTTAAATTGTAAGCTTTTTTTTTAAAATGATTAATATTGTAAGCTAGTCTCCCATGTTTTCCTCATTTTTTTCTTCTCTCAGTCTCTCTGCTGTTGTGCACTCTCTGTCTCTCTGCTGTTGTGCATTTATGTTTGCCCAACAGGAGAACAGTTTGCCAAACAGTATCAACTAAGAGAAATCATAGATATGTTTTTTATTTCCTTTTTCATTGGGTAATAATTTGAGGTGTTGTGTGAATTTTTCAATTTTTTTGTTGTTACGGTGAAACATTTTGCTTGACAGGGAGAGCTTTTTTATTTATTTATTCTTGAAAACTGTTTAACTTTTTCCCTTGATGTGAAAGACCTGTGCCATATGGAAAACTTTTTTTTTCGCTTCTTTTATAAACATACTTATATTACGATGTAACAGCCTAAAATGCCTGAAAATCTGAAATGTAGATGCAAAGGGAATGATTGCTTCTTAAGTTGGTCTTGAGGAGTTTTTATTGCAACTGAATTTGATCTATGTCAGGAAAAAGTTTTCCAGTGGAAGGGTTTATAAAAGAAGATTCAAACACCAATCATTGCCCTAACCAATGGTCCTAAAGTGGTCTGGTTGTTTATCTTGTCCCTCTCAATGTTCAAATCCATCGGTAATCAATTTTTCATCATGCATATCTTTATGGATAAGTTTTAAGTAATTTCAAATGCATTTCTGACATGAAATTACATACATTTCCAGTGGTATTAGGCTATTAACATTTTGATATAGTTTTCTCTATTTTCGGAATGCGTTGATGAGAAATATAATTTTAAGTGCCTGACTCAATCAACCATCTTGAACCAACTGCATTTGCTATGGTAAGGAGTCTATCGTCTTTATGTAATTTTAGTCATGTAATAGTTTCAAGCTTATAGCTTCTGTTTACTCTCTGGTTGCCAATAATATATTAAGAATTTTTATGTCTTTGTAAAATGATGTCTCTTCAGAAAACTTGAGATTATAGCTTATGACTCAACGCAATACATTCACAAACACACACTGAATTGCAACTTCATATGTTGAAAGTAAATTATTGACTGATCCATTTTGCTGGTAATGGTACTTCTGAATTTGTGGATTAAGCTTTCCTTGGGATTAAGGTATAATCGTTAGAGTTTATAAATTACATATTTGTGTTAGTGAAAAGGTAGAGAAAACTGTTTGTTGTGGAATATTATGTGTTTCTTCTTTCATTGCATGTTTGTATCATTTTCAATCAGCTGAACCATACTTTGAGACTCTTATGTTACCTTTTTTCATACCCTTGTTGGTTAATGAATTCAGTTTTTCTTCACACAAAAAAAAAAAAAAGCTTCATACCGATGTGTTTTTACTTTTTAACTTATTATGGCATTATACCATAGTCATTATTGAACCTTATTTTGTACAGGTTATGTTGAATTCGAAGATTCCGAAGACTAACCCTGTTGATGGGACCTTGGCTGAAAAAATATTGACAATGAGGGATAATTGTTAATTATTAAAATTATTACTGTAAATTTTAAACCGAAATTGAGAAGAAATATTGACAATGTCAGAAAATATTTTTATATTAACTATTGACAATGTTAGAATTTTATTAAAATTATTTTTTCTGAATTTTATTATTAATTGTGTAAATATTTACTCATTATTTGATTTCTTTTTAGATAATAAGATTCACTAAAGAAAACCAAAATATAAAAAATCTGTCGATCGGTTAGCGGTAGAGAAAAAAGAGAGTTAACCTCTTTTAGTAAAATAAAAGTTTTAGGAAGAGCAATCCTCGAAATATTTTACTCAACATTATAAGTAGATCTATGAGGCAAAGAAATAAAATAGAAATCTACACACTCAAGAAGATGGAGGGCAATCCATATACTCAAGGAGACCAAGAAATATCTTTCTAAAATCATATTAATGATTAATTTGGTGTCCCTTCATTTCAGCAACATTTGGTGATAGTATTGTCAATATAAACCAAAATAGTAGGATAAAATTATTGATACTATATATTTGGCTACATAATGAGTAAATTACTAATAAGTATTTACGTTTTACAAATTAATTATTGAAATATATTAATAAATATTTACTAAATTTACTATTAATTCATTAAACATATTATTTGTAATAAGTTTAGGGTAAATATCATTTTAATCCCCGTGGTTTACTATATTATCTATTTGGGTCCTCGTTGTTTCAATATTAGCCCGTTTAGTCATTCTGTGACGTTTTCCATTAAAATCGTACTACCTGACATTGTCAGACTGTCAAATGACTGTTATGCCCTTAAAATGTCTAAAAGGATTGTAAGAACAATTTTGCCCCCACCCACCACCATTACCACAGTACCACCACCAGCTACACACTTATTCGTCACCACCCAAACACAAACTCAATCTCATGGAATCCAATCTGGATCAACACCAGATACATATTTAAAAAACCAAAAAAAAAAAATCAACCAAAATCTCATGAGTTGGGATCCAATCTGGATCTCCACCAAATACGAACTAAAAATAATTAAAAAAACTAATTCGAATAGACCTAACACTAGAATATAAAAAAATTCCAACACCAAATTTCATCAAAACTCATTCCCAAACAAGAAAAATTCATCTCAACCACCTGCTTAAATCCTAAAATCAAATACAAATATAAACACAAACCCTAAAATAAACTACCATCACCAACTCTCTCACTCTCTTACCCAACCCAGATCTATAATGAACTAGATTATGGGCATCCAAACAGAGTCATGGAGAAATATGGATTCTGGAAAAAAAAATGAAACAAGATCAAGATAACTACAAATATATATATAATTGCAATCAAATCAATAAACAAACATCAACTCCAACTCTCGGTTCTTCCCTCCCACCGATATCTCTGTTTCTCTTTCAATTTTTTTTAACAGATCACTCTCTGACGTGATTTGTTTCTTCTATTCTCCGGCGACCATATACTTCGGTCAAGTAAGAGACAATCAACAACTTGCTAGTTACTTGACTCGAAGGATCTTGGCGACAGAAGAACCCAAAAAATGCGAACTTGGATCACTCCGATGTGCCAGAAAAAAGGCCAAATCTAGTCAACTGACACCTGGGTTTTGATCCCTATCGTCTTTTAAAGATTTTGGTGGTGACAGTGACAGTCCACTTGCCGGCGATGATGAAGGCAATTTGAGTCAACTCGTCTGTGAATCAACTTGTCACTCCTTACAACGAGATCTGAAGGTGTAAACTTACAGCAACGAATGTGTGTTTAGGTGTTTGGTTCGATTTTGGTAGTGAGAGGTGTTTCTGGGTTTGATTGTTCGGTGTTCGACCACTTCTCGTCTTTTCTGGTCAATTGGGATTGATTTCGTGGAGGGGTTTCAGGTGGTTTTGTTTGTTGGGTGTTTGGAGAGGGTGGTTTACTGGTTTGGATGTTTGGGTGATTTGGAGATGGGTTAACGTCTGGGTTATCGAAAACGAAGAAATGAAAACGTCGATGAATGACTTTGAGAGAGAAGAGAAGAGAAGAGAAGAGTTTTTTTATTTTTATTTTTAATATTCTTTTTTAATTTTTGTAAATGTATATATTTTTTTATTATTGAAAAGGATGAGAGATCGAGAGAGGGAGGGAGAATGATTTTATTTTATTTTTTCATTTTTTTCATTTTAATATTTATTTATTATTTAATTCATTAAAAATATTTATTATTTAATTTAATAATATTTATTAAGTTAATGATAATAATATTATCATTATTTTCTACAGTTACCGTTTTACCCTTCTTAAAAATTGATTCTAGAAGAATACATGACGATTTTACCATGTTACCCTCGTTCTATTAACGAAATTTTCAAAAACCCTAGCGGAATTGAACGGTGGGGACCAAAATAGAGATTAATTGAAACGATAGGGACCTGCATGGATAATATGGTAAACCATAGGGATGAAAATGACATTTACCAATAAGTTTATTAGTCAAGTATTTTTATAAATTTTAATAACTTTGTTGCATATATGCTAAACATATTGATTCATAAATTTGTTTCAAGTATGTTAAGAAATTGTTTTATATTAAAAAAAAGGAGCTTGATTCCTTATGATGAAGGGAGAAATTGTATTCAAGTTTTGATTTATATATATATATATATATATATATATATTTGTTATCATTAATAAATTTTAATAAATTTACCAATAATTTGGATGAAATTCAACCCCATATTAGTAAATTTATTTTATATCAAAATAAATGAATAATAATATTCTAAACGTTTAATATTAAAAACATCCACTCATTTTTGAAATATTATTGAATGTCTAGATAGAATGGTAGACTAACAAACAATGCTTTTATTTGGTAAAATTAAGAGAGTATAATATTCGAATCATACAATTGAAACTTAAATATAGATATTTAAAGACTTCAAAATGAACTTAACAAATATAATTCATTAAATTTGCAGGGAGATACAACTCCTAGAGTTGGAGAGTAGTTGCATTCTGGTTGTGCTTGGTGTGACCCATAATAGTGTTATCTTAAAAAAAAAAAATGCTAACAATTGTATAAGTGGCAAAAAAATTAGCAAATTATATGAATTCTATAAATAATTTAGTGGATAGTATGGATTCTAATAATAGATGTCTATAAATAATTTTGATTTTGATTTAAAATGTTTGGTTGAATGATAATAATTTCATTACTTGAAAATACAAATTTTAGATTATTAATATAATTATACAGTGATCACACTAGGGATGCATCATGCATCAGATACACCAAAGATCTTCTCTAGTAATTAATCTACAATAAGAACCAATTCATAAAGAATTTTGTTGATTTGTTAACTAAACAAGCTTAACAATGAGAGAAACGTTAAACTTATATTGTAAAGTCATGTCTTTGTTTCACAATCCCGGAATATTTTAAGAGTTCAAAACAAAATAATAGAAAATAAATCATGCTCGGAATACGTTGACTAGTTCACTAAAAAGTTTAAAGTGCACTGAACTTTTTCATGAAGGTACATGTTGACTTGTTCATTCAACGTTAAGAGGAATGTTAAACTTGTACAACCTGTATTAAACTTGTTCATGAAGATTTACGTTGACATGTTCACTGAACAAGTTTAACGTTGTTATGAATGTTGATATTCGTGAAAGTTTCCTTAACTTGTTCACCAAACAAGTTTAATGTTCACGAACAAGTTTATGGTTGAGATGAACATTAAACTCGTTTAACCTGCATTGAACTTGCTCATGAAGGTTTATATTGACTTGCTCACCGGACAAGTTTAACTTTGTTATAAATGTTAAACTCGTTCAACCTTCGTTATACGTGTTCATCAAGGTTTATGTTAACTTTTTCACCGAACAGGTTTAACGTTGAGATGAACATTAAACGTGTTCATCAAAGTTTATGTTAACTTGTTCACTGAACAAGTTTAACGTTTATATGAATGTTAAAATCGTTCAACCTACATTGAACTTTTTCATGAAAGTTTATGATAACTTGTTCAATGAACAAATTTAACGTTGAGATGAACGTTAAATTCATTCATAAAGGTTTACGTTAACTTGTTCACCGAACAAGTTTAACGTCGTTAAACTTGTTAAACCTACGTTGAACTTGTTCATAAAGGATAATATTAAACTTGTTCAATGTTTAATGATCACTTAACTTGTTCATAAAGGTTTCTGTTAACTTGTTCGTTGAACAAGTTTAACGTTGAGATAAACGTTAAATTTGTGAAACCTACGTTGAACTTATTCATGAAGGTTTACGTAAACTTTTTTACTGAATAAGTTTAACGTTAAGTTGTTCTACCTACGTTGAACTTCTTCATAAAGGTTTACGTAAACTTGTTCACTGAACAAGTTTAATGTTGAGATGAACGTTAAACTTGTTCAATATACGTTGAACTTGTTCATAAAGGTTTAAGTAAACTTGTTCACTGAATAGGTTTTACTTTATCAGATGAACGTTAAACTCATTCAATCTATGTCGAACTTATTCATGAAGATTTACGCTGACTTGTTCACTGAACGAGTTTAATGTTCAGATAAATGTTAAACTCGTTCAACCTGCGTTAAATTTACTCATGAAGATTTACATTAACTTGTTCACTGAACGAGTTTAACGTTCGGATGAATGTTAAACATGTTAAACCTACATTGAACTTGTTCATGAAGATTTACGTTGACTTGTTCACTGAACGAGTTTAACGTTCGGGTAAACGTTAAACTTGTTCAACCTACGTTAAACTTGTTCAACCTACGTTGAACTTGTTCATGAATAATTATGTTGACTTGTTTACTGAATGAACGTTAAACTTGTTCAACTTACGTTGAACTTGTTCATGAAGAATTACGTTGATTTGTTCACTGAACGAGTTAAATGTTCAGATGAATGTTAAACTAGTTCAACCTACCTTGAACTTGTTCTTGAAATTCAAATTTTCAAAAAAATTATGTTATTTTATAATTTTTAGGTATTTCACTCAATGTGGATATTTAAAATTCCTAAAGGATTTAAAACGCTAAAAGCATATAAATTAAGATCTCGTAATTTGTATTTGAAGAACATACAAAAATCCTTATATGGATTAAAAACAACATGAACAGATGAGGTACAGTTGGGGTTTATGCCCTAAAAATGTAATTTGTAAATGGATTTGTGAAATAAATAAAAGGAAAAGTTTAATTCATTCTTGTTGTATTGTTTATTTTATAATTTGTGCATATATTTAACATCCAAGACTGCCGGATATAATCTCAAACTGTGTATATGAGTGTCATATACAGATGGATATAGGATGAGACGTGCAATCTAAAGAGTCCATAGATAGCAAATAAGGCTAGGTACTTTATTTGTGGTTAATCTATAGTTGCGGTCCATTCTGTAATGTACAGTGATTCTATCCTGAATCATTCATACGAGATATGTGAATGGAGACACCTTGTATGATGTGATCATATAGAACTGGGTCATGATCTATATGAATGTCTCACCAAGATCCGTTTACCGATGAGATTCATATATATCAACTAATGATGGCTATATGTGGGTGATCTTGATCTTGATCTTAATCTTGAGTGTCTTATCGACTCCTTCAGGTTAGATCGTGGTCTTTGATATACCATGGGTGAGGTCAGATGCATTTCCTCATCAATATACTCCGTATGTTGGGATTACGGTTTGGCTTATGGCTGAGAAGGTTTGTACACAGTAGTGGAATCAACTCCTTATTGTGAGAAGTAGATGATAGTTCCTTTAAGGGTTGATTCGGAGATTGGACAATATGAGCGCTCTCCTAATTCCGTGAGGAAATAGGATTTATTGTCTATTAGAGAATCAATGGTACTTAAAGGATATATGTAATTAGAGAGGTATAATGGATATTATGACCCCGGCTCTAATTATAAACTACTGTGGAGGATCACACTATGTGTAATAGCTATATCGATGGACACCGAATTGTATCGGTCTGTGTAAAATCGTCTGTAGTTGAGATAGTGCAGCTTTGGGTTTTTAGTGGAATAACACCGGAGTTAATAATCAATAAATATTAATTAAAGAGTTTAATTAATGATTTTAAGGATTATTGGAGCTCAAAATATTATGGGTTCATTAGGTCCCCTTGCTAGCCCGATCGATTTAGGTAACAAGGGTCACGGTTAATTAATTAGATTGTCATTTTAATTGTGTTACGAAAGTGACACGTGTTTATTCTGAAATTAATTGAATAATGAGATTATTTAATTAATAAATAATGGTGATTAAATAAATTAAATAATAAGATTATTTAATTATGTTATTAATCACTAAATGAAGGGCGTTGATTGATATTTACTTTTTAAAGATAAGACAATTAGATTATTTTATTCTTATTAAATTAGATATTTAATTTTGAATTTAAAGAGTTTGAATTCAAAACAAATTGATTAATATCTTTGAAGATATAAGATATCTTAAAAGATTTAAATTGATTAGTTTTATCAATATATTTATATATATATTATAAAAAATAACGATAAAATCAATCAATTGGTAAGAAACGTATATATGTGTTTGTATATGATGCAAACTTATTAGTGCGTGAATCAATATAAAAAGAGAAACAACAAAATAGAATTTACATGTGATGCAAATTGGTATATGTGCAAAATAGAATTTGTGATTTTAAAAAAGAGATATGTGATATAGATTTTAAAAAAGATGAGACATCCGATGAATTTTTTTGTGAACGTATAAGGTTATGCTTTGAAGTGTTCAAAGCAAGTGTTGCACAGTGATTATAAAGAAAGAGTTTCTTTAACTTTTTTCTCTACATCCCCTATTAAAGTTCATGAGTACGTAACGCGTCCACACGTAGTTACCAGTCCCGGGAGATAGCGATGAAGATCAAGTGGTTCAGACAGGAACATATCGTAAAGTGAAGAGCCTCTAAACGTTGATAAGATTTTCTTCTTCTGATTATGTTGATTACAATTTTCTGTGTATACATATTGTATGTATGAGTTCCGAAACTAATTACGATCCCAAGTTCACTAGTTCAAGATTATGATCTGTATAAAAAAAAATTAAAGATTACTTCCGTTGCGTTACTGGTGACCGGGGTTCCAACAATTGGTATCAAAACCAATTTTTTCGAAACTGAAAATTCTTTTCAATGCTCCTGTATGTATGAATGTGTATGCATCATCTATATGATTGTATGAATGTTTATAATTAAATTGTTTAATTTAAACATGGTTGATCGTAAATTTTTATGGTACTATAGATTTAGGGTTTATGGGTTGTATAATATTTTTATTTATTTTTATTTTTAATTTTACTGTTATTGTATTGTAAATAAATAAAAAATTGTAACCCGTAAACGAAGAACTGGAAACACGCACAACGACGGCACTGTTCACCACTGTTCATGCGGTACTGTTTACCGGGGCACTGTTCACGCGTACTGTTCACGGACACTATTCACAATGTCTTGCACAGTTCCGTTGGCAAGTGTTGCCTAGTGCATTCTATGCAGATTTTCCGTTTCGGATTTATGAGATGAATCAGAGTGACCTGAAGAGGCTGGAAGATATCTGAAGTTACAAGAAGACTAAGGAATGCCTTCGGGATATTTTTGTAATTTTAGATTCCAATTTTTTTTTAGGTTAAATAATCCACAGTACTTGGTCAATTCATGTATGCTTTATATTATATGATGATAAAAACATTGTCATGTATACATATGTTATTTAGATTATATGTGTCTACACAAATATATTTGATATACTATACATGCATCATATCATGATAATTTATGTATTTTTTTAATGTGATTAAAATGGGCAATATACATAATTCACTATGAAATGATATCAGTTTTTTAATGGTTAAGAAACTTAATAATTCTCATTAATATTAATCTAGTTATTAAAGAGTTTAATAAGTTAGATTAATATGGTCATTTATTGTAATTAGGATTAATATGATTAATAACCTAATAATAAATGAACCGAATAAAGTGTTAGAGTTTTAATAGTTAAAACTTGGTAAACACTATCATAATAATCTGACCTTAGTAAAAAATTTACAAATGCTTAGATTATTCACTAAAAGATTAGATTTTTAATTGTTAAAAATTATTGATAATTTATTAGTTAATTAGAACTTGTTTCTAATAATGAATTAGTTAATGCACTAGATAACTTGATTAAAGTTAGCCGTTTAATCCTGTAGAGTCTAGGTGCATTAACGGATAACAGAAAACCATAATTTTAAAATAGTGAGTGGGAGAGGGATATATGACATATATATCCCGCAGTCTCCATCATTAGTCCAACAACGTGAGATCTGAGTGGGGTCTCGTGACGGCTTTGTTTTCGTCCTCCCTAAGGAGGGTTTCCACAAAGGTCAATATCAAAGTTGACTTCCTAACGGAAAGGGTTTCTGAGGGTATTTCGGGATTGAATGACCCTAAGACGGTAACTCTCGAGTTAAGCTTGTGAGATCTAAAATGGTGGGTTACACTCACGAAGATTTTGATTAAGTTTGTTAATTAAAAACCTGATTGAATAAACGATTTTTGAATGATATGGAATAAGAGTTATTCTAAAATATTATTTGATTGAGAATGTTTCGGTCCAACATGCAAAGACTTGACCGATCCTAAGGCAGCACTTCTTTGTGGTATGTTGGATTGTCGTGGTATAGTAACTAGTTTTAGGGTAGTTCTAGTTTGTTAAACATGTTCATGCATCATGTTTAAATTTATACCAAAACACTCGCACTTGTTTTAAATAAATATCTGAATGAATGTTTTATTTATTTAAGCAATAATGTCTTATGCATTACTTAAAATCTCGCAAACGACAAATTAACTGGTGATAACTACACTAAGTGAAAACTTAACATTAATGCAATATTGGTCACCAAAGACCTCGAGTTTGTGCTTACGGTGGAGTGTCCTCCAGCGTCTGCTGGCAATGCCACACGAACTGTTCGTGAGCCACACCAGCGATGGGTCTCATCTGATGAGAAAGCCTGAACATATCTATTGGCTTCAATGACAGACGTGCTTGTCACAAAGCACAAAGCAATGACTTTAGCATTCAAAATCATGGAGTTATTGTAAGCTATGTTCGGACAGCCCTTCGAGCAAAAGCGATATGAAGCTGTTCGTTCTGCTATGCTCACTCGCATGAAGGAAGGTACATCAGTTCGGGAACATGTCCTGAGTATGATGTCCTACTTCAACACAACAGAAGTCAATGGCCGGGCCATTGACGAACCCAATCAAGTTATCATCATACTGATGACTCTTCCGAAGAGTTTCGATCAGTTTAAGAGTAACTACGAGATGAACAAGTTAAGGTCCAGTCTCACACAATTGTTCAATGAGCTCACTACTTTTCAGTCCTTAACTAAGGACTGCAAGGGCAAGACAGATGAGGCAAGTGTTACCGAACCATCTTCCTCCAATAATAAGAAGAGAAAGAGGTCTGCTGGGAAGGCGAAGGGTAAGCCCAAACCCAAGAAAGCCCAAAACAAGAATAAGTCCAAGAAAGATAAATATGATTTACTTGTTCTTGTGTCATGTTTAGTGAAAGATGATTCTCCACCCTGGATAGTTGATTCGGGGCCACTAACCATGTTTGTTTTTCTTTGCAATGGACTGTTTTTGGACACAACTAGAGGAGAGAGCCTTCTCAATGCTTGTGGGGTCAGTGGATGCTGTGTCAGCACGAGCAGTGGGCATAATTAGATTACATTTTTGTAATAATTATATATTGTTGGATAATGTATTTTATATTCCTAGATTTACACGGAATTTGATTTCCGTTTCTAAGTTGTTAGAACATAAATATTCTGTTTCTTTTAATAATAAGTCTGTTATTATTGGAAAGAATGATCTGAATATTTATTCAGGAATTAATGAAAACAATTTGTATGTGTTAAGACCGTTAATACATACTAAACTGCTCAACACTGAAATGTTTAAGGATGAAAAACAAAAAAAAATATATAAGATTTCTCCAGATAATGACACGTATCTCTCGTATATAAGGCTTGGTCATATCAACATTGACCGGATAGATAGACTAGTAAAAAGCGGACCATTAAGTGAGTTAAAGGTTGGCACCTTACTTGTCTACGAATCTTGTCTGGAAGGTAAGATGACTAAGAGGCATTTTACTGGAAAAGGGCTTAGAGCTAAAGAACCGCTAGAGCTTATACATACAGATGTCTGCGGATCGATGAATGTTAAAGCTAGAGGTGGTTATGAGTATTATGTCATATTTATAGATGACTACTCAAGATACGGGTACGTCTACCTAATGCAACGGAAGTTGGAAACATTTGAAAAGTGTAAAGAATTCCGAGCTGAAGTTGAGAATCAATTAGGTAGGACTATCAAGTCACTACGATCGGATCGTGGAGGTGAGTACCTTGACCAAGAGTTTGAAGAATTCATGGTCGAGCATGGGATAGTTTCCCAACTCATAGCTCCTGATACACCTCAACAAAATGGTGTAGCGGAGAGGAGAAATGGCACCCTAATGGAAATAGTGAGATCTATGATTAGTTTCTCATCATTACCAAATTCTATCTGGGAATATACGTTACAAACAGTGGCATACATTTTGAATATAGTGTCATCCAAATCTGTTCCTAAGACTCCCCTAGAGTTGTGGAACGGTCGTAAAGCTAGTTTACGATATTTTCGCATATGGGGGTGTCCAGCACATGTGTTGAAGAACAAAAATGGAATGCTAGACTCAAAGTCTATGATCTGCATGTTTATATGATACTCCAAGGAGACTAGAGGTGGACACTTCTATAGTCCCGAAGATAACAAAGTATTTGTATCGACAAATGTAACGTTTCTTGAGCACAATTATATTAGTGACCATAAACCTCGTTCTAAGAATGTATTGAATGAGTTGGAGCCTGGTGAGACGAGTGCTTCATCAACAAGAGTTGTTGATCTACAATCATCTGAGAGTCTGATGGTTCTTGATCAGGATACACTACCACCTAGACGTAATGAGAGGGTTGTGAGACAACCTGAATGCTATTTAGGTATAGGTAAGGGACAAGGTGTTGTCTCTGCTGATAGTGTGGATGATCCATTGACATTTAAGAACGCAATGGAAGATCTTGATAAAGAGGAATGACTTAAAGCCATGAATCTCGAGATGGATCTTGTAGATTTACCTGATAGAGTGAAACCCATAGGGTGTAAATGGATCTACAAGAGAAAGAGAGGAGTAGACGGGAAGGTAGAGACCTTCAAGGCAAGACTAGTGGCTAAGGGTTATACCTAGAAATAAGGGGTTGATTATGAAGAGACCTTCTCGCCAGTAGCCATGTTTAAGTCTATTAGGATTCTTTTATCCATTGTTCCCTATTACGATTATGAAATTTGGCAAATGGACGTCAATACTGCATTCTTGAATGGCAATCTCGACGAGAGCATATATATGATGTAACCAGAGGGATTCGTGTCTCCGGAACAAGAGTAAAAGGTTTACAAGTTGTAAAGGTCCATCTATGGACTTAAGCAAGCATCTATATCTTGGAACAATGTTTGATGATGTGATCAAAACCTATGGTTTTGAGTAGAACGTCGATGAGCCTTGTGTCTACAGGCGCATCATTGACAAAAAGGTAGTTTTCTTAGTCCTATACGTAGATGATATCCTACTCATTTGGAATGATGTGGGAGTGTTGTCTGATGTAAAAGGTTGGCTGGCTAGCCAATTCCGAATGAAAGATTTGAAAGAGGCAAGTTAAGTTTTAGGGATCCAACTTATAAGGGATCGTAAGAACAAACTCATATCATTATCTCAGGCATCATATATCGACAAGATTCTTGTGCGATTTTCAATGCAGAACTAAAAAAAAGAAGGTAATTTGCCTTCTAGACATGGATTTCACTTGTCTAAGGAGCAGTGTCCTAAGACACCTTAAGAAGTTGAGAATATGAGACGTGTACCCTATGCATCGACAGTAGATAGTCTTATATATGCTATGTTATGCACGAGACCGGACATCTGCTATGTAGTGGGAGTAGTCAGCAGATACCACTCTAACCCATGATTGAATCATTGGGTTGCAATCAAGACTATTCTCAAGTATTTTCGGAGAACGAGAAACTATAGCTATATCAATGGACACCAGGTTGTATCCGTCTGTGTAAAAGCGTCTGCAGTTGAGAGAGTGCAGCTTCGGATTTTTAGTGGAATAACATCGGAGTTAATAATCAAGGAATATTAATTAACGAGTTTAATTAATGATTCTGAGAATTATTGGAGCTCAAGATACCGTGGGTCCATTAGATCCTCTTGCTAGCCCGATTGATTTAGGTAACAAGGGTCACGGTTAATTTATTGGATTATCTAATTAATTGTGTTACGAAAGTGACACGTGTTTATTCGAGAATTAATTGAATAATGAGATTATTTAATTAATTGATTAGTTATATATATATATATATATATATATATATATATATATATATATATATATATATATATATAACTAATCAATTTAAATCTTTTAAGATATCTTATATCTTCAAAATATATATATATGTGTGTGTTTGTGTTTTATATAAAAAACAATGATAAAAACAATCAATTGATAAGAAACGTATATATGTGTTTATATAGGATATAAATTGATTAGCGAGTGAATCAATATAAAAAGAGAAACAACAAAATAGAATTTGCATGTGATACAGAATGGTATGCGTGCAACATTTATAATGAGAGAACACGACATCATCAGTTTGTGATTTTAAAAAAGAGATATGTTATATAGATTTTAAAAAAGATGAGACAACTGATGGAAAAAAAAAATTGAACGTATAAGGTTATGCCCTGAAGTGTTCAAAGCAAGTGTTGCACAATGATCATGAAGAAATAGTTTATTCAAATTTTTTTCTACATCCTCCTTTAAAGTTTCTGAGTACGTGACACGTCCATACACAATTATTAGTCCCGGAAGATAGCGAGGAAGATCGAATGGTTCAGACAAGAACATATCGTAAAGTGTGGAAACCTCCAAACGTTGGTAAGATTTTCTTATTCTGATTATATTGATTACAATTTCCTGTATATACATATTGTATGTATGAGTTCCAAAAATAATTACGATCCCAAATTCACTTGTTCCAGATTATGATATGGATAAAAAAAATTAAAGCTTACTTCCGCTGTGTTACCGATGAACGGGGTTCCAACAGGTACAACCGCCTAAGTGAATATCCGATAAGATAAAGATATAATAGTCATATTATATACTCATGTGTCTTCATAAAGAAATCAAAATCCGGATTTGCTATATTCACAATTTATGAATTTATTTGATACGATAGACATGAGAAAGAAAATATTATCTCTACCTGAAGTTCGAGCATCGATCAAAAGGAATGTATGTCCATCAATCAGAATATATTGAAAAGATTATAAAAAGATTTCATATTAATATTACTCATTTATTAAGCAAAAATATGGTTGTTAGAACTCTTGATCATAAGAAAGATACATTCCAACCATTAGAAAATGGTGAAAAGATATTTAGTCACAGTACCATATCTTAATGCAATGCAATTGGTGTTTTGTTATATCTGGATTAATATATTAGACCAAATAGTGCATTATCAAGGAATGTACTTACTAAAATTCATTTCAACGCAAACTCAAAAGCATTGGAACGAGATTAAGCTTCTTTACCGTTACCTTTATGGAATGAAAGATTTAGAATTATTTTATACAAAATGCAACAATATTTTAGATTTACTTAATTATACTGATATCGAATATTTATATGATCCCAAAAGCTCGTTCATAAACGAGACATATTTTTACCTATAATGACAACAATTTCATAAAGCAAGTCTTTACTTATACCCCCTCCAATTATTTATGATGTTATTTCATTAAATAAAAATCTATAAGTGTCAGCTTAACAATCTAGAAGATTGCTTCAGAAGAACTTTTACAAGAGAGAGCATATCAAATGAAATATATTAATTATATTGGACATATGTACATTGTACTCTTCTTCCTTTAAAATAGGTTTTTTGTCCCTTTGGTATTTTCTGATAAGGTTTTTAACGAGACAATTCTTTAAGAACACCCAAAAGTCTTTTGATCCATAAAGATCGTCATAAATAGTACTTTGTTTAGTTGATCATCGTATATATTGTATTGATCAAGAAGATCATCGTAAATATTACTCTAAACTTACTGATCATCATATATATGTTACCTTGATCCATAAGATCACCATAAATATTTCTTTGATCCGATAGATCAATGGATATCATTGCAATGTTTTTTTATCCCACTGGGTTTTCCCTAACGAAGCATAAATATAAACACAGTTTTAAAGAAAATATTAATCTTAGACATGTGTACTAGACTCTTTTTCCCTTCGATCAGGTTTTGCCCCACTGGAATTTCTTGATAAAGTTTTTAACGAGATAGTTTCAAGAATGTTCAACAACTTAAGGTCCAAAAGATCATTATATATATTTCACCGAGGTTAAGGTTTTATCCCATTGAGTATATCCTATAAAGTAACAATACAAGTGGTGGAAATCAGGTGGAGTGTTGTAATTGGTATAGATTTCCACTACTTGACTTTGTATGACTTTGTATGACTTTGTCCACTTGATGCTACTGTTGATAGAGCTTTGCTTCGTCTCTATGAGTCTAAGGCTCAATTTAACATTGCTTCTCAAGCTGCTTTTGAAGCCAAAAGTGCTTCTAAGGTTGGTTTGGGGTGTTTGGTAAAAATTATGGGAAGTGCTTTTGGTCTCTTTTAGCTTTCCCCACAATAGAAATTGAGAAGCTACAAATTGATGCTTATAGAAATCAGCTTCCTAAAAATCACAAATTGAAAACATGTTGAACACCTCATTAATGAATATGTTTCCAAACTTCCCCTTTTATCCCTTAGCTTTTATGAAATTTACACATAACAAAACTCTATCTCACCACCAGCAGCCACCATTCGTTCCAATCTTCCATCCTCATCTCACGACATCCCTCTGTGTGTCTCTCTCTTTCTCTTCTCAAAAAATTGAAGAGCCCATTTGACAAAAATCTTCTGTATTCGATTTCAGGTTCATGCTAATCAATGTCTTTTCTATTTTTTTTTCTTAATTTCATTGTCCATTTGTGCATGTTTTAATATTTGATTTTTAATTGGATTTTGGGGAATTATTTCGTCGATCTTCATATTCCAGTACTTAATTGTTTTGGGTTTCATGGGTATTTTTTTATATATAACTAGGTTTGTTTATATATTTTTGTGTCTTTTGATGAATATATTCGATTGCTCTGTTGCGCTGTTCATGTTGCTCTTTTGCTCTGTTCATGTTGTTTATGTTCAATAATTATATATTTCTAGGTTTAGTTTGTTGTGTGTTAATTCATGCACTACTTTCCCTTTTCTATGTAATTTGTTCTCGTTTAATAAAAAAATAATGATGAAAAGTTTATACTGGCCTGGGTCTTTGTAATGTATTTATACAATAGAGAAAATAATTGTAATAAATAAAAAGGCATTAGGAAGTTTATATTCCTTTGAAAATGTGTTATTATTCATTTAATTTAATATTTGTTTATATTAATAGAAATCATACATAACTTGGTATAACAAAAACACTCTGGCTGTTGAAAATAGGTTTATATATATTACTCACGTTGCTTCCCGTATCAAGGAATCCAAAAATTAGACTTAGAACTTTTTTAAATACTAATTTTTATTTTTATTTTAAATTATTCCACTTGAGAGAGACAAATTAACCCAATAAAAAAAAGAATATATATATAGAGAGAGAATAATAATTCTGGATTATCTGATTTAGTGTACATATAAAATATTGGATTATCATGAATCTTGATGATGTATGAGTACTGCTGTGTTGTGATTAATAGTTCATAACATCAAACATGAGCACCAAACTAAAGCATAGTTAAATTTTTAAATTGGTATTGCTACGATAACTCTTCATAACTACATTAGAAAATATACACAACAAGATAAATATTTTAATGATAGTGCAAATTTTGAGATTAATGAAGAAATGAAGATCAATACATACGAGGAAGATGATCCAGGAAGAAGAGAAATAAAGATCTTAAGAATTTTAATTGTACAAAGTTTAATGAATGCACTCACTTAGTATTTATTTGTAATTTACTATAATATATACTTTGCTATTTATGATTTTTTGTTGTCTATTTCAATCATTTAATCTCATGAATCTTTAATCAAATTTTATTAGTTTTCTTGATATATTCGTAACATGTGGCTATAGATAAAAAATATTAAAACAAAATTATTCATTTATGTCCTCTATAGTAATTATTTTTTAATCATGCATAAAATTATATATTTTTTAATAAAAATTATATATTTATTTTATAACATTTGTATAGTCACATAAAAATAAAACAAATTATTTATTTAATAAAACAAGGTCACACAAAAATAAAACAAATCATTTATTTTCAAAACATCTTAATTATTCATTTGTATCTTTTTAGTAATTTTATACACATAACATTTTTTACTTATAATTTATCAAATACATTGAAAGTGCTTTTGGTTCTAACAACACTTTTAAAAATCATTTTACCAATTACTCATCTAATTTTTATCACAACAAAAACAAAAGCAAAAGCAATTCCCCCACGGTATAAACAAAAACAATTCTTTGAAGTCAATAAATACACAGTGGCCTCACTATTGTAAACGTTCCGGCTCTCTCTCTCCATCTCTCTCGTGTATCTCTCTCGTCTCGTATAACGTTTTTATTTCTTCCACCGATCTCCCTGTCAACTTTCTTATTTATTTCATCTATTGTTTAAAGATTCACAACAGTATCCAATTCGTTAGATAGGTATAAAAATGATGCTCTGTATTTCGTGCAATTAAAAGATATATCCTACTGGACTTTTATATCAAAATTTGGGCATTTAATCAAATAAGACAAAAATGTTATTAACTTTAGGCATACCATTTTTTACCAATGGAAAAACTATTTTTTATTTTTTATAATATTATAATAATTCACGATTGAAGAGGGGGTGATAGACTCGAACCATAATCTCTTAGTATAGATACTAGTGCGAAACCAATAGGTCAATCCCAACTCATACTCAGGGAAAAACTATAATCGATAGAACTAGGATATGACAAAAATATTACTATCCCACAGGTCGGGTGCATTTTCCTGTATTACATGATGTTTGAACATGAACAAGCAAGTAAACTCGTGTCATAAGTAATAAATTCAACAATCCATAGTTTGATTTGCTCAATTCAGCTTCTTAAGATAAATTAACATCAATCAACTAATGTCATCTCCAACTGTGAGTGATATTTTGTGAGTGAATACTTAAATTTGGGTCCCGGTGTGCAAAAGTGATACCTGAGAATGATATTTTTGAACCAAATATAATTATGCCTACTTTTTAGTTTTTAATAAGTGAATGATAAATTTTAATTTATATATTTTAATGTTGATAAAAATAATATTACTTGAAATTTTACAATGAGATCTTTAAAATGATACTAATATTTAATATATTTAAATATTATTAAATTATTTCCATGTTTCTAACATCAAAAAAATTAATTTATAAATAATAAAACATCGTAAAATTTAGATTTCATAGATTAGAAAACATTAATCATAAAGAAAAATAACATGCACAATTAAAATATATTGATCAAGCTAAATCAATTTAAAATTTTGACTTTTATATCAAAACACTCATACGCTCTTAATCCAAGAGTTGTAAATGCATTCAAATCTCAACCATTGGATTAAGAGAACACGCGTAGTTGAAATGTTGGTATCAAAATTTTAAATCAAATTTTAGTTGGTTTAACCCGATCCAAAATATATTTATAATTTTTTCTATACCTATTTCATATTTTTTATTGATTCGTCCTGATATTTTTATATTAAAAAAATACATTTTATTTTGAATTTTAATGTCAAAATTTTATGGATTCTTCATCTCCAATGATAAGCAAATCTAATATATCCATCTCCAACGATCAATAAATCCAACCAAGTCCAATGCAGACTCTCCTCATTATGGTTTGGATCCCACCAAAAACCAACAATTTCACCATTTTCATATGGGTTCCACAATTTAACACTCAAGATTATCAGTGATGGTGGAATCCGGATTCCAACCTTAAGACATAGGAATCCATCCCGGCCAATTTCAAGGAATCTAGATTCCATGGCTAGATTAGCAAAACAAACAAAGGAATTGGGATTCCCTTTCCCATTCTAAACTCAATTCCACCAAACAAACATCACCTAAAGGAATTGGGTAAACTCCACTCCATTCAATCAGAAAGGACATCATTCTTGCAACTCCACATTTTTAGTAATACTAACAGCTCTATTTGCCGAAGCCTATTCAAATATGCATAAACACGGACCAACCCTAAAGTTTTTAGGGTATTTAAAAAAATTAAAAAGGACAACTTTTATAAAAGTGAAAAATAACGAGTACCTTGATGTAATTAGAAGCTGAATTAAGTAGAAAAAACCATACAAACCACCTCAGCAGTAAAAAAAAAGTCCAAGTAATGAAACTCATGATTGACCGAGAAAAGACTTAAAGCAAATACTCGAAAAATAAGTGATCAGTTATCAGATTTCAAGCAGCAAAAACATCACTTGAGTCAACAAAGATAATAAATAAATGTAAATAGAAATGAACATACCCTTTGTTAGCTTTGCCAAGAATTCCCAAAATCAGTTTCTGGAATCAATTGATGAACTACATGGATTGTGTATGCTTCAATTACCTGATAGTATCGCAACAAAAATAAAAATATTGAATTAGTGTATTACTCAACCCTAATAATATGAAATAAAGCTATCTTAAAGAAAAAATCCATAAATTAATACAAAAACCAGCTCGAATTCAAAAAGAACATGTTCTTACCTTGTATATGAAAGCCAGAAACAAAAACGAAAAGAGAGGTTGTATCAATTAACAGAACTGAAACAAAGATACATCAGGGCCAAGAGAGAGAGGAACCTGTAAAGAATGAGAAATTTTAGATTATGTGATGGAAAGTGATAGCCAATATCAGAGAGACGATACCAGAGAGCCATACCAGTAGCCAAAATTGGATCAAAGAGACTGAGAAAATGAAAAGGACCATTTTCAACCGATTACAATTGCTTTTCTTCCGAAATGACGATTTGACTATTATTACATAGTTAATAGAAACACATTTTCGTTATGATTGTGTATGTACAGACCTTGGTGACAAGGCTTTGATTGAACAGATTGGACCTCCAGATTTGTTTTCAGTCGGTACAACGTATTAGTACCCGTACGTACAAGTTTACAAGCTTGCTACAATTCTGATATTCCGAATAGAGTTTTATAACCGGCGATACATTGGAGCGTCCCCATTCATTCACTCAGGCAAGAATATCCTCCTACAGTGTCTCAATTAACCTATACTGCTTAAAGCCAAGAAATCTTCGTAACTCCATGTTAACGACTAACTAATAGGTGATTGCAGTCCAAACATATAACACTCAAAATTAATCTCAATACAACTTGCCGATTATCCAAGTATATGACGAGGCAAGGATAACACATAAGCAAATGAATGTAGACTAGCAATGGAAGTGAAAACAAATACAACACACGGAAGAGAAATGCAAAACCTTTCTCATAGTTTTTCTTCCTTCCACCATTTGACAACTAGTTCCATCAGCAAGCAGATATTAGATACATACAAGCAAAAGTTCTTGAAATATAGAGCAATGGAGGCAAACACCCGTCACCTTCTTAATTTGGCTTTCTTAGGAAGACCACCACCGGGATTTCTCTTCTCAGGTGCCCGAGCTTTTCCAAAGGTCTTCATGTTCCTTCTCTTTCTCTCCTCCTCACTGTCTGACCCATTCCCTATCTCCCTGTCAGCGTTCACAGCTTCTCTCTCCAACTCTTCCCATGTTTTTCCCTCATCCTCCTCTGAAACTTCCACAGAATCCTCTTCATCATCATCATCCGACTCCACCAATGACTCACTGTCATCATCCTCATCATCTGATCCTGACTCAGACTGCACATCTGAAGGCTCATAGCCTTGATCTGAATCAAGTGAATGATCGGATTCTGAATCACTTGCTTCCATATTTAGAAATTCCCATCCTCCGTCCTCTATGAATTTTTCTGGATCATCGACTATAGTTTTTAATATTGGCCGCCAATTCAGATTTAATCTGCTCTCGTAATATTTGAGGTCTGTTGTGTCAAGCCATTCTTTGATGCCGTCTAGTGACGTGGAAGGAATAGAATCAATCCGGAGGACATCACGCTTGAAGTCCTTAAATACTATAGTCATGTCAAAATTCCTCTGACCAAGACCAACTCTCTCCAGGTTAACTATCTCAATTTCACTTAGGGTGATTACAACAAAAGGATTTTCTATCAGCTCAACCAGACAGCTTGATGTAGGGACAATGAAAGCCGAGGATTTGTGTGGAACCCCATGAAAGCCAAGCTCTCTCAGTGGCTGATCAAACTCAAGATCATGTGCTTTAAATTGAGGTTGTCCCCACATATCATTTAAACGGTTCACAAAGTTCTGGAAGTCCATGTTAATTTTATTCTTTCGGTTTCTCTCACGTTGTTCTTCCTCAATCTCATCAGGGTCATAGGCAGATCTTTTTCCACCTCCTAGTGTCTGAACCACGTCCATTACCTCAATATAAAATTGCACATCCTTGGTCTTTTTGTTTCCGACCATAATGTGGTTATGCAAATGAAAGTGCAGGAGAGTGATCATTTCCCTCTCTGCTGGCTGGAAGAATGCATGCTTGATATTACCAAACATCACGTCAACACGTTCATCAGGCCTTGAGGTAGAATATCGAAACCCATTGGCGTGGGCTTCTAGTGAACCAGTCAGCTTCCTTCCACGACCACCAAAAGGTGGGCGTATCCACAAATCAAACAATTTTATTGGTTTGAATTTGGCAGATGAAAGTTGAAGCTTTTCCTGAGTAACTAAAGTTGCCCTCTCAACTCTTTCAGATTCCCGGGAAGTGACTTGCCGCCGGAGTGTTTTAATTTGCTGTACCACCTCGCTTATATGCCTTGAGTCTTTGGAACGGAATGAAACCTCCTTCAAATAAATTGATCCTTGAAACTTTAGAGAGTTTGCATCATGAGGACTGAAAGCTGTGCCGGGTACATTGAAAATTATTCGGATGTAGCAAGTTCGGTTAGTGTCCTGTTGGCTGGATACGCTCTTCACAGTAGCGACACGGAAAGGAACCATGGTCCCATAGATCGGCAAAAGGATTGCTTCATTTTTCTGGTCAACCTGTATCATCAAATCTCTTGGAGGAGGCATATCATTTACATTTTTATATGCAACCAAATCACCCAGAGTTTTCACCTGACCACGATTATCTGCAGCACCAGAATCCCCACCAGCAAGCCTTCTAGCAGTTTCTTCATTTTTCTGGCGAGCAAGTTCTGCCTGGTGCTGCCTTCGAAGTTCCTCCTTAGACATTTCTTGATTGCCTGACCTCAATGTTGCTTTAGACAAGGTAGACTCGCCGCCTTTATCCTCAGATTTGATTTTTGGTCGCCCCTCTTCTTCATCATCATCCTCATTGAATGAGTATGCCACATCATTCACAGCTTTGGAACTTTTAGCAGTCACAACGTCTGGTACCTTTTCACCAACAATAACAGTATCTGCTATCAACACTGAGAATTTCTCGGTCTTCGGGTTCTTGGTCTCTGTTTGCAAGTTCTGAAAACCAAGTGACACATTAAAAACCATGCCTGATTTCAAAATTCGGTCATTCTTAGCATTAAGATTAAGCCCTGACTCCCGAAACTCAAGGCCAATTCCAGTCCCTGCAGTCCTTGTCAAATTTGAAGATAATTCAGGAGCATCTTTCTCAACTACCGAGACTGCTGCTTCATATACAGCACTGACCTTGTTCCCAGATTTCAAAACACCAATTGCTGCTTCGTGGGCCTTAAGGAGAACCTCATAAGCCTTGCTCTGCGTGGCATTAGCATCTATCAAAAAAGTTCGAGCAACATTCGAGCAGTAGCTATTGTATCGGGATCCAATTGCACATATGATCACACTAGTGGAATCGTAGTATAGATTTTCATCATTGCTTGACGCATTTGGTTTCAGATCAAACACTCCTCCACTCTGAAAAATTGGAGGATAACAAATATCAACATTCTCTGCCTTCAGCTTGACCTTGATTCTTGCAGGTTCCAAAATGGCCTTCTCCGTGTCATCCATTAATGAAGAATGGGATACCTTTTTCTCCTCATCAATGACCTTCTCAAGCTTTGGCACCACAAATAGCTGCATCACTGATGAACTCAAAAATGCAGCTTTCTTGATATTTGTAACCTCTGTGTCATCTTTAACAGCAAACAAGTCTGAGAATCCATTTGATACATCAATCAGCTCAAAATTAGCACTCTTCAATTTTTCATCCCAGGTCTCCAAAAGCTTCCCTTCAGGAGCCTCTCTTGAAATATGTCCCACAACAGGAGCACCATGATCACCAGATTTCGATTGATCACTAACAGCATCAAAAATTTTATTCATCAAACCAGTTCCGTTGTCACTTTTGGCCTTCACGTGTATCACAACTTCAACACCCACGGACTCTTTGGCAGACTTCTTGACAACATCAAGCAAAGAAGCCTTTTTCTGACTACATAAAAAATGGATTTGCCTCTTCAGGAAAACCATAATTGTCTCTGGGAACTCATAACCAACCAACCAGATGTTTAATGCTGTGGATTTCAAATACCGCAAATCATCAGAAGCTGGAGGAGTTGCTATAAAAAGAGCATTAGAATTACCCCACATGTCACTATTATGTTCCTTCCAATGCGAATACAACGTCTTCAGCCTCTTAGTGAAGTTTTCCAGATTGATATAATATGGATTAGCTGTCCCTGACATCTTGGTAGCTGCAGGTTTCACTGTACTATTCCGATGTTCAGCCATTGTAAATATGACTCAAAAGTACAACTTCTATCCTCAACAAATCAGCATAAAACTGCAAGAAACAACAAACAGTGACAACCAGTTGGCTTCCTTCTGCCCATTTAAATAAATCATAAACCAAAATAAACTTATGAAATCAACTTAGAGCTTTACTAAGCATAACAAAAGAGTTACATAATAGCATTATACGAACATTAAATCTGCAATCAATCTTTTGGTAAAAATTAAGCACAAAGAACAATCAGCCATCAATCTTAAACTTATCTATGCTCCTTAACCACCAAAAAAACTACAAATCAAATCGAAATTTTGCATATTCAACTTCATTGTACTAAGATAGTAAGATTAAAACTTCAACCACTCCACCTTCTGTCATTGCCAATAAAAACACAACATTTAACTACACTATTGCAGTTTCCTTTACAATTCCTTCGCTTTCACAGCATCAATCAATGTAACAGATAAACACTTGCATACAAATTATAACAAAATTCATTCAAAAAAACAAAATAAAAAATCCAACCAATTACACACAGAACTAGAAACCAAATCCAGTGCGCAGAAAATCAATAACAAAAAAATAAAAAACAAAGGTCAATAACCATAAGTAACCAACCCGAAAAGCTGCAGCCGCAAGACGAAAATTAGGGTTTGAAACACTTTGCAAAAATGAAAATAATAATAAATAAAAAACTCGAAAACCACCGGAATCAACGAAAAACAATCGCAGGGAAATAATAATTAATACTTACAATCCTCAAAACTGTCTTCTTCAACACTGTATTGATTTCAAATCCGAAAACCCGGCTTTCGATCTCCAATACGAGCCCAATATTGCTTCGTTTTTTTTTAACTGTGGATAACACTGGTTAATGAAAAAACCCCTAATTAATTGTACACGAAAAACTCCCGATAATTTCAAAAACTAATTAAAAAAATAATAATTAAAAAAAAAAAAAAAAAACTCTTCGATTGCAGGATTAGTATAAAAATATCGAACTTGAGAGATTGACATTGTCAAACATTGTTGAATTTGAAAGTGTCCACCAGGCATTCACTTGATTACTTATTATTATTATTATTATTATTAGGGGAAATTGCACAGACACCTTGAGGTTTGGTCTAGTTGTAGCTAGATGGTGAAATAAGATTATTCTACGAGAAGACCCCTAAAATTAACGGTAGCTAATAATTCTGTTAGGTTGACAGAGTTTGACTTGTTATAGGTCAAAAATGCCCTTTAATGAAAAAAAATAATAATAATAAATAATAAAAAGATAATGTTTTGGTGCTGATCAGTCAGTACCCAAAATATAGATGTGTTGTCGGTTCCGGTTCGGTCTTGTTCTCGATTTGGAACCGATGGTTTCGATTCCAATCTAGTTCCGACGGTTCGGTCTGGCTCCTTTTGTTTTTTTACAAACAATTAAAAAATAAATAAATATATGCACATATACATCCATATGTTATTGCCAATTTGTTGCACTAAAACCTTATCTTGTTTTTTTTATATTATTATTAATTTAGAAAGATAAATATATAAAAAACTTTTAAATTTTTTATATATATATAACCGGAACCAAACCGGTGGTTTTGGTCTGGTTCTTCAATTTAAGGAACCGGAATCGAAACCGTCCTAGTCTCGGTTTTGATGCCACGGTTCCGATTCGATTACACAATTAAAATCGCTGTGGAATTGAACCGACATCATATCTACCAAACTACTGACCTAGTGATGTAGCTCAATTGAATTGTAACAATGTCTTTTTTTTCCTTTTACTCATTCCAAACAATTAAACCTCTCATCTTCACCCGTTTAAATATAGAAGCTAAAAAGTTTGACAAGTATTCATACCCATATGTATGTGTTATAATTCATCTGGGTGACATCACTAGATGTATATCTGTACATATTAATCAGTCAGTACCAAAGCATTATCCATATAAAAAAAAGGTTTGTACTTTTGCCACCAACATTCTCACCGTCTTTTCTCTACCGTCGTGGTTGTTGTCTACACCATGAGTCATCATGACTAACCCTCTTCAACATGCCATTATTTCCACCAATTAATTGTCCGTTTGGAAGAGCTTGTCTACTAGCTAAAAGAACTTTTTTAATTAAAAAAATTCTTTAAAAAAAATTGTGTCGTTTGGTTGTCACTCAGTAGAGTTTTTAGATGATTAAAAAAGCTGTTTTACGTTTACTTTGATAATATCAAATTTTAGGCTTTCCAAGTAGATATTTTTGAGTTTTTTTAATAACATTAAAAAGTATACTATAACTCTATCATTTAAAACAGTTTTTGAATGTTTTGGTAATCTTACTATTTAAAAATGCTTTTTTAATTGACAATCAAACAATTAATATCTTCCTATTAAAATCTCTACTTGTAAAATGTCTACTTTAAAAGATCTACTCTTAAAAGATCTACTTTAAAAAACTCTTTCAAACGGAGCCTAACTCCATCTTTATAACTCACAAGGTTTTCAACAACAATTTCTAGGCATATCCAACACCTATTTTGTACTACCACAAACACTCTCAAAGACATTATAACCCGAAAACAAAATCCCAAAATAGACTTTACAACAAAAAACCCGTCTCTCCAAAATATTGATCTAGTTTTAATAAACAAATTTTCACCATATTCTACCATAGCAAACACATCTCAAAATCAAAATTTAATCTAATACATGCTTAGAAATTTCAAGAAAAATAAGAGATAATAATCAAAATTGATTGATATAAATAAAGAGAGAAAATCAAAAATAGCCATGAGAAACATTAAACTTTTGTTTGTAACCACTTTTAAAATTTTATTTGTTAATAGCCACTTTTTAAAAAAATCAGTGTATGTCCATAAATTATAAAAATACCACTAGATTTGATTTTTTCTTTAAAATTGAAAGCAAACTTAAAATCATGACTAAAATCTGGAACCAAACTTGAAATCACGACTGAAACTTGAAACTTGAAATCACGACTGAAACTTGAAACTTGAAATCTTGTCTAAAAATATGAAATTTTGAAACTTGAAATCTTGCCTAAATTGAAATGTTGAAACTTGAAATCTTAACTAAATTAAAATGTTGAAACTTGAAATGTTATGGGCTTTTAAGTTTTTCGTTTTCAAATTTTAAAATATGGGCTTTTAATACCAATAAACTCAAGCAAAACTTCTAAACCAGGTAATTTAACCATGTGATCTGTTATAGCACTTAAGGCATAAAGTAGGGGAATGTTAGCCCAATATTTTTTCAACTTTGTCTCCATGACAACAACTGCAGCGCCTAGATGTTCATCTTCTCTATAACTGTTTAACAGTTCAGACATTTTCACTATCTGATGGATTGCCTGGGAAGATGTGGAGTAATATACCCCGGAAAGAGTTACAGTGGCATTGTAAAAAATCTTTAAAAATTGAACAAAAATCTTTGCCACATACCAATCGTCTGTGGTAAGTAATTTTGGACTAAGTTGTCCTGTTTCGGTCAATTTCATGTTATAAAAACATGTAATGGTTGTATCATATTCCAAACAATTTTGCAACATTAAATAAGTAGAGTTCCACCTTACCGGCATATCAGTTTGGAATCGTCGGGGTTTGAGACCGTTTAATTTACAATGTCTCTTGAATTCACTGAATCTAGGATTAGAACTGCAAATCCAAGAAATGGCATCTCTGATGCGATCTATTTGGTCGCTTACCTGCTTTAAACCAGCCTGTACAACTAAATTTATAATATGGCATGCACACCATTGATGGAAGAAATAACATCCATCTTGCGGGATATTTCTTGCAACAAACAATGCAATAGAGCTAGTATTTGCACATGCATTATCAAATGTAATTGAAAGAATGCGATGCGTGATTTCATAAGTTTCTAAAACTTCCATTATGACATTAAAAATGTTTTCTGTGGTATGTGCAAAATCCATAGGACCAAAACCAAAAATTCTTTTTGTTATCCTCCAATCAGAATCTAAATAGTGTCTCGTGACACATAAATAGTCCTGTTTGGAACATGCATTCCAAATATCAGAAGTTAATGCAACAGAGACACTTAAATGCTGTATTTCAGCAACTAAGTCATCCCTTTCGGTTTCAAACAATCGTATCAAATCATTTCTAGTGGTCGTTCTAGAAACAGGTTCATATTGGGGGTTATATGCAGATGTGATTAATTCTTTATAAAATGGACTCTCACCAATACTGATCGGTTGATCGGTTGATCAGTTTGTGCAATGTATCGTGCCAAGCACTCTCTAGCGTGCATGGCGTCGAACTGTCACGTCGTAACGGACCCGTCTGGGTGCCGTTAAAGTTGTGTCTGGGTTGTAGTATCTACTTGTCCATGTGCAGACATACATTTGTGCATATGCTGTCTCAAATGTCCGGTTCCCCCCGTACTTGTAGCATAATTTTTATGGCAAAACTTACATTTAGCTCTGAGGCCAGACGCCCCATTTGGGAGTGTCATTTGGACTATGTTGAAACATTGCCACACATCTGATGTTAATTTTCTGAGACGTGATGTTGGTGTAACGCCGGAACCAGAAGGTCCCGCTTGAGTGTGGGTCGGTTCTGAAATATCAAATTCATCGTTGAGCATATTCAAACCGTCCGAAAAATAAGGCTGCTGGTTAGGATCCATTATCTGAATAAAAATATGAGCACTATAGTAGTTAATAGTCAAATTAAAAATCAATATTTACTAACAGTAATCTTAATTTACTAACAATAATTACTATAACTAATACGACACTTACAATAATATATTTACTTAAAAAACAAATTAAATAAACAAAAAAAATCATAATCTACTAACATAAAATTTTAAATTCACTAGTTCACTACTACAAATAAAATTGATAAATTTACTAACATAATATACTAACATAAAATTGATGATTTGAATCACTACTCTTAAATTTACTAACATAATCTACAAATGAAAAATTTTAATTTATGAAAAAAACAAAATCAAGCGTAATTACTACACTTAACATTCATCATTTACTTATTACAAAAAGTAATTTCAGTAATACAAATTAACTTTATAAATTTATTAATAACAAATATTAAAATTACTACTAAACTTAAAAATCTTAATAAACAAAACAAATAATATTAACATTAAAGCCCAAAAATTGATAAACTAACTAACTAAATAGATAATGTTTTCATTAAGTAACTCAAATCTAAACATAAACATATAAATTTACTATGAGAATATGTTAGACCAAAAGTAATAACAAAATTGTACCTTTAAAATTTGGTGTGTTGGTGGAAAACGTAGAGAATTTTGTAGAGAGAGTAATAACCAAATTGAATGAAAAAGTTTAGAGAATTGGAGAATATATTAGAGATTGAGATTTGAGAGAATGAGAGATTGAAAGAATGATAGAGAGAGTTAATGGAAAATGAAATGGATGGAAGTATTTATAGAAAAATTTGATTGTGGGTCAAAATGTAATTTAAAAGATTTTAGGGGGGTTTTGGTAATTTTTATTTCCTCCAACGGCTGGAAATCAATTCCAGCCGTTGGAGGATTTTTTTTTTTTAAAAAAAAAAAAAAAAAAATTGGGCCGAATGGACCGACGGATCGGTCCGCCAGGCCGGTCCGACAGGCCTGGCACGCCGGATTGGAGTGCCAGGCGGGCCGGCCTGCCGGGCCTCCTCCCAGCTGCCCGGCACACGGCCTGGCCCTCTTCCTTCACGGGCCGTTCCCATAACGGCCCGTGAACTTCCTGGGCCGGCCGGACCGGCCTGTCACCGGCCGGCCCATTTTTACACCACTACCGAGAGTAAAAGGAATATATATATATATGTAAAAATTCTATTGGCATTTCGAACTGATATAAGATATATCAGTTCTCTATATATGGACCATTAGATTTAAATGTTTTAACTTAACTGTATTTACTTATTAAAATATCTTTTAAATACAATAATCCAAGTATAAAGAACTAATTGAACTCACAATAGAAGGACTTTATATATATATATATATATATATATATATATATAGAGAGAGAGAGAGAGAGAGAGAGAGAGAGAGAGAGAGAGAGAGAGAGAGAGAGAGAGAGAGAGAGGTGCCCAGACATATAATGGGTCCGCCTCTGCCCTACTGAATACATTTTTATAGTCTTTTTAGAGTGTAAATTGAATACATTCCTTTATAGAGTTTGACTTGGTCTTGTTACTGTTTTTGGGAGTCCATTTTTGCCCTTGTCGATCATCTTTTTAGAATTTATAACAGAAATATGTAGCCCGTGATTTGCCATAATGAGCTCTCTCGTGCGGTGAGATATTCCAAACGGCTAGCCAGGGAGGGTTCTTCAAGCCCAACTAGCGGTGAGCCTCACGTGAAGCCTCCCTCACCAACCCAAAATTCAATACACAACATTCTCTCTAGTCATTAGTATATATATTATTCAATATCCACACAAAGTGCACCTCAAATGGTCACTAAAATTCTCTCATTCTTTCACAAAAACAGACCATGGAAGCTTTGTGGAATCTTGAAGACAAATGGAAGCTAACAACCCAGCAAGCACTTCTTCTATTAGGCTCTGCTTCCTTCTTGGTTATTGGGCTTCTCACGGCAGCAATCCTGAAGATGGCGGCCCAAAGAAAGCAAGCACCGGATGACCTAGATGAGGCCTCAAATGGGTCGTCGTCGATAAATGAAAAATGGCCTCAGCCGAGCTGCAATTGGGTGTCCATTACGAGGATGTTGATGGGGTCAGTTAGGTGGAGTAGAGCAGACAAATGGGAAGAGAGGAGCTTTGGAGGTTGGAGGGAGAGGATGTCACCATTGCTTGGCAGCCGGCGAGAAGGTCACAAGGAGGGTGGTGTAGGATGGCAAAGCCACGACTTGGGGTCTCCAGTGTGGCAACGTCCGATACTTATGGGGGAGAAATGTGAGCTTCCGAGGTTTAGTGGGCTGATTTTATATGATGAAACCGGCAGATTACTTGAGCATTCTCTCAAGGAAGCATCTCCCAAGAATGATATTCACCAGGTCAGTAACTCATTTAACTTTTTTGAGTCAGTTGAGTAAGTTGATATTGAGGTCTCGGTTCTTGCAACATTTTTAAGTGAAGAGAATATAATGATGTCAACTCCCAAGTTCCCAACATGTTTACGGTATATCATTGGAAACTTTTAAGATTATAGGTAATTTTTGGGACGTATATATATATATATATATGTATGCAAATTTCCACTCTCCGTAAGTTAATGCGTTAATTAATAATTACACGCATTCACTAGATTCCATTCACTATGGATTTGACTAACACCACAATTAAGGGTCCACACTCAATAGCAAAATGTCTTCTTATACATCAACAAATAATTAAAAGATAATTCTTAGAAATCGACCGATTAGCATCTAAAATACTAACACAATATTTTAATTAGTTACTATTTGATTTTATAGATGATATATAGATTTTTAAAATCAACACCAGCCCTATACATTTAATATCAAACACCAATCAATTTAATAGCAACCAATCAATACACTGAGTCAGTATTTTGGATACTATCCGGTCAGCATCCAAGTATTATCCATAATTAAAACCAAAAGAAATTATGAAATTACCCCAAATATTTCCATAATTACAAATGTACTAAAATAAAATAATACAAAACTGACAAAATTTTAAAATTAAAGAAAAAAAAATCCACTGACAGTGGACTTTTTTTTTAATTGATTAATTGAATTTCTAAATAATTGTTTTAGAAAAAAGAGCACAGGCAATTTAATATTTTCCCTTCTTGTGAGAAGTCAACCTAACGGTCAACAGATTCTAATGGGTGTGTCGGTATAATTAACAGATTAATTGACGTAAAGTTCAATTTCACATACATAGAGGTTAAGTTGGTGCAATTTGCACTAAATTTTTGGTGTCTTTGTGAGTGTTTTTTTATATTGTTAATTTTTTTATTTATTTTTCAATTGGTAAGCAATTTTAGATATATTTTTTCCCAAACACTAACACATTATATCGTAACAATATTGTCATCCTGGTGACTCAATTGGGGCAGAAGAGGCTCTTCTTTAATTGCCAAGAATTGGTAGGAAAAGTGAAGAATCATTGTCTTTATCATCCACATGGAACTTAAATAGTTACAAGACTCCAAATATTCTTCTTTTCTGTTGGATAATTTCCTGAGTTAATTACTGTTATTCTGTTTTGTAGGAAAAATCAGCCGCAGTGAGAACTACTCTGAGGGACTTACTGTAATTTTCTTCAAAATGTACTAACTAGTTTTGTCAGAGCAGTTTACAGTTGGGAATGTAATCTAGTGTTATCTTATAGTAGAACCTTTACTCTTGTACGTAAAGATATTAATTCTATCCACAGCTACATAACTTTAGCTTCCATACAACTCCGACCAATATTTGGCTAAGCAAAATGCCAGTTGGCTCTAATTTGAAGGAAGTGCTTGAATGATCGAATTCACTCACACCATACCATGTGATTTGATACCTCTGCCACATGAATCAACCCGAGTGTTATGGTCCACTGCGCACAAACCTCTGTCATTACTTTGAGGCCGCATTATATTGAAGACATGTTAAAGATTGTGACCAATTAATTTGACGACAAATGGAATAGGGAAGTATAAACAAAAGCTAGTTCTTAAATTCCTGACCTAATATTTTAGATTGCCTACTGAATATATATATATATATACAAATTTTCAAGTCAGTACGTACTGATATAAATTCGGCAGTGCGTCAGATGTGGACTATTGGATTTACATACTTTGATTCAAAGTGTATGTACTTGTCATAACTTCTTCATAATCAGTGGTCCACATACAACGCACTGATTAGGGATGACAGCGGGTCGGGTTCGGATGAGTTTTGTAAAATCCAAACCCTCACCCGCGAAAATTTTCCTCACCCACGCTCGCCCTCGAACCCACGTAGGTAACCGGGTTCACGGGCGGGTTTGAACCCACGGGTTATGGCTGCACCCATACCCTCACCCGCGAACCCACGAAACAATACGGGTTCATGGGTGGATGCTTCACCCGCGGGATACCCACAAACCCACAACCCACGAACCCGCGATTTGTCATTTGTAAATTTCCACATATAATCACATATTTGATACTTAATTGAATTAAATTTCTATTTCTAATTCCCTACTTGATACATTACAAAACAATAATAACCATAAAAATAAAACAACAAAAAATAATTCAAATGTCTTTGTATGTTTATATACAAGTATTTTATTATGCGGGTTCGCGGGTCCAACCAGCAGGTTCGCTTTTTCAATCCGCACCCGTCCGTTAACCCACCGGATTTTTCATTAAACGGGTTAGTGGGTTCACGGGTCATAAATTCATCATCCACACCCGACCCTACAGGGTTGGGTTCAAATGAGTGCCCACAGATACGAGTCAAATTACCACCCCGGACACTGATATAAGTTATATCAATAGGCACTAATAGGAAAACCACTATATGTATAGTCATTTTCTTTCGGTACACATTGATATAAAATACATCACAAGTGCATACAAACCGAATCAAAACAATTGAATCTAACGATCCATATACGAGCTGTTAATATTTATCGGTACGCACCGAAGAGAAAATTTTCACAATATATATAAATAGGGATAAATTCATAAAGAGCCAAATAATTTATTGAATTATTGTAAGTGCATACAAACCGAATCAAAACAATTGAATCTAACGATCCATATACGAGCTGTTAATATTTATCGGTACGCACCGAAGAGAAAATTTTCACAATATATATAAATAGGGATAAATTCATAAAGAGCCAAATAATTTATTGAATTATTGTTGTTAACCACCCGTTTATATTTTATTATTTTTATCATTTTTTTACGGTTTTTGGATAAAATTACACCTAAATTTTACTTCATTTGATTATATTTCATTTACTTCCAAGTTACATGCAAGTTGATTTTTCAAATTACATGTTAGTTAAGTTTTAAATTACTTATCAATTGACTTTCAACTTACATGTTAATGATTATCAAGTTACATAACAGTTGATTTCTAAATGTTTGGATGAGTAAAAACAAAATGGAGGGCAATCTTGTCTGTTCACGGTTAAAAATGATAAATATAATAAAATATAAATTTATGACTAAAAACAATAAACCAATATTTTTTTTGATTCTTTTTTCTAATTTCCTTATATATATATATATTTCTTTTCTCCTCGGTACGCACCGATATATATATATTTATCAGTTTCCTAAATATTAATCATTAGATTCATCTACATTGCGTAAGACATTCACTTATGCTTAATCAACTACTCACATACAATGCACCGATATAAATACATTAGTACGCATTGATAGAAAACCATCGTGCGTACGTGTGTGTATATATATATATATATATGACAATTTCATTGGCCAAACATATGAATGGCATAGCAAATCCATCCTATATTCCTATTAATGACTTCTCCTCCAGCTAATTGCCCATTGTGCTAAGATGATACAACTCGCAAATGCATTCCACCCTATCACGGATTCTCACTGCATCTGGATATCAAATATCCTTTGCAACAGCATACAGTGTAAGCATATAATCAAGCGAGCACACATAAATGATATATAAAGAGAATATAGAATAAGTTGTTTTTGGATATTAGAGACATCAAGCTCAGAAAAATAGTCTTAAAAGATGACAACACATTGGGTTTTATCAATTGTTCAGTTTATATATATAGCACCTTATCAGTTCATAAGATATTCGTTCGTGTTACTAGTAAAAAAACTTAAAGCAGCCACCGCGATCGGCGATCTGATGATATTACAAGTTAAATATATAAATCCATAATAAACATATGAGAGGCAACTAGACCTCCCTGTAGCCTAAAAATAAATTCAGAATGAATCAAGTCTTAACCTAGAGTATGCAAATAAAAGGAAGCAGGAATCTGAGACAATATATAAAATGATAGGAACTCTAGTGAAGAAAAAAATAATAATAAAGAAAATTGCCACACAATTTTGACATTTGTTTGGTGATTCGCAACATTTGGGAACATGAACAATTGCTAATCTGATGATCTCCTCCATAAACACTCTCATGTACGAATTCAGACCATCGTGTAGTTGCAACATATATAAATAGAAATGACTATTAACATGTAAAAGAGAAAAAAAAAAAAATTGATTTGCGGCAGAAACCATTACAGTACGGCTACCCATAACACTATCACACAAACTTTAAATCTTCCCACTCTGCATATGGTAGGAAATCACTTTGCAATATAAACACAGATGTACAAGAAAATTATACCTGTAAACATGCATGAATATTTACCTTTAGTGGGAAGTACATTTATGAATATGAAACAATCAAGGGAGCTCTTGATTCTTCTCTAGATGACCCCTTATAGTAAAAGTACAACACCAATTGTACAATCCCCAAAATAGTTCCCATTCCGTTTGGTACCTGAAATATAAACAGAAAAGTAATATTTTACAAGTTAGAAAATCATTTGAATAAGAAAATACTGATTTTAAATTAGAAGTTTCAAATGTAACGTAATACCTAACAAAAGAAAAACTCCAATGAGAAAAGGGGGCAGGCAGAGGAGAGTGAAGGGCTAAAAAGTAACTTACATAAATGAAAACATCCATATTAAGGATTCCATATACAAAAAATGACGTGCTCATCAAGAACGTGGAAAGTGAGAGATAAAATGGCATGAATTCAACACTCTTTGTTCGAATCACTATATTCTGGAAATAGATATTAAGAAATAAAATGTTACTTCCAACCCGATAACGAAATAAGCAATCCATAGAGAAAGCTAAAGTCAATGAGTTAATTAACTCACAATTACAAACAATGGAGAAGCAAACATTGATATGAGAGCAGCACTACTCAGTGTCCCAACAATTATTCGCCGCAAGAAAGTATCAGCTATTTGCAAGCTTCCAACTACTACAATTGCAAATATGACCAAAACTGCTACTATTAGTCCAAACAGCCGCACCTGCCAGAAACATTTAAGGCAAAAATGTAATGACATAATTTAACAAGGCTATCCAGAATCAAACCACAAATACAAGAGCTAATGAATCTAAAAAGAAAACCTTTTTCTCTTTCTCAGCATATGCTATATAGAGGGTTACATAGACCAACTGAAAAGCTGCACCGATTGAATTGACCGTCAAAACCGATGTATTATTGATAGATATGAGGGGTGTGCCATACCACATGGTAATCAAGCAGTTCAAGAGTGCATATATATATGGCAACCCTGAGAACTGTTCCGTCGCACAGTTTCTTATTATTCTCCTGAAAGTTGGTCTGTATTTAAAGCAAAAGAAGTAAGAAACTAGTGATAGGATTGATTGGTATCATACCCAATATATTGACCTCTGTTTTCAGGTCTTACCATATGGAATTCAAATGAGGAATAGAACTTACATAGGTGACAGAAACAATCCAAAAGCAAAGATGTTTCCTGAAATAAGAAAGAACAAAACTCAAGACATAATTCTTCAAAATGAATTCCCAAACTATTTGGATTAAATACCAACAGTATTTGATATCATCAAATTATAAGTGAATACTTCTCTAATTACTTCTGAAAAAGCTCAAAGAACAAACAAAAATACAAAAAACTCCAACTTTCTTTTCTTAACATGCGCTAATTTTATCATTCCCAAACTCGGTCTTGGATTATTTACACTTCACTGTGAATCATCTCCAAATAAATTACCAATTTGTTGAATTTCAGGGTGGAAAAAAGCTTACAAAACCCAAACTTGCCAACAATACCTAAGCAAAGCTAGGTTCAAATAATATCGACTGAACATACAGAAGCATCTTGAATGCAGCATGTCATCCAAAACTATACAATGTGGTAGAAAAATTCAGCTGACATTCCAACTCCAGAATAATGGTTTTTTTTTTTTTTATCAGCACCTCATGTAGACTAATCCAGAATCAACTGACAACTGATTACAATGAACAATCAACAGATTAAAAACTAGAAAATCCTCCATTCTTTTTATTGTTTACTAGAGTACATGACTAAGAGAGAACAAATGAGTATAAAGCAAAATAACAAACTTATGTGTCCAAACCACAGAAGTACAGAACACCGCCTTTTCAGCAATTGGGTCCTAGGCTCCTAGCATAGTGGTAAAGGTTTTAAAACCATCTAACTGAAATACAGATTCTTTGGTTCGATGGCTTTTCGAAGAAAAATCTTTGTAAATTAAGAGAGGTCATGGAGGTGGATATTTCAATTTGCCGCAAACAAAGCAGTATGACAAATTCCTCCAAATAGAAATAAACTGGACACATTTTGAACACAACCGAGTACTTTGAGGCATAAATTAATTTTCAACTTGAATAAGCCTGTACCCAGAACAATTCCTAGGATCCTTCTTTTATCTTCCAGAAGTATATAAATCACAACGTTGACTACAATGCAACGTTGGGATTTTCAACAATGAATCAACAAGTTTCTCAAAAAATAAGAAATGGAAGCAAGAACCAAAGCATATATGACAAATGCAATCAATAATGGTAACAAGGGCAAGAATTGAAGCAATTTAGACAAAAAGACAGAGAGAGAGGTACCGGCGATTCCAGCTGCATCTTTTAAAAGTGGGAAAAATTGATTTGGAAGAGTGACAATCATCAAGCCACTGCAACCACCAACTCCACACAACAAAACCAATCAAAATTCAAAACCCAAAATCAAACAATACAATCATGGTACATAGATAAATCAAAAGCACACCTTTTCAATGAACTTCTTCTTTCTTGTGTCTTTTTCTTCAATAAATGCCTTGTGAGAATTGAGTTGTGTTTCAAAGAAATCAAAATAAATCCAAAATCTGTAACAAAATAATATACAAGGTAGACCCACTTGTTTAATTTTAAATAAAACACAGCCACCTGTTAGTTGTCGGGAGTCTCCTTTTTATATAATTTTGTTTGTGTCATGTCTTTATTAATTCTCACGTTTGAAAGATGTATTTTTATGCAGTTTTACTAATGTAATGCAACCAAGTATAGTATTTAATATACCAAGCTGGTCCCGGCTCTTGTCTAGTTATCTTATACGCTGGGGCGGAGCCATTCAAGGCCCAAGTTTTTTTTAAAATATTTTAAGATTGTTTTATTAATCAAAATTTGATTTATAGTGTTAAACTTATTAAAGCTCAATAAATAAAATTATAAAAAATAGTTAAAATTTATTAATAATCAATAAATAAAATTTTATAGAATATATTTAATTGGTCTAAAAACTTTGTTAAAATAGATCGGTTTAAATGAAAAATAATAAAATAAAATAAAATAAACTCTTATTATTTCAGTAATCATTATTCGATGGATTTTCAAACCCCTTACATTTATATTTTTCCACTTTCCTAAATCTCAAACTCTGACTTCTCTAAGTCCTCTCTTATTTTAAATCTCCCAATTTGAAAGTAAATTCCCTTAGTTTTAATCTTTTTTTTTTATTTACTTAGAATGAATTTGATTTTAGGTTTTACATTTTATGATTGTTATTTAATTATTGTATTTTATTATTGAGATTTAGGTTTTGTATATTAATGTATCTTCTTATGGGATAACAAAGTTAGGGAATTGAAAAAAAATCTTACGAAAACTAAGGTTTATTTATTTATTTATTTTTTTTGAATTAACTAAGTTTTATTTTACTTGGGGGGATTTGAAAAGAAAAATATACATTGAAATTTTTTATTGTGTGTTACCATTATGTATATCCTTAATGTTTTTTTATATTATGAAATATGAATTTTCTCCAGTATCGTTTTGATTTGATTATTACAAAGAAAATTTTTATGATTTTTAAATAAGAAACAAATATTAGATTAGCACATCCCGAATTTTTTTTCCAGCTACGCCCCTGCTTGTAAGCTACATATAACGCACTACAAGTTGCAGAAATGTTGACCGGAGAAGTTTCTTCTCCTACATAAGCTGCTTATAAATTTGTAATATTTCTATTCGGATAATGTTAGGATGTTTGGAAGTTGACCGGTTAGAATCTAAAATATTGATTCACCAATTGAATTGTAATGTATAGTCTTTTATTTTTTTGCTTTTTGTATTTATATTTTTATATTCTTATAAATTGAACCATATATTACAATTCAATTAATGATATCAGTATTTTAGATATTAACCGATCAATATCATAATCTTATAAAATGAACCATATATTAAAATTCAAGTGATGATATACTAACCGGTCGGTATGAAAGAATTATCTTTCTATTTTAACCTTTCCCAAATCCCAAATAATACAAGGGACAATTATTACATACAATCGTCAACTCGTAGCGTTTTATTGGCTGTTGATAGAGGAAGAGAGTTTAAATGTTTTCAACGATTGGCATAAAATACTCCCCATCATTTGTCATGTCACATGTGACTTATATATAAAAATCAAATCCTATGTGCCTAAAAAGTATCTTCCTACCAGATTAAAAAATTAAAAATATTAATTTTAAATATATTTTTTTAATTTTAAACATATTTTTTCTCAACACGTCCATTTGTCTTCATCTTTTTCCACCGCCATAAAAAAAAACAAACAAACAAAAAAAACTTATATGTGCAGCTTCTTTCTTCCATTTAATAAATATTATAAAATTTATTCAAATAAAAAATATTATATTCAAATAAAACTTTACGATTAAGATTTTATTTGAATAAAAATAAAATATAAATTTAACTCTAAAACTAATTAAAAAAAAATATTGTTACATACGAAATCAATTATTGAATTATTTATAAAAAAACCATAAAATCATAATGATTTACACACTTAATCATCATCGTAGAAAACAACAACAACAACAATAATAATTAAACAAACAACAATATGCAACTTATTGTGTCTTTAAAAAAAAACTATTTTTTCAATATCAAACAAATCAATTTTTATCATTTAAAAGTTTCTTTTTTTTTATTCCATCTACCAAGTTTTTCAGTTTACAAATCAATTAATTAATAAGAATTTGTAGTTGAATTAAAATAAAGTGAGTAAATGAATTATGTTTGAGAATCGTGTAGATTTGATCGAATTCTATAACTGCTATAAAAAAAAAAGGTTTTACGAGATTGCAACTGCAACAAATTTTTATTCAATCATAAAACAATAACAAAAATTAAAGTAAACATACCGGAATATATTCGGAATCTATAAAATCAATTTTTTGTTCATCCATTTCTTGACTATTTATAAAGAAAAAAAAATCTGATTGATATTGGATTTAATTCAGTATATATTATTAAAGTTTATGATAGATAGAGTGTTCAACTTATAGGTGTAGAAAATAAATTTACTTTTTAATTATAAAGTCATATATTTTAAGTAATTAAATAGAATGATATTTTAGAAATAAACAAGTTTCATTAAAATAGGGATGTGGGGTGATATTTTGTAGGCGGTAAGAGAGCCACCGTTTTTATATTAATGAAATGGGCAAATTACACAAGCAAATATTGAGATTTGACATAATCGATCTTATATTCAACTCGTGCATTTAATTGCATGGACTTCCCCTGCCGTTAGAGGTGCACAGTTAGATTTTAACGGCTGAAGGGTACAACTATCTTTTGGTCTATTAAAATGATACAATAATTATTTATCTATTACTTAATTAAGAAATATTGAAAAATAAACAAGGAACATAGGAGATCTGACCTTATCCATTTTCCAAAATAAATATCTACCATTCAAAAATAATTTTAAAAACAAAATATTTTTTTCGAAAACAAAGAAAAAGGAAAGTCTGGGAACTGTAAAAATTTCAAATCTCATTCAAACACCGTCAGAGATAGAATGTTTTGCTCCATCTGAGAGTTCTATCGTAACAATCTACTGGAGAAGGTGTTTATTAGGATTTGACTTATATTCCCATGTGAATCAAACGTATTCAACTGATGTGAAAGTGATCCAAATGGATTCAGATGATTGCAATTCTTGTGGGTTGAAAGACTTATTAGGTGGTTTCCAACTGCTTATAAGAGTTTGATTTCTTATAGACCAAGAATAGTGACCCTATATGGTGCTTATTCTATGGTTGATAACACTTAGAGAAACTAGAAAGACACCTGAAAATATCATAGAATTGGTGAATCCGAGGAGTGGGAATCTGAAGAGATCTGGTGGAGAGCCCAAGGGATATCTGGGGGTGTGAGACCCTGTGGATGTCTGGGGGAGACATGGGAAGAGATCAATATAATATATGGGTGTCAAAGGGACATGGAGAGAGTTGTGGGCTGAGAGCTAGGATGTAAGCTCAGTTGTGAGCTTAGGCTCTATATGGCTCGGTTGTAGTTAGGGTTTGGGGTTAGAGATAATATTGGAATTATATTGTTGTAACAATTTTTTGCATAGTGATATTTTTCTGTTATCGTTCTGACAACCGTGGTTTTTTCATATTTTGGATTTTTCATATAAAATCTTGTGTTGTGTGATTGGATATTCTCTCATCTTATTTTTTTTTTCTACCAGTAGACGTTATTTTTTTATGTGTTAAGTATTAAGCATGTGCTTCTGCTTCACCTTTCCAACCAATGTCAAGAAGGATTGAAATGGGGGAGATATTCTCGGTGGCGGTGATGGCCATGCATATGAAGGTGTACGAGATGGAGCGTTGATGGGGATATTCTTGGCATATTAGGTGTATAAGGATTAGAATAGCCGACATAGCCTCAGCCTCTGTGATGGCGAGGAAGAGAAAGGGCTCTGGTGGAGTGACATGGTCCATCAATGGAGCAGATCCACTCCATTTTTCTCGATTTTTTTTGTGTGGATCCATTGATGGAGCGAGATTGAGGAATAAGATAATGATTTTTTTTTTTAAGATGGAAGAAAAAAATCTAATAGTGATGAAGTATATGTTTCATAAAGAAAAAGATTTGGACTCTTTTATTAACTTTTTGTGTGTGTGAATCCATTGACGGAGAGGATTGGTGAAAAAATGTTTGTTTTTTAGAATGAACAAAAAAATCGGAGATCGATGAAAGAAAAAAATTTGGAATTTTAATCATTTTTTTATAAAACAATTTTTTTTTGTAAAAAAAGATAAATAAAATATTAAAATTATATACTAAGAGTAATTTAGACTTCTTATCTGGATAAGAGAGTAACAATTATCTTTAACCGCTGACCGCTAATGACAGAGAATATTCGTACAATTATGAGTAAAAGTTAAATATACGTTTAATAAGGTTTAATGTCATGCATGATTGTTCATTTTACCCAAATGAAATTTTATTTAAATTTTTCTTATAATATTATAAGAAATTAATATAGTTTTACCAACTTCAAAGTTCAAAGCTAACCCTAATTGGTAACAGTTCGGACTAGTTTGATATTACTGTAATTTTTATAATAATCACTGTTAGCTGAGTTGAAAGAATAATTAATCGTGAAGTTAATCAACACATATTTGATTAATTATTTTTTAAAACTATTGTATAGCTTAAAAGTAGTATACATATATTTGGTAATTTTAATACAAAAGTTACAATAACTTCCTTTTTTTTCATTAATTAATTAATTTTATATATATATATATATGTATATATTAAATCAATATTTAAGTATGTTATTTAAATTATAAAAAATTCCATAAGAACAAGAAAGTATATTTTAAAAAGATTTTATAAATCAAATTGTTAATAGCAAAATTTGGTTAGGGACCAAAGAAGAATTTTCCACTCCCCAAACTTCCCGCAACGGTCCAAATTCGGGCTTGTATGACGGGGTATCAAGGTCCCCGAGGCCAAGCTACCACGCGAACCTACAGAGCAAGGCGAGGCCGCACATACCATCTCAGCATCTCGCAAGTGTCCAGGCTTACCAAATAAAGCCTGACGAAACCGCGTCAAGCTCCTTATACCAGGATAAAGCCCGAAGCTAGGTCGACGTGAAAGGACCTGGGTCCCCCGACATCAAGGTATCTCGTGACACTCTCCTAGAGCTTGCTACTATCTCTACTTTCACTAAAATACATTCAAGGTGCCGAACTTGTCTTGCAAAGGCCCTCCTGCTTCGTCGAGGTACTCGACCTGTCCAAGCATTAAAGGAAGAAGCCCGTAAAGCCTCATCTTCACCAAAAGCGCCAAGATCCATTGTAGATCCTGGTATGGTTAAATCAAGTAGCAAGAGCAGTACACGAGCGTACCTCTCCACCCATCCAGAAGCGAGCCAAGGTCGCCTGTTTATGGCAAACACCTTACCAGGGCCTGCTAGCCAAGCCCGCTACCCCGCTGGGAAGCCTGCATAATTAGGTCAAACTCCATGATAAGGCTCGGCTTAGCTAAACCAAGCTCCCAACTACAAGGTTGGAACCCAATGGGATATTTCGTCTCTAAAATGGTTAGCACAAGCTCCATGGGAAGACCAGCATCTAGCTCTGTGACAATCGAGAGGTCCCTAGGGGACCCCGCCAGTGTACTGGATTCTAGGGTACCCCGCTCTTAAGGAATATCAAATGTCACCTCAGGTAACCTACATGAAGTACCTCTCCGAAGTGACATGCAGAACTAGAGCTCTCCTCTCGGTAACGTAGGAAAAGAGGATTGACTTTCATGACATTTAAAGTACCATTAATGAGGTCAACCGTATTAATGGAGGCAGTCAACCCAATGAATGACATGATCAACACCATTAATAAAGAGAATATTCAACTCTTTAATGGTCATCATTAGTGAAAGAGTCCAAAGAGGAAACAAATACCTTTTCCTCCAAGATATCCTCCACAACCGATTATTGGGGGTCAACTATAAAAGAAAATCCTGCTTATCAAGGAAGGAAGAGTCCGAAGAGGAAACAAACACATCTCCTCCGAGAGATTAGCCATGATCCGATCAACTACATTAAAGGAAGAATCGTATTCAATAAGGAAACGAAGACTAATTAAAGAGTCCTGGACTTGCACACCAAGGTAGTCACCATGTATAAATATGCATGTAAAAGGCATAATGATCGATCTCTGATCAATGATAGAAGACACATGCTTCGTTAAAAGTTCTCTCTACATCATCATTGTATTTGTACCCTGACCGGGAAAATATCGGCCTATATTCGACCACCATTGTAAGCTCTCCGGACCAACTACGTTGTATTACTTCACCATCCTTATAAGCTACCCGAGCATTCTTATATATATATATATATATACAAGGAAGGGTATTCCTCCTTCCTCTGGATACTGCCTAGGGGTTTTTCAACATGTGATCACTCGTGATGCTTTTTCCCCCTTGGTCATTCCACCTCCATCTACATAAGACTTGTGTTTTTCCTATTATCTACTATATTACTCATGTGTGTATGCGGGCTAGGTACCGACCACATTGGTCCTAGCTCTCTAATCTTTCTTACATGAAATCGGAAAACAACAACGAAGACCTAAGGAACCGAATCTAGATTCCTACCCCGCTGGACCTAACGCTCACATCCTCTCATCTACACGCCTAAGTCGCACATCAAGATGAAGAAAAACCGCCCAGACCAGTTCGAACGGAGTCGATGAGCTCTCATGTATCCTCTCTATGGAAGAAATCGAGCTCTCCGACACTGGAGCTAGATAAGCCCCCATTCGTACTTGCTATCGAGGTCGGGGTATTACAGGAAGCAATCGGGCTCCAAAATCAGGCTCTAGGTACCAGAACGGGCTCCGACCCCGACCGAGGAACAAGATCCAGGATCACCCCCTTCGCACCAACAAGGGAACCTCGAGCTCCCCAGATCTACTTCATAAGCACGAAGCCCAACGGGCAGGATGGCTTGTCTCCTACCTCCTGTTACATCCCCCTTCATATTCATACAAGATCAGGACGGGCTCCGACCTCGACCGAGGAACAAGGTCCAGGATCACTCCTTCGCACCAGCAAGGGAACCTCGAGCTCCCCAAATCTACTTCATATGCATGAAGCCCGACGGGCGGGATGGCTTGTCTCCTACCTCCTGTTTCATCCTCCTTCATATTCATACAAGATCAGGTAAGGCACAAAAGGTACCAACCCCGGCCACCACCTCCGTGGTAGTGGTCTCGAGGGTGTTAACAGGGATTTCTCATCCTAAATAAATTTTCCGTTAATACTTTCCGGCGCCGTCTGTGGGAAAGTTTCCACACCCCTTTTGAAAGCCTATATGTCTCTACATGAGTATCATTATATTATCGAGGTAACAGATTCATTATTAATGGAATATCATTTACTATATACGATGTCATTTCTCCATACTTATCTATATCGCCTATGCATCGCATGTGGTACTCATTTTATCATTTAACGAGTTTCGTTCATTGTGGAGCAAATATGGTACGAGGGATTCCTGGTAGAACCAGTTTATTATGCTACTCTTATGAAGCGAACATGCTTAGATAATCGTGGAGCTTCAATACAGTAGTTCCCCGTCTGCAGATCTCCTATATAGCTGAACCATTCTGATACATCGAGAGCTCTTATACAGTAGAACTGCACCTTTCATGTTCATCTACAACAGATTCGCTCCACCACCAATGTATCACTTATCCAACAGATCCACTGGGCTTCGACCTGTCATACGGATCCCCTCATACCTCCGAATCCGCCCTTCGTAAGCTCATAGGTAGCTGTAGCAGGTCAACTCATGAATCCGAGAAGCCAACTCAGCTGTGTAGCCTTTAGAGCAACATCACCAGTAGAGGCGTAGTGGCTCCTCACTTCGTGTACCGGGCCGATCAATGCCCAAGTGAGCCACTGAGCTCTTGATTCATCCCAGCAGGGTTCAGAGCTTTCTCTTAGTTGTTGGGGACTCCAAAGATCCCAAGCATGCTTTTGGACCAATACCAGACCGGTGGCTTCGTTTCATGTTTACCGAGCCATTCACCGCCATAGCAAGCCACCGAAGCCCGATCCGATCGATGAGGTCTCAGAAGCTTCCCATATTTGGTAAGGCCACCTACGTGCCTAAGCAAGCTTCTAGAGCAGTAGCACCGCTACAAGACCGGTGGCTTCGCTCTAAATGTGCCGGGTCATTCATAGCCCTTGCAATCCACCGAAGCCCGATCTGATCAAGGAGAGCCCAGAGGTTTCCCACCCTTGGTAAGGCCTCCTACATGCCTAAGCAAACCTCTGGAGCAGCAGCCTCACTGTAAGGCCAAGGGGCTCCTCACTTCTTATACAGAGTCGGTCAACGCCCAAGTGAGCCACTAAATTCTTGGTTCATTCCAGAAGGGTCCAGAGCTTTCTCTCAGTTGCTGGGGACTTCTAGGATCCCAAGCATGCTTCTGGACCAGTACCAGACCGGTGGCTTCGCTTCATGTTTACCGGGTCATTCACCGCCCTAGCAAGCCATAGAAGCCCGATCCAATCAAGGAGGTCTCAGAAGCTTACCACATTTGGTAAAGTCACATACGTGCCTAAGCAAGCTTCTAGAGCAGTAGCATCGATATAAGACCGGTGGCGTCGCTCTATATGTGCCGGGTCATTCATCGCCCTAGCAAGCCACCGAAGCCCGATCTGATCAAGGAGAGCCCAGAGGTTTCCCTATTTTGGTAAGGCATCTTACATACCTAAGCTAACCTCTGGAGTAGCAGCCTCACTGTAAGGCCAAATGGCTCATCACTTCTTATACCGGGCCGGTCAACGCCCAAGTGAGCCACTAAATTCTTGGTTCATTCCAGGAGGGTTCAGAGCTTTCTCTCAGTTGTTGGGGGCTCCTTGAAATCCCAAGTATGCCTCTGGACCGGTACCAGACAGGTAGCCCATCTCCATTCATATAGTGTCATCCAATGCTCAAGTGAGTCACCACTCATCCCGGATGGGTCCAAAGTCTTCTCTCCATCACGGGAAACTTCTAGAATCTCGAGCATGTCTCCAGACAGTTACTAGGTCGGTGTCTTCTCTCCACTTGTATGAGGCCATTCATCTCCCTAGCGAGCTACCTTGGTTCCGATCTACCTCACTGAGCCAGATTCCACCACCTTGGTTGGATCAACTTCAATCAGCCTTGACCTCCATCTCCTCAGTTGAATCAATCGAGATCTCTCCTACCTCTCTTACCTCTCCCACCTTGGTAACACTAATCTGGACCTCTACTTTGACAGATTCAGATAGAGAGGTAGGCAGACTTGAAGCCCCCCATGCATCTACAACAACAGAGGACTTCAAGGTAGTTCCTACCTCAACACGACTAGACATGAAAGCAGATATGGGAACCAAGTTCTCCTCATCATCTGCGTATCCATCATCTCAATAATTGTCAGCTTCAGTCAGAGCGGACCCAGGTAACTCTCAACTTTTTCTGTGATATATTCAAGGTATCCATCCTCCAATGATGACCAGGTCAGAGGGAAGAAAAGCTCGAGCTGCTTAGCAAGCAACACAGAAGCGTCCTTCAGCAAATGAAGCACCCACATTGGCTCCCAAGGTAGCCACGCTGCCATGCGGAGTTTAAACCACTCCCACCATGTGGTCGTGGGTTGAAGAAGTAACCATCCTCCTTGGCTGGCACGAGCTCAACCTTAGCAAACACCAGCTTGCTCTCGGAGATTATCATACTGATGGCTCTTCTCCATTTGTACGGGGCCTTCCAATGCCCTAGTGAGCCATCGAGGTCTCGATCCATTCGGGGAGCACCCAAAGGTCCTGATTCGTTCACAGTGGGGTCTCGAGCTCGATTACGATTGTTGAAGGCTCTCATCTACCCCAAACGGACTTCCAAACCAGTTATATCACTTTGGGACTAAAAGCTCAATATTTTCTCAGTATTCCTGTATCATCTCAAGAGATTCTACTTGTTAAAAAACTCTTAGAGCGAGACTGGTAATCAACCGACACCACCATGCATGGATACAACTTCGTATTAGCTCGCCATGAGTTTGCATCTCTTTCGATTTCGATGTCCGTAGTAGATATCATATGATCACCATCACCAGGAGAGCTACACCGCACTCCTAATGCCCTGGACCGGATAAAATCCCTCAAGGAGGATCGCTATCACCAGGAGAGCTCCATAGCCCTCATGATGCCCTGGACTGGATAAATCCCTCCAAGAGGAACGCCATGGTATTTCGACAATGATAGTCTTGAAACTAGGAAATAGCTAGATAGCGTTCCTAATGCGTCGGCCGGGCATCACCTCCCGCCAAGAAGGGTTTGAGTGTAAGAGCATAGTTGCCATCCAGATCTCGAGACCAGGGATTGATCGGGGAAGCCCCCTCATCACCCCTGATGCCTTGGTCGGGTGACCTTCCCCAAGAAGGATTCGAGTGTAAGAGCATAGTTGACATCCGGATCAAAATACTAGGATATAGCTAGATAGAGCTCCTAATGCCTTGGGCGGGCTACCTCTACCAAGAAGGATCCGAGTGTAAGAGCATAGTTGCCATCCGGATCGAAATACCAAGATATAGCTAGATAGCACTCCTGATGCCTTGGTCGGGCTACGACCCCCAAGAAGGGTCTGAGTGTAAGAGCATAGTTGTCATCCAGATCAAAATGCCAGGATATAGCTAGATAGTGCTCTTGATGCCTTGGTCGGGATACGACCCCCAAGAAGGATCCGAGTGTAAGAGCATAATTGCCATCAGGATTGAAATACCAGGATATAGCTAGATAGCGTTTCTGATGCCTTGGTCAGGCTACGACCCCCAAGAAGGGTCTAAGTGTAAGAGCATAGTTGTCATCCGGATCGAAATACCAGAATATAGCTAGATAGCGCTCATGATGCCTTGGTCGGGTGACCTCCCCCAAGAAGGATCCGAGTGTAAGAGCATAGTTTCCATCCGGATCAAAATACCAGGATATAACTAGATAGCGCTTCTGATGCCTTGGGCGGGCTACCTCTCCCAAGAAGGATCCGAGTGTAAGAGCATAGTTGCCATCCGGATCGAAATACCAGGATATAGTTAGATAGCGCTCATGATGCCTTGGTTGGGCTACAACCCCTAAGAAGGGTCTGAGTGTAAGAGCATAGTTGCCATCCAGATCGAAATTCCAGGATATAGCTAGATAGCGCTCTTGATGCCTTGGTCGGGATACGACCTCAAGAAGGATCCGAGTGTAAGAGCATAGTTGCCATCCGGATCGAAATACCAAGATATAGCTAGATAGCGCTCCTGATGCCTTGGTCGGGCTACGACCCCCAAGAAAGGTCTGAGTGTAAGAGCATAGTTGTCATCCGGATCGAAATACCAGGATATAGCTAGATATCGCTTCTGATGCCTTGGTAGGGCTACGACCCCCAAGAAGGGTCTGAGTGTAAGAGCATAGTTGTCATCCAGATCGAAATACCAGGATATAGCTAGATAGCTCCTGATGCCTTGTTCGGGATACGACCTCCAAGAAGGATCCGAGTGTAAGAGTATAGTTGCCATCCGGATCGAAATACCAGGATATAGCTAGATAGCGCTCTTAAGGCCTTGGTCGGGCTATGACCCCCAAGAAGGGTCTGAGTGTAAGAGCATAGTTGCCATCCAGATCGAAATACCAGGATATAGCTAAATAGCGCTCTTGATGCCTTGGTCGGGCTACGACCCCCAAGAAAGGTCTGAGTGTAAGAGCATAGTTGCCATCCAGATCGAAATACCAGGATATAGCTAGATAGCGCTCATGATGCCTTGGTCGGGCTACGACCCCCAAGAAGGGTCTGAGTGTAAGAGCATAGTTGCCTACCAATTCCAGGAACATAAATTTCAAGCTCTCATCCACTAAAGCTTCATCCAACATGATAAAGCAATACGGTTTGTGAACTTTCTCACTTACCAAATTTTACACTGACTAGAGCATCGGAAATTCCACAAAGGGAATATCCCTTCTGTGGTCTGCCATCGCTCATTTATTTTACAGGTACGCCGAATGCATTTATGTCTCGCCTATGTATAAAGAACTGGTGAGAAAGTGGCCTTAGTTGCCCACCAGGATCTTTTTCGCCAAATGTACCAAGACTCCTAAAATAGGAATGACTAGTACCCCGGTCCGCTAAGCCAAGCACTGTGAACGATTCTGGTTACAAGTAAGAAGCGACAAGCAAAATTCTTCATGTAGTACAAGATTCAGACTCCAACCCCAAATACTTACCTGTGTTCGAGTCAGAGGAGACTTCTGTTAATTGCAAAATTTGGTTAGGGACCAAAGAAGAATTTTCCACTTCTCAGCCTTCCCGCAAGGGTCCGAATTCGGGCTTGTATGACGGGGTATCAAGGTCCCCGAGGTCGAGCTACCACGCGAACCTACAGGAGCAAGGTGAGGCCGCCCATACCATCAGAACATCTCGCACGTGTCCATGCTTACAAATAAAGCCTAACGAAACCGCGTCAAGCTCTTTATACCAGGATAAAGCCCGAAGCTAGGTCGACGTGAAAGGACCAGGGTCCCCCGACATCAAGGTATCTCGTGACACTCTCCTAGAGCTTGCTACTATCTCTACTTTCACTAGGAGACCTTCAAGGTGCCGAACTTGTCTTGCAAAGGCCCTTCTGCCTCGTCGATGTATAATCTCGACCTGCCAAGCATTAAAGGAAGAAGCCCGTAAAGCCTCATCGTCACTAAAAGCGCCAAGATCCATTGTAGATCCTGGTATGGTTAAATCAAGTAGCAAGAGCAGTACACGAGCGTACCTCTCCACCCATCCAGAAGCGAGCCAAGGTCGTCTGTTTATGGCAAACACCTTACCAGGGCCTGCTAGCCAAGCCCGCTACCCCGCTAGGAAGCCTGCATAATTAGGTCAAACTCCATGATAAAGCTCGGCGTAGCTAAACCAAGCTCCCAACTACAAGGTTGGAACCAAATGGGATATTTCGCCTCTAAAATGGTTAGCACAAGCTCCATGGGAAGACCAGCATCTAGCTCCGTGATAATCGAGAGGTCTCTAAGGGACCCCACCAGTGTACTGGATTCTAGGGTACCCTGCCCTTAAGGAATATCAAATGTCAACTTAGGTAACCTCCATGAAGTACCTCTCCGAAATGACATGCAGAGCTAGAGCTCTCATTTCGGCAACGTAAGAAGAGAGGATTGACTTTCATGACATTTAAAGTACCATTAATGAGGTCAGCCGTATTAATGGAGACAATCAACCCAATTAATGACATGATCAACACCATTAATAAAGAGAATATTCAACTCTTTAATGGCCATCATTAGTGAAAGAGTCCAAAGAGGAAACAAATATCTTTTCCTCCAAGATATCCTCCACAACCGATTATTGGGGGTCAACTATAACAGAAAATCCGCCTATCAAGGAAAGAAGAGTCCGAAGAGGAAGCAAACACATCTTCTCCGAGATATTAGCCACGATCCGATCAACTACATTAAAGGAAGAATCGTATTCGATAAGGAAACGAAGACTAATTGAAGTGTCCTGGACTTGCACGCCAAGGTAGTCACCATGTATAAATATGCCTGTAAAAGGCATAGTGATCGATCTCTGATCAATGACAGAAGACACATGCTTCGTTAAAAGTTCTCTCTACATCATCATTGTATGTGTACCCAGACCAGGAAAATATCGGTTTACATTCGACCACCACTGTAAGCTCTCCGGAGCAACTACGTTGTATTACTTCACCATCCTTGTAAGCTCCCCGGAGCATTCATATATATATATATATATACAAGGAAGGGTATTCATCCTTCCTCTGGATACTACCTAGGGGTTTTTCAACATGTGATCACTCATGATGCTCCATCTACATAAGACTTGTGTTTTTCCTATTATCTACTATATTATGCATGTGTGTATGCTGGCTAGGTACCGATCCCATTGGTCATAGCTCTCTAATCTTTCTTACATAAAATCGGGAAACAACAATGAAGACCTAAGGAACCGAATCTAGATTCCTGCCCCGCTAGACCTAACGCCCACATCGTCTCATCTACACGCCAAAGTCGCACATCAAGATGAAGAGAAACCGCCCAGACCAGTTCGAAGGGAGTCGAGGAGCTCTCATGTATCCTCTATATGGAAGAAATCGAGCTCTCAGACACTGGAGCTAGATAAGCCCCCCTTTGTACTTGCTATCGAGGTCGGGGTATTACAGAAAGCAATCGGGCTCTAGAATCAGGTTTTAGGTACCAGGACGGGCTCCGACCTCGACCTCGACCTCGACCCCGACCCCGACCCCGACCGAGGAACAAGATCCAGGATCACCCCATTCGCACCAACAAGAGAACCTCACGAAACCCGACGGGCGGGATGGCTTGTCTCCTACCTCCTGTTTCATCCTCCTTCATATTCATACAAGATCAGGCGGGCTCCGACCCCGACCAAGGAACAAGGTCCAGGATCACCCCCTTCGCACCAGCAAGGGAACCTTGAGCTCTCCAGATCTACTTCATAAGCATGAAGCCCGACGGGCGGGATGGCTTGTCTCCTACCTCCTGTTTCATCCTCCTTCATATTCATACAAGATCAGGTAAGGTACCAAAGGTACCAACCCTGGCCACCACCTCCATGGTAGTGGTCTCGAGGGTGTTAACAAGGATTTTTCATCCTAAACAAATTTCCCGTTAACACAAATAAATATTTAAGTAGAATATTTAATTTTGAGACAAAATAAGGTATATAAAATATTTTAACTTAATTTCATAAGGATATTAATAATATTTTAAAAGGTTCATTAAATACCAAAATAAATTATTCCATAATCACTTTCAAAAAATAATCTATCACCTACTTCTTAAAATCACTGTAAAAACTTGTTAGATTATCAATTAATCACTTTTTAGAAGTTTTAGCAAACATCATTTTATGTTAAAATTATAAAATAATCTGATTTTAACTTTTCAAATCAATATCAAACCGAGCCATGGCATTGTACAATGTAATCGTTAAATTATATCATGAATATGTCGAAACCAACTGAGACCAAGCACTACAGACACAACTCGGTATCTATTTTCATAACTATGAGATATTTACTCCTATAATATTGGGAGAAAATACTTCACATATGTTTGTAAAATGTACAATGTGGAACTACCACTGATCATTAACTTGATAGTTGAGGTGCATACTACATGTGCTAGAGGGAATGTGCATGTGTTAAGAAGCCATACACACACTGTACTAATTGTTATATATCATAATTTCACATTATTAATTCAAATGACCTTAAGGATTTTTTTTGACAATATTTATTAATTCGGAACTAGGTATTTTTTTGAAAGTTTTTGCTATTGGTAAGATTCGAGTCGCTGACCTGGGATTCATTTGCCCAATCCCCAAGCTTGTCCATCTATTAGTCGAGCTACACCCCTGTTGGCAAATGACCTTAAGGTTTACAATCCCTAACCTACTAATATTTTGAATAGCATATTAAATTCCTACAAATAGTATTAAAGAGAGACTCAATACTAGTGTGTCGTTGTGTGGACTCAGATGAGTCTAATCCAAGCCATTTTGACTCACTTATTTGCAATTGAGAGATTGGTGTCACTCTAGTGTCTCCATTGGAAGAGAGTGTCTCTATAGGGAGAAAATCTTAGGTGCATCTGATGCAACACTCTTAGGATGCACCCCACTGGAATCTGATAGTTGTGCATCTGAGGCACTCAATGAGTGATGCGTGTCGCTAATTTCTTTTATAAATTTTTTACCCTTTATCTCATTTTCCCTCTCCACCTTCTCCATCTAACAGACTCTCATTTTCAGACCAATCGTTATGCATCGTCGACCTTCTACCGTCAGAGCAAGTGAGTCGTCACCACCTACACTAAAAGGTGCCAGAATTACCGACCTTCCGATCTCTCATAAGGGATGTCGCCAAACAAAATCATCTTGATGGTCAAATCGGAGTTCAAAATTTGACGAAATTTCCACCATCGACATCATCACTAGTGAGTTCACTGACAAAATCACCAAGAAAACATTCATCGGGTGCCGATCGTTGTAACCTAAGTGTCCGTTTTCATTGAAAGGAGAGAGAAAGGCGAAGCCAAATCCTAACCATCACCGAACCTTCGTTATCATATCTACTTCGATCTGTATGAATCCGACGAAATCGATCGCACCAACGAATTCAACGTTGTCCAATCTTTTAGATTTGACATTCATTGAAATTAACCGATGTTGTAGAAGGAGCACCGATGACCGATAAGACCGAGTCAAGGGAAAGTGGGAACGAGAGTGTTGATAGATTTAAAAAATGAGAGAAACAAATTTGAACAACATGTGTCACTCATTGAGTGCATTAGATGCATCACTATCAGATATTAGTGCGGTGCAACAGATGCACCAAAGTTTTTCTCCTCCACTAGAGGTGTCATTCAGGGAATTGCTATATATCAAATTCCACATGAATAACTTAAGGATTTGGTTACAATATAGTTATTATTGCTGGAGTGAAAATGCGAAAAAAAAAAAAAATCCAAGTGCCCACAAAATTCAAAAGTTTGAAAAATAAAAATAAATAAATAATCTAAAGTAAATATTTTTTTCTTACGATAGTTATCCATTCATAATACAGTTGTTGAATTGCAGCCAAAGAACTTAAAATAGACCAATATAGTTATTTGTAGCTAAACCCATAACTTAAAAGTGAATCATAGGGTTTATAACTTACATGAGTTGTACCATTTAATTTATTTTTTTACTACAAATTTTAGAATGGTCGAGAAAAACGATTTGAACTAAAAACTTTATCATGTCCAAAAACTTTATTAATACGGGTGTAGAAGCTTACCGTTACGGGTGGGTATTTTCAGGTTGGATTGAGTTGAGTTAAAAAATTTCTAACCCGATCATATGTCGGGTTGAAAAAATTTAACCCAATCCAACCCAATATTAATTTTCAACCCAACCCAACCCAACCCAACACAACACAACCTAATATCCGTCGGGTTGGATTGGATTAGTTTAGTCAGGTTATGCATATGAAAAAAAAAAGGATCAATTTCATACAATTTACATCACATGTTAATCGAAAATATTACATCTATCAATGATAAAATAAAATTACTTCCTCTTATACATTATGCATCTCATATGCATGCTCAAGAAAACATAATATAGAACAAGTACAAATGGAATGAAAATGTAGATTAATGACAGGAAACAAAGATAATTACCAACTTAAAAACAAAGACGAACAAGTTGAAAACTACAAATTCAGAAAGCTAAAAAGAGACTAACTTTCAACATATTGATAGTTCCAAATTCCAATCCGGTGCAAGCATGCAACGTCTTATAATCTTAATATATCATGGCCCATGGGAGTTACATCTGTATTTGAAATACAGACACCACATGTTGATTACCGGTTATACATAGTACCAGTAAATAGAAACTGTTAAAAAACTTCATACATAACAGTAATTTAGCTGTTTAACAATGCAATCCACTCACTAAATTATGGACCATACAAGGTCATAACAATGGAACCCACTCACTAAATTGATCAAATTTAGTTTCTGGTGCAATTCAGCTGGTTATTGTATTTATAGAACTTGAATATGGAAATGAATTAAATTAAGAAATTACACAAATTGAAAGCAGACAAAAAGAATAAACATATATTGAACTAATATATAGAAAGAATAGATTTACGAGTATTTTTTTTTAGAAAAATACAAGAACTTGTTTTTTAATAATCCAAGCAAATATGTAATTCATCAAATTCATTACCTAAAAATAACAAATCCTAAAAATTTACCAAACAAAGCAATCCTAATTTAATGGAGTTATTAATAGTACCCAAAAAATAGTTCCTGGATCCATCCAAAAACTTCAGCCAAACAGAAAATAAAATCATAGTTCATATTCCTGTTTCCTCACACATTTGCCACAACTTATCTACTAAAAAGTTTACTAGAAGAGCCAAATTAATCATTTATTCACTTTTAACAGTCAAGTATCCAAGACACACCACAGATACTCGAAAACAGAAGAGCCTGGAAGACAGAGGATCGTGGAAGAAGGAAGAGCGACGCCGACGTGAAGAACTAAAGAACAGCGCCGGCTTGGAGAATTGATGAACACCGTCGACGTGTTCGAAGTTTGAAGAAGAGATGTGCTTGAAGAAGACTAGAAGAGAAATGCGGCTGAGAAATGTCTGAGAAAACAGTGATAGATTTTAGGTTGTAAAGTGAGAAAGTGTTTCCAGCTAAGACATTTTGTTTTTAAATATATATGTCGTGTCGTGTCGTGTTGCTAGTTGAATATAAAACCCGACCCAACCTGACATAACTTCGGATTACATAATTATAACCTATTTCAATTAGGGGGTATGTTTGGTACGGAACGGGACGGGACAATTTTTTATTGTCCCACGTTTGGTGCGCCATTAACATGGGATGGAACAGAAAAATATGGGACAAAAACCATGAAAACTTGTCCCAACTCACACCTTAGGCCAGACTTGTCCCATACATGGGACATGGGACAAGTCTGGAAAAGACATTTTTACCCTCAAAACTTCCAAAAACTACAACTATATAAATTAAAACCTCTCTCTCCCCACTATCCTCTTTCCTCTTTTCTCTCTTCTCTCTTCTCTCTGCTCTCTAACCCGATCACCGGTCTTCTCTCCAAACCGCCGCTACTCGCCGCCGACTTGCTTTGGCACAATGTGTTATAGAAGAGACTGGAAGAAACGAGAGTGAAAGTTGAGTGAGTTTCGGATAGAGAGATTGCTTGTTGAAGAATGACGGATGAAAATCGGCGCCATCAAGACTTAGAAGCCGAAGTCAACCGCTCAAATGACAATTACGACGATCCTTTTTACATCCCCAGTACCAAGAATGCCCCGATCAGCGTCCTCAGACGTTGGAGGGTAATTTTATTTATTTTTAATTCGATTATGTTTCTCCATTTGCTAGATTCGTCTTCCTATTCCTAATTTTCTACCTCTTCGATCTGTTGTTAATGGTTTCTATTTTTGTTCTAATATCTTTGATGTTTTTATTTTTTATTTTTATTATAAGAAATGTTAATTTTACTGAAAATTGAATAAAATTAGTAAATGATGGTTACTAATATATGTAATTTATCATCTGTGATGTTCTTCAGTATATTTCAAGTTATATATTTACTTTGTAATTGACATGCTTTTCTGTTTTAGGCTGCATATCATTTCCAAGAAGCTGGACAACAATTAAAAGGTACTTCTTCTTTCTCTAATGCTTAGTTTACGGTTAGGATTGTGTACTTATGCATATGACTTATATGATATTGCTATTGGTGTCAAGTTCTGTGGCTGTTTTTCACCTCTCTAATATTTGATGATTATTCTGCAATTTTGAGATTTACAATTTGTTTGAAAAACATATTATCGTGCTATACTTATGAATAACTTGGTGCTTTTAATTTTTCAGGTCCCACTGAATTTCCTTCAGTTCCCAATGGTGAATTTCCTATTGGACATGAACAGCTTTCTTCAGTGACATGGGATCATAATATTAATGCTCTTGAACAATATGTGGGGTTAAAGGGCTGTCAGATTTGTTAAAAACAAATTCAGACAAGGGGATCAGTGGTGATGATGCTAACTTACTGAAACGGAGAAATGCATTTGGATCAAACACATACCCTCAGAAAAAAGGAAGGAGTTTTTGGGTAAATTTTATGATGAAATTTTAATTGCACACACACACACACACTTGTTCTGAATTCATTTTTTTGTTTTACCATATGCTATAAGCCTATATATAATATGTCATACTTAGTTTTTGTGCTTTACCATGTAGATGTTCCTCTGGGAAGCTTGGCAAGACCTTACTTTGATTATATTGATGCTAGCTGCAGTGGCTTCTTGGGCGCTTGGTATAAAGACAGAGGTAAGCTAGGGTTGGCTTGATTACATTTCTGTTTAAACAATAATACCTTGGGGGATTAACTGCATTGGGAATAATAATATTAATATGTACTACATGTTTTCTTTTTATCAACTGCATTGGGAATAATAATATTAATATGTATATTAATATTATTCTTTTAGTTAATCGTTATTTTAGACTAAGTGTGGAAGTTGTATTGTGCTTAGATATTATGTAATTAGCGACTATTTTATTTGTTTAAAATTATGACACTCCTTGTATTGTTGAATTAGTTTTATTTGTTTGAATATGAGAGAATGTGTATATATATATATATATATATATATATATATATTCTTATTTTAGCGGAAGAGAAAAAGGAATGCCAGTTCAACAACAGAAGAAATCACCAAAGTCTTTAAAAAAAGCTTGGAATGAGCATTTACGGATATTGCTAAGTTGACTAAGGCAATTACGGGAGGGGATGCAATGACCCATTTAGGTGTTGAGCTAGAGGCCATTCTAGAGGAGTGAACATGTTTGATATTGTAAACATGTTTGAAACTTATATTTTGTTGTAATTATGAACATATTTGAAACTTATATTTTGTTGGAATTGTGAACATATTTGAGTTATGGATTTTGTTATTAGGTTCGTGAACAAATATATTACATTAACTTTTTTGTTAGATCATGTTATTAAGTATTATCCGTAATTTACTATTATGTGAAAAGAAAAGATGTGTGGTTTAATAATTAAAACTTCTAAAATATATTTTTCTTTTCTATTATTCACAATTACGAGCATGTAAAATTGAATAATAATTTTATTTTAAAAAATTGAGTAAATAATATTATTAATTGATATTATTATTCAAAAAAATAAGGGAATGATCATAATAATATTATTATTATTTGAGAAAAAAATCACATGTCTATCAAAAAATTATTAATTAAACTATTTTTGAATTACAATATTGTTATTTTATGAAATATGATATATAAAAATATTTTTTTAATAAAATAAAATAAATATTGACTTGTCTTCTCCTAAATATGATATATAAAAACATTTATCACTATCATGTGGTAACAAACATTGGATAGGACAAGAAGGGTGCTCTGGTCATTTGAACCTCTTGTCCCGTCCTGTCTCAGTCATACCAAACATACAACAGTACAGTGAACAGTTCTGTCCCAGACCTACCAAACACAATATAGAACAGTCTGTCATGTTCCGTCCTATCCCTTCCCGTCCCACCTTGTCTTGTCCTATGTCCGTGCCAAACGCACTCTTTGGGTTGAAGCTCAATATCAAACCAAACCAAACCAACCAATATGGATCGGTTTGGCTATATTTCAACCCAACCCAATCCAAATCAATTTGATTTTTCAAACCGATTCAAACCAAACCAAAAACGATCAGGTTGGTTTAGATTGATTTATCCTTTTAGATTTTAACTCAAAAATCTTTTATTTTCAGGTATTATATTATAAAAAATATTTAAATTAAATAAACATGATATGAAATATTAATTATATATATAGTAAGTACATAAAAGTCAAATCAATAATTACCAATTAAAGGCATGTTTTACATCATCTCTGCTTTTGAAACCCTAATACATCAATTAATCAGAAAAATTGTATCAAAACAAATAAATAAACTATAAAAGCTTAAAGTAATCGGTAAAAGTTATAAAACATATACTGAATAGAAAACGCAAGTGAATTTTATATTTTAGTTTTACTTTCTAAAATATGTGGTTTGGTTTGGGTTGGTGAATTATTTCACTCAACCCAAACCAAACCACCTTTAATCGGTTTGTCCAAAAGACAAACCGACCCACCCATTTTTTATATTTGTAATCGAACCAACCCGAACTTTATGGGTTGGGTTGGTCGGTTTGGTTCGATTTGGCAGTTTTTTGCACACCCCTAATTTCAACTGATTCTTTGTAACAAACCTGACCTGCCATTTTTGGGTTGGGTTCAAAGTGCCCACCCCTACTTACCATGGAGTCTTTTTAACTTTTATCTAGTGTAAGAATGAAGTTAGAATTTTGAATTTCGTCAAGTTTTGGGACTAAACTCTATAATTTTTATTTTGAAAATGTAAAAGAAAAAAAATCAATTAATTGTAGGTACCAAAAATGAATTTTCCAAGAGGTTGTGCAGATCCTTCATCGACTAGTCTTTTGACTCTTTTTAGGTTGGTTACCTAATAAATAAGAGTTTACTTTTACTCACCCCCTTCAAGGGGGTGAGCATTACCCCCTTTCAAGGGGCTGAGCATTACCCCCATTTTGTATGGATGATATGTGTTCATCGAGGGGGTAAATTTATCTAAACACCATCATATTTTGGGACAAATTTACCTCCCTGGACATATGTCATCCATGGGAAATGGGGTAATGCTCACCCCCTGTGAGCAAAAATGGACTCAATAAATAATCATTAGTTTGTACAGTTAATGTGGATTGTTCCACCGCTTGATTGCACATGGTGGAACTGTGTTAATTAATTGCTTCATTCACGTGGAAGCAAGTTATGCAACTACTTCATTGATAAGGCAAAATTAGGTGACAATTTATAATTAGCACCCCTTTGATTTTGTCTTTATAAATGCTCATTTTGTGAATTGAATTAGTGACAAAAAAATTTGAAATCAATATACAAGTAATTTTATTATCTCGTATCTCATCTTGCATTTTATCAATGATCTCTCCCTATTCTATATATATATATATATATATATATATATATATATATATATATGCTGTTATTTATTCTATATCATGTTCTTCATCTGTTATTCATTTATTTATTTCATTTTAATTTATAACACGTTATCAGCACGAAAAATCTATTTTGTAAAAATGATCCCCCAATGGGTGATTTACTTACATCTCAACATTTCGGATCTATATTCAGTTCAGTATAACAAGATGGCTTATGCCGTCAATGGAACTCATATATATAGTTCTAGATTTGTTATTTAAAATCATTTATGTCTATACATATATCTTACATGTCAAGATTTTGAATATGTATTAGTTCCGTATAATAAGATGACTTATGCCGTCAACGGAACTCATGTATATAATTATGGATTTGTTTATCTGAAATGTTTTAATCTTAAGCTCATATCGGAAGGCTCTTATCGGGAGAACTCATGTCCCCGAAATGTTTTAATTTTATGCTCATATCGGGTGAACTCATTTTTACATTTTAATTTGAGAAAAAAGGGAGCACTGTAAGCATGTCTAACTTGCGAATTTGAAGTTTGATGCACTCAAAGTATCGGGAGAAAACTACATGTCATGGGTCATTGATGTTGGATTATACTTAAAATCTCAGGGTCTTTACTATACCATTGATGATGGAATCAATGCTAACGAGCAAGACAGATCCACAGCCATGGTCATAATCCGTCATCATTTGAATGAGGATTTGAAAGCTCAATATCTTACTATCACAGATTCTGAGGATTTGTGGAAAGAGCTAAAAGACCATTATGATCACCCAAATGATGTTACGTTACCTAATGCAATGTACGAATGACAGCATTTACGGTTCCAAGACCACAAATCAGTCTCTGATTACAATTCTGATTTATTCAGAATCACCACAATGTTGAAATTGTGTGGTGAAGAGGTATCTGAAAAAGATATGTTGGAAAAGACATTTACAACTTTCCATGCCTCAAATATAATATTGCAACAACAATATCGAGAACGCAGATTCTCAAAATATTCAGAGTTGATTGCATGCCTTTTAATGGCAGAAAAGAATAATGAGCTACTGATAAAAAATCAAGGATCACACCCGACTGGTTCTGCAGCATTTCCAAAAGTGAATGCTAATATTGTTAGAAACAGTAGTCGTGGTCTTGGTCGAGGCCATGGTAATGGGTGTAATCCTGATCACGGTCATGGTTACGGTCGTAATTCTGGCCGGGGCCGTGGTCGTAGTTTCAAAAGAGGACGTGGTTATTCTGGATCAGGTGGTTATAATCAGAACACTCAGCAGAAGTGGAATACTTATGAGGCCAAATCAGTATAAAAGAAAATATGTTCAAAATAGGCCTAATGCAAACAAGAATGTTTGTTTTAGGTGTGGATGTAACAATCATTGGTCAAATGAATGTAATACACCTAGACATCTGGTGAACCTATATAAGGCATCGATTAAAGGAACGGGAAAGAAACCAAAAACTCATTTCATTGAAAATTTATATCCTAGAGATATTACTCATCTGAACGTTACAGATTTTTTTCCAGACCCTAAAGACATGCCTGTTGTTTCAATTGGTGATGGGAATGTCCATACCAATTAAATACTACTTATAGTAGTATTATTTTGTTCATGTAAAATATTTCTCAATGCAATGCATACTTTTTGAATCATTTTGTCTAATATGCACTTTATTTTCCTTTATGAAGCATACAAAATGAATCTAAACGATAAATTGGGAGCTATTGAAAAGCTAGAAGCTGGAGATCTATATCTAGTTGATAGTGCAATAACTCATATAATTCTGGGGAGTCAAATATTTTATAAATTTAACTTTGCTCAGAGCAAATGTTAATACAGTATTAGGTCCAGCGGATCTGATATAATATTGTTACCAAACAATATTAAAATATCTATCAATGATGCATTATATTCAAGTAGATTTAGAAGGAATCTACTTAGTTTCAAAGACATACGAAAAAATGGATATCATATTGAAACTATGAATAAAGATGATATTGAATATCTGTGCATTACTTCACATAATTCAGGCCAGAAACTCATTATAGAAAAGCTGCGTGCTTTATCTTCTGGATTATATTACACCATTATCAAAGGTGTGGAAACTTATGCAGTTGTCAGCCAGAAATTCTCAGATCCAAAAATGTTTGTACTTTGGCATGACCGTCTTGGTCATCCAGGATCTACAATGATACGTAGAATCATTGAGAATTCTCATGGAAATCCATTAAAAAACCAGAAGATTCTTTTAGTTCATGAGAATTTATGTACTGCATGTTCCCAAGGGAAATTAACAATCAAACCATCTCTTTCTAAAGTTGGTCTTGAATCTCCATCATTCTTACAAAGAATTCAAGGGGATATATATGGATCTATTCATCCGCCAAGTGGACCATTTCGTTATTTCATGGTCCTAGTTGACGCATCTGTCAGATGGTCTCATGTTTACTTATTATCAACACGTAATGTTGCTTTTGCTAGATTGCTTGCACAGATTATCAGGCTTCGGGCTCATTTTTCTGATTACGCAATTAAATCCATACGCCTGAATTCCAAAACATTAGATGAATATTGTAAAGTAGTTGGGATTGATGTTGAACATCCAGTTCCACATGTTCATACTCAGAATGGATTAGCAGAATCACTTATTAAACGTGTCCAGCTAATTGCAAGGACATTATTCTTACGAACGCAATTACCAATTTCTGTATGGGGGCATGCTGTTTTACATGCTGCTGCATTAATCCGGCTTCGGCCCACTGCTTATCATCAGTATTCACCAGTACAACTTGTACTTGGTCATCAACCAGATATATCTCATTTACGTACTTTTGGATGTACGGTATATGTTTCGATTGTACCAACAAAAAGAACTAAACCCCAAAGATGATTGGTAATATATGTTGGTTTTGATTCACCATTAATTATTAGATATCTGGAACCCTTGGTTGGTGATCTTTTTACAGTACGGTTTACAGATTGTCATTTTGATGAAACCAGTTTCCCATCATTAGGGGAAAGGAAACTCCTTCTGAAGGGAAGCGTGAGCTTTCCTGAAAAGTTCCTAGTCTGATTCATTTAGACTCATACACATCTCAATGTGAGAATGAAGTACGTAAGATAGTACATCTTCAAGCAATAGCGAACCAGTTACCAGATGCATTTATAGATGCTACTAGGGTAACAAAATCATACATTCTAGTTGTTAATGTCCCAGCAAGGGTGATTATTCAGAAAAACAATCTGAACAAATGATATCAAAAGAATCATCTATTGCACCCCAGAAGCGTGGTAGACCGTTTGGTTCAAATGATACTATTCCTCGAAAAAAGAAAAATAAACCCACTTTCTCTAATTTAACTTCAGGAGAGTTAAGTGTCCCAAAAGGGACACAAGTTACTAAAGCAATAGAATCCTTTGTGGGGGGAAAGAATCTCTGAAGAGGTACAAGAATATAGAAATGATGAAATTTCTAAAAATTATACAAGAGAATTGTGGAATCGAAAAGAAATAATCATTGATGATGTATTTTCATATACAGTGGCAACTGAAATCATAAATGATGATTATGAACCTCATAATCTCGATGATTGTAGACAAAGGTCTGATTGGCCTAAATGGAAAGAAACAATTCAAACAGAATTGACTTCATTAGCCAAACGTGAAGTATTTAGATCAATAATCCAGACGCCTGAAAATATCAAACCTATTGGGTATAAATGGGTTTTTATATGGAAACGTAATGAAAAAAACGAGATCGTGAGATATAAGGCACGGCTCGTAGCACAGGGTTTCCCACAGAGACCTGGCATCGATTTCGATGAAACATACTCACCAGTGATGGATACAATTACGTTTCGATTTTTGATAAGCATGGCTGTCTTGGAAAGACTGGAAATGCGTTTGATGGACGTAGTGACCGCTTATCTATATGGTTTACTGGATTCAGATATTTACATGAAAATCCATGAAGGATTTAAAATGACAGAAGCATGTAACTCAAGGCCTCGTAATTTGTATTCGATAAAATTACAAAGGTCGTTGTATGGATTAAAACAATTTGGACGGATGTGGTATAACCGTCTTAGTAAATATCTGGTGAAAGAATGATATATCAATAATCCTTTATGTCCATGTGTTTTCATTAAGAAATCAGAATCTGGATTTGCTATCGTAGCTGTTTATGTTGATGATATGAACTTAATTGGAACCCCTGATGAACTCCTGAAAACTACTGAATACTTGAAAAGGGAATTCAAAATGAAAGATCTAGGAAAGATAAAATATTGTCTCGGCCTCGAGATCGAGCATAGATCAAATGGAGTACTTGTCCATCAATCAGCATATATTGAAAAGATTTTTAAAAGATTCCATATGGATAATGCTCATCCATTAAGTACTCATGTGGTTGTTAGAACTCTTGATCGTAAAAAGGATCCATTTCGACCAAAATAAAATGGTGAAAAGATACTTGGTCATGAGGTACCATATCTTAATGCAATTGGTGCCTTATTATATCTGGCTTAGTGTACTTGACCAAATATTGCATTCTCTGTGAATGTACTGGCTAGATTCAGTTCAATACCAACTTGAAGGCATTGGAATGGGATCAAACATATTTTTCGTTACCTTTGTGGAACGAAAGATTTAGGATTGTTTTATACAAAATCTAACAATTTTTCAGATTCATTTGGTTATGCTGATGCTGGGTATCTGTTTGATCCCCACAAAGCTAGTTCACAAACGGGATATGTATTTACATATAATGGCACAACAATATCATGGCGCTCCACAAACAGAATTTGGTTGCTACATCCTCTAATCATTTTGAAATCATCGCACTTCATGAAGCAAGTCGATAATGTATTTGGCTAAGGTCAGTTATTCATCATATTCAAAATGCATGTGGATTTTCATCATCTACAAAAATGCCAACACAGATTTTTGAGGATAATGCGGCTTGCATTGCTCAAATTAGAGGAGGATATATCAAGGGAGATAGAACCAAACATATTTCTCCTAAATTCTTCTATACTCATAAGCTTCAACCGAGCCGACAAATTGATGTTAAGCAAATACAGTCTATAGAAAATCTTATAGATCTGTTTACCGAATCATTACCTACATCAACTTTTAAGAAGCTGGTACATGGAATAGGCATGCGTCGATTTTGTAAATTACAAGACTAATGATAAAGTTTTATGAGGGGGAGCATTCAATCAGGGGGAGCAAAATTACTATACTCTTTTTCCATTCGATCAGGTTTTGTCCCACTGGGTTTTCCTGATAAGATTTTTAATGAGATAGTTTTTAAATGTCCAACCCCATTAGATCCAGAAGATCATTGTATATATTTTACGTAGATTTTATCTCATTGGATTTTTCCTAAAAGGTAACAATACAAGTTATAGAAAATCCAAGGGGGAGTGTTGTAAATGTAGATTGTTCCACAACATTTGATCCACCGCTTGATTGCACATGGCGGAACTGTGCTAATTAATTACTTCATTCACGTGGAAGCAAGTTATACAATTACTTTATTGATAAAGCAAAATTAGGTGACAAATTATAATTAGCACCCCTTTGATTTTGCCTATATAAATGTTCATTTTGTGAATTGAATTAGTGACAAAAAAATTTGAAATCAATATACAAATAATTTTATTCTCTCGTATCTCATCTTTCATTTTATTTATGATCTCTCCCTATTATATATATATATATATATATATATATATTGTTAATTATTCTATAACGGGTTATTCATCATTTCTACATTTATTCGTTTCATTTTAATTTATAACATCAAATTATAAGTCGTAGGTTATCTGATCTTGATGTCAGCACTCAATACTATTGTAGAAATCGCTGACTTAAAAATCTCATCCACTCTAGTTAAAAAACAAAAACAAAATACAATCTCATCCATTCAAATTGTTGAGCTGTCGTTTTTTAGATAGTGTTGTTTAATATAGAAACTAGGAGAAATTACACTCACACCCTTGAAGGTTGGCATAACTGCTCCTACATGGCCAAAATCATTTTTCTAATTACACTACCTTGACTTGATTTGAAGGAATCGTTTGTTTATTTATCTGAAAACTGAACAATCCTGAATTTTTTTAAAGACTAAACAATCCAGAATTTTATCTGAAGACTGAATAGGGACTGAAATCTAAACTTGAATAAAATATTTTTTTTCTCACATCTGAATGTATTGTCAACATATATATTTTTAAAAATAAAATTATCTGAAAATAAGTAATTTTTCATTTTGTTATTGGTAAAATTTAGACGATATGACACGACAGCAAAAGATAAGAGTTGGGGGTGCCACATCACTAGAGGTCAACCTGATCGAATCAACCTAAGTTGACCAAAGAACACTCGTCAAACCCCCCGACCAAGATAACACAAATGATCGGGTATGAAGAGTCGATCGGGGCTGTCAAGATGGTCTGGGGTGAGGTCGTGATCAGGTGAAACCACTGATTGGGGGGGAAATCGAGTTTGGTCTGGTATAATAGGTGGTCGGTTGTGTGACACGTGGACAACATTCAAATTTACAAAGTTACGACTCAAACACATAGAGAATGAATCCTACTGAAATAAGGTGTCTAGAAGCATATTTTGATAAGGAAATAAATTTCCTGATAGATATCCAAGTCCGGATCAGACAATAAATCTAACACAATCAAAAGACAATCAATGCAAAACACAACTCCAATAAGTTAGAGTTTCGTTTAATTATGGAAATTTTCCATACTTGTACACCAAGAATTAGGGTTCTATGCATTTATAATTAGACCCTAACTACAGCCATAAAAGGGTGAACATCAATTAAGCATATAAGAGAGTAAGCAAGATTGTGTGTGTAATTTTTATCAACTTAGTGGATTCTCTTTTCTCTCGCCGTTACCGTGGATGTTTCCTCACCTTGGGGTTTTACCACATAAAATCTTGTGTTATTTCTCGCTTTGTATTTATTTAGATTATTTATTCATACTACCTATTCAACGAGTGATTAATCCAAAAATTGCTATCAACAATTGGCGTTAGAAGGAGGGGGCGAACCTCCGTTAGCACTGAGTTTGAATAATTAGGTCCTGGAAAAATTTACGAGAAACTATATCATGGCCACTAGCAAAGACAAGAGTTTATCTCCGCATAATACCGATGCCTCGCGTGGTGCTAACGCCCTTAATTCTGTTGATGTCAGTGTTGCTGGAGATGATCCATCCTCAAGGACCCCACCATAAACCAGACCTGACGCTATTACATCCATAAATGTAACCGCTGGTATTTTCCCAGATGCGTTTCGACAAATCCAGGAATTCATACGTAAAGTCATTGATGATGCCGCTAGATAGGGAATCAGCATAACGGCCACTGTTAATCTAAATCCGCCATATCAATTTTCTATGCCAATGGTGGCTTAGGATTCCAAGATACGCTCTTAAATAGTGGCAACCACTCTAGGAGCACCCCACAAATCCGAAAGAGATAGGGCGGAGCGTCGTGAAAAAAAAGGGATGTTCGTACAGAAAAAACGACTGCTAAGAAGATTGTGGAACTGGGGAGCACAGAAATTCTAGTTCGTGGGAAGACGCAAAGAGGTATGATGGAGTAGAAATCCGACCCGAGCAGGTAGATAAGTATGATGGTCGGAGGAAAAGGTCCCGCTCGAATTCTAGTGATGATGAAACTTTCCCCAAAAGACACAAGGAGCCAACCCCTACGATCATACGTGACCCTTTCGGTGCCCAGATCAGCGGGCGAATCCCCAAGGACCCATTCGGGCTCACTATTCACTAGAAGTTTGACGAGCATGGTGTTGGAACCCTGCTCACTGGTAACACGATGAAAATATGTTTTAAATTTTTTTATACAGATCATAAACGACCTGGAACCAGTGAACTTGAGATCGTAATTATTTTCAAAACTAATACATACAATATATAATCACAGGAAATTGTAATCAATATTATCAGAAGCAGAAAATCTTACAGACGTTTGGAGACTCTTTTACTTCTTGTAAAACTCATGGTCTGCACAACTCAATCTTTCTTGCTATATCCCGGAACTGGTAACTGCATGTTGACGTGTCACGGTCTCAGAAACTAGAATGAAGGATGTAGAAAAAATACTTGAAGAAACTCTTTCTTCTCGATGAAACCCACTGGAACAATTCTAGTTGTTAGGAAATATATTATTTATTTTTATTTGATGTTAATAGTGCACGATTGCACAGTACATATAAAAAAACAATATTTTTATTTGGTCAAAACTCTTTTTGACTTTTTCTTCTTCTTATCTCACGCAACCAATTGTTTATATATATGTGTGAATCAGTCTGTGTATCTGTTATCACTTGATTCACGCACCCTGTATACAAACATAGATACATGTGTTTTTGATATTTTTTATTCAACTACCGTATATATCTTGTTTTGGTCGGTTTTCAAAAAACATATATTAGATATATATTTATTCTTTTAAAAATAACACGATATTTTTTTATTTAAAATAAAATTTTTATTTTATTTTTATTTAAAAAATATCATTTAATTTGAATTTAATCTATTTAAATTTAAAAATTAAATATTTAATTTAATTAAATAAAATAATCATATTATCTTATTTTATTCAGAAAAAAATATCAACAAACACCCTCTATTTAGTGATTAATAACATAATTAAATAATCTTATTATTTAATTTATTTAATTACTATTATTCATTAATCAAATAATCTCATTATTAAATTAATTCTCAAATAAATACTGTCAATTTCGTAACACAATTAATTGTACAATCCAACTAAATAACCATGACCCTTGTTACCTAAATCAATCGGGCTAGCAAGGAGACCTAATTGACCCACAATATTTTGAGTTCAAATAATCCTTGTAAACATTAATTAAACTCTTTAATTAATATTCGTTGATTATTAACTCCAGTGTTATTCCACTAAAAACCCGAAGCTGCACTCTCTAAACTGCAGATGCTTTTACACAGACCGATACAACTCGGTGTTCATCGATATAGCTATTACACATGGTGTGATCCTCCACATTAGTTCATAATTAGAGTTGGGTCATAATGTCCGTTATACCTCTCTAAATACATATACCCTTTAAGTACCATTGATTCTCTAATGAACAATAAATCATATTTCCTCAAGGAATTATGAAAGCGCTCACATTGTCCAAGCTCCGAATCAACCTTTGAGGGAACTACCATTTACTTCTCACAAGAAGGAGTGAATTCCTCTATTATGTACAAACCTTCCCAGCCACAAGTCAAACCGTAATCCTAACATACTGAGTATATTGATCAGGAATTGCATCCGATCTCACTCATGGTATATCAAAGACCACGATATAACCTGAATGAGTCAATAAGACACTCAGGATTAAGATCACCCATATATAGCCATCATTAGTTGATATATATGAGTTTCATCGGTAAACGGATCTTGGTGATAAATTCATATAGATCATGGCCCAGTTCTATATGATTACATCACACAAGATGCCTCCATTCCCATATCTCATATGAATGATTTAGAATGGAATCACCGTACATTACGGAATGGACCGCATCTATAGCTTAACCACAAATAAAGTACTCAACTTTATTTGCTATCTAAGGCTCTTTAGATTGCACGTCTTTTACTGTATTCATCTGTATATGACACTCATATACATAGTTCAAGCTTACAACCAACAATTTAGGATGTTAATTTGCACACGTTATAAAATAACAACACAACAATAATGGATTGAATTTTTCTTTTTATTTATTTTATAAATCCATTAACAAATTACATGTGTTAGGGCATAAACCCTAACACATGGAGAGCCGGAAGGGGAGTGAGAGCTCCTTCTCGGAAGAATAGAGGTCCTTGAGCAAAGATAAAACCTGGGAAACCCACTTAATGGAAGCTTTGGAAGTCCATTTGCCGAATCCATAAGGAAGACCCCTTTTTTTTGGAGAAATTCAGGATTTCGCATGTGAAACAATTCAAGGCCAACACTGACCTTGCAAATGATTTGTGCATTTGCAAGGTTTTTATTATTTTTGTTTGCTATTTTGCAACCAACATCTGCAGATCACAAAGTATTTGTTTGGCGAACCATTGATGTGAAAGCTTGGAGGCACTAATATCTTATCCATGATAGGGTATGGTGAGGAGACATGTCTGAAAGCTAATGGAATGCATTTGGGTCCCTTCTCCACAAGTGGATAGATGGGTTGTAAGTGGATAAAAGGGGAAAGAAAGGAGAGAGAAAGAGGATCTGAAAACATAACACACCAAACCTCTTCTTCTTCTCCACTGATCTTGAGCTCTCCCTATGTATTTTTGGATCAATTTCGTGAAGGATTGGAGCACAAAGGAAGGGTTTTGGTTGTACCAAGAAAGCCATTGAAGCCCAAGCTTCTAAGTTGGCCTCCATCGTTCATCATCCATAATTTTTGTTTATTTTTTTTAAAGAATAATATATTTCAAAAGAAAATTCTCATACTTTTTTTCAAGATTTTTTTATTCTGTTTCAAATTAATTTTCTATTTTTTTAATGGTTTTTGAAAAATTCAAGGTTTTTTTATTTATAAAAAATCTAACTAATTTCTAATTTTTTTATGATAAGAGTAAGTTTGTAAAGGCACATGATTTGTGTGGGTATTTTAGTCTTTTACTCTTGATTAAATTGTAAATACACAAACAACAACGTGGTGAAAGAGTCTTTGTAATTTAATTATTTTCAACAAAGGGTAAAATAGTAATTTCATGGAATATATTATTCTTGACTGCTACTTTTTTTTGGTCAATGGACCATTTGGATGTATTTTAAAAAGATGAGGACCAAAAGATCCTAATACATATATATCAGATAGAAAACAATGTTTCTTTAAAATATAAGGACATAACTGTAATTCCGCTTTTATTATTTAACATCTTGATGGGGTAATTACATTACTGTGCCCTGATATTATGCATTATGCTAAGTATATTCCGCATTTATGAAATTCAATACTAAAGTATCCATGACCAGGTTGACCAACATAGTCTAACAATGGTCTTATTGCCCTCAAAGTTGTCTTTTAATGTAAAATTTAATTTAATTTACCTTTGATCTTCAACCTTTATTATTTAACAATGAATATAAAACAAACCATTCCCAATTTTTTTGTTGTTGAAATATTACAATAAATTTACGGTTTGAAGGTGAGGATACAACTCGAACACACAACCTCATGATATAGGTGGGCACAGGGGCGAAGCCATTATATATTGTTCAGGTGGGCTCAGTATTAATTTTTTTGGGGTATATAAATACGGCAACCTATGCCATTATTAAGTTGAATTAACGTAATTTCCTACTAAAGCTACATTGGACGGTAGTACAATTTTTTTTCTATATGACAAATCTTACAATAAAATTTTTCTAATTAAAAAGTATGTACCTAGATAATAAAAATATAATGATCATGGTCTCTAAAAACATTTAAAATGATCAATCTAGGAAATAGAGAAAAAAAATAGCAAGGAGAATAAACTTTAACGTGTTTGATTGTCAATATAATATTATACATATCACACTAATGACTTTATTGAGATTATCTCAATTAAACTAAAACTAGACTATTTTTATAAATGATCAAGTAATTGTAATTTCTTTTATTTGTATTTTTTTTATCAACAAACACTTTTTAAAAAAAGTTTTTTTAGAAAAAGCTGGTCTAGGCTAGTTTGCAAATGCCTCTGCCTCTGGATGGACAATACATACTACTAAATCAATCTTATCTTGTCAAACCATTACCAGGTCTGGTTATAGTACTCATGGAAAATGTTTGGTATGATACCATTCTTTTTTTGGAAACCATTTTTTCATTAATTTGAACATTAAACTGGTTTTCAAAAATTAAAGTGGTTTCCAAATTACAGGTTTTGGCTGATTTCCAAACTTTTCAAAATTTTGTTGCTATGATACCCATGTGGAAGCCCACCATTTCCGGTTTGCATTCAACTCTTCTGCAACAAGTGAACTTACTCCTTTATATTGATCAACCTATATTCATATATTCTTTTTCTTTTTTTAGGAATATTCATATATTCTCTTATAATACATTTTCTTTTTATATTTATTGACATCCACTCATTAAAATAATAAATATTTTCATAACATGCTTTATATATTTATTATTTATATTATTTACGCATGCTGCATGCTTGATCTTATTGCTATCAAAGACTCCAGGTGGACACTTGAGAGGACAAATTATAAGACACTAAATTAAGATTACTTTTAGGATTGTTTTAACTTTTAACTCAATAAATAATCGCTTATGAAGCTTTGTTCAATAAATAATTAACTTAAAAGAAAAGTAAGTAAAATAATCAACTCAAACGAAAAGTATGCACCTGTGAAAAAAGAAAAGAGAAGAGAAGAAAGGAATGCAGACATTTGATATTGTTCTTTTGAAAAATAACATAAATATAATTAGTAAATGACAAAAATAGATATAATTATATATATATATATATATATATATTCAAATAAATTAAATGACCAAATATTAATATATAATATTCAATAATAAATGAATAAATTATAAATTATGTAGATAAAAAAAATTAATTTAAAAGATGTTCGGGCTTGTAAGTTTCTTATTTATGATTGCTTATTTTCATAACAAACCATTTATTGGGATAATGTTGTAATAGTAGATTTAGGATTAGATTTGATCGTGATCAAAGCACCTATCGGTTTCCTTAAATTACATTCATTTGTGTCTTTTATTGCATACGGTTAAATTACATTTCATCATTCACACACTTGTACACATTGCATATATGTTAGTGCATTTGACCGTATAAGAATACCTCTTTCTTCTCATTTTCACGGTTTTGGTGTCGTTGTGGTGGACCGCGAAAAACCTTCCAGTGGTTTTCACAGTCCAAGTGACCCCTTGGACCACTGCGACAATGGGTGCGACATTCATTTCCAGATGATTTCGCAATCCAAGTGCCATCTATAGAAACCCAGATTTACGTTGCAAAGCGAAAAAGGGGTTTTAAATTTTTATAAAACTTACAAACCGTATACAATATATAGGAATATATAAAGAGAATTAAATCTTACCTTGAAGACCTACTCCTTCGTTTATTTAAGCTTTTATTCTGATTTCGAACCACCAACTCGCTATGTCCCTCGATCCAGCAACTGGGTGTAGGCACATCACAACCTTCAAAAGGTTGTATAGAGGTAGAAGAAATAAAAGAAACAACCTTTGTTTTCTTTTTGGTGAGTTCAGCCACCCTTGATGGAGAAGAAGAAGAAAAACGATTTTTCTTTTCGTTTCTTCTTGTGGTCGTACCTCTCTTTTCATTTTAGGGTTAGGTTTATATATTTAAAAGAATAATTAGTATTTAAGTGTCATAGGTAAAGTAGATATTTAAACTAGATCACAACTAACTAGCTACTTATATGTACATTTAGACATCTTAATAACTAGGATTGTAAGATTGCATTTTTATCATACTAGTTAAGCATATTGTGTGTTGTCATGCACATTATAGCATAAATGACATTGTTACATGTTTAGACAATGATTCTCTTCATTGAGTCCAAGTCTTGTGGCTACATGTGGTAGTCGCACAAGCATTGTCGAAACTCACTTTTAAAGTCTTGTGGGTATAATAGTTTATTGGGTTAATATCACTGATACTCCCTATACTTATAGCGCAGTTGTATAGTGTTCTCTGAATTTTTTTCTTAGCACTTAATCCCCTAAACTTCCATAAATTTACAAAAACTAACATAAGTGAAACGGACTTCAGGGACAAATTACATTTACATACCCTGAATATATTAATAATTGTAATAAAGCTAGAAAAATATAATAATATCATATTAATACCCTTTGACCTGTTTGACTAATATCCAAAAAAATCAAAATAAAAATATTAATAACTTTAATTATTTTAAAAAATTAATTAATAATAATAATAATAATAATAATAATAATAAACTTTGAAAATAATAATAATAATAATATAAATGAACTTTTAAAAGTAAAAATTATAATATATTAACAATAATAATAAATAAAAAATAAATTAAAAATATATGGAACCTAGATTTTTAAATTCCAATAAACAATTAAACTACCCATAATTCCAGTTAAACAAAAATGAATTAAACTACCAATATTTTTAATTTATTTTTCTTTATTATTATTGTTAATATATTATAATATATGGAACCCAAAATTTTAAATTTCAATTAAAATTAAAATTAATATATAAAATATAAAATATAAAAACTAATTAAAATATAAAATTAAACAAAACAAACATAATTTCTCTCTCTCACGATCTCTCTTCTCTTTCTCTCATCTCCTTCTGAATTAAAAAAAATCTCTTTTTTCTCTCTCCGATCTCTCTTCTCTCTCATCTCAACATCTTCATCTTCATCTTCATCTTCATTGATCACTTTCTCTCTTCTCTTCATCTTCGTCGTCGTCAATTTGGTATAGGTGTGGGAGTTCTCTAGGTTTGACTAGGTGGGAGTGGACTAGGTGGGGCTCGTTTGGGTATGAGGTTGGGTTGGAGTGTTGGTTCGAACCCAGATTTGGGTTCGATTCTAGGTAGGATCGAACTAGGTGTTTGTGTGTGAGAGAGTTGATGTTGGTGGTTGATTTTAGGGTTTGTTATTTTAGGGCTTGTGTTTGTATTTGGTTTTAGATTTCGAGCAGAATTACTCTGGTTCTATTACTGGGTTTGATTTTTGATTTTTTTTGTTTGATTTGTATTTTCGATTCTATGCGTTTGAATTTTTTTCTAGGTTGATTTTTTTTTGGGTTTGATTTTTTTTTCCTAGGTTTACGATTTTGGTTTAGTTTGATTTTCATTTGGTTTGATTTAGATTGGGTTTGCGATTATGGTGTGATTTTGGTTTTCATTTGATATCGATCGATGATTGTGAGATGGTGTTGTTCGACGATGGTGATGAACAACGATAATGATGGTGATGATAAATGATGATGGTCTTTTTTTAAAATTCCTACATTTTTTAAATTTAAAAAAAAAAAAAGATTCGGTGGATCTCCATCGTCCATCACATGAGATGGATGGTCTGGATCTTCACATAATCCTTTTTTAAAATTTAATTGATTTATTACTAATAATAATAATAATTTTTATATATATATATATATTTTTATTTTTATTTTATTTTATCTATTTTTTTATATTTTTTATTTATTTAATTATAAAATTGCAGTATTGCCCTTCACTAGAAACCTTCATTAAGGGTATTTTAATCATTTTACTTCCTGACAATGGCAGTTTGTTTAATTGGAATTATGTAGTTTAATTGGAATTATGTAGTTTAATTGTTTGATTGGAATTTGAAAATCTAGGTTTCATATATTTTTAATTTCATTTTTCTTTATTATTATTGTTAATATATTATTATTTTTATTTTTAAAAGTTCATTAATATCATTATTATTAATATTTTTATTTTGATTTTTTTGGATATTAGTCAAACGTGTCAAAGGATATTAGTATGATATCATTATATTTTTCCAGCTTTAATGAATTATTCATATATTCAGGGTATGTAAGTGTAATTTGTCACTAACGTCCGTTTTACTTCTATCAGTTTTTGTAAATTTATGAAAGTTCGGAGGGTTAAATCTCAAGAAAAAATAAATTAGAGGATACTATACAACTGCGCTATAAGTATAAGGGGTATCGGTGCTATTAACCCTAGTTTATTTTACAAGCCTTGAGAAGAGCGACTAGGATGCCGACTTAAACCGTAAACAAATATTGAATTAGTTGAGTTTCTCTGACTAAGTGATTAGTGATGGGTATATTTTATATTATATTTATAACCTTTAATTTAGATTTGTTAGATACTTGACTTATTTTTATTTAATTATAGTTATTTTTGTATTTCCGGTAGTGAAATTGCGTAGAATCCGAAAAATAATTTAAGGTAAGAAGGCATATGCTCAAAGATCCAATTCCAGCCCAAGTTAAAGAAAATAATAATAATAAAAGAGAGACCAAAGTTGTGCACGTGGGCATATTCTGACTTGGTCACAAAGTCTTGACCCGCCTAGCAAAAAAAGAAAGTAAAAGGAATAAAAAAAAAATTACTTTCCTATTTGGGGATTTTGAAGTAAACGACTTTGTGAGAGACATAAAAGCTCTCCTATGCGCCGAATTGAGGGTGAGTTCTGCGGAGTCGGCTGTTGTGTGTAGCGGCGGAGAATAGTTTCGACGTTGAAGATTACTTCTGACGTATCTTCCGGGTTCTATTATTATTTTATTTTTTAGTTTTTCTAATTTTATTTGTATAAGTATAAACGATGAAATCATATGTTAAGGAATACTTTCCAGATATTTTTATTAATTCTCAATAATTGTTTTTCAATATTTATAGTTTTCGTTTCTATTGAATTTTAAATATAAAACCCTTTTATCTTTAATACATATATTTTTTTATAGTTAGGTATATATTTTAATCAATAATTGGTTTCATATTATCAATTTAATTTCTTTGATTACTTGTTTTTCATTAGTTTGAATACATAGAATGCTTATATGTTGTATTTTAAAGAGAAAGAAAATCAATTTACGATTTTGATTAATGTGCTTATCGTTCATTTTATAGGTAGACAATAAATTGATTATTAATTGTCACTCTAATTTAGAGAATTGATAAATTATCAGAAAGTTATGAAATGATATAGTGATAGATTATGAAACCTTAGTATTCTTTAATTGATTGCTTTTGACCTTATTTGCTTTTAGTTTAATTTAATTTTAGTTTTAATTTATCACAATCGGTTAACTAAGTTATGATTAAATTACATTTAGATTCGATTAGTTTTTCATCAATCCTTATGGTATCTACTGCGTACTCATATTAACTATTGTACAATAGATTGATGCGCTTATATGTAAATATTTTAAAATTCAGCACATGTTTTTGGTACCGCTATTGGGAATTGATTGAAAAATTGGTTTAATCTAGATTAATTTGTTTTTTGCACTAGTTTAGGTTTTATTTTTATTGCTTGAAGAAAAAAAAATACAGTTAGCGTTGTCTTTATTTTTGTTGTCTTGTTATTGTTAGTATTTTTATTTTTGAGTTTGTGTAAGATCGTTTAGGTTAGAGTTACTGTTTTTGAATATATATATATATATATATATAATTTTTTACTTCTCAAAAATAATAATACTAACAATAATCAGACAACAAAAATAAAGACTTTTTTTTTCACTTTTTTCTTCAAACAATAAAAATAAAACCTAAACTATAACTAGTGGAAGAATCAAATTAATCTAGATTAAATTAATTTTTCAATCAATCCCCGACAGTCAAAAACTTATGCTGAATTTTAAAATATTTACTCGCAAGCGCACGGTCTATTGTGGTTAATACGAGTACGAAGTCGATCCCACGGGATCGATGAAAAACAAATCGAATCTAAATATAATTTAATCTTAACATAGTTAACCGAATATGATGAATTAAAACTAAAATTAAACTAAACTAAAAGCAAATAGGTCAAAAGCAATCAATTAAAGAATACTAAGGTTTCATAATCCACCACCTCTAACTATCGTATAACAACCAGTGAAACTTTCTTTCGTTACTCCTTTGAGTAAAAGCTTGCGTGGAGTTGAGCGGCGTTATCATACACGCAAGTTCTCGAAGGAGCTTGAGCTTCCGTCAAGTTGACCTCCATCATAGACAGGAAGTTCGAAAGAAGACAAGACGGCACTGGCTGTTCAATGCGCTTAATTGATTCGTGAGGGCTTGTACTCGTAAGCTTGGGGCAGGCGGATACCGACCTGCTCGTTTCTTGAAAGCGCATTGAACGTTGACCTGGTAGCGGACGAGGAGTGGTGACCTCTATAAATCCGTGTATCAGCAACATGTTATACTCGATCGACAAACGCCATACCGCTTGGAACGTATGTAGGAAAAGCTTGAGTAAATTTGCTTCAGTGGAATGACTTCTAAAAATGTCAAATTTTTAGAAGACGTAGCGAGGTATCGTCGGAGGAGGGGGAACCCCCTCTTCCCCGAGCCCCATCTTCCCCGAAATTGCTCAAGATCAATTTCTCCATACCCTAGGGGATATCATAACTTCCTGGTAATTTATCAATTCCCCAAATCATAATGACAATTAAAAATAATTTTTTGTCTGCCCATGAATTTAACGATAAGCACATTAATCAAAATCTTAAATTGGTTTTCTTTCGCTTTAAAATACAATTCCTAAATATTCTATGTATCCAAATTAATGAAAAACAAATAATCAAAGAAATTATACTTGATATTATGAAACCAAGCATTGATTAAAATATATTCTTGACTATCAAGAATATATATGATATAAGAGATCAAAAGCTTTTATATTTAAAAATCAATAGAAACGAAAACCATAAATATTGAAGAACAATAAATGGAAGTAATAAAAGTACCTGAAAATTATTTCATAACACAAGGTTTCATTGTCTATCCTAGTACAAATAAAATTATAACCCTCACAAAGTTGGTTTCTTCAAAAGCCCCTAATAGGAAAGTCTATTTTTTATTCCTTTTATTTTCCTCTTTTACCGGGCGGGTCAAGACTTTGTGACCAAGTCAGAAGCCTATAGACATGACCGCGTTCAGTTCCACAGTAATCGAACATGAACCGACCCTCCCAAAACCAGACCGTAACCAGAAATCTGATTCTAGAATTGGAACCAAAACGAAAAATGGAATCATAAGGTTCCGGCTTCGGTTCTCCAATTCCAAAAATCGGAGTGGAACTGGCAGTTCTTACCTGGTTTTGGAACCGGTGGTTCCATTTTTTTTTTTTTTTTACATATCTAAATCTGAAAAAAAATAATCAAAAACATAACAAACCTCCATCAATAAACCAAATACCACGCCACCACTCCAAACCAGTCAAACAGACAAACACACACATCCATCGACAAACACTCACACATATCTACCACACCGGTCAAACACACACACACCACTACAAACCTAAACCTAAACCTAAGAAGCTGATGAAGACGAAGAAGAAAGAAGAAGATGGTGAAATTTGAATATAGTTTTTTATTTGAATCTGGTTGAGACTTGAGAGGAGAGAAAATGTTTGGATATTGGAGTGGTGGTGATGATGGCCGATTCACGGGTGGTGGTCGGTGGGTCAGAAGTTGCCAACGAGGAGTATAGGAGATCGAGAGAGAGAGAGAGAGAGAGAGAGAGAGAGAGAGAGACGATAATCTAATGAAGTATGAACCGATGAAGGTGATTAAGGATTGAGCACTTAGGGTTGGGTCACGTGGGTGAGTAGGTGTAGCTAGGTGATTGTGTTTTTTTTTTTTTTAAATCGAACCGGACAAAACTGTCGGAATAGAAAATCGAAACAGCTGGTTCGAAACCGAGGACCGAAACCGAACCGGACGGGGGGTATGTCTATATGCCCACTGCACACCATTTGTCTCTTTTTTTTTTTTTGACCGGAGCCTTTGACTTGGGCTTGAATTGGATCTTTGAGCATGTGCCTCCTTGCCTAAAATTGATTATTTTCTAGATTCCTGTAATTTCACCTAAAACACAAAAGTAGATGTAATTAAATAAAAATAAATAAATCAAGTAGCTAATAAATCTAAATTAAGGGTTATAAAGATGATATAAAATAAGTCTATCAATTAGCGAGGCTAGTCTCATGGGTTTTTCCTTGTCGTCCCATGAAAAAAATCAAGTGTTCATTTTATTTTGTACACTTGATTTTTATTGATTGTTGTTTTGCGTTTTTTATACTAATCTTGACTAATCAAAAAGTTGATAATTAATCGATTAACAACTCATTCATCTATGAGTTGTTTAGACACAAATTAGGTTTAGTTTCAGGGTAATCCTATTAAGTTTGTCACATCAGTAAAAGTTTACAAGTTATGTTATGTATTTTTTTAATGTTATTTTTATTTGAATTAAATAGTAATGTTTGAATAATTTATTTGATCTTATTTATTTTAAATTATAGTTTTTATATATTAAGAACGACTTTATATTAATTCGATCCTAAGATCATATCTGATTGAAGTATTTTACAATCAGATCGGATCGGATTCGGATGGGTGGCAATAGTGGGTAGGCCTTTGTAAACTTGTGATATGAAAAAGGGTAATAACGTAACACTTGAATTAATGTTAAGTATGTGGACAATAAGAAGCCATGATAGATAACATGGATTGACTGTCCTCCAGACCCCATATATAAAGAAACCTTTTAACACTATTATCTGAATATAATACCTTTTTAGATTCTACCACCATGGCTGTGAGGTTGAGCATGTTTAAGCTGGTTTTTGCATTGATGAGTCTATTCTCAGTCTCCACTCATTCATCAATTGCAACAGACAAGGACGCCTTACAGATTTACCCACCCACATGCACCAGAATTGAGTGCCCAAATTTCAAAACAATTCATGTGGGCAATGGCTTCGAAATTCGAAGATACAACTCATCTGTCTGGATCACTACTTCTCCTATTCAAGATATTTCTCTTGTTCAAGCCACCAGAACTGGCTTCCTCCGGTATGATTCTCTCTATTCTCAATTATTATTATTATTATTTTATTTATTTATTCATATTGTATTTGATCCAGAGTCCTGGGTTCGACTCTCTTCACATGTATTTATTTCTGTATTTTATGCTGCAATCCATATCACTATTTAGAGCCCGTCGTGCTTAAATAGCTGCCTTTGTATTTATTCTGCGATATTTATTTCTATTTAGATTCTGTGTTAGATGCTAAAAAAGATGTATTCGAGCGAGCCGTAGTTCTGACAAAGTGCTTAAATACTATCGTTACGGGTAAAATCCGTTGATCAATCTTTTGGATCCGATGGAAATTGCAGATTATTTGATTACATTCAAGGGAAGAACAAGTACAAGCAAACGATAGAGATGACAGGTCCAGTGATAACCGAAATATTACCAAGCGACGGACCTTTCTGCGAATCGACATTCAACGTAAGCTTTTACGTGCCGAAAGAGAACCAAGCAGACCCACCTCCAGCGGAAGGCCTGCAAGTGCAGCGGTGGAAACCAAGGTATTTGGCGGCGAGACAATTCAGTGGATTCGTGGAGGACTCGAGTGTGGGTAAAGAAGCAGCGGCCTTGAAATCGAGTCTGGAAGGGACTGTTTGGGGCGATGCAATCCAGAAAAATGTGGGAGATGGAGTGTATACGGTGGCGCAGTATAACTCTCCCTTTGAATTTGAGAATAGAGTGAATGAGATTTGGATGATGTTTCACGTGGAAGACCTTTCATTTTCTGCTTTGTAAATGCTTTTTGCTATTATTACTCTACGTACTCTTCAATAAAATATTAAAATTAAATAAATACTCTCTCTTTACCTCTTTCATTGAAAGCAGATTAACGACTCTCCACCATGGAGATCTAAAGTTTTAAAAACGTTTTTTTTTTCCTTCTCTTTACTTAGGGGTATTTTTGTCTTTTTATATATTTTTAGACCGTCCTGAGGTAAGTCAGTGGATGTGGATCACCGTATCCTGGAATCAAGGTTATAGCGACCAAACATTTCACAATTGTCATCTTCCTCACACTATTTTGTCTTCCGATTTTCATTTTGTTTCCAAAATCAAACAAATCTATCCACAAAATTAAACAAGCACATCATAAACACCACGATCATGTTTCAATTTGTTACAAAAACTTCCAAATCCCTTGCTTTAAATATTAGGGTTCAATAATATTATGTGTTGAATGTCAACCGCCCAATTCATTACTAATCAACCCTATCAAATCAAACACTGAAAAATTGTTCAAGTGGAATAAATCTAACCCTCCAAATTCAAAAACGAATTTTGGGGTGGTTGATGGTTTCATTCCAAGGAAAGGGCAATTTGGAAATATAGGGACGATTAGATTTATTTTATTTTATTTTATTTTTCAGATGATAAATATGCAAATTGCTTTCTCTAAGCCTCTAAGGGATAACTTTGCTAAAATCCCTTGAATATATTGTTTTTTGAAAAAGAATCTAAAATCATATTAATCCAAACCAAACGGAACAAAAACAATCATGTTCTTCAATTTTGTTAAACATATTAATGCGGCTCTAAAATTAAAACAAAATATTTCACAACTCAATTTGATTTTAACCGAATCGAACCATGCCTACCCTAAAATATTACTTCGAAATGCTAAAATGTTTTGCCCTTGTTCTACATCTTACCTCGTTGATTATTACGAGGACTTCTCTGATAAGGGGAATTTTTTTCAAGTGAAGATACATAGCCAAAGGAAAATGCAAGCACTTTACAATTTTATAACAATAATTTTAACAGATAACAATGTTCCTTCCATGGGTGGTTCTAATATGGTACACATGTCCCTATCAACAAACTATTGAGAGTCACCCATTCTACTTCTAACTTACTAATTTTCCTATTCAATTAGATGGAATCACAATCAACTGAAGTTCACAATACCACAAGTCCGATCAAGACTGTACTTTTGGTTACTTCTAAATTTCACAGGCACACCACAGTTGCCATTAGAAGAGAATTCAGTTGGTGAATCACTGACCTGCCTTAAACTCTTTTCTCGCTGTACACTGTTCTGAAAGTGGGCTGATGGGTACGACTCTATTACATAGCCCTTCTTCTCTGAAATGAATCTAGTGTGTGGCCTACTATTTGAAAATGTCCGACAGCAAACAGTCTCGAGACTGGCAGATTCAGGAGCATATTTAGTGTTAAAATCTGAGAGCGGATCTACATTGCACGTATCAGCATAATCTACGGTGCTGAAAGAATCTCTAGTACTCTCGGTTGTGAATGAAGCCTCATCCGAGCTTGTAAAAAGGGACCAATCACTTGAGATGGCATCAGAAGACTCCACACTTACTGGCTCAATGCGTCTTTCTGATACTCCCTGTATATTTTTGTTTGCTCTTCCTCTAAGAATGCCTTTAGAGGTTTGTTCAGTAAAGCTGGAAACAATCTCTGGTCTAACACCAGATAATGACTTTGGGGCAACAAAATTGCTTCCCAGATTGCTTTGTCCTTGTCTTGATGACTTATGAGATTTAGGCACGGAATGCCTTGCAGAGGCTGGAACCTGGTGACGCATAGCTTTTCCAGCTAACACTCTCTGAGGGCGGGGGCAGGACCTACGAAATTAATAACTTTCAGACCAGAAGTAAAAACAATAAACAGGGAACACAAAATAGGTATGAAATACATAAACTCAGACAGAGGGGGTACAAACAACAATGAAAACATTCACTGGATTCATTTTAAAAAGAATCTTGACATAAGCAACAGATTTAACATACATCGACTTAAACATAATCAAAATTAATATGAAATCAAATATAAAAAGACATGTACTGAGAACAGAACACTGTAACAAGTATTTGGTGACCAGCAATCTGAAGGAAGATCAACATATATCTGCTACTAAGAAAACAAATTTAAAAGAGTCATATTACAGATAATTGGGAATATTTCCAAATGATAGCTGCTAACAGAGAGTATAAGAATAATATACACCAAAGAGATAGGCGGAACAGAGAATTGAGTTGTCTTTCATTCATCCAATAGTACAAGAATTTATGGTACTAGACCAAGAGAAGAAAAAGGAAGCAGGATCGAATTATAATAAATACTCAAGCAATAGCTAATTGATAGCTAGCTTTAAAAAATAGCAATTTATTTAAAGGATGAAATGGTAAAAGTGAGCAGCATTTAGCAATGAATTGTTCTACCTCATGTAAAATAGAATATATGCCCCTTCTGACATCACTTGGCTCATTGGCACTGGATGAACCTGTAAAAAGCATAATCGGACCTTAGAATTCCAATTTACGGAAAGCAAAACAAAGTACCCAATGAAGATTACGAATTCTATCCAGATCAATCAATCTTATTAAACCTAAATATTGCACAAATTGAAATCATTTTGGTTAACATAAATTGCATGGAAATAAAAGCATTAAATATTAGGATTTCGCATCAACATTACATATCCATAAGCAAAAACATCAATAATTGTCAATTTTGACATAAGAACTAAAAATGGTATAACTTTAATTAATCATATCTTAATATGAATGATTCAAGACAATCCTAGCTCAACTAGGGCTTCTCACAAGCTCGGTCTGACATTTACATTTGAACACAAATAATAGTCGCATACCATATATTCTCATGATTTTCACTGAATATGGTTGATAGGAAACTTTCCATTCCATACTTTTAATACATAAACTAACAAATTTAATGGTACAATAAGTGACATGCATGAATTGTTTAATTGATTTGAACTTCATACAGTCATCGTCACAGGCAAGAAATCAATTGTTGGATGAGTTTATAGATGTAAAATTTGATGAGATGTCTGTCAAGTTTTAGCATTTCAGCACATTTAAGTTTGATTGTAATTGTTTGAACTTTGAAGACAGTTTAAAAATGTTTGAAGACCATCTTGATCTGCTTCTTTACCCAAGCTGATACAAACTAAGGTTGTTAAGCTTAGATTTGGTGGATCTGTTGAGGTGCCTAATAGGAGAACAACTGGGAAGTTGAAACTTATTGTTCTTAAAAGTTGAAACTTATTGTTCTTAAAAGCCGAATTCAATGCCAGTAATTTGGTCAACGAATCTATCAGTATGTGCTTAGGTTGTTCATGGCCAACACATTAATATCTTCAGAATTACCTCCTGATTTTCATCTTACTAGTCAGGACCTTCACCCTTGACATTTTTATTTAAGTGCAAATTCGATGAAAAAAATATAAAATTACAGTAGAAAAATGATAATCATAAACTAGCTATTAATATGCATCATAGAAATTGATAGTTTACAAAGGGAGACTATGCTGTTGCATTTCCCTAAGCATTTTCCTACAAACTCTTCATCAAAATTACCTGTTTACATAAAAAAATATGTCGCACCCTCTATTTTCTTTTTCTTTTTCTATTCTATTCTATTCGAAGGTTATTAGTTTGTTCTTAAACCCCATCGTCCTACTTGTTTGATCCAGTGGATGAGACAACAAATATCTTTATTGATAAACTAATAATTTCCACATAGGATAGATTTTAACCCTTTAACCAAAACCGACCAAATTGAGATGATACTTAGAAAGTGAAGAGAACGATAGATAATAAGGGCAACAAAAAAAAAAGGTTCTGTAGCTCCCTCATTTTCCTCAATATGTAAGATAATAAAGAAAAATAACTCTTACAAAATATATCTAAAGAAAGTTTGAAAATTGCAATAATTTGAATTAAAAGAAGAAATATGGTAGTTCAAAAAATAAAAAGGAAAAAGAAATATGATAACCATAATTATAACCAATTATGTTTGAGAGTAACGATATAAGTTAAGTATTAAACTTAAATATTAATGTCTAGACTCTTACCTATCAGTTTAAAGTTTTGGGTTGAGTGGTTATTAACACGGCTTCCAAACATATTTGATTGAGAGATATCCACCGTATTACTTAATTTATAATTACTGCATAGCACAGTGATTGGTAGTGTTAAAGCTTGAATGATATCAGATCCTTACCTATCAGCTAGGGTGATTACTAACCATAAGCAATAAGTTTTATCATAAAAAATATATTAGTAATGCAAAGCTTCCCAATTTTTTTCCCAAATCATGATGACAGGTGAATTATCAACATCACATCCCTCACCACATACACTCATGATTTACAAGATATGGACAACTCACATGCCAACATTATTTGGGAAACCCAAAAAATTTGGGAAGCCTAACATTACTCAAAATATATACATATTAGAGTATTTTGAAATCTTGACATCTTTAATGTACATAATTAACAGGGCATTCTTATTATACTAATACAAAACATTTTAATAGTTTACGTCTATATTAAAAAATGTTTTTTAATAATACTTATATGCTATTAACTGTTGAGACTTTCATTGTATTTTGAGTAATAATGGTCCAAGCATCAAAATTCTTAATATATCCAATAACAGGGAGCTCTAAGTCTTAATAGAAATGTTGAAGGAATGAACAGTCCAAAGATAAATGAAGGATCCATAGATTTCCTAACATGAAATGCCTGACAGAAGACAGAGGGAACAATTCAACTACATGAAAACTAAATATATCTGGTTCATAGGTTGTCAACTTTCCTACAAAACAGCAGATAAACAACAAAGAAAAAACCTCCATTGAGTAGTTGTACAGTAAAACATCATGAAGGCATCATTTCCAAATCCATTTATCATATGCAAACAGTTACCTCAAATTCCCTTAAGCCGTTACACAATCAAGAGACATTTACCTCAGTGTCATCTATCATGAACCAACTGCCCTGCATATCTTTTACGTAAGACACATAATGTCCAGAAAAGGATGCATTCTGCGTATCCACATGTACAACGACAGCATAAAGGATGTAAAGTGGAGGAATGTCGCCTGCTCCGGTCATAAATGGAATCATATCCAGCAACTCAGGGAAAGAGATACATTTATTTAATTTTCCATATCTTCCTTCCTGATGAAGCAAAAGCCACAATTGCAAATTCCAACAAATTAGATAATGACAAACCTAAAATTTGTGAAAGACTATTAAAAAACATTCAGCGACATCAATTGGCTCTTGGTGGACTGTGCTTATAACGAGGCAGAAAGACATAAAATCACTACCAATAACAGAGTAACATGCAAAAAGACCTGGCTCTCATCAATAAAGCAAGATGATACCTGGAATCTTTTCAAGACAATTGTCAGGATGTTTGGTGCTTCATGTATGCTCAACTGCTTCCTGGCTCGAACATATGTGGCACACCTTTGTCGAGTTGCAAATAGAGTAAATTATCATAAAAGTTTAAATCGTTCAACCTAAGAAGATATATATACGCTTCAACAATATTATCAAACCTTCCACATCTGTACATGTTTTCACCATCCAAATCTTCGGAGGTGGTAAACTGAGTAAGTGCATCTTCCAGTGACTCAACCCAACCAAATATCTCTAACGTAAGATCCATAATGTTTTCATATCTCTCTGACTCATGATAACAACTCAGACATTTGACCTGATTGCATTGAAATGGACTTAGTAATCATTGTCAATAAAAGAATATAAATAAATATTAAATTGCAAACACAGGAAACTGAAGATATATCAGACCAATATGGATGCTAAGGTTTGAACAGATTTAGTGAGCACCAATACCTTTGACTTGAGACGACCACCAAATGTTTGTTGTATGAATGTTGTTTCTTGCAATCTCGGGTCAACTTTTCTCTCACCACCTAGTCCCTCCAAGCATATGGATTGCATCGATGCCACCAGAAGCCTGGATTAAGACAACACTGATATATGAAATTGAACCTTTGGAAAGGAGAAAATTGAACTATGGAAGTTAGTTATATTCAGAATTCAAATTGTAAACGTGCAAAAGCAAGGTACCAAAGTTGAATCAGTTATGGGTGGGCATCAACCCGACCCAACCCACTTTGGTCAGGTTGGGTTGGGTTAGCCTTGAGATTGGGTTGAGTTGCATTATATGGAATTTAACGCAAGCAACCCGTCCAACCAAACCAACCCGAAAAAAGAAGAAGAAGTTGGTATTGTTTGCATTCCACTAGTTATATCATGAATTTGAATTTTTATTTAATGCTTATCGAAGTTAAACATTTTGGATGATATGTTAAATAAAATTGTTTTTTTGGGTTTTTTAAGTCCATCCCAACTGAACACAATAAAAAATTGGGTTGAGTTGCGATTTATATTGGGCTGGAAAAAGGCTAATCCAACCTAACCTGGACTGAAAACGCCCACCCATAAAGCCAGTATCCCAAACAAACCAACCCCAACCCCCCCGACAAGGAGCTTTTGGTACACAATCAGGGGGCTTCCTTGCTAAATTTTAAAACTTTAAGGTTGCTTTTAACATATATTAGGGAGTTTCCATCTAGGTTTGATTTGAAAACGGACAAAGGACAAAACACGGGATTCTCCCAATTAAAAAATATATATAAAAGATCAACTAGTAGATCTAGAAAAACCTTAAAAATTCATGTGCATCTTCCTGACTTCCATCTCCTATCTGACAATTAACACCTCGCATATGCAAAAGAATTCTGCGAGGAGACAAAGGGCCTCCACTTTCTCTTAACATCGTTACATGTTGCTCAAGTTCACACATGAGACACCAATCATTCCTGCAACCTATCATCCGTTGAATAGATAAATCACATATGTGCCCAACAAAATACTACTGTTTATATGCCAAAACTCACAATGATAGAAAATGAGTAAACATAAGTACAGGCTCTTGAATGTGATCTATCGAGCAAGTAGATGATGAGAGGCTTTGTGCAGGTTAAACACTGCAAGACAGCATTAGCATAGCAACTGCAAAATAAAAGTTATAATCATTAAATTGTATAGAAGATGCTTAAAGGAACATGAGCCACTTAAACATATTTTACGAGCATAAACAGAAGCTATACTAGTCCTGTGGGTTACTTGACAGCAGCATTGCATCTACAAGCATATCTGTTGTGATTATACAAACATAATTTTATTGATAAAAGAAAGTATAATGAACAATCGGTCCAGTTTGACTACTAAAGAGAGCATATTATGGTTATCAGGTTGACATATGGACTATATACTAATCCTGTGTATTGCCTGACAGCAGCTTTACATCTACAAGCAAATTTGTTTAGATCGGAAACAAACAACATTTTATTGCAAAAAGAAGGCATACAATAGTGGTCTTTCTCATTAAAACAGCAGTCCATTTTGGCTACCAAAGAAAGCCTGTTATGGACATTCTCATCAAACTATTTGTCTTCACAATCGTCATATAAAAAATAAACCTTCAGAACTGAGATCGGAAAATAAGAAAAAAGAAGCTAGTATAAGCATTCATCTATAGAACAGTGTGTACTAGCTCTTATACAATTTACAGAAGAGAAAACGCAATACAATATGGAGAATGGGTGGGATTCCAAATTTAAAAATTTCACTTCAATGCCCTTGGAAACTTATATACAAGTTTATGGCAATTTTTCCAAAATAAAGTTTAATATACACTTTTGGCAAGATATTTTGACCAGGCCATTTTCTTAGTCTTCTTTGTACCCTCCTTTTTATATGCTGTGTTTTAGCCATAATCCCATGATTTCAACTTGTTTGAACTGTTCTTTTACATCAATGGGATGGAATTTTAATTTCTAAAGGAATTTGGATGCAAGAGAACTTGAAGATAATTCTCCTCTTCTATTATTGGTGGAGAGAGTATCAATAAATCCTCTGATTGAGTATGGAAGAGTGCAGCGGATTTTTTGGACCATTTTCTTGTAATTCTTTTCATCAATTGATTGGTTTTTGATCCTTCAAACTGATTTGTGAACCCCCATCGGGTAATTTGGAAGGAAAAGGTTTCAACTAAAATTAAGATTCTTATATGCTCAATAGGTCATGGGAAAGTTAAAAATATATGATGTTTTACAAATAAAAAACCAAATGCCAATCTCTCTCCCACTTGGTGTTCTACATGTAAAAACAATGCCGAGCCTTTTGATCATTAGTTTCTTTCATATATTACAATCAAAATTATAGAATGATTTTTTTCTAAATGGGTCTTTCCTTTAGCATGTGCATGTTTCTTTATACCTACTCTTGTTCATTTAGGAGATGAAAGTACAGCTGCAGTTTATGGTGATTAAAGGGTCAATCAAGATGGATAGAAGAATAATTTAAATCATGAGGAAGATTGTTTCTAGCTTTGGGATAAGGTTCATCATTTAGCTTCATTCTAGGCATCAACTACCAATGAATTTAAGGATAAATAGCTTATTTTTATTCGACTAGATTGGGATGATTTTATATTCTTGGCAATGTGTAGTTGATATTTTGTACTTAAGGTGTACTGCTGGTTGACCTGATTGTATTTCTTCTTCACTTACATGACTACCACTTGCTCCTATCATGAAATATTGAGACCATTTCAGTTCACATTCTAACTGCACATGCCAATCAATAAACTTATACATGTTAAGTTTCTAATCTAAACATACTAATCAAAATATCTTTGTTTCATTGATTGAGATTCCATTCCTCATTTATGACCAGATAGTAAAAGGCAAAATCAATACCTGTTCCCACAATTTAGAAGTCCCCTGGGAGATAGGTCAAACATTTCACACCGAAAGAACTTGACAAATTCTTCATAAGGAAACAGCATCTATGACAGTAAAATAACAAAACCCAAATGTAAGATGCTCTCAACAGAGTATATTAATATAATTAATACAGGATGGAGACCAGTTGTATTCGTATATTACTATACATAATAGGGAACCGACCTGTATCTTCATATGCTGATCAAGCCAAACTTCTTGGACATCAGGTCTGAGTTCGGTTGACTTCCTTAAACCCATCATCTTCATGATTCCTATCCGTGCAATCCCATTGCTTCCATTTGGCAAAATAGTATCTTGCCTTCTTGCAACTTCTGCAACATAAATATAAAATTAGAGAAACTGGGAGGTACAGATATAGAGTGATAATCCTAATAACCTACTCGATATATCTGCACCTGGTCCCTTCATCTCTTTCTCTGGGCATGATTGTTCACCAACCACTTGCAAGCACGGTTGTTCTCTATCTATTCTCATGCATGATTTTGGCAACTTAGAAAATCTGGTCCCCGGGGGATTTTGCGCAAATTTTGCATTTATACTTCCATTGACTGCTGCCCTTTCAGGATGACAGTTACATTCTACAATTGCATCATCAAATTTACATTTAAGCAATCTGTCATTTTCATGTGCATTTGTCCCATATTTTGCTGAACATGATGAGCTTGAAGATCCAGAACTGCTTCTAGAGCTGATGAAATTGTGTTTTTTCAAAGATTCTTCAGCTGATACAACAGAGTCACTCCTTCTAGACTGCAGTAAAAGTTTAGCATAATTATTTGAAATTGCACGATGATTGCAAAAGACATATGGATAGGAAATAACAACTGTAAGCACCTTATGCCTTGTAAGAGCCTTTTTTGTTGAAAAATTATTAGAAGAGGTTGAATTGGTAACGCAAGTTCTTGGAATTTCTTCATGAGAATCACTTACAGTTGTATCTTCTCTTGTTAACATTTCTCTGTTGGGTTTATGGGAAACTCGGTTGTCTAAAATTCTTCTTTCAAGCATGGGCATTTGAAAAGTATCAACAGTTAAACAATCCGTGGAAGGAAAGGCACCACTGGTTAATGAATGACAATTCATAATATTTGAAGGTGGTTTCTCTTTGCCAGCCTGCTTATTATTGTACCCAAATAACTGGGAGTTCAAGCTTTCATTAAGTAAAATAGAACCTTCAACTGAGGCATCCATGGGAGATGAACTTGAGCTGATAGTCTCCAACTGCTGGCATTCTTGCTTATGAACTTCCCTCCAGTGAATTATCTGGCACCTTCCAGAACTGCACACACAAATTAGAAAAGTGATAACAAATTACAGTCAGTGTCGATGGGTGATAAATACAGCTTTGATGCATCTTCTTTTCATGATTCTTCCTAATAAATAATAAATTGTAACTAAATGAACAGGCTAAGGAAAATTATAGGTAACAATAATAATGAAAATAATTTGTCAAAAATCAATGTAACCAGTCCTTTGAAATTCCATAAAAAAAAAAAACCCTAATAAACGTTGTTAATTGAGGAAACAAGACTTGAAGTAGAGTGAACTTATTCTGGATATATTGGTTTTAAGTTTTAACAGGATTAAATGTTGGGGTGAAATTCACCTTACTGATTTCGATGGTTACATTGACTAAGATCAAAGAAACCAAGAACAAGAATTTCCAACAACACTGGACATTAAGCATGAAATTCTATTTAAAAGATAATAAGTAATGATTTCACTTTCCTTGTCATGTATTGAGTGACTTGAAAGTTCATGGGAAACTGGCAACTGTTGGCAAATCAAGTTTTTAGGAAAATTAGATTTTATTTTATTTTCTAAATCTGCATTTTCTGGTTTCCTAGTATTGTATTTATTAGTGTTATTAAGTGGATTTCTTATTTTCTAAATCTGATAACTAATTTTAGGGCAGAAAGGTAGGAATTAGTTTCCCTTTTTGTTTGTATAACTATATATAAATTTGTACAGTTTTCTCGTTCAGAAATACAAAGAAAATATTCAACTTCATGGTATCAGAGCCTGGATCTTTCCTTAGAAATTCTTTTAGTTTTTTTATTCTTGGGCCTTAATTGCCAGAGGAAAACAAAGAACTGCATGGCATTCATTGCAGACATAGTTCTCAGATTTTCCTCAATCTTATTGCTATAACTTTTTTAAAACCTGAATCTGATTAATCCTTATTGCTAGCAATGCATGTTCCTAACCACTGAAAAGGAGATACGGGAGGTTGTACGATGTACATACTCCAAAGTTCAAGATGCTGCCCAGACATATGAGATTGAGATTAAGATTAAGATCACAAGTTCACAACCACAAAACAAGGTAGCATATCTGTGATTGAATGTTATAATACTATGAAGGGGTTATGACTGGAGTTAGATCATTATCAAAATTTTAAGATGAAGTGTAGCGAAGATGTTGCAATGTTACAAAAGTTTGTGGAGAGAGAATTTGAGAATTCTTGGCTGGTCTCAATATGGAGTTTGACCAAGTTCATGTCCAGGTCCTTAGAAAGGAATCTTTACCATCTTTGGATGAGGTATTTCAACAATAAAGGCTGACACAAGAGTAATAACACTGGCCATAGCTAATGTTTAAGATACTTCTTGTTCTTCATTCAACGTAGTTGCGAGTGTGTGAGATAACTTCTTTGTACAATTTGGGAAATGTTGCTTCGTGGACTGTTTTTCTAGAGATTGCTTTGGTATAGTTTCTTATTATTTTTCCTAAAAGCCTCTTTTTCAGTGGCTTTAGTGGACTACGTCATTCTCTTGTACTCGGTTTTATCAATAAAATGTCTATATATATATATAAATTCTCACGGCATCCTGGACATAACTTATGTCCACGACAACGATTATTTCATGTTAAAGAACCACTTCTCGGACTTTAGGAGGGGTCCCAAATCTAACATTAGAGAAGTGATTCTCTAACATTATATAATCATTCAATGGGACATAACCATTATATATATATATAGAGAGAGAGAGAGAGGGAGAGAGAGAGAGAACAGTTATCAGGTGCAGGATCACTGATTCCAACCAGTTAGAATTTGTGATTCCGCACAAATATTTTGCTTGGGATTCCGTACTGGATAATTCCTATATATATAAACATACATATAGACATATAGTCATACAGAAAAAATTAAAAAGTGCCTTCGCAGCAGAAAGGAACAGAATATACCAGTATCTAACAGACTTGCATCTGGAGCAGCGAGTTTTAGATGGAGCAAAGCATCTGGCACACACATGAACTCCACTTTTTGACGTAGACACAAGAGGAATAACACTGGCCCTAGCTAATGTTTCTGCCTTAATAGATTCTTCAGCAGCCAGATGAGCTAGCAAGCTTGTTCTCTCCCTTTTCTTTGCAACCTCACTCCATTTTCCAAGTAAGATGTAAGCAACCAGAGGAAGCACAACCAAGACAAGAAATAGGGCAGGTAAATCAGCTTCCCTCGGTTCAAGCATGTCCCAACCAACAAATTCATGTCCAGTTGTCTCTCAAAACCACTACCCAGAAGATAGTCTCTTAAGCTACAAGATTCCAGTTAAATTAATATCTAGGTCAGCAACACGAATTCGCTATCCATTTAAGCCTGTCAAGGTTTCTGATTCATAACATCCATGAGAATTGCAATCAGAACAAGAAAAACTAATGTATGATTCTCAAGTATGCTTACACAATACAAAGAGAATTATCTGTTTCCAGACTTAAAATATATCAGAGAAGAATAGTAAAACTTAATAAAAAATAAGGAGTTCAACAAAATGGAAAGGCTACCACTGCAATGTGAGTCCAGAAGCTCCATCCCTTGGTAACAACCTCAGCGTTGGCTCAATTAATATACACTAGTAACAGATCATTGATGAAAGAAAAGAGCTAAGAACACTATGCATAGATTATGACCAAAAGAATATCTACTAAATATATGGTTTTCACCCCTTTACAAAGTCCATTGAGACACAGTTATTCCACATAACATAGGCAGTGCCCAGGTTCTCGCAACAGGCATTGAAGAGTATCCCTCAGAGCAATTTATGCAGATTACCCATTCATAGAAAATGTCTGAACCACTGAGCCCATTGTAAGCCCTCGAGTGACTTAAAAAGTATAAACTTTTATACATTCATTCACTCTTTTTCTTTTTCTTTTTTTCATTTTTTAGTTTTTGATCAATGCATGTATAAAATTTTATGCATACATTCATTATTAATTTATCTTATTGACCCAAGTTGGGACCAACAAAATTTATTATCTAAAGGAGATTACTAATTTATCGAGTATTAAATTAGAGAGGTTATACTATAGACTATAGTACAACCCTGAAGTCCTAAACCCTCAAAGCTGTTAACCTATCCCCTTTTCTCAAACCTCCCTCTCCAATAAACAAGACTCTAGGCATAACCAGAGTTGCCCAGAACAAAGAACAACGACACTCCAGATATGACAAGCAATAAGACTCTGAAGAAGTAACTGATTTACCTTGATAATAAAACTTATGTTTTCTCACTGACTCAACATATGTCCTTTATATCTTTCTACGACACCTAGAAACTTGAAAACATGGACATTTCATCCCTTCAAATTCAAATCGGGTTCAACAGGGACAAATAATGATATCAAAAGAAAAAAAAATAATAATCTAATAATATATCCTAGAACATACCCAATGGTAAAAAAAGTACATAATCTTTCCACATAATGTTTACCCAGAAATGCACAATGCTAAACAATTCATAAAAACAAACATTTCCAATTAAGCACGAGATTTCAAGAAACAAGGAAATATATTAAAGAGAAGAACAAAACCCAATCGAGATCAAGCATTACTAAGAAAAGAAATACAAGTTTGGTTTAGTTTGAACCACAGCAATACAACATACCTCAACAAGAAGATAATAAATCTGAGCAAAACCAAATAACACTTTCTTTCTCCTCCTCCTCCTCCTGTATTTCTTGTCACGAAAAGATTCTTTGATTCCTGAGATGGTAAGGGCACAGTTCAGTTTTTAGCTTCACTTCAGAGTTCAGACTTCTTTCACACACACTCTCTCCCTCTCTCTCTCACTTTTTAAGATTCGGTATTTTTATGTACATTTTACTCGGACCCACCACATGATACTTTTAAGAACATAGCAACGTGGCGTTATATTTTTGGTGCAAGGTGACACAATTGGACCCCACTTTTTACGAGGATTTCAGGTGTGAGGACTGACGAGAAAACAGCAACAAAATCCGACATCAACGTCTGTATAGAAAATCAAAGATACCATCCTTTTTTACACTAAAATTATATAAAGTAATATTATTGATTTTAAAAATCAATATTAAATTAAATAAAAAATTTAAATTGATATTGTCCATGTATATATATATATATAATTTTCTTTTCGATACGTACCAATATATTTATATCCGCACATGGTATGTAAATCATCGATTAAACATAAATGAATGTTGACCGAATCAAAGTAGTTAAGTGTATGTTTGGTAGAGTTTGTCTACCGGTTAAAATAGATTTTTTAATTAAAAAAGCTATTTTCAACATTTTTGGTGTCATTTAGTTGTCATTCGGTAGAGCAATTGGATGATTAAAAAAATTGTTTTACATCTATTGGAGAAACTAAGGCCCCGTCCTGTAGCTGTTTTTCAGTCCGTTTTCGTTTTTATTTTTCAAAAACGATTTCGAAAACGCGTTCGTTAACTGTTTTTCATTTTATTTTCGAAAAACAAAAAAAATATGAAAAACAAAATCAGTATTAAAAGTGAAAGATTTGAAAAACACAAAATACTTGTTTTCGTTTTTCGTTTTTCATTTTTGTTTTTCATTTTGTTTTTAACTTTTTTTATATTAAAAAAAATCTTAAACTATTAATTGTACTATTATGCGTTTGATATGACAAAATTTTAAATTACCAAAGTGCCCATCTTATATATATATTATAATTATTATTATATATATTATAATATTATTTATATAATATATATAATATTATATAATATTTTTTATATATATTATAGTATATATTTATATTAATATATATAATATTATATATATTATGATATATATATATAATATCAAATATTATATAGTTATATAGGATATAATGTCATATATTATGTATTATTATATATAAAAATATAATAATATTTCATATATAAAAAATATAATAATATATAATTATAATATATATTTTTTATTATATAATAATATATATATTATAATTATTTATTTATAATTTAAGAGTTTAGTTTTGATTAATTCATTTTTTTGAATTAATTTTTGATGTGTTACTTTTGTTTAATTTAAAAATTACAATACAAAAATTATATTGGTTAATTATTTAATCAATTTGTTTATAGTTGTAATAATATTAAATAAAATACTAAAATTGATATTTCAATTTTTGATAGTTTTCGGTTAACCTACCAGACGCGTTTTTTCTGTTTTCATTTTCAAAATACAGCTTTCAGTATTTGCTACCAGACGCGTTTTCAGAATTCGAAAATGAAACCAAAAATATTGTTTTTATTTTCATTTTCAAAAAACAGCAAATGAAAAACGCTTACAGGACGGGGCCTTAAAATTTTAAGTTTTTTCAAGTAGATCTTTTTTAACTTTTTAATAACACTAAAATATCTAATATAACTCTATCATTTAAAATAGCTTTGAATATTTTGGTAATCCTACCATTAAAAAAAACTTTTCTAATTGACAATTAAACGATCAACATCTTTCCATTAAAAACTCTATTTATAGAATGTTTACTTTAAAATATTTACTCCTTAAAGATCTACTCCTTAAATATCTATTTGAAGAAGTTCTTCCAAACGGAACCTAAATCTAATTGCTTACATACAATACACTCATATAAATACATAAGTGCGTACCAAATGGTTGTTCGGCTTTGGTTTTGTCTTGCTTTTGTTTGAGTGGGTTGTTTGTGGAGGCGTCCTATGTTGGCTTTGTTTTTGTTTTCTTTTGGCCCGGTTGTATGTCTGTTTCGTTACATTTTTTACAGCTTTTTTGGCTCGATAAATAAAGTTTAGCCGTTTAAAACATAAATAAATACATTAGTACACATCGATGAATATATATATATATATATATATATTGTTGGAAATTTAGGGTCTGAAAGAGAGAATAGTTGCAAATAAACACGGTAAGAATGCGGAAAAATGATTATAAGACTTCAAGGCTAGGAATTCAATTTTTTCAGACAATTCTCCCCTTTCCCATAAAACGGTGAGTACACAATGGGTTTGAGAATTTTGCCGTCAGGATTCAATGAAGCCTAATGATCTTAGTGTTGATTTCAAGTTATATACGACAAGAATCAATCACTTAGAACACTCTTAATAATAATCTAGATGATGTCTGAGAGAATGGAAGAAGAGAAAGAGAATTTAAAAATAGTAGAGAATTGTATGTTTTGTTGTGTTCTAAAGACAAACTATACTTGTGTATTTATAGTGGTTTCATGAATGGTTGTATCTCTTCACAACAGTTGTGTCCCTTCACAACAGTTGTGTCCTTACACTATAAGAGTTACGTCTTTACACGATAAAGGTTGTGTCTTTTCATTTTTTTAAAGTTGTGTCTTTATAATTAAAAGTTGTGTCTTTTGTAATCAGTCACAACCTTTTATTTATGAAAATTCCAACATATATATATATATATAAAGACTTTTCACATAAAAACTCTTAATATAAAATTATATATAAACTCAATTTTCATAATTTTAATCAAAATCTAAAAACTATAATACAAGTGGTGGGCTGCAACCCTGAGCCATTGGAATAGTTGCACCCACCTTGTGCCCACAAAATAAAGGATTAAAATTGTTAATTTTTTTACAAACAAAATTACTTTCTTAGATTAGAATATGGGATTATGCCCATAATTTATGTTTTAAACAAAGGGGCTCAAATATTGTTTTTAAAAAATAGGCCTTAAACTACTTGGTACTAGAGCATCTCCAAAAGTCTTCCTTAGAAACTTTCCTTATTTAAGGGTGGATGTTGTTGTAAAGGACTATTAAAGAGATTTGTATTCCAATGATACTCTCTTAAATGACTCATTTATAAAATATTATTATTTTATATAGAGCCCATTTATTTATTATTATTATTTTATATACTCACGAACTATATTTCTCCGTCATATGTGGAACCCACTTAATTTTTGGAGGCTGAAGTCACCCCTTAATTAATGGAGTGAACTCTTTTAGACTCTAATTAAGGGAGCTATTAAGGGATTCCTTGGAGTTGTAAAAATGTAGCTCCTCCCTTAATTAAGCTAAGGGGCTTGATTAAGGGATCCATTAGAAATGCTCTTATTAGATTAGATTGTAATTTTTAAGCCCATAAATTTGTGTCTTAAAGGGGTCCAAAATATTTTTAAAAAATAGGCCTAATGACAATAAAACATTTTTTTTCCCGCGTCATAAAAAAAAATAGGACCAGACCTGATTAGAGAATTACTATATATATACATATGTAGGGATGAAACCAGAAACTTTTTTCTTGATGAGCTACTGTAAAATAATTTTGTTAGTAAAAGTCGTACTATTTAAAATTAAAAAAAAATCATTTTTATTGGTGAATGTTGATGGTACGTGAGAATTTTCATTAATTAAAATAAAACTATTCGGTACATGTGTTTTGCACGTGGATGAACATATTTCCTCAAACAAATAGATGATATCAATAGTTTTATGATATTTAAAATTTATTTTCGGTTGTACCATTAAAAAAGTCTTTAAAAAATATGCTAAAATTTAAATAGGTGAATCTTTATCGTGAGAAATGTTAAAGTGTAAATGAGTGAGAAAGAACATTATCTACTTCATCATTCTACTTACTTACAATGATCATTAAATATTGGCTTCAAGTACTTTAAGGTAAAATAATTCATGAAGAAAATTTTCATAATAATGTACTACCTCTGTGGCAGTATTCCTAAAGAATTCTTTATTGTTTTTTATAAAAAATGAGAAGTCAACACATGCATTCAACTATTGAAACAGTTTAATAATTCATAACTAACCGTATATAAGAAAGATAGTTTCATTCCAAGCAAATCATAATAGAAAACTTAAGAGTTGAAATCAGCATTCAACTTTAACCATGCACCGTATGTTTCAAAATCTACATCCTTCATAAAAAAATTAATTAAAAAAATATATTTAAAAGAAGCAAATTTGAGGAATCAAAATACATTCAATTTGATAAGCCTACCAAGGTAGAATAACCCCAATTAGTTGTTTTCAACCTCAAGATTCTTCACATTATAGAATATTGGCAATTCAACAAATTGAATATATAAGTATTAAATCAATTCTTATTGTCAGTGCAGCTACAAAATAAGAATATTACATACAATGTCTGAGTTAGAGCTTCTCTCAATTCCAATATTCACTTTCTTCACGTAGCAAGTAAGCATTCAAAAGCTACTCCTAAAGGCAAAAATATATAAAGTGAACTTTAACCTTTATTGTAACAGTTCAAAGGATTAAATGACAATGCTCCCATGTATCAATCAACCATGCTCATTTTCCTACTCAATTACATTTTTTGTACATGTATATAAAAATGGCAGAATTGCAACAGAGTCTCCTAATTTGATCTCTTACATAAGTTAATTCAAGCAAAAAATTGTTCCGAGAATTCAAAAGACAACTAGAAAGGAATACCAAGCCAGTTGTTAACATTCACTTTCTTGATTTCGTGAACCTAATAAAAAAATATACAACGCAGATTAGAATCAAGGATCAATAAGTTAATGAATACGTAACTGATAATTTTTTTTGTTGAATAACTTCGGTATATTTTATTTCATGTTCCTATTATTATATGTAAAATTATTAAGAACATATTGATAATTTCAAATTCTATGTTTTACATAATTCAACATTAGACATATATATGTTCTATAACTTTTTTGTTTCTTTCTTGATACCACATCGTTGCACCGCAATGTTTTCAGTTGCACAAACACAAAAGATATTGAATTTTGATAAAGATAAGATTCATGACACTTTCCAATATATATGAATTATAGCACGTAAGTTTACCTTTGCTTACTTCAATTTCAATTTCACATTCAAAATATCTATTATAATCTTCATTCTCTATCATTAGAGAAATTAATGTATACTTAAATATGTTAAGATAGAAAAAAAAAACAAAATACAATTCAAAATTTTGAAATATAAGAAAGTTAAAAGATGCATTCATTACCGGAGTTTGACATTACATCTTGGGGTCCATCTAGATATATGGAATGTACAAAAAGAAAATAACAAATCAAAGAAGAGAATAAATTTCAGTTTAAATCGAAACAAAGAACATAAGAAAAACTACCATCATGAAGGTTAATGCTTGAATTATTTGAAAGCCATTCCTAAACATGAAATCCTATATGAAAAAAGAACTATGTTAGATTATAATAAAGATGATTATTAAGTAGATTAAGAAAAGAAAGTATAGAAGAATCCATAAACTCTTAATTTCATGTTACCAGAAACATTAGAAGCCTGTGAATTTTCTACGTCACTTATCAAATGTTTGTTGAATACGTTGAACCCATTCTGTGAAATGGATTGGATAGCTTTACTGCTTTGAATGACAAGTTTCCTAGTTCTAGTAGAAGTATTACGATAACAGAATCAGAAAAAAAAGAACCAAAATTTTAAGGATCAAAATAATATTCTGCTATCAAAATATAAAATTATTAAATGGGTTGGGTAGGAATATACCTTACTCTTAAAGCATTGATCGAATTCATGATTTTAGATTTTTGAGTTATGTTGCCATAATTCCATATCAAATTAGTTGTCTAGGCTCACTGTATTCAAGCTTCAAAGAAGATTGAAAACTTATCAAGCTAAGTGAAATCTTCAGGAGGAACGAGCTTTGTTGCACATCAAAGGTATTTTTGTTAGACTTCATTCTTCTTTTAAGGCTTATGTGCACACATACACATTGCAAATTTGCGAGTACCATTCTTTTAAATTAATGATTTAGATAAATAAATGGACACTCTCATTTGCTCCCATCCGAATAGTTGTTCGCGAGCCAATCTATTCGGATATAATATATTCGCAAGATGGCCCATGAATCTCGAGAATCGAGCACGGGGCTGGTCTTCATGGGCTGATCGGTGAATAGAATATGGCCCGATCTCGAGACTTACTTGTTGGGAAGTTAGAGTGACAACTAAGTTTGACAGTCTTTTCTTGAATTGGCTGATAACCTGTTCTCATAGCTATTTATTAGTGCTTTTTTTTTATTGTTCTTGATCCATCGAATATAGTCAATCCATTTTTTTCCCAGACTGACTTGCTCTCCTGTTAATGAATGTAATGACTCTCACTGGCATGGAGAAAGCTTTCTTCCGGTGTTGTTGCCTACTCTTGTTAGGGGAAGGAAAATGGGGTTTCCTTCTAGGGCTTGTTTCTTCCCTACATGGTTAGCTAGTTCCTATTTATTTAATAGATTAATTAATTTTAATAGTTTATCAAATCAATAAAATATCGTTTAACATTTGTTCATTAAACATAATATAATACCAATTTCTAGGGGTCGACGTAACAATAATGACATTTATCGATATGACACCGCCTTTTTACTAAAATCATCACACGTGTTGCTTTTCCTGTCCTATCAACTAAGCTGGGTGCTTTCTCATTCGTGCTAGAAAGGGATCTTAAAGTGCTAACGCCTGTATTTATAGTAATGGGCATTTTCTTGCTCATTAGCATTTAGTTTGAGGTGTGTTGTTGGAAAAAGGTTGAACCTTTTCTTTGGGGTGGAGTGCCCTTCTCTAAGTAAAGATAAAATCTCTCTTTCAGCTATAATGTAAGGAATCATATCAAGAATAGATAGTTTTCTTATAAATAGATAGAAATAGCCTTATTATTGATAGAATGAGTTTTCAACTCATTCTATTGACTTGATTTACGAAGTAATTATTAAGATATTCTAAAAGAGTGACATTTTGTCATTCTTTTGGTTTCATCAGTTGAATTTTGGCAGCTGGACAACTTCGTACTGATGCCTTACTACTACTTATACTTAATTAATTTATTGAATTCTAATTAATTAAAGACTAAGCAATTTCATAACCTGAGCTTTCCTTAACTAGTTAACCCGACTTTGTAACCTTAAAGTACTTTTTTTTTTTTAAATTTAGCATAGGCTTTCTCCCTTATTTTTTTTTCTAGCTTATTCTTCTTCACTTTAGTCATGTATTCTCCTTTTGATTGACTTTTCCTAGGTTAGGTAAAACCACCAATAAACTTCCCACTTTGGATGTCCCTCGATTCAGTTAGTTTAGAAACTAAGGAGAAGAACATGGGTCAATAGGTCAGAAAAGCGATAACTATAAAATCTCTCTGAGTAGGATTTGAACCTACGACCGACGTTTTGTCGTCGAAGCTGTCTTTTCAGCTTCTACCTTAAGAAAATCATCATTCATATGTGTCCCTGCATCACTATACTCAATTGGTATAGCACATACACACACAAATTAATATATGCACATGCATTAGAATTAATTTGACAAAAGTTTGTAAAAATACATGTTCTAGGTTTATATCTAGGAAATGGTATACTTGTGTGTTCTTGTGTTTGTTTATTTGTCTTTTTATGATATTAGACTTGAATATGTTCTTATATTGTCCGTTTTTGAGTTCCGAATTTTTTGGTTACTCATTCATAGTCTTTCGAGTTTCGAGTTGGACGTTATGAAACTTTCCATGTCTTTAGCGTGCATAGTTTTCGTCTTAGTGTATCCAGTCGATTTCCATACTTTTTGTAATTTTTTTATTGATGTCCATATTCATGAGTGAGTCTCGGTTCGTAATCCAAAAACAGATTCAAAATCGAAGTTCGGAGGCTGGAGAACGGTCGAAGAACACGAGAGAAGCGTAAGGGAAGAGGAGAATGGCCAAAGGCCATTTGCCTTCCATTCCTATGGAGACGCGTGAGCCTCATAAGAAGGATGGCCCTCTTCCCCCATGAGGCTCACGCACCTTTGCAAGAGCTGGCATGGAGAGGTGCAACTTGCCACCCGAGCTCCATGTCACTCTACATCACCTCCCTCTTTTTCTTTCTTTTAAAATCTCCTTCCCCTCTCATTTTTCAAATGAAAAAGACTAAGTGCATAAATTTTCAGATTTTTTTCTCCATATGAAATGCAATTTAACACCCTCCAACTAATTAACACAAACCCGATCTTTCAAGATTGAAGTATGAGAAACTATTCTAATCCATTTATCAATGAAATGATGATAAAAGTTAATTAGAACAACACTTTGATTTCCCCCAAACACCACAAACTATGAAATTGGATAAGTTTAAAGGCAAAACAAAGATTTTAAGGTTGTTGAACGCCACAAGCTGAATGAGCTTAATAAGTTCCAAAGTTCATACAAGAACTTAAAAACAAAACACTCACAAAGTGCTCAAAAAGTTTATATTATTCAAAAATCTGCCAAGAACAGTACAAAGAAAAATATCAACCTCTAAACACAAATGTAACCGCCCATTAAATGTGTAACCGCCCACTTAATGAACATTGGACCATAAATGATGGTCATAAGAGATTCAACCTTTGTAAATCCTTATTCCTAATCAAAGAACACATGAACTCACATTTAACAAAATAAAACTCAACACAATTAAAACCCAAACTAACATAAAAATAAGCCCACAAAACCCAACATGGCCAAATGGCCTTTTATTCTTCAAGATAGACTAAAAAACTTCATTCTAGCAAGGCTGGACTCTTGTATTCGTGATTTGGACTTGCATGAAATATGTTGATCATTTCATATTCTTCTTGCATCCTTAGAACCTTGACCAAATCTTGACTAGCTTGCTCCTTTCAAATGCTTTCCATTAAAGAAGTTAAGGCTTCTTTCATCCTTTTAGCTTTAGCTCTTGTCATTGGTCTTCCATGAATGGTTAAAGGATCTGAATCTTTTCCAACCTTAGTCGAATGGTGATCAACTTGTTGGTCCTCATATGTATCTCTCTCAGTTGGTATTGAAATTGAGTGATTCAAGTTGGAGATTGTTCGTATTGAAGACCTTTATCATCTCTAAACAGGTTTGAAGGTTTTTGTTCAAGTATTTTTGTGGTTTCACATAGATTTTGTGACTTCACTCATCTTACTTAGGTATTTGTTCATCTTTCATGTTTTGATCTTTAAAATCATCAAATACCAAGTGTGTTCTTTTCTTTTACGTGTATGTTACTTGAAAAATAGCAATTGAGAGTGTTGACAGTGATTTTTGGATGGATCACACGTTGAACTGAATGTAAATAAAATCACACAATTGCTAATTATGGATAATTAAGAAAGTAAAAGAAACTCGAGGATTTTACGTGGTAAAACCTCAAGAACGGGGAAACGTCCACGGTTGCCGAAAACCTGGTAAGGAAAGAAATTCACTATGAATAATTGATTACACATTTAGTCTCCTGTGCTATCTAGAATTTTTATTTTTCATCCACACTTTCATGGGTGTTATTAGGGTCTATTTATACATGCACATAACCCTAATTCGTGTTATACAAGTAAATGAAGTTTACGTGTTTGAGTCGTTTTATTCTTCTTTTCTGTTTCACGTTCTTCATGCATTATGTCTCTTGCCTAATTTGGACCCTAACATCGATAGGGAAACTCGCTTCCTTATCAAAGTGTGCTTCGAGGCACCTTATTGGAGTATGACTCATTTTGTATGTATTTGATAGTATCCACGTGTTGATATGTTGATCGTCTGCCAAAAATCGACCAAGCCTTATTCTTTCCGACCAATGATTCAATCCCGACCAGACACTTTGACCCGACCATCTCGATAGCCCCGATCGGGTGTTATGAAACCGTCTTTGGTCATCTTAGGAAGGTTGACTTTTGGTGATGTGGCATCTCTAATTCCCGCATCTTTGGATAGTTATGTTGACTCATCATTCTTTAGATTTTACCAATAATAGATAGATAAATCTTTAATTTTTAACTCGTTGAGCCTTGATTAGAAACTTGTATATGAGTCAGGTTTTTACAAATCTATGTTTTCATATGTTTGTGAGTTATATTTTGACTAGCTTTTTATCTAGGACTTTTTTATACTTTATTTGATTGATTTTTGATGATTAATAGTCTTTAAATGTTCTAGAACTCTTCAATTGAATATTTGTAGGATTAGCACAATTAATCTTATATTTAGAGCCTATTAGTTGTTAATTGAATACTTGATGAATATGTGCTCTAAATGATTACTAGAGAACTATATTGTTTATATACTTTGATTCTAACATTTTTAGTTTTAGTTCTAAAGTTTTGAATATGTGCTTCATGAATATGTTTTGTTTTCAAAACTTTAGTAACATGAATAGAATCTAGGATTTGACATGTCTCTGGTGTTTTACATGTTTTAGGTTTTTGTTCATGTTTAAGAACTAGACAACTTTGATTTATGTACTTTGATGCCCGTGTCTAGTTTCTCATGAAGTGTACCTAATCCATACATTTCATATGTACATGCATCATTTGTATGATTGCATTTGTTGTTTGGATTATAAGCTAGAACAATATGCATATTGTGTGCTCATTGATCATTTTTAGTTCAGTAGAATATAATGATCACATTTTCTATGTTGCATGTGTCTACATCATTTGCATTACACTTAGATCATTTTCCTTACAAAAGGTGGAAGTCCCTTATTGAGGTGTAAAACTTTAATTTGAGTAAGGAAGCCTTAACTAGGATTGTGAAGATCCGGTTAGCTAAGCAAGATGACTTGGCTAGGATTGTGAAGATTCGGATAGTCGAGCAAGAAATCTTTCTAGAGGCATGTGAAGTGTCTTGGATAGAAAGTTGCTCTCTAGAGACACGTGAAGTGTCTTGGATAGAGAGTAGGTAAAGTTTTCACTAGGCCCAAGGGTAGAATAGAAAGGATGTCAAATAGAGAGTGTATCATGTGAAATGGTCACTTTTGAGGGTGTAATTTTATTCGTCATAGTTAAAGTGAGTTTGCCGGTGGTTGTGGAATCATCCCGTGGATGTTTCATCTTTAGAGATTTTACCATGTAAAAAATAATGTGCATAATGGCTCTATCCCTATCTCTTACTTTTTGTATATGTGTTTAGTAAAATCTTGTTTGGATCTTACTTCCATTGTAAAACAAGATCTTTTGCAAAATATACATGAGGCAAACATCTTCTTGATTGGTGTTGTGTATATCACTCTTCCTTATAAGTTGATTTATTTGTATATAGTGACATTTTATTAATACTTGTATATTGTTGATATATATATATATATATATGAATACAAGTACTTGACACTTTATGTGTTAGTTTCTCGATCTCTTCACTTGCAAGTAATAGATTTTGTTTACTATGTTTAGATGAATATTCTCTTAATAAGGTCTATAAGTGTTATCATGTTATTAATATGTGGTAATATAAGCTATCTAGAAGGACAAACTTTTGTTTGTTTCAAGGGATTGAAAAGAGGTATAAAAATCTATTCATCCTCTCTAGGATGACTATAAGTAAATTAACCCAAATTAACGGTGTTTGTATTTCCACATGACATCTTCTGGAGTAGCATGACCAAATTCATTGTCTTTTTAGGTAAATGGTCAGAGGGATTATGAATGTTAGATGTTGAAATAGAATGTTGAATAGATTTTCCCTGCATATGAACATATGGATATGCAAGGGAATTGCTATTGAAGATGAAATAGGGTTTGTATGAATTTCTATACAAATTCAAAATTGCAAATAGGGAAGAAAAAAAGAAATTTAAACTCAATTCAAAGGATTAAGAAGTTAAGCCAAAACTTGATAACAATTTCCAAAATTATTAACTACAAATATATATGGAACATGTCACACATAATTCGCAGACTAAAATAAATATTAATAATTCAAACCCATACCATTTAAAACACTACTAAACATCCTCTTGTTAAAAGGGGAGTTGCTTGATATGAAACTGTAGAATTTGTTATATATTGAACATGAGTACTTGGAGAATGATGAGAGCTGCATTGCTTTTGTAACATAATAGACTTTCTTCTACGTCTTGCTGCTTTTTTCTCATCGTCCTTGCTTCTTTGTACACCATCTAAAAAAAAATTAAACATGGTACATTTTTAAAAACATATACAGAGGATAATATAACATAAAGAAAAGAGTTGTTGAACTAAATAACATTTAATTTGATTTGAGCTTATAGAAATATGGAAACATGTATATATTTAGTTAGGGTGATATATATTTTAACAATAACAAACACAACAACGTAAGTAAGATATACAATGTAAGTAAAGTTTGCTTAAATGTTTCTAATCCGTACCATAAGAAATATCACTTAAAGGCATTTTGTTAATGTAAGGAGTTGTATAACATGAAATTGTAGAATTTGGAATGAAATGAAGATGAGTACATGGAGACTCTGGACCAGACCGCTTTTGTTGTTAAGATTATGCTCGATAGCAAGAGTGTAATATTGTAATTAACAATCGTTGCATATGAATAAAGTGATTTCTAGTTTAACAAATCTTATAACATTTATAGTTTAATTATTATAATTGTCAAAAGTAAATAATCATAAGGTCAAAAGACTATGAGAAAAGAAGAATTGTTCATACATCTAGATATGTATGAGATAGACACAATTATTTAGTTAGTCTTAAATAATATTCACAACTTAAGATAGAAGGTTGGGCGCCTTTATCTTGTCAAAGTTGTAGATTCTTTTGCTAGCATTTGAGTGAGATCAAATGTGTTATGATGAGTCTAAAATCATCAAAGTGTGATGTCTTTGGGCAAAAGAATCTAGTGCACTTGGTGCATTGAATATGATCAAAATGAAATACTTTATCTAGAACCGTCAATGGATAAAAGTTTTCATTTGAAGACAATCGGAGAGTCTATCTCAATCCTGAGATAAATGATGGACTTATGGTTTCAAGTGTTATCATTTGAGCTATCAATGAGCACGATTATATAGCATAGTCTATCCTCGATAGTTTGGTGGTATTCATTTGTTAATCGATAGAGGACTTCATTTATAGATTTGGACATCGTGGCTTCATTTATTGAATGAGAGTAGAATACCATCATATGGATGTTTTGAGGTATTGGATATTAAATCTTAACGTTAAGTTTTCAATAGTGTCTATTGAAACATGGCTTATGGACATGTCAAAATATCCAAGTTCAAAATGTGGTCATATGAGTAAATATGGCAACTTGAAGAGCTATAGGCGGTTTATGAGCTCTTGGGGATTACGATTATTCTTCACGAGGATACACTTTCTCCAATAAGGTTGTCTAGGGTACGAATGAGTAACATCAACTTATTCTATATTTATTTAAGAGTTCAATTTTAGTTCTTTAGTGGAATGAACTAAAATTATATAGATTGGACCTAAGTGAATCATTTGTTGATTGTGATTGGGTTGTGTCTATTGTAGCTTAAATTTAGATAGCCCGCCAAGATCCCTAATCCACACGAACTTGCATGGATCACTTGATATATTTTACCGGACCAATTTAAGGGTCCATCTAGAATTGTATTAAGGCATGTGAACTTGTTTCTTTTTGTAAGAATATGTTTAGTTCACATGTGGACATTTTATTAAGGTCCAATGGATTTAATAAAATAAGAAAAATAATATATGGCCTTTATATTTAGGTGTGGGCGGCAAAGGCTATTAATAATAGCTTTAATATATTATTTTATTTTATTATTTAATTAAATGGCAATTAATTAATTTGTTGATTAATTAATTATTTAATTAAAAGTCAAAATCGTTTCTTAATAGGAGACGGTCTCCTAAAACTATACTATTGTTGGTAGTATATATAATGTTAAAGAATATATTTGATAAGTAGATAAATAAAAGGAATTATTTATCTAATCAAATTAGGAAGTCTTTAATATGGTTACAAATACACTATTGAGTTGGATTAGGAGTCTTGGTGTAGGATAGAATTCTTTTTGGAAAAGGAATTCTTGGTTACCAACTAAAACTACTTAGCGGTAGAATTTTTCTTTGAACAGGATTCATAACCACCAAGTTAATCTACCTAAGGATATGATTCTTGTCCATCAAGCAATCCTTCTTAGGAAAGAAAAAACTCTCCTAATCCATAACAAAGAGATGAATTTCGGCCAGCTCATATGGTTATAGGAGAAGATTAGATTTCCTTTTAGATAAGGATTCTAACTACCAAATAAATCCATCTAAGGAAATGATTCTTGCCAACCAAGTAAATCATTCTTAGGAGATGATTTATAATCCTATAAATATGAGTAGGTAAAATTCGGCCAGCCCTAAGGAAAAGAGAGGTGATTTCGGCCAAGATTATTTTTTCTAAGAGAAAGTTTCGGCAATCATAGGAATTTTGAGGGAGAAAAATCTGATTTTACTCTAGACAAAATTCAATCATCTCTAAGCAATAGTGTGTGAATTCGGCCAAGTAGAGAAAAAAGGGGAACGTTTTTGTATTCGATAGTATACAAATATCCTTTACATCAAAAGGGTTCTTGTGTACAATATCGAATCAATGTTCACGCGAGTTACTATCAAATTGATTGATAATTCACAAGTGACCGGACGTTCTTGGATTTTTTTCTTGGAGGATATTTGTAACTAACAAAGAAAAGATATTTACTTTGTCTCCATCCTCAGGAATACAATTTAAAGAAAGGGAGCCCACACTCCTAGGTGATTCACGTTCGTGATTGGATTGGAAGATCTTACGGAATCAATTCGGTGCTTGTTCAATCGTCACGCGGAAAAGGTACGATACTTTTATATACATCAATTAATCTAGGGTTAAGGTTCTCGTTGCATAAAAGGAATTTTATTTATTTATACGCAAACCCTAATTTCGTTTTTATCAAGCTTCCGTTGCGTATTGAACCCGTTTTTCCCTACATTTGTAACATAACAAACTTTCTTCTTATTCTTGCTTCTTTCTTCACATCTTCTTTGTTTCTTTGAACACCAACTGAATTGAAAAATAATAATTTAAACATGAGAACATCCATAAAATTGTAAACAAATACATAAGGTAATTTTAAAAAGAAGAGTAGTTGATTTTTATTTATGGTTTGCTTTAGCTTTGTATAGTGATGTCAATGTACATATGGTAGATATTTTAAGGCTATTAATATATATATATATATATATATATATGACTAATCATTGACTCTACTAAAGTCAATGGTTAAGGACTATATACATCCAAATTATACCATTTGAAATATCACTTAAAGTCATTATGTTAATGGGAGGGGTTGTATGACATGAAATAGTTGAAATTGGAATAGATTGAACATGGGGGCATGAGATTCTGAACTGGATCGCTTTTGTAACATTACAAACTTTCTTATCATCCACTTTGTTTTTCTGAACACCATATGAATTGAAAAATAATAATTTAAACATTAGAACATTTATAAAATTGTAAACAGGCATATAATGTTATTTAAAAAAGAAAAGTAGTTGATTTTATATATGGTTTGCTTTAGCTTTGCTTAGTTAAATATTAAGGCCTATATATTTTTTCTAATATATGAAAAACAAATGATTGTATAAATTGAAATAAACTGTATGATTATAAACTTAGATCTTCACTATGGAACAAAAACATCGGATATTCAACAAATAATGATAAGTTAAAATATTGAAAGTAATTGAAAATGATTCCAAAACCTTACCGTTTGAAATATCACAATGAGGAAATTTCTAAAAAGGCATTACCATCGTTGAATCGACAGAATCATGGGAATGAAGCATATGAGGAGAATTTGCAGAATTCTGTCTAGTTGGTAGCACATTCTCTAAGTGAATTGTCTTATGTTCTTTTTGGACGTCTCTGGGACATTGTGGTTTGTTTTCTCATCCTTGCTACTTCTTGTCGTAATCATCCATGTGCAAAAGTTAGAAGAAGCTAAACAAAAAGATGCATATGATATATGTTAAGTTCTAATGCATTTGTAAAAAAAAAAATAGAATGTAATAATGAAGATCATAAATTGAAGATGATGTTGGTATGTTTTTCAAGATGAATGTTACAGAGAAAGTGCTATCCTTGGTGCTAATACTGAAGGCTACTAGTTTTTAATGCTTCAAATTTTATTATAAGGAATAGAGATAATTACAAATACAGATAAGAGATGGTGCACTATTGAAATTGTTCTCAAGGATTAACACCGGTAAGGAAAGAGTAATAGAGAACAAAAATCAAGGTGACACTATTTTATATAGTTACTTTTTCAATGAAGGTGTTACCATGCTTAAGTTAATTATGTCAATTAAATGTCTCACCAACAAGATGACTATTGATAGGGAAATAGTATAATATTAATGATTTAGTGTGCAACTACCATGACAAAATATGATGATGTATAAAAGTAGAGTTCAAATGATTTATGGTGATTAATTTAATAGGGTCATTTAAAAAAAAAATAGTTTATGGCTTGGTTGCATCCAGAAGTTATAAGGAGACCATATCTATGATCATGTTCCCTCTATTCATAGGTTAATTACACTGCACTTGTTTATCTTGTATTCCAATTTCTAAGAACATCATTTCCAATTACCATTTATTACAACAAAAAAAAACCCAGCAAAAGCATACAAAATTTTGCACGACAATAGAAGTTAGTCACTTTGATCCTGACGGCAAATTTGACACTTAAATAAAGACACAAAATGCTAATACAAAACATAACACTGAATAAAAGGCAACACAAAGACCACAAAGAGGCCTTAAAATGACTCGATCTAACTCATAAAACATATTGTAATATTTTTTCAACACAATGGATTTCTACTCAATAGGACACTCACAAAGACTCTTGTGTAACTTCATTATCAATTCTTCTCTATCTTAATAGATTGTCCCTCAAACTTTATTCCCTTGACCATCAATCTTCTCAACTTTTATATTGATCAATCATAGTTTCAGATTAGTGGAGGACAACTCGCCTTCATTATCAGCAGTTATGTTACCTTCAACTTCAGCATAATTAATCTTCAAAGGTGTGGCAAAATCAGTCACACTATCATGTATGAGAATTGGTCCCTTGAGTTGATAATCGAAACATCATTAACACAACTCGACCATATGGATATCATAATATAAAAATTGAAATTAAAAAATTAAAATTGCCAATACTTTTAGGCTATCATCAGAAGGTTATTCAATATCAACAGAAGAGTTCCTTATGTCACAAGCATCCTTCAAGAGGATAGTATAGTTTCAATTATAATGAATATAAAAATAAAACAACAAACATTATGACACCAAGCTTATAAAGAAAATTTACGAACCTCATTTGCTTTCACTTCCTTAAAGAAATCTTCAATGATGCTCTCGTCGGTACACACATTTCCTACTTTGAAAAAGGATTCCCCAATTGAAGGATGTTTTGTTTTTTTTTTATGTTAACTTTGAAGATAAAAGATTTATCTTTCAAAACATCTAGTTCATTATGATATTTGGCTAGATCACCACCTTAAAAACAAAGAGGAAATTAAACAATATAAACCATCCAAGATTACACTATTTTATTGAAATATGTTTTTTAACAACATGGATGCATTACTCTTCTCATATGCAATTCAAGCAGACCGGGTGCAGAAATCTTCAAAATATTCATTGCCTATTTGTCAAATATAACGAAAGAAGCAACATCAGTCCCATCTACCACTCTAATTTGAATGCAAACTCTAATTAACAGTAAAAACATAAGATGAATTATCAAAAATAAAGTAAAACTTTAAATATATGAATATAGAAACTGTAAGCTCTAAAGTCGCGCAACGGAAGAGATTTTATAACTTTTTAAAAAATATTTAAGTTACTTTTAACAACCAAGTACGATATAAAAGAATAAACTAAGGTAGTATTCGAAATCATACCTCAAGGTTAACTCATAGTTCTTCCTCTTCTTGATTTGCTTTCCGATTTATACCACTGGTTCTTTCTCGCTATCTCTCAGATTTCGGTTACTGCATGTGGGTACGTCACGGGCTTCAGGAGGTTATATGGAGGTAGAAGAAACAAAAGAAAACAACCATTGTTTTCTATATATTGAGTTTGGCCACCCTAGTTGAAGAAGAAGGAAAAAAAAAACTTTTCTTTTTCTTTTCTTACTGTTGATGCACCACCCCTCTTGTTTTTTGTTTTTTGTTTTTTGTTTTTATGTTTTAGGCAAAGAGTTATTTTCGAGAATGAAATCACCCTTATAGATATATTAGGTTTTCAAATATCTAATAGTTGAAACTTGAAATATCTTTTTTCTTGTACATTTTAAAATTTTAAGAATAAAATATCGTGATATCTTATATCAGGTTAGGGTTACATGTAACTTAAATCAAATAGGATTCTAAATCCTATTTAATTTAATGATGTCACTGTGACTTAAACCCATGACCTGCTAAGGATAAAATAATCAATATTATTTTATATCTTTGCTTGGTCTTGGTTCGAACCCTTGACCTCTATAAAATTAATAGTAATTAAATAATCATATTATTTAATTTAATTAATTAATAATCCATTAATTAAACAGTTACATTATTTAATTAATTGCCTTAGTAAAATTCTTATTACTTTAGTAATATAATTAATTGGACCATCCAATTAATTAACGGTGACCTTTGTTATCATCAACGCTCTGGGCTAGCAAAAGGACCTAATGGACCCATGGTCTTGAACTCTAATATTCGTTAGAAAAATTAATTAAACTCTTTAATTAATATTTCATGATTACTAATATCGAAGTTACTCCACTAAAAAGCCGAGGCTGTACTCTTGTAATTTTATATGTTTTTACACAAACCAAAATTCAGTGTCCATCAATATAGATATACATATGGTATGATCCTCTACAAGAATTTCATAGTTGGGTTATAAAGTCTGTTATACCCTCTGACACGTCCTAAAGAAGTGTTCCTACTCCCAAGTATAAGAATGTCATAGTAATAAATTAACCGGTAAGATCGGGTCGAACCACATGGAGGTTGTTCACTTGTCCTTGTAGAATTAATTATCTTGATTAATTACTAAGCTTGTTATAAAATGTAAATCAATTAAAATTAAAACTGAGGCTAAGGGATCCACTGTTGCTAATTCGAATATGATCAAATTATTAATATTTAGTCCAGATTAATGGGACGGTATTCAACTCCACTGACCACTCTCTGATAGAAATGGGTAAAGTACTCACTGTGCTAGACAACATCTGTCTGTCTACAGTGAGTCAAAACTCCACAAAGATTAGAGGGGATAAACCACTCTCTGATAGATATGGGTAAAAGTACCCACTGTGCTAGACAATATCTGTTTGTCTACAGTGAGTCAAAAACTCCACAAAGATCAGAGGGGAGAAACCACTCTCTGATAGATATGGGTAAAAGTACCCACTGTGCTAGACAATATCTGTCTGTCTACAGTGAGTCAAAAACTCCACAAAGATCAGAGGGGAGAAAGAAAAAAAATAATAAACTTACCATAATTGGATCATATTTTCCAAACCAATAGTATCACCTTTGGCCCCAACTATATAAAATTAGCTAGACATAATTTAACTAGAAAATAACTATTTTATTTAAACTGAGAATTTGAGAATAAAAGAGAGAGAATTTCACAAATCTAATATCAGATTTGGATTCAGAATATAGAAATTAGGGGGGAGATGCCCCCTATTTATACAAAATATGGATGAAAATTGACCATCAGATGAATTTAGAATGGAGCATCCAGATTTCGCCACGTCATCAGTGAACAGTAAACGCATCCGTGAAAGTGAATAGTGAACAGTGAACAATGATAGTGAATAGTAACCGCATTCGTGAAGTGAATAGTGAACAGTGCACCACTTCTAGAATATTATTCTCTACAGCCGCGTGTACGGTGCACTCGCAGTTTGGGCCAATAGGAATGTGCCACATCATCGGTCAATAATCTTCTAGAAAGTCAACTATGAACAGTGCACCAACTTCTAGAATGTGATTCTCTACAGCCTGCGTGTACAGTGCACTTGCAGTTTGGGCCAACAGAAATGTGCCACGTCATCAGGAATAGTGAAAGTCAACTATGAACAGTGAATAGTCAAAATTCCAAAATTCCCTTCGTGGCCTTCCTAAGGTTTTTGACGTTGTAAACTTGAAAACGATGTTTGTTTTGCCATCTAACTTCTCCATAATTCTGAATTGATCGAATTACCTCTGAAATACAAAGAAAAATACACTTATTACTACACAACACATTTATTTAAGTGAGTGAACGAAATTATGTCTAAATTGGGGAATTAATTATATTGAAAGTGTAAAATGATGATATTATTCCTTAGTAAATATACAATTTTCAGTGTTAATCACACCCCCCAACCAGGTTATTGCTAATCCCTAGCATCTAAAGCGAAAATAGTAAAAACTCAAATTCAAATCTCTAAACTACCAAATAGACAAACTCTCTCATACCTCTTTTCTCACACTTTGACAATCAATCATCAATTGAGTTATCAATCAAACTTTCTTGTTCTCAATAAAGACCAACACAATAACTATGAGATTCAATTGAAATCAAGCAACATTTTCATTCCGAAATCTTATCAGGGCTTCTTCCTTAGGCAGTAGTTTAATTTCTTCTTCTTCTTTTTTTTTTTGATTTTTTTTTTCAATATAACAAAATTGGAAACAAACATTCCATCTTTAATCCATATAGCGAGCTTTAGCCCAATGACTCCCAAACCAGTTGGCTTTAGGGCATTAAGTGTTAAAACACTCCTACGGGTTTAATTACTCGGATTGTAGATGTTTTTTTTAATAGTACAATTCTCTTAAGCTTTCTCTTTAACCCGTGTAACGAGCTTTGAGCCAATGACTCCCAAACCAGTTGGTCTTAGGGCATTAGGTGTTAAAGCACCCCTCGGACTTAATTGCTAGAGTTAAAGAGGCTACGAAACTGCACTTTATTCTTATCCAGACTCCACCATTTTACGCGAACACTCTATGCTTACTGATGCATGAGGTTGGGCTACTAAGTAAGAGTTTTCGTCAAAACACACAAATTTATTATTATTATTATTATTATTATTATTACGATATATATTTTGAACAAGACCACTGCCTTCGGTTGTTACCCTTAAATGATGTTTCAGAACTAAATATCGTAAAATCTCAATTTACTGCACATAATCACGTGTCAATGTGCGTGTGTGTCCAGAATAGTTCGAAAATTTTCTCAAGATGTCTTAATGAACAAAAGGATTAGTCAATGATATCACAATGGAGAGTTTATAAATTTGAATAGTCAGAAAAGAGGAAAAAAATGCATCAAAACTACAAAGATACATCTCAGAAGTATCTAAAAGATCTCCTTACTCGGCCATCTTTACAAAAAAAAAAGGTCAGAAGTTAGTTTTTTTTTTAAAAAAACAAAAGTTATTGAATCAACTATCCCCTCCCCCTAACCAGAACGAGACATTGTCCCCAATGTCTTTAGAAAGATGTAAGGTTTAGAAGATATCACCTGAACAGCTTGAAAGACAACAAAATCCTGTAAAATAAGAAAAGAAATAAAATAAAGGAAAATAAAATGCATAAAAACCATGGGACAATCACAAACTGAGATTCAGATCAATTCTGCGTTTCTTGTTATCTTCATCAGTGGGCCAATCATTTTTGGAGGTTGATGGATTTGGCTCATAATTGAAAGCTTGTAACTGGTCAATTAGCTCATGAGGACTTGAAGCAGAGATAAAGATTTTTCGGATTGAAGGTGGAATGTTATAATTTTTCTGAGCATGATCAAGAAATAAAAGCAAACCATCATAAAATTTATTAACATTCAACAAACCGATGGGTCTTTCATGAATGTGTAGTTGTGCCCAGGATGCCATTGTAAAGATTTCTTCTAAGGTTCCAAAACCACCTGGCAAAGCTATAAACGCATCAGTATGATGTAACATATCAGTCAATCTTTCAGGCATACCTGAAACAACTAGCTCTTCGCTGTTTGTCTTTCCGATGATGTCTGTTGCGACCATAGGTTTTGGGACAATACCCAAAACTTGACTACCTCCATCTCGTGCAGATCGTGAAACACACCCCATTAATCCCAAGTTACCTCCTCCATACACTAGGTGTATTTTTCGCTCAGCTAAAACCTTACCAAGATGAGTTGTAGCATCAACAAACTCTCTGTATTTCCCACAGTTAGTGCCACCAACACACAAATGTTTATTAATCATTTAGTTGAAGGTGACGCCATTAATGCACTCTCTGAATTTTTCTTTTGAATGTTTATGAGTGCTTGAAGCAAAAAGGAAAACAAATGCTTGTGTTTATAGATCCTGAAAAGGTAACACAATGATACACCTATATGTATAGGGCGGCGTATTTGTCATTGATATTAGATCCAAATGGTTCAAAAATCAAAAGTAAACAACAATAATTACAAAAGACATTAAATGCGGAAGGAAAAAGATAATAAAAACAAAAGGATATTTACTGATAGTTGTGATTGTGGCTCACATCTTTCTCTGGTTTTACGTCCAGAAACGGCTTCAACGCCCTATGTGGTCAGGGATATGCTTCCCATCCAATTTTCTTATAAATTGGCAAACAGGGTCTTTTAAAGTCAGATTCCCAAGACTATATTGTGCATGTTCTTTTTGAAATTGTGGCCATAATCGGACAATTGCCATTTGTACATATCAACTAGGATATGCATCAAGAGTCGTTAGGATATTATCCAATGACTCCCTACACAAACCATGCCTAATGAATAAAATTTTATCTTCCCGATTATTAGACACCATTCCTAAAGAACGACAACGTGTGTTGCAAGTTGTACATGCACATTTGTGACAAGTAACCCCTAACTTCTTAGCTCTTCGTTTTTTTTGCAAGGTTACTTCTTCTAAAACCAGGCATGTGAGATATAAATGAATCAACAGACTCACCTACTAGACGTACCTTAGCTTCGATCAACCAGCAAATTTCAACAGGAATGTTGTTTATCATCAGTAAGCATAATCTTTCGGAACGTGCTTTGTAAATATTTTTCAGAGCATTTTGGGGCAACGATGGAAAATGTTTTTGCATGTTTGTGAAAATTTCGTCCATGCCTTGTTTTGGGGATCAGTTATTTGGAAAACTGAATTAAACCGACTTGAATTATCACGGAGTACCGTTATTCGCCACTTAACCGGGGTTATATAGCAAAACACACCAAGCAAAAACTGAACCTAGAAATTAATCCTGTAAAAATTCAAAACGTAAAAGAGAACAGAAACAAAAATAATAATTGCAAACACAAATAAAGTCAAAAGCAAAAGATACTCACCTTTGTAACAAGGGTCAAAAAGGATGGCAGAGTCTTTTTGAAAATCTGTTTTTCGAAGAATGGTTTCACACGTTGTCCATTTACTTTAAACACATTACCATTCCTAGGATTCTCAATGTCAAGGGCACCATATGGATACACGTGTTTCACAACAAATGGACCACTCCATTTTGATTTCAATTTGCCAGGAAATAAATGAAGTCGAGAATTATAAAGCAAAACCTTTTGACCATCCTCAAATGATCTTCTTAAAATTCGTCTGTCATGAAAGGTTTTAGATTTTTCTTTAAGAATATTTGCATTTTCATATGCATCATTTCTTAATTCTTCAAGTTCATTTATTTACAACTTGCGCAATTCACCAGCATAATTTAGGTTAGAATTGAAAGCTTTAATGACCCAATATGCTTTTTTCACAAGTTCAACAGGTAAGTGGCAAGGTTTTCTATAAACTAAACGATAAGGAGACATACCCAAAGATGTGTTTGAATGCAGTGCGGTAAGCCCAAAGTACATTATTTAGTCTAAGAGACCAATCTTTTCGATCAGGGTTAACCGTTTTTTACAAGATATGTTTTACCTCCCTATTTGCTAACTCAACTTGACAACTTGTTTGAGGGTGGTATGGTATAGAAATTTTATGTGTGACTCCATATTTCATCATTAAAGACTTAAAAGGTTTGTTACAAAAGTGTTTGCCTCCATCACTGATAATGGCTCGAGGGATTCCAAATCGACTCAAAAGATTTTCCTTTAAAAACTTAATCGCTGTTTTGTGATCATTATTTCGACAAGGAATTGCCTCAACCCATTTTGACACATAATCAACGGCAACCAATGTTAGGATTATGTTCGATAGCAAGAGTGTAATATTGTAATTAACAATCATTTCATATGAATAAAGTGATTTCTAGTTTAACAAATCTTATAGCATTTATAGTTTAATTATTATAATTGTCAAAAGTAAATAATCATAAGGTCAAAAGACTATGAGAAAAGAAGAATTGTTCATACATCTAGATATGTATGAGGTAGACATAATTCTTTAGTTAGTCTTGAATAATATTCATAACTTAAGATAGAAGGTTAGGCACCTTTATCTTGTCAAAGTTGTAGATTCTTTTGCTAGCATTTGAGTGGAATCAAATGTGTTATGATAAGTCTAAAATTATCAAAGTGTGGTGTCTTTGGGCAAAAGAATCTAGTGCACTGAGTGAATTGAATAGGATCACAATGAAATACTTTATCTAGAACCGTCAATGTATAAAAGTTTTCATTTGAAGACAATCGAAGAGTCTATCTCAATCCTGAGATAAATGATGGACATATGGTTGCAAGTATTATCATTTGAGCTATCAATGAGCATGATTATATAGCATAGTCTATCCTCGATAGTTTGGTGGTATTCATTTATTAATCGATAGAGGACTTCATTTATAGATATGGACATCGTGGCTCCATTTATTGAATGAGAGTAGAATACCATCATATGGATGTTTTGAGGTATTGAATATTAAATTTTAACGTTAAGTTTTCAATAGTGTCTATTGAAACATGGCTTATGGACATGTCAAAATATCCAAGTTCAAAATATGGTCATATGAGTAAATATGGTAACTTGAAGAGCTATAAGCGGTCTATGAGCTCTTGGGGATTACGATTATTCTTCACGAGAATACACTTTCTCCAATAAGGTTGTCTAGGGTACGAATGAGTAACATCAACTTATTCTATCTTTATTTAAGATTTCAATTTTAGTTCTTTAGTGGAATGAACTAAAATTAATTAGATTGGACCTAAGTGAATCATTTGTTGATTGTGATTGGGTTGTGTCTATTGGAGTTTAAATTTAGATAGCCCGCCAAGATCCCTAATCCACACGAACTTGCATGGATCACATGATATATTCTACCGGACCAATTTATGGGTCCATCTAGAATTGTAATAAGGCATGTGAACTTGTTTCTTTTTGTAAGAATAGGTCTAGTTCACATGTGGACTTTTTATTAAGGTCCAATGGATTTAATAAAATAAGAAAAATAATAAATGGCCTTTATACTAGGTATGAGCAGCAATGGCTATGGTGAATAGCTTAAATATATTATTTTAATTTTATTATTACTTAATTAAATGGAAATTAATTAATTTGTTGATTAATTAATTATTCAATTAAAAGTCAAAATCTTTTCCTATTAGGAGATGGTCTCCTAAAACTATACTATTGTTGGTAGTATAGTTAATGTTAAAGATTATATTTGATAAGTAGATAAATAAAAGGAGTTATTTATCTAATCAAATTAGGAAGTCTTTAATATGGTTACAAACATACTATTGAGTTGGATTAGGAGTCTTGGTGTAGAAAAGAATTCTTTTTGGAAAAGGATTCTTGGTCACCAAGTAAAACTACTTAGTGGTAGAATTCTTATTTGAAAAGGATTCATAACCACCAAGTTAATCTACCTAAGGATAGGATTCTTGTCCATCAAGTAATCCTTCTTAGGAAAGATAAACTCTCCTAATCTACATCTAAGAGGGGAAATTCGTTTATGACATATGAATATAGGATAGGATAGATTTCCTTTTAGATAAGGATTCTAACTACCAAATAAATCCACCTAAGGAAAGGATTCTTGCCAACCAAGTGAATCCTTCTTAGGAAAGGATTTATGAGCCTATATATATGATCATGATGAATTTGGCCAGCCCTAAGGCTTTTAGAGGTGAATTTCGGCCAAGCTTATTTTTCTAAGAGAAAGTTTTGGCCATCATAGGAATTTTGAGGGAGAAAAATCTGATTTTACTCTAGACAAAATTCAATCATCTCTAAACAATTGTGTGTGAATTAGGTCAAGTAGAGAAAAAAAGGGAACGTTTTTGTTTTCGATATTACACTAGTATCCTTTACATCAAAAGAGTTTTTTGTATAACATCTACAACATCGAATCAAGGTTCACGCGAGTTTCAATCTAATTGATTGATAATTCACAAGTGACCGGATGTTCTTGGATTTTTCTCTTGGAGCATATTTGTAACTAACAAAGAAAAGATTTTGCTTTGTCTCCATCCTCAGGAATACAATTTAAAGAAAGGGAGCCCACACTCCTAGGTGATTCACGTTCGTGATTAGATTGGAAGATCTTACGGAATCAATTCGACGCTTGTTCAATCGTCACGCGAACAAGTTACGATACTTTTATATACATCAATTAATCTAGGGTTAAGGTTCTCGTTGCATAAAAGGGAAAAGTTTTATTTATACACAGACCTTAAATTTTGCTTTTATCACGCTTCCGTTGAGTTTTTAAACCGTCTTTTCCCTACAACCAAAATGTACAAAAATCCAAATGACTGTGGAAATGGACACATAAAATCAATTTCCCAACAATCAAATATTCCAATGACAAGAATGAGGTTTAAATGCATCATGTTTCGCTTGGAAATGGATCCTAACTTTTGATAATTTTCACAGGTTTTACAGAATGCATGTGCGTCTTTAAACAAGGTTGGCCAATAAAATCCACACTGCAAGATTCTTACAGCCCTTTTCTTTGGCGAAAAATGACCACCACATGCTTTAGAATGACGAAATTCAATAACACTACTTACCTCATTGTCTGGAATACACCGTCGAACAATTTGACCAGGACAATACTTGAATAAGTAAGGGTCATCCCAGTAAAAAAGTTTTACCTCGATCAAAAATTTCTTTTTGTTCTGTGCATTTCAATCGAGTGGCATCATTCTTGTTGAAAGATAATTAACAATGTCAGCATACCAAGACAAAGTTATGATAGAGAATACAAGATCATCAGGAAAAGAATCATTGATGGGTGCTTTTTCTTCTGGCTCGTCATCTTTCTGTTCCAATTCTTCAAAATCTAAAGTGTCTCCTTATTCTTTGACAACGTGCAAACAATCATCAAGATGTGAATGCATGCTTGACTCAGGTGAATTGATCAAACAAATTTTAGATGAGTTAAAAGGATCCTTTTGAACATGATCTTCAACAATGGTTTCAATAATGTCTATATCTTCATCTTCAATTTCATCATCAAATGGTTCTTTAGACATGTTGAAAACATTAAGCTTAATTTCCATATTTCCAAAAGACATGCTCATTATTCCATTCCTGCAATTAATCAAGGCATTAGCAGTAGCCAAAAATGGTCGGCCCAATAAAACAGGAATTGATTTGAACTCATTAACAACATGTTGTGTTTCCAAGACAATAAAATCAACTGGGTAGATACATTTATCGACTTGTACTAACACATCTTCCACTATTCTTTTTGGTATTTTAATTGACCTATCAGCATGACAAAGTGTGGTTGAAGTCGGCTTTAACATACCAAGTTTAAGTCGTTGATAAACTGAGTATGGGAGTAAATTTACACTAGCACATAGGTCAAGTAAAGCATGCTCAATTTTACAGTTACCAGTTGTGCAGGAAATAGTGGGATAGCCAGGATCTTTATATTTCAAAACATTTTTATTGGAAAGAATGGAACTTACATGTTCAGCCATAAAGGCTTTCTTTCTTACCTGATGCTTCCATTTCACAGTGCACAGATCCTTCAAAAATTTGGCATATGAAGATACCTATTTGAAAATTTCAAAAAACTATGGGGGATGCTTCGATTTCTGTGAATTTTTAAGAGCCTGAGGATATGATAGTGTAGGCGGTGATTCAATTATTTATTCGTATACAGTAGTTTTATTAACCCCTTCCTTACCCTTGGAAAATGACTATCATCATTTTTAGCAGATTCAAGAATAGGTTTTTCAACAACCTTACCACTACGAAGAGTGATAAATGAATTGATTTGATCTGGGCGTTGGTTATTATCATAGGAACTTGACTGACTCTTGAGGTTTGGTTGTGGTTGAGATGGAAACTTACCTTTTTCATGTGTGGTGAGTGTAGAAGCAATATTTTCCAAAGTATCTTTAACATTTGTCAAGGTTTGTGAAGTTTGGCTGTTAATGGATTCTTGCTTCTCAATGAATGAGTGCAAAGTGTCTTCAAGGGTTTTCCTAAATGTGGGACATAAGGCGCATAACCTTGAGGGTTTTAGAAATTCTAGTGTGTTTGTAGATGTGATGGACCTGGTGGTTGTAAAGACTGGGCTTGATTGTTGTTCCTCCAACTAAAGTTTGGGTGGTTTCTCTAACCAGAATTGTAGGTTTGTGAATATGGGTTGGAATTTGGCTTATTGAAAGTGTGCAAAACATTGGCTTGTTCATGAAGGAAATCTTTTATGGTTGGTAAAGTTGGGCAACTATGAATGATATGATCATCAGAATCACATACATGGCATGCGATTTCTTGTATAGATTTTACATGTTCACTCTTTTTAGTTTCTAAAGCTTCAACTTCCCTAGCTAGGGATGCGAATCTAGCTTGAAGGTCATGATCTTCCCTAAGATTGTAAATGCCTCCACTAGATGGAGATGGTTGTGGTTTGCTCATGGATTCATAGGAACCAATGGTGTCCCAATTTTGAGCACTTTCAGCCATATGGTCAAGGTATTCAAGTGCTTCTTCGGGATTTTTGTCACTGAACTTCCCATTACACACCATTTCAATGACTTGTCTACTTTGGGGTATGAGTCCCTCATAGAAATATGACATTATCCTCCATGTTTCAAAACCGTGACGTGGATAGACATTTAACAACTCTTTGAACCTATCCCAACATTGGTAAAGTTTTTCCCCAGGTTTTTGTGCAAATGAAGTGATTTGCCTCTTAAGAGAGTTTGTTCTATAAGGTGGGAAAAATTTCTTTAAGAACTGTTGTTGCATATCATTCCAAGTTTGGATCGATCCTGACTTAAGGTTTTGTAACCAAGTTTTAGCTTTATCTTTTAAGGAAAAAGGGGAAAGGGAAAAACTTAAGCCTGATTATATCCATGCTAACATTTTGGTCAGTGCAAGTGTTACAGACTTCCTCAAACTCCATAAGATGTAAATATGGGTTTTCAGATTTAAGACCATGAAAATTGGGTAAAAGTTGAATGATTCCCTGTTTAAAATTAAAATGCGTTTCATTTGGTGGGAAAGCTATGCATGAAGGTGCTCCAGTACGTGTGGGGTTCATGTAGTCTCTAAGAGTTCTAGGTGGATTTGGGTTAATGTGTTGATCTTGGTCAACATAAAACGGATGGTTGTTGTGTTAAGATATATTGTCAAGGTTGTCTAAAAGGTTCTCGGCTTGGTTTCCTGCTGGATGTCTAAGTGGGTTTTTAGCCATATTGTTGGTGAATGTGGGTGATTGAGATTTCCTAATTAATCTACCACTAGATGTTCGAGACCAACGTCTCATGCAAATTTAATAAGGGTTCATGGAGGTGAAATACACAAAAATGAAGAAAATAAAAGAAAAAGTGATAAAAATAACAAGATACAAAATTCTAGGGGTGTAAATGCAAATATACACAAGTGTTAGAGCAAAAGTGCAAATAATTATAAATATAGGGATTAAAGTGAAAATGCAATAATTACAGGGACTGATACGTAAAAATAAAAAATAAAATGACCTATATGCAAATGCAAACTAAATCTAAGCTAAAATGCAAATAAAAAGTTGAAGGACTAAAATGCAAAAATATGATTAATGATTATAAGTTTTTGTTTTGTTTTTTTAAAGTGGATGAAGTTTATGATTGAGATGAGTGATGCAAAACTGAATACAAAATAAAAACAAAGAAGATACGAAAAAAAAATAGTAAAACTAAAATAAAATTAAAAAGAAATTATTTCTATAAAGAAAATGCGGATTTACCTCCCCGGCAGCGGCCTCAAAAACTTGACACATCATAAATAAGTGTTCATACTCCCAAGTATAAGAGTGTCATAGTAAGGGATCCACTGTTGGTAATTCGAATATGATCCAATTATTAATATTTAGTCCAGATTAATAGGATGGTATTCCACTCCACTGACCACTCTTTGATAGATGTGGGTAAAAGTACTCACTGTGCTATACAACATCTGCCTGTCTATAGTGAGTCGAAACTCCATAAAGATTAGAGGGGATAAACCACTCTCTGATAGATATGGGTAAAAGTATCCATTGTCCTAGACAATATCTGTTTGTCTACAGTGAGTCAAAAACTCCACAAAGATCAGTGGGGAGAAACCACTCTCTGATAGATATGGGTAAAAGTACCCACTGTGCTAGACAATATCTGTCTGTCTACAGTGAGTCAAAAACTCCATAAAGATCAAAGGGGAGAAAGCAAAAAAATAATAAACTTACCATAATTGAATCATATTTTCCAAACCAACAATATCACCTTTGGCCACAGCTATATAAAATTAGCCAGACATAGTTTAACTAGAAAATAACTATTTTATTTAAACTGAGAATTTGAGAACAAAAGAGAGAGAATTTCACAAATCTAATATCAGATTTGGATTCAGAATGTAGAAATTAGGGGGGAGAGGCCCCTTTTTTATATAAAATATGGATGAAAATTGACCATCGGATGAATTTAGAATGGAGCGTCCAGATTTTACCACGTCATCAGTGAACAATAAACACATCCGTGAAGTGAATAGTGAACAATGCACCGGCTTCTAGAATATTATTCTCTACAGCCGCGTGTACGGTGCACTCGCTGTTTGGGCCAATAAGAATGTGCCATATCATCGGTCAATAATCTTCTAGAAATTCAACTATGAACAATGCACCAACTTCTAGAATGTGATTCTTTGCAGCCGCGTGTACGGTGCACTTACAGTTTGGGCCAATAGGAATGTGCCACATCATCAGGAACAGTGAAAGTCAACTGTGAACAGTGAAAGTCAACTGTGAACAGTGAAAAGTCAACTGTGAACAGTGAAAGTCAACTATGAACAGTGAATAGTCAAAATTACAAAAATACCCTTCGTGGCATTTCTAAGGTTTTTGACGTTCTAAACTTGAAAACAATGTTTTTTTTACCATCTGACTTCTCCATAATTCTGAATTGATCGAATTACCTCTGAAATACAAAGAGAAATACACTGGTTACTACACAACACATTTATTTAAGAGGCTCGAAAAATAAATAGCACTTTTTGGAGGTGACGTTTCAATACTGTTACTGTTTTAAGAACTTATGTTTAAAAGACACCTATTATGGTGAACGGACAAAAATGCCCCCAATAGTTGTTCCATCAGAATCTTTCATTCATTTTTTACAGTGAGAGTTTTGAAATAGAGAGAGAAAGTTTCGTTGAAACTCAGGCGCTACGCAGACGCATTTGGGGGGTTGTTCCTTTGAAACAAATCTCGATCATTTGAAAAAGATCTCGATCATTTGATAAAAATTCTCGATCCATTAAAAAAAATTCTCGATCCTTTGAAAAAAATTCTCGATCCTTTGAAAAAATTCTCGATCATTTGAAAAATATTCTCGATCCTTTGAAAAATATTCTCGATCCTTTGAAAAAATTCTCGATCATTTGATAAAAATTCTCTATCATTTGACAAAAATTCTCGATCCTTTGAAAAAAATTCTCGATCCTTTGAAAAAAATTCTCGATCCTTTGAAAAAAATTCTCGATCCTTTGAAAAAAATTCTCGATCATTTGACAAAAATTCTCGATTTTTTGAAAAAAATCTCGATCCTTTGAAAAAATCTCGATGCTTTGAAAAAATCTTGTTCCTTTAAAAGATATTCTCGATTCTTTGAAAAATATTCTCGATTCTTTGAAAAAAATTCTCGATCATTTGAAAAAATTCTCGATCATTTGATAAAAATTCTCGATTCTTTGAAAAAAGTTATCAATCCTTTGAAAAACATTCTCGATCCCTTGAAAAAATCTCGATCCTTTAAAAAATCTTCTCCATTATTTGAGAAAATTTCTCGATCCTTTGAAAAAATCTCGATGCTTTGAAAAAATCTTGTTCCTTTAAAAGATATTCTCGATTCTTTGAAAAATATTCTCGATTCTTTGAAAAAAATTCTCGATCATTTGAAAAAATTCTCGATCATTTGAAAAAATTCTCGATCATTTGAAAAAAGTTATCGATCCTTTGAAAAAAGTTATCAATCCTTTGAAAAATATTCTCGATCCCTTGAAAAAATCTCGATCCTTTAAAAAATCTTCTCCATTATTTGAGAAAATTTCTCGATCCTTTAAAAAATATTCTCAATCCTTTGAAAAAAAATCTCGATCCTTTGAAAAATATTATCGATTCAATCATTTGAAAAAAATCTCGATTCTTTAAAAAAAATCTCGATCCTTTGAAAAAAATTCTCGATCCTTTGAAAAAAATTCTCGATCTTTGAAAATTTCTTGATCCTTTTACAAATGCTCGATTCTTTTTAAAATAAGCTCGATCATATTAAAAAAAATCTCGATTTGGCTACAAATGTGCTCGATTTAATTAAACATTATTATCAAAAATAAAATGCTCGATCCTTTGAAAAATAAAATGTTCATACAACGACTAGATAACAAACTATAATGAATGGATACATTGTTAAACCACACAGAAATATATAAAAATATATAAACGAAGATCACAAATATTAGTTATCTTATTGTGCAAAATTTGGAGAGAGACAAGTTTTTTGGAGAGAGAGAGGAGTTATCGTTTTCAAGTGTAGATGGAAACACAATGGGATTAAAAAATAGATTATTTAAGGGAAATTTGGGTAGTTCACCGTTTTTAAACTTAAGTTATTAAAGTGGTGACATCACTGCAACAAACATAAAAAAAGGTGACATATCTCACCATTTCCACTTTATTTAAGCGAGCGAACGAAATTATGTTTAAATTGGGGAATTAATCATATTGGAAGTGTAAAATGATGATATTATCTCTTAGTAAACATACACTTTTCAGTGTTAATCACCCCCTAATTATATCTTTTCCATTAAGTGTCATTGATTCTCTAATGAACAATTATATATTTTGTTCCTTTACAGAAGAAAGAGAGCACTCTTAATTGTTTAGGACCCAAATCAACCCTTATGGGAACTACTTCTCTACTTTTCGCAAAAAGGAATAGATTCCACTATTATGTACAGGCTTTCCCAACCACAAGCCAAACCGTGATTCCAAGATATAGAGATATTTATCAGGAATGCTACTCTGATCTCACCCATAGTGAATCAAAAACCATGATCTAATCTGAAGGAGTCAGTAAGACACTCATGATTAAGATCACCCTATATAGTCATCATTTGTTGATATATATGGATCTCTGCATGTAATAGATATTGGTGAGAGATTCATATAGATCGTGGCCCAGTCTTATATGATAACATCATATAAGGTTTTTTCTTCATCATATCACCATATGAATAGTCTAGTATAAGACCACCGTATATTACGAAATGGACTGCAACTATAGACTAACCACAAACAAAGTACCCAACTTTGCTCTCTACGGACTCTTTATAGTGCACGTCTCAAACTGAATTCCTTTATATATGACACTTATATACTCATTTTGAGATTACATCCGACAATCTTGGATGTTAAGAACACATGATATAAAAGTTTGAGACATATAGATTGAATGAAAAAACTACTTCTTTTATTTATAATTTATCATCATTTGCAAAATACAAGCTTTAGGGCATAAACCCCAACATAACAAAAGTTGTGATTGGAGGAAAAACTTTACTTTGGAACATAATTTAGCCAATGATTCTTGCTTTTTTGCAAAACCACTTTTCAAAATCCAGAGTAACACCACCGACACACCTCTTGCCTTTGCACCCCTTATACCACAAATTCAAGGTAGGCTAAATTTGCTTAATGATAGCAATACTCACAAAATATATTCCTACATCACAAAATTTGCAATTTTCACATAATAGGTTGAATTTCCTTAGTGGCAGCAACAGTGACACGAGATATTTTCTACATCACAAAACTTGCAATTTTCACATAATAAATGATATTTATAGTAGGAAATAAATAAACAAAGGATAAAAAAGAAATAAACATTTGGGTAACCTCTGCTATAGCCTTTAAGCTCAACAATTGTCTTCCTCATAGTTTGATTAAAGAAGTCATCAGACATTGAGTAAGATGGCCGAGTCTGTAACTAACTCAATGAATGGGTGCTTGTGGATTCTCCTGAAGGAATTCTAGTAGTTAAAGAGATTACACATAAATTGCATACTTCAATAAAAATAAATGTTAGACGTTGACCTAGATTTAAATTTCACAACCTTAAGGAATTTAGCATTAATGAACAACCTTGAACTGAACTTTGTGTTGGATATTCCCATCAAACCTAAAATTTTTAACTATACAAAATCCTATTTCAAAAAATGACAATAATTAAAAATACAAATACGGTTAATTTGCCTTAAGATAACCTAGAGCGGGGTGAATAGGTTATGAAACCTTTTTTTATTCCCTTGAAACAAATATAAGTTTGTCCCTCTAGATAGCTTGTATCACAATTTACTAATCAAACACAACCAAAATCAATTCAATAAAGATATGCTTGGTCAAACAAAGTCAATGTATATTACAAATTGCATGTGATACAAACTCAATTTGTATATAGGCTATCAAACATAAGCCTTTAACATATACAAAGCTTGATATAAATGAATATCAATTATAAGTAAATCAAACAAGATATATATCAACACATATACAAATATCACGAGATATGGATAGAGAAAATTAACACATGATTTTTACGTGGTACAACCTTCAAAGAGGAAACATCTACGGGTTGATTCCACAACCACATGCAAACACCTTTCACTAGTAAGATAAAAAGATACAATCACTCAAGTGACCACTTCACCTAGAGATCTACCCTTAAACCCTACACAATGAAAGAGATGCCACCTTGCTTATTTATCCGGATCACCTTAATCCTAGTTAAGACTTCCAATGTTTAGCTATCCAAATCCTCACAACTCTAGCCAAGACTTCCAATGCACAATTCAAATAATCACTCTAAAAAATGTGACTTCCAATGCTTAGCTACCTAAGACCTCACGTCTCTAGCCAAGACTTCCAATTCTCAAATCAAAGAATCACTCCAAGAAATGAGGCTTCCAACCTTTTCACAAGGCATATGATCTAAGTGGATGCAAATGATGCAAACACACACAACATAGTATATGAGCAGTATATCGTATGGAAACTAGAAATGATTCAGTAAGCACATTTGAAATGTTTATAGTTTATAATCCTAAAATAAAGCATTCAAGCAAATGATGCATGTTCATATAAAATGTGTAGATTATGCACAAATCATGAAGAACTATATTTTTATCAACAAAAGCACAAAACAAGTTTATCTAGAACTTACAACATGAACAAACAATCTAGAGTATATGAAATACCTAACACGCACAAAAACTTAGATTATGTTCAATCACATAAAATGATAGAATCTATTAATAAATTCAACAATGAATTTCTAGCAAAATATTTAGAGCTTAGAATCACAGGACAATTTCTTAGATTCAATTAAACTCTAAATCAACATTCAAATATGATATTTCAACAAATATTCAATTAAAGTGACATAGCATCTGTAGAGACTATTTATCGTAGAATAGATGTCAATAATCACACAAAATAGTCCTACAATTAAAGCTAGCACAATACATCACCACAAGCATGTGAAAACATAGATTTAAAAACCTAATTCAACATGCATGTAAAGTGAAGCTCAATCTAGCTTTATTAGAGTTCAATACTCTAATCAATGAATACACATCAAACATACATATACAGAAGAATAAAACCCAAGGTGACTGAAGACTTGAAGATGAAACTCAAGAGAGAAATCAATACCTTTGGTGGAAAACATACAGACCCATTTTTGTGAGTAAAGCTACCAGAAAATTCAATCAAATGACTCCAAACTCTTATGGAAAAGATATAAAATTGGTAGAGGAGAAATTTCCAACTTGAATCACTCGATTCGGACTCCGAATGAGAAAGTTATGGTGTTTGGAAGATAGAAAAATTGTAGAGATAATTTTTGCACTTGTGTTTTTCAATTTTTCTTCTTGGAATAGAAAGGGAGGGAAAGTGGTATTTAAAGGAGGGAAACTAAGAAGAGGTTTGAGCAACCAATTAAGAATGGCCAACTCAGCATCCTATGGAGGTGCATGGGTGCCACGAGGGTAGATGTCTGCTCTTCCCGTGGAGGCAACATGCCTTCACGGGGAGAAAAGCTTGGCCCTCTTGCTTGGTTCCTCTCCTCCCCTCGCGCACCTTCATATTCTTCGACCATTCTCCGACCTCTAAAATTTGAATTCGAATCCATCTTTGGATTATGAACCGAGACTCTCTCATGCATAAGGACGTTAAAAAAACTTTCACAAAAAAATATGGAATTCAATCTGAAAATCAAAGATGAAAACCATGTATGATAAGAAACTTAATGAATGTGTAACAGAAATGACCGAACCTCAATATGGAATAATGCAACCACAAATTCAAGTTCAATAACATACAAACATAATCATATAAACACAAGAACACACAAGTATGTTATTTCCTAGAGGTAGTTCTAGAACATGCAATTTACAAAAGTTGTTAACTTTAAATCTAATGCATGTGCATACATGAATAAGTGTGTGTATGTGTTATATCAAATTTTACACAACGATGCAAAGACATATATAAATGCTATGTATGTGTGTGCCTAGGCCTTGCAAAGAGGAAATATGTCTCGATATACCTTTTGCTATGGAATTAAGCTTTGTTCCTCTTGTGGCCACCACTTTGCTTGAAATGTTGTTCAACTTTATTGAAGCTTGATCATTCATAAATCCTAGACAACTAATCAATACAAAGCAAATGTTGTTTTGATATAGAATTATACCAACACTAAACTCAAAAACCTAACAATAATAAGTGAAAAAAAATAAGAAAACATGATACCTTTAAGTATTTTCATTTTGAAAAATTGTACGATAACAACAACAGGCCCAACAATACTATTAGTCATAAATGAAAGAATTTGATCAACAAATCCTTCCTATAAGGTGCCTTTCCGTTGTGTACCACTGAGGAAGGAAGAAAATAATTTTAAGAAGAAGAAATAAAATATATTTAGTATAGATAATCATATAAGAATGAGCTACAATAGAAAGAGTATCAACTCAAGATTGTCTAACTCTACTTCAACAATATTTGTTCGCTCTCCATTAATGATAATCTCTTTCAAACCACCAATATCAGTAAAAAATCTAATTACATCTTAAAATGTATATTAAGGCAGAGTTAGGAAATATTATATTAGAAAATTGACATATAATATCTAAACTATCATGTGTTTAATAAGGAAGATGGTTTTACCAACTAAATAAGCATCTTCCTTTGTTTCATTGACAATGTCATCAAAATCAACAAAGGAAAACCCATACATAGGAATGGTTGATGTTGGTACCAAAATAAGGTTGTTCATAAGTTGAAGGTCAACGTGTATACATGCCTTACTGGTTTATATATCTGTGTATTCAAAGCCACTATAAAGTTGGAGAATTCATAAATGATGCTTTCAACCAATTGATCCTTGATCCGAAGAGTACCTTTTGCAGAAGCTTGGATCCTCCCACCCTATATAAAAGAAGAATAAGAAGTTCAAACTCCTACATGGAGCTTAAATTAAGAATAGAAAACAGAAACGTAAATGGTTTTAGATAACACATTTATTAGGTCTTAGATTTGTGTTAGATTGATTTTTATAACTCTCTTTGTTTGTATTGACTAGCTGCTTAGGAGCTTCGTGTTTGATATGACCTTCAAAAAAGGAAAGCAACTTCTCATGCAAAGTTCATCTTCAAAAGGAAATATGCTTACTTGGATGCTAAGGTAGCGAGATTCTTTCTCCTCTTACAAGGCATATGTGTATACACACATTGCATACATTTGTGTCCTTGCATCGTTATGCTTAATTGGTATAACACATACACACACATATTATTGTATGCACATGCATTAGATTTAAATTGACAACTTCTGTAAAATTAAATGTTCTAGAAATATATCTAGAAAATAGCATACTTATGTGTTCTTGTGTTTATTTGTTTGTGTTTTATTGATTTTGGACTTGAATAGGTTCTCATATTGAGTTTCAAATATTTTGGTTACTCATTCATAAGTTTTCGAGTTCCTAGTTGGATTTTACGAAACTTTCTATGTGTTTTTCGAGCATGGTTCTCATCCTTATGTATCGTGTCAAATTCTAAGCTTTTGATAAAACTTTGTAAACATCCATGTTCGTGAGTGAGTTAGGGTTTGTAATCCAAAGTTGGATTTGAATTCTGAGTTTCGAGGCCGAAGAACTATCAAAAAACATTTATCTATTTTAAACTACCTCACAAATGCACGAGTCAAGTGACTGGTATAACATGTAAGCAAGGGGTTGTTTCCACATAAAGGTGATATTCGTCAACTATGTCTAGCTTTAGAGTTTATTTGAAAGCAATGCAAATAGATTATGGATTTGGTGAGAATGGTGTGTGTGAAGTGCAATCATAATATGGTGTGTGAGATAAGCAAAATGGAAAACAAACTAACTAAAGTTATAAAACTAAATATAGAAATGTAAATGGGTGCTTGCCTTTCTAAATTAGACTACTCCTAAGTAAGTTATTCTATTCCTAAATGCAAGATACCTTAGCTACAAAAATAATGATGGCTTGGAGAGATGCTAGATATGATCACACAAGGGAAATCGGTTCACCAAATACAAAATGCAAATCATATATATTGTGAAAATATATGAATACCTTTTTCAAGTAAAAGGTTCGTTATCTTGATTAAGGAAACCGAAATCAAATCATCACTCAACCAAGGTTACTGAATGAGTAATTGTATCAAGGTTAAGAACCATTAAGCATAAGAGAATAGAACCAAAACCTATTCTAGCAAGGTTATGCATAAAACAAGCTTTTCCCATTCAAGAGAGCTAATAGCCAAGCTCATACCCGGAATGGTCATCCAAAGATAAAAACCTAACTCATAATCACTCTAATCGTTCCAAACACATACATATTGAATCATCTATCAAATTACAAACACAATGAGATATTGATTAAGCTACTCCTACATCATTATATTATTCTACTCTTAATCTTATACATGAATACAAATTAATATCTAACTCTTCATACACACGAACATCACAATAAGAGATAAAACGTAAAAATATCAATGAATGGAACAAAAATCAATTCAAATCAAAGAACAATCAATATAAATAGCTCAAGTATTGGTTTACAAATATTTTCGCATGGGGTTATACATCAAAGATATAAGAAATACAAAAGAAGACGAAATAAGAAGTCATATGTGAAGAAAAACTCCTCCAAAAGCTCACAACCTCCATTGAAGTTCCATGGTGAGGATCTTGGTTCAAAAGCCCTCATTTTCTCTGGCAATCTACTCTGAGATGGTGTAAGATGTGTAGAAATGGTGGTAGAGAGGCATTTATGGAGGAAAACCTCCATGAATGCCCTTGAAGGCTTCTCCCTCACTTGATTTGTGTAAGTGTAGAGTAAAAGCATATTTGAAAGAGAGGCGAATAGGTGTATTTATAGGATAGGCAAGATTAGGGCACAAAATGAGTGTGAAAAGACCAAAATACCTCTGAAATTATCATGATTTTAGACTTGATAGGGCAAGCGCAACCTTGTACCGCCGGTTTTTTTCCCACGATGCTTAGTGCAGATTCTTTTCGTTGTTTCATTCACGTGGATGTGAGCTCGCATGAACTTCTGATATCAGGCTGTGGCTTCATTTCGTAGCTTCATTCCTATCACACTCGTTTTTATCTTTTAAATACACGTCAAAAGTGAAGTTTTACAATGATTTTTCAAAACAGATTTTTCTCAATTGCAACACTAGAGTATTAACTTAGTACAATGGTGAGCAAATGATCATTCCAAAGGAAATTTTATGGTTGTTGAATTGATTAACTAATGATAAAGTATGAAAATAAATCATGGATAGCTTGATAGAAGTTGATTTGAGAAACCACAAAATAAAACATTTAAACTTAAATATAACAAAGGGATAGGAAAAATAGAATGCTCAAAAACCTAGATAAGAGATGTGATTAAATCAATTAATGAGTAACTAAGGATTTGATGGAGTTGTAAATGGATATTGGGCAAAGTTATAGAGCTACTTTAATGAGCCAATCTCACAATCACAGACCGATTGTAGTCTTAAGTGTTAAATGGCCATCGAAACAAAACCAAGAAACTTCCCACCAAAATTCCTCACCTATTAGAGAAAGGGGATAAAGGCGGGACTGATTAATTATAATCCAAGGCCTAGATGATTGGGGTTGATATATCCTCCGACGATCTATCCTAACCACTATGTGCTCTAACCAATCAAGTGTGTCAATCCATAATTAGTTGTATCACAAATTATCCTACTAATGTTGGAATTAACAAGTGACATACAAAATCAATCACGTAATGAATAGAATCTAATTAATAAGTGAATAGAACATAAATGGAGATTCATATACTATAGCTCAAACAATAATCACATCCATAAGTTTCTCACATCAATCCATTAGATTTGGGTTTAGTTACACAAAGAAAAAGAAGTAAAAGATAAGGAAATCATCCATGGGCCACCTTTTTGATTGCTTGATCCTTCCTTGCCTTTGTTCCTTGTGCAAAGAGTGGAAGATGAGGAGATACCTAGATAGATGGATGTCAAATAGGTAGTGACAAAGATAGGAAATGTAGAAAATGGGAAGAGATGAATGATTAGGGGAAAGTAATCTAGATTTTGTGTTGAGTTTTGAATGGAATAGGTAGTTCAAGTTTTGAAATGAATGAGGTTGTGTTTTGGGAATTATGGAAGAGAAAAATGGCTCTTCAAAATCTGGAAAATTTGAGATTCCAAAAGCTCTTAGAAAAATGAAGAAGAGAGGTATTTATATGAGCACAAGGTGATGTCTTGTAACTATGATGTGGCATGTGTTGCAGTCTCGATATCACGGTGTGCACCCAACGAACTCAACCGTGACAGACGGTTATACGATCTTCGATTTGGTTATCGTGGCCAACATCATCTTTTTCATGGTTGCAAAACAACGACAATATCTTGTCCTCTTTATCTGGTTTCGTGGTTACGAGGCAGTGATTCCTAAGCCAACGACAAATGGATCTGATGATGTCGCTGCTGACAGACACATGCATTTGTCATATATACAATATCAAAACAAAATTTATAAAACTGCAACTGTGCACTCAAATGTATAAAATAAGTGTTGTGGTAAGTTAAGGTATCATCCACAGAGATCGAGCTATAGCTATGATCAAATTGTCACTCTAGTAATAAATGCAGTAAAAGTAAATTTAAATGGTTATTGATTGGATATTAACTAAAATGAAAACTAAATAAAATGCAACTAGGTTTGTAGATGAAAATGGATGATAAATGGACTAAGAGGTTGATAAATCCAATAAGCAAACTATGGGCGAAGATTAAACTCACAATAATAAACATTAGCCAAATGTAACCAATCTTGATGTATAGAATTGGTAGTATATCTCTTATAAGTGTCAAATCTAGATGTATAGTATTGGACACCCACAAGTGATTGTTCATGAACGAACATCTATCAAAATAAGTGACTAATCTCTTTATAAAGTATAGTATTGATGCTTAACCTCTCACAACCAACCAACCAAGATTTATAGAATTGATTACCCATTTGAGATTAGATAAAAATTGAGATTATTAATCTGGGTCTCACTTGAGGGAACTCTTGTTTGACCCTTCCATTCAATGGAGCTTAAGAAGACCAAGTAGATGTATACCTAATCAACTACTTAAATAATTTATCAAACAATTTACAAAGATAGGAATGTACAATAAGGCCATTGCCCCTATTGCCCCTGTAGCCCCCAACTACCCATTCTTATTGGCCTTGGTGAGCTCTACCACTTAGATATGATCACAATTCGAATCCGATTCCAGGTGGACCTGAAATCGGAACTAGAACCACCTAACAGGTTGTTTCGGTTCCAATGTTCTGGTCCAATTTTTCGGTTCCAATTTTTTTAATACTATATACTAACTAAAAAAAATTATTAGAAATGTAATCATATGAAATTGTAAATGAAGATGATTGGGTAAGCCGAAATTAAAATAAATATATAAAAAAAAACTAAAAAAATAAATTGAAATAAAACTAAAAATTTTTAATTGTTCTTTCACCTAATTTGTACCACAATTATCTATGTATCCTCTTGGGGTTTAGAGGAATCAAATACCACGTAGTTCTTTTACCTTTTATTACTGGTTCGATGAAGTGAGTTAGGAGTTGGGACTGTAACTAATCGTTGTCTTTCGTTCCAGTGGTGTGGTCATTGTCAAAGAAATAGTAGAGTGCTTCTCGATCGATTTATTGTTGTTTGTTTCACGCCTTGGTCAAATCATCAACACAACTTAGACTTGAATTGATTCTGAACTCAAAAGCGAACGTCTTTCGTGTTGAATATTTCCATCGGCGCTAAATTCTTGTTTCACAACCGTTGCCAAAATTTACATAAATTTGGGAACCTTTGTAGAATACTCGTTATGCAACTATATATGGAATAATTTAAAGAGGAATTAGCCCCTTTTATCCATATAATCAGTGTTCTAGTAAGCGCTAGACTCTAGTCGGGCGGAGACCTAACGCCTATCACCTAGGGCGATTAGTTGGGGATTAATCGGCAATTAATCGGTCAATGATTTTATTTTTTCCTACACAAAATTCCAATTACAAACAAATTCTAAGATCATATCTAAACAAAATTCTTTTTAAATCCATGAATACCAAATTACCGATCAAAATCAGAGTTGTATTGGGAGAAAATAGAGTTGTAGAGAGAGTGGAGATTCACTAATTCGTTGTTGTATTAGTGGCTCACGGAATTAATTTAAATAAAGGAATTGAAATAGAAAACTAATTGCAATAGTGGCGCAATTGGCCCAAAGTTGACGATGACCCAAACGGCCAATGAGCCCAACAAAGAGCTTCAAAACGCTTCATTTGAGTGTAGGGTTCACCACCAATAAAACTCTTGCTATCTCATTTATCTGCAGCTGTCCAAAAATCCCCAAAATCATCTATGAAATCCCTATCTTCTTCCTTCGACAAAGCCTTAATTCCCTAAAATTAATCCCCAAATTTCATCAATAATCTTCAAAAAACCATAATTCCTTCCTTGTTAACAGCAGAGGGTTGAGACAAGAACATTAGCTTCAACGATATATATGATTCTGAAGATGAAGTCGTCTATTATGGAACGAGTGTGGAAATCAAGTTGCTTTCACTTGAAAACCGACAACGTCTCCATACTTCAAGCTGTGATTTGACCGATTAATCGGTGATTATCAATCTCCGACTACACGGTGAAGCACCGCCTAGACGAATTCCGCGGCCGATTTTTTAAATACTGCATATAATTAAGAGATTTTTATTTTTAGCCAACATTTTTGTTTTTATATATAATTATTCTTAGCAAACAATCCATTGTAGAGATAAAATTACCCCTGTTTGTCCTATTTACTTTTTTATTAAACAAATTTTCTTTAAAAAAAATTATTATTATTAATTTTTTAATTGAACTTCCATTGAAGGTCACTCAATGACGCATACCTCTATTGGAGGTCTGGGAAGACCTCTAATAGAAGACCTCTAATGGAAGACCTCCAATAGAGGTATGCAAACCACCTCCATTGGAGGTCATCGAGACCGTCAATAGAGGTCTTCTATTTTTAATTTTTTTAAAAGAAAATTAAAGTTTTTTTAAAAGTTTTTTAATTCAAATTGGATAAAGGACACTTGTGCCCTATAAGTCGATTATTTGCTTAAAACAATCAAAACAATAATGCTGGTAATGCTGGAAAAACGGGTCGGGCTCTAGTGTGCCGCCCAGCTTGGCCTGTTTCGGTCGAGTGCCTGGGTCGGTCCGGCACTCTGGCTTAACAGGTCGGGCCTAAGCCTGTTAAGACAACGTGTCGTGTTAGGCCTAGGTGACACGGTCTACAGGCCGACCTGGCATGGCATGCTAGGTCTGTGGGTTTAAAAAAATTAAAAATTTGAATTCTAACGGTCCTAATAGGCCGACCCCCGTGTCGGCATGCATGCCAGCCTGTTAGGGCCTGCTAAAATTCAAATTTTTATTTGAATTGAGGGATGACTTTTGTAATTATCCTTGAGTCGTTGGTGACTGGGAGGGGGGTCCTAATAGGCCTACCCCCGTGTCGGTATACGTGCCAGCCTATTAGGGCCCGCTAGAATTCAATTTTTTGGGTGGGGGAGGGTCCTAATAGGCCGACCCCCGTGTCGGCATGCGTGCCGGCCTATTAGGACCCGTTAAAATTCATTTTCATTTTTGAAATTTAAAATTCGAATTGAGGGATGACTTTTGTAATTATCCTTGAGTCGTTGGTGACTGGGGGGGGGGGGTGGATTTAGCCCGTTAATGGCCTGTGAAGGTGTTGACATGCTGGCCCCCCACAGGCCTGCCATAGGCACATTCTCACACGCCTCGGCACAGGCCACGTGCAAAGGTCGGTCCGGAACGGCCTGTCTCCCTTAAAGTTCGTTCCTGACACGGCTCATTAGGCCAACGGGCTCGGGTCTAATGGACCTGGTCAACATGTTTTGACACCACTAAATGCTAGCCAAATATAATAATTCCACTAATTTTATAGATAGTTATGGTTTTTGTCCTAAAATAAATATAATTGCTTATCAATAATGCTACATTACCCAAATGATGTGGCATCCTTGAATTCCTTGTATTATAATTGCATGATTGAGATGATTGGATTTTAAGGATACAACTTCGTTTGGATAAAGTAACATTACTTAATTGGTTATATGATTATTAATCAAGCATTACTCGATCTTTGTGTGCTTGGGTCCGATGCAGCTATTGTAGTTAAATGGATTAAGGATGGGAGCCACCAGGATTCGGAGTGCGAAGGGATTATCTCAGACATTTTGGAGCTTATTACTTGTACGTAGAGTGCTCCGGTGGACAATGTCCCTAGATCGACAAACCAAGTTGTTCGTGGGCTTGCGAAAAACGCTTTGATATGCGTTGGTGAGAATTTCTGGATGGAGAAATTTCCTGTGTTAGGACTTAGGAGTGTTGTTGAGGCTGATATGCCTGGATAGCTTTTTGCTTTGTTTTGTTTTGGTCTCTGTTTCTATTATGTTTGTATTGTCAAGAAAAAAGGTAAATCTCTCCAAATTGAACGCTAAGAACAAATGGAGATGCCAAGTAGATGGGGTTATTTGAAATCATTAAGTTGGCTTGTTTGTTTTTTAAGCAGTTAAATAACTTAAAAAAATTAAAATTAAAAATAAAAAATCTAATTCCAAATCAGTTGATTGTATCATAATGTTATATTATACAAATTTATTTATTTTAACGTATTATTTATGATAAACATCTTCAAACAAACATTAATCACATTATAACTTTCAACACCGAATCTTCAATTTTTTAAAAATCAAAACCATTTATAAATAATTATTTATCCATTTTTTAAATTATTTATCATATATTAATTATGAATAATATATTGCAATTAATACATAAAAATTGTTTAATATTTGTTAAGTTATTTTTATATATTTATTTATATCATATAAAATGAAAATACCTACTTTTACGGTATATATCTATCCACCTAGTTTTTTGGCTATTTATAATATTCAAGTCACTGATTTGGAAGTTATTTATTTAAACCCAATGTTCGTCTATATACTAACTGAGCTATACTCATAAGGGCTTATGTAACTTGTTTTCAAATAATTTCTATATTTAAAAAACAAGAAAGTTGATATTTTATTAAGGGATAATGAAAAAAAAAACATGTAATTCAGATTCAGGTTTCAGTCATTATTCAGTTTTCAGTAACATTCATAACTGTTCAATCTTTTGAAAAAAAAAAATCACCCTGAAGTTTTGTTTGACCATTGAAATGATAAGTTATTTTAAGGTATAAAATATAAAAGCTAGGTGCCTATAATTACTTCAAAGTAGACTTCAAAGAGATAAATAAAATAGTAAAGTTTAAAACAATTCAAAGAACCCGCTTATTGTGTTTGTACAGTTTACTTTTGGTTGATTCAATTCTAATTAAAGATACGTATGATTATAATACCTATAAGAAAGCCGGTCAATTAGGATCTAATGTGGCAATAACTAAAATTTTTACTTTATTCCATTCATTTACAAACAAAAATGAATTATTCAATATGATTTATTTATCAGATGAGGTTGATCCGGTGGTAAGTTCTCACACTTGCATCACGAGATTTTTCCACTCTTTAAGAAATCCTAAATTTATATAACAGTGTAATATTAAGAAAAAACCCGATTTATTTGCTATAATTTCATGCAATAGGGACACATGTCAAAGAGAATGCATATTGAGTATAATTAGAGACATATTTGCTCATGCAAACTCTCAACCCTAACTTTGTTTGAATTTTCTTAAGAGAAGTACTTGTATAACCTTATTCTATTATATATATATATATAAACTTAATTCTATTTTTTTCCTAATTAAATTGCTTTTAATTTACTCTTTTGGGTAAGGAAGAACATGGAATTCACTATGATCGATGCGTTATTTACAGGTTTCACCATTTCTATAAAGTCATCATGTCCAAGGGGGTTGTTTTCCTTATTTGGTAAACGTACATTGCTTGAAATTATCACACCTCATGCAACTTTATAGACAATATATCATGCAAATTTTCTCTATAAATACTTAACACAACATCCCTAAATTCTCATCAATCATCGATCAATCGGTCAAGCAATAGTTGAAAATGAGGTTTTGTGCTATTCTCCTAGCTCTTCTAATTTGTCTCATCGGATCAGCCCTAGTCCAACCCTCCTGTGCCCAAAACTCCCAACAAGATTACCTTAATGCTCACAATGCAGCTCGATCCCAAGTTGGTGTGGCTAATATCAATTGGGATGCCACTGTGGCAACATACGCACTGAACTATGCGAATTCAAGAAAGGTTGATTGTAATCTGGTTCATTCCAACGGAACTTATGGTGAAAACTTAGCGAAAGGTAGTGGTTCATTCACAGGCGCAGCTGCTGTGAACTTGTGGGTGGCGGAGAAGCAATACTATGTTTACAACTCAAACTCATGCGTTGGAGGACAATGCTTGCATTACACACAAGTGGTTTGGCGTGACTCAGTTCGTGTTGGTTGTGCTAGGGTTCTGTGCAACAATGGCTGGTGGTTTGTCACATGCAACTATGATCCCCCAGGCAATTATGTTGGGGAGAAGCCTTACTAGATAACATTTCTAATATAGCTTCAAAAAAATAAAAGGGTGAATTATATTTGTCCTGGTTTTCAACACAGAAATCTCTCCTGTTGTTTTGATTAATAAGCTATACATAGATCTGTACGATTGTACTGAAGATATGTTTAAGTAATATTAATTATGTCTTTTGGAAGTTTAGTGCAATTAATTAAGTGACGTAGAAGGCACTTAGATGTATCAATCTTCAATTGCTTTGAGAGACCAAAGAGTGATGTTAATTTTAGCTCATCAAACTGTTTTATGACTATCTCTATTTCAATATTGAAAATAGCCATCAACTTTATATTATGTATCACTTTTAAAAAAGATTGTTAATTAATATACAATACTTTTCAAAAAGCAATACAATCAATATATATAGTTGAGTAGAGTAATTTCTGCTTCTTTATTGTATAACCTGTTGGGTTGTGAAGCCTGAATCTTATTATATTTAGGATCGGTTCTCTATTCTATTTAGGAGTGTTTTATTGTTTTATTTAGGAAAAGAATTCCTATTAGTTTTATGCTAGACTTTATTATAAATACTCCTGTAATTCTTATGTGTAATGTGTGTGCTGCATAGAGAGGAGAGAAAAGAATATTGAGAACCGTAAGGAGAGAGATATTGCTTCGCTATTGTAAACACTGATTTCATAGTGGAAATTGAGTGCAGGTGCGCTCCGTGGACGTAGGCTTACGCTGAACCACGTTAAATATCGTGCCTTTTATTTTCTTTTTTCTTGTGTGTTTGATTGTGTATATTCCCACAACAACTGGTATCAGATCCTAGGTTTTAAGGCTTAGGGCATACTAGGGTAGGATTCAGAGTTGAGGATTCTCCTGCATAAGGTTCTAGGAGTCGGAACAACAGCAGCCACCGCCAGAACAGTAGCCGCCGGAGAAGCTGTTACCTGCCACGGAGAGTGAGTTGTCACCTCCCACACCATTTGGATCAAAAAGAGCCGATCTACAAGTTTCTCTTCTGGGCCGTTGTCAAAATATCACCGAAAAGTGGTCAAATCAGCCGACGAAGGTTGAAGAGGAGTGGTTTCGCCGTCCAGTTGTCGCCGACGAGTTGAGAGACACCACCACCACCAAAAGAAGTGGAAAGTGAGGATCTTCAAGATTGTCTTCTAGGTCGTCATCAACCGAGCACCGAAAAGTCCTTAAATCAGTCGTCGAAGTTTTGAAGAACCGAACGATTATCGTCAGATCTACGATAACCCGTCGCAAATCTGAGAAAACCGACACCACCAGTAGACTTAGCGTGGTGAAATCTTCCAGATCAGGTACTTTTTACATTGAAACAGAAAGTTTTGGATTTCGGCCGGATTCCATCCCGATTTGACTTTTTCGTTGACCAGTTCAAATTGCTTGCCGTTCGAGGTTTGGGTGGGAGAAATGGGGTCCGAGAAGGATACATATAAGATAGAGAAATTCAATGGTATGAATTTCAGCTTTTGGAAGATGTGGATGGAAGATTATCTATACCAGAAGGACTTGTATTTACCGATAGTAGAGAAGCCGAAGGGCGTGTCTGATGAAGAATGGGTGGTCCAACGTAAGCCAAAAGATATGACCGATGCATAATAGACGGTTTTGGATCGTAAAGCGTTGGGAGCAATTCGACTCAGTTTGTCAAAATCAGTCGCCTTCAACATCAAGGGTCAAGAGACAGCGGCAGATCTCATGAAAGCCATATCGAATTTATATGAGCAACCTTCAGCAACAAGGAAGGTCCATCTGATAAAGAAGCTAGTGAATCTGAAGATGTCAGAAAATCAAAGTTTCAAAGAGCACCTGAATGTGTTCAATGAGGTAACAGATGGGTTAAATTCGGTTTCCATCGTATTCGATGATGAGGTGTTAGCAGACATAATTCTTGGCCAGATGCCAGAGAGTTAGAGTACAACATGTCAATCAATTTCCAACTCGTTCAGAAAAGAAAAGTTAGCATTCCAACAGGTCGTAGACATGATTATGACCCAAAAGATCAGGATGCGTGAAGAGGGATCAGGGGTATCATCTTCAGCACTGAACATGGAAGGTAGAGAAGGCAGAAACAAGAATCGGAATAGAAATCGACGGGGTAGATCAAAGTCAAGAGGAAGATCCAAGTCCAAAAATCGTCAGGGCAACAATTCGGGTAATCAACAACGAAGTAAGAAAGACATTGAGTGCTGGAATTGTGGCAAGATGGGTCACTACTCGAGTGAGTGTAGGTCCACCAAGAAGGACGATGGAAAGAGCGGTGTGAATTGTATTTCAAAGGAGTCAGATGACTGCCTTATCTGTTCATTGGAAAGTAAGACGGAATCTTGGGTGATTGACTCAGGGGCGTCATTCCATGCCACTTCACATAGGGATTTGTTCGAGAACTACGTCTCCGGGAATTTAGGTAAGGTGTATCTTGGTGACGATCAAGCATGCGACATTATCGGGAAGGGAGATGTGAAGATTCAACTGAATGGGTCAGTTTTGAAACTCGACAATGTGAGGCACGTACCAGACTTGAGGAAGAACTTGATCTCCATAGGGCAGTTAACGTCAAACGGTTATATGACAACTTTCACGGGTGATAAGTGGAAGATATCGAAAGGAGTTATGACAGTCACTCGAGAAACTAAGAACGGGTCTCTTTACACGACTACCGATGGGTATGGTTCGGCCGCAATGGCAGAGAGTATAGAGGATCCGAATCTGTGGCACCAAAGGTTTGGGCACATGAGTAGTCAATGGCTGAAGTGTCTGCATTCGAGAGGTAAACTGCTAGGGTTAAAATCCGTTAAGATTGATTTCTGTGAAAGCTACATTCTTGGAAAGCAGAAGCGAGTAAGCTTCAAATGGACCGGAAGAGCACTGGCAAAGAAGAAGCTAGAACTAGTACACACCGATGTTTGGGGTCTAGCTTCAGTCTCATCAAACGGGGGTAAACGGTATTTCGTCACATTCATCGACCATCATTCCAGAAAGGTATGGGTTTACTTCTTACAACACAAGTCTGATGTGTTTGAGGCTTTCAAGAAATGGAAAGCTATGGTTGAGAATGAGACAGGTTTGAAGATCAAGAAGCTGCGTTCAGATAATGGTGGAGAATATGAAGACAACGAGTTCAAGAAGTTTTGCTACCAGAGTGGGATAAAGCTCATACGGACGGTTCTTGAAATGCCGCAGCAGAATGATATAGCAGAACGGATGAACAAGACATTGACTGAGAGAGCCAGAAGCATGCGCTTACAATCTGGGTTACCGAAACAGTTCTAGACAAAAGCAGTTAATACAACAGCATACTTGATCAATAGAGGACCATCAAATCCTTTGGACCTCGCTATACCAGAAGAGATCTGGACTGGGAAAGAGATAAAACTTTCTTATTTAAAGGTGTTTGGTTGTGTTTCTTATGTACATGTAGGTGATCACTCAAGGAGCAAATTGGACGCCAAATCAGTAAAGTGCACCTTGGTAGGTTATGGTGAAGACGAGTTTGGTTATAAACTTTGGGATGACCAAAACCGGAAGATGATCAGGAGTAGAGATGTTGTCTTCAACGAGAAGGTCATGTACAAGGATAAGAACACACATATGTCTGAGCAGGAAGAGCCAAACTACTTTGGGCCAGATGATGTATCGGTTGGTAGGATCGTGGAATGTGGTAGTGATCAGAAAATTGAAGAGCAAGGTGTGCAACCCCAGGTTGAAAAACCTATACCACAAAATGAAGTTTCAGCACCACAAAGTCCGATTGGTCAGAGAATTCTGAATCCGTAAATTGGGAATGCTTTGAGAAGATACCTGCAGGCCCAAGGTACACTTGCTGACATATGCGGTAGAACCTGAATGTTATGAAAAGGCATGTCAGGGTGAAGAAGCAAGCAAGTGGAAGCTTGCAATGAAGGATGAAATGAAGTTGCTTGTGTCCAATCAAACTTGAGAGTTAATCGAGTTGCCTGAAGGAAAGAAAGCCCTACAGAACAAGTGGGTGTTTCGAATCAAGGAGGAACATGATGGTTCCAAGAGATACAAGGCGAGACTAGTGGTCAAAGGCTTTCAGCAAAAGGAAGGTATTGATTACACCGACATTTTTCTCCTATTGTTAAACTAACTACGATTCGGTTAGTGTTGAGCATTGTCGCAGCAAAGGGGTTATATCTTGAGCAGTTGGATGTGAAGACTGCCTTTCTTCATGGAGACTTAGAGGAAGATAGATACATGCAGCAACCATGAGGGTTTGCGGGACAGGACAAAGAAAAGATGGGTTGCAGATTGACGAAGAGCTTGTATAGTTTGAAACAAGCTCCCCGACAGTGGTACAAGAAGTTTGATGGGTTTATGCAACAGAATGGCTACTTTAGATACAATGTTGACCATTGCTGCTACTTCAAAAAGGTTAAATCAAGCTTCATAATATTGCTACTTTATGTTGATGACATGTTAGTAGCTGGTGCAGATTGGGAAGAGATTAACAACTTGAAGAGCAACTATCGAGTGAGTTCGAGATGAAGGACTTAGAAGCAGCAAAGCAGATCCTTGGAATAAGGATTAGCAGAAACGAACAGATGGGTACTTTGTAGCTATCTCAGGCAGAGTATGTTTGTAAGGTGTTACAGAGATTCAATTTAGGCGATGCAAAGCCGGTAAGAACACCATTAGCTAGTCACTTCAGATTGTCCAAGGAGCAGTTTCCAGAGACGGACGAAGAAAAAGACTTCATGGCTAGAGTACCATATGCCTCAGCCATTAGAAGACTGATGTACGCCATGGTTTGTACTAGACCAGATATTTCCTATGCAGTGGGAGTTGTGAGCAGATACATGTCTAATCCAGGAAAGTAACACTGGGAAGCAGTGAAGTGGATCCTAAGGTACCTGCGAGGTACGACAGAGAAGTGTCTAACCTTCAAGAGAGATAAACTCAAGCTAGAAGGTTACGTGGATTCTGATTTTACTGGAGAAGTGGATCACAGGAGAAGCACCACTGGATATGTGTTCACAATGGGGAGTACCACTATTAGTTGGGTTTCTCAGTTGTAGAAGATAGTGACAATATCTATAACTGAACCAGAGTATGTGGCTGTGACAGAAGCTAGCAAAGAGCTTATATGGTTACAAGGGTTGTTAGCAGAGTTAGGATTCGAGCAAGTGATAAGTGTGTTGCACAGTGATAGTAAGAGTGCGATACACTTTTCCAAGAATTCAGCGTTTCATTCTAGGACCAAGCATATAGGACTGCGGTATCATTTCATTCGATCGCTAATCGAAGATGGAGTGTTAAGGCTTGTGAAGATCGCAGGGAGTAAGAATCCAGCTGATATGTTAACCAAACCAGCCACTACAGAGAAACTGGAGCTGTGCGCAACTTCAGTAGGTCTTCAAGGTTGAAGATAGAGGAGGATGAGCGCACCGTACCTGTCCACTAGTCATTGAGGAATGAGGAAGAAGTCTACTCTAGTTTCAGTCTTCAAGTGGGAGATTGTTGGGTTGTGAAGCCTGAATCCTATTATGTTTAGGATCGGTTCTTTATTCTATTTAGGAGTGTTTTATTATTTTATTTAGGAAAAGAATTCCTATTAGCTTTAGGCTAGACTTTATTATAAATACTCCTGTAATTCTTATGTGTAATGTGTGCGCTGCATAGAGAGGAGAGAATAGAATATTGAGAGCCGTAAGGAGAGAGATATTGCTTCGCTATTGTAAACACCGATTTCATAGTGGAAGTTGAGTGCATGTGCGCTCCGTGGATGTAGGCTTACGCTGAACCACGTTAAATATCGTGCCTTTTATTTTCTTTTTTCTTGTGTGTTTGATTGTGCATATTCCCTAAGCCGATACACCCACAACATAACCAGCATGAATAAGGTGTACCTGTAAAACCATAGCTTGATTTTTCTGTATTCTGAAAAGAAAATGGAAAAAAGCTAAAATAAATTAACCTCTTCAATTAAGTGTTAATTTTTTTTTAGCTACAACTACTGCAGAGACTTATAGAGATTAATTAGACTCTACAAGTATGATTCAGAATACTACTCCCACTATCGGGGAGATATTACATATGGACTACAACTCTCACAATATAGAAAAAGGATTGCTCCTACAAATCGGGAGAAAAATCCACTTACATACTTGTAAAATACGTATGGTGGGACTCGAACCTCTGACCTAAGCGTGGAAGGGAGATGCACAACCATCTCTACAAAAAGATGATGTGTCAATCAAATGTTTTCTAATAAATCAGATTTTTTATTTTTAAAAAACTCCATATTACTGTTATGCTAATAATATTTCTCACATTATGTCAATTTTTTTTATAATTCTCACTTAATATAAAATATTTATATAAAATGTAAAATTAATAATGGACAATTACCAAATAATTAATTTGCCTCAAACGGATGTTTAGTCGATACTCGATCTTAACAAATTTCAGCGTAAAATTGTACTTTAACCTTAGACATAATCAATTAAGTCATTGATACTTGTACAATCTAATAAATTGACTCATTTTTTTTAAATAACACATGTACAATAAATGTTTATTCAAAATCATTAATTTTGTTCTTTTTTTTAATAAAAAAAAACAACAAATAGCGGAAGCCAGAATGTCACAAGTAGCCATCAGTGAAAGAGCATGTAATCTCCACAGGAGGTTGCCTCCTCTCTGACCTGGATCGTGAAGCACCTCTGTGATCTAGAATGTGGAGGACCCTCCACCACTGGTGTTGGCACATAGAGACCACCAGAGGCAGAAGAAGAGGGGCCTCAAAAATTTTTAAGATTACATTTATAAAATTTATAAAATTGTTACCAAATTTAAGCCTTTTTCACCTTGACCCCTCTAAAGTTTTTTTGTTTTTGTATAATGACCCCCTAAACTTAAATTTCTAGCTCCGTCCTCAGGAACCATGAGAGGCCACTGACACCCTAAAGTTTCAAATTCTTTTTGTTTTTCCCAGCTTATCCCCATTTTGAGCACACTGTAAAGGCCTACACTTTCAACTTTTAAATCATTTTTATTTTTAACAAATTACAGCTAACCTCTCTAAGGTTTTCCTTTTGACAACCAGAAATAACTTTATTACTGTTGACGGTGATTTTTGGATTAAGTTAAATTAATCACACATCGAACAAGTTAATGCAAATAAAGACCAAGTTGCGAATTAAAAGAGAAAAACAGTTGTTGTGCTTTTTGTCAACATATCATCCACATACCTCAATATTTCTGCCGATTTGTCGGGTAAACATCTTATTTACCAATCTATGATAGGTTTCCCCGATATTTTTAAGACCAAAGGGCATTACCTTATAATAGTATAGTCTTTGGTCAGTTGTGAAAGATGTCTTTTCTTCATCTGATTCGAACATCCAGATCTGGTTGTTGCTCGAGTAGGCATCCATGAAGCTTAGTAGTTCGTGACCCGCCGTTGCATCTACCATCTGGTCAATTCGGGGTGAGGGGGAGCTATCCTTTCGGCATGCTTTGTTAAGATCAGTGAAGTCTACACACATCCTTCACTATCCATTCTTCTATTTTACCAGAACCATATTGGCGACCCACTCAGGGTACCACATTTCCCTTATTGATTCTATTGCTAACAACTTTTCTACTTCTTCTTTAATTGCTTGGCTTCTCTCTGGATTGAACCGTCTTCTTTTCTGGATGATCGGTTTTCGGTCAGGATCAATCGTTAGATAATAGAAGATTACTTTCCCGGTATGTCCTCATGTTTCCATGTGAATACATCCTTGTATTCTCTCAACAAGTTGATCATCTCATTCCAGACTTGCTCCATCAACCGGGTTCTAAGTTTTCTTGTTTGCTCCGGCCTACTATCATCGATCATAACTTCCATGGTCCCATCTTCTAGAGATGTCTCCCTCGGGTCCAAGTCGAACCGGGTTGGTGTTTATGCCCTAGCTTCTCCCTCATCCATCTTTGGGTCACTCTCATATTCAAGGATGTCTATATGCATTACTCCTGATTTTGCTTTCTCCCTATACACGACTAGGTTCCCCTTTCTTGCCCATTCTTGAGAACTCTTCATGACTCCCACCCCAGCTTCCATTGGGAATTTCATGGTCAGGGCATAAGTTGGGGTCACAGCTCTCGACTCATTTAAGAATGGTCTTCCTAGTAAGGCGTTGTAAGACCAATTTTTCATATCTACGACCATAAAGACCAAAAGTACTGTCTTTGTGTAGGGGTAACTTCTGATCTCCACTGGCAGTTTTACTGTCCCTAGGGACCCCACTTTCTTTCTCCTATGGCCTCTGAGCGGGGCCCTGGGTGGCTTTAGGTCCTTTCTTTGCAATCCTAATTGGTTGAACATTTATATACTTAAGATATCTGTTGAGCTTCCATTATTGATCAACACTCTTCTCACTTCCCTGTAGCCTACGTGAACCAATACGACAATTGCGTCATTTGGCCTTACTTTTAACCCATGCACATCTGACTCAGAGAACACCATTGGGTCCCATTCTTTATTTATTTATTTTTTCTTGTCGGGACTCAACGAGTTTTTCTTTCAGACTCCTTTGACCATCTGTAGCTTCTCTGACCTCTGTCATTCTTTCTCGAATGCTACTCCCCGTGTGTGGTCCACCAAAGATGGTGTTGATTACTCTGTTATCCGAACTTCTTCTAGGGTTGTCCTTTCTATCATGCTCTCCCTTTAAAGGGTCCTTTTGTCGGTCACCCCTATTCTTCAGGACCAAATCTTTGAGTTGCCCTTCTCTGATCATCTTTTCAATAGAATCCCTTAACTGATAACACTTGAAGGTTTCATGGTCGTTTTCTTGGTGAAAGCGACAGTACTTGGTAGTGTCTTTTCTTGTAAAGTTGGACTGTTTTGGGGTCTTTTGTACAGTTTCTTGACTTCTATCACATTCAAGACCTCCTTTTGCCTCCTGGAAAATGGGGTGCACAGTCTTTTGAAAGGTTTGCCACTTTCCGATCGTCATCTTTGCATCCATCCTTGCTCTTTTCCCCATTGCCTTTCTAGTCCCACTTGCCGTTATTCTTCGAGATACCATTTTTAGGTTTTTAACCGCTCTCGAGCTGGCCTTCGTGTATAAGTTCCACTATATTGCCTATTTGCTCTTCTTTTGCCATGGCGTATCCTCCAACATTATCAACCATGCTTGTATATGTGGCCGACCTCTTTTACCGTAGGCTCAGCGACAGCTGTCTATGTTGTAAACTGTTACGAATTCAGACACTACAACGTCGTCATTAGGGTATTGTACCTCCGAAACCTCTGTGAGAACCTGGTAAGGTAATCTTTTAACTTATCGAATTTCCTTAGTTTCAAGGTTGACAAGATTGATATGGACTTCCTCCGCTGGATATTCCTCATGAACTGTCTAGTGAAAGCTTGTATAAGCTCCTCAAAATTCATGATGAACCATCTTGTAAGTCCTTTGAACCACCATGACCCCTGATCCTACAATGTCTGGGGAAACATTCGACACATGAGAGCATCAGTTATAATCATATTACGCCATCACGCTTTGGTATCTTCTGACATGCTTCTGCGGGTCAGTGTTAGCCTTGAATTGCTCCACGTGCGACATCCTGAACTTGTCCAAAAAATAGGCATGTCTTATTGAATCAGTGAATGGGCTATTGAAGTTACTGATTAATAGGTCCCTTAGCTTTGCCTTCGTTCCAAGGCCTCTATTCTTCTGAGAAGCACTTCCCATTCTTCTTCTGGTTCTTCGCGCTCATCGAATTTTTGACGGATGGTAAGCACATATGGGTCTTTAGGGATTCGTCATGTGATATGGGCATCTTATGGGTTGTGCCTGACTATTGGAGTTGGCTCCCTACGTATCCTGTGTGGAGCTTCATCGTAGGTCACACCTATCTCTATGCTCGGGTTAGGTCTCACCCCCCTCATACCCTCATACATCTTCCCATGAGCTGGACTCCCTGTACTCCCTTACTCTCCGGTCTTCTTGGCGATCGTCCCTTTTTTGTGAGTGTTCCTTTCTTTCGCGACAATCTGCCCTATCTCTCTAGATTTCTAGGGTGCACCTGGAGTTGTTGTTACTATTTCAGAACGTATCCTAGGATCATGGGCTGTTGGAACCCTGTTCACCGGTAATGCAGAGGAACTAGGTTTTAAAATTTTTATACATATCATAATCTGTATCTGGGACAAGTGAACTTGGGATCATAATTATTTTCGGAACTAATACATACAATATGTAAACACGGGAAATTGAAATCGATATAATCAGAAGAAGAAAAACTTACCGACGTTTGGAGGCTCCTTCACTTTTTGATATGCTCATGTCTTAACCAATCTTACCAACGTTTGGAAGCTCATTCACTTTACGATGTGCTCCTATCTGAACCATTCGATATTCCTCGCTATCTTCCGGGATTGATAACTGCGTGTGGGCGCATCATGGTCTCAGGAACTTGAATAGAGGATGTAGAGAAATAATTGAAGAAACTCTTTCTTCTCAATTTGGTGTATTGATTTCACACACACATAAATTGCATCTCATGCAAAAAAATATGCCTCTGCCAAATATATGTATTGATATCACGCCTCTGCTGACTGTTTTGTTTTTCACAAAAAAACTCTATTTGGCTTCTTATATATATATATATATATATATATATATATATATATATATATATATATATATATATATATATATCATAATATCACTCCTCTGCTTGGCTTCAATAGTGATATATATATATATATATATATATCATTGGTTTGTATCCTATACAAACACTTATATATGTGCACACACCAATTTGCATCCAATGCAATCTCTTGTGTTATAATTGATATATATCTTTTAATTATCCTTTTCAAATATATCTAATATATTAAAAGTGATAATAAGTATTTTAAATTTAAACTTAAATTCAAATACTTAGATAAATGATTTAGTAAAATAAAATAATCATATTATTTTATCTTCACCTAAATCCATATATCAACTAACACCCTCCATTTAATAGTTAATTAATAATTCATAATTATCAATATAATTAAATAATCTAATTATTTAATTAATTTAACTATTAACATTCATTCATTAAATAATCTCATTATTCAATTAATTCTGAATATATACATGTCACTTTTGTAACACAATTAATTGGATAATCAATTAATTAACCGTGACCCTTGTTACCTAAATCGATCGGGCTAGCAACGAGGACCTAATGGACTCACAGTATTTTGAGCTCTAATAATCATCGGAATCATTAATTAAACTCTTTAATTAATATTCCTTGATTATTAACTCCAGTGTTATTCCACTGAAAAAAACTGAAGCTGCACTCTCTCAACTGTAGACACTTTTACACAGACCGATATAACTCGGTGTCCATCGATATAGCTATCACACATGGTGTGATCCTCCGCATTAGTTCATAATTAGACCTGAGTCATAATGTCCGTTATACCCCTCTAATTATGTATATCCTTTAAGTACCATTGATTCTCTAATGGATAATAAATCCTATTTCCTCACAAAATTAAGAAAGCGCTCATATTATCCAAGCCCCGAATCAACCCTTAAGGGAACTACCATCTACTTCTTACAAGAAGGAGTGGATTCCACTATTGTGTACAAACCTTCCCAGCCACAAGCCAAACCGCAATCCCAACATACGGAGCATATTGACCGGGAACAACATCCGACCTCACCCATGGTATATCAAAGACCACGATCTAACCTGAAGGAGTCGATAAGACACTCAGGATTAATATCACCCACATATAGCCATCGTTAGTTGATATATATGAATCTCATCGGGAAACGGATCTTGGTGAGAGATTCATATAGATCATGGCCCAGTCCTATATGATCACATCATATAAGATGCCTTCATTCATATATCTCATATGAATGATTCATGATAGAATCATCGTACACTACGGAATGGACCGCAGCTATAGATTAACCACAAATAAAGTACCCAACTTTATTTGCTATTTTTAGACTCTTTAGATTGCACGTCTATCACTGTATCCATCTGTATATGACACTCATATACAGAGTTTGAGATTATATCCGACAATCTTGGATGTTAAATAAATGCACAAGTTATATAATAAACAACACAACAAGAATGAATTGAACTTTTCCTTTTATTTATTTCATAAATCGATTTATAAATTGCATCTTTAGGCATAAACCCCAACAATCTCCCACTTACACTAAAGCATGTGAGGCATGTCTCGTAACCCTAGACCATCTAGGTGACCTGAAAACACTTTAGCCGGTAAGGCATTCGTAAATGGATCAGCATGATTGTCTTGTGAAGCTATCTTGGTGATGATCACATCTTCTCTCTGCACTATCTATCTAATGAGATGATACTTTCTCTCTATATGCTTCCCTATTTTGTGGCTTCTTGGTTCCTTAGAATTATCCATAACACCACTGTTATCACAATAAAGTGTGATGTGTCTATCCAGATATGGAACAACTTCCAGATCACTCAAGAACTTATGGAGCCAAACAACCTCTTTAGCAGCTTCATAAGCAGCTACATATTCGGCTTCCATGGTGGAGTCAGTAATGTAAGATTGCTTGATACTTCTCCACACAATGGCTCCACCACCCAGGGTGAATACTGATCCAGACACGGATTTCCTAGAATCCCTGTCTGACTGAAAACCAGAATCCGTGTATCCTAACGGGATCAAATCCTGCCCGAATACACTAGCATATAGTCTCTCGTTCTCCGAAAATACTTAAGAATTGTCTTGACAGCAACCCAATGATCCAATCCTGGGTTGGATTGGTATCTACTGACTACTCCTACTGCATAGCAGATGTCCGGTCTCATGCATTACATAGCATACATGAGACTACCTACTGTCGATGCATAGGGTACACGTCTCATATTCTCAACTTCTTGAGGTGTCTTAGGACACTGTTCCTTAGACAAGTTAACTCCATGCCTAAAAGGTAAATTACATTTTCTTGGAGTTTTGCATCGAAAATCGCACAAGAATCTTATCGATATATGATGCCTTAGACAGTGCTATGAGTTTGTTCTTACGATTCCTTATAAGCTGGATCCCAACGACATAACTTGCCTCTCCCAAATCTTTCATTTGGAATTGGCTAGCCAGCCAACCCTTTACATCATACAACACTCCCATATCATTCCCAATAAGTAGGATATCATCTACGTATAGGACCAAGAAAACTACTTTCTTATCAATTTTGCACTTGTAGACACAAGGCTCATCGACATTCTGCTCGAAGCCATAGGTTTTGATCACATCATCAAACCTGATGTTCCAAGATCTAGATGCTTGCCTAAGCCCATAGATGGACCTTCGCAACTTGCAAATATTTTGCTCTTAATCTGGAGACACGAATCCCTCTGGTTGCATCATATAGATGCTCTCATTAAGATTACCATTCAAGAATGCAGTATTGTCGTCCATTTACCAAATTTCGTAATCGAAATAGGCAGCAATGGATAAGAGAATCCTAATAGACTTAAACATGGCTACTGGCAAGAAGGTCTCTTCATAATCGACCCCATCTTTCTGGGTATAACCCTTGGCCACTAGCCTTGTCATGAAGGTCTCTACCTTCCCGTCTACTCCTTTTTTCTCTTGTAGATCCACTTACACCCTATGGGTTTTACCCCATCCGGTAAGTCTACCAGATCCCAGACTGAGTTAGAGTATATGGACTCTATCTTGAGATTCATGGCTTTAAGCCATTCCTCTTTATCAGGATCTTCTATTGCATTCTTAAATGTCAATGGATCATCAACACTATCATTAGAAGACAACACCTTGTCCCTTATCTATACCTAAATAGCGTTCAGGGTTGTCTCAAAACCCTCTCACTACGTCTAGGTGGTAGTGTATCCTGATCAGGAACCATCTGACTCTCAGATGTTTATGGATCAACAACTCTTATTGATGAAGCACTAGTCTCACCAGGCTCCAAATCATTCAATATAATCTTAGAACGAGGTTTATGGTCACTAATATAACTGTCCCCAAGAAACGTTGCATTTGTCGATACAAATACTTTGTTATCTTCGGGACTATAGAAGTGTCCACCTCTGGTCTCCTTGGAGTATCCTACAAACAGACATACCACAGACTTGGAGTCTAGCTTTTCAGTTCTATTCTTCAGCACGTGTGCTGGACACCGCTATATGCGGAAATATCACAAACTAGCTTTACGACCATTCCACAACTCTAAGAGAGTCTTAGGAACAGATTGGATGACACCACATTCAAAATGTATGCCGCTGTTTGTAACGCATATCCCGAGAAGGAATTTGGTAATGATGAGAAACTAATCATAGATCTCACCATTTCCATAGGGTTATATTTCTCCTATCTTCTACACCATTTTGCTGAGGTGAAGGGAGCTATGAGTTGAGAAACTATCCCATGCTCGACCATAAAGTCTTCAAACTCTTGGTCAATGTACTCATCTCCACGATCTGATCGTAGTGACTTGATAGTCCTACCTAATTGATTCTCAAATTCAGCTCGAAATTCTTTGAACATTTCAAATGTTTTCGACTTCCGTTGCATTAGGTAGACATATCTGTATCTTGAGTAGTCATCTATAAAGGTGACATAATACTCATAACTGCCCCTAGCTTTAACATTCATCGGTCCGCAGATGTCTGTATGTATAAGCTCTAGCGGTTCTTTAGCTCTAAGCCCTTTTCCAGTAAAAGGTCTCTTAGTCATCTTACCTTCCAAACAAGATTCACAGACAGGTAAGGTGCTAGCCTTTAACTCACTTAAATGTCCACTTTTTACTAGTCTGTCTATCCGGTCAAGGTTGATATGACCAAGCCTTAGATGCTAGAGATACGTGTCATTATCTGAAGAAATCTTAAGTCGTTTAGTTTTTGGTTTGTCAACCTTAAACATTTCGGTGTTGAGCAATGTAGAATGTATTAACGGTCTTAACACATACAAATTATTTTCATTAATTCCTGAACAAAAATTCAAACCAATCTTTCCAATAATAACAGACTAATTATTAAAAGAAACGGAATATTTTTGTTCTAACAACTTAGAAACAGAAATCAAATTCCGTGTAAATCCAGGAATATAAAATACATTGTCCAACAATATATAATAATTACAAAAACGTAATCTAATTACACCCATTGCTCGTGCCGACATGACATCCCCTGACCCTACACGCATTGAGAAGGCTTGCTCCTCTAGCTGTGTCTAAGAATCAGTCCATTGTAAAAAAGGACAAACATGGTTAGTAGCCCCCGAATCAACTATCCAGGGTGAAGAATCATCTTCTACTAAACACGACTCAAGAACAAGTAAATCATATTTACTTTTCTTGGATGGGCTTACCATTCGCTTTCCCAGTAGACCTCTTTCTCTTCTTATTATTAGAGTAGGAAGATGGTTCAACAACATTCGCCTCACCGGTCTTGCCCTTGCAGTCCTTAGTCGAGGACTCAAAGGTAGTGAGCTCATTGAGCAACTGTGTGAGATTGAATCTTAACTTGTTCATCCCGTAGTTGCTATTAAATTGATCGAAACTCTTCGGAAGAGTCGTCAGTATGATGCTCACTTGACTGGGTTCGTCAATGGCCCCACCATTGACTTCTACCATGTTGAAGTAGGACATCTTACTCAACACATGTTCCCGAACTGACGTACCTTCCTTCATCCGAGCGAGCATAGCAGAACAAATGGCTTCGTGTCGCTTTTGCTCGGAGGGTTGCCCGAACATAGCTTGCAATGACTCCATGATTTTGAATACTGAAGTCATTGCTTCATGCTTTGTTACAAGCACGCCTGTCATAAAAGCCAACAGATATGTTCGGGCCTTCTCTTCAGATGAGACCCATCTCTTGTATGTCTCACGAACAGTTCGTGTGGCATTGACAGCAGATGCTGGAGGACATTCCTCCGTAAGCACAAACTTGAGGTCTTTGGTGACAAATATTGCATTAATGTTAAGTTTCCACTTAGTGTAGTTATCACCAGTTAATTTTTCGTTTGCGAGAATTTGAAGTAATGCAGAAAACATTATTGCTAAAATAAATAAAACATTCATTCAGTCATTTATTTAAAACAAGTGCGAGTGCTTTGACATAAATTTAAACATGATGCATGCACATGTTTAACGAACTAGAACTACCCTAAAACTAGTTACTATACCACGACAATCCAGCATACCACAAAGAAGTGCCGCCTTAGGGTCGGTCAAGTCTTTGCATGTTGGACCGAGACATTCTTAATCAAATGATATTCTAGAATAACTCTTATTCCATATCATTCAACCATCGTTCATTCAGTCAGGTTTTTAATTAACAAACTTAATCAAAACCTTCGTGAGTGTAACCTACCATTTCAGATCTCATGAGATTAACTCGAGAATTACCGTCTTAGAGTCGGTCAATCCCGAAATACCCTCAGAAATCCTATCCGTTAGGAAGTCAACCTTGGTATTGACCTTTGTGGAAACCCTCTTTAGGGAGGACGAAAGCAAAGCCGTCACGAGGCCCCACTCGGATCTCACGGTGTTGAACTAATGATGGAGACCGCGGGATATATATGTCATATATCCCTCTCCCACTCACTATTTTAAAATTAGGGTTTTCTATTAACCGTTAATGCACCTAGATTCTACAGGATTAAATGACTAACTTTAATCCAGTTATCTAGCGCATTAACTAATTAGAAACAAATTCTAATTAACTAATAAATTATTAATGATTTTTAACAATTTAAAATCTAATCTATTAGTGAATAATCTAAGCTTTTGTAAACTATTTACTAAGGTCAGATTATTATGTTAGTGTTTACCAAATTTTAACTATTAAAACTCTAACACTTTATTCGGTTAATTTTTTATTAAGTAATTAATCATATTAATCCTAATTACAATAAATGACCCTATTAATCTAACTTATTAAACTCTTTAATAACTAGATTAATAATAATGAGAATTACCAAGTTTTCTAACCATAAAAAACTAATCTCATTATTCATAGCTAATTATGTATACTGCCCATTTTAATCACATTAAAAAAATACATAAAATATCAGGCTATGATGCAAGTATGACATATCAAATATATTTGTGTAGGCACATCTAATCTAAATGACATACGTATACTTGACAATATTTATATCATCACATAATATAAAGCATACATGAATTGACAGAGTACTGTGGATTATTTAACCTAAAAATTAGAATCTAAAATTACAAAAATTTCCCAAGGCATTCATTGGTCTTCTAGTAACTTCAGATATCTTCCAGTCTCTTCAAGTCACTCCGATTCATCTCATGAATCCATCTTCATGATTTTTTCAGGCCTTAAATATAGGTTACATTTTTTTTTACGATACAATAACAGTAAAAAAATAATATAAACAAAAACAAATAATACAACCCATAAACCCTAAATTCACAGTACAATATAATTAACGATCAATCATGTTTTTGTAAATTAAAAAAAAAATACATACAAAAGTCAATTTAAATTGTGTCTACACAATTCATACATACAGGACCATCGAAAACAATTTCCTGTTCCGAAAAATAAATTGGCTATGATACCAATTGTTGGAACCATGTTCACCTGTAACGCAGCGGAACTAGGTTTTAAAATTTTTATACAGATCATAATCTGTATCTGGGACCGGTGAACTTAGGATCATAATTAATTTCGGAACTAATACATACAATATATAGACACGGGAAATTGAAATCGATATAATCAGAAGAAGAAAAACTTACCAACGTTTGGAGGGTCCTTTACTTTTTAATATGCTCCTATCTGAACCAATCTTACCAACGTTTGGAAGCTACTTCACTTTATGATGTGCTCCTGTCTGAATCACTCGATTTTCCTCGCTATCTTTCGGGATTGGTAACTGCGTGTGGACGCGTCACGATCTCAGGAACTTGAATGGAGGATGTAGAGAAATACTTGAAGAAACTCTTTCTTCTTAATTTGGTGTATTGATTTCACGCACACATAAATTGCATCTCATGCAAACAAATATATTGACAGTTGTGGTTCCGTATTTTTTTTTATTAAAAAATACGCCTCTGCCAAATATATGTCTTGATATCATGCCTCTGCTAAATATATATATCTATATCTCGCCTCTGCTGCTGCTTTATATATATATATATATATTGAAGTGATAATAAGTATTTTAAATTTAAATTTAAATTCAAATACTTAGATAAATGATTTAGTAAAATAAAATAATCATATTATTTTATCTTCATCTAAATCCATATATCAACTAACACCCTCCATTTAATAGTTAATTAATAATTCATAATTATCAATATAATTAAATAATCTAATTATTAAATTAATATAACTATTAACATTCATTCATTAAATAATCTCATTATTCAATTAATTCCTGAATATATACATGTCACTTTTGTAACACAATTAATTGGATAATTCAATTAATTAACCGTGACCCTTGTTACCTAAATCGATCGGGCTAGCAACAAGACCTAATGGACCCATAGTATTTTGAGCTCTAATAATCATCGGAATCATTAATTAAACTCTTTAATTAATATTCCTTGATTATTAACTCCAGTGTTATTCCACTGAAAAAACCGAAGCTGCACTCTCTCAACTGTAGACGCTTTTACACAGACCGATATAATTCGGTGTCCATCGATATAGCTATTACACATGGTGTGATCCTCCACAGTAGTTTGATTAACACTGAAAAATGTATGTTTACTAAGAGATAATATCATCATTTTACATTTCCAATATGATTAATTCCCCAATTTAGACATAATTTCGTTCGTTCGCTTTAATAAATGTATTGTGTAGTAATCAGTGCATTTTTCTTTGTATTTCAGAGGTAATTCGATCAATTCAGAATTATGGAGAAGTCAGATGGCAAAAAAAAATATCATTTTCAAGTTTAGAACGTTAAAAACCTTAGGAAAGCCACGACGACATTTTTGTAATTTTGACTATTCACTGTTCACAGTTGACTTTTACCGTTCATAGTTGACTTTCACTGTTTAAAGTTGACTTTCACTATTCTTGATGATGTGGCACATTCCAATTGGCCTAAACTAAGAGTGCACCGTACACGCGGCTGCAGAGAAGTACATTCTAGAAGTCGATGCACTGTTCATAGTTGATTTTCTAGAAGATTATTGACCGATGAAGTGACACATTTCTATTGGCCTAAATTGTGAGTGCACCGTACACTTGCTATAGAGAATAATATTCTAGAAGCCGGTGCACTGTTCACTATTCACGGATGCGTTTACTGTTCACTGTCACTTTTTACTATTCACTGATGACGTGGTAAAATATGGACGCTCCATTCTAAATTCATCCGATGGTTAATTTTCATCCGTATTTTATATAAATAGGGGGCTTCTCCCCCCTAAGTTGCATATTCTGAATCCAAATCTGATATAAGATTTGTGAAATTCTCTCTCTTTTGTTCTCAAATTCTCAGTTTAAATAAAATAACTATTTTCTAGTTAAATTATGTCTGATTAATTTTATATAGCTGGGGCCAAAGGTGATACTGTTGGTATGAAAAATATGATCCAATTTTGGTAAGTTTATTATTTTTATGCTTTCTCCCCTCTGATCTTTGTGGAGTTTTTGACTCACTGTAGAGAGATATATATTGTCTAGCACAGTGGGTACTTTTACCCATATCTATCAGAGAGTGGTTTATTCCCTCTGATATTTGTGGAGTTTTTGATTCACTGTAGACAGACAAATATTGTCTAACACAGTAGGTACTTTTACCCATATCTATCAAAGAGTGGTTTATCCCTTCTAATCTTTATGGAGTTTTGACTCACTGTAGACAGACAGATGTTGTCTAGCACAGTGAGTACTTTTACCCACATCTATCAGAGAGTGGTTAGTGGAGTGGAATACCATCCCATTAATCTGTACTAAATATTAATAATTGGATCATAATCGAATTACCAACAGTGGATCCCTTAACCCCAGTTTTAATTTTAATTGATTTACAATTTATAACAAGCTTAGTAATTAATCTAGATATTTAATTCTATAAGGACAAGTGAACAACCTCCCTGTGGTTTGACCCGGTCTTACCGGTTAATTTATTACTATGACACTCTTATACTTGGGAGTAGGAACACTTTTTTACGACGTGTCATAGTTCATAATTAGAGCTGGGTCATAATATCCGTTATACCCCTCTAATTACATATATCCTTTAAGTACCATTGATTCTCTAATGGACAATAAATCCTATTTCCTCACGGAATTAGAAGAGCGCTCATATTGTCCAAGCCCCAAATCAACCCTTAAGGGAACTACCGTTTACTTCACACAAGAAGGAGTGGATTCCACTATTGTGTACAAACCTTCCAAACCACAAGCCAAACCGTAATTCTAACATACGGAGCATATTGATCGGGAACAACATCTGACCTCACCCATGGTATATCAAAGACCACGATCTAACCTGAAGGAATCGATAAGACACTTAGGATTAAGATCACCCACATATAGCCATCGTTAGTTGATATATATGAATCTCATCGGGAACCAGATCTTGGTGAGAGATTCATATAGATCATGGCCCAGTCCTATATGATCACATCATATAAGATGCCTTCATTCCTATATCTCATATGAATGATTCATGATAGAATCATCGTACATTACGAAATGGACTACAGCTATAGATTAACCACAAATAAAGTACCCAGCTTTATTTGCTATCTATGGACTCTTTAGATTGCATGTCTCTTACTGTATCCATCTGTATATGACACTCATATACACAGTTTAAGATTACATCCGATAATTTTGGATGTTAAACAAATGCAGAAGTTATATAATAAATAACACAACAAGAATGAATTGAACTTTTCCTTTTATTTATTTCATAAATCCATTTATAAATTACATCTTTAGGGCATAAACCCCTACATTGGCTACCACTGGTGTAGAGATCTGGTACGGCGAACTCAAGTTAGCGGTAACCGTTATGTTGATTCTCCGTCTAGCGACATCGTCAATGACTCTCTGTAGGGATTCTTGGATCTGTTGGAATACGTCTGGCAAGATGCCAGTGGTTACATCCATGGATGTTATTATGTAATGTTTGGTGGATGGTGAAGTCCTTGATGGTCTTCTCCGGCGACATTAGCGTCAGCTAAGCTAGGGATTGGCACCACACGAGGCATTGGTGTTGCATGGAGATTGGCTTCTATCTCTACTGGTGACCATTATACTGTCTTTCATAAGTTTTTTCTGGAGTTAACTGTTCAGCCTCTCCTTCTAGTATAAATTATTGACAGTGATTTTTGGATTAAGTTTAATTAATCATGCGTCGAACGGATTAATGCAAATAAAGATCGAGTTGCGAATTAAAAGAGAAAAACAACAAAATAAAACATAGTGTTTTAAGTGGTAAAACCCCAAGGTGGGGAAACGTCCACGATTGCCGGCAACAGTGAAAAGAATTCACTATGATCAAAATTATTACTCACTCAATCTCTCTTGCACTCTTGTAAATTAATTTTTTGATAACCCTTTCATAGGTGTTATTAGGATCTATTTATACATGTATAGAACCCCAATTCTTGAAATACAAGTAAGGGAAGTTCCCGTAATTAATCAAAACTCTAACTTATTGGATTTGTATTATCCCTCTTTCCTATTTCGCGTTAATTGTATTCTGGTTGTATTAGGTCTCTTGCCTAATCTGGACTTTGATATCTATAGGGAAGTTTACTTCTTTATCAAAATATGCTTTTAGACACCTTATTCGAGTGAGATTCATTCACTACGTGTTTGAGTCATTACTGCATTAAATTTGTGGTTGTCCACGAGTCGTTCAACTGACCATCCGCTACTCCCTACCAAACTTTCTTTCTCCCCGATTGTTGGTTTTAACCCGAACGTAGGTTTTTTCTCGACTGCCTAGGCAATCCCCAATCGATTTTATCGTTATTTCATCAATCCGATCATTTTAATAGGACTACCTCTACCCGATTGTTTAGGTAACTCTAATCTTTGTAGAGTTTTTGACTCATTGTAGACAGACAGATATTGTTTGGCACAGTGAGTACTTTTACCCACATCTATTAGAGAGTGGTTAGTGGAGTGGAATACCCTCCTATTAATCTATACTAAATATAAATAATTGGATTATATTCGAATTACCAACAGTGGATTCCTTAACCCCAGTTTTAATTTTAATTGATTCACATTTTTTAAGCTTAGTAATAAATCTAGATAATTAATTCTACAAGAACAAGTGAACAACCTTCCTGTGGTTCGACCCGGTCTTACTGGTTAATTTATTACTTTGACACTCTTATACTTGAGAGTAGGAACACTTCTTTAGGACGTGTCAAGTTTTTGGCGCCGCTGCCGGGGAGGTAAGTCTGCATTTTCTTTGTAGTAGTAATTTCTTTTTAATTTTATTTTAGTTTTGCTATTTTTTTTATCTTCTTTATTTTTATTTTGTATTTAATTTTGCATCACTCATCTCAATCATTAACTTCATCCACTTGAAAAAAAAAAACACTTGTTATCTTTAATCACATTTTTGCATTTTAGTCCTCTAACTTCTTATTTGCATTTTAGCTTCGATCTAGTTTGCATTTGCATATAGGTCATTTTATTTTTTATTTTTGCATATCAGTCTCTGTAGTTATAACATTTTCACTTTAGTCCCTGTATTTATAATTATTTACATTTTTGTCCCAACACTTGTGTATATTTGCATTTACACCCCTAGAATTTTCCAACTTGTTATTTTTATCATTTTTTCATTTATTTTCTTCATTTTTGTGTATTTCATCTCCATTAACCCTCATTCACTAACAACATGGCTGAAAATCCACTTAGACATCCAGTAGGAAACCAAGCCGAAAACCTTTTAGATAACCTTGACAACATGTCTCAACACAGCAACCATCCATCTTATGTTAACCATGACCAACACATTAACCCAAATCCACCTAGAACTCTTAGAGACTACATGAATCCCACACGTACTGGAGTGCCTTCATGCATAGCTTTCCCACAAAATGCAACACACTTTAATTTTAAACTGGGAATCATTCTACTTTTACCGAAATTTCACGGTCTTGAATCTGAAAATCCATATTTGTATCTTAGAGAGTTTGAGGAAGTCTGTAACACTTGCACTGACCAAAATGTTAGCATGGATATAATCAGGCTTAAGTTTTTCCCTTTTTCCTTAAAAGATAAAGCTAAAACTTGGTTACAAAACCTTAGGTCAGGATCAGTCCAAACTTGGAATGATATGCAACAACAGTTCTTAAAGAAATTTTTCCCACCTCATAGAACAAACTCTCTTAAGAGGCAAATCACTTCATTTGCCTAAAAACCTAGGGAAACACTTTACCAATATTGGGATAGGTTCAAAGAGTTGTTAAATGTCTGTCCACATCACGGTTTTGAAACATGGAGGATAGTGTCACATTTCTATGAGGGACTCACACCCCAAAGTAGACAAGTCATTGAAATGATGTGTAATGGGGAGTTCAGTGACAAAAATCTTGAAGAAGCACTTGAATACCTTGACCATATCGCCGAAAGTGCTCAAAATTGGGACACCATTGGTTCCAATGAGTCCATGAGCAAACCACAACTATCTCCATTTAGTGGAGGCATTTACAATCTTAAGGAATATTATGACCTTCAAGCTAGATTCACATCCCTAGCTAGGAAAGTTGAAGCTTTATAAACTAAAAAGAGGGAACATGTAAAATAAGTACAAGAAATCACATGCCATGTATGTGATTCTGATGATCATATCACTCATAGTTGTCCAACTTTGCCAGCCATAAAAGATTGCCTTCATGAACAAGCCAATGTTTTGCACTTTCAACAAGCCAAATTCCAACCCATACTCACAAACCTACAATCCTGGTTGGAAAAATCACCCAAATTCTAGTTGGAGGAACAGCAATCAAGCCCAGTCTTCACAACCATCAGGTCCATCACATCCACAAACACACCAGAATTTCTAAAACCCACAAGGTTATGCACCTTATGTCCCACCATCTAGGAAAAACTATGAACACACTTTGTACTTATTCAGTGAGAATCAAGAATCCATTAACAATCAAATTGCACAAACCTTGATACTTTGGCAAAGATTGCTTCTACACTCACCACACTTGAAAAAGGTAAGTTTCCATCTCAACCACAACCAAATCCCAAGAGTCAGTCAAGTTCCTATGATAATAACCAATGCCCAGATCAAATCAAATCAATTATCACTCTTCGTAGTGGTATGGTCATAGAAAAACCTATTCTTGAATCTGGTAAAAATGATGACGAGTCACTTTCCAAGGACAAGGAAGAGGTTGATGAAACCACTGTTGACGAAGAAATAATTGAATCCCTAATTACACTCCCATATCCCCAGGCTCTTAAATTCACAGAAATCGAAGCATTCCCCAGAGATTTTTGAAATTTTCAAACAGGTAAAGATCAATATCCGTTTGTTGAACGCAATCAAACAGGTACCTTCCTATGCCAAATTTCTGAAGGATCTGTGCACTGTGAAAAGGAAGCATCAGGTAAGAAAGAAATCCTTTATGGCAGAACAGGTAAGTTCCATTCTTTCTAATAAAAATGTTTTGAAATATAAAGATCCTAGTTGTCTCACTATTTCCTGCACAATTGGTAACTGTAAAATTGAGCATGCTTTGCTTGACCTAGGTGCTAGTGTAAGTTTGCTTCCATACTCATTTTATCAGCAACTTAAACTTGGTGAGTTAGAATCGACTTCAACCACACTTTGTCTTGCTGATAGATCAATTAAAATACCAAAAGAAATAATGGAAGAAGTCGATAAATTTATCTACCCAGTAGATTTTATTGTCTTGGAAACACAACCTGTTGTTAATGAGCACAAATCAATTCCTGTTATATTGGGCCGACCATTTTTGGCTACTGCTAATGCCTTGATTAATTGCAAGAATGGAATGATGAGCATGTCTTTTGGAAATATGGAAATTAAGCTTAATGTTTTCAACATGTCTAATGAACCATTTGATGATGAAAATGAAGATAAAAATGTAGACATTATTAAAACCATTGTTGAAGATCATGTTCAAAAGGATTCTTTTAACTCATCTAAAACTTGTTTGATCAATTCACCTGAGTCAAGCTCGCATTCACATCTTGACAATTGTTTGCAGGTTGCCGAAAAAGAAAGAGAAACTTTAGATTTTGAAGAATTGGAACAGAAAGATGACGAACCAGAAGAAAAAGTACCCATCAATGATTCTTTTCCTGATGATCTTTTATTCTCTATCACAACTTTGCCTTGGTATGCTGACATTGTTAATTATCTTGCAACAGGAATGATGCCACTCAATTGGAATGCACAGTACAAAAAGAAATTTTTAACTGAGGTAAAACATTTTTACTGGGATGACCCGTACTTATTCAAGTATTGTCCTGATCAAATTGTTCGACGGTGTATTCCAGGCAATGAGGTAAGTTGTGTCATTGAATTTTGTCATTCTGAAGCATGTGGTGGTCATTTTTCGTCAAAGAAAACAGCTGTAAAAATCTTGCAGTGTGGATTTTATTGGCCCACCTTATTTAAAGATGCACATGCATTCTGTAAAACCTATGAAAAATGTCAAAAGTTAGGATCCATTTCCAAACAAAACATGATGCCTTTAAACCCCATTCTTATCATTGAAATATTTGATTGTTGGGGAATTGATTTTATGGGTCCATTTCCACCGTCATTTGGATTTTTGTACATTTTAGTTGCCGTTGATTATGTGTCAAAATGGGTTGAGGCAATTCCTTGTCGAAATAATGATCACAAAATAGTGATTAAGTTTTTAAAGGAAAATCTTTTGAGTCAATTTGGAATCCCTCGAGCCATTATCAATGATGGAGGTAAATACTTTTGTAACAAATCTTTTGAATCTTTAATGAAGAAATATGGAGTCACATAAAAAATTGCCACACCATACCACCCTCAAACAAGTGGTCAAGTAGAGTTAGCTAATAGGGAGATAAAACATATCTTGCAAAAAACGGTTAACCCTGATCGAAAAGATTGGTCTCTTAGACTAAATGATGCATTTTGGGCTTACCGCACTGCATTCAAAACATCTTTGGGTATGTCTCCTTATCGTTTAGTTTACGGAAAACCTTGCCACTTACCTGTTGAACTTGAGAAAAAGCATATTGGGCCATTAAAGCTTTCAATTCTAACCTAAATGATGCTGGTGAATTGCGCAAGTTGCAATTAAATGAACTTGAAGAATTAAGAAATGATGCATATGAAAATGCAAAAATTCTTAAAGAAAAATCTAAAACCTTTCATGACAGACGAATTTTAAAAAGATCTTTTGAAGTTAGTCAAAAGGTTTTGCTTTATAATTCTCGACTTCATTTATTTCCTGGTAAATTGAAATCAAAATGGAGTGGTCCATTTGTTGTGAAACACGTGTATCCATATGGTGCCCTTGACATTGAGAATCCTAGGAATGATAATGTGTTTAAAGTAAATGGACAACCTGTGAAACCATTCTTAGAAAATACAAATTTTCAAAAATGTTGTTTGATTTCAATTGAATCTTATAGTTATCGTGTTGATCTTTATTGAGCACAAGAAAGTTTGATTGATAATTCAATTGATGACTGGTTGTCAAAGGGTGAGAAAAGAGGTATGTGAGAGTTTGTCTATTTGGTAGTTTAGAGATTTGAATTTGAGTTTTTACTATTTTCGCTTTAATTACTATGGACTAACAATAAGCTGGTTGGGGTGTATGATTAACACTGAAAAGTGTATGTTTACTAAGGGATAACATCATCATTTTACACTTCCAATATGATTAATTCCCCAAATCAGACATAATTTCATTCGTTCGCTTAAATAAATGTGTTGTGTAGTAATCAGTGTATTTTTCTTTGTATTTCAGCGGTAATTCAATCAATTCAGAATCATGGAGAAGTCAGATGGCAAAACAAACATCGTTTTCAAGTTTAGAACGTCAAAAAACCTTAAGAAGACCACAAAGGGTATTTTCATAATTTTGACTATTCACAGTTCACAGTTGACTTTTACTGTTCACAGTTGACTTTCACTGTTCACTCATTGATGCGTTTACTGTTCACGCATGGATGGGTTACACTTCACTGTCACTGTTCACTGATGACGTGGCGAATCTGGACGCTCCATTCTAAATTCATCTGATGATCAATTTTTATCCGTATTTTGTATAAATAGGGGGCCTCTTCCCCCTAATTTGGATGTCCTGAATCCAAATCTAATGTTAGATTTGTGAAATTCTCTCTCTTTTGTTCTCAAATTCTCAGTTTAAATAAAATAGTTATTTTCTAGTTAATTTATGTCTGGCTAATTTTATATAGTTGAGGCCAAAGGTGATACTGTTGGTATGAAAAATATAATCCAATTTTGGTAAATTTATTATTTTTATGCTTTCTCCCCTCTGATCTTTGTGGAGTTTTTGACTCACTGTAGATAGACAGATATTGTGTAGTACAATGAGTACTTTTACCCATATCTATCAGAGAGTAGTTTATCCCCTCTAATCTTTGTGGAGGTTTTGATTCATTGTAGACAGACAGTTATTGTCTGGCACAGTGAATACTTTTACCCACATCTATGAGAGAGTGGTCAGTGGAGTGGAATACCCTCCCATTAATCTATACTAAATATAAATAATTGGATCATATTCGAATTACCAACAGTGGATCCCTAAGCCCCGGTTTTAATTTTAATTGATTCACATTTTTTAAGCTTAGTAATTAATCTAGATAATTAATTCTACAATGACAAGTGAACAACCTCCCTATGGTTCGACCCGATCTTACCGATTAATTTATTACTTTGACACTCTTATACTTGATATGAACACTTTTTTAGGACGTGTAAATACTCTCTCACCTTAGTTGTTATCAAATACCACTGAAGCTAAACTAGATCAAATGGTTGTTATCTCAACCGTTAGGTTCTTGGATCATCCCATAGCACATGGGCTTGACCTGTGTTACTAGTTTCGTGTTGAGCTTGAAGGTTGGGCATAACGCCTGTTTTTAGCTACCACAGTTTATCCCCTATTCTCCGGGTGTGAAGTGTTCAGGTTGAAGAGTGATTTGTCGAGTCAAATGTATGCAACGAGTCATACTCTAGAATTCTGCTTGTCGAGCCTTCATATTTGCAAGAACGGTGGGGAGCCAAGCGCTCACACGCTTTAAGGAGTGGAAATGTCAACTAATGGGACTGAGTTGGTTCAGTTCCCCTAAGCTAACGTTGTGCTTTGTTTTTGGTGCACTTCGCTTAAAAAGTTGAATTTCAAATTGACCTAGATGATACCATAGTTATGAGGCAACCGTAGCAGTTGTGATGCATCGTTACCATGGTTAAAACGTCAGGTTATTAACCAGTCTCTTCCACTTCTCTACTTATTTTCTTAGTTTTTAATTAAAGAAACCAAGTTACTTTTCTCTGGAAATCTTCCATCAAACTAATTCGTTTCATCGAGCAATCGATCGTACAAGTTCATCCCAAAATCTGTTCAAGGTAAGAACTTATTTTCCTCACTTTTTTTATTTTATTTTTGCAAGACTTACTTTCTCTACAATAAATTAGCAAAATTAATCTTAGGAAATATCTTAGAAAAATTGATTGTGTTTTCATTGTTCTTTGTTGTTCATGCAAAAAATCAATTCAATTCCCTTATTTCGATCCATTTGGGAAGTGAATAGCGGGACTTAAAAAGTTAGAGACCCTATTGTTAGGTCCTTGTAGAACCCTAGAGTGAGGGTTGCTCGAATTAGATTTGCTTAGGTTTAGTTGAATCAACATAGACTTGCAGGAATCCTTAGGACTTGAGTTGGAGTTCTCATTTCCTTACTTTTTGCGTTTCTTTGAATTTGTCAGCTATGGAGACGTTATGTCGAGTGAGAGATCAAATTCGGATCCAAAGCTCGAATTAAATTATTCCTGGACCACCAGTTCAGGATATAAGGCTATGGAGGCTGAGTCCGACTCAGAAGCTGTCGAACGATGAGTTACTGTAGTTACAACGCTAAGGCAAGTAGATGTAGACATAGATAGGTTAGACTAACACAAAACAATGCTAATAACGAATATAACATCTGATTTTGGGAGAGTATTATGTGTAATACAAGCGTGGGCAAGAAAGAGATCAAATGTGATTAGGTCTAAGACAAATGGAATGTTGTCTGGTGTATTAGGTGCTCACATTTGGTCTAAGACAATATGGAATGTTGTGTTGGGTGCTTATGTGTCTGTGTTAGAGATAACCCCCGCTCCCCCATCCTCATTTGGGGAGGGGGGGGGGGGGGGTTGGGGATGGAGGGACCCGTCCCGTCCCGTCTCTATTTTTCTATTTCCCTCACGAATTCCTAGAAATGAGGGATGAGGTTGGGGTTAGGTGTCTCCATCCTTATTTTCCCATTTTCCATAAATATTATAATATTATGTAAAAAATACATTAATATATATCTTTATTATATTTTCAATATTTTTATTATTTATATTTTACTAACTATATATACATATTTATAAACTATAACTTAAATTACACACCAAGCAAGCTAACTATATTTACATATTGATTTTTTTTGTTAAATTACACACCAAACAAGATCCATATAATTTATTAACATATTTTACTAACTATATATAAATATTAAACAATTAAACTTTCATTTCAATTTGTATTAGATGTTATTTTGTATTTGAATTTATTGGATTGTGAATTTATGTGTTTCTTTAATATGTAATTTTTACTGATATAGGAAAAATGGGGGAAGGAATGGGGAAATGGGGGACTTTGGGGAAACGGGGAGAAACGGGGAAAAATAGGAAAAATGTGGGGGGGGGGGTGGCGGGGAGGATGTATTTCCCCATTGACCATCCCTAGCCTGTGTTGAACAGAGAAAACAAACATAAAGAGAGAAACACAGTAAGAGGTGTGGAGAAAATCTATATAATTTTCTCTCATCTTTAATTAGAGTGTGGAACATGCATTGTGGTAAGAGGGAACTTTCCCATCCGTAAACGTTCTCCGACTAGTGGTACAATCCCGGATGTTCGATCCGTTTCTATTTTTGGAGTTTAAATTCTAATGATGAACTGTAATCCGAATTCATAATTTGTTTGTATCGAATTATACTTTCATAATCTTTTATATTTTTTACAATTCTTAATTTAACCCTCCGACACTTATTTATAGTAATATTTATTTTAAAAATTATACCGAGATCTTTAAAATGATACAAATATATATATATATATATATATATATATATTATTTTTTTACTTATTAATTATACATTTAACTTAATTTAACACAATTAAAGAAATGAAAAAATACTTCAAAAAAAAATGACAAAATACTCCAAAAAAACATATATGATAAATTGAAATAATTAAGTGAAAATTAATAGGATAAATACACCCAAAACATATTTTGCAGGAGGCGTGTAGCCTAGACATGCCTAAGGTTCCGGTCCGTTTCGATTCCGGTTCTGGTCCGGTTCGGTTCCGGTTCCGGTTCCGGTTCCGGATGGAGCCAGAACTGGAATCAAAACCGTAGACCGACGGTTTCGGTTCCGCCGGTTCTAGTGGTTCGGTTCCTTTTTTTTTTTTTTCATTTTTGTTTAAGAAAATTAAAAATATATATATTTTTTGGAACCAACGTTTCTAGAACCAGAACTGAACCACCGGTTCAAATCGTCGATTTCAGATCTGTTTTTTTTTTGGGAGAATCGGAACCTAACATTCAACCTTATGGTTAGGGTTACGGTTACAGTTACGGTTACGATTTCGATTACAGTTACAGTTCATTTCATATGGTTACAGTTCGATTCCACAGTTCGAACCGTACCGTAGTAATGTCTAGTGTAGCCTATGAAGACTCATTTTGCATGGACCACGTTTATTCCTTTCTTTCACTCCATTCAATAATTCACTGTTTTCTTCCTTTGTTGTTTGTTGTTTCATATTCAATATTTACTGCCTACATTAATGCAGTGGTGATGATGACGAAAAATAAAAGTTAATTTTGATAACATATCATAATTTTCACAAATCTCATCTATATATATTTAAAATACTATACTTATAGCGTCTCCAATATAAATATATAAATATTCAATTTTGAGTTTTTAACATCTGCAATATAAATATCTAATTTTGAATTTCTAATAACTCCAATATAAATATATAATTTTGAGTATCTAACTAGTGACACATCATCGTATATATTAAATATGGATCCATATCACTTCCGTAATCAAATTAGATAATTACATAGAGGTTTTTTCTACCTTATTATCCTAACTATGGACAAGCTACCGTTACATAAAGCAAGGAAGAAAATATCGGTATCGAACTTTTAAATTTACGGATATTTCAAGGATAATATCAATATCAATGGATATTTTATCAAAAATTAAATATAAAATAGATACTGACATCTAAATTTAGAATTTTTTTGTAAAATTTTTGAACAACCTTAAACAAGTAATTATATATAAATAAAACATATTTTAATAATAAATTAACACAGTTATAAACTTATTATAAATTATATCATACATATATGTATAAATTTTTTAAAATTAGGTATTTAATAGAATAGTATTTTATTTCACTTTTACAATATTATATACAATATCAAGAAATTAAATATATTTTTTAAAAATATAAATAAATATATGATTCCATGATTCTACCATAATTCATACATAATACACTGTATGTTCCAAATTTAATACCAATATTAATTCCTCCAAATGTAATAGCAACATGAATTCCTTGACAATTCAAATAAATAAAGTATATTTCCCTCTTGAATCTAACAATAAATTTTCCAAGGAAAAATGTGTTTGCATAGTCTTAGTTTTCAAACTAGCTATCATTATATCACATGTATGTTGATCGATCTCATCCAACTGATCCATGTATTGGGTAGTTTAGATTTACCCAACTTGGTTAATATAACTGATCAACCTGCATGCATATGTATTGAATATGACATTTATAGTAAATGATAATCAAATATATTGTAGCTGCCATAAGTATCATAATATTATACTTAGAAAACTGACATTGTCATTGAATCACCCTAAGTCATAGTCAAATAATCTTCATCAATGTGACACATTCCTCCTTGTTATATACCACGATTTTAATCAAAAATTACCTTCCAGCACAAACATACGTACATTTCAACTTCATATTATAATAACAATGAACAAGTTGTTCAAATATAAAATAGACAAGACAATTCCTACTAATTTCTTTCACAAGCAGAAGATCATAAAGCTTGTGACAGTATGCAAACCACTACCGGGGGGGAAGCCAAAATTTTGGTTTTAGGGGGGCCAGGACAAAAACTAATATTGTAGGTCACGTAATCTTTATATAATATTAGTAAGAATCTCATATAAAAAAAAGTATGGAATCTCACATCTGATATTTTTTAACAAAATGTGATACCATTTGGTATTAAAAGTAATGATACAAATAAATAAATAAAATAGACATTAACTAATTAAAATGTAACACGTCTATTTTATAACTATAAAATTATTTATAACTAAATCAATTTAATTTTCTTCATAATTTTCATTTCAATTATATAATTAAAGAGTATATGAAAAAAAATATTTCATTTTGTTGCAAAACCTAGATCTATTCTTAATGGACTAACGGTATGCCATATGCATAACGGAAAATAATATTTTAGTAGTTCATGACTTATAAAATATAAATGTAAGTAGCTTAATTAAAATATCATTATACTATTGATATATTTAATTCACAATTATTTACATATTTGTAATTTAATTTTATAATATTCATATCAAACCAAATTAAATTATAATAATTTTGAACAAAATTTAAATAATAAACTAATAAAACAAATTTATCAATATCATATTAATAATTAACCTAACAAAATAAATAATATAGGTCATCACTATAATAGTTCATTATTTACTTGTTTGTTTTAGTGACATCTAAAAAAATAATATTATATATATAATACACACTGAATTAGATAATAATGTAATAAATAATATGAAATGAAAATATTAAAATGGACCGGTTTTATTTCCTATTTTTATGGTCAATAAAATTATTGAAATAAAAATTATTTGTTAATTTATATTATTAAAATATAAATAGAAAATTACAGTTAATTTATATTATATGTTATAATATAATATTACTAATACTTAATATATATTATAATATAATATTATCAATACTTATCATATAGTTTTTTTATTGATTTATATTTTAAATTTATATATGATTGGACGTGTTAATAACTTAAGAGGGTTTATAAATAAATTATATTAAAATAAATACATTCATTTAAATAAGGATACTATTGGCTTTAAGATGAGTGCTTATAGTAATGATTTAATTTTAAATCTTAGATATGTGTATACTTATAAATATGAGTGTATTTATCATATTTATGGGTGACAATATTCGCATCCCGTTCACAATTCCTTAAATTTACTTAAATTTAGTTACTATAATTTTTAGGTTATAAAATTTTAGGAGTAATCTAATTATCAATTATTCTATTTTAAATTTACAAACTAAAAATATTATTTAATGAATTTCTTTTGTTTTTATTGAAATTTAGATACATGTTTCTTAAGTTGATTTTTTTTATTATACTTTTGTTTTTAAATTTGTTAATAAATAGTAATATAAGTGCATATTTATTTTCCTATGAATGCTCCAAAATAACTAAATTAATATAGTAATCAAATAAATTATATATTTTTTAGTTTTGATAAGTTTGATCTTTCGAAAAATCATAAGATACAATTTAATTAGTATTTGATTGTATTTGTATTTCATGTTTATTTTATAATTTGTTTTGATTTTTTTTATTAATTGTGTTAACGTATTTATTTATGATATACATTTATAGGAAAAATCTAGCTATATTTTATTGACCGGGTGAATCTTTATTTTTAATTAATACAGTTTTTTCGTAATGTTAATGATTGGAAAAAATTTATTCTAACTTACCCTAGGATTTAATCCTAGCTACGTCTATGTGGAGGAGGCGGGTGGGTGTTCGGAGGCTTGGAGACAACGGGTGTGCTTAGAAGAGGCAGGAGAAATGGGTCTAGATAGGTTTGGATCACAGTAACACGGTAATTGGAATTTTCCCTAGACCCCTTATTTGCCTCTGTTTTGGCTTCGGCACTTGCCTAATCGTCTAGCCATTAGATGGGTCCGGCCGTCACGATTTTGCTTTAATCGGCCTTCCTAGGCGGTCGGATGCCTAACTCACCTAGGTGGCCGCCTAACCCGACTTATGAAGCCGATTAATCGGCTTATGCGTTATTTATTTATTTTTTATAAAACGATATTGTTTTCAGTGTTTTGGTTAGTAAACCTAATATTCTCATTTCTCAAACATACATTCCAATTGAAACCACCATAAACAGTTTCATCTGGACTAATAAAAACCAGACAAACATTTTTCATTTATTTTTTTTCTTTTTTCTTTTTTCTTTTTATTATGGAATAGTGTATTAGACTTAACAAGTTTTATACTAAGTGTATTTAATTTTCATACAAATTGAAAATCATTTTAACATAATATGTAAAACAATTTTTGCAGGCTTATACTATTGTGGTTTTATTTAGAAAAGCAAAAATGGGTATAAGGTCAAAGCGAGGAAATCTATTTTGGGTACGTTTATATATTCTGTAACAAACTATCATCAGCTCATTTTTGTTGTTGCTTTTGCTGAATATATGTAGCCATCCCAAAAAGCTTATATCATACATAATTTTGTTTGTTGTTTTTATCAGTGATTTGGTTTGTTTCATTTTGTTTGTTAGATCTGTAAAATTATCATTTTCTTAGCAATTCTAATGATTTTATGTGGATATTTATTCACTTTGTTAGATTTAATCAAGTTGTGATAAAGGGGGTAAAAAGAAAAAGAAAAAAAGCTTGCCGCCTAGGCGCCCTAGGTGCTAGGCGTTGATCCACCGTACGACTAGCGCCTAGCGCCTATTAGAACATTGATTTTTAGTATTTATGCTAAAATTTTGTGTGTGCGTATATATATATATTCTCCTAAGGGATCAATTATTTTTAATTTATATAAGGACCTTAATGAAAGAATATCAATTTTTATGAATTTCGATCTTAATTTTTATATTCATTATAAGTTCAATGAAATCTGTCTACAAATAAAATTTGAGAATTGTTTAAGGGTTGAAAAGTAATATAGCAATTTTTAGGAGTTGATTTGTGCAATTAGCACCACTTTAATAACTCCAGTTTAAATAGCATCAAAGATGGGATTTGGATAAAAATTACCCCCGTTCATCTATCTTTTCTCTTATCAGTCTTTTATTTTTTAAATTTAGAAACCACAATTGATGGAGCTCTGAGCTCCATCAATGGAGTTGTCGCTGTCAACCGGTGAGTTGACGGACAAAACCGTCAGAAAAACGTTCGTCAAATGCCAATTGTTATAATTGTAGTGTTTGTTTTCAGTTTCGAGTTGTGTAGAGAGAGAAACGAAGCCAAACCCGAACCGTCGTCGATCCTTCATCGTCAGATCTGTGACGATCCATTACAAATCTGATGAAACCGATGACACCAACGAACTCAGTGTCGTCCGATCTTTCAGATCCGACTATCTCCGGAGTCGATTGGCACCGTCGTCGGCTCGTCACTTTCACCATTGATGGAGCTCGAACAGACCTCCATCGCGATGAAGAAGAAGACGTAAAATGAATTAAGTCTTGAAAACGCATGAATAAGTCTCGAAAACGCATGAATAAGTCTCGAATATTCTTAAATAAGTCTCGAAATGGAGCAAATAAGTATTCATAAATTAAGTCTCGAATAAGAGTAATAAGTCTCTGGTATTCTTAAATTAAGTCTCGAATAAGTGTAGTAAGTCCTGGGTATTTATAAATAAGTCTCGAAATTAAAAAAAAACCTCAACATTAACTACTGTTCATCTTCTCCGATTCGACAAACCCAAACCCAAACCCACAAATTCAAGATTCAAACAAACCCCCATTCAGATTCAACAAACTCACAATTCACATCAAATTGACAACAAATTCACAGTAAAAACTAAATTGAAAACTCAAAATTAACCAAAACGAAATTAACATCTCAAAATCAACAAAAGTAAATTTGAAAACAAAGCCCTATCAAAAGACCTTATTTTTTTTAGAAATATTTCCTTCAATCGCCACTGTTCTATGGCTGAGAACTCTCGTCAAACTAGCTCCATCGAAGTGTTCGATCATTAGACAACAAAAGAGGAGAGAGAGAGAGAGAGAAGAGAAAGAGAGAGAAAATGTTGTAAAAGTAAAAGAAGGGGCATTTTGGTTAACACACACATTTAGGTGCTAATAAAATAACACTTATTAAAGTAATGCTAGTTGCACAACTCAATTTTAAAAATGTGCTATTTGGAACCATTCAATCAATTGTTCAAGCATAGAATTATTTATCCCAATTTTATTAAATATAAAGGTATTATAAAAATTGTTGAAATATAGGATTTTTTTTTAAAAATAGTTCTAGTGATTGAAAAAAATCTTAAATTTTATTCATAACTAGAATTCATCATATATCAGTGCGTACTGATATAACTTACATTAATGTGTTATATGTGGACAACTGTTTATGGAGAAACTTTGACAAATGCATATATTCTGAATCAAAGTATGTAAATCTAATGGTCCATATCCAACGCACTAATGAAGTTATGTCAGTACGTACTGACTTGGAAATTTATGTATATATATTCTGTTTAGCACCCTCTCGTTTTATTACAATCAACACCTTTAAATGAAAGTCATTGGATTAATCCAACGATTGTTATTAAAAGAGTTATCCTTTTTTTTTTCTTGTTTAACAAAATAAAAAAAAATCCTTTCATTTTCTTATTTTACAAATACAAATTAAATAAAAAGAAACATGCAACGTATAAAAAAAAAGACAAAAAAAAACCAGAGTTATAATTGATCAAGGAATCATAGAGAGTTCTCTCACCTATGTAACTCTCAAATAGCAGTAATAAAACAAAATTACATAACAATTTAGAATCAATCAAGACATAAGAGTCGGAAAGAAAAGAAAAGAAAACAATACTTTGCTGGGTCAAATCATCACATTTCTCTTCCTCCACCTATTTTGTAACTCTCAAATGATATTAGATTTTTGATGTTAAATTTATCAAAACAAAATTGATATCCTAAAAATCTATCACCACTTTCAAAGCATGTTGATTACTTTATTTATTTTTTTTTCTTTCTGAATTATAATTTCAACATGTTCTAAACACCCATTATTATAATCTTCATGGCTTTTACATCTTTTTAAAACCAATATTAAAAAAAAATCTCACACACACATATATATATATATATATATATATATGAAAGTAGTAATTTTACAAACACATAAATGATTAATGCTATAATTACGAATGATATAATTTTTTCAATATTATTATTTAATGTGTATCAGTACTTGCAATTCAAGGGCATTAACCATATATATATATATAAATTAATTCAAATATGCCAAAAATTCAAGTGTAGAAAACCAGAATTCGATACTCAACTAGTAATATCTTGTTTGCTCAATTTTCACTCATCCAACAATGATTATTGGTTTATATGAGTTTTTTTAAAAACTAAATATAGAGTTCTGACTTATTTTTTGTTAAAATTTATGGTGGAGAAATTACGAAGATATAGTCTCAAGATCAGCTACGAACTAGATAAAGGAAGAGAAAAGAGAAACATGATGATTTTGATTCAACTGGACATTTTTTTTTTCATTACTCCTATTTGAGAGCTACACAGGAGAGATGACTTCATATCATTTCTTGATCAATTATAACTATTAGTCACCATGTTATCCACATAAACTTCCATATTTCTTCCAATCTACTTGACGAAAATTGTAGGAACCCAGATTTATGTTTCACAACAGAAATAGGGTTTTAAAATTTTTTATACAACTTGTAAATCGTATACAACGTATAAGAATATATACATATGTATTTAGATCATATCCTTGATGCTAACTCCTTCGTTTCTTTAAACTTTATTTCGATTACGAACCACCAAGTCTTCCTCGATATGACCTCGATCCGGTAACTGTGTGTGGGAACGTCACAATCGTTCAGGAATGTACAAGAGGATGCAAATGTTTGAAAATTAGAACTCCTTCTTTTCTTCTTGGAAAATTCAGCCACCACAAGCAAGAATGTTTTTTTTTTCTTTTGGCCGAAATCTTCCTAGACTTTCTAGGATTTTGCTTGTAAGGACCTCTATTTTTGATTGGTTTATTTAATGACAAATCACATTGTCATTTTTTGTAATGGATAGCTTAGGTCTCCAATTGTGACTCATCTTCAATAAGCTTCCAAGGTCCCAAAATGCTTTAAGTATGGTAGTTCACTTGACTTAACTCTTTGAAGAGATTAGTTGCACACACACACTTCATGCATGTTTTGTTCACCTTGCATTTGTGTTCCTTATTGCTTATATGTTTGCATCATTTACACATTGCATACACACTTACATGCATTTGTATTGACATGCATTTATTCCTTATTGCTCATGTGTGCATTCCTTTACAATCACACTTACACTTCAATTCTAGATTTAAGTGTGTTTTTGTGTAGTGTGTTTGTGTTGTGTTTGTGCTTGTAAAACGTATTTTGCAATAAAATCTGACTGGTATCAAAGAAACAGAAAGTAACGTTAGAAAACAGAGTTTGATCCGAGACCCGTCTTTCACACGGTGTCCTTAAGATAATTTTGCCGGACAACACCGTATGTGTGTTAGGCGATTGTCTCACAGGATACAACGGTTCAACAGTGGTAGACCTAAGCACTATCCACTACCAGCGAACTCAAACCGAGTTTTGAACTTACCATGAAAACCAGAGAAGAAAAGAAATCGGCTGCTCAAAAGAAAACTGGAATTGTTTTTCTGTGTGTGTTGAACAGAATATTAGAGATATTAAATACCTAAACCGAAACACTAGGATTTTGGGATTAATTCGGGATTATTTTTGGAAAATTCATTTTTGATTTAATAAGAAAATAATTTAATTAGATAATATTCTCCAAAGAGATTTATTTCTAATTAAAACCCGATTCTGTATTCTTAGTGATCAAGTAAGAAATCAGAATCCAAACAATTAAGGCTTTCCTTATTCATCACAATAAAAAACGTTGACTTAGGGAAGTGGTAAAAGGTCAACTGAACTCTCACGGTTCAATCGGAGCGGCATTCGTGTCCGCAGGTCGCGCCCACACACGAGTCGTGCATTCGAAGGTTCAGGGTCCATGATTTGCACCACCCCCCTCTGCGCGCGCGAGAGAGAGCCTCTATGCCACACACATGTTGAAAGCTCATATCACACATTCACTTATAAACAGATTATAAATGATTTCCCTAAGCAATGTGTGATTCTTTTTAATCCCTACACAATGGGTCCACTTTGAGACTCACTTTCTTATTCACCCATTAACCATTTTGTGAATTTGAGTATACCATTTCGAAGTTCTCATGGAGGAGAATTCGAATCCACTTTAATCTTCCATTTCTATGGAATTTATCATACTCAATTTTTGCTCTCAAAATGAGAGATTATCATAAAATTTCCAACAATCCCCCACATGAATGAAATTGACCTAGGAGACACAAAGAAGATGTTTGGTAAGTTCAAACGGTCGAAGCCTGCATAGGATAGGTAGGTGTTACCATTTGAACCTTCCCTTGTAAAGGTATGGTTACTTTACTGGCTGATCAGTATACGTGATATCCTTGAACTGTTCTACCGTTTTGTGTAAACGATCACACACCTTACACAGGTATCTTCCAGACTCGATTTGGTTCTTATTTTTATGTTCGTTTTGGCCATGAACATGCGCCTGGTTCTATGAGAGTCTCTGGAGAATATAGCCCTTGACTATTCTCTTTTAGAAGCTGCCCAACTTCTCTCTCACATAGGTGATTTCTTAATTAAGAGCAACCCGCTTTACTCTACTCGGATTTCCATAATTAGGAATTTCGACGCATAAGAATCATTAAAAACCACAGTTTAACCTTTTCCCTACGGGCATCACTGTTTCATCATAGGAATGGACTTGAGAGTAACCCTTACAGTGATCCAACCGAGTCTTACAACTTAGTTGTCCCATTGAACCTAGATCTTGGGATCTCCAGTCAAATAGGTTGGGTGTCCATTTTATCGACCTTTTATCTAATGGGCTTTAGTCCCATTCCTCTCGATGATGTCTCAACTAGTTCTCTGTTTAACCCTTTAGTTAGTGGATCCGCAATGTTATCTTTTGACCTTACATAGTCAATAGTGATAACCCCAGTTGAGATTAGTTGTCTAATGGTATTATTTCTTCGACGTATATGTCTAGACTTCCCATTATACATATTGCTCTGTGCTCTTCCTATTGCTGATTGACTATCACAGTGAATGCAAATCGCCGGCACAGACTTTGGCCATCTTGGAATATCTTATAAGAATTGGTGTATCCATTCAGCCTCATCTCCACATTTATCTAATGCTATAAACTCAGATTCCATGGTGGATCTGGCTATACATGTTTGTTTGGAGGATTTCCAAGATACCGCCGCACCACCTAGTGTGAACACACACCCACTAGTGGATTTTGAATCCTTCATATCAGATATCCAGTTAGCATCAGTGTATCCTTCTAGGACAGCTGGATATCTGGTATAATGCAGTCCATGATTACGTGTGAATCATAAGTGTTTCAGTACTCTTATTATTCCTTTCCAGTGATCGGTTCCTGGATTACTCGTATATCTGCTTAATTTGCTGACTGCATTTGCTATGTCTGGTCTTGTACAACTGGTTAAGTACATCAGACTTCCTATCACTCGAGAATATTCTAGTTGAGAGATGCTCTCACCCTTATTCTTGGATAGATGTAGATTTGTATCTACTGGTGTTCTAGAAATTCCAGAATTATTTTTGTTGAATTTCCCAAGAATCATGTCAATATAGTGTGATTGACTTAGTATGAGTCCGTTAGATGTCCTTGAGATTTTCATTCCCAACATTACATCAGCCGGTCCCATATCTTTCATATCAAATCTTGATTTCAACATATCCTTGGTAGATTTGACTACTTTATCATTACTACCAACAATGAGCATGTCATCAACATAAAGACACACAATGACATAGCCATTTTCCGTGTCCTTGACATAAACACATTTGTCACATTCATTGATCTTAAATCCGTTTGACATCATAGCATTGCCAAATTACTCATGCCATTGTTTTGGTGCTTGCTTTAAACCATATAAAGACTTCACCAATTTACAGACTTTCTTTCCTTGTCCTGGAGCAGAAAAACCCTCAGGTTGTTCCATGTAAATTTCTTCATCTAAATCTCCATTTAAGAAAGCCGTTTTCATATCCATTTGATGTACTTCAAGATTTCGCAAAGCTGCGATTGCAAGTATCATTCTAATGGAGGTTATTCTCGTCACAGGAGAATATGTATCAAAGTAGTCTAGGCCTTCTCGTTGATTGTAACCTTTAATTATAAGTCTGACCTTATACTTATCAATTGATCCATCTACTTTCATCTTTCTTTTGAAAATCCATTTGGATCCTAGCGGTTTAGGTCCCGGAGGAAGATCCACTAATTCCCAAGTATGATTTTGAAGGATGGAATCAATTTCGCTTTTGATTGCCTCTTTCCACAAGAGTCCTTCAGAAGAGCTTACCGCTTCTTTGAAAGTTCGAGGTTCACCTACTAGCAAATAGGTCATAAAATCTGGACCAAAAGACATTTCCGTCCTTGCTCTTTTGCTACGTCTAGGTTCATCCTCTACTTCATTTCCTTGTTCTTGGTCCTCACAACTATCATCATGTGTTCTCGCTTCATCATTGGATTTACATGGAAATACATGTTCAAAGAACATTGCATTTCTAGATTCCATTATCGTGTTTTTGTGTATATCTGATATGTTAGATTTATAGACCAAGAATCGATGAGCACTACTGTTTTGTGCATATCCAATGAAAATGCGGTCAACAGTTTTCGGACCTTTTTTCACCTTATTAGGTATAGGTACTGCTACTTTGGCAAGCCACCCCCTTATTCGTAAGAATTTATAGGAAGACTTTCTTCCTTTCCATAGTTCATATGATGTCTTGTCTTTCTTTCGAGGTACCTTGTTTAAAAGGTAATTGCTAGACAATATAGCGTCACCCCACATGTTCTGAGGCAATCCAGAACTTATCAGCATTGCATTCATCATCTCTTTCAAGGTACGATTTTTACGTTCTGTAATACTGTTTTGCTGAGGGGAATATGGTGCAGTAGTTTGATGTATGATTCCGTGTTGAGCACATAATTCACCAAACGGTTCTACATATTCACCACCTCGGTCACTTCTCAGTACCTTGATTTTTTTGTTGAGTTGATTCTCAACTTCAGTTTTATAGAGACTAAACTTCTCTATAGCTTCATCCTTGTTTTTCAACAAATATACATAGCAGTATTTGGTGTTATCATCTATAAATGTGATGAAATATTTGTTGCCACCTCTTGTTTGAACAAATTTTAAATCACATATATCTGTGTGAATTAAATCAAGAGGTTCAGATTTCCTTTCAATAGTTTGAAATGATGACCTTGTTAGTTTTGCTTCAACGCAAACTTCACACTTATGTTTAGGATCAATATGGAATGCGGGAATGTGATTTAAGTTAATTAATCTACGCATGGTATCATAATTAACGTGTCCTAGTCTACCATGCCATAAATTGGAAGACTCAAGCAAATAAACTGAAGAATTATCTTTATTGATTGTTCTTTTGACAACAGATACATTAAGCTTAAACAACCCTTTGTTACATATCCCCTACCCACATAAGTTCCCTTCTTGGTTAAAACCACTTTGTCTGATTCAATCACCATCTTGAACCCATACTGATTGAGCAACGAATCGGAAACCAAGTTCTTACGTATATCAGGTACATACAATACATTGTTCAAGCTCAGGGTTATACCAGAGGTCATCTTGAGAATGACTTGACAACGTCCCTTCACGTCAGATGTGGCTGAGTTGCCCATATACAACTTTTCTTCATTATTCATTTCTTCAAATATATTGAACATCTCCCTGTCAGAGCATATATGTCGAGTGGCCCCAGTATCCAACCACCACTCCCTTGGGTCTGACCCAACAAGGTTTGCTTCTGTCACAACTGTAGAGAGATTGATCTCGGATACATCTCTTGAGATCCCAGCAACCATGTTTACCTCGTGGTTCTTCTTCTTCTTCTTCTTTGGCAACCTGCACTCAGAAGATTTGTGACCCAGCTTGTCACAGTTGAAGCAGTTCCCTTGGAATTTTGGCTTCTTAGATACTCCTTCCTTATTTGGATCTTTTCCCAGGCTTGTTATTTTTTGGTTTAGAACTTTGCCCATGCTCAACCACATTGATCTTCGCTTCAGGCGCATTGACATCTTTCTTGCCATACTTCATGTGATTTTCCTGAATACGAAGCTTGAGAATCAGATCCTCGATCTTTATCTCCTTTCGCTTGTGTTTGAGATAGTTTTTGAACTCTTTCCATGAAGAAGGAAGCTTCTCAATGATTGCAGCCACCTGGAAAGTTTCACTCAGGGTCATCGCTTCGGCATGTATCTCATGCAGAATCATCTGTAGCTCTTGGATTTGACTCATAACTGTCTTGGAATCCCCCATCTTGTAATCTAGAAACCGACCGAGAATAAACTTCTTGGAACCAGCGTCCTTAGTTTTGTATTTACGGTATAATGATTCCCACAGTTCTTTGGCTGTTTTCTTTGAAGAATAAACGCTATATAACGAATCTGACAGCCCGTTCAGTATGTAATTACGGCATAGGAAATCCGAGTGTTTCCATGCATCAATAGCATTCCATACCTGAACATCTCTCTCTTCACCATTATTAGGTTTAAGAGCATCTTCAGTAAGGAATCTGCCAAGGTTCAGTGTGGTCAGATAAAACAGCATCTTTTACTGCCAACGTTTAAAATTCGGTCCACTGAACTTATCAGGTTTCTCCATATGATTCATCGGTAAAGGTACCGAATTCATGTAGGGATTTGCCATGGGAACATTCCCTTGACTCATATACTGGCTCATCACCGGATCAGGCATGTTTCTCACGAATGAGTTGATGGCCGGAGTCGTTGTAGCCACAGTAGGTACTATTACTGGTACCTGGCCCACAAGCACAGAGTTCACAGCTGAAGTATCTAATCCCATACTTGGATTAACTTCTGGAGTCTCTAGTGGAACATTGAAGTTCACATTCAATTTGTTTGCCATAATATCTGAAACAAAAACAGAATCGTTTTAGTATCACAGAAATAATAGCAAAGATATCAATTGATATCAAATCAGATTTCACAATGGAAATCACAATCAGTGTCTGATATTGCAGACCCGATAACACAATTGAAATCGCAATTGATTTCGAAATCAATGTCTAATAATAGACCCAATTTCCACAGATTAATGATATATATATATATATTTGAAATTGAAATCAGTGTTCCAAAGAACCCGATTTCCACAGGTAACGTATGTATATAAAATTGAAATCAGTGTTCCAAAGAACCCGATTCCCAAATTGAATCAGTGTTCCAGGGGAACCCGATTACCACGGTTGAAAAACTGAAGCAATGATTTATTTTTCAAGTCTGTTACGATCTGAACCAGAACCCTGATACCAGAAAGTTTGAATAAGCAAACGTTGTTTGAAAATAATTTAAAAACGAAAAAGAAGAAAATTGTCTTAAGATTGTAAGACGTATTTTGCAATCCTGACTGGTATCAAAGAAACAGAAAGTAGCATTAGAAAAGAGAGTTTGATTCGAGGCCCGTGTTTCACACGGTGTCCTTAAGACAATTTTGCCGGACAACACCGTATGTGTGTTAGGCGATTGTCTCCCAGAATACAACTATTCAACAGTGGTAGGCCTAAGCACTATCCACTACCAGCGAACTCAAACTGAGTTTTGAACTTACCAAGAAAACTAGAGAAGAAAAGAAACCGGCTGCTTAAAAGAAAACTGGAATTGTTTTTCTGTGTGTGTTGAACAGAATATTAGAGATATTAAATACCCAAACCAAAACACTAGGGTTTAGGGATTAATTCGGGATTATTTTTGGAAAATTCATTTTTGATTTAATGAGGAAATAATTTAATTAGATAATATTCTCCAAAGAGATTTATTTCTAATTAAAACCCGATTCTGTATTCTTAGTGATCAAGTAAGAAATCAGAATCCAAACAATTAATGGTTTCCTTATTCATCACAATAAAAAATGTTGACTTAGGGAAGTGGTTAAGGTAAACTGGACTCTCACGGTTCAATCGGATCGGCATTCGTGTCCGCAGGTCGCGCCCACACACGAGTCGTGCATTCGAAGGTTCGGGGTCCATGATTTGCACCACCCCCCTCTGCGCGCGCGAGAGAGAGCCTCTATGCCACACACATGTTGAAAGCTCATATCACACATTCACTTATAAACTACTTATAAATGATTTTCCTAAGCAATGTGGAATTCCTTTTAATCCCTACACAATAGGTCCACTTTGAGACTCAATTTCTCATTCACCCATTAACCAGTTTGTGAATTTGAGTATACCATTTCGAAGTTCTCACGGAGGAGAATTCGAATCCACTTTAATCTTCCATTTCTATGGAATTTATCATACTCACAGTGCTTACAGGATGGCGTGCTTGTCTTAACACGTTGAGTGACCATTTGAGAAGGTTTCATTCTTCTCTTGGTTTGGTTATTTGAAGTAATGTGTCTAGTTTCAAAAGAGTGGATTTCAGTGATTAAAATATTCAAAACTGACCTTTGTATGGTCTTGTGACCATAACATTTTATACGATACTTCAAAATGAGTTTTGAAAGTTTATGTATAAACTAGACACCGATACCTTTACAGTGGTATAATATTCTTAATATTTCATAACTGTTTGGATTGGTTTGAAATCTCCAAATTGACCACCAAAATTGGGCAACTTTGTTGTTATTTGTCTCTGACCTTTGATCACTTCTCTTTCTACTGACATCCAAATCTTGTTTTGTAAATTGAAATAGAAAGTAGACTTCCAAAACTTTCCAACGGTATAATATATGAAAGGTTTTGATGTTGTTTGATCATGTTTTAGGTAGCCTGAATCTGGAGCTGTTGTGTTGTTGTGTTTTTCCCGAGAGCATAGCGACCTCAGCGCGACTTGACTTCCAAATCACTATGTCAAGCGTATTTTGGCACCTAAACCTGAGGGCAAAGCGACCTATCATCCAAGTCACCCTAAGGTCACTTTTGATGCCCATAATTCATTTTTTAGCTTCCCAAAACGACGTAGTTTCATTTCCCCACTATAAATACATCCTTAACTCATCTTCTTCATTCTATGACTCTCAAGAATGAACCCTAGAGAGAGAGAGATCCTATAGAGAGAAAGCTTCAAGCTTTGTTCATTAACTCTCCAAACCTCACAACCCATCTGCATTTTTGCTCATTTATTATTCTGGCATCATTCAAAGTATGGGTCTTCATTAATTGGAAAGTATAAATATCATTCTTGATCATCTATTGTTCTAGCTTATCAAGACATGTCATTTATTACTTAGGTTGGCAATTCTTCATATTTATTATATATCATTTGAAGTTATGACATGTTTTGGGTTTGTTTGTAATAGCTAGCATTTAGGACATATGTTCCATTTAACTAAGTCTCTATGCATTGCATTTAGACATTGTGATTTATTACCAATTGATTGCATTTTGTGATTGCATTATTATCCTTGCCATTTTACGATAACTTAGGTTGATATGATTTTGTCTGATAATTAGGTTGTTAGATTTGCATCTCAACACCCAATTAAGCATTAATGTTTTTCCTATCATTAATTGCATTTAGAATATTTCACATATTCACGTAGGCTATTTGTTAATCTCTTCTTGAGAGTTAAGTCTTATGACTACAAGGTGCAGTGCACAAGCAATTGGAGTCTTGCAACCAAGGGTGGGTTGGCAAGCAATTGGTTAAGTGCTACTGTAAGTGCTCTCACAAAGAGTAATGGATCACGGGATATCATTAGGGATTGAACCAAGAGTGGCGAGTGGTAATGTCCATAGCCTGAGGTTGTGAGCGAGAGTTCGAGTATCACTTGAGGGTGTAACCTTTTATTCATATAGTGGATTTCTGTGATCGTGTGTGACTAGCAAAATAGCCCGTGATTTTTTCTAATTGAAGGGTTTCCACGTATATATCAAGTGTTCTTTATATTTCCGCACATTACACTTGATTTTGTTTGCTTGTTTGTTTGTTAGTTTGTTAGGTGAATTTTTAATATTGGCTAATCAAGAAAAATTGGTAATTGACTTGATTAAATTCATCCCCTATTTAGGTTGTTAGGCACACATACAAAATTTATTTTCATTGCTTTTTGTGTTTTTGGATCAAAGAGTCACAATTTGTATCTTGTGTATCCTAGTTATGCAAATATATCTATATATATTTAAAACTACATACAAATCTTTTTCCAAATATATTTCTAAATATTAAAGGTTATTAGTATTTATAGGTAAAATAGGAAATTAATTCCCACATAAACCTAGTTGATTTAAACTTAAATACTAGACTAAGTAAAGAATAAAATAATCTAATTATTTTAATCTTTGTCTCAGTTATGATTTGAACCTGCAACCTCCAATTAATAATTATTTAATAATTCTTAATTATTAACCATTAATTAAATAATATAGCTATCTAATTAATTTAATTATTAACATATTAATTAAATAAACTCATTATTCAATTAATCCCTGAAAAAATACGTGTCACTTTCGTAACACAATTAATTGGACAATCCAACTAATTAACCAAGACCCTTGTTACCTTTAATCAATCAGGCTAGCAAGTGGACCTAATGGACCCATAGTTTTGAGCTCCAATAATACTTAGAAATAATTAATTAAACTTTTTAGTTAATATTTCATGATTATTAACTTCGGAGTTATTTCACTAAAAACCCGAGGTTGCACTCTTGCAGATGTAGATATATTACACAAACAAAAATTTCAGTTGTCCATCGATATAGCTATTACATATGGTATAATCCTCTATAAGTATTTCATAATTAGAGCTAGGTCATAAAGTCCATTATACCCATCTAGTTATATCTTTTCCATTAAGTACCATTGATTCTCTAATGAACAATAAATCTTAACTTCATTTACGGAAGAAGGAGATCACTCATATTGTTTTAGCCTCGAATCAACCCCAAAGGGAACTACTATCTATTTCACGCTAGAAGGAGTGAATTCCACTATTACGTACAGACCTTCCCAGCCAGAAGCCAAACTGCGATTCCAACATACGAAGTTAATGACCGGAAATGCAACACCGATCTCACCCATGGCATATCAAAAATCATGATCTAACTTGAAGGAGTCGATAAGACACTCATGTTTAAGATCACCCATATATAGCCATCATTTATAGATATATATGAATCTCATCATTTAATGGATCTCATCATTAAATGGATCTTGGTGAGAGATTCATATAGATCGTGGCCTAGTCCTATATGATCACATCATATGAGGTGCCTTTATTCTCATATCACCATATGAATAATCTATGTTAAGACCACCATATATTACGGAATGGACCGCAGCTGTAGATTAACCACAAATAAAGTATCCAACTCTAATTGCTATCTACGAACTCTTTAGATTGCTCATCTCAAACTAAATACCTCTATATATGGCACTCATATACTTAGTTAGAGATTACATCCGGCAATCTTGAATGTTAAGTACACATGATATAAATGTATGAGACATGTATATAGAATGAATAAACTACTCATTTCATTAATTTTTCATTCACATTTATAAATTACAAGCTTTAGAGTATAAACCCCAACAAAAATCCGATTGACTAACCTCTGGTAGGTGGCTCCAGTGTTCTTCAGCTCAAATGGTATCATATTGTAACAGTACAACCCCTGATAAGTTGTAAATGCCATTTTTCTTCATCCGGGTATGCATTCAGGTCTGGTTGTATCCTGAATAGGCGTTCATAAAACTGAGTAATTTATGTCCCACAGTAGCATCCACCCACTGATCAATCCTTGGTAGGGGATAACTATCCTTTGGATAAGCCCTGTTCAAGTCGGTGAACTCCATGCACATCCTCCATTGGTTGTTGTTCTTCTTCACCAATACCACATTTGCTACCCACCGTGGATACTTTACGTCCCTAATAGATCCTGCGGCGAGTAACTTTTTCACTTTCTCTTTCATCACTACACTCCTCTTTGGGTTGAATAGTCGTCTCTTCTAGACTACCGGCTTGGATTATGGGTCAACTACCAGATAGTTCGATATTACACTTTTGTCGATCCCTGGCATATCCTCATGACTATAGGCAAGCACATCCTTATATTCTTTTAACAAGTAGGCCAAGTTGGCTTTAATGCTTCCGCGCAAGTTTGCACCAATTCGGACCACTTTGGTCGGCTCATCTATTTCGAGGATCACTGCCTCTGTTGGTTCATCCTATCGTGACTCAGGCACTTCCCGTGGGTCGAGCTCAAATCCCTTTAGTACTTCTGTGTGAGTCTCAAACTCATCTACACTTTGGTCGGCTAATCGAACCATGAATACCTAGTGATACTCATTCTCCTTCTTGTCCTTGTAAACTGAAAGGTTTACCCTTTAAGCTTACTCTTACGACCCTTTAATCACACCTACACCTGACTCTGTCGAGAATTTCATCATTAGGGCACATGTTGTCATGACAGCTCTGGTTTTATTCAAGAACGGTCGGCCTAGTAAGGTGTTTTACAACCAGTTTTGTGTCCACCACTATAAAGTCGAGCAACATTGTCCTCTGGCATGGACTTCTCAAATTTTCACTAATAACTTTACAGTTTCAGAGGATCTCACCTCGGCTCCCCCAAAACCTCAAAGTAGGATGTGCAAGGGTTATAGGTGTAGGGAAAAATCGGTTCAAAACGCGGCAGAATCGTGAAATTAGGGTTTAGTATATTTTTTTTTTTTCCTTTTAATAGAAAGAACCTTAACCTTAGATTAATTGATGTATATTAAAAGTATCGTACCTTTTTCTCGTGACGATTGAACTAGCGTCAAATTGAATCCGTAAGATCTTCCAATCCAATCACGAACGTGAATCACCTAGGAGTATGGGCTCCCTTTATTTTAATTGTATACATTTTAATGTAAAGGCTACTAGTGCGCTGTCGAAATCAAAATGTTCTTTCTTCCTTTTCCTCTGTGCTGAATTTTCACACATCAATCTTTAGAGTTGGATGAATTTATCTAGAGCAAGATCAAAATTCTCTACACTCAAAATTCTCGTTTGGCCGAAATTTTCTCTAAGAAAAATACCTTTGCCAAATTCTACTCTTAGAATTCTTGCTTGGCCGAATTTCTTCTTTTGAAAACTCATAGGTTGGCCGAAATATACAACCTATATTTATAGGTTCACAAATCTTCTCCTAAAGAGGATTTACTTGGTAGGTAAGAATCCTATTTTTAGGTGGATTTACTTAGTGACTAAGAATCCTTTTCAAAAAAGAATTCTTTCCTACACCAAGACTCATAATCCAACTCATTAGTGTATTTGTGACCATATTAAAGGCTTCCTAATTTGACTAGATAAATAATTCATTTTATTTATCTATTTATCAAATACAGTCTTTAATATTAATTATACTACCAAAAATGGTATAATATTAGGAGACCTTATCATATTAGAAAAAAGATTTTGACTTTTAATTAAATAATTAATTAATTACCAAATTAATTAATTTTCATTTAATTAAATAATAAAATAAAAAATAATATATTAAGTTAATATATTTAGCCTTGCTGCCCAAGACCACATATGGACACACATATATATATATATATATATTATTAAATCCATTGGACCTAAATAAAATGTCCACATGTGAAATAGACCCATTCTTACAAAAAGAAACAAGTTCACATGCCTTAATACAATTCTAAATGGACCCATAAATTGGTCTGATAGAATATATCAAGTGATCCACGCAAGTTCGTGTGGATTGAGGATCTTGACAGGTTATCTAAATTTAAGCTCCAATAGACACAACCCAATCACAACCATTAAATGATTCACTTAGGTCCGATCTATTAATTTTAGTTCGTTCCACTAAAGAACTAAAATTGAACTCTTAAATAAAGATAGAATAAGTTAATATTGCTCATTCATACCCTAGACAATCTTAATGGAGAAAGTGTATCCTCGTGAAGAATACCAGTAATCGCCAAGAGTTCATAGACTGCCTATAGCTCTCCAAGTTACAATATTTACTCATATGACCACATTTTGAACTTGGATATTTTGACTTGTTTAAAAGCCATGTTTCAATAGACACTACTGAAAACTTAACGTTAAGATTTAATATCCAATACCTCAAAACATCCATATGATGATATTCTACTCTCATTTAATAAATGGAGCCACGATGTCCATATCTATAAATGAAGTCCTCTATCGATTAAAAAAATGAATACCACCAAAATATCGATGATAGACTATGCTATATAATCGTACTCATTGATAGCTCAAATGATAACGCTTGCAACCATAAGTCCTTCATTTATCTCAGGATTGAGATAGACTCTCTGATTGTCTTCTAGTGAAAACTTTTATCAATTGGCGGTTTTGGATAAAGTAATTCACTGTGATTCTATTCAATGCACCTAGTGCACTAGATTTTGTTTGTCCAAAGATACCACACTTTGATGATTTTAGACTCATCATACCACATTTGATCCCACTCAAATGCTAGTAAAAGAATCTACAACTTTGACAAGATAAAGATCATTAACCTTTTATCTTAAGTTGTGAATATTATTCAAGACTAACTAAAGAATTGTGTTTACCTCATACATATCCAGATGCATGAACAATTCTTCTTTTCTCATAATCTTTTGACCTTATGATTATTTACTTTTGACAATTATAATAATTAAACTATAAATGCTATAAGATTTGTTAAACAAGAAATCACTTTATTAATATGAAACGATTGTCAAAAACATTAATACACTCTTGCAATTCGGCATAATCCTAACAATAGGTCTCTTCTGTCAAACCTAAGTTGGTCATACACCCTTGCGCTCAAAATGTCTGTTGAACTCCCGTTGTCGATCAGCACTCGGTGCACGTCTCTATGCCAAATCCGAGCATTTATAACAAACGTATTATTTGGATATTTACACCATACGAATCCACTTTCGTGAATACTTTTGGTAGACTAGTCACCAGTTTCGATTCCGATTCGGAACTGGCGGTCCGTTTTTTTGGGCTGTAATAGTGAAAAAAAAAGATTTATTGGAACCGGAATAGGAACCGCTACAGTACAGATTCCGGTTCCAAACCTTTCCAAACGGTTCGGTTTTTTGTTTCTGACGGTTTGATTCTAGTTTGAACCGAACCGTCGATATGTCTAACTATAGGATCTCAACCCTCCTTGATCCTCTTCTGGTCTGGTTCAACCGAGTTTACATCAAGGTCTCTCTTTGCTTCCATGGTTTCTCAGACTTCTTATGCATTTTCTTAGTTGTTTTTCCCTATTGAAGGTCCGCCAAAGATGGTGTGTATTACCCCATCATCCTCGGTTTTCTTTGGACTCAATATCCTTTCTCGGCTCTGTTCTTGGTGGTTATTTTGATAGGGCTAATCGTCCACCTTTTTTAGAACAATGTTTTTCAAATATCCTTATTGAATGAAGGTCTCGATATGGTCCTTAAGCTGAAAGAACTTTGAGGTTTTGTGCCTGTTTTACTTATGGAAACAACGATACTTTATAGTGTCTCTGTTGGCATAATTTGACTGCCAGGGTGGCTATTTTGATATGTTCTTCTCTTTTAAGATTGTGAGGATCTCTTCTTGTTTTTTCTTCAAATGAGTGTAATTTATGTGCTTTCATTGAAATCTGGAGCTAGTCTGATCACTTTTGTGATCATTGTCCCGGTGTCCACTCTAAGTCTTGATCTTCTACTTATCTTCTTTCTTTGTCTTTTGACTTAATCTCTTATGGCTAGCCCTCATATATGAAACTTCCACCTGTTGCGATTTCTTCTTCTTCGTCCGATGCATGTCCTCTTGCCATATCCATCATATCGGTATATTTTGTCAGACGAGCTGTTCTTAAATTGAAGGACAACTAACCATTTTGCAGGTTATTGATGAACGTTTCAATGAGGGCTTCATCGTTTGCACTCCCAATTTCTAACACCTCTTGGCCAAATCAGTTTAGGTATTGCTTCGGCGACTCGTTATTCCCTTACTTAAGCTAAGAAAGGTGTGCCACTGACTTCTTCTTATGCACATTCCCGAGGAATTATCTTAAGAATGCCTTACTGAGCTCGCTGAAGCTTCGTATGCTTGTCGGGAGTAATTTCCCAAACCATCTAGAGCCTAAATCCCTGAGCATTTGAAGGAAGTTAAGACATAATAGTGTATCATCTCTAGTGTAATGGGCCATCACACTTTTATACCTCCTCACGTGCTCATTTGGGTCAGTATCTTTCTTGAATTGCTTAACATGGGGCTTCTTGAACCTTTCTCTTAACGCTGTTAGAAGGATGTTGTTGGTAAATAGGCTATCTGCCTCATTATCTGTCAGCTCATTTTGCCCGCACCGCCTGACTTTGGCATTCATCTGTCACTTGTTTCTTTGCACTTCCTAGGTTAGCTTCTATATAAGTACATCCTACTTGCCAACTGGTTCCCCACTCAAACTGAATATTTATTGAATGGTTAATCCCGAGCCTCTCTGACATATGTTCTACTCATGAGGTTCTCTTCAAAGGTTGTCAAATCAACTTGGCCTTCTTCGGTGTCTTCGACAATGGTATCGGTCACTATATTAAGATAAAGATGAACGATTCCTTCGATGAGCATGCCTATTAGGTCGGTCTCGATTCTGTTCGGCTTGATGGCAATCACGCCTCTTGCGTGAACACTCATCTCCTCTAGGTTCTCTATTGCTCCAAGTCTGCCTTTTCGATAAGGTTTACGGTCTGTCTGTCGGGTTTCTACCCATTTTCAGCGGTGTAACTAGTGTTGGGCCAACTATCACAGAGCGTAGTCTGTTAGGCTAATCGTTAGGTGTACTTTAGTTATAAGGTGAGGTTAGCCCCGAGGTAGGTGAGAGAGTGACTCCATGTTTGGTCGCATCCTCTACGAGTTGTTGTATGTAGTCAGGAAATCTTAGTGTAATCTTATTATTAGTTGGGGGAAGCCGTAGGCACTAGGGGTAGCCATCGATTGGTTCCCAACAGTCAATGTAGTGTCCATCTGGTTCATCACGTTGAGAGTGGCGTTGGCTCCCCCATCATCATCTGATAAGTTCTGGTCATTTATGGAGCCACTCCCATCTCCATTGTCAATCATCTTTCACAAGGGTTTAAAAAACTTAAATCTTCTGCCCTCTTCTTCTAGCGCCAATTGTTGACAGTGATTTTTGGGAACTCAACCGGTCTGATTGAATCTATTAAATCTGTAAACAAACACAATAAAAAAAGTGGAGTAATAAAGAGAACGAGTTTACATGGTAAAACTCCGGTAATGGAGAAACATCCACGGGTTGTCACTTGGCGACAGAGAAAATAATTCACTATGAAAATATCGGTTACACACTCTGACCTCTCCCTCTCGTATTTTCTCAATCCCCTTTACAATGATTTTACAGTGGTATATATATAAAATCCCTTAGGGTTCTGAGCATGTAGGCTGAAGGTTATAAAATCTGATTTGGACTCTTCCTTGTTTGGAATTACTAAGCAACAAAGGTGACTGATTTAGAGTGTAATTAGGATTCCTGATATCTTAAAGAAGATTAGATTATTTCCATGTTAGGATGTAAGCTTCCAATACAGTTGCCGTGTTTGAGTCTGTTTTTGACTCTCTTTTTTGGTCTTACTTGTGGAAGGCAGTCCTGTTATGGGTATATTTCCTATTCAGTTGAGTAGATTCTGGAGAACAGAGTCTTCCTTTAACAAGATTCGTCTATCGGGCAATTTCCATACAAATCCCTTTGATGACGTGTCAGACTTCCACGACATACCCTGGGTCAACATTCCTTTTATTTTCTGGTTTACTCTTGTCGACGTGGCAAAGGTGCTCTCCCACTTTTCCCGCTCTAGGGTAAATTTCACATACAACAGAATCATTAATTCAAAGCTTATTAGGGAGAGCTGGTGGAAAAACCCAAACGTGGGTTACCCACTGAAGATGAAGTTGTTGCGTGAGTTCGTTAAATTCATGAAAATTAATAATGGATAATGTTAAAATAAAATAAAATATCTTCATTTTTTTAATATGGGTTGTAAAGGATAAAAAAGATGATTTTGGAACAAAATAGAGTGTTATTGGATTTTTTCTAAATTTAAGTTTTGAAGATGAAGTATTTTTAGTAAATGAGTGTCAAATAGGGATGGGCGTGGAGGCCCGTTGAGGAGGGTCCCCCCACCCCTACTCCCATTCCTAAGGGACTGGATGACAGTCAAGCATATTTTCAAGCATCTTAGGAGAACGAGAGATTATATGCTTGTATACTCCAGAGGGGATTTAATTTCTGTTGGGTATACAGATTCCGATTTCCAATAGGATTATGACTCTGGAAGATCAACATTAGGAGCTGTGTTTACACTTGAAAGAGGGGCAATCATATGGAGGAGTATCAATCAACCTTGTATTGCTGACTCCACTATAGAAGCCGAGTATGTTTCAGTATGCAAGGCTACTAAAGAGGTTGTCTAGCTCTGCCAATTCTTGATTGATTTGGAAGTGGTTCCTGATGTGAATAAGTAGATCACTATCTATTGTGACAATAATGGAGCCGTGGCTAATTCGAAAGAACCAAGAGGTAATAAAAGAGGGAAACACATTGAAAGAAAGAATCACCTACTGAGGGAAATTGTGCATAGGGGTGACGTGACGATTACCAAGATCACTTTAGCAGATAATCTAGCGGATCCCTTTACAAAGACTCTTCCACAAAAGAGTTTTGATGGGGATTAGAGAATATGGGTATGAGAGATATGACACATTTGCTATAGAGCAAGTGGGAGATTGTTGGGATTATGCTCGATAGCAAGAGTATAATAACGTATTTGACAATCTTTTCATATTAATAAAGTTATTTCTAGTTTAACAAATCTTATAGCATTTATAGTTTAATTATTATAATTGTCAAAAGTAAATAATCATAAGGTCGAAAGATTATGAGAAAAGAAGAATTGTTCATACATCTAGATATATATGAGGTAGACATAATTCTTTAGATAGTCTTGAATAATATTCACAACTTAAGATAAAGGTTGGGTGCCTTTATCTTGTCAAAATTGTAGATTCTTTTGCTAGCATTTGAGTGGGATCAAATGTGTTATGATGAGTTTAAAATCATTAAAGTGTGGTGTCTTAGGGCAAAAGAATCTAGTGCACTAGGTGCATTGAATAGGATCACAGTGAATTACTTTATCCAAAACCATCAATGGATAAAAATAAGACAATCAGAGAGTCTATATCAATCTTGAGATAAATGATGGACTTATGGTTACAAGTGTTATCATTTGAGCTATCAGTGAGTACGATTATAGAGCATAGTCTATCATCGATAGTTTGGTGGTATTCATTTGTTAATCGATAGAGGACTTCATTTATAGATATGGACATCATGACTCCAATTATTAAATGAGAGTAGAATATCATTATATGGATGTTTTGAGGTATTGGATATTAAATCTTAACATTAAGTTTCAATAGTGTCTATTGAAACATGGCTTCTAGACAAGTCAAAATATCCAAGTTCAAAATGTGGTCATATGAGTAAATATGGTAACTTGAAGAACTATAAGCGGTCTATGAGCTCTTGGCGATTACTGGTATTCTTCACAAGGATACACTTTCTCTATTAAAATTGTCTAGGGTATGAATGAGCTACATTAACTTATTCTATCTTTATTTAAGAGTTCAATTTTAGTTCTTTAGTGGAATGAACTAAAATTAATAGATCGGACTTAAGAGAATCATTTATTGGTTGCGATTGGGTTGTGTCTATTGGAGCTTAAATTTAGATAGTTTGTCAAGATCTCCAATCCGCATGAACTTGCTTGGATCACCTGATATATTCTATCGGACCAATTTATTGGTCTATTTAGAATTGTATTGAGGCATGTGGACTTGTTTCTTTTTGTAAGAACGAGTCTAGTTCACATGTGGACATTTTATTTAGGTCCAATGGATTTAATAAATTAAGAAAAATAATATTGAAACAAATATTATGGTGTGTTTAATAACAATCTAGAGGGGGGGGGGGGGGTGAATAGATTTTAATAAAATTTTACCCAATTTTCGTTAATGGTTATTAGACAAAAATACCCCTAACTAGTCATAATAATATCACAAGTGTAATAAGTACGGAAATAATAAAGACACTTGAGATATACTTGGAGACCCTCCAAATGGGAAAAACCACGGGCTGTTAAGTGCGTCACACTCGAACAACGAATCCACTGATGATAAAGGCGTTACAACCTACTCCCGGTATATAACCCACTACCACTACCTAATCCCGGTATTAAGTGGACCTAGTCCGATTTGCTTACGCTTGAAGCAACCTACTCCCGGATGTAACGCAAGACTTACTTCTCTTAAATAAAGAGATAAACACCATATGTGAACATATGATGATGTTCAAACAACAAACAAGGCTAGGGTACCTTATATGCTTATCTAGGAATATGAGATAGCAATAAATGCAATCCTAGATATCAAGAGCTAAATGACATATCATAAAGTTTAGCTAAACATAGAACAAGCAATCCTATGAAGCTATCATAAAAGCCAAATCAACACATGTTGTCATTAAGCATGGCAAGGACTATAATGCAATTACTAAATGCAATCAATGAGTCCTAAATAATATCTAAATGCAAAGCATAAAGATTTAGCTAGAAGTTATCAACAACAACAATCCTAGCTATCACAATACAACACTCAATCATGGCATCACAACAATCTCTAATTTGTATTTAGAAAATGTTCTAAGAGCATACAAATAATTAAAGAGAAGGTTTAGCAAGTAAAACACTTAACTTGTAAGAAGATAGTGAAGAACTTACCAAACAAGATGTGATGAAGCAACCCTATCCATTGATGCACTCTAAATGAACTTAGATGATGCAAGATGAAGTCGTGATGCACATGGGAATGCTTTGAGTGATTAAAAATGAGTTCTTGGAAGAGTTTTTCCTTTGAGATGTGTTCTAAGGAAAATATGTGATGTTCTGAACTCTTACACGACCTTAAGACAATGAGATATATATAAGATCCAAACAAAGTGATGTCATTTTGGAAAAAAATGTTCCAGCTTCTTCATTGTGCGCTGGTGAGTTACGCTGGTCGAGTAGCGCACCACCAGCGCACAACCTATTTTTACAACAGGCGCTGGACGAGTGACACAACACAAGCGCAGATCCTTTGGAATGTTTGCACTGGTGAGGTGCGCTGGACAAGTAGCGCACCACCAGCGCACTCCCACATTTTGCATCTTTGCGCGGGTGCAGCAGTGCAACACAGTGGCCCAACATATGCGACAACTTACTGGAATGTTGTGCTGGTGAGGTGCGCTAGTCGAGTAGCGCACTACCAGCGCATAACCTGATTTCAACACTCAAACATACAATTTTAACAAGTTCAAGAGTTATGAAACATGCATCCTATTCTAATGCCAAACATGACATAAAATATTTAATTACAAGATGCAAATAAATCAATAAGAGTCATCAAAATGCACACAAGAAAGCACTCAACATATAAGAATTAAAGTTATGTATGAATTTGTGAGTGTGTGCAACTATCTCTTCAAAGTAAGTAAGCACAAGAAGTTTACCTTAGGTGCTTCTCCTCTTGAGGTCTTGAGAGCCTAAGCTACCCTTACATAATACCCCAAAAATGTGATTTGTTCACGAAATAAGCCAATCAACAAATGAGAACTTTACAATCTCATCTTTTGGCTATTTCATGACAAAACCACCACTCACATTGATCCTCACAAAACAAAATAAAACACCGGGAAGATATTCTACATTACAAAGAGATAACAGAAAAAAAACTTCAAATTTTCAATCTCTTGTAGAACTATCAACCCTACACACAAGGCAAGCACAAATACTCTTTCCAAACCAAGTGCATGTGAGATGATCAAGTGAATATAAAACAAAAGCTTTTGCATTTAGAAATATGGGTATGATATCATGAAATGTTCATGCAATGCTCCCCCTCAACGGGTTACTCCCCCTACATGTAATCTCCCCCTCAAACAAGTACACTCATGCAATGCTCCCCCTCAAAGCCAACACATGCTACAACCCTAACATCACAAAGTTAGATCAATGCTACTCCCTTTTTTTGTCATGATATAGGCAAAAGAGAAGTCCCCAACCGGGTCACTCAAGGCAAAGAAAGAAAAGAGCATACAAGATTGTTGCATAATTATATAAGCCACATTTATGCAACTCTATTAATAGGAGAGAAACAAGGAGATTTATTTGAAGAAAATGTGTGAATCAAAAATGCTTTGCATACAAGACATGTTGCATTCAAGTCCAAAAACAATGGTATTTGGCAAAGCAAATGACAAAGGTTTCCAATATAATTCAAACCAATTTCACCATTTGTGATGAGAGAAGCAATGATATAGAGTTTTATAGAATCATGTTTTAAATGACACTATATCCAACTTTATAAGCTAAACATGGCATGAGCAACTTTGTACCCTATTTAATTTTTCCGGGAGGATACCTGTATGATAGTAGCCATGTTAAACTAATAAAGAAAGAGAGACATTGATGCAACATATTAGTCTCACTAGCTTCTTTTCACACAATATTTTGCATTCAACAATTGCAATCAACAATTCATGCTTTATCATTTTTCATTAGCATGTCATTTAAGAATCATCATGTCATGGAGATAATTATAGGTCATTCAAACATGTACTTCCAATGTATATCTCCTAGTCCAAAAATGCATGTTTGAACATAAATATGACATGGATTGTAATCAAAGCAATGTTCACACTTATTTAAGAAAATAAAAGATACTATAAGTGAAAATACAATCACGGTTAAATGCTTAAGGCTAACCTAGAAGGGGGGGGGGGGGTGAATAGGTTAGACACCTTTTTCGACTCCCTTAGAAACAAACAAAAGTTTGTCCCTCTAGACTGCTTGTATCACAATATATATATTAATTAAAGACAATTAATCAATATATAAAAACAAGTAAAGTGTGATACAAACAAGTAATTGTAACATAACACAATCAATATTATAAAGAGGAAGTCAACATACAAAGAAAGTTCTATCAACAATACAAATACTAGAGAGATAGGAATAGAGAAAAGTTGACACAAGATATAACGTGGTAAACCTCCGAAGAGGAAACATCCACGGGCAAGCAGCCACCGGCAAACAAAATCCACTAGTAGATAAGACAAGTACAATCTCTCAAGAGACCTCTTCACCTAGAAACCACCCTCCTATCCTACTCTAAAAGTTACCGCCCTATGCTCAACAATCCGAGGCTTCACACATCTTGTCAAGACTTCCTTGCTCACCTTATCTGGATCTTCACAACCCCAGGCAAGACTTCTTGCTCAACTATCCGAGTCTTCCTGACTCTAGTCAAGACTTTCTTGCTCACCTATCCGAGTTCTCCCAACTCTAGGCAAGACTTCTTGCTCTACTATCAAAGGCTTTACACCTCTAGCCAAGACTTCCTTGCTCGACAATCCAAGGCTTCACACCTCTTGCCAAGACTTCTTGCTGAACACCATAGGTCTCACACCTATTGTCAAGACTTCCTTCTCACAATACATCTAGGTGATCATGAATGCAAAATGAAAACAAGCATGCAACATAGAATGCTATGATTAACACATCCTATGAAAAATACTAGACATGAGCATGAATGCACAAATCACGTATAGTCTAGTTAATCATGCATGAGTAGCCAATCTAGATTATGTAAGATATGATCAACATTAATCATAAACTAGATTCGTGCATATATATCTAAACTTGAATCACAAGATATGATCAACAAATCACAAGATCAAGTTTAAATCACAAAAACCTAAAACATTCTAAAATCATATGACAATGTCAAATAGATCTAAGCATAAGTTCTAGAGCATATTCCTAATCATAGATTCAACAAATCACATGAATAGCTCAAAAGAACATAAACACATGTATTATGTGAGATATTCGGCCAAGAGAGCCTAATACATGTGAGGAACTATTTTTCTCAAAATCAATCAATCAAAGATCATCAAATAGTCCTAGAATCAAAGCTAGCCCAATACAATCCCAAATATGTGATAACATAGGCAAAATCCAAACCTAACTCAACATGAATGATTTCAATTAAGTAGATCAATGAGGCTTTGTTTGACTTTTCCTTCCAAATTGGCCCCGATCTTGATCTTCTTATCTGGTTCATCTTCTTTCAAGATAATTTTATCGACCAGTTCATTTTTGGATTCCTTCGACTCTTCCCTTGGATCAAATTCGAATGACATAGACTCTTTGTTCTGACTCGGTTGCGTTATAGTGCATACTTGTTCACCATCATTTTTGTCTTTGTATACTGACAGGTTAGCTCTTCGGGCCATCTCTTAGGACCCCTTGATTACATTGACCCCTTGTTCAGTCGGGAATTTAATCATCAATGCATAAGTGGCTGTTACAGCCTTAGTTTTATTCAAGAACGGCCGACCCAACAACATATTATACGGTCAATTGTCTAAGTCTACTATTACGAAATCGAGTAGTACTGTTCTTTGGCAAGGTGCCACTCCAATCTTTAGGGATAACTTTACCATCCCGAAGGGCCTAACCTCAATTCTCCAGAATCTTCTAAGTGAGGTATGAAAAGGTTGTAAATCCTTTCGGTCCAACCTGAGTTGATCATAGACGGCTACATTGAGAATATCTGTCAAACTTCCATTGTCTATTAAAATTCTCCTGACTTCCTTGTGTCTAATTTAGGCACTTAAGACCAAGGCGTCGTTTGGTCGAATGTCGACCCCGTGCGAGTCAGCTTCTGTGAATATTATTGGGTCCCATCCTTCCTTTACCCTCTTCGAGTCTAGCTCGACTGAGTTCACGTTAAAGTTCTGTCTTGCCTCCATTGTTTCTCTGAGTGGACTGTCCTCTAAAGATTGTTTGTATTACTTCATTAGCCTCGGGGCTGACCCTTTGATTTCGACTGAAGCTGTGATCGTCCCTGGTCTCTTTCTTTATTTCTGACCTCTCATCCCTTTTCAAGATTACATCTTGAAGGTGTCATTCTCGAATGAGGGTTTCTATGTAATCTCTGAGCTGGTAACACTTGGAAGTCTCATGACCAGTTTTCTTATGGAATCTGCAGTATTTGGTTGTATCTCGCCTAGCAAACTGAGACTGTCGGCGTGGTTCATTTACCAGATTTTTCTCTTCCAGTATGGCCAGGATTTCCTCATGCTTTTTCCGAAGAGGGGTGTAGTTGGCTTATCTACCTCATAATTTCTCCGTGGTCTGTTCGGCATTACGTTCGTTCCCTCCGTCCTTGCTTTTTTCTTTACCGTTTCATTTATGTTTTCCCTTCTGGTTCTGTACCTATGATTTAGCGTCCTTTTCAGGTTTTCCTCCATGGATGTAGCATCCTCCCGTGGCTAACTCTTCTTCTTCGGCTAGTGCATATCCTCCCGCCATGTCCATCATATCTGAATATCTGGTTAGACGGGCTCTTTTTAGGTCAAAAGATAGTCATCCATTCTGTAGATTGTTGTCGACCGGATCTGTGATCGGCCCTGGTCTCTTTCTTTATTTCTGACCTCTCATCCCTTTTCAAGATTACATCTTGAAGGTGTCCTTCCCGAATGAGGATTTCTATATAATCTCTAAGCTGGTAACACTTGGAAGTCTCATGACCGGTTTTCTTGTGGAATATGCAGTATTTAGTTGTATCTCGCCTTGAAAACTGAGACTGTCGGTGTGGTTCATTTACTAAATTTTTCTCTTCTAGTATGGCTAGGATTTCCTCCTGCTTTTTCTGAAGAGGGGTGTAGTTGGCGTATCTACCTCGAAATTTCTCTGTGGTCTGTTCGGTATTGCGTCCGTTCCCTCCGTCCTTGCTATTTTCTTTACTGTTTCCTTTCTGTTTTCCTTTTTGGTTCTGTACCTTTGACTCATCGTTCTTTTCGAATTTTCCTCCATGCATGTAGCATCCTCCCGTGGCTAACTCTTCTTCTTTGGCTAGTGCATATCCTTCCGCCATGTCCATCATATCTGAATATCTGGTTAGATGGGCTCTTCTTAGGTCAAAAGATAGCCGTCCATTATGTAGATTGTTGATGAGCGCAGCAATTATCGCTTCGTCGTTTGCACTACAGATTTCTAATACCGCTTGGCCGAATCTCCCCAGGTATTTCTTCAATGACTCATCTTTCCCTTGCTTCAGCTAAGAAAGGTAAGCCACTGATTTTTCCTATGAACGTTGCCCAAAAATTGTCTTGAGAAACTCCTGCTTAGTTCACTGAAGCTTCTGATACTCGCTGGGGGCAATTTCCCGAACCATCTTGAGCCTGTGTCTCCTAAAGTTTATGGAAAGTTGAGGCATAGTAAGGGGTCGTTATAGGCATACTAAGCCATAGCACTTTTGTACCGTCTGACATATTCTTTAGGATCTGTATCCTTCTTGAACTGCTCCACGTGCGGCATCCTGAATCTATCTAGGAATGAAGTCTGCAAGATGTCCCTAGTGAATGGACTGTCAAAATCTTCGTCAGATAAGTCATTGTACCATAACGTCTGACCAGTGCATCCATTTGTCACCTACTGTTTTCGATTTATTGAGTTAGGCTCTGAATTACATCTCTATCTCCCACCAAATCTCTATGATGGTTAAACCGCCGAGTGACAGCCATTCCTCTCTCTGGCTCTTCGCTCTGCTGCCGAGTCTCACAGGTTGATTCTTGCAGGCGTATGGTTCTGTGATGGCACTTGCGATGGTGCCGATCACTATCTTTTGATGACGACCGATTCCTGTGTCTGTCATGCTTGCGGTGTCTAGCACGGGTTATCTAATCATGGCTTTACCTCTTGCGTGGTTGTTCCTCTTCAAGTGTTTCACATCCAGCCTAGTTAATTGGAACAGAGTTTCTTTCGGCCTCCGATGCATTTAGTTCTGGCCCCACTATAACCGAACGAAGCCTTGTAGGTGGGAGGTTAGGAGGTTGCGTTCATCTACAACCAGTAGATCAACTCCTTCCTTTGCTGCGTCTGCCACCAGCTGTTGCAGCACCTCGCGGAAGCGTCGTGTTAGGTCTTTGCTGGTCGGAGGGATTTGTTAAACCCCTGAAAGGGATGTTGGTTGGTTCTCAGTTGTTACGGCGAGATCTCGTGAACTACTGCCAATATGGATATTATCTGGAGATTTTTGAGCATCTTCAGGACTGTTTCTGCTTCCTGCCATTACTCTTAATTAGATCGGAGGTTCAACCCCTCTTTCTAGCGCCAATTGTTGACGTCGATTTCTGGGTGTATGAGAAAAGTCAAGAAGATTGGATTTTAGCTGTGATTTCCAAGAAAGGTATGTTACCTTTCAGATATGGAATCAAACTTTCTAAGGAACAAGTTCATTAGAATGAGCATGAAGAGCAATTCATGAGTAGGGTTAGGGGTGGGCACTAGGTTCGAAACCTAGCCGAACCGATTCGAACCAAACCAAAAAATGGGTGTTCGGTTCGGTTCATCGAATTAAATCGGTTCAAATCGGTTTAAAAAATGAAAAACCTAAATTTTTTTGGTTCAAACCGATTCGGTTTATCATAAACCAGATTGAACCGTTGAACCATATATATATATATACATTAAAAAAACCCTAAATGACTAAATCCCTAACCCTAACAAATTTCATTTCTTTCATTCTTCATCTCTTTCAGTCTACCACTGCTAATATCTCACAGATACTCAGCTCTCTTCAGCTGGACGTCTGGACCAGTGCTCGTCTATCATCTCTTCCTCAACTCTTCTGCTGCTCATCTCTGTTGGTCATCTCTGCCATCTCTGATCTAGTCGCCTTCGTCAGTTATCTCAGCTGCTCTACTGCTCATCTCCACTGTTTAACACTTCAACAGTCGATCGTCTAGCAGCCGAGCCAATCTTCTCCAGTCATCACAGCTACTCATTTTCGTCGGAGTGCCGCTCATCTCTGATCTAGTCATCTTCACCAACTGACTCTCTACTCGTCTCAACTCAAACCTCAAAGAAGGTTTGTCACTACTCACTCTCTTCTTGTTTTCTTATTTTGTAAATTTTTTTCTTCAAACAACTAAACTCTAGCTGTTGTTTAAAAAATATATTTTTTAATTCTAAACTCGACTCACTCTCTTCTTGCATAGAGGAAGCCAAGCTTGAGTTTACTAATTCCGATGGAATTCAAAAAATGTGTTCTTTAAAGGGTACGGAGTTCTTGGAGAGATTTTTGGTTTGTGCACACTCAGAAGTAAGATGATGTCTGCTTGATTTAAATATCTTATGTTTAGTTTTATCTCTAATGAATCCTAGTATTGTTTTCGATGTCTTGTAAGTATAATTTCATGATGAAATACTCTTATATCTTTTACTAGATTTTGATTCGTATGGAATTGGAAGCATTGTTTAAGGGGAAAAAAAACTCAATTGAAATCATTGGTATAACAAGAATGTTTTGTTTGTCTGTCCTCCCTAGTCCCTCTCCTTATTTTTTTTCTTCTATACTTGGCCCTTTCATCTGTAATTTGACATTTTAATTTTTACGTAATTCGTTTTGATTCAAGTGTTTCGATTTATTTGCTTCAGTGAAACACTGTGTCCATCATTACATCAACTTAGATCACAACTTTTTAGATTTTGTAGTAATTTGTTAAGTTGACTTTGTGGATTAAAAATAAATGTACAAACTACATTATTGTTAGAGAATACAATAACAGGGAAAGTTTATTAAAAGCCTGGCATATGTGTTATCTGTTTTTGAATAGCTAGAGTTTATTAGAAGCCTGGAGAAAACCAAGCAAAGGGCAACAGAACAACTCATTTAGCCCATCAAGTCAAAAAGGCTTATTAGGCCCAAAACCGAAATGAACCAAACCGAACCGAACCGATTCAAATCAGTTCAGTTCAGTTCGGTTGCCATTTCTTATTTGATTTAAACCGGTTCTATTTTGGATAAACCGAAATATTTTTGGTTCAGTTCAGTTTTAGCCAAAACCGAACGGAACCGAACCGAACCGAACCGCGCCCACCCCTAAGTAGGTTTCCATATGCATCGGCATTTGGAAATGTCATGTATGCAATGCTCTGTACTAGACACGATATTTGTTTTGTTTTGGACATAATTAGAAGGTTTCAATCGAAACCGAAACCTTGCCCTGATCACTAGACAACAGTCAAACATATTTTCAACTATCTCAGAAGAACGAGAGATTATATGCTTGTATACTCCGGAGGCGTTTTAATTCCTATCGGGTATACAGATTCTGATTTTCAGTCAGATTCTGACTCCAGGAGATCAACATCAGGATCTGTGTTCACTATTGGAGGAGGAGCAGTCATATGGAGGAGTATCAAGAAATCTTGTATTGCTGATTCCACCATGGAAGTCGAGTATGTTGCCGCATGCGAGGCTATCTAGCTCCGCCAATTCTTGATTGACTTGGAAGTGGTTCATGATGCGAATAAGCAGATCACTATCTATTGTGATAATAATGGAGCAGTGACTAATTTGAGAGAACCAAGAAGTCATAAGAGAAGGAAACACATTGAAAGAAAGTATCACCTTATGAGGGAAATTGTGCATAGGGGTGATGTGACGATTACCAAGATCGCGTCAGCAGATAATCTCACGGATCCCTTTACAATGGCTCTTCCATAAAAGAGTTTTGATGGGCATCTAGAGAACATGGGGATGAGAGATATGACACATTTGCTACATAGCAAGTGGGAGATTGTTTGGATTATCCTCGATAACAAGAGTATAATAATGTATTTGACAATTTTTTCATATTAATTAAGTGAGTTCTAGTTTAACAAATCTTATAACATTTATAGTTTAATTATTATAATTGTCAAAAGTAAATAATCATAACGTCAAAAGACTATGAGAAAAGAAGATTTGTTTATACATCTGGATATGTATGAGGTAAACACAAATCTTTAGATAGTCTTGAATAATATTCACAACTTAAGAAAAAGGTTAGGCGCCTTTGTCATGTCAAAGTTGTAGATTATTTTGCTAGCATTTGAGTGAGATCAAATGTGTTATGATGAGTCTAAAATCATCAAAATGTGGTGTCTTTAGGCAAAAGAATCTAGTGCACTAGATGCATTGAATAGGTTCAGTTGATTCTGTGTCTAACAAGTGAGAGATATTTCTATGCAAATAGAATAAACTGTTTTCCAATGTACCTTTGCAAATAATTTTGTCATTCTTGCTAATAATAAAAGCTTTATTAAAAGTAACCGAATAACCAAATTTATTTAAACAAGAAACTGAATTTAAATTCCTCTTGAATTATGGTACATAATAAATATTTATTAAAACAAAATGCCTATAAGAATCTAAATTGATTCTAATATCTCCCACTACACTAGTAGACACCAAAGCTCCATTGCCTAAATACAAGTTGAATTCACTCTTATTCAGTCTATTCCTTTGACCAATTTTCACCACAAAGGAAACCCTTCCCTTTTATCTTGGTTACTTTCTTGGTCTCCTTCTAAGAAAGCTCAAGTTGCTTTTTCTTCTGTTGTCCTTGACCTTCTTACGGGTCTTTAACAGTAGGAACTTACCAAGCATATGAATCTCTTGACCCTTGCCTTTCACAAGAATTATCTTGGTGATTTGAATATCTTGCATCAAGCCTTGTAAGGTGCATTCCTTATTGTTCAAGGTGTAGGCCAACTTAAACTGATCAAAGGAATCTGACAGTGAGTTGACGATCATGTCAATTTTCATCTCACCATCTATCTCAGCACCATTCAGTTCAGCAATGTTGAGATGTGCTATGACTTTCATCATGTGATCATTCATAGCCTGTCCAGGTTTCATCCTAAGATTCATAAAAGCAGTCACTGCCTCTCTCTTAGTCATTCTAGACATTATATCAAACATCTCTTCTAGAGACATCATTATATCGGTAGTAGTCTCCATTCCTTCATGTTGCTATTGCAACACGTCGGAGATGTGGCCATATTGTAACGTACATTTAGCCATCTCAGCTGAAGACTTCCACTACTAATACTCATCTCTTTTCTCTTAAGTAGATTCATAAGTTTAGTGGTTAAGAAATAAATAAAACGAATTTATGTTTTCCAACTTGCAATAACAACCCAATTTTCCTTTTCCATGTGACATAATTATCATCAGTTAAAGTATTATCGTTTAGGATGCTGATTAGGGATGGGGTCATGATTTCTTTTTAATAACAAAAATTATATAAGTAAATAATCATGATATAGCACTTTTGAATATATATATTGAATTTAATAAATTAATTCAATCGTAAAAATTCAACGGTGATCCAACAACCATAAATGTCAAGCCTCCTTTGGGAGTACACACCATTTACTAGTTGGACTAGATCCCACCTAATTGTTAAATTAACAATCAACGTTTTCAATTTTGGCCTTGTAATTTTATTAACAAGAACTCTTGGGAGGATATTAATAAAATTACATTGAGTGTGTTACCAAGTTATCGACCTTCAATATAATCCCTCACGAATATCCCTCATTTGGGAGTAGATATCGTTTGGGCTAATTGTCTAGTCTATCCTTGTAAAGAAGTATCTTGCTAAATTCCATTCATGAATACCTCTTGGGAGATTATTCATGAAACATAAAGCTCAACTAAACTTAGAGGCCGTAGGTGTTCCAAAACACCTTCTCCCACTCAATTATTTAAGACGTGTGATCGAATTCTAAAGAATGATTTACCAAGTTATCTAGATGCCAATTTAGATACCTAAATCATTCAATGCATGTTCATATTAAAAGAGATATATGAGTGGCACTCCTATTCTATATGACATATTATAAAACAATGACAAACATTGTAATATTTACAATAAATATAAATAGCTACAATTTTGGTCCATTCTAGAAAAATAAGTAAATTACATATGTCTTGGAATACAAAAACTCCTTTCTTGGCGAACAAGTCTTCTTGCGACCTTCGTCGTCCGGACTCTCTAGGCTGCCTCCCATGGGCATGCGCACCCTTGGCCCTTACCCATGGGCGTGCACATGCCACAAACCCTTAAAATGCTACCATGCGCAGCCCATGGCTTCCATAGGGTTGTTGTGTGCAGCCCATGCCACAACAAACGTGGATGCGTGCTCTTCGCACACATGTTTGTTGCTACGGCTCGCAAGGTCCTAAACTTGTTTCGGTTGCTTCTAATTCTTCAAACCTTTAAGTCTTAGAACCTTGAGTGTATTACAGAAGAATTTAAAATAAAAAAATACTGCAGTTTTTTTTATTACAACAACAAAATAATAATAATAAAAAAACTTAGCAACTACCAAGAAGGAAATTATGGCGATGATAGACGACCCTTCTTGTTACAATCCCAAAAAAAAAATACATTGAAATTCTAGGACCAAAATTGAGCAATAACAATCCACATATAAAACATATATATATAAATAAATATATATATATATATATATATATATATATATATATATATATCCATACATCCCAATGTAAATATATATGCGAATACCTAAAGTGCCATCTCTTTCTAAAACATGCATATAAAAAATAAAAAGAAAAAGATTCATGTACACATACATCAATTAATCAAGGGTACAACCAGGCTCTGATACCAATTGTAGGGAAAAACGGTTCAAAAAGCAATGGAAGCGTGATAAAAATTGGGGTTTGCATATAAATAAAAAAATTTCCCTTTATAATAACAGGAACCTTAACCGTAAATTAATTGATGTATATAAAAAGTGTCGTACCTTTTCTCATGACGATTGAACAAGCGCTGAATTGATTCCGTAAGATCTTCCAATCCAATCACGAACGTGAATCATCTAGGAGTGTGGGCTCCCTTTCTTTATCTTGTATACTTGAGGATGAAAACAAAGAAAATCTTGTTCCTTGTTAGTCACAACAATCCTCTAAGAGAAAAATCCAAGATCGTCCGGTCACTTGTGAGTTATCAATCAATTTGATTGAAACTCATGTGAACATTGATTCGATGTTGTACACAAAACCCATATGATGTAAAGGATACTAGTGTACTATCGAAAACAAAAACGTTCCCTTTTTTCTCTTCTTGACCGAATTCACACTATCTCTATGAGTTTATCGAATTTTGTCCAGAGCAAAAACTAAATTTCTCTCCCTCAAAATTCTTTCTTGCTAGGCCGAATTCTCTTATTGAAAATTGCTTAGCTTGGCCGAAATTCCTCCCATAAAAAACCTTAGAGCTGGCCGAAATTTCCAAACCTATATATATATATATATATATATATATATATATATATATATATACATACATATATATAGGATCATAAGTCCTCTCCTAAGAAGGATTTACTTGGTTGGCAAGAATCCTTTCCTTAGGTGGATTTACTTGGTAGTTAAGAATCCTTTTTTAAAAAGAATTCTTTCATCCTCTTATATATACATAGCTGGACGAAATTTCACTTAATAAAATTAGTAGACTTAATTCTTTTCCTACGAAGGATTTACTTGAAAGTTAAGAATCATTTCCTTAGGTAGATTTACTTGTTGGTTAAGAATTCATTTTGAATCATTTTAAAAAAGGAATCCACCGAGACTCCTAATCCAACTCAATAGTGTATTTGTAACCATATTAAAGACTTCATAATTTGATTAGATAAATAATTCCTTTTAATTATCTACTTATCAAATATAGTCTTTAATATTAATTATACTACCAACAATAGTATAATTTTAGGAAACCATCTCCTACTAGGAAAAAGATTTTGACTTTTAATTAAATAATTAATTAATCACCAAATTAATTAATTTCAATTTGATTAAATAATAAAATAAAATAATATAATTAAGCTGTTCTAAAATGCCTTGCCGCCCAACCTATATATATGGGCCAATATATTATTTTCTTATTTTATTAAATCCATTTGACCTTTATAAAAAGTCCACATGTGAACTAGACCCATTCGTACAAAAAGAAACAAGTACACATGCTTCAATACAATTCTAGATGGACCCCTATATTGGTCCGGTAGAATATATCAAGTGATCCATGCAAGTTCGTGTGGATTGGGGATCTTGACGGGCTATCTAGATTTAAGCTTCAATAGACACAACCCAATCACAATCAACAAATGATTCACTTAGGTCCGTTCTATTTAATTTTAGTTCATTCCACTAAAGAACGAAAATTGAATTCTTAAATAAAGATAGAATAAGTTGATGTTACTCATTCATACCCTAGAAAACCTTATTGGAGAAAGTATATCCTCGTGAAGAATACCAGTAATCGCCAAGAGCTCATAGACTGCCTATAGCTCTCCAAGTTACCATATTTACTCATATGACTACATTTTGAACTTGGATATTTTGACTTGTCTAGAAGCCATGTTTCAATAGACACTATTGAAAACTTAATGCTAAGATTTAATATCCAATACCTTAAAACATCCATATGATGGTATTCTACTCTCATTTAATAAATGGAGCCACGATGTCCATATCAATAAATGAAGTCCTCTATCGATTAACAAATGAATACCACCAAACTATCGAGGATAGACTATCCTATATAATCTTACTCATTGACAGCTCAAATGATAACACTTGCAACCATAAGTCCAACATTTATCCCAGGATTGAGATAGACTCTCTGACTGTCTTCAAATGAAAACTTTTATCCATTGACGGTTCTATATAAAGTATTTCAGTTTGATCCTATTCAATGCACCCAGTGCACTAGATTCTTTTGGCCAAAGAAAACACACTTTGATGATTTTAGACTCATCATAACACATTTGATCTCGCTCAAATGCTAGCGAAAGAATCTACAACTTTGATAAGATAAATGCGCCCAACCTTTATCTTAAGTTGTGAATATTATTCAAGACTAACTAAAAAATTATGTCTACCTCATACATATCTGGATGTATAAATAATTCTTCTTTTCTCTTAGTCTTTTGACCTTATGATTATTTACTTTTGAAAATTATAATAATTAAACTATAAATACAAAAAGATTTGTTAAACTAGAAATCACTTTATTAATATGAAAAGATTGTCAAATACATTATTATACTCTTGCTATCGAGCATAATCCTAACAGACCGTTGTGTATACCGTTGACCAAGAAAGTGTCGAGGCAGCTGTCCATGCAGCATGTCACGACTGGACATTACCGCTCCCTAGACCGTTGGCTAGGCATGTGCACCAAAAGCGGTCTAGACCGCGGTACACACCTGATAACTCAACAGCTTGAGCTTTGAGTGACCCAAAACATGACCAAACGGCATCCAAACATTTAGTATAATATACTGTTGAAAAGGTATGGAAGTCTACTTTCTATTCCAATTTATTAAAACAGGATTTGGATGTCTGTATAAAAAGTTATGGTCATTTGGGTGACCAAAGGTCAGAAACGGACAACAACAGAGTTGCCCTGTTTTTGCAGTCACTTTGAAGATTTTAAAACCAATCCAAACAGTCATGAAATATTACGAATAATATACCGTTGGAAAGATATGGGTGTCTAGTTTGTACAGAAAATTTCAAAATTTATTTTGAATCGTTATATAAAAAGATATGGTCACAAGACCATACAAAGGTCAGTTTTGAAAAACATTTAAATCATTGAAATACACTCTTTTGAAACTAGACGCCTTACTCCATATTACCAAACCAAGAGAAGAATGAGATATTCTCATATGGCCATTCAACACGCTAAAACAAGCACACCCTCGTGCAAGCGTGAACATAACATAATACCACACTTAAAACTATAAATGAAGTAAAAGTGTGATTGTGAAGAGATGCACACATATAAACAATATCAACACAAATGCAAGACCAACAAAGCATGCATGAGGTGTGTGTGTGCACCTAAATTCTTCAAGAGGCAAAGTCAAGTATATATACCTTTTGCTCTTGATGTCATGGAGATGCTTGGAAGCTTGCCAATGAGAACCTAAGCTACCCAAATGTGGTGTGGTTTGTCATGAAATAAGTCAATCATAAAATCAAGGTCCTTACAATCTCCCCATTTGGCTATTTCATGACAAAACAATCACTCACAAATAATTCCTCACAAAAATTTTAAAAAATCTGGCTATTGTTCATGAGAGTCCATTATACGTTACAAAAAGAGATACCTAATATTCTAAATCTTCAAGGTCTTCAATCTCTTCGTAGATCATCATACCTACACACAATAGCATGAAAGCACTTTCCAAAAACAAGTGCATGTGAGGTGAACAAACATAAAAAGCAATTGCTTTCAATAAAGCAATATGAAAAAATGCATGTGCAATGCTCCCTCTAAATAAGTTACTCTCTCTCATGATCTCTCCCCAAAGCATAACCAATACTCCCCATTTTTGTCATGAGATAAGTAAAGGAACTCTCCCTATCGGGTTGCTTTAGCAAAGAGAGCTATTAGCACAATTTTGATGCATAAGCATATAAACCAACTTTATGCAACACAAGTAATTTAGAGAGATTCAAGGAGTTTGATTTAAAAAAAAAGGTGTGATAAGGATGCTTTGCAAGAAAGACATGTTGCATTCAAATCCAAAACAAATGGTATTTGGCAAAGCAAACATCAAAAGGGTTTCCAAAAGAATTCAAACCAATTTGTACCCTTTTCTCATATGCAAACAAGATATAGTTTCAAAAAATTTGAAAATAAAGCAACTATATCAATACTTAAAGGCAAATCAAGACATGAGCGACTATTGCACCCTTTTTGATTTTTCCGGATAATTATCTGTATGATAGTAGTCTTGTTTCACCATTAAGAAAAGAGAGAAGACTAATTTGGATATAAAATCCTTATTAATTGAGTGGATACAAGATCCTTATTGATTAGTCTTCTCATTTGCACTCACACATATTTGCATTATGGCAATCAAACTCAATTCATGCATATCATTTTAAGCATGTCATAATAAGCAAGTTCACATGTCATGAAGATAAATTATAGGTCATCCAAATGTGTTATCCCAAATAATTCTCCTAGTCCAAAAATGCATGTTTGAACATAAATATGACATGGATTGCAAACAAAGCACTGTGCAAACTAATAAAAAAAAAATATAAGCATATATGTGAAGGGAAAAATGGTTTAGAAACGCAACGGAAGCATGAAAAATCAAAAAATTAGGGTTTGCGTATAAATAAAAAAATTTCCCTTTTATATAACAAGAACATTAACCCTAGATTAATTAACATATATAAAATGTCGTACCTTTTTCTCGTGACGAATGAACAAGCTCCGAATTGATTCCTCAAGATCTTCTAATCCAATCACGAATGTGAATCACTTAGGAGTGTGTGATCCCTTTCTTCAAATTGTATACTTGAGGATGGAAACAAACGAAATCTATTTCTTTATTAGTTACAAATATCCTCCAAGAGAAAAATCAAGAACGTCCTACCACTTGTGAATTATCAATCAATTTGATTGAAACTCGCGTGAACCTTGATTCGATGTTGTACACAAAACCCTTTTGATGTAAAGGATACTAGTGTACTATTGAAAACAAAAATGTTCTCTTTTTCTCTCTTCTCCTTGGCCGAATTCCACACCCAATATCTATGAGTTGATCGAATTTTGTTTAGAGAAAAAAGCTAAAATTTTCTCCCTCAAAATTCTCTCATGCTAAGCCAAATTCTCTCTTGAAATTTACCTAACATGGCCGTAATTTAATCATAGAAAATCTTAGGGCTGGCCGAATTTCCTAACATATATATATATATATATAGGATCATAAATCCTCTCATATGAAGGATTTACTTGGTTGGTAAGAATCCTTTCCTTAGGTGGATTTATTTGATAGTTAAGAATCCTTATCTCAAAGGAATTCTATCCTCATGTATATATATATGGGTTGGCCGAAATTTCATTGGATATAGATTAGGATCACAAATCCTTTCCTAAGAAGGATTTACTTGGTTGTTAAGAATCATTTCCTTGGGTAGATTTACTTGGTGGTTAAGAATACTTTTTCTAAATGAATTCTATCCTTCATCAAGACTCCTAATCCAACTCAATAGTGTATTCGTAACCATATTAAGGACTTCCTAATTTGATTTGATAAATAATTCCTTTTATTTATCTACTTATCAAATATAGCCTTTAATATTAATTATACTACTAACAATAGTATAATTTTAGGAGACCATCTCTTATTAGAAAAAAGATTTTGACTTTTAATTAAATAATTAATTAATCCACAAATTAATTAATTTCCATTTAATTATATAATAAAATAAAAATAATATACTTTAAGCCATTCTAAACAGCCTTGCGGCCCATACCATATATATGGGCCATATATTATTTTTCTTATTTTATTAAATCCATTAGACCTTAATAAAAAGTCTACATGTGAACTAGACCTATTCTTACAAAAAGAAATAAGTTCACATGACTTAATACAATTTTAGATGAATCCCTAAATTGGTCCGGTAGAATATATCAAGTGAACCATACAAGTTCGTGTGGATTGAAGATCTTGGCGGGCTATCTAAATTTAAGATCCAATAGACACAACCCAATCACAATCAACAAATGATTCACTTAGGTCAGATCTAGTTAATTTTAGTTCATTCCACTAAAGAACGAAAATTGAACTCTTAAATAAAGATAGAATAAGTTAATATTGTTCATTCATACCCTAGACAACTTTATTGGAGAAAGTGTATCCTCGTGAAGAATACTAGTAATCGCCAAGAGCTCATAGACCGCCTATATCTCTCCAAGTTACCATATTTACTCATACGACCATATTTTGAACTTGGATATTTTGACTTGTCCAGAAGCCTTGATTCAATAGACACTATTGAAAATTTAACATTGTGATTTAATATCCAATACCTCAAAATATCCATATGATGGTATTCTACTCTCATTTAATAAACGGAGCCACGATGTCTATATCTATAAATGAAGTCCTCTATCGATTAACAAATGAATACCACCAAACTATCGAGGATAGACTATGCTATATAATCGTACTAATTGATAGCTCAAATGATAACACTTGCAACCATAAGTCCATCATATATCTCAGGATTGAGATAGACTCTCCGATTGTCTTCGAATGAAAACTTTTATCCATTGACGGTTCTAGATAAAGTATTTCATTTTTATCCCATTCAATGCACCTAGTGCACTAGATTCTTTTGTCCAAGGACACCACACTTTGATGATTTTAGACTCATCATAACACGTTTGATTCTACTCAAATGCTAGCAAAAGAATCTATAACTTTGACAAGATAAAGGCGCCCAACCTTTTATCTTAAGTTGTGAATATTATTCAAGACTAACTAAAGAATTGTGTCTACTTCATTACTATCTAGATGTATGAACAATTCTTCTTTTCTCGTAGTTTTTGACCTTATGATTATTTACTTTTGACAATTATAATAATTAAACTATAAATGCTTTAAGATTTGTTAAACTATAAATCACTTTATTAATATGAAAAGATTGTCAAATACATTATTTTTCTCTTGCTATCGAGCATAATCCTAACAATCTCCCACTTGCTCTATAGCAATTGTGTCATATCTCTCATCCCCATGTTCTCTAGATGCCCATCAAAACTCTTTTATGGAAGAGCCTTTGTAAAGGGATCCGCTAGATTTTCTGCTGACGCAATCTTGGTAATCGTCACGTCACCTATGCATAATTTCCCTTAGAAGGTGATACTTTCTTTCAATGTGTTTCCCTCTCTTATGACTTCTTGGTTCTTTTGAATTAGCCACTGCTCCACTATTGTCACAATAGATAGTGATCTGCTTATTATCATCAGGAACCACTTCCAAGTCAATCAATAATTGGCAGAGCCAGACAACCTCTTTAGCAGCCTCGCATGCGGCAGCATACTCAGCTTCCATGGTGGAATCAACAATACAAGATTGCTTGATACTCTTCCATATGACTGTCCCTCATTTAATAGTAAACACAGATCCTGATGTTGATATCCTGGAGTTTGAATCTGACTGAAAATCAGAATCTGTATACCCAACAGGAATTAAGTCCCCTCCAGAGTATACAAGCATATAATCTCTCATTCTCCTAAGATACTTGAAAATATGCTTGACTGCCGTCCAGTGGTCAGGACCAGGTTTCGGTTAAAACCTGCTAATTATGCCCACAACAAAACAAATATCTGGTCTAGTGCAGAGCATTGCATACATGAGACTTCCTACTGCCGAAGCATATGGAATCCTACTCATGAATTGCTCTTCATGTTCATTCTTAGGAACTTGTTCCTTAGAAAGTTTGAATCCATGTCTGAAGGGTAACATAAATTTCTTGGAATCTTGCATGGAAAACCTAAACAAGATTTTATCTATGTATAAAGCTTGGGATAATGCAATCATTATATTCTTTCTATCCCTTATGACTTGGATTCCAAGAATATAACTTGCTTCTCCTAAGTCCTTCATATCTAATTGTTTTGCTAACCATTCTTTTATTGATGTCAATACACCTACATCGTTTTCGATGAGTAGTATATCATCAACGTAAAGAAATAGAAAAACCAACTTGTTGCCTTTAATCCTTTTGTATACACAAGGTTCGTCAAGGTTTTGAATGAATTCAAAACTTTTCACGGCTTGATCGAGCCTTACATTCCAGGATCTAGATGCTTGCTTCAATCCATATATGGATCTTTGCAACTTGCATACCTTTTCCTCTTGGCCTTTTTCAATGAATCCTTCTGGTTGCATCATGTAAATACTTTCGTCAAGACTTCCATTAAGGAAAGCTGTTTTGACGTCTATTTGCCAAATCTCTAGGTCTTGAGATGCCGCACTGGATAAAAGTATCTTAGTGGATTTAAGCATGGCCACAAGAGAGAAGGTTTCTTCATAATCGATACCTTCCGTCTATGTATAACCTTTAGCTACCAATCTAGCTTTAAAGGTTTCCACCTTTCCATCCATTCCACTTTTCATCTTGTATACCCACTTGCACCCGATGGGTTTTATCCCTGTAGGCAAGTCTATAAGAGACCAGACGTTGTTTTTGAACATTGAATTACTCTAGGATTGCATTGCCTTATTTGCCAATGGCGACAATCAACATCTTCCATTGCTTCCTTATACTTATAGGGATCATCGTCGTCCGGGAGATTCTCCACAGATTCTACTAGACCGATGTATCTTTCGAGTTGTTTACTAAACCTCCCACTACGACGAGGTATGGTAGATTGTTGATCTTGTGTTGGTACGGAACTTACAATTGGGCTTGGTTGCGAAACATCTTATGAAATTGTATCTCCAAAAAAGCTCATTTAGGACAATTATACTTTTAGTCACAAAATTATTCATATAGTCCTTTTCCAGAAATTTAGAATTTTTCGAAACAAATACTTTAAGATCTGAAGGACTATAAAAATAATATCCTTTTGTTCCTTTTGGATACCGTACAAATATGCATGTTTTTGAACAGGATTCCATCTTTTCTTTCTTTCCTTTTAACACGTGCGCAGGACATCCAAATATCCTTAAGTGTTGTAAACTAGGCTTTTGCCTGGTCCACAACTCAAGCGGTATTTTAGGAACCGACTTAGATGGTACATCGTTTGGAATATACATTGCGGTTTGTAAAGCATATCCCCAAAAAGAATTAGGGAGAGTTGAATAACTCAACATAGACTTAACCATATCCAAAAGAGTTATGTTTCTACTTTCTACTACCCCATTTTGTTAAGGTGTGCCTGGTACAGAAAACTGAGAAATTATCCCATTATCAATAAGATATTGTTGAAACTCACCAGATAGATATTCTCCACCACGATCACACCTCAAGATTTTTTTGCGCTTCTCAAGCTGATTTTCAACTTCAGCTTTAAAAGTTTTGAATATGTAAAAAGCATCCGACTTATGTTTCATGAGATACACATAGCCAAATCTTGAGTGATCATTCGTGAAAGTGATGAAGTACTCATATCCACCTCTTACTTGAATGCTCATAGATCCACACACATCAGTGTGTATCAAACCTAAACTTTCAATGGCACTTGTGCCTTTGATCGTAAACGACCTTTTGGTCATTTTACCTTCCAAACAAGATTCACAAGTTGGTAGATCATCAACCTTTAAGTCACTTAGAGGTCCATCACATACCAATCTTTTAATCCTATTAAGGATAATATGACCTAGGCGTAAATGCTATAGGTAGGTTTCATCTTTTGATAATTTTACTCTTTTATGATTAGGTTCCGTTGATTCCTTGTCTAACAAGTGAGAGATATTTCCATGAAAATAGAATAAACCATTTTCCAAGGTACCTTGCAAATAATTTTGTCATTCTTACTAATAATAAAAGCTTCATTAAAAGTAACCGAATAACCAAATTTATTTAGACAAGAGACCGGAATTAAATTCCTCGTGAACTGTGGTACACAATAAACATTTATTAAATCTTAATGCCTATAAGAATCTAAATTGATTCCAATATCTCCCACTAAACTAGTAGACACCAACGATCCATTGCCTAAATGCAAGTTGAATTCATTCTTATTCAGTCTATTCCTTTGACTCTTTTCACCACAAAGGAAACACTTCCCTTTGATCTTGGTTACTTTCTCGGTCTCCTTTTAAGAAGGCCCAAGTTGCTTTTTCCTCTGTTGTTTCTTGACCTTCTAACGGGTCTTAACTGTAGCAACTTTACCAAACTTATGAATCCTTGTCTAGAGACATCATAATATTGGCAGCAGTCTCCATTCCTTCATGTTGCTGTTGCAACACGTTGGAGATGATGACCATAATGTAACGTACATTTAACCATCTCATCTAAAGACTTCCACTACTGATACTCATCTTTTTGCTCCTAAGTAGATTCATTATTTTGGTGGTTAAGGAATATACAGAATGAACTTATACTTTTCAACTTGCAACAACAACCCAATATTTCTTTTCCATGTGACATAATTATCATCAGTTAACGTATTATCTTTTAGGATATTGATTAGCGATGGGGTCATGATTTCTTTTTAATAACAAAAATTATGTAAGTAAATAATCATGATTTAGCACTTTTGAATATTTATCTTGAATTAAATAAAATAATTCAATCGTAAAAATTCAACGGTGATCCAACAACCATAAATGTCAAGCCTCCTTTGGGAGTACACACCATTTACTAGTTGGACTAGATCCCACCTAATTGTTAAATTAACAATCAACGTTTTCAATTTTGGCCTTGTAATTTTATTAACAAGAACTCTTGGGAGGATATTAATAAAATTACATTGAGTGTGTTACCAAGTTATCGACCTTCAATATAATCCCTCACGAATATCCCTCATTTGGGAGTAGATATCGTTTGGGCTAATTGTCTAGTCTATCCTTGTAAAGAAGTATCTTGCTAAATTCCATTCATGAATACCTCTTGGGAGATTATTCATGAAACATAAAGCTCAACTAAACTTAGAGGCCGTAGGTGTTCCAAAACACCTTCTCCCACTCAATTATTTAAGACGTGTGATCGAATTCTAAAGAATGATTTACCAAGTTATCTAGATGCCAATTTAGATACCTAAATCATTCAATGCAAGTTCATATTAAAAGAGATATATGAGTGACACTCCTATTCTATATGACATATTATCAAACAATGACAAACATTGTAATATTTACAATAAATATAAATAGCTACAATTTTGGTCCATTCTAGAAAAATAAGTAAATTACATATGTCTTGGAATACAAAAACTCCTTTCTTGGCAAACAAGTCTTCTTGGGACCTTCGTCGTCCGGACTCTCTAGGCTGCCTCCCATGGGCATGCGCACCCTTGGCCCTTACCCATGGGCGTACGCATGCCACAACCCTATAAAGGGCAGCCATGCACAGCCCATGGCTACCAAAGGGCTGCCGTGCGTAGCCCATGCCACAATAAACGTGGTTACGCGCTTTTCGCACGCACGTTGGTTGTTATGGTTCGTACGGTCCCAAACTTGTTCCGGTTGCTCCTTATTCTTCAAACCTTCTAGTTTTCTATACTTGAATGTATTACAGAAGAATTTAAATAATAAAATACTGTAGTTTTTTTATTATTATTATTATTACAACAAGTGCAGTTTTTTTTATTATTACAACAAGTGCAGTTTTTTTTATTACAACAACAAAATAAAAAAAACTTAGCAACTACCAAGAAGAAAATTATGTCGATGATAGACCACCCTTCTTGTTACAATCCCAAAACAAAAATACATTGAAATTCTAGGACCAAAATTGAGCAATAACAATCCACATATAAAACATATATATATATATATATATATATATCCATACATTCCAATGTAAATATATACGCGAATATCTAGAGTGCCATCTCTTTCTAGAACATGCTCATATACAATAAAAAGAAAAAGATTCACACATACAACAATTAATCAAGGATACAACCAGGCTCTTATACCAATTGAAGGGAAAACAAGGTTTCAAAAACAATGGAAGCGTGAGAAAAAAAAATTAGGGTTTGCGTATATATAAAAAAGTTTCCCTTTTATATAACAAGAACGATTAATTGACGTATATAAAGTGTCGTACCTTTTTCTTGTGACGATTGAACAAGCGCCGAATTGATTCCGTAAGATCTTCCAATTCAATCACGAACGTGAATTACCTAGGAGTGTGGTCTTCCTTTCTTCAAATTGTATACATGAGTATGGAAACAAACAAAATATATTTCTTTGTTAGTTACAAATATCCTCCAAGAGAAAAATCAAGAACGTCCTGCCACTTGTGAATTATCAATCAATTTGATTTAAACTCAGGTGAACCATGATTCGATGTTGTATGATTAAAACTGAAAAGTGTATGTTTACAAAGGGATAACATCATCATTTTACACTTCCAATATGATTAATTCCCCAATTCAGACATAATTTCATTCGTTCGCTTAAATAAATGTGTTGTGTAGTAATCAGTGTATTTTTCTTTGTATTTCAGAGGTAATTCGAACAATTCAGAATCATGGAGTAGTCATATGGCAAAACAAACATCGTTTTCAAGTTTAGAACGTCACAAAACCTTAAGAAGACCATGAAGGGCATTTTCATAATTTTGGCTATTCACTGTTTACGGTTGACTTTCACTGTTCACAATTGACTTTTACTGTTCTGATAACTCTCGGATGCGTACTGTTCACTCATGGATGGGTCACTGTTCACTGTCACTGTTCACTGAAGGGCATTTTCATAATTTTGACTTTCACTGTTCACTCTCATATTCATTACTGTTCACTCATGGAAGGGTTACTGTTCACTGATGATGTGGTGAAATCTGGATGCTACGTTCTAAATTCATCCGATGGTCAATTTTCATCCATATTTTTTTTAAATAGGGGGCCTCTCCCCCCTAATTTTCACATTCTGAATCCAAATCTATTGTTAGATTTATGAAATTCTCTCTTTTTTGTTCTCAAATTCTCAATTTAAATAAAATAGTTATTTTCTAGTTAAATTATGTCTAGCTAATTTTATATAGCTGGGGCTAAAGGTGATACTGTTGGTATGGAAAATATGATCTAATTTTGGTAAGTTTATTATTTTTATGTTTTCTCCCCTCTGATCTTTGTGGAGTTTTTGACTCACTGTAGATAGACAGATATTGTCTAGCACAGTGAGTACTTTTACCCATATTTATCATAGAGTGTTTTATCCCCTCTAATCTTTGTGGAGTTTTTGACTCACTATAGATAGACAGATATTGTGTAGTATAGTGAGTACTTTTACCCACATCTATTAGAGAGTGGTCAGTGGAGTGGGATACCCTCCCATTAATCTATATTAAATATAAATAATTGGATCATATTCGAATTACCAACGGTGGATCCCTTAGCCCAAGTTTTAATTTTAATTGATTTACATTTTTATACAAGCTTAGTAATTAATTTAGATAATTAATTCTACAAGGACAAGTGAACAACCTCCCTGTGGTTCGACCCGGTCTTACCGGTTAATTTATTACTTTGACACTCTTATACTTGAGAGTAGGAACACTTCTTTAAGACGTGTCAAGTTTTTGGCACCGATGCCGGGGAGGTAAGTTTGCCTTTTCTTTGTAGAGGTAATTTTTTATTTTTTTTTATTTTTTAGTTTTGTTATTTTGTTATTATTATTATTATTATTATTTGTTTCTCTCTAATCTTCCTTGTTCTTATTTTATATTCATTTATAATCATTAATCACATTTTTCCATTTTAGTCCTTCTACTTTTTATTTGCATTTTAACTTAGATCTAGTTTGTATTTGCATATAGGTCTTTTTTTTTATTTTTACATATCAGTCCCTGTAATTATCATATTTTCACTTTAGTCCCTATATTTATAATTATTTGTACTTTTGCCCCAACACTTGTGTATATTTGCATTTACACCCCTAGAATTTTTCATCTTGTTATTTTTACCACTTTTTCTTTTATTTTCTTTTATTTTTGTGTATTTCATCACCATGAACCCTCATTAAATTTGCATGAGACATTGGTCTCGAACATCTAGTGGTAGATTAATTAGGAAATCACAATCACACACATTCACTCACAACATGACTGAAAACCCACTTAGACATCCAACAAGAAACCAAGCCGAGAACCTTTTAGACAACCTTGACAACGTGTCTTGACGTAGCAACCATCCGCCTTATGTTAACCATGACCAACACATTAACTCAAATCCACCTAGAACTCTTAGAGACTACATGAATCCCACACGTACTGGAGAACCTTCATGCATAGCTTTCCCACCAAATGCAACACACTTTAATTTTAAACTGTGAATCATTCAACTTTTACCCAATTTTCACGGTCTTGAATCTGAAATCCATATTTGCATCTTAGAGAGTTTGAGGAAGTCTGTAACACTTGCACTGACCAAAATGTTAGCATGGATATAATCAAGCTTAAGTTTTTCCCTTTTTCCTTAAAAGATAAAGCTAAAACTTGGTTACAAAACCTTAGGTCAAAATCAATCCAAACTTGGAATGATATGTAACAACAGTTCTTAAAGAAATTGTTCACACCTCATAAAACAAACTCTCTTAAAAGGAAAATCACTTCATTTGCCTAAAAACCTGGGGAAACACTTTACCAATATTGGGATAGGTTCAAAGAGTTGTTAAATGTCTGTCCACATCATGGTTTTGAAACATGGAGGATAGTGTCACAATTCTATAAAGGACTCACACCCCTAAAGTGGACAAGTCATTGAAATGATGTGTAATGGGGAGTTCAGTGATAAAAATCCTGAAGAAGCACTTGAATACCTTGACCATATCGCCGAAAGTGCTCAAAATTGGGACACCATTGGTTCCTATGAATCCATGAGCAAACCACAACCATCTCCATCTAGTGAAGGCATTTACAATCTTAGGGAAGATCATGACCTTCAAGCTAGATTCATATCCCTAGCTAGGAAAGTTGAATCTTTAGAAACTAAAAAGAATGAACATGTAAAATATGTACAAGAAATTGCATGCCATGTATGTGATTCTGATGATCATTTCACTCATAGTTGTCCAACTTTACCGGCCATAAAAGACTGCCTTCATGAACAAGCCAATGTTTTGCACACTTTCAACAAGCCAAATTCCAACCCATATTCACAAACCTACAATCCTGGTTGGAGAAATCACCCAAACTTTAGTTGGAGAAACAACAATCAAGCCTAGTCTTCACAATCTCCTGGTCCATCACATCCACAAACACACAAGAGTTTCCAAAACCCTGAAGGTTATGCGCCTTATGTCCCACCATCTAGGAAAAACCTTAAAGACACTTTACACTCATTCATTGAGAAGGAAGAATCCATTAACAGCCAAACTGTACAAACTTTGATAGATGTTAAAGATACTTTGGAAAAGATTGCTTCTACACTCACCACACACAAAAAAGGTAAGTTTCCATCTCAACCACAACCAAATCCCAAGAGTCAGTCAAGTTCCTATGACAATAACCAATGCCCAGACCAAGTCAAATCAATTACCACTCTTCGTAGTGGTAAAGTCATTAAAAAACCTATTCTTGAATCTGGTAAAAATGATGATCAGTCACTTTCCAAGGGTAAGGAAGGGGTCGATGAAACCACTGTTAACGAAGAAATAATTGAATCCCCACTTACACTCATATATCATCAGGCTCTTAAAAATTCATAGAAATCGAAGCATTCCCCAGAGATTTTTGAAATTTTCAAACAGGTAAAGATCAATATCCCTTTGTTGAAAGCAATCAAACAAGTACCTTCTTATGCCAAATTTTTGAAGGATCTGTGCACTGTGAAAAAGAAGCATCAGGTAAGAAAGAAAGCCTTTATGGTTGAAAAGGTGAGTTCCATTCTTTCCAATAAAAATGTTTTGAAATATAAAGATCCTGGCTGTCCCACTATTTCCTGCACAATTGGTAACTGTAAAATTGAGCATGCTTTACTTGACTTAGGTGCTAGTGTAAATTTGCTCCCATACTCATTTTATCAGCAACTTAAACTTGGTGAGTTAAAGCCGACTTCAACCACACTTTGTCTTGCTGATTGGTCAATTAAAATACCAAAAGGAATAGTGGTAGATGTGTTAGTACAAGTCGATAAATTTATCTACCAAGTAGATTTTATTGTCTTGGAAACACAACCTGTTGTTAATGAGCACAAATCAATTCCTGTTATATTGAGCCGACCATTTTTGGCTAGTGCTAATGCCTTGATTAATTGCAGGAATGGAATAATAAGAATGTTTTTTGGAAATATGGAAATTAAGCTTAATGTTTTCAACATGTTTAATGAACCATTTGATAATGAAAATGAAGATAAAAATGTAGACATTATTGAAACCATTGTTGAAGATCATGTTCAAAAGGATTCTTTTAACTCATCTGAAATTTGTTTCATCAATTCACCTGAGTCAAGCATGCATTCACATCTTGATGATTGTTTGCAGATTGTTAAAGAAGAAGGAGACACTTCAGATTTTGAAGAATTGGAACAGAAAGATGATGAGCCAGAAGAAAAAGCACCCATTAATGATTCTTTTCCTGATGATCTTTTATTCTCTATCACAACTTTGCCTTAGTATGCTGACATTGTTAATTATCTTGCAACATGAATGATGCCACTAGATTGGAATGCACAGGATCGAAAGAAATTTTTGACCGAGGTAAAACATTTTTACTGGGATGACCCGTACTTATTCAAGTATTGTCCTGATCAAATTGTTCGACGGTGTATTCCTGGCATTGTGGTAAGTAGTGTCATTGAATTTTGTCATTCTGAAGCATGTGGTGGTCATTTTTCATAAAATAAAACGGCTGCAAAAATCTCAAAGTGTGGATTTTATTGGCCCCTCTTGTTTAAAGACGCACATGCATTCTGTAAAACCTGTGAAAAATGTCAAAAGTTAAGATCCATTTCCAAGCGAAACATGATGCCTTTAAACCCCATTCTTGTCCTTGAAATATTTGATTGTTGGGGAATTGATTTTATGGGTCCATTTCCACTATCATTTGGATTTTTGTACATTTAGTTGCCGTTGATTATGTGTCAAAATGGATTGAGGCAATTCCTTGTAGAAATAATGATCACAAAACAGTGATTAAGTTTTAAAGGAAAATCTTTTGAGTCGATTTGGAATCCCTCGAGCCATTATCAGTGATGGAGGCAAACACTTTTGTAACAAACCTTTTGAGTCTTTAATGAAGAAATATGGAGTCACACACAAAATTGCCACACCATACCACCTTCAAACAAGTGGTCAAGTTGAGTTAGAAAATAGGGAGATAAAACATATCTTGCAAAAAACGGTTAACCATGATCGAAAAGATTGGTCTCTTAGACTAAATGATGCACTTTGGGCTTACCGCACTGTATTCAAAACATCTTTGGGTATGTCTCCTTATCGTTTAGTTTATGGAAAACCTTGCCACTTACCCGTTGAACTTGAGAAAAAAGCATAGTGGGCCATTAAAGCTTTCAATTATAACCTAAATGATACTGATGAATTGCGCAAGTTGCAATTAAATGAACTTGAAGAATTAAGAAATGATGAATATGAAAATGCAAAAAATTCTTAAAGAAAAATCTAAAACCTTTAATGACAAACAAATTTTAAGAAGATCATTTGAAGTTGGTCAAAAGGTTTTGCTTTATAATTCTCGACTTCATTTATTTCCTGGTAAATTGAAAACGAAATGGAGTGGTCCATTTGTTGTGAAACACGTGTATCCATTTGGTGCCCTTGACATTGAGAATCCTAGGAATGATAATGTGTTTAAAGTAAATTGACAACGTGTGAAACTATTCTTTGAAAATACAGATTTTCAAAAAGACTCTGCCGTCCTTTTTGATCCTTGTTACAAAGGTGAGTAAACAAATCTTTTGCTTTTGACTTTATATGTGTTTGCAATTATTATTTTTGTTTTTGTTCGCTTTTACGTTTTGAATTTTTACAGGATTAATTTCTAGGTTCAATTTTTGCTTGGTGTGTTTTGATATATAACCCCGGTTAAGTGGCGGATAACGGTACTCCGTGACAATTCAAGTCGGTTTAATTCAGTTTCCCAAATAACTGATCTCCAAAACGAGGCATGGATGAAATTTTCACAAACCTGTGAAAATATTTTCCATCGTTGCCCCAAAGTGCTCTGAAAAAGATTTACAAAGCACGTTTCGAAAGATTACGCTTACTGATGATAAACAACATTCCTATTGAAATTCGTTGGTTGATAGAAGCTAAGGTACGTCTAGTAGGTGAGTCTGCTGATTTATTTGTATCTTACATGCCTGGTTTTGGAAGAAGTAACCTTGCAAAAAAATGAAGAGTTAAGAAGTTAGGGGTTACTTGTCACAAATGTGCACGTACAACTTGCAACACACATTGTCATTCTTTAGGAATGGTGTCTAATAATCTGGAAGATAAAATTTTATTCATTAGGCATGGTTTGCGTAGGGAGTCACTGGATAATATCCTAACGACTCTTGATGCACATCCTAGTGGATATGTGCAAATGGCAATTGACCGATTATGGCCACAATTTCAAAAAGAATATGCACAATATAGTCTTGGGAATCTGACTTTAAAAGACCCTGTTTGCCAATTTATAAGAAAATTGGATGGGAAGCATATCCCCGACCCATAGAGAGCATTGAAGCCGTTTCTGGACGTAAAACCAGAGGAAGATGTGAGCCACAATCATAACTACCAATAAATATCATTTTGTTTTTATTATCTTTTTCCTTCCGCATTTAATGTCTTTTGTAGTTATTGTTGTTTACTTTTGATTTTTGAACCATTTGGATATAATATCATTGACAAATACGCCGCCCTACACATATAGGTGTATCATCATGTTACCTTTTTAGGATCTATAAATACAATCATTTCTTTTCCTTTTTGCTTCAAGCACTCATAAACATTCAAAAGAAAAATTCTGAGAGTTCATTAATGGCGTCACCTTCAACTAAACGATTCACAAACATTTGTGTGTTTGGTGTCACCGATCATGGGAAGTACAGAGAGTTTGTTGATGCTACAACTCATCTTGGTAAGGTTTTGGTTGAGCGAAAAATACACCTAGTGTATGGAGGAGGTAACTTGGGATTAATGGGGTGTGTTTCACGAGCTGCACGAGACGGAGGTAGTCAAGTTCTGGGTATTGTCCCAAAACCTATTGCCGCAGTAGACATCATCGGAAAGACAAACGGCGAAGAGCTAGTTGTTTCAGGTATGCCTGAAAGAATGACTGCTATGTTACATCATGCTGATGCATTTATAGTTTTGCCAGGTGGTTTTGGAACCTTAGACGAAATCTTTACAATGGCATCTTGGGCGTAACTACACATCCATGAGAAACCCATCAGTTTGTTGAATGTTAATAAATTTTATGATGGTTTGCTTTCATTTCTTGATCATGCTCAGAAAAATTATTACATTCCACATTTAATCCGAAAAATCTTTATATCTGCTTCAAGTCCTCATGAGCTGATTGACCAGTTACAAGCTTTCAATTATGTGCCAGATCCTTTAACCTCCAAAATTGATTGGTCCACTGATGAAGAGAACAAGAAACGCAGAATTGATCTGAATCTCAGTTTGTGATTGTCCCATGGTTTTTATGCATTTTATTTTCCTTTATTTTGTATTTCTTTTGTTGTTTTGCAGGATTTTATTGTCTTTCAAGTTGTTCAGGTGATATCTTCTAAACCTTAACTCTTTCTAAAGACATTGGGGACAATGTCTCATTCTGGTTGGGGGGGAGGGGATAGTTAATTCAATAACTTTTGTTTTTTTTTATTTTAAAAAAACTAACTTTTGACCATTTGTTTTTGTAAAGATGGCCGAGTAAGGAGATCTTTTAGATACTTCTGAGACGCATCTTTGTAGTTCTGATGCATTTTTTTTTCTTCTCCTCTCTTCTAACTATTCAAATTTATAAACTCTCCATTGTGATATCATTGACTAATCCTTTTGTTCATTAAGTCATCTTGAGAAGTTTTTCGAACTATTCTAGACACACACTCACATTGACACGTAGTTATGTGCAGTAAGTTGAGATTTTACGATATTGAGTTCTGAAACATCATTCAAGGGTAACAAGCGAATGCAGTGGTCTTGTTTAAAAATTCATATAGTAATAATAATAATAATACTTTTGTGTGTTGCGACCAAAACTCTTACTTAGTAGTCGGGCCTTATACCTCAGTAAGCATAGAGTGTTCGCGCAAAACGGTGGAGTCTGGATAAAAATAAAGTGTAGTTCCGTAGCCTCTTTGACTCGAGCAATTAAGTCCGAGGGGTGCTTTAACACCTAATTCCCTAAGACCAATTGGTTTGGGAGTCATTGACCCAAAGCTCGTTACACGGGTTAAAGAGAAAGCTTAAGGGAATTGTACTTAAAAAAAAAACATATGCAATCCAAGTAATTAAGCTCGTAGGAGTGTTTTAACACTTAATTCCCTAAAGTCAACTGGTTTGAGAGTCATTGGCCTAAAGCTCGCAACATGGATTAAAGATGGAATGTTTGTTTCAAATTTTGTTGTATTAAAAAAAAAGAATAAAACTGTTGCCTAAGGAAAAAGCCCTGGTGAGATTTCGGAATGAAAATGTTGTTTGATTTCAATTGAATCTCATAGTTATCGAGTTTATCTTTATTGAGCATAGGAAAGTTTGACTGATAACTCAATTAATGACTGGTTGTCAAAGGGTGAGAAAAGAGGTATGTGAGAGTTTGTCTATTTGGTAATTTAGAGATTTGAATTTGAGTTTTTACTATTTTTGCTTTAATTGCTATGGACTAGCAATAAGCTGGTTTGGGGTGTGATTAAGACTGAAAAGTATATGTTTTCTAAGGGATAATATCATCATTTTACACTTCCAATATGATTAATTCCCCAATTCAGACATAATTTCGTTCGTTCGCGTAAATAAATGTGTTGTGTACTAATCAGTGTATTTTTCTTTGTATTTCAGAGGTAATTCGATCATTTCAGAATCATGGAGAAGTCAGATGGCAAAACAAACATCATTTTCAAGTTTAGAACGTCAAAAAAGCTTAAGAAGACCATGAAGGGCATTTTCATAATTTTGACTACTCACTGTTCACGGTTGACTTTTACTGTTCACAGTTTTCTTTTACTGTTCACAGTTGACTTTCACTGTTCACTCACGATGTGTTGCTGTTCACTCTTGGATGCGTACTGTTCACTCATTGATGGGTTAATGTTCACTGAAGGGCATTTTCATAATTTTGACTTTCACTGTTCACATTTGACTTTTACTGTTTACAGTTGACTTTTACTGTTCACTCTCGGATTCATTGTTGTTCACTCATGGATGGGTTACTGTTCACTATTACTATTCACTGATGACGTGGCAAAATCAGGACGCTTCATTTTAAATTAATCCGATGGTCAATTTTCATCCATATTTTGTATAAATAAGGGGCCTCTCCCCCCTAATTTTCACATTCTGAATCCAAATCAAATGTTAGATTTGTGAAATTCTCTCTCTTTTATTCTCAAATTCTCAGTTTAAATAAAATATTTATTTTCTAGTTAAATTATGTCTAGCTAATTTTATATAGCTAGGGCCAAAGGTGATACTGTTGGTATGGAAAATATGATCCAATTTTGGTAAGTTTATTATTTTTATGTTTTCTCCCCTCTGATCTTTGTGAAGTTTTTGACTCACTGTAGATAGACATATATTGTCTAGCACAATGAGTACTTTTACCAAAATTTATCAGAGAGTGGTTTATCCCCTCTAATCTTCGTGGAGTTTTTGACTCACTGAAAATAGACAGATATTGTCTAGCACAGTGAGTACTTTTACCCACATCTATTATAGAGTGGTCAGTGGAGTGGAATACCCTACCATTAATCTATACTAAATATAAATAATTGGATCATATTCGAATTACCAACAGTGGATCCCTTAGCCCTAGTTTTAATTTTAATTGATTTACATTTTTATACAAGCTTAGTAATTAATTTAGATAATTAATTCTACAAGGACAAGTGAACAACCTCTTTGTGGTTCGACCCGGTCTTACCGGTTAATTTATTACTTTGACACTCTTATACTTGAAAGTAGGAACACTTCCTTAGGACGTGTCATTGTACACAAAACCCTTCTGATGTAAAGGATACTAGTGTACTATCGAAAACAAAAATGTTCTTTTTTTCTCTCTTCTACTTTGCCGAATTCCACACCCTATATCTATGAGTTGATCGAATTTTGTACAGAGCAAAAAACTAAAATTTTCTCCCTCAAAATTCTCTCATGCTAAGCCAAATTCTCTCTTGAAATTTACCTAACATGGCTGAAATTTACTCATAGAAAATCTTAGGATTTACTCATGAAATTTACTCATAGGATCATAAATCCTCTCCTAAGAAGGATTTACTTGGTTGGCAAGAATTCTTTCCTTAGGTGGATTTATTTGGTAGTTAAGAATCCTTATCTCAAAGTAATTCTATCCTCATGTATATATATATATATGGGCTGGCCGAAATTTCATTGGATATAGATTAGGATCACAAATCCTTACCTAAGAAGGATTTACTTTATTGTTAAGAATCCTTTCCGTAACAAGTTCACATGCCTTAATACAATTATAGATGGACCCCTAAATTGCCCGGTAGAATATATCAAGTGATCAATGCAAGTTCGTGTGGATTGAGAATCTTGACGCGCTATCTAAATTTAAGCTCCAATAAACACAACCCAATCAAAATAACCAAATGATTCACTTAGGTCCGATCTATTTAATTTTAGTTCATTCCACTAAAGAACTAAAATTGAACTCTTAAATAAAGATAGAATAAGTTGATGTTTACTCATTCATACCCTAGACAACCTTATTGGAGAAAGTGTATCCTCGTGAAGAATACCAGTAATCGCCAAGAGCTTATAGACCACCTATAGCTCTCCAAGTTACCATATTTACTCATATGACCATGTTTTGAACTTGGATATATTGACTTGTCCAGAAGCCATGTTTCAATAGACACTATTGAAAACTTAACGTTAAGATTTAATATCCAATACCTCAAAACATCCATATGATGGTATTCTACTCTCATTTAATAAACGGAGCCACGATGTCCATATCTATAGATGAAGTCCTCTATCGATTAACAAATGAATACCACCAAACTATCGAGGATAGACTATGCTATATAATCGTACTCATTGATAGCTCAAATGACAATACTTGCAACCATAAGTCCATCATATATCTTAGGATTGAGATAGACTCTCCGATTGTCTTCGAATGAAAACTTTTATCCATTGACGGTTCTAGATAAAGTATTTCATTTTGATCCCATTCAATGCACCCAGTGCACTAGATTCTTTTGCCCAAAGACACCACACTTTGATGATTTTAGACTCATCATAACACATTTGATCCCACTCAAATGCTAGCAAAAGAATATACAACTTTGACAAGATAAAGGCGCCCAACCTTTTATCTTAAGTTTTGAATATTATTCAAGACTAACTGAAGATTTGTGTCTACCTCATACATATCTAGATGTATGAACAATTCTTCTTTTCTCATAGTCTTTTGACCTTATGATTATTTACTTTTGACAATTATAATAATTAAACTATAAATGCTATAAGATTTGTTAAACTAGAAATCACTTTATTAATATGAAAAGTTTATCAAATACATTATTATACTCTTGTTATCGAGCATAATCCTAACAATATGTGCAACCAAGAATCTCAAGCAATTTATAAAACAACATAAAATTAATCAAATTTTTACACATAGCAAATCATGCAAGTTCACTCTCTTTGCTTGAGCTCCCCAAATGGGGTCAAATCTAACCAACTCAATAGGAGATATGAGCCCCTATAGGCTTACCAATTCCAAATGACCTAGTTGCAACTAAGGGTGTCATATGGGCACTAAGGCAAGCGGGTTCATTCTTCCTATTCGACCTAGGTTCAACTTTATCATTTTTAGTGGTCAGTGACATTTTTCTAAGTTCCCTAGGTTCATGCAAGCTAGCTCTATTTTTCAACTATTTATTCTTTATGCTCTCTAACCTACACCTCTTAATACATTTAAAGCAATTTGGTCTTAGGTGACCAATCTTACCACAAAAATGACAAGTAAGACTTTATACCATTGCATTGTGATCTCATCCGTTCATCGCCATATTGATGAGGTTGTCTTTGATGGTGCATCGGTTTGCTTATCATTGGAGCTTGACCCGATTGGTGGCACCTTTGTGGTTTTGCTTGTTGAGGTGGTTGAGCCGGTTGAACTTGCCTCCGTGGTTGGTAATGTTTATTATGATCACCTCTTTTCCTCATAGTTGACTTGTTGGAGGAGGTGATTGACTTCTTAAGGGATTGTCCTTCTTTGTTGGATTGCCTAGGCTTTGATTGATTTGCCAAGGCTTGGGTGTACTTTCCTTGAGTTAAAGGTTGCTTGGATGAAGCTTTGCTCTTTCCTTGAACATGAGGTTGTTTGACCTTAGCCTTCTTTAATTCTTTAAGGCACCTCATCTCTCTTTCCTTGACAATCTTTAAGGCATTTTCTTTGTTGGCAAGCTCTTCTTTCATTGTCTTCATCCGTTGGTGGCAATCTTAAATCTCCTTCTCATATTTGGACACAACCATGTCCATCTTCAAGGAGTTATCAATGGAGGTCACTTTCTCCACGATCTTCTTGGAGACAAGAATGGAGATGTCTTCCATTTGGTCTTCATGATCTCTTTGTACTGATGAAGTTGATTTTGACAATTTTGCTTGCTATCTTCAAGGGTACGGATCTTTTCCTCCGAGGAAATCTTCCACATTCTCAAAATCTCATTCTCCATGGAGAGCTCTTCATTTTGCTTCAAAACTTTGAGAAGAGTCACATGACATTCCTCAATTGAGTCAATTCCTTCATCAAGACCTTTGCCTTGGTCACTTGTTACCATACCAAAATCTTCCACGTAGGAAGCACCCAAGGTCATAAAGCTAAGCACATGCTCTTCATTATTCTTGAGCAAGGTCTTCTTGTTTGCTTTCTTCACTTTGGAACTTATCCTTTTCTCCTCATTCACATTGGAGGTCATACTCTTCTTGTGAGATTTTGTGAATCTCCTAAGTCTCTCAACCATGAGAGTCATCTCCTCATTAGAGTCATATTCCTCCCTCTCAATTTTAGAGGTCAAATCTCCCTCTAACATCTCAATGCCACTCATGGTGTTTAATGAATGAGATGAATGCAAATGAATGCATCAATCAAATGCAAACAAATGCAAGACACATAAACAAGAGCTTGGATCACCTAAGTATGTTTAGAACCCGCTCTGATACCAATAAAAAATTCCTTAAAAAAACGTGTGTGTCTATACCTAGATAAAGGGGGGGGGGGGGGGGGGGGGGGGGGTTAATAGATTTTAATCAAGTTAATTGTCAATTTTTCTTGATTATTTAATATTCAAAATTCACCCAATAAAACAAACGTACAACATCAAGTGCAAAGTGCGAAAATATAAATAGCACAAGATGTATACGTGGAAACCCTCCAAATGGGAAAAACCACGGGCTCTTAAGTGCACCACACTTGGTCACAGAAATCCACAATATGAATAAAAGGTTACACCCTCAAGTGATACTCAGACTCTCACTCTCGACAATCTCAGAGTATGGACACTGCCACTCACCACTCTTGGTTTAGTCCCTAGTGATATCCCCTGATCCACTACTTTAAGAAGGGTTACTTGACATTCCTTAATTGAGTCAATTCCCTCATTAAGACCTTTGCCTTGGTCACTTGTTACCACACCAAATCTTCCAGGTAGGAAGCACCCAAGGCCGTGAATCTAAGCACATGCACTTCATTATTCTTAAGCAAGGTCTTCTTGTTTGCCTTCTTCACTTTTGAACTCATCCTTTTCTCCTCCTTCACATTGGAGGTCATACTCTTCTTATGAGATTTTATGAATCTCCTAAATCTCTTAACCATGAGAGTCATCTCCTCATCAGAGTCTTATTCCTCCTCTAAATTTTAGAGGTCAAATCTCCCTCTAACATCTCAGTGCCACTCATGGTGTTTAATGAATAAGATGAATTCAAATGAATGCAACAATCAAATGCAAACAAATGCAAGACACAAAAAAGAGATTGGATCACCTAAGTATGTCTAAGAACCCACTCTGATACCAATTGAAAATTCCCTAAAAAAACGTGTGTGTCTATACGTTGAGGGGGGGGGGGGGGGTGAATAGGTTTTAATCAAGTTAATTTTCAATTTTTCTTGATTATTCAATATTTAAAATTCACCAAATAAAACAAACATACAACATCAAGTGTTAAGTGCGGAAATATAAATAACACAAGATGTATTCGTGGAAACCCTTCAAATGGGAAAAACCACGGGCTGTTAAGTGCGCCACACTCGGTCACAGAAATCCACTATATAAATAAAAGGTTATACCCTCAAGTGATACTCAGACTCTAACTCTCGACAACTTCAGGCTATGAACACCGCCACTCACCACTTTTGGTTTAGTCCCTACTGATATCCCCTGATCCACAACTCTTGCCATGAACACCTTCTACTCTACCCCATTGGGCCTTTTATAGTGGCACCCGACCAATTGCTTGCCAATCTACCCTTAGTTGCAAGACTTTACTTGCTTGTGCAACTTAACCCAGAAGCCACAAGACTTTGACTCTACGAAGAGTATATGGTCTAAGTGAACAATCAATGAATGCTCAATGAAAAATATGTTAGACCAAACATACAATGCTTAACTAGGTGTAAATAATGCAATTCAATAACCTAGTTATCTAACAATGCCTACATGCCCATACATAAGGACTCAATTGTAGGTAAAAACAAACGGTTCAAAATGCAACGAAAGCATGATAAAAAAGAAAAGTAGGGTTCGTGTATAAATAATTTTATTCCCTTTTACGCTTCGAGAACCTTAACCCTATATTAATTGACGTATATAAAAGTATCGTACATTTTTCTCGTTACGATTGAACAAACGCCGAATTGATTCCACAAGATCTTCTAATCCAATCATGAACGTGAATCACCTAGGAGTGTGGGCTCCCTTTCTTTATCTTGTATACCTGAGAAAGGAAACAAACAAAATTTTGTTCCTTGTTAGTCACAATAATCCTTCAAGAGAAAAATCAAGAACGTTCGGCCACTTGTGAATTATAAATCAAATTGATTGAAACTCGCATGAACCTTGATTCGATGTTGTACACAAAACCCTTTTGATGTAAAGGATACTAGTGTACTATCGAAAACAAAATGGTTCTCTTTTTCTCTTTTCTCCTTGGCCGAATTCTACATCTTTTATCTATGAGTTGATCGAATTTTGTCTAGAGCAAAAACTAAATTTTTCTCCCTCAAAATTCTCTCTTACTAGGCCAAATTCTCTCTTGAAAATTACCTAGCATGGCCGAAATTTTCATCATAGAATGCTTAGGGCTGACCGAAATTCACAAGCCTATATATATATAGGATCATAAATCCTCTCCTAATAAGGATTTACTTGGTTGGCAAGAATCCTTTCCTTAGGTGGATTTATTTGGTAGTTAAAAATCCTTATCTAAAAGGAATTATATCCTTTTGTATATATGCATGGGCTGGCCGAATTTCATAGGATATAGATTAGGATCACAAATCCTTTCCTAAGAAAGATTTACTTGGTAGTTAAAGAATCATTTCCTTAGGTAGATTTACTTGCTGGTTAAAAATCATTTTCAAAGAGGAATTCTAACCTCAACCAAGACTCCTAATCCAACTCAATAGTGTATTTGTAACCATATTAAAGACTTCCTAATTTGATTAGAAAAATAATTCCTTTTATTTATCTATGTATCAAATATAGCCTTTAATATTAATCATATTACTAACAATAGTATAATTTTAGGAGACCATCTCTTACCAGGAAAAAGATTTTGACTTTTAATTAAATAATTAATTAATCCACATAATAATTAATTTCCAATTAATTAAATAATAAAATAAAAATAATATAATTTAAGCCATTCTAAACAGCCTTGCCCCCCATACCATATATATGGGTCATATATTATTTTTCTTATTTTATTAAATCCATTAGACCTTAATAAAACGTCCACATGTGAACTAGACCTATTCTTACAAAAAGAAACAAGTTAACATGCTTTAATACACTTCTAGATGGACCCTTAAATTGGTCCGGTAGAATATATCAAGTGTTCCATGCAAGTTTGTGTGGATTGGGGATCTTGGCGGGCTATCTAAATTTAAGCTCCAATAGACACAACCCAATCACAATCAACAAATGATTCACTTAGGTCCGATCTATTTAATTTTAGTTTATTCCACTAAAGAACTAAAATTGAACTCATAAATAAAGATAGAATAAGTTGATATTTACTCATTCATACCCTAGAAAACCTTATTGGAGAAAGTGTATCATCGTGAAGAATACTAGTAATCGTCAAGAGTTCATAGACCGTTTATAACTCTCCAAGTTACCATATTTACTCATATGACCATATTTTGAACTTGGATATTTTGACTTGTCCAGAAGCCATGTTTCAATAGAAACTATTGAAAACTTAACGTTAAGATTTAATATCCAATACCTCAAAACATCCATATGATGGTATTCTACTCTCATTTAATAAATGGAGCCACGATGTCCATATCTATATATGAAGTCCACTATCGATTAACAAATGAATACCACCAAACTATCGAGGATAGACTATGCTATATAATCATACTCATTGATAGCTCAAATGATAACACTTGCAACCATAAGTCCATCATTTATCTCAGGATTGAGATAGACTCTCCGATTGTCTTCAAATGAAAAAATTTCATCTATTGACGGTTCTAGATAAAGTATTTCATTGTGATCCTATTCAATGCACCCAGTGCACTAGATTCTTTTGCCCAAAGACACCACACTTTGATGATTTTAGACTCATCATAACACATTTGATCCCACTCAATTGCTAGCAAAAGAATCTACAACTTTGACAAGATAAAGGCGCCCAACCTTTTATCTTAAGTTGTGAGTATTATTCAAGACTAACTAAAGAATTGTGTCTACCTCATATATATCTAGATGTATGAACAATTCTTCTTTTCTCATAGTCTTTTGACCTTATGATTATTTACTTTTGACAATTATAATAATTAAACTATAAATGCTATAAGATTTGTTAAACTAAAAATCAATTTATTAATATGAAAAGATTGTCAAATACAATATTATACTCTTGCTATCGAGCATAATCCTAACATCAATTAGATGCAAAAGCATTTTAGCAACCTAATTGTCAATAAAAGTCTAACCAACACAAGTTGTCACAACATATAATCAAGGGCAATATATTTGCAATCAATAAATGCAATCGATGAGACATACACATAAATATTCATGAACAATACTAGATGCACAAGGCAATCCTAATCATCAATTTAGCATACATGAACATATATAGATTAGTTATTTAGGTAAAACAACCTAATTATGCAAGCTATCACAATACAATAACCCAAACATCAACAACAATCTCTACTTATAATAAAAATCTTAATCTAGAGGCATACAAGTCATACAAGAGATATCCTGTTAAGCTAGAACAAAAGAATGATGAAGATGATGTTCTATTTACCAAGTTACATGTGTTGATGAAGACCCATGCTAAGAAACATCCTAGATGTAGCTAGATGATGTTTGTTTCATGAAAGGATTATGGGTTTTGGGTTTGGAGAGTTAAACACAAAACACAAAGCTTTTTCTCTCTAATGGAGGTTCTCTCACTCTAAAATTGTGTTCTTTGAGCTCTAAAGAAGCAAGGAAGAAGAAGAGACCATATATATAAAAGCCTTAGACAAAACGATGTCGTTTTGGACTTGGAAAACGAAATCCTGTCATGATCGCTATGCTTACCACTGTCCAGGTAAGTGTCTAGGCAGCATGGCATGGTTGTACGTTACCGCTCCCTAGACCGCTGCCTAGGCATGTGTACCAAAAGCGGTCTAGACCGCGGTACAAGTCTGACAACTTAACAACTTGAGTTTTGAGTGACCTAAAACATGACCAAACGATGTTCAAACCTTTCATATAGTATACCGTTGGAAGGGTATGAAGTCTAATTTCTACTCCAAGTTAAAAATCTTGATTTGGATGTCTGTATAAAAAGTTATGGTCATATTAGTGATCAAAGGTCAGAAACGACAACAACAGAGTTGTCCTGTTTTGCGGTAACTTTGGAGATTTCAAAACCCATCCAAACGGTCATGAAATATTACGAATAATATACCGTTGAAAAGGTATGGGTGTCTAGTTTATATAGAAACTTTCAAAACTCAGTTTGAATCATTGTATAAAAAGATATGGTCACAAGCCTATACAAAAGTCAGTTTTGAAAAACATTTAAATAATTGAAATACACTCTTTTGAAACCAGACACCTTACTCCAAATAACCAAACCAAGAGAAGAATGAGAAATTCTCATATGGTTACTCAATGTACTAAAATAAGCACACCATCATGCAAGCGCGAACATAACACAATGCCACACTTAAATCTATAAATGAAGTGCAAGTGTGATTGTGAAGAGATGCACATATATAAACAATATTAACACAAATTCAAGATAAAAAAAGCATGCATGAGGTGTGTGTGCACCTAAACTCTTCAAGAGGTAAAGTCAAGTGAATATACCTTTTGCTCTTGAAGTCATGGAGATGCTTGGAAGCTTGCCAATGAGAACCGATGCTACCCATTACACAATCATCCCCAATGTGGTGTGGTTTGTCATGAAATAAGCCAATCATAAAATCAAGGTCCTTACAACATATTTTCCTTTTAGCTAAGTTTCTATGCATTGCATTTAGACATTGTTGATTAAGACTCATTGATTGCATTTTGGTGATTGCATTGTTGTCCTTGCTATGTTTAATGACAACTCCTGTTGAAATAGCCTTATTTGATAACTAGATGTTAAACTTGCATATCTATATCTAGTTAAGTCTTTATGAGCATTCATATAGACTTTGATATCTAGGATTTGTACTTAGTGACGTTCTTAAATTTCTAGATAAGCATTCAGTGTTGCCTAGCATTCAGTGTTGCCTAGCATTAACTGCATTTAGAATATTTCAAATATTCACGTAAGTTGTTGATATCTTCTATGAGAGTTAAGTCTTGTGACTACAGTGTGTATTGCGAAGTCTTACAACCAAGATTGGGTTGGCAAGCATTGATCGATATTCAATATCAAAGGCCCTATGGGTAGAGTGAAAGGATAGTAACCATGTATGGTGTGACAGGTGATCAATATAGGTTGTAAACTTTCATTCAATAGTGGATTTGAGGATCATATGTGGCTAGAAAGATAACCCATGGTTTTTCCATTGTCGAAGGGTTTCCACGTATAAATGAATTGTCATTTATATTACCGAACTTTACACTTGATTTTGTATGCTTGTTTGCTGGGTGAATTTTGAATATTGACTAATCAAGAAAAGTTAGTAATTAACTTGATTAAAACCTATTCATCCCTTTCAGGCAATTAGACATACACATTTTAGGGAAATTTCAGTATAGTTACTTGCACAAACACCCCTAAGGTTTGACATAATTTCACACATATGATAGTTTTTGATTTATTAACATAAACATCACCTAACTTTTGAGAAATTTTGCATAAACATCCTTTACAGTCAAATCCTAAAAATCAGTGGTCAAAACTGAAAAAATGACTTGAATATATACCACTTATTTTCAAGTTATAAAAAAAGAAAAAAATCGCGATCTTCTTCAACTTGGTGATTTTGTTTTATTTTTTAAAGATGGTGATGTTTGATGAGGTTTTTTTGTATAGTTTTTTTTTATATAAATTGAAAATATGGAGTATTTTTGTTATTTTTCACTTTTGACGATTGATTGTTAGGAGTTGACGGTAGGGGATGTATGTGCAATGTTTCTCAAAGGTCAGGTGATGCTTGTCTAAATATATCCAAAACTGCCAAATATATGTACTTATATCAGACCTCAAGGGTGTTTGTGCAATTAGTCCATTATATTCTATTAATAATAGAGTAATGTTAGGCTTCCTAATTTTTTTATCAAATGGTGTTGGCACGTGAGGTGTCAACATCTTGTAACTCATGAGATTATGTGGTGAGTGATGTGATGTTGACATCTCAAATACCAACAGTATTGGAAAGAAATTTGGGACGTGTTCACTAATCAGGAATCCTACTAGGGAAAGCGAATTAAGTTCCTGATTTTCAAATTCATATGTTTACTAAATTTATATGAAATTAAGTTCCATGGACCCCACACACATATCGAAATTAAGCTACAAATTCAATTACTGTGTTTACTAACGTTTTTAGAATTAAAAATGGAATCAAATTTATATAAAGTTGGTAACAAAAATACCGTTACATACACAAAATAGTTATACACATATATAACTATTTTGTGTATATAAGGGTATTTTTGTTAGTGAACACAATAATTGAATTTGTAATTTAATTTTGATTATCTTCCATTCCTTTTCCAGTGAAACCTGATTCCGATTTCACTCATTCTCAATTAGTAAAAGCGTCCTTAAGAAAAAAATTGGACTGTCTAAAATTACTCTATATTTTTTATCATAACTTAAAAAAATTATATATACATCAATTAATTTGAACTTAATTTAAATTGATTTAATTAATTCGTTTTTCTTAAAAACAAAAAGGCATATTATATAAACTCACAAGTACCCTAATGGCCTAATTCGATTAAAAAAAAAAACATAAACCCTAACCCTAACTCCACAACTCTCTATCGATGGCTACAACGTCTGCTTTGTTACTCAAAGCAAATACAAATCAACTAATAGTTTCAAAGAGGAGACACAACTTTCATAACAGCCTTCATCGCATGATGTCGGCAAATTTTATTTCATGTTCCAATAAGTTCGCCAGCCTTCAAGTTAAGTGTTGGTCTCTTCCAACAAGCAAATATTATAATAATACCGCAGTTTCTTTCAACGATGAATCGCAATTCACTGGCTCAACCACCTCAAAAGAAGATTGTGATGGAAACGCTGCAGTGATGAACAACACTAATTATAATTTATTAAAAACCCTACTCATCAAGTGGTTTAAAATTCCTGCAATGGTGATGCTGCACTCTCTTTTCTTGATGACAATTATGATGAACCATCGTGGTACAGCAGCATTGGCAGCTCATTCGGGTGGTAGTAGTGGTGGTTGTGTAATATTGTTTTCATCAGGGCCATCCATGTATACTGAAAACTGTGACCATATTAAGGAGATGGCGGTGCCGGGGAAGTCTGAAACTGTAGACGACGATCATCCAATGGAAGAGGAGAAACATGGTTTAAATTTATTCCAAACGTTCTGTATTTTTTGTATGCTATTCTTTGTCGTTCAAACTATTACGATGTTACTAGACTATTGGAGCAAGAGGTATTATACAAGAGTTATCAAGCTCCAGGTATGTCTATATAGATTTCTTGATTGCCATTTTAAGCACCAGAAGATAATTTTATTCAAAATAAGATAATTTTATTCAAAATAAACTACTTATTAATTTATGGAGATTTAACTATTGTACGTATATACTACTTTTACAGTTTTGTTGTTTTTTTTTTTTGCTTTTTTCTTACAATTGTCTCTCTTAATTAATTAGGTGGGATTAGACCTCGGTGAAGTGGATTTTGAAGCAAGACTTGATTATTATGGACTGCCTATTGAAAGCAGACTTAAAGAAATTATTGCAGAAGTGGTCCTTTGAACTATAAGTTTCAGAGTAAAGCATACTAATACTTGTACAGTTTGCTTTTTATTTTATCTTTTGATGATTTAATTATTTCATTTATTATCTTCTCACTCTTATTTATTTTGGTTACAGAAACATTACACGTTTTGCAAAGTCGGTCACCATGTTGGGTCGCTGGCTATACTTCTGTAAGTTAAAAACTCTTCCCTTCAACATCTTAATTTGCTGATATATTTGAATACTTAACAACTATATATATATAAACACACTCAATGTAGCTATTATTGGCAGATTGGTTGTTGGAACTATGATTCCTTTCGATCTATATAGGTTTTACACAAACTCCATTGAAACAAAAATGGTTGTGTTCATAGTGTGTCATTCAATTAATAACCACAATTTTCAGAGTCAATTTGATTCCTAATAAACCTTTATCATTTTGTAATTCTTTGAGTGTTATAATTGGTTAATTAGTACAATTTTACAATGTTGCAGATGAAAGTAAGTAAGAGCATGGAAGATGGAGAGACATATTTTAACCGATTTTTATCCGAAGAACGGAGCAAAGTTGGTGATCTTGTTGAGACTGATCTTACCCACCAATCTTCATCCAAAAAATGGAGCAAAGTCAGAAGAGAGGCTCTCAACAGAGAGAGTTTTTTTGTACACAGAGATACACATATGGTGGTAAGATCATATATATATATATATGACATTAATTATATTTCCCAATTTAATAATAATAATCTAAACAGATTCCGATAGAGCATTCTATTCAGGTTTTTTTTTTCCAATCAATTTTCCGATGGTACAGGTGACAGTTATGGTGGCTGCTACAGATATAGAAAACTTGTATGTTTCCAAAACAATTGACTATAAGGATCAACTAGGTGACTTCATAAGGAAGCTTGAATCCATTTCCAAGACTGCAGATATACTGGTTATTAATAACAATATTATTCTTTTCTCATTCTAAATAATAATTAACATGAATTATATATAATGTTGACCGATGGTTTTATATATGATCATCAATTGGTGTTATTGGTTTTCATCATGCAGGCATTGGAAGTAATTTGTAACCCTCCAAATGAGAAGGATGTCAAGTCGGTTGAGGAACTTCAGAAAGAGTATCCACTGTTGTTTACAGTTAGTGATTATAGTGAAGATCCTACTGGTCCGTTTGGAAGACCTTTAAATTAGAGTTTTTACAACTGTGGTCAGAGTGGACACATGGCTAGGGATTGTCCTCAGAGAGGCAGCGGTGGTGGTGGTGGAGGCTATGTCGGTGGCGGAGGAGGCGGCAACTGCTACAACTGTGGTGGATCTGGACATTTCGCTAGGGAGTGTCCAAACGCCGGTGGCCGTTAGAAAACAACTGTAAAAATGTCACTTTGACATAAAAAAAAAACCCTCTAGCTTCCTTCATAGTTTTATTTTATGATGCTTTTGCTTTTGGACCTTTTTTAGTTTATTTTTTTGTTTGTTGAGTCATTGTGGACTGGATTTGAGATGAGGTTGTTTTCTCTTAGGTTTTACAATTATGGTTTCTACGTTCCTGTTTTTGTTTTCGGTATGAAAAAAATTTCAAAATCAGTGCTTGTGTTCTTTGTGGTGGTAGAGAGAGAGAGATATATAGCAGAAGTGATATTCATTTTGGTTTCAAATGGTTGTAAACTCTCACTGGTCTCAATAGAATTTTATATATTAATGAATGCAAGCTGGTTTGGTTTAAAAAAAATTTTTTTTTGGTAGTTTGACTGTCGATTAACAAAACTCCTTTAAAAGGTAGATCGTTAAGTTATATTAATTCAAAATGATAGAATTATAAATAAATAAATAAATACATATAACGATTTTAAAATATTAAAAACATATATATAGTAGAGAATATTATTTCTTAATTTTTTTTTAAATCTTATTTCTTACAACTTCGAAAAAGGGACAATTAATTAAGGAATGTGTAAAGTGAAATGAATATATGTATGCAGAATAGTTTAACATGTTAAAAAGAAAAATTTATTAGGGTTTTAAGTAAAAGGGTGATGTGAAATTATTAAAATACAATAGGGTTATAATAGAGATTTTAGGCTTATTTAAAAAGGTCAAAAAGATTACTCGGAAAAGCCCTAAAATTTCTTTTGAAAAGAGCTTTTGGAATTTAATATATATATATATATATATATTCCTTATTCTATCGGTACGCATTGATGGAATTATATAAGGATATTGAATGTGAGTCAATCATTTGTAAAAGAGCTTTGACAACTGCATACATATCAAGACAAAGTAAATAAAATGAGCGACTCACATTTAATGTCCTTATATAATTACTTCAGTACGCACTGACTTGAAAATTTCCGTATATATATAGCCCAATAAAGAAGCTCTCCCAAAGGTATATGAAATAGTTTTGTTAAATATAATTGTTAACCAAAAATTCACTCGGGGTGAGGAATTATGGTTCACCCTCGAGACCACTATCACGGAGGTGGCCGCCGGGGTTGATACCTTTGGTACCTAGTTTGTATGTTCGATGGTTAAATGATAAAGAATGACAACACGAAATACTAAGACACGTAAGGAAAAATGACACTAATTTTATTATTGAATCATATGGTGTACACAGAAGTTGTTCAAACGTTCCTAGTCATTCTTGGGTACAATGGGTGTGGTGGCTTCGAGCCTGTCGAAAAGTAGATAGCTACGGTGGTCGTGTTCTGATCACATAATTTAGGTTGATGTCTCTTTTATTGTCTCTCCTCCGTTCAATCTCTTCTCCTTCTTCTCATTCTTCTTTTCTTATTCGTGCTTGAACGTATTTATACGCAGTCCGAATAGGTTAAACTCGTGATTCTCCTGTCATGAATCTCTCAATCAAATCCCTCATTATCGGGCGGGATATTTTGTTTAAATGTCATTGACTTTGGCTTAATGACGGAATCGAGAATATCTGTGTACTCGATTACTTGCCCTACACGTACGTAATGTTTCAGTGTAATTTGGAGAGTGAAGGTGATCCTGCATATTATTCTAGTGAGATGCGTCATAAAGATCACTGAATATGGCGTCACTGTTTCGAACGGCGAGGTAGATCCATGCTCCTGTCTTAATATTAGGAGCTCAATCTGACCTTTCCAGGTCTCTTTTGGAGCTCGAAACGACCATGCAAGTGCCCGTTAGTGATGCTGCCTAGATAGATTTGCTTCTTCCCTCGGTGAGATGGAGCAATACTATAGTAAGATATGTGTTATAGGTCTCTCTTTGTGCCTATAGATGATGCAGCCTTCTAGGGAGGTTACAAAATAATATCTACCTCGGGGAGCCCAGGTCGTTCTGTATCGGTCTTGCCCTGGGTTCTTATTTCGGGGTAAGGAGCTCGATCTGATCTTGTTGAGCTTCACCCGGGGCGTTCCCAGGGCACAACGACCTCTCCTTGCTTCTACGGGGTCGCCTAATAGCTCGACCCCGAGAACCTGCGGTACCATGCTAAGTGATATTGGATTTGGACCCTGGCTAGGAGAGTGGAAAATTTTCTTTTGGTCCCTAACCAAATTTGGCTATTAACAGAATTCCCCACCAACTTGAACAACGATGATTGAGTTAGGGTTGGAATCAGACTTCCTGTTTTACTTAGGAACTTTTCTCTTCATTGCTGTTACCAGGATCTTGGTAGAAATCCTCTCATTAAATGCACGAGTGAGGTGGCGATCAGGGACCGATGCTTTTCTCAAAATAATCCGGTAGCATTACACCAGTCCACGACATTCGAGGTAATCTCCACCAAAGATTTTGCTTCAGCGTCACCGATGTCACTACTCCATTCATCTCTATTTAAACCCAGTTGTTCCATTGTCTTCCTCACGCTTTCTTCTTTTCAAAAGAAAAAAAATATTTCTCTCGCTACCTTCTCGAGCGACGCCTCCACCTTTTCTTTAGTCTAACTCGAAACCTTTCTCCACCATGTCGAAAACCAGCCACGATACTATGGATTCCATAGTAGATGGTAAAGAGGTTTCTAGCTTCGCATTTGGGAAAATAACGCAAAAGAACTTTGACAGCAATGACTCTCCTCCTAACCAGCAACGCCGCCGGTCGAATAAAAACGTGGCTATTGGGACCGGGTTCTCTAATAGGTCTGATAACCCTTTGAACTTGGTCAACAAAGACTCTGATAGGGAACACAAAGATGCTGATGTTGGGAAAGGTCAAGTTGCAGCTGCTGGTCCTCTTTTGGAGAGGCTTCATCCCTACGACTCCAAGGTCATCCCGGATTCTACCACGACCCGAAGTCGATTGTCCGCCTGAGGACCAAGTATGGCATCCTTGATAGAGTTTCCATCTCCGATCCCTCGAAGAATTATGATGTCTTCAATCCTTCTAAAGGCGTGCTTCCAATTCACATCGCGGCTCTCGAGAATGGTGTCAGACTTCCCCTTTACCCCACCCTCCGACGAGCTCTCAATGCCCTACAACTAGCTCCTCTCTAGTTGATGCTTGGCTTTTGAAGACATCTAATTGGCTTCCTCGTGCTATAGAGGGAACAATGCGAGTTGAGCAAAGTTACCTCTTCCAGATTGGAAGTCTGTCCAATACTCCCCGAGGTCAGCTCTTTACAAATAGCTAAGAACAAACTCAACTTTATCGTTCCCGGTGCTTCCAAGAAAGACCCCGTCTGGAAGAAGGAATGGATTCTAGCGGGGAATGATTAGGGAAGCTCGATCTTCATCGGTGGTCATGAGTTCGAAGTCCCTATTGCTTTCAGTGACAAACCTTCATAGGAAAGAGATTTTCTGCCCACTGAGTTGGAAACAATCTTAAAGTCCATCATCACTAGAAATTATTTAAACTTGATGTTTCCTATCGTTGATTCCTTCGATCCTTGTAGGGTAATCTATACCTACGAATCTCTACAGCTACTCCTCGTAAGTAAAGTAACGTTGAGCCATCTCATTCTGTTTCATTGGCTAGCTTGGTTCTAACACCTTTCTCTTCTTTTTTTAACAATTTTCGTTGTTGCTCTAGCTTCACGCGAAGCCCAGCAAGTTCGCACACCTCCCCCTCCTACCAGATTAACCCGGGGAGTCCCTTTGGCTACCCCGAAGAAAGGGGGTTAACTATTCCAGCTGGGGCTTCACCTGCTCTTGCTCCTTTCCCTTCCCAGCTTAGGTCCAAGATGGAGCTTATCGCATCGCGGGCTACCAAGGTACGAAGCAAGGAGACATCCATCTCTCATGTTGTTAATGTAACTATTTATGCTCCTTCTTTGGTTTCCTTCGCTGCTACTAGTGCTACTTCTGCTACCCCCATGGTTAACTTACCGAATGTTTAGGCCCGTTCATCCGCATCCCCTATTCCTTGAGCTTTGGAGAACCTCGAGGCTGGTGTTGAGGAAGTTCCTCATGTTCGTTCTCAACATCAACTGAGCTCTGATATGCATGATGAGGTCTTGGGGTAGTTTGTTGCATCATGTCCAGGTGGCAGCCTTTCCTTGATGGCTTCGATGCCCATATATATCCTGATCACCAAGGGGTACGCCCTTTTGGCTGAGGTAACCATCATTTATCATCTTTTCTTGTGACGGTTGGCTTGATCATTTTCTAACTTGAACTTTTTAAAATTTGTAGGTTTTCAAATTCAACATGGTCATGGGTCATCAGGTGGCCTCGTTTCGTGACTATATGGCTAAAGCTGAGGCTGAAGTTGGGCGGGTCGTGGGGTTGCTTGAACGAGCTCAAGCTCTAGTGTAGGAGATGACATTTAGCCAGAGGGGGATGAAGGCAGAGCTGTCCAAGCTTCACTGTGACTTTGAGAGTTCCATGCGTTCCTTTGATCAAGAAACCCTTCACCCTGAACGTCGGGCTAAGCAAACGGATACTTGGAAAGCTAAGGTTTAGATTGTAAGGAAACTCACACAACGGAAGCATGGAATTTGAACTAGCATCGAATTGAATCCGCAAGATCTTCCAATCTAATCACGAACGTGAATCACCTATGAGTGTGGGCTCCCTTTCTTTAAATTGTATAACTGAGGATGGAAACAAACAAAATCTTCTTCTATTTTAGTCACAATAATCCTTCAAGAGAAAAACCAAGCACGTCCTATCACTTGTGAATAATCAATCAATTTGATTGAAACTCGCGTGAACCTTGATTCAATGTTGTACACAAAACCTTTAGATGCAAAGGATACTAGTGTACTATCGAAAAAAAAAATGTTCCCTCTTTCCTCTATGCTTAGCCGAGTTCTTCACACAATGAGTTGAACAAAGTTTTTTTATAACAATAAAAAAAATAAATAAAAACAACTTCTCACACCAAAAATTAGGGCTTGGTCAAAATTATATATATGAGTATATATAGGTGGCCGAAAATCCTCCTATAAAGTGGATTTCTAATTCACCAAGACTTCTATAAAAATTTGGATACAATCCTCTTAAAAAGAGGATTTCTTATACACACCAAGACTCATAATGTATTTAGTTTAGGAGACCTAATCCTCTCCAGAGAAGGATTTACTTGGTGGGCAAGAATCCTATCCTTAGGTGGATTTACTTGGTGACCAAGAATCCTTTTCCAAAAAGAATTCTTTTCTACACCAAGACTCCTAATCCAACTCATTATTGTATTTGTGACCATATTAAAGATTTCCTAATTTGACTAGATAAATAATTCCTTTTATTTATCTACTTATCAAATATAATCTTTAACATTAATTATACTATTAATAATAGTATAATATTAGGAGACCTTCTCCTACTAGGAAAAATATTTTGACTTTTAATTATGTAAACGAAAAATTTGCTCGGGGTGAAGAATTTCAGGTAACACCCTCAACACCGCTACCACAGAGGTGGTGGCCGGGGTAGATACCTCGTACCTTGGTGATCTCGTACGAATATGGAGAATGAAGCGGTAAAGGGGGATAATGTAGCGAGTAGGAGACGAGACATCCCGTCCATCGGGCTTTATGCATAAGAAGGAGATACAGGGAGCTCGAGGTTCCCTTGTTTGTGTGAAGGGGCTGATCCTGGTCCTTGTGTCTAGGTCGAAGCTCGTCCTGGTACCCGGAGTCTGGTTCTGAACCCTGATTTCCTTTTGTAGTTCCTCGACTTATACATCGATTAAAGAGGGGGGTGTGCCTTGCTTTTGTGCCGGATCCATTCCTCCTTCCATAGAGAAATCTTAGGAGAGCTTCTTGACTTTCTTCAAACGGGTCAGGGAGGTTTCTCCCTATCTTGACATGTGACTTGGAAGGTAGATATAAAGAACAAGGGTGCTAGGTCCAGCGGTGTAGGAGCTAGATCCGGTTCCCTAGATCTTCGTTATAGTTTCCCGATCTCATATAAGAAGGATTAGAGAGCTAGGACCAATGGGGTCGGTACCTAGCCCGCATAGACACATGCATAATACAATAGACAAAAGGAAAAACACAAGTCTTTTGTAGAAGGAGGTGGACTTACCAAGGGGAAAAAAACATCACGAATAAACAAATGCCAAGACAGTATCCAGAGGAAGGAGAAAGACCCTTCCTTGTATATATATATCAAGCGGTGCTCTTGTGAGCTTACAAGAGTGGTGGAGTAGTACAACGTATACGCTTTGGAGAGCTTACGATAGAAATAAAAAGTTAACCAATCCCGATATATGCTTGGGAGAGGTAGTACATGATGGCGATATATGGAGAGTTAAGGCGAGAAGCCTTCTACATTGTTAATGACATATTTATGGTGGGGGTTGGTATGTGCAATCAGGCGTTGGATTCAAATACATTTCGGGAGTCGATTTATGTCTATACTTTCACCTCGAAGGCGATTTCTTGGTTGAATTTTCGATCCCCCTCAACGTGCTTGTTGAGGTCTATTTATCACTGGTGTCATTAACTTGGCGTGGAATGTGAGGATTCTTGAATTAGACTCCTTTCCTTATTGAATATGATTCTTCATTTAATGTAGTTGACCCTAAAGAATTAGTTTGTAGCTAATAGCTTGGAGAAGATATGATTGTTTACTCTTTGGATTCTTTCACTAATGGTGGTCATTAAAGAGTTGAGTATTCTCCCATTAATGGCGTTGACTATATAATTAATAGCGATGATTGCCCCCATTAATACGGTTAACCTCATTAATAGGGTTGACTACATCGATTAATACGATTGACTACCTCCATAAATATGGCTTGACCTCATTAATACAGTTGACTAACTCCATTAATATGGTTTGACCTTATTAATAGGGTTGACTACCTCCATTAATACGGTTGATTACCTCCATTAATACGGTTTGACCTCATTAATGGTATCGTAAGTGTCATAAAGATCAACCCTCTCTTCCTTCGCTGTTTGGAGGAGAGCTCTGGTTTTGTATGTCACTTTGGAGAGGTACTTCATGGAGGTTACCTGAGGTGACGCTTAATATTTCTCGAGGGTAAGGTACCCCCAGTTCTAGTACACTGGCGGGGTCCTTAAGGGACCTCTCGATTGTTATGGAGCTAGATCGATCTTGTTGGTCTTCCCATGGAGCTTGTGCTAACCATTCTAGGGGAGAAATATCCCGTAGGGTTCCAACCTTATAGGTGGGAGCTTGGTTTAGCTACGCCGAGCTTTATCATAGAGCTCGATCTAATTATGCAGGATTCCTGTTGAGGTAGCGGGCTTTAATTAGAGAGCCTGACTGCATGCAAGGTGTTGAGAAGTGTTGAATACCTCGCCCTTCTTCTACGGGGTCGTAATGTACCTCAACCTAGAGGACCTCGATACCTCGCTACGTAGACCCAAATTTTGACCTCTACTTGAAGGCTGAAAGGTGGACAATTCTTCTTTGGACCTTAGCTAGAAAAAGCTATTAATAGAAGTCCCATCTGACTTGAACACCAGTACGTAGTTGGGTTAGGAGTCAGGATATTGTACTACCTGAAAAGTTTTGCATGTCACTTCTTACGAAAATCATTCCCAGCCTACATGGCTCTAGCCAATCAGGGTACCTGTTTCCTGCTTTGGGAATCTCGATACTTTAGGCTGGAAAGATCTTGGTAGGCAACAAACCCAGTTTCACACCAAGTCTTTAAACATAGGTGAAATGTAAACGAATCAGACGTAACAGCAAAATAAATAAGCGGTGACGGACCACAGAAAGGGATATTCCCTTGGTGGAAATTTTGATAATCTAGAATTCCTTTTCCAGGAATCATGGTACTCTGGCGAAATGGTGAAATGATCCTGGTAGGCAACTATGCCATCCAAATCCTTTCTGGCAGGGTTGGCCTGGCCATGGCAACATGATGACCTTTTGGTTATTCTGATCTCGTGATCTAGCAGGTAACTATGCTCTTACGCTCAGATCAAGACCAAGGCTTTGGGAACGCTAGCTACCTTGGTCTTAGGATCCGGATGGTAACTATGCACTTATACTTAAATCCCTCTTGGGCGTGGTAGCCCGACCAAGGCATCAAGAACGTTAGCGAGCTATCCTGGTATTGTGATCCGGATGGTAACTATGCACTTACACTCGGATCCTTCTTGGGGGTGGTAGCCCAACAAAGGCATCTAGAGTGCTATCTAGCTATTTTTTGGTCTCGAGGTGATCATTGTCGAAATACCATGACGATCCTTCTAGAGGAATTAATCCGGTCCAATGCATCAGGAGGGCTATCTAGCTATATCCTAGTACTTTGATCCGGATGGCAACTATGTATTTACACTCGGATCCTTCTTGGGGGAGGTCACCCGACCAAGGCATCAGGGGTGATGAGGGGGCTTCCACGATCAATCCCTGGTCTCGAGATCTGGATGGCAACTATGCTTTTACACTCAGACCCTTGTTGGTAGGGGGTGGTGCCCAGTCGAGGCATCAGAGGTAGTGTAGGGGCTTTCCCGACCAATCTCAGGTCTTGAGGCGTTCATTGTTGAAATACCATGGTGATCCTCCTAGAGGGATTAATCCAATCCAGGGCATCAAGAGTGCTATGTAGCTCTCTTAGTAATGGCGATCCACCTAGAGGGATTTGATCCGGTCCAGGGGTATCTCGATCATAGGCTAATGGTGATCATAATTATCACGGAGATCAAAATCAAAGGAGATATAAAAATCATAGTGTTACCAGTACGAGGTTGTATCAACGCGAGGTGGTACCTGTTGGTGACTAGCCCTACTTTAGGAGCTTTTTCATTAGTAGAATCTCTTGAAACGATCTGATTTATGGTTATAGATGATAGAGCGACCTTCCCTAAAAGGCATTTTTCATTGTGAACCGGACACTAAGAGAATTCGTTCCGTGTAGGGGTCACCGCCCCTTTCACAAGGGTACTAGAGAATAATGAGCTCATAGTCCTCAAGTGATATAACTGGTTTAGAGGCCATTCGAGGTAGACAAAAGTCTTCAGTAATTATAGTGGTTCTCGAGACCCCGCTACGAACGAACCAGAAGAGCTTTTGGGCTCTTTCGAAATGGATCTGGCATTGGTGGCTCATTAAGGCATTGAATGACCTGGTACAGAGGGTGAGGAGCCACCGACACAATACTCTTTGAGAACCAGCTAGCAATGTCGATATCGATGTCGAGCTCAGGCAAGTCAATAAGGGCGTCTGCTTCTTCGTAGCCTGCCAGGTAGACCTGGCTCGACCTCCCTCATTTAGTGTCAATAATGGATGGAAAAGAGAGGAGATTAAGAGAAAAGCTGTCAAGATGGCTGTGTACGCTTTTACTGTTATTGGCTAGTCTTGGGGCTACTGATACAGACCCTATTTCAAAGTCCCATGTTGCAGCAGAGGATCTATCCAAAGAAGAAGCTTCAGACCATCCTACCTCTCCACCCCCGCTAAGGATGTACTGGACCAGACTGAAACTTCCAATGATAGGCATGTTCAGACTAGTTTGGTTAAGAGGGATGATACCCGAGTTGATCCAACCCTGAGAAGGGTGGTGGTCTTGACTAACATAGACGATTGGAAGACACTCTTGTTAGTCCTGCTCAAATAAAGGCCATAGCTGAGGCGGCTGCATAAATGGTAGGTGAGCCCCTAACTGATCTAGAGGTAGATGCTTCGGATAGGGAAGTTGCCCTTTCAAAGGAGGTCAAACCAGGAGTAGGAGGAATTAACCAAGGTAGCAGAGGGTACAGTCATTCTGGACGAAGCCCTGACCACAATTGGGGTAAACGCGACTAAGGCGCAGGTAGATAGAGAGCAGATACATATGATACAGAGAGACTTAAGTCCATATACCGTGCCTCACAATGATTGCTCTGAAGGAGGAAATAAAATCTGAAGGAAGAAGTCTAAACTCTCTGCAGCAATATGGCTGCCTTAGAAGCCAAAATGGATGCTTCCTTTACTAAAGGATGCCACCTACTAGATAGCTCAAACTTTTCTTCCCCCGTCTGACCTGAGCGTCATTGGAGGATGGAACCAGGAGGTGACTATAAAGCAAGCTGCAGAGTTAGCTCGGTCTGCCCGTACTTAAATCAGTTCTTCTTGAGCCATTAGGTTCGCAGGTGATGAGGAAGACTTGGTGCCTATCTCTGCTTTCATGTCTGGTCGTGCTAGGGTACGAACTACCTTGAAGTACCCATCTAATGCAGAAGCTTAGGATGTAGGATGAGCTTCAAAACAACCAACCTCTCTATCTGAACCTGATCAACAAGTTAGAGGTCCAAATCGATCCTGCCAAGGAACGCGAGGTCAAATTGATCTGGCAGATGCAAACCGCTGCAAAAGTTTGGGATGCAGGTCGAGCTTCAAACCTACGTATCTGTCTGTCTGGATCTGTCAAGGAGGTAGAGACCCAGACCGTTCTTACCAAGGACGGAGAGGTCCATACTTAAGCCATAGTGATGGAAAGGGTCTCGATCAATCCATCTGAAGAGATAATGGACTGAGCTGATTAAGGCTGACCCAAATAAGGTGGTAAAGCTGGCTCCGACGTAGCAGTGCTATGGGATGGTGGTTCTTTCTTTACCTAAGTAGCAGGAATAGGGAGGAATGAGCTGTCACTATCGATGAAACTAATCCGGGAGTTGGATTTGGACCACGGTGGCTCACTAAGGTGTTGAATGGCCCGGTATAAATGGGGAGGAACCACCGACCTGGTACTTGATATGAGGAGGCTCCATGACTTGAAGCGGTGCTGCTGCTGCTGCTCAAGAGGCTTGCTCAGGTATGTAAGAGGCCTGACTGAATATGGGAAACCTCTAGGCTCATCGCGAATGATCCGAGACTCTTGTGGCTTGCTAAGGTGTTGAATGACCATTTATGAATGGAGCAGAGCTACCAATTTGATGCTCTTTAGGAGCAGTTTGATGCTGCTCAAGTTGAGTTTGGGTAGACCAAGGAGGAGATGACTAAAAAAACAAGGGGAGCGATCATTCTGATTAAAGCCAGGACTAGAGCTGGGGAAACCGTGGCTGAGATACAGGTATACAGGGAGCAGATGCATTGTGTATATGATATGGATAGATTTAAAATCCATGCTCTGTGTCTTATAAGGACCGCTTTGAAGGAGATCATGGAGAAAGCTGGGAGTTTTTTAGGTTCACTCTCATTGAAGTCAGTCATTCTCGAGTCGATGGGTGCACTAATGAGGAGGACATATATGGTGCCCATTTCAACCTTCATGCCAAACCGCACTAGGGTAAAACCTGTCTTAAAGTCCTCTACAAGGAAAAAGAGGTCTGAACTGGTCTGGCTGATATGAGCTGTAAGGATGGAGAGGTCCATACTGATGCTATAGTGATGAGAGAGGTCTCGATTAATCCAGCTGAGGAGATGACGGTCAATGCCGATTCAAGCTGATCCAACCAAGGTGGTAGAAGCTGGCTTCAATATAGCCACACTAGATAATGCCGATTCAAGCTGATCCAACCAAGCAGTGGGACCAGGTAGGAAGAAGCTGCTACTATTGAGGAGACTAACCAGAGAGGTGGATCGGGACCCTGTTAGCTCGCTGGGGCAATGAATGGCCCGATATAAATGTAGTGGAGCTACTGGTATGGTACTGGTCCAGATGAATGCTTGGGATCTAATGAGTCCCTATCAACCTAGAGTAGGCTATAGACCACAGTGGAATGAATTAGGACCGCAGTGACTCACTTGAGCGTTGGCCGACCTGGAACAAGAAGTGAGGAGCCATTGGGACTTGCAGCGGGGCTGCTACTCCAAAGGCTTGCTTAGGCATATAGGTGGCCTTACCAAATATGGGAAGCCTCTGGGCTATCCTCGATCAGATCAGGCTTCGGTAGGTTGCTAAGGCGATGAATGGCTCGGTATACATGGAACAAAGCCATCGGTCTTGTAGTGGTGCTACTGTTCCAGAAGCTTGCTTAGGCATGTATGAGGCCTTACAAAAAATGTAAAGCTTCTAGGAACTCTGCGATCAGATCAGACTTTGGTGGCTTGTTAAAGCGATGAATGGCCCGATACATATGGAACGAAGCCAACAGTCTTGTAGCGGTGCAACTGTTCCAGAAGTTTGCTTAGGGGTGTAAAAGACCTTACCAAATATGGGAAGCCTCTGGGCTTTCCTCAATCAGATCAGGCTTCGGTGGCTTGCTATGGTAATGAATGACCCGATATATATGGAGCGAAACCACCGATCTTGTAGCGGTGCTACTGCTCCAGAAGCTTACTTAAGCTAGTAGGAGACCTTACCAAGTGTGGGAAGCTTATGGGAACTCCTCGATCAGATAGGGCTTTGGTGGCTTTCTAGGGCGATGAATGGCCTGATACATATGGAGCAAAGCCACCGGTCTGGTACTGATTTAGAAGCATGCTTGGGATCTTATAAGTCCCTAGCAACTGGGAAAAGGCTCTTGACCTTACTAGAATGAACCGGGAGCTCAGTGACTCACTTGGCCAATGATTGGCCTAGTATAAGAGGGGAGGAGCCATTGGGACTTGCAATGGAGCTGCTACTCCAGAGGCTTGCTTAGGCATGTAGGAAACCTTATCCAAAAGTGGGAAGCCACTGGGCTTTCCTCGATCAGATCGGGCGTCGATGGTTTGCTAAGACGATGAATAAACCGTTACATATGGAGCGAAGCCACCAGTCTGGTACTGGTCTAAAAGCATGCTTGGGATCCTGGAAGTCCCCGGTAACTGAGATAAGGCTCTGGACCCTACTGGAATGAACTGGGAGCTCAGTGGCTCACTTGGGCATTAACCGGTCCGGTATATATGAAGTGAAGCCACAGGTCTAGTACTGGTCCAAAGGCATGCTTGGGATCTTAGAAGTCCCCAACAATTGAAATGAGGCTCTAGACCATACTGGAATGAAACAGAAGCTCAGTGGCTCACTTCGCCGTTTACCAACCCGGTATAAGAAGTGAGGAGCCACTGGGCCTTGCAGCGTGGCTGCTACTCCAGAGGATTGCTTTAGTATGTAGGAGACCTTACCAAAATGTTGGAAGGCTTTGGGATCTCTTCAATCAGATCGGGCTTCGGTGGATTACTAGGTTGATGAACGACCCAGTACATATGGAGCTGAGCCACTGGTCTTGTAGCGACTCTAGTGCTCTAGAGGCTTGCTTTAACATATAGGAGGTCATACAAAATGTAGGAAGCCTCTGAAGCTCCCCGTATGAATCAGGATATCGGTGGCTTTCTAGGGCCTTGATTGGCCCAATACAAATGAACAAGAGCCACCTGCCTAGCACCGGTTCAGAAGCCTGCTTGGGATCTACAGAATCCTCAGCTATTGAGAGAAAGGTCTGGACCCCTCCAGAATGAGTAGGAACCATGGTGACTCACTTGGGCATTGGATGGCACGATACAAATGGAGAGAAGCCATCTTCCTAGTACCGGTCTAGAAGCTTTCACGGAATCTACGGAGTTCCCAGCAGTTAAGAGAAGGCTCTGGACCCCTCTGGAATGAGTAGGAACCGTGGTCACTCACTTAGGCGCTGGATGGCCTGATACAAATGGAGAGGAGCAACCTGCCTGGTACCTATCCAGAAGCCTATTTAGGATCTACGGAGTTCCTAGCAATTGAGAAAATGCTTTGGACCCCTCTACAATGAGTAGGAAGCGTTGTGACTCACTTGGGTGTTGGATGACCCGATACAAATAGAGAGGAGCCACCTGCCTAGTACTGGTCCAGAAGCATGCTTGGGATCTTCGGAGTCCTCAATAATTGAAAGAAGGCTCTAGACCCCTCTAGAATAAGCAGGAACCGTGGTGACTCACTTGGGCATTGGATGGCCCGGTATAAGAAGTGATGAGCTACTGAGTCTTCTACTAGTCGTGATGCTCCAAATGCTACACAATTGAGTTGGCTTATTAGATTCCTGGGTTGACCTGCTATTACTACCTAGGAGCTTCTAAAGGGCGAATCTGCCGACATAAATGCATCCGTATGACCAGGTACAAGTCCAATGGATCTGCTGGATAGAAAGTCTATTGGTAGCAGATCAAGCATTCTGTAAGGAAGCAGGAGAGGTGTAGCTTTACTGTATAGAAGCTTTCGATGTATCAGAGTGGTTTAGCTGTGTAAGAGACCTTCAAGCGGGGAGCTACTTTATTGGAGCTCCATGATTATTTGAGCAGGTTTGCTTCATAGAAGCAGCATAATGAACCGGTTCCATCAGGAGTTCCACGTATCATATTTGCTCCACAGTGAACAAAACTCATTAAACGACAAAATGAACACCACACACTATACATATGCGAGATAAACAAGTATGGAGAAAGCACATCATAATTGTAAATGATATTCCATGAATAATGAATCTGTTACCTCGATAGTGTAAGGATATTGAAGTAGAGACATTGAAGCTTTAAAAAGGGGTGTGGAAACTTCCCACAGACGGTGCCAAAAAGTGTTAACAAAAAATGCACTTGGGGTGAGGAATTTCAGCTAACACCCTCGAGACCACTACCAAGGAGGTGGCTGCCGGGGTAGGTACCTCTTACCTTGGTAATCTCATATGATTATGGAGAATGAAGCAGTAAAGGAGGATGATGCATCGGGTAGGAGACGAGACATCCCGCCCGTCGAGCTTCATGCTTAAAGAGAAGATACGAGAGCTCGAGGTTCCCTTGTTGGTGCAAATGGGCTGATCATAGTCCTTGTTCTCTGGTCTTGGCCCTCGATAGGGATCGGAGCCTGTCCTGGTACCCAGATCCTGGTTCTAGACCCTGATTTCTTTCTGTAGTTCCCCGACCTATATGGCTGAAATTTCCCTAAAAACGTGTGTGTCTATACCTAGAGAGGGGGGGGGGGGGTGTGAATAGGTTTTAATCAAGTCAATTACCAATTTTTTCTTGATTAGTCAATATTCAAAATTCACCCAATAAAACAAACATACAACATCAAGTGTAAGGTGCGGAAATATAAATAACACAAGATTTATACGTGGAAACCCTCCAAATGGGAAAAACCACGGGCTGATATATACGCCACACTGTATCCTTAAATCCACTATTGAATGAAAGTTTAAAATGTAGGTTGACCTCCCGTCACACCCTCAGTTACTAACCCTTTCACTCTACCCAACGAGCCTTAATAGTGATCCTTGATCTATTTGCTTGTGCCCTAACCACTTAGTCATAAGACTTAACCTCAATGAGAGTCAAACACAACCTAAGTGAATATGATAAATTATTCAAACATGCAAGTAATACTAGGCAACACTAAATGCTTATCTAGGAACTTAAGAATGTCGCTAAGTACTTCCTAGATATCAATGTCTAAATGAATGTTCATTAAGACTTAACTAGATATAGTTATGTAACATTATATCATAGTTATCAAACAAAGGGCCAATCAATACAAGTTGTCATTAAGCATGGCAAGGACTATAATGCAATCACAAAATGCAATCAATGAGTCCTAAACAATATTTAAATACAAAGCATAAAGATTTAGCTAGAAGGGCAAAATGGTCATAAACCCTAGCTATAACAAAAATAAATCTCAACCAACAACCAACAACACAAGCATGTTATAAATGCAATAAAGCTTAAAAGAATACAATTAATGAGTAATTAATGCTTTTTCTTGGTAAACATAGCCTAGTAATGAAACAATTAATTCTAGGTCATGTAGAGATTACCTAGTCAATGAAAACAAGAACAATCCATGCTTGGATGATGTAAGAAGAAGCTAGATGCTCATGGATTAGAGTTTGGTTGAGTCAAGATGGGTTCTTGGGAGCTCTCTCTCTCTCTCTCTCTCTCTCTCTCTCTGGAGTCAATTTCTCTCTAAAGGAAAGCTTGGTGAGAAAAAATGGCTTATTGGACTCACCCACCAAAGAGAAGAGAAGAGAACATATGTATATATATATTGTGCCCTACACGAAATGGTGTCATTTTGGACAAAGGGCAACTGATTCCCGTCATGACCGATGTGCATGCTACGGCCTAGGCAAGTGTCAAGACCGCGGTAGAGCAAGCGGTGCATCGCTTGGGAATCTCCGATGTCTGGACCGCGGTACAGGCAATGTCCAGACCGCGGTCGAGCAAGCGGTGCATCACTGGAAAACTCCACTTGGGAGACCACTTGCATGCAACGTGGACAGGCTGCGGTAGCAGTAGCGTGCAATGCCTGGAGAACAACGCTGTGTATACCGCAAGTAGAGGCAATATACAGGAAGCAGTCCTGACAGCGGTCAAGGGGGAAATCCTCTTCTAAGGGAAAACTAAATACAACAAGCACCACAACAAGATTTATGGCAAAGAGGCACACAATTAAGGCAATTAAGCATTCATGCGAGATGATCAAAGACATGCATGAGAGTGTGTGTGTGTGCACTAAAAACTCTTCAGAAAAGGTTAAGCAAGTGATTTACCTTCTGAAGCTTGAGCTGGGTTTTGAGCAATGATGGCCTAAATTACCCTTACACATTAATCCTCAAATTTGGTTGTCAACGAAATGAGCCAATCAAAAAATGAGGAACTTACAACGGCAATTAAGAAAGGGGGGCTTGCCTGACTTCTATATCGGATCCATTCCCGTTTCTGTAGAGAAAATACAGGAGAGCTCCTTAACTTCCTTCAAATGGGTCAGGGTGGTTTCTCCCTATCTCGAAATGCGACTTGTCAGACAGATATAAGGAACGAGGGTGCTAGGTCCAGCGGTGTAGGAGCTAGATCCGGTTCCCTAGATCTTTGTTGTAGTTTTCCGATCTCTTATAAGAAGGATTAGAGAGCTAGGACCAATGGGGTCGGTACCTAGCCCGCATACACACATGCATAATACAGTAGATAAAAGGAAAAACACAAGTCTTTTGTAGAAGGAGGTGGACTGACCAAAGGGGAAAAAACATCTCGAATGATCACATGCTGAAAAACCCCAAGGCAGTATCCAAAAGAAGGAGAAAGACCCTTCCTTGTATATATATATCAAGTGGTTCTCCTGGGAGCTTACAAGAGTGGTGGAGTAGTACACCATATATGCTATGGAGAGCTTATAATAGTAATAAAATGTTAACCAATACCGATTTATGCTTGGGAGAGGTAGTACATGATGGCGATATATGGAGAATTAAGGCGAGAAGCCTTTTACACTGTTAATGACATATTTCTGGTGGTGGTTGGTATGTACAGTCAGGCGTTGGATTTAGAATGCGTTTCGGGAGTCGATTTGTGTCTATAATTTTGCCTCGAAGGCGATTTCTTGGTTGAATCTCTGATCCCCTTGAACGTGCATGTTGAGGTCTATTTATACATGGCATCGTTAACTTGGCGTGCAAGATAAAGATTATTAAAATAGTCTCCTTTCGTTATTGAATACGATTCTTCATTTAATGTAGTTGACCCTAAAGAATCGGCTTGTAGCTAATATCTTGGAGAAGACGTGATTGTTTCCTCTTTGGACTCTTTCACTAATGGTGGTCATTAAAGAGTTGAGTATTCTCCCATTAATGACGTTGACTATATCGTTAATAGGGTTGATTGCCTCCATTAATACGGTTGACTACCTCCATTAATATGGTTTGACCTCAATAATAGGGTCGACTACCTCCATTAATACGGTGGATTACCTCCATTAGTACGGTTTAACCTCAATAATGATATCGTAAGTGTCATGAAGATCAACACTCTCTTCCTACGCTGTTTGGAGGAGGGTTTTGGCCTTGTATGTCACTTTGGAGAGGTACTTCATGGAGGTTACCTGAGGTGACGCTTGATATTTCTTAAGGGCGAGGTAACCCCGGTTCCAGTACACTAGCGGGGACCCTAGGGGACCTCTCGATTGTCATGGAGCTAGATCGATCTTGTTGGTCTTCCCATAGAGCTTGTGCTAACCATTCTATGGGCGAAATATCTCATAGGGTTCCAACCTTGTAGCAGGGAGCTTGGTTTAGCTACGCCGAGCTCTATCATGGAGCTCGACTTAATTATGCAGGATTCCTATCGGGGTAGCTGACTTTAATTAGAGAGCCCGATTGCATGCAAGGTGTTGAGAAGGTGTTGACTACCTCACCCTGCTTCTGCAGCGTCGTAAGGTACCTCAACCTAGAGGACATCGATACCTCGCTACTTAGACCAGGATTTGGACCCCTGCTTGAAGGCTGGAAGGTGGAAAATTCTTCTTTGGACCCTAACCAAAAAGGGCTATTAACAAAATAAATAAATAATTAATTTCCATTTAATTAAATAACAAAATCATTAACAATATAATACGATATTTTTTATAGCCATGCTGCCTAACACCTATACATGGGCCAAATTTTTTTTTCTTATTTTATTAAATCCATTGGACTTTTATAAAAAGTCCACATTTGAATTAGACCCATTATTACTAAAAGAAACAAGTCCACATGCCTTAATACAATTCTAAGTGGACATTTAAATTGGTCTGGTAGAATATATCAAGTGATCCATGCAAGTTCGTGTGGATTGGGGATCTTGGCGGGCTATCATAATTTAAGCTCCAATACACATAACCTAATTACAATCAACAAAAGATTCACTTAGGTCTGATCTATTAATTTTAGTTCAATCCACTAAAACACTAAAATTGAACTCTTAAATAAAGATCAAATAATTTAATATTGCTCATTCATACCCTAAACAATCATTATGGAGATAATGTATCCTCGTGAAGAATACCAGTAATCGCCAAGAGCTCATAGACCGCGTATAGCTCTCTAAGTTACCATATTTACTCATATGACTGTTGGGGTTTATGCCGTAAAGATGTAATTAGTAATGGATTTATTAAATAACTAAAAGGAATCGTTCAATTCATTCTTGTTGTGTTACAAATGTAAATACAAATAAAAAAAGCCACAAAAGCAGAGATGTATCAGCAGTTCCCAACAACGAAGGAACCCCCAGGACCGAGGGAGGAACATTATCATCTTCATTGAAATCTCTGAAATCTGGGCAGGAAATGTTTGTTGGGGTTTATGCCCTAAAGATGTAATTTGTAAATTGATTTATTAAATAAATAAAAGGAAAAATTCAATTCATTCTTGTTGTGTTGTTTATTATATAATTTGGGCATTTATTTAACATCCAAGATTGCTGGATGTAATCTCGAACTGTGTATATGAGTGTCATATGCGGATGGATACAGTAAGAGACGTGTAATCTAAAGAGTCTATAGATAGAAAATAAAGCTGGGTACTTTATTTGTGGTTAATCTATAGTTGCGGTCCATTATGTAATGTACGGTGATTCTATCCTGAATTATTCATATGGAGATATGAGAATGAAGGCATCTTATATGATGTGATCATATATGACTGGGCCATGATCTATATGAATCTCTCACCAAGATCCGTTTACCGATGAGATTCATATATATCAACTAATGATGGCTATATGTGGGTGATCTTAATCCTGAGTGTCTTATCGACTCCTTCAGGTTAGATCGTGGTCTTTGATATACCATGGGTGAGGTCAGATGCATTTCCTGATCAATATACTCCGTATGTTAAGATTGTGGTTTGGCTTGTGGCTAGGAAGGTTTGTACACAATAGTGGAATCATGTCCTTTTTATGTGAAGTAGATGGTAGTTCCTTTAAGGGTTGATTTGGGGCTTGGATAATATGAGCGCTCTCTTAATTCCGTGAGGAAATAGGATTTATTGTCCATTAGATAATCAATGGTTCTTAAAGGATATATGTAATTAGAGGGGTATAACGGACATTATGTCCCATCTCTAATTATGAACTATTGTGGAGGATCACACCATATGTAGTAGCTATATCGATGTATACCGTGTTGTATCGGTCTGTGTAAAAGCGTCTATAGTTGAGAGTGTGCAGATTCAGATTTTTAGTGGAATAACACCAGAGTTAATAATCAAGGAATATTAATTAAAGAGTTTAATTAATGATTCCGAGGATTATTGGAGCTCAAAATACTGTGGGTCCATTAGGTCCCATTGCTAGCCCGATCGATTTAGGTAACAAGGGTCACGGTAAATTAATTGGATTGTCCAATTAATTGTGTTACAAAAGTGACACGTATATACATTCGGGAATTAATTGAATAATGAGAATATTTAATTAATGAATGTTAATAGTTAAATTAATTAAATAATTAGATTATTTAATTATATTGATAATTATTAATTATTAATTAACTATTAATTGGAGGGTGTTAGTTGATATATGGATTTAGGTGAAGATAAAATAATAGGATTATTTTATTTTTACTAAATCATTTATCTAAGTATTTGAATGTTAGTTTAAATTTAAAATACTTATTATCACTTTTAATATATTAGATATATTTGAAAAGGATAATTTAAAATATATATATCAATTAAAAACACAAGAGATTGCATTGGATGCATATTGGTGTGTGCACATAAGTAAGTGTTTGTATAGGATACAAACAAGGATATATAGAATTTTTATATATAAATGCAAAGGGCATGTAAAAAAAAAGTTTTTATTTTTTTTAGGTGAGTACCTGATACCGACACGTAGAAAAAAAAAACTGTTTTGTTTTAGGGTACCTGATACACACACGAAGAAAAAAAAACAATATATTTTTTGTATGAGATGCAATTCATGTGTCCATGAAATCAATACACCAAGTTAAGAAGAAAGAGTTTCTTCAAGTATTTCTCTACATTCTCCATTCAAGTTCCTGAGACCGTGACGCGCCCACACGCAGTTACTAGATCCCGGAGATAGCGAGGAAGATCGAGTGGTTCAGAAAGGAGCACATCGTAAAGTGAAATAATCTCCAAACGTTGGTAAGATTGGTTCAGACAGGAGCATAATCGTAAAGTGAAGAAGCCTCCAAACGTTGGTAAGTATATCTTCTTCTGATTATATTGATTACAATTTCCTGTGTTTACATATTGTCTGTATTGGATCCGAAAAATAATTACGATCAAAAGTTCACTGGTCCCAGATACAGATATGATATGTATAAAATTTTTAAAACCTAGTTTCGCTGCGTGACTGGTGAATGGGGTTCCAACAATGACCACATTTTGAACTTGGATATTTTGACTTGTCCAGATGCCATATTTCAATAGACACTATTGAAAACTTAACGTTAAGATTTAATATTCAGTATCTCAAAACATCCAAATGATGGTATTCTACTTACATTAATAAATGGAGCCACGATGTCCATATCTATAAATGAAGTCCTGTATCGATTGACAAATTAATACCACCAAACTATTGAGGATAGACTATGCTATATAATCATACACATTGATAACTCAAATGATAACACTTGCAACCATAAGTCTATCATTTATCTTAGGACTGAGATAGACTCCCCGATTGTCTTTATGCGAAAACTTTTATCCATTAACGTTTCTAGATAAAGTATTTAACTGTGATCCAATTCAATGCACCCGGTGCACTAGTTTCTTTTTCCCAAAGACACCACACTTTGATGATTTTAGACTCATTATAACACATTTGAGCCCACTCAAATGCTAGTAAAAGAATCTAAAACTTTGACAAGATAAAGGCACCCAACCTTTATCTTAAGTTATGAATATTATTCAAGACAAACTAAAGAATTGTGTCTACCTCATGCATATCTAGATGTGTGAAATATTCTTCTTTTCTCATAATCTTATGACCTTATGATTAGTTACTTTTGACAACTGTATTAATTAAACCATAAATGCTATAAGATTTGTTAAACTAGAAATCACTTTTATTAATATGAAACGATTGTCAAAAACATTATTACACTTTCACTATTGAGCATAATCCTAACAAAGATGCTAGACATCGAGAACCAGAACCTGCACGCTCAGGTGGCCAAGCTACAAGCCGAGGTGGATGCCTCCTTTAGTGATGGGTATTTTTATGCCTCTTTCTAGGTCGCTGGAGCTCTCCCTCTTCCCTTTGACCTAACCACTATTGCCAACTGGGATAGAGAGGAGATTATGACTAAGGTCGTAGAGATTTCTCATCCTGATGGTGATGGAACGGTTCTTTTAGCGTGGTTGGAGCCGGGAAACGAACAGTTATAATAAGTCTTCCTCTTCCTCCTTCAGTCTTTCCAGCTTTGGGTCCTAAGGGGTTCAGCTCACACAATCCTAGAGGTTCAACTAGAAGCCTAGGAGGGGGTCGGAGACCGCTTTGAAGATCCCTTTAGAGCAGAGTAGGAGGTTGAGAATAGCGAAATGTAGGCCGCGACTATCACTCTAGATGCGGCCATTCCCTCTGAGGTTATGGCCATAGTTAATGAGGTCTTGGAGGAGGACCAAGCTTGGTAGCAAGTAACTGAAGAGCCTCTGGAGGAGGGGGTGGCAGAAGTTTCCAACCAGGATAAACAACTACTAGAAAAAGAGGTGGTGGGCAAGGTCCAGTAAGGAGGAGGAGCAGTAGAATCCCATCATGGCGTTGTTGGAGCTTGATACAATCTTCTCATGACTTGTTTTGATTGCCCGACAAGGGGGGTGGGCTCTCCGCTTTACTCATGACCAGTTTAATAAATTATTTCTCTATAATTTTTCCATGTGTAGCCCGAACCAAGGGGTTGGGCTCCCTATTCGATGAATGTAGCGTTTACGGGGGGATATGCCCCCTTATTGTCAATGATTTTTTTTTTCATTTATTTACTTTGATTGATCCTGATCATGAACTTCAAACTTAATTAAATTTGGTAAAGAAAAACTTTGAATATGTTATGTGAAAGCATAATTGTTAGATATAAAGCTAGCTCAAATTCTCAGCACTAGGTAAGAATTTCTTGAATTTGGGAGGAGTCCCATTACCTTGTGTCTCTCATCTTTGATGATTCCTCGTCTAAACTTTAACCCTGTTTCCCAGCATTTGGGGAGGTATCTTGCCATGGCGACCTCAGTCCAACAAGCAAATCAATATTAGAGCTTCGGTCCTTCTTACGAGTTGTAACCCGACAACGGCATCATGAGGGATGTCTGTTATATCCTGGTCTTGAGATCTGAATGGCAACTATGCTCTTACAATCAGACCCTTCTTGGGGGTGGTAGCCCAACCAAGGCATCAGGAGAGATATTTAGCTATGTCTCGAGATCTGGATGGCATATATGCTCTTACACTCAGACCATTCCTGGGGGTGGTAGCCCAACCAAGGCATCATAAGGGCTATTTAGCTATATTTGGTCTCCAGATCTTGATGGTAACTATGCTCTTACACTCAGACCCTTCTTGGTGGGGTGGTGTCTGGCCAAGGCATCAGGGATAGTGAGGGGGCTTCCCGGACTGATCTCTTGTCTCAAGGCAGTTACAGCGAATTTATTCATAGAGAACATACTCGGATACGGAGAAATTAACATCTCATGGAGAATACAATCGAAGAAATTATTACCAGACTTTAATGATGATCAAAATGGGGTACATTGTTGTTGAGAATTTTATTGAAACCTAAATGGAGGTAGCCTGCTCAAGAGTCAAGAGTCCCCTGCCTAGGGATAAAACTTCCTCAAATGCTTAGCATTCTAGGTGTGGTCGACAGGTTGACCCTTCATGTCTTCGAGGTTGTATGCCCCATTACGGACCACCATCTTTACCAAATATGGCACTTCCCAGCTGGGTCATAAACCTCCATCCTACTTTTTTCGGGTGTTCAGTCACGTTCCTAAGAAACAAATCCCCCTCCTTGAAATTCTCTGTTCTAACCTTTCTATTAAAATTCCTGGAATTTTTTCTTTGATATACTGCTACTTTCTTAGCTACCTGGTCCTGTTTCTCATCTAGAGATCTAGACTAGCTCAGAGCTTGACCTCGTTGCTCTGAGGCTCAAAGTGTTGTGCCCTAAATGAGGTCAGTTTATGATCGAAGGGAAGGACTGCTTCAACCCCGAAGTCTAGAGAGTAGGATGTAGGGAAAAACACGCAACTGAAGCGTGAAAAATTAATAAATTAGGGTTTCGGTATAAATAAATTTTTTCCCCTTTTTAAATAACCAGAACCTTAACCCTATATTAATTGATGTATATAAAAGTATCGTACCTTTTTCTCGTGACGATTGAACTAGCGCCAAATTGAATCCGCAAGATCTTCCAATTCAATCACGAACGTGAATCATCTAGGAGTGTGAGCTCCCTTTCTTTAAATTTTACACCTGAGGATGGAAACAAACAAAATCTTTCTCTTTGTTAGTCACAATAATCCTCCAAGAGAAAAATCCAAGAACGTCCGGTCAATTGTGAGTTATCAATCAATTTGATTGAAACTCGCGTGAACCTTGATTCGATGTTGTACACAAAACCCTTTTGATGCAAATGATACTAGTGTACTATCGAAAACAAAAACGTTCTCTCTTTTCTCTATGCTTGGCTGAATTCTTCACACAATGAGTTGGACGAAGTTTGTTTTTTATAACAACAAAAAAAAACTTCTCACACCAAAAACTAAGGTTTGGTCCAAATTTACAACCAATATTTATAGGTTCACAAATCCTCTTCTAAAGAGGATTTACTCGGTAGGCAAGAATCCTATTCTTAGGTGGGTTTACTTAGTGACCAAGAATCATTTTCCAAAAAGAATTCTTTCCTATACCAAGGCTCCTAATCCAACTCATTAGTGTATTTGTGACTATATTAAAGACTTTCTAATTTGACTAGATAAATAATTCATTTTATTTCTCAACTTATCAAATATAGTCTTTAATATTAATTATACTACCAACAATAGTATAATATTAGGAGACCTTCTCTATTAGGAAAAACATTTTGACTTTTAATTAAATAATTATTTAACCGAAAAATTAATTAATTTCCATTTAATTAAATAAAAAATAAAAATAATATATTAGGCCTTTGTATATTTGCCTTGCCGACCATGATATTATATAGACATATATATTATTTTTCTTATTTTATTAAATCCATTGGACCTAAATAAAAAGTCACATGTGAACTATACCCATTCTTACAAAAAGAAACAAGTCCACATGCCTTAATACAGTTCTAGATGGACCCCTAAATTGGTCCGGTAGAATATATCAAGTGATCCATGCAAGTTCATGTGGATTGAGGATCTTGGCGTGCTATCTAAATTTAAGCTTCAATAGATATAACCTAATCACAATCAATAAATGATTCACTTAGGTCCAATCTATTAATTTTAGTTCATTCCACTAAAGAACCAAAATTGAACTCTTAAATAAAGATAGAATAAGTTAATATTTCTCATTCATACCCAAGACAACCTTATTGGAGAAAGTGTATCCTCGTGAAGAATACCAGTAATCACCAATAGCTCATAGACTGCCTATAGCTCTCTAATTAACACTGAAACGTGTATGTTTACTAAGGGATAATATCATCATTTTACACTTCCAATATGATTAGTTCCCCAATTTTGACATATTTTCGTTCGTTCGCTTAAATAAATGTGTTGTGTAGTAATCAGTGTATTTTTCTTAGTATTTCAGAGGTAATTCGATCAATTCAGAATCAAGGAGAAGTCAGATGGCAAAAAAAACATCGTTTTCAAGTTTATAACGTCAAAAAACCTTAAGAAGACCACGAAGGGCATTTTTGTAACTTTGACTATTTACTCTTCGTAGTTGACTTTTACTGTTCATAGTTGACTTTCACTGTTCGTAGTTGACTTTAACTATTCACTCTCAGATTCGTACTGTTCACTCATGGATGTGTTACTGTTCACTGTCACAGTTCACTGGTGACATGGCGAAATCTGGACGCTCCATTCTAAATTCATCCAGTGGTCAATTTTCATCTGTATTTTGTATAAATAGGGGGCCTCTCCCCCCTAATTTTGATGTCCTGAATCCAAATCCAATTTTAGATTTGTGAAATTCTCTCTCTTTTGTTCTCAAATTCTCAGTTTAAATAATATAGTTATTTGTTAAATTATGTCTGGCTAATTTTATAGAGCTTGGGCCAAAAGTGATACTGTTGATATAAAAAATATGATCCAATTTTGGTAAGTTTATTATTTTTTTACTTTTTCCCCTCTGATCTTTGAGGAGTTTTTTACTCACTGTAGATAGACAGATATTGTCTAGCACAGTGAGTACTTTTATCCATATCTATCAGAGAGTGATTTATCCCCTCTAATCTTTGTGGAGTTTTTCACTCATTGTAGACAGACAGATATTGTCTGGGACAGTGAGTACTTTTACCCACATCGATTAGAGAGTGGTCAGTGGAGTGGAATACTCTCCCATTAATCTATACTAAATATAAATAATTGGATCATATTCGAATTACCAATAGTGGATCTCTTAGCCTGGTTTTAATTTTAATTGATTTACATTTTTATACAAGCTTAGTAATTAATTTAGATAATTAATTTAGATAATAAATTTAGATAATTAATTTAGATAATTAATTCTACAAAGACAAGTGAACAACCTCCTTGTGGTTCGACCTGGTCTTACCGGTTAATTTATTACTTTGACACTCTTATACTTGAGAGTAGGAACACTTCTTTAGGACATGTCACTCTCCAAGTTACCATATTTACTCATATGACCACATTTTGAACTTGGATATTTTGACTTGTTCAGAAGCCATGTTTCGATAGATACTATTTAAAACTTAACGTTAAGATTTAATATCCAATACCTTAAAACATCCATATGATGATATTCTACTCTCATTTAATAAATGGAGTCACGATGTCCATATCTATAAATGAGGTCCTCTATCGATTAACAAATGAATACCACCAAACAATCGAGGATAGACTATGCTATATAATCGTACTCATTGATAGCTCAAATGATAACACTTGCAACCATAAGTCCATCATTTATCTCAGGATTAAGATAGACTCTCTGATTGTCTTCAAATGAAAACTTGTATCCATTGGCGGTTCTAGATAAAGTATTTCATTGTGATCCGATTCAATGCACCCAGTGCACTAGATTCTTTTGCCTAAAGGCACCACACTTTGATGATTTTAGACTCATCATAACACATTTGATCCCACTCAAATGCTAGCAAAAGAATCTACAATTTTGACAAGATAAAGGTGCCCAACCTTTTTCTTAAGTTTTGAATATTATTCAAGACTAACTAAAGAATTGTGTCTACCTCATACATATCTAGATGTATGAACAATTTTTCTTTTCTCATAGTCTTTTGACCTTTTGATTATTTACTTTTGAGATTTATAATAATTAAACTATAAATGCTATAATATTTGTTAAACTAGAAATCACTTTATTAATATGAAAATATTATCAAATACATTATTATACTCTTGCTATCGAGCATAATCCCAACATGTGTCTCTCTAGTAGCTGTTCTCTTTGTAGTTCGGTATGCCAAGAGAACCTCGGGGAGCTCATCGGCTTATTTACCTTTCTTCTGCTATAATTTCTTTTTTAACAGCTTCTTGATAGTCTTGTTAATGGATTCCACCTGCCCAGTGAATAGCATCTTTATGGTTCGACCCGATCTTACCGGTTAATTTATTACTTTGACACTCTTATACTTGAGAGTAGGAAAACTTCTTTAGGACATGTCACTCTCCAAGTTACCATATTTACTCATATGACCACATTTTGAACTTGGATATTTTGACTTGTCCAGAAACCATGTTTCGATAGACACTATTTCAAAATTAACGTTAAGATTTAATATCCAATACCATAAAACATCCATATGATGATATTCTACTCTCATTTAATAAATGGATTCATGATGTCCATATCTATAAATGAGCTCCTTTATCGATTAACAAATGAATACCACCAAACTATCAAGGATAGACTATGCTATATAATCGTACTCATTGATAGCTCAAATGATAACACTTGCTACCATAAGTCCATCATTTATCTCAGGATTAAGATAGACCTGATTGTCTTCAAATGAAAACTTGTATCCATTGGCGGTTCTAGATAAAGTATTTCATTGTGATCCGATTCAATGCACCCAGTGCACTAGATTCTTTTGCCTAAAGGCACCACACTTTGATGATTTTAGACTCATCATAACACATTTGATCCCACTCAAATGCTAGCAAAAGAATCTACAATTTTGACAAGATAAAGGTGCCCAACCTTTTTCTTAAGTTTTGAATATTATTCAAGACTAACAAAAGAATTGTGTCTACCTCATACATATCTAGATGTATGAACAATTTTTCTTTTCTCATAGTCTTTTGACCTTTTTATTATTTACTTTTGACATTTATATTAATTAGACTATAAATGCTATAAGATTTGTTAAACTAGAAATCACTTTATTAATATGAAAATATTATCAAATACATTATTATACTCTTGCTATCGAGCATAATCCTAACATGTGTCTCTCTAGTAGCTGTTCTCTTTGTAGTTCGGTATGCCAAGAGAACCTCGGGGAGCTCCTTGGCTTATTTACCTTTCTTCTGCTATAATTTCTTTTTTAACAGCTTCTTGATAGTCTTGTTAGTGGATTCCACCTGCCCATTAGTTTGAGGTTTGGCTATTGAAGCGAACCTGAGGTCGATTCCCAATCCTTTACAAAAGTCTTTGAATCAGGCATTGTCAAATTGTTTACCTAGGTCAGCTACAATGATGAGTGGAGTTCCGAACCTGCAAACCACGTTGGTATTTATGAACCTCATCGTATTCTCCTATGAAATTTAGGAGAGAGGTCTACCTAGACCCACCTTATAAAATAGTCGATTACCACTATAGCGTGCTTGGCTTGCCTAGGAGCGGTAGGAAGCGGTCTGATCAGGTCGACCCCCTACATGGCAAAGGGGTAGGGTGAATTGAGAGATGACAATCGCTTCGGTGGTAGGTGACTCAAGTTTAAAGTCATTTGACACGGTTCACAAGATTGTACAAAACTCATCGCATCTTAGTGAGTTGTTAGCCAGTAATACCCCAGACATAACACTAGATATGCTAAAGCCTCCCTACCAATGTGATTTCCGCAGTCCCCTGTACAGACCTCTCTTAATGCCTAACTGGCATCGTTTGGATGAAGGCATCGAAGTAGAGGAAGGAATTTTCCCCTTCGACAGAGGTATCCACCTACTAGGCAATACCAAACTGACAGTCTTTTAAGCTTTCGGGGATTGGTCAGGGTTCTCGGGAAGCTTTCCTTCCTCGATGTAGACTGCTATCGGGTATATCCAATAGGGGAGCCGATCCACATGGCAGATTTCTTTGCTTACAGTTATACTCGATAGGGAGATCACTTGGAGGGGTAATCCCTTAGGTAAAGCTTGACCTCCATTCGCGGCTATCTTTGCTAAGACGTCCGCCTGGTGGTTTTGCTGTCGAGGTATCTGCTCGATCTAGAATTCTTTGAACCTTTCCCTTAGTTGCTGGATTAGCTTCAGGTAGGATGCCATGTTGTCACCCTTGGCTTGGTAAAGTCCTATAACCTGGTTGACAATAAGGAGTAAGGCGCTCTTGACATACAAATAATCGGCCCCAAGCTCGATGGCGACCTTCATTCCGGCTACGAGAGCTTTGTACTTTGCTTCATTATTAGTTGTTTTAAATTGAACCTAAAACAGTGGCAACACTCCATTTTTTTAGGATCGATCCGGACTATGCCAGCACTTCCCTCTGCCTGCCCAGATACTCCATCAGTGTAAAGGGTCCAGGCTTTATAATCTTCCAGCCAATTATTGCCCTCTTAAAGTTTCTCAAGAGTTAGACCTAATGTTACCGGTGTTTCTTCGCTCGAAAGAGCTGAGAGCTTAGCTACAAAATTTGCTAGGGCCTGAGCTGAAGGGAAAAATTGGTTCAAAAATACGGCGGAAGCGTAAAATTAGGGTTTGATATATTTAAAAAATTTCCCTTTAATAGAAAGAACCTTAACCCTAGATTAATTGACTTATATTTAAGTATCGTACCATTTTTTTCTTGACGATTGAACTAGCGCTGAATCCGTAAGATCTTCCAATCCAATAATGAACGTGAATCACCTGGGAGCGTGGGCTCCCTTTCTTTTAACTGTATACCTGAGGATGGAAACAAACAAAATCTTCTTCTTTGTTATTCACAATAATCCTCCGAGAGAAAACCCAAGAATGTCCGGTCACTTGTGAATTATCAATCTATTTGATTGAAACTCGCTTGAACCTTGATTCGATGTTGAACACAAAACCTTTTGATTTAAAGACTATTAATGCACTATCGAGAATAAAAGGTTCCTCTTTTCTCTTCTTCCAGGCCGAATTCAATACACAATATCTATGAGTTGGACGAAGTTTATTTTTATAACTATAAAAAAAATAAAAAACAACTTTTGACACCAATAATTTGCTCTTGATTGAAATTCTTTATAGAAGTATATATAGATGGCAAAAAATCCTCCTAGAAAGAGGATTTCTACTTCACCAAGACTCCAAACAAAATTTGGATTCAATCATCTTAAAAATAGGATTTCTTTTACACACCAAGACTCCTAATCCAACTCAAATAGTGTATTTATTCAATAACTAATTATTGAATATAAATTAAATTGTGACTAAATCAAAAACTTCCTAATTTGACCAATTTTCAATTAGAGTCCTAATAGTAATCAAATACTTCCTAATTTAACTTGATAAATAAATTCCTTTTATTTATCTACTTATCAAATAAATTATTTTATACTTATCATATTACCAACAATAATATGACACTAGGAGACCTTCTCCTACTAGGAAAAAGATTTTGACTTTTAATTAATAATTAATTAATTAAAATTAATTAATTTCCAATTAATTAAATAATAAACTAAAAACCAATATATATGGGTCAATATTACTTTTTTCTATTTTATTAAATCCATTGGACCTTAATAAAAAGTCTACATATGAACTAGACACATTCGTACTAAAAGAAACATGTCCACATGCCTTAATACAATTTTAGATGGACCCAAAAATTGGCCCGGTAGAATATATCATGTGATCCATGCAAGTTCGTGTTGATTCGGGATCTTGGCGGACTATCTAAATTTAATCTCCAATAGACATAACCTAACCACAATCAACAAATGATTCACTTAGATCCGATCTTTTAATTTTTGTTCACTCCACTAACAGTTTGTTTGGCTAGAGGGAGTGATGTCGTGAGGTAGAGGGTTGGAGGGAGAGGGTAGGAGAGATAGCTCCAATCCTTGGTTTGGTTGGAGAGATAAGAGAGGGGAGAGGAGAGGAGGAGGGAGTTGTCATCCTTTTGGGCCCATAAAAACCAATCCATCAAATGATGGGCAGATGACAGAGGAAAGGAAAATTTGGAGGGAAATGACAATAATACCGTCCAATTTTTTTAGCGCTTTAATATATATAAGGGCATTATAGTAAATTTGTAAATTATATACCAATCCATCCATTCAACCCTCTTTTCAATACCAAACAACATGAAGGATACATGTTATCTTCTCCATCTCTCCTACTTTCCTTTCCTCATACCAAAAATAGCCTACAGAACAAAAATTGAACACTAATATAAAGATAGAAAAAGTTAATATTACTCATTCATACCCTAGATAACCTTAATGGAGATAGTGTATCCTCGTGAGTAATACCAGTAAGCGCCAATACCTCATAGACCGCTTATAGATCTCCAAGTTAACATATTTACTGATATGACCACAATTTGAACTTGGATAAAGTATATCGTTGTGATCCAATTCAATGAACCCAGTGCACTAGATTCCTTTGCCCAAAGACACCACACTTTTATGATTTTAGACTCATCCTAACACATTTGATCCCACTCAAATGCTAGCAAAAGAATCTACAACTTTAACAAGATCCCAACCTTTATCTTAAGTTGTGAATATTATTCAAGACTAACTAAAGAATTGTGTCTATCTCATACATATCTAGATGTATGAACAATTCTTCTTTTCTCATAGTCTTTTGACCTTATGATTATTTACTTTTGACAATTATAATAATTAAACTATAAATGCTATTAGATTTGTTAAACTAGAAATCACTTTATTAATATGAAAAGATTGTCAAATACATTATTATACTCTTGCTATCGTGCATATTACCAACAATCTCCCACTTGCTCTATAGCAAATGTGTCATATCTATCATCCCCATATTTTCCAGGTGCCTATCAAAACTCTTTTGTGGAAGAGCCTTTGTGAAGGGATCCACTAGATTTTAGATTTTCTGCTGACGTGATCTTGGTTATCATCACGTCTCCCTTACGCACAAATTCCCTTTAAAGGTGATACTTTCTTTCAACGTGTTTCTCTCTCTTATGACTTCTTGGCTCTTGAATTAGCCACTGCTATACTATCGTCACATTAGATAGTGATCTGCTTATTTGCATCAGGAACCACTTCCAAATTAATCAAGAATTGGTGGAGCCAGATAGCCTCTTTAACAGCCTCGCATACGGCACCAAACTCATCTTCCATAGTGGAGTCAGTAATATAAAATTGCTTGATACTCCTCCATATGACTTCCCCTCCTCCAAGTGTAGACACGGATCCTGATAATCATCTTGTTGAGTCAGAATTCAATTGGAAATCGGAATCTGTATACCAAATGGGAATTAAATCCCATCCAGAGTATATAAGCATATAATCTCTCATTCTCCTGAAATAGAAAATATGCTTGACTACCTTCCAGTGATCAGGACCAGGTTTCGATTGAAACCTGCTAACTATGCTAACAAAAAAAATATGGTCTAGTTCAGAGCATTGCATACATGAGACTCCCAACTGCCAAGGCACAGGGAACCGTACTCATGAATTGCTCTTCATGTTCACTCTTAGGAACTTGTTCCTTAGAGAGTTTGATTCCATGTCTGAAAGGTAACATACCTTTCTTGGAATATTGCATGGAAAATCTGGACAAGATTTTATATATGTATGAAGCTTGAGATAAGGCAATCGTTTTATTCTTTCTATCCCTAATGGCTTGGATACTAAGAAAATAACTCGTTTCTCCGAAGTCCTTCATATCAAATTGTTTGGCTAACCATTTATTTACTGATGTCAATACACCTACATCGTTTCTGATGAGTAGTATACCATCAACGTAAAGAACTAGAAAAACCAACTTGTCGCCTTTAATCCTTTTGTATACATAGGGTTTGTCAAGGTTTTGAATAAATCCTAAAACTTTCACGGCTTGATCAAACCTTATGTTTCAAGATCTGGATGCTTGCTTCAATCCATATATGGATCTTTACAACTTGCATACCCTTTCCTCTTAACATTTTTCAATGAATCCTTTTGGTTGAATCGTACAGATGCTTTCGTGAAGATTTTCCCTAAGGAAAGTTGTCTTGACGTCCATTTGCCAAATCTCTAGGTCTAGAGATGTCACAATGGATAAAAGTATCTTAATGGATTTAAGTAGTGCCACAGAAGAGAAGGTTTTCGCATAATCAATACCTTCCTTCTGTGTGTAACCTTTAGCTACTAATCTAGCTACAAAGGTTTCCATATTTCCTTTCATTCCACTTTTCCTCTTGTATACCCACTTGCACCCAATGGGTTTTATCCCTTTAGGAAAGTCTACAAGAGACCAGACTTTGTTTTTGAACATAGATTCAATTTCGGATTGCATTGCCTTTTACCAATGGTGACAATCAACATCTTCCATTGCTTCCTTGTACGTATAAGGATCACTGTCATCCGAGAGATTCTCTATAGATTCTCCTAGACCGATGTATCTCTCCGGTTGTCTACTAACCCTACTACTCTAACGAGGTACGGTAGATTGTTGATCTTGTATTGGTACAGAACATACAATTGGGCTGGGTTGTGAAACCTCTTATGGAATTGTATTTCCTAAAAACTCATTCAAGAAAATTTTAGTTTTAGGCAAAAAATTATTCATATAGTCCTCTTCAAAAAATTTAGGATTTGTCAAAACAAATACTTTAAAATCTGAAGGACAATAGAAGTAATTGATTAACACTAAAAAGTGTATGTTTACTGAGGAATACTATCATCATTTTACACTTCCAATATGATTAATTCCCCAACTTAGACATAATTTCGTTCGTTCGCTTAAATAAATGTGTCGTGTAGTAATCAGTGTATTTTTCTTTGTATTTCAGAGGTAATTTGATCAATTCAGAATCATGGAGAAGTCAGATGGCAAAACAAACATCGTTTTCAAGTTTAGAACGTCAAAAAAACCTTAAGAAAACCACGAATGGCATTTTCATAATTTTGACTATTCACTGTTCACAGTTGACTTTTAATGTTCACAGTTGACTTTCACTGTTCACTCACGATGCGTATTGTTCACTCTCGGATGCATACTATTCACTCATGGATGGGTTACTGTTCACTGAAGGGCATTTTCATAATTTTGACTTTCAGTGTTCACAGTTGACTTTTACTGTTCACTCTCGGATTCATACTGTTCACTCATGGATGAGTTACTATTCACTATTACTTATAGCAAAATATGGACGCTCCATTCCAAATTCATCTGATGGTCAATTTTCATCCATATTTTGTATAAATATGGGGCCTCTCCCCTCTTATTTTGATATTCTTAATCCAAATTTAATGTTAGATTTGTGAAATTCTCTCTCTTTTGTTCTCAAATTCTCAGTTTAAATAAAATTGTTATTTTCTAGTTAAATTATGTCTGGCTAAATTTAGATAGCTGGGGTCAAAGGTATTATTGTTGGTATGGAAAATATGATCCAATTTTTGTAAGTTTATTATTTTTATGCTTTCTCCCCTCTGATCTTTGTGGAGTTTTTGACTCACGGTAGATAGATAGATATTGTCTAGCACGGTGTGTACTTTTACCCACATCTATTAGAGAGTGGTCAGTGGAGTGGAATACCCTCCCATTAATCTATACTAAATATAAATAATTGGATCATATTCGAATTACCAACAGTGGATCCCTTAGCCCATGTTTTAATTTTAATTGATTTACATTTTTATACAAGCTTATTAATTAATCTAGAAATTAATTATACAAGGACAAGTGAACAACCTCCCTGTGGTTCGACCCGGTCTTACCGGTTAATTTATTACTTTAACACTCTTATACTTGACAGTAGAAACACTTCTTTAGGACGTGTCAAGTTTTTGGCGCCACTGCTGGGGAGCTAAGTCTGTCTTTTCTTTGTAGATGTAATTTTTATTTATTTATTATTTTTTAGTTTTGTTATTGTTTTTATTTATTTTTTTTTTTTTTGTTTCTCTCGAATCTTCCTTGTTTTTGTTTTATATTCATTTGTTATCTTTAATCACATTTTTGCATTTTAGTCCTTTAACTTTTATTTATATTTTAGCTTAGATCTGGTTCGCATTTGCATATAGATCATTTTGTTTTTTATTTTTGCGTATCAGTCCCGGTAATTATCGCATTTTCACTTTAGTCCTTAGATTTATAATTATTTACACTTTTGCCCCAACACTTGTTCATATTTGCATTTACACCCCTAGATTTTTGCATCTTGTTATTTTTATCACTTTTTCTTTTATTTTCTTCATTTTTGTGTATTTCACCTCCATGAACCCTCATTAATTAAAAGATCACAATCATCCACATTAACTAAAAGCATGGCTGAAAACCCACTTAGACATCCAGCAGGAAACCAAGCCGAGAACCTATTAGACAACCTTGACAACGTGTCTCAACACAGCAACCATCTGTCTTATGCTAACCATGACCAACACATTAACCCAAATCTACCTAGAACTCTTAGAGACTACATGAATCCCACACGTACTAGAGCACCTTCATGCATATCTTTCCCACCAAATGCAACACACTTTAATTTTAAACTGGGAATCATTCAACTTTTACCCAATTTTCATGGTCTTGAATATGAAAATCCATATTTGCATCTTAGAGAGTTTGAGGAAGTCTGTAACACTTGCACTTACCAAAATGTTAGCATGGATATAATCAAACTTAAGTTTTTCCCTTTTTCCTTAAAAGATAAAGCTAAAACTTGGTTACAAAAACTTAGGTCAGGATCAATCCAAACTTGTAATGATATTCAACAACATTTCTTAAAAAAAAAAATCCCACCTCATTGAACAAACTCTCTTAAGAGGCAAATCACTTCATTTGCCCAAAAACCTGGGGAAACACTTTACCAATGTTGCGATAGGTTCAAAGAGTTGTTAAATGTCTGTCCACATCACGGTTTTGAAACATGGAGGATAGTGTCACATTTCTATGAGGGACTCATACCCCGAAGTAGACAAGCCATTGAAATGATGTGTAATGGGGAGTTCAGTGATAAAAATCCTGAAAAAGCACTTGAATACCTTGACCATATTGCCGAAAGTGCTCAAAATTGGGACACCATTGGTTCATAAGAGTCCATGAGCAAACCACAACCATCTCTATCTAGTAGAGGCATTTACAATCTTAGGGAAGATCATGACCTTCAAGCTAGATTCACATCCCTAACTAGGAAAGTTGAAGCTTTAGAAACTAAAAAGATTGAACATGTAAAATATGTACAAGAAATTGCATGCCATGTATGTGACTCTGATGATCATATCACTCATAGTTGCCCTACTTTGCCAGCCATAAAAGATTACCTTCTTGAGCAAGCAATGTTTTGCACACTTTCACCAAGCCAAATTCCAACCCATACTCACAAACCTACAATCCTGGTTGGAGAAATCATCCAAACTTTAATTGGAGGAACAAAAATCAAGCCCAGTCTTCACAACCACCAGGTCCATCACATTCACCAACACACCAGAATTTCCAAAACCCACATGGTTATGCACCTTTTGTCCCACCATCTAGGAAAAACTTTGAACACACTTTGTACTCTTTCATTGAGAAGCAAGAATCCATTAACAACCAAAATGCACAAACCTTGATGGATGTTAAAGATACTTTGGCAAATATTGCTTCTACACTCACCACACACGAAAAAGGAAAGTTTCATCTCAACCACAACCAAATCCCAAGAGTCAGTCAAGTTCCTATGATAATAACCAATGCCCAGATCAAGACAGATCAATTATCACTCTTCGTAGTGGTAAGGTCATCGAAAAACCTATTCTTGAATCTGGTAAAAATGATGACGAGTCACTTTCCAAGGGTAAGGAAGGGGTTGATGAAACCATTGTTGACGAAGAAATATTTGATTCCCCATTTACACTCTCATATCCTTAGGCTCTTAAAAATTCACAGAAATCGAAGCATTCCCTAGAGATTTTTGAAATTTTCAAAAAGGTAAAGATCAATATCTCTTTGTTGAACGCAATCAAATAGGTACCTTTCCTATGCCAAATTTCTGAAGGATCTGTGCACTGTGAAAAGGAAGCATCAGGTAAGAAAGAAATCCTTTATGGTAGAACAGGTAAGTTTTATTCTTTCCAATAAAAATGTTTTGAAAGATAAAGATCCTGGCTATCCCACTATTTCCTGCACAATTGGTAACTGTAAAATTGAGCATGCTTTTCTTGACTTATGTGCTAGTGTAAATTTGCTTTCATACTCATTTTAACAGCAACTTAAACTTGGTGAGTTAAAGTCGACTTTAACCACACTTTGTCTTGCTGATAGGTCAATTAAAATACCAAAAGGAATAGTGGAAGATGTGTTAGTACAAGTCGATAAATTTATCTACCCAGTATATTTTATTGTCTTGGAAACACAACCTATTGTTAATGAGCACAAATCAATTCCTGTTATATTGGGCCGACCATTTTTGGCTACTGCTAATGCCTTGATTAATGCAGGAATGGAATGATGAGCATGTCTTTTGGAAATATGGAAATTAAGCTTAATGTTTTCAACATGTCTAATGAACCATTTGATGATGAAAATGAAGATAAAGATGTAAATATTATTGAAACCATTGTTGAAGATCATGTTCAAAAGGATTCTTTTAACTCATCTAAAACTTGTTTGATCAATTCACCTGAGTCAAGCTCGCATTCACATCTTGACAATTGTTTGCAGGTTGCCGAAAAAGAAAGAGAAACTTTAGATTTTGAAGAATTGAACCAGAATGATGACGAGCCAGAAGAAAAAGCACCTATCAATGATTCTTTTCCTGATGATCTTTTATTCTCTATCACAACGTTGCCTTGGTATGCTGACATTGTTAATTATCTTGCAACAGGAATGATGCCACTCGATTGGAATGCACAGGACAGAAAGAAATTTTGAACCGAGGTAATACATTTTTTCTAGGATGACCCGTACTTATTCAAGTATTGTCCTGATCAAATTGTTCGACGGTGTATTCCAAGCAATGAGGTAAGTTGTGTCATTGAATTTTGTCATTCTGAAGCATGTGGTGGTCATTTTTCGTCAAAGAAAACGGCTGCAAAAATCTTACAGTGTGGATTTTATTGGCCCACCTTGTTTAAGACGCACATGCATTCTGTAAAACCTGTGAAAAATGTCAAAAGTTAGGATCCATTTCCAAACGAAACATGATGCCTTTAAACCCCATTCTTGTCATTGAAATATTTGATTGTTGAGGAAATGATTTTATAGGTCCATTTCCACCGTCATTTGGATTTTTGTACATTTTAGTTGCCGTTGATTATGTGTCAAAATGGGTTGAGGCAATTCCTTGTTGAAATAATGATCACAAAACAGTGATTAAGTTTTTAAAGAAAATCTTTTGAGTCGATTTGGAATCCCTCGAGCCATTATCAGTGATGGAGGCAAACACTCTTGTAACAAACCTTTTGAGTCTTTAATGAAGAAATATGGAGTCACACACAAAATTGGCACATCATACTACCCTCAAACATGTGGTCAAGTTGAGTTAGCAAATAGGGAGATAAAACATATATTGCAAAAAACGGTTAACCCATATCGAAAAGATTGGTCTCTTAGACTAAATGATGCACTTTGGGCTTACCGCACTGCATTCAAAACATCTTTGGGTATGTCTCCTTATCGGTTAGTTTATGGAAAACCTTGCCACTTACCTGTTGAACTTGAGAAAAAAACATATTTTGCCATTAAAGCTTTCAATTCTAACCTAAATGATGCCGGTGAATTGTGCAAGTTGCAATTAAATGAACTTGAAGAATTAAGAAATGATGCATTTGAAAATGCAAAATTCTTAAAGAAAAATATAAAACCTTTCATGACAGACGAATTTTTAGAAGATCATTTGAAGTTGGTCAAAAGGTTTTACTTTATAATTCTTAACTTCATTTATTTCCTGGTAAATTGAAATCAAAATGGAGTGGTCCATTTGTTGTGAAACACGTGTATCCATATAGTGCCCTTGACATTAAGAATCCTATGAATGGCTATGTGTTTAAAGTAAATGGACAACGTGTGAAACAATTCTTAGAAAATACAGATTTTCAGAAAGACTCTGCCGTCCTTTTTAACCCCTGTTACAAAGGTAAGTAAACAAATCTTTTGCTTTTGACTTTTTTTGTGTTTGCAATTATTATTTTTGTTTTTGTTTGCTTTTATGTTTTGAATTTTTACAGGATTAATTTCTAGGTTCAATTTTTGCTTGGTGTGTTTTGATATATAACCCCGGTTAAGTGGCGGATAACGGTACTCCGTGACAATTCAAGTCGGTTTAATTCAGTTTCCCAAATAACTGATCCCCAAAACAAGGCATGGACAAAATTTTTAAAAACCTGCGAAAAAAATTTCCATCATTACCCCGAAGTGCTCTGAAAAAGATTTACAAAGCACGTTCCGAAAGATTACGCTTACTGATGATAAACAACATTCCTATTGAAATTTACTGGTTGATCGAAGCTAAGGTACGTCTAGCAGGTGAGTCTACTGATTCATTTTATATCTTACATGCCAGGTTTTGGAAGAAGTAACCTTACAAAAAAAAAGAAGAGCTAAGAAGTTAAGGGTTACTTGTCACAAATATGCACGTACAACTTGCAACACATGTTGTCGTTCTTTAGGAATGGTGTCTAATAATCGGGAAGAAAAAATTTTATTTATTAGGCATGGTTTGCGTAGGGAGTCACTGGATAATATCCTAACGACTCTTGATGCACATCCTAGTGGATATGTGCAAATGGCAATTGACCGATTTTGGCCACAATTTCAAAAAGAACATGCACAATATAGTCTTGGGAATCGGACTTTAAAAGACCCTGTTTGCCTATTTATAAGAAAATTGGATAGGAAGCATATCCCCAACCCATAGAGGGCGTTGAAGCCGTTTCTAGACGTAAAACTAGAGGAAGATGTGAGCCACAATCACAACTACCAGTAAATATCCTTTTGTTTTTGTTACCTTTTTATTATCTTTATCTTTCCTTTAAGTCCTCATAAGCTGATTGACCAGTTACAAGCTTTCAATTATGAGCCAGATTCTTCAACATCCAAAATTGATTGGTCCACTCATAAAGAGAACAAGAAATGCAGAACTGATTTGAATAGCAGTTTGTGATTGTCCCATGGTTTTTCTGCATTTTATTTTCCTATATTTTGTATTTATTTTGTTGTTTTGCAGGATTTTATTGTCTTTAAGTTTTTCAGGTGATATCTTCTAAACCTTACCTCTTTCTAATGACATTGGGGACAATGTCTCGTTCTGGTTGGGGGGAGGGCATAGTTGATTCAATAACTTTTGTTTTTCAAAAAAAAAAATTAACTTCTGACAATTTGTTTTGTAAAGATGGCCGAGTAAGGAAATCTTTTAGATACTTCTGAGACGCATCTTTGTAGTTCTGATGCATTTTTTTTCCTCTCTTCTGACTATTCAAATTTATAAACTATCCATTGTGATATCATTGACTAATCCTTTTGTTCATTAAGTCATCTTGAGAAATTTTTCAAACTATTCTAGACACACACACATTGACACGTGATTATGTGCAATAAGTTGAGATTTTGTGATATTGAGTTCTGAAACATCATTTAAGAGTAACAACCGAAGACAGTGGTCTTGTTTAAAAATTTATATAGTAATAATAATAATAATAATTTTGTGTGTTGTGACCAAAACTCTTTCTTAGTAGCCGGGCCTCATGCCTCAGTAAACATAGAGTGTTCGCGCAAAACGGTGGAGTCTGGATAAGAATAAAGTACTGTTCCGTAGCCTCTTTAACTCAAGCAATTAAGTCTGAAGGGTGCTTTAACACCTAGTGCCCTAAGACCAACTGGTTTGGGAGTCATTGACCCAAAGCTCGTTACACGGGTTAAAGAGAAAGCTTAAGGGAATTGTACTAAAAAAAAAACATCTACAATCCGAGTAATTAAGCCCGTAGGAGTGTTTTAACACTTAATGCCCTAAAGCCAACTGGTTTGGGAGTCATTGGCCTAAAGCTCGCTACATGGATTAAAGATGAAATGTTTGTTTCCAATTTTGTTGTATTAAAAAAAATAGAGAATAAAATTGCTACCTAAGGAGAAAACCCTGGTGAGATTTCAGAATGAAAATGTTGTTTGATTTAAATTGAATCTCATAGTTATTGTGTTGATCTTTATTGAGCACAAGAAAGTTTGATTAATAACTCAATTGATGTCTGATTGTCAAAGGGTGAGAAAAGTGGTATGTAGAGTTTGTCTATTTGGTAGTTTAGAGATTTGAATTTGAGTTTTTAATATTTTCACTTTAATTGCTAGGGACTAGCAATAAGCTGGTTGAGGGGTGTGATTAACACTAAAAAGTGTATGTTTACTAAGGAATACTATCATCATTTTACACTTTCAATATGATTAATTCCCCAATTTAGATATAATTTCGTTCGTTCGCTTAAATAAATGTGTTGTGTAGTAATCAGTGTATTTTTCTTTGTATTTTAGAGGTAATTCTATCAATTCAGAATTATGGAGAAGTCAGATGGTAAAACAAATATCGTTTTCAAGTTTAAAACTTCAAAAAAACCTTAAGAAGACCACGAAGGGCATTTTCATAATTTTGACTATTCACTGTTCACAGTTGACTTACTATTCACAGTTGACTTTTACTATTCATAGTTGACTTTCACTGTTCACTCACGATGCGTTACTGTTCACTCTCGGATGCATACTGTTTACTCATGGATGGGTTACTGTTCACTATCACTGTTCACTAAAGGGTATTTTCATAATATTGACTTTCACTGTTCAATGTTGACTTTTACTGTTCACAGTTGACTTTTATTGTTCACTCTCGGATTCGCACTGTTTACTCATGGATGGGTTACTGTTCACTGATGACGTGGCGAAATCTGGACGTTCCATTCTAAATTCATCCGATGGTCAATTTTCATCTATATTTTGTATAAATATGGGGCCTCTCCCTCATAATTTTGATATTCTGAATCCAAATCTAATGTTAGATTTGTGAAATTCTTTCTCTTTTGTTCTTAAATTCTCAGTTTAAATAAAACTATTTTTTTCTAGTTAAATTATGTCTGGCTAAATTTATATAGCTAGGGCCAAAGGTGATACTGTTGGTATGGAAAATATAAGCCAATTTTGGTAAGTTTATTATTTTTATGCTTTCTCCCCTCTGATCTTTCTGGAGTTTTTGACTCACTGTAGATAGACAGATATTGTCTGGCACAGTGAGTACTTTTACCCATATTCATCAGAGAGTGGTTTATCCCCTCTAATCTTTGTGGAGTTTTTGACTCACTGTAGATAGACAGATATTGTCTAGCACAATGAGTACTTTTACCCACATCTATTAGAGAGTGGTCAGTAGAGTGGAATACCCTCCCATTAATCTATACTAAATATAAATAATTGGATCATATTCGAATTACCAACAGTGGATCCCTTAGCCCCAATTTTAATTTTAATTGATTTACATTTTTATACAAGCTTATTAATTAATCTAGAAATTAATTCTACAAGGACAAGTGAACAACCTCCTTGTGGTTCAACCCGGTCTTACCGGTTAATTTATTACTTTGACACTCTTATACTTGAGAGTAGGAGCACTTCTTTAGGATGTGTCAGTAATAACCTTTGGTTACTTTGGATACCCTTCGAATATGCATGTTTCTGACGGGACTTCATCTTTTATGTCTTTCCTTTTAACACATGTGAAGGACATCCAAATATCCTTAAATGTTGTAAACTAGGCTTTCGTCTGGTCCATAACTCATGCGGTGTTTTAGGAACCGACATAGATGGTATATTATTTAGAATGTACATAACAGTTTGTAAAGCATGTCCCCAAAATGAATTAGGAAGCGTTGAGTAACTCAACATAGATCTAACCATGTCCAAAAGAGTTATATTTCTCCTTTATATCACCCCATTTTGTTGAGGTGTGTATCCAACACATAAAACTGAGAAATTATACCATTATCAAAAAGATATTACTGAAACTCACCGGATAAATTGTAGAGAAAAATCCGCGCAACGGAAGCGTGAAAAATCAAAATTAGGGTTTCGGTATAAAAAAACGTTTTTCTTTTTAAATAACAAGAACCTTAACCCTAGATAAATTGATGTATATAAAAAGTGTCGTACCTTTTTCTCGTGACGATTGAACTAGGGCCGAATTGAATCCGCAAGATCTTCCAATCTAATCACGAACGTGAATCACCTAGGAGTGTGAGCTCCCTTTCTTTAAATTGTATACCTGAGGATGTAAACAAACAAAATCTTTTCTTTGTTAGTTACAATTATCCTCCAAGAGAAAAATCCAAGAACGTCTGGTCACTTGTGATTTATCAATCTACTTGATTGAAACTCGCGTGAACGCGATTTGATTTTTTACACAAAATGTAAAGGTTACTAGCGTACTATCAAAAACAAAAACGTTTCTTTTTTTTTTCTCTTCTCCTTGGCAGAATTCTACACCCTTTATTTATAAGTTGATTAAATTTTGTCTAGAGCAAAAAACTAAATTTTTCTCCCTCAAAATTCTCTCTTGCTTGGCCGAATTCTCTCTTAGAAAATCACCTTGCTTAGCCGAAATTTTGCTCATAAAATCATAGGGCTGGCTGAAAATTATGAGGTGGTATATATAGGATCATAAATCCTCTCATAAGAAGGATTTACTTGGTTGGTAAGAATCCTTTTCAAAGACGAATTCTACTCTGTACCAAGACTCCTAATCCAACTTATTAGAGTATTTGTAACAATATTACAGATTTCCTAATTTGAGTAGATAAAAAATTTCCTATTATTTATCTACTTATCAAATATAATCTTTAATATTAATTATACTACCAATAATAGTATAATATTAGGAGACCATCTACTACTAGGAAAAAGATTTTGACTTTTAATTAAATAATTAATTTATTTCCATTTAATTAAATAATAATAAAATAAAAATAATATAATTAAGCTAAACTATATAGCTTTGCCGCCCAACACCATTATAAAGACATATATATATATATTCTTATTTTATTAAATCCATTGGACCTTAACAAAAAGTCCACATGTGAACTAGACCCATTCTTACAAAAGAAACAAGTTCACATGCCTTAATACAATTCTAGATGAATACCTAAATTGGTCCGGTAGAATATACCAAGTGACCCATGCAAGTTCATGTGGATTGGGGATCTTGGCGGCATATCTAAATTTAGGCTCCAATAGACACAACCCAATCACAATAAACAAATGATTCACTTGGATCCGATCTATTAATTTTTTGTTCATTCCACTAAAGAACTAAAATTGAACTCTTAATTAAGGATAAAATAAGTTAATATTTCTTACTAATACCCTAGACAACCTTATTGGAGAAAGTGTATCCTTGTGTAGAATATCAGTATTCTCCAAGAGCTCATAGACCGCATATAGCTCTCAAAGTTACCGTATTTACTCATATGACCACATTTGAATTAGGATATTTTGACTTGTCCAAAATCCATGTTTCAATAGACACTATTGAAAACTTAACGTTAAGATTTAATATCCAATACCTCAAAACATCCACATGATGATATTCTACTCTCATTTAATAAATGGAGCCATGATGTCCATATCTATAAACAAAGTCCTCTATCGATTAACAAATTAATACCACCAAACTATCGATGATAGACTAGGCTATATAATCGTACTCATTGATAGCTAAAATGATAACACTTGCAACCATAAGTTCATCCTTTATCTCAGGATTGAGATACACTCTCCGATTGTCTTCAAATGAAAACTTTTATCCATTGACGGTTCTAGATAAAGTATTTCATTGTGATCCAATGCAATGTACCCAGTGCACTAGATTCTTTTGCCTAAAGACACCACACTTTTATGATTTTAGACTCATCATAACACATTTGATCCCACTCAAATGATAGCAAAAGAATCTACAACTTTAACAAGATAAAGGTACCCAACCTTTATCTTAAGTTGTGAATATTATTCAAGACTAACTAAAGAATTGTGTCTACCTCATACATATCTAGATGTATGCACAATTCTTCTTTTCTCATAGTCTTTTCACCTTATGATTATTTACTTTTGACAATTATAATAATTAAAATATAAATGCTATAAGATTTGTTAAACTAGGAATCAGTTTATTAATATGAAAAGATTGTCAAATACATTATTGTACTCTTGATATCGTGCATAATACCAACAATCTCCCACTTGCTCTATAGCAAATGTGTCATATCTCTCATCCTTATGTTCTCTAGATGCCCATCAAGATTCTTTTGTGGAAGATTTTTTGTAAAGGAATCCGCTAGATTATTTGCTGACGCGCTCTTGGTAATCGTCATGTCACCCCTATGCACTATTTCCCTCAAAAGGTGATATACTTTCTTTCAATGTGTTTCCCTCTCTTATGACCTTCTGGTTCTCTCGAATTAGACGTTGCTCCACTTTGTCACAATAGATTGTGATCTGCTTATTTGCATCAAGAACAACTTCCAAGTCAATCAAGAATTGGCGGGGCCAACAACCTCTTGAATAGCCTCTCAATCGGTAACATACTCGGCTTCCATGGTAGAATCGGCAATACAAGATTACTTGATACTCTTTCATATGACTGTCCCTCATCCAATAGTGAACACAGATCCTAATGTTGATCTCCTGGATTCAGAATCTGATTGAAAATTAGAATTTGTATATCCAAAGGGAGTTAAATCCCCTCTAGAGTATGCAAGCATATAATCTCTCGTTCTCCTAAGATACTTGAAAATATGCTTGACCGCCGTCCAGTGATCAGGACCAGGCTTCGATTGAAGCCTGCTAACTATGCCCATAAAAAAACAAATATCTGGTCTGGTACAGAGCCTTACATACATGAGACTTCCAACTGCCGATGCATATGGAACCTACTCATGAATTGCTCTTCATGCTCATTTTTAGGAACTTGTTCCTTAGAAAGTTTGATTCCATGTCTGAAAGTTAACATACCTTTCTTGGAATCTTGCATGGAAAACCTAGACAAGATTTTATCTATGTATGAAGCTTGGGATAATGCAATCGTTCTATTATTTCTATCCCTTATGACTCGGATACCAAGAATATAACTTGCTTCTCCTAAGTCTTTCATATCAAATTGTTTTTCTAATCATTCTTTTAATGATGTCAATACACCTATATCGTTTCTGAATAGTATTATATCATTAACGTAAAGAACTAGGAAAACCAACTTGTCGCCTTTAATCCTTTGTATACACAAGGTTCGTCAAGGTTTTGAATAAATCCAAAACTTTTCATGGCTTGATCAAACCTTATGTTCCAGGATCTTGATGCTTGCTTCAATCCATATATGGATCTTTGCAACTTGCATACCCTTTCCTTTTGGCCATTTTTTAATGAATCCTTATGGTTGCATCATGTAGATGCTTTCGTCAAGACTTCCATTAAGGAAAGCTGTCTTGACGTCCATTTGCCAAATCTCTAAGTCTAGAGATACCGCAATGGATAAGAGTATCTTAATGGATTTAAGCATGGCCACAGGAGAGAAGGTTTCTTCATAATTGATACATTCCTTCTGTGTATAATCTTTTGCTACTAATCTAGCTTTAAAGGTTTCCACCTTTCCATCCATTCCTCTTTTTCTCTTGTATACCAACTTGCAGCCGATGAGTTTTATCCCTTTAGGCAAGTCTACAAGAGACCAGACTTTGTTTTTGAACATAGATTCAATTTCGGATTGCATTGCCTTTTTCCATTGGTGACAATCAACATCTTCCATTGCTTCCATGTAAGTATAGGGACTATCGTCGTCCATAAGATTCTCTACAGATTCTCCTAGACTGATGTATCTCTCGGGTTGTCTAACAACCCTCCCACTATGATGAGGTATGGTAGATTGTTGATCTTGTGTTGGAACGAAAGTATTTTCTAAAAGCTCATTCAGGAAAATTCTACTTTTAGGCACAAAATAATTCATATAGTCTTTTTCCATAAATTTAGCATTTATCGAAACAAATACTTTAAGATCTGAAGGACTATAAAAATAATATCCTTTTGTTCTATTTGGATACCCTACAAATATGCAAGTTTCTGAACGGGACTTCATCTTTTCTGTCTTTCCTTTTAACACATGCGCTGGATATCCAAATATCCGTAAGTGTTGTAAACTAGGCTTTCGGTCGGTCCACGACTCATGCGGTGTTTTAGGAACCGACTTAGATGGTACATGGTTTAGAATGTACAATGTGGGTTTGTAAAACATATCCCCAAAATGAATTAGAGAGCGTTGAATAACTCAACATAGACCTAACCGTGTCCAAAAGAGTTTTATTTCTCCTTTCTGCCACCCCATTTTGTTGAGGTGTGCCTGGTGTAGAAAACTGAGAAATTATCCCGTTATCAATTAAATATTATTGAAACTCACCAGATAGATATTCTCCACCACGATCAGACCTCAAGATTTTTATGTGTTTCTCAAGCTGATTTTCAACTTCAGTATTAAATGCTTTGAACATGTCAAAAGCATCCGACTTATGTCTTATGAGATACACATAGCCAAATCTTGAGTGATCATACGTGAAAGTGATGAAGTACTCATATCCACCTCTATCTTGAATGCTCATAGGTCCACACACATTAGTGTGTATCAATCCTAAACATTCGATGGCTCTTGTGCCATTGGTCGTAAATGACCTTTTGGTCATTTTACCTTCCAAACAAGATTCACAAGTTGGTAGATCATCGACCTTCAAGTCTCATAGAGGTCCGTCACTTACAATTCTTTTAATCCTATTAAGGTTAATATGACCTAGGCGCAAATGTCATAGGTAGATTTCATCTTTTGATAAATTTACTCTTTTATAATTAGGTTACGTTGATTCTGTGTCTAACAAGTGAGAGATATTTCTAGGCAAATAGAATAAACCATTTTCCAATGTACCATTTCAAATAATTTTGTCATTTTTACTAATAATAAAAGCTTTATTAAAAGTAACCGAATAACCAAATTTATTTAAACAAGAAACTGAAATTAAATTCCTCTAGAATTGAGGTACATAATAAACGTCTATTAAATCTAAATTCCTATAAGAATCTAAACTAATTCTAATATCTCTCACTAAACTAGCAAACACCAAAGTTGAATTCATTCTTATTAAGCCTTCTCCTTTTCTTGAAACCCTATAAGGAAAAACAAACATGATTAGTGGCTCCGGAGTCTATGATCCAAGAATCCATAGAATCCATAGAATCCTCCAAAAAACATGTTTCAAGATAATTAATATTACCTTATTCCATTTTGTCTTGAGACTTTGGGCAATTTCTTTTCCAATGTCCCTTTCACCACAAAGGAAACACTTTCCTTTGATCTTGGTTACTTTCTTTGTCTCCTTTTTAGTAGGTTCTAGTTTCTTTTTCTTCTGTTGTTTATTGACCTTCTTACGAGTCTTAACAGTAGCAACTTTACCTACGGTATGAATCTCTTGACCCTTGCCTTTCAAATGGATTTTTTTCCGCGCTTTGAACATCTTTCATCATCAGGCCTTGTAATGTGTATTCCTTATTATTCAAGGTGTAGTCCAACTTGAATTGATCAGAGGAATCTGACAGTGAGTTGACAATCATGTCAATTTTGGTCTCACCATCTATCTCAGCACCATTCAATTAAGCAATGTTGAGATGTGCTATGCCTTTCATCATGTGATCTTTCACACCCTGTCCAGGTTTCATCCTAAGATTCATAAAAGCAGTCACTGCCTCTCTCTTAGCCATCCTAAACCTCATTGTAAACATCTCCTCTAGAGACATCATTATATCGGCAGCAATCTCCATTCCTTCATGTTGCTGTTGCAACACGTCGGAGATGGTGGCCATAAAGTAACATTTATCCATCTCATCAGATGACTCCCACTGCTGATGCTCATCTCTTTGCTCCTGAGTAGATTCATTAGTAGGAGTAGGTTGTTTAGGAGTGCACAGAATGAACTTATGCTTTTCGGATTGGAACAAAAGCCCAATTTTCCTTTTCCATGTGACATAATTATCACAAGTTAAAGTATTGTCTTTTAGGATTTTGATTAGGGATGGGGTCATGATTTCTAAAAATTATATAAGTAAATAATCATGATAAAGAACTTTTGAATATTTATCTTGAATTAAATAAAATAATTCAATCGTAAAAATTCAACGGTGATCCAACACCCATAAATATTACGCCTCATTTAGAAGTTTGCAACATTTACTAGTTGGACTAGGTCCCACCTAATTGTTAACATAACAACCAACGTTTTCAAGTTTAGCCTTGCAATTTTATTAACAAGAACTCTTGGGAGGATATTAATAAAATTACATTGAGTGTGTTACCAAGTTATCGACCTTCAATATAATCCCTCACGAATATCCCTCCTTTGGGAGTAGATATCGTTTGGGCTAATTGTCCAGTCTATCCTTGTAAGGAAGTATCTTGCTAAATTCCATTCATGAATACCTCTTGGGAGGTTATTACATGAAACATAAAGCTCAACTAAACATGGAGGCCGTAGGTGTTCCAAAACACCTTCTCCCACTCAATTATTTAAGGCGTGTGATCGAATTCCAAAGAATGATTTACCAAGTTATCTAGATGTCAATTTAGATACCTAAACCATTCTATGCATGTTCATACCAAAAAAGATATATGAATGACACTACTATTCTATATGACATGTTATCAAACAATGACAAACTTTCCAATATATACAAAAAAATAAATAGCTATAATTTTGGTCCATCCTAGAAAAGCAAGTAAATTACATGTCTTGGAATACAAAAAAAAAACTCCTTTCTTGGAGACCAAGTCTTCACGCGACCTTCGTCATTTCGACTCCCTCGGCCGCCTCCCATGGGCATGCTCACCCTTGGCCCCTACCTATGGGCGTGTGCATGCCACAACCCCATAAAGGGCTGCCATGCGCAGCCCATGGCTTCCATAGGGCTGCCGTGCGGAGCCCATGCCACAACAAATGTGGCCGCGTGCTCTTCTCACGCACGTTTGTTTCTATGGCTCGCACGGTCCTAAACTTTTTCTGGTTGCTTCCAATCCTTCAAACCTTCAAGTCTTTGATACTTGAATGTATTACAGAAGGAATTAAAGTAAAAAAATTACTGCAGTTTTTTTTTATTACAATATAGTGCAATATTTTTATTACAATTGCAAAATAAATAAAAATTTAGCAACTACCAGGAAGGAAATTATGACGATGATAGGCCACCCTTCTTGTTACAATCCTAAAACAAAACATATTGAAATTCTAGGATAAAAATTGAGCAATAACAAACCACATATAAAACATATATACATACATACATACATATATATATATATATATATATCCATACATTCCAATGTAAATATATATGCGAATACCTAGAGTGTCATCTCTTTCTAAAACCTGCATATATACAATAAAAGAAAAAGATTCACGTACACATACATCAATTAATCAAGGGTACAACCAGGCTCTGATACCAATTATAGGGAAACTCCGCGCAATGGAAGCGTGAAAAATCAAAATTAGGGTTTCGGTATAAATAAAAATTTTCCCTTTTTAATAACAAGAACCTTAACCCTAGATTTATTGATGTATATAAAAAGTGTCGTACCTTTTTCTCATGATAATTGAACTAGCGCTGAATTGAATCCACAAGATCTTCCAATACAATCATGAATGTGAATCACCTAGGAGTGTGTGCTCCCTTTCTTTAAATTGTATACCTGAGGATGGAAACAAACAAAATCTTTTTCTTTGTTAGTTACAATTATCCTCAAGAACGTCCGGTCACTTGTGAATTTTCAATCTACTTGATTGAAACTCGCGTGAACCTGATTTGATTTTGTACACAAAATCCTTTTGATGTAACGGATACTAGTGTACAATCAAAAACAAAAACGTTTATTTTGTTCTCTTCTCCTTGGCCGAATTCTACACCCTTTATTTATAAGTTGATCAAATTTTGTCTAGATTAAAAAACTAAATTTTTCTCCCTCAAAATTCTCTCTTGCTTGGCCGAATTCTCTCTTAGAAAATCACCTTGCTTGGCCGAAAATTTGCTCATAAAATCATAGGGCTGGCCAAAAATTATGAGGTGGTATATATAGGATCGTAAATCCTCTCCTAAGAAGGATTTACTAGGTTGACAAAAATCCTTTTTAAAGAAGAATTCTACTCTATACCAAGACTCCTAATCCAACTCATTAGAGTATTTGTAACCATATTAATGTTTTTCTAATTTGACAAGATAAATAATTCCTATTATCTATCTACTTCTCAAATATAATCTTTAATATTAATTATACTACCAACAATAGTAAAATATTAGGAGACCATCTCCTACTAGATAAAAGATTTAACTTTTAATTATATAATTATTAACTAATTACAAAATTAATTAATTTCCATTTAATTAAATAATAATAAAATAAAAATAATATAATTAAGCTAAACTATATAGCTTTGCCGCCCAACACCATTATATAGGCATATATATTATTTCTCTTATTTTATTTAATCAATTGGATCTTAACAAAAAGTCCACATGTGAACTAGACTCATTCTTACAAAAGAAACAAGTCCACATGCCTTAATACAATTCTAGACGGACCCCTAAATTAGTCCGGTAGAATATATCAAGTGACCCATGCAAGTTCGTGTGGATTGGGAATCTTAGCGGACTATCTAAATTTAAGCTCCAATAGACACAACCTGAATCACAATCAACAAATAATTCACTTAGGTCCGATCTATTAATTTTAGTTCATTCCACTAAAGCACTAAAATTGAACTCTTAAATAAAGATAAAATAAGTTAATATTTCTGACACATACCCTAGACAACCTTATTGGAGTAAGTGTATCCTCGTGAAGAATATCAGTAATCACCAAGAGCTCATAGATCACCTATAGCTCTTCAAGTTACCATATTTACTCATATGACCACATTTTGAACTTGGATATTTTGACTTGTTCAGAAGCCATGTTTCAATAGACACTATTGAAAACTTAACGATAAGATTTAATATCCAATACCTCAAAACATCCATATGATGATATTCTACTCTCATTTAATAAATATAGCTACGATGTCCATATCTATAAATGAAGTCCTCTATCGATTAATAAATGAATACCACCAAACTATCGAGGATAGACTATGCTATATAGCCGTACTCATTGATAGATTAAATGATAACACTTGCAACCATAAGTCCATCATTTATCTCAGGATTGAGATAGACTCTTTGATTGTCTTCAAATGAAAAGTTTTATCAATTGACAAATGTAGATAAAGTATTTCATTTTGATCCAATTCAATGCACATAGTACACTAGATTCTTTCGCCTAAAGACACAACACTTTGATGATTTTAGACTTATCATAACACATTTGATCCCACTCAAATGCTAGCAAAAGAATCTACAACTTTTACAAGATAAAGGTGCCCAACCTTTATCTTAAGTTGTGAATATTATTCAAGACTAACTAAAGAATTATGTCTACCTCATACATATCTAGATGTATGAGCAAATCTTATTTTCTTATAGTTTTTTGACGTTATGATTATTTACTTTTGAAAATTATAATACTTAAACTATAAATGCTATAAGATTTGTTAAACTAGAAATCAAGTTATTAATATGAAAAGATTGTCAAATACATTATTATACTCTTGCTATCGAGCATAATCCCAACATAGATATTCTCCACCACGATCAGACCTCAAGATTTTTATGTGTTTATCTAGCTGATTTTCAACTATAGCTTTAAATGCTTTGAACATGTCAAAAGCATTCAACTTATGTCTCATGAGATACACAGCCAAATCTCGAGTAATCATTTGTGAAAGCGATGAAGTATTCATACCCACCTCTAGCTTGAATGCTCATAAGACCACACACATCAGTTTGTATCAATCCTAAACATTCAGTGGATCTTATGCCTTTTGTCGTGAACAACGTTTTGGTCATCTTACCTTCCAAACAAGATTCACAAGTTGGTAGATCATCAACCTTTAAGTCACTTAAAGGTCCATCACTAAACAATCTTTTGATCCTATTAAGGTTAATATGACCTAGGTGCAAATGCCTTAGGTAGGTTTCATCTTTTGATAATTTTACTCTTTTATGATTAGGTTCCGTTGATTCCATGTCTAACAAGTGAGAGACATTGCTACGCAAGTAGAGTAATCCGTTTTCCAATGTACCTATGTAAATAAATGTTTTATTCTTACTAATAATAAAAGCTTTATTAAAAGTAACCGAATATCCAAATTTATTTAAACAAGAAACTGAAATGAAATTCTTCTAAAATTGAGGTACATAATAAACATCTATTAAATCTAAATGCCTATAAGAATCTAAATTGATTCTAATATCTCCCACTGCACTTGTAGACAGTAACGCTCCATTGCCTAAACGCAAGTTGAATTCATTCTCATTCAGTTTTTCCTTTCCCAGAACCCCTTCTGATTAGGCCCAAGTTGTTTTTTCTTTTGTTGTTTCTTGACCTTCTTACAGGTCTTAACAGTAACAACTTTACTAACCGTGTGAATATTTTAACCCTTGCCTTTCACAGGGATTTTCTTAGAGTTTTGATCATCTTACATAAGGCCCTGCAAGGTGCATTCCTTATTGTTCAAGGTGTAGTCCAACCTGAACTAATCAAAGGAATCCGATAGTGAGCTGATGATCATGTCAATTTTTGTCTCACCATTTATCTTAGCACCATTGAGTTTAACAATGTTGAGATGATCTATGACTTTCATCATGTGATCTTTCACATCTTTTCCAGGTTTCAGCCTAACATTCATGAAAGCAGTCACTGCCTCTCTCTTAGTCATCCTAGACTTTTTAGCAAACATCTCCTCTAGAGACATCATTATATCGGCAACAGTTACCATTCCTTCATGCTGCTGTTGCAACATGTCGGATATGGAGGCCATAATGTAAAATTTAGCCATCTCATCTAAAGACTTCAACAACTGATACTCGTCTCTTTGCTCCTCAATAGATTCATTAGTTTGGTCGTTAAGGGGTAGACATAATGAATTTAAGTTTTTCAGCTTGCAACAACAACCCAATTTTTTTACCATGAGACATAATTATCATCGGTTAAAGTATTATCTTTTAGGATGTTGATTAGGGATGGAGTCATGATTTTTTAAAGATAACAAAAATTATATAAGTAAGTAATCATGATAAAACACTTTCAAATATTTATCTTGAATTATATAAAATAATTTAAATTTAAAATTCAACGGTAATCCTGTTAGGATTATGCTCGATAGCAAGAGTATAATAATGTAATTGACAATCTTTTCATATTAAATAAAGTGATTTATAGTTTAACAAATCTTATAGCATTTATAGTTTAATTATTATAATTGTCAAAAGTAAATAATCATAAGGTCAAAAGACTATGAGAAAAGAAGAATTGTTCATACATCTAGATATGTATGAGGTAGACACAATTCTTTAGTTAGTCTTGAAAAATATTCACAACTTAAGATAAAAGGTTGGGTGCCTTTATCCTGTCAAAGTTGTAGATTCTTTTGGTAGCATTTAAGTGGGATCAAATGTGTTATGATGAGTCTAAAATCATCAAAGTGTGGTGACTTTGGGCAAAAGAATCTAGTGCACTAGGTGCATTAAATTGGATCACAATGAAATACTTTATCTAGAACCGTCAATAGATAAAAGATTTTCAATTGAAGATATTCAGAGAGTCTATCTCAATCCTGAGATAAATTATGGACTTATGGTTGCAAGTGTTATCATTTGAGCTATCAATGAGTACGATTATATGACATAGTCTATCCTCGCTAGTTTGGTGGTATTCATTTGTTAATCGATAGAGGACTTTATTTATAGATATGGACATCGTGTCTTCATTTATTAAATGAGAGTAGAATATCATCATATGGATGTTTTGAGGTATTGAATATTAAATCTTAATGTTAAGTTTTCAATAGTGTCTATTGAAACATGGCTTCTGGACAAGTCAAAATATCTAAGTTCAAAATGTGGTCATATGAGTAAATATAGTAACTTGGAGAGCTATAGGCAGTTTATGAGCTCTTATCGATTACTGGTATTCTTCATGAGGATACACTTTCTTCAATAAGGTTGTCTAGGGTATGAATGAGTAACATCAACTTATTCTATCTTTATTTAAGAGTTCAATTTTAGTTTTTTAGTGGAATGAACTAAAATTAAATAGATCAGCCCTAAGTGAATCAATTGTTGATTGTGATTGGGTTGTGTCTATTGGAGCTTAAATTTAGATAGCCCGCCAAGATCCCCAATCCACACGAACTTGGATGGATCACTTGATATATTCTACCGGACCAATTTAGGGGTCCATCTAGAATTGTATTAAGGCATGTGAACTTGTTTCTTTTTTTAAAAATAGGTCTAGTTCACATGTGGACTTTTTATTAAGGTCCAATGGATTTAATAAAATAAGAAAAAAAAAGATGGCCCATATATATGGTATGGGCGGCAAGGCTATTAAGAATAGCTTAATTTTATTAATTAATTTGATTAATTAAATATTTAATTAAAAGTCAAAATCTTTTTCTATTAGGAGATGGTCTCCTAATATTATACTATTGTTGGGAGTATAATTAATATTAAAGACTATATTTGATAAGTAGATAAATAAAAGGAGTTATTTATATAATAAAATTAGGAAGTCTTTAATATGGTTACAAACACACTATTGAGTTGGATTAGGAGTCTTGATGTAGGATAGAATTCCTTTTTTGAAACGGATTCTTAACCACCAAGTAATTCTACCTAAGAAAAGGATTCTTAACAACCAAGTAAATCCTTCTTTGGAAAATAATTAAGTTTCCTAATACATATCCTATAAATTTCGTCCAGCTATGTATATATAAGTGGATGACAGAATTTCTTTTAGATAAGGATTCTTAACTACTAAATAAATCCACCTAAGGAATGGATTCTTGCCAACCAAGTAAATCCTTCTTAGGAGAGGATTAATCATATATATATATATATGTGTGTGTGTGTGTGTGTTTGAAATTCGACCAGCCCATAATTAACTGTAAGAATTAATTTTGGCCAAGCTTTGGACTTTCTAAATAGAGATTTTGGTCAAGCAAGAGAGAACTTTGTGGGAAAAAAAATTGGTTTTTACTCTGGATAAAGTTTGACCAACTCTAAGCAATAGTGTGTGAATACGGCCAAGAAAAGAAAAAAAGGGGAACATTTTTTTTTCTTCGATAGTATACTAGTATCCTTTACATCAAAGGGGTTTTGTGTACAACATCGAATCAAGGTTCATGCGAGTTTCAATTAAATTGATTGATAATTCACAAGTGACCGGACATTCTTGGATTTTTCTCTTGGAGGATATTTGTAACTAATAAAGAAAAAATTTTGTTTGTCTCCATCCTAAGATATACAATTTAAAGAATTAGAGCCCACACTTCTAGATGACTCACGTTCGTGATTGAATTGGAAGATCTTATGTAATCAATTCAGCAACTGTTCAATTGTTACGAGAAAAAAGTACGGCACTTTTTATATACATAAATTAATCTAGGGTTAAGGTTCTCGTTGCATAAAAGGGAATTTTATTTGTTTATACGCAAACCCTAATTTTTATAAATTTTCACACGCTTCCGCTATGCGTGGTTTTTTCCCTTCAATTGGTATCAGAGTTTGGTTGTACCCTTGATTAATTGATGTATGTGTTCGTGAATCTTTTTCTTTTATTGTAAATATGTACGTTTTAGAAAGAGATGGCACTCTAGGTATTCACATATATATTTGCATTGGAATGTATGGATATATATATGTTTTTTATGTGGATTGTTATTGCTCAATTTTGATCATAGAATTTCAATGTAATTTTGTTTTAGGATTGTAACAAGAAGGGTGGTCTATCATCGCCATAATTTCTTTCTTGGTAGTTGCTAAGTTTTATTTTATTTTGTCTTTGTAATAAACAAAAACCGGCAATATTGTAATAATAAAAAAAATTGCAGTATTTTTATTTATAATTCTTCTGTAATACACTCAAGTTTCGAAGGCTCAAAGGTTTGAAGAATTAGAAGCAACCGAAACAATTTTGGGACCGTACAAGCCATAGCAATGAACGTGCATGCAAAGAGCACGCAACCACGTTTGTTATGGCATGGGCTGCGCACGATAGCCTTATGGAAGCCATGGGTTGTGCATGGCAGCCCTTTATGAGTTTGTGGCATGCGCACGTCCATGGGTAAGGGCCAAGGGTGCGTAACCCCATGGGAGGCAGTCGAGAGAGTTCGGACGACGAATGTCGCATGAAGACTTGTTCGCTAAGAAAGGAGTTTTTTTTGTATTCGAAGACATGTAATTTACTTGCTTTTCTAGGATGGACCAAAATTGAAGCTATTTATATTTGTTGTAAATATTGCAATGTTTATCATTGTTTGATAACATGTCATATAGAATAGGAGTGCCCTTTATATATCTCTTTTGGTATGAACATGCATAAGAATGGTTTAGGTATCTAAATTGGCATCTAGATAACTTGGTAAATCATTCTTTGGAATTCGATCACACAACTTAAACAATTGAATGGGAGAAGGTGTTTTGGAAAACCTACGGCCTCCAAGTTTAGTTGAGCTTTATGTTTTGTGTAATAACCTCCCAAGAGGTATTCATGAATGGAATTTAGCAAGACACTTCCTTACAAGGATAGACTTGACAATTAGCCCAAACGATATCTACTCCCAAATGAGGGATTATATTGAAGGTCGATAACTTGGTGACACACTCAATGTCATTTTATTAATATCCTCCCAAGAGTTCTTGTTAATAAAATTACAAGGCTAAAATAGAAAACGTTTGTTGTTATGTTAACAATTAGGTGGGACCTAGTCCAACTAGTTAATGGTGCGTACTCCCAAAGGAGGCGTGACATTTATGGGTGTCGGATCACAGTTGAATTTTACAATTGAATTAATTAATTTAATTCAAGATAAATATTCAAAAGTGCTATATCATGATTATTTACTTATATAATTTTTGTTATTGAAAAGAAATCATGACCCCATCCCTAATCAACATCCTAAAAGATAATACTTTAACTGATGATAATTATGTGACATGTAAAATGAATATTGGGTTGTTGTTGCAAGCTAAAAAGTATAACTTCATTCAGTATACTCCTAAAACACCTACTTCTACTAATGATTCTACTTAGGATCAAAGAGATGAGTATCAGTAGTGGAAGTCTTCTGATGAGACGGCTAAATTTACGTTACATTATGGCCACCATCTCCGATGTGTTGCAACAGCAACATGAAGGAATGAAGACTGATGTCGATATAATGATGTCTCTAGAGGAGATGTTTGCAATGAGGTCTAGGATGACTAAGAAAGAGAGGCAGTGACTGCTTTTATGAATCTTAGGATGAAACCTGGACAGGGTGTGAAAGATCACATGATAAAAGTCATAGCACTTCTCAACATTTCTAAGTTGAATGGTGCTACGATAGATTGTGAGACGAAAACATGAAATGATTGTCAACTTACTGTCGGATTCCTTTGGTTTGTTCAAGTTGGACTACACCTTGAACAAGAAGGAATACATCTTGTTAGGCCTGATGTAAGATGTTCAAAGCACCAAAAGGATTCTTGTGAAAGACAAGGGTCAAGAGATTCATATGGTTGGTAAGGTTGCTACTGTTAAGACCTGTCAGAAGGTCAAGTAACAACAGAAGAAAATGCAACTTGGGCCTAACTAGAAGGGGTTCCGGGAAAGGAAGAGACTGAATGAGAATGAATTCAACTTGTGTTTAGGCAATAGAGCGTTGGTGTCTACTAGTGTAGTGGGAGATATTAGAATTAGTTTAGATTCTTATAAGCATTTAGATTTAATAGATGTTTATTATGTACCTCAATTCAAGAGGAATTTAATTTCAGTTTCTTGTTTAAATAAATTTGGTTATTCGGTTACTTTTAATAAAGCTTTTATTATTAGTAAGAATGACAAAATTATTTGTAAAGGTACAATGGAAAACGGTTTATTCTATTTTCATGGAAATATCTCTCACTTGTTAGACACGGAATCAATGGAACCTAATCATAAAACAGTAAAATTATCAAAAGATGAAACCTACATATGGCATTTACGCCTAGGTCATATTAACCTTAATAGGATTAAACGATTGGTATGTGACGGACCTCTAAGTGACTTAAAGGTTTATGATCTACCAACTTGTGATATTGTTTGAAAGGTAAAATGACCAAAAGGTCATTTACGACCAAAGGGATAAGAGCCATTTAATGTTTAGGTTTGATACACACTGATGTTTGTGGACCTATGAGAATTCAAGCTAGAGGTGGATATGAGTACTTCATCACTTTCACGGATGATCACTCAAGATTTGGCTATGTGTATATCATGATACATAAGTCGGATGCTTTTGACATGTTCAAAGCATTTAAAGCTGAAGTTGAAAATCATCTTGAGAAACGTATATAAATCTTAAGGTCTGATCGTGGTAGAGAATATCTATCCGGTGAGTTTCAGCAATATCTTATTGATAATGGGATAGTTTCTTAGTTTTCTACACCAGGCACACCTCAACAAAATGGGGTGGTAGAAAAGAGAAATAGAACTCTTTTGGACATGGTTAGGTCTATGTTGAGTTATTCAACGCTCCCTAATTCTTTTTGGGGATATGCTTTACAAACCACAATGTACATTCTAAATGATGTACCAATCTAAGTCGGTCCCTAAAACACCGCATGAGTTATGGACCAGGCGAAAGCCTAGTTTACAACACTTAAGGATATTTAGATGTCCTGCGGACGTGTTAAAAGGAAAGACAAAAAAGATGGCGTCCCGTTCAAAAACATGTATAGTTGTAGGGTATCCAAAAGGAACAAAAGGATATTATTTTTATAGTCCTTCAGTTCTTAAAGTATTTGTTTCGAAAAATGCTAAATTTATGGAAAAAAAATATATGAATTATTTTGTGCCTAAAAGTAGAATTGTCCTGAATGAGCTTTTAGGAAATATAATTCCACAAGAGGTTTCACAACCAAGCCCAATTGTAAGTTCCATACCAACACAAGATCAACAATCTACCATACCTTGTCGTAGTGGGAGGGTTGTTAGACAACCCGAGAGATACATCGGTCTAGGAGAATCTGTAGAGAATCTTCCGGACAATGATGATCTCTCTACGTACATGGAAGCAATGGAAGATGTTGATTGTCACCAATGGAAAAGGGTAATGCAATTCGAAATTGAATCTATGTTCAAAAACAAAGTCTGGTCTCTTGTAGACTTGCCTAAAGGGATAAAACCCATCAGGTGCAAGTGGCTATACAAGAGGAAAAGAGGAATGGATGGAAATGTGGAAACCTTTAAAGCTAGATTGGTAGCTAAAGGATATACACAGAAGAAATGTATCAATTATGAAGAAACCTTCTCTCCTGTGGCCATGCTTAAATTCATTAGGATACTCTTATCCATTGCGGCATCTCTAGACTTAGAGATTTGGCAAATGGACGTCAAGATAGCTTTCCTTAATGGAAGTTTTGATGAAAACATCTATATGATGCAACCAGAAGGATTCATTGAAAAAAGTCAAGAGGAAAGGGTATGCAAGTTGCAAAGATCCATATATGGATTGAAGCAAGCATCCAGATCCTGGAACATAAGGTTCGATCAAGCCATGAAATTTTTAGGATTTATTCAAAACCTTGATGAACCCTATGTATACAAAAGGATTAAATGTGACAAGTTGGTTTTTTTAGTTCTTTACGTTGATGATATACTACTCATCGGAAATGATGTAGGTGTATTGACATTAGTAAAAGAATGGTTAGCAGAACAATTTGATATGAAGGACTTAGGAGAATCAAGTTATTTTCTTAGTATCCAAGCCATTAGGGATAGAAAGAATAGAACGATTGCCTTATTCCAAGCTTCATACATATATACAATCTTGTCTAGGTTTTCCATGCAAGATTCCAAGAAAGTTATGTTACCTTTCAGACATGGAATCAAACTTTCTAAGGAACAAGTTCCTAAGAATGAGCATGATGAGCAATTCATGAGTAGGATTCCATATGCTTCGGCAGTAAAAAGTCTCATGTATACAATGCTCTGTACTAAACAAGATATTTGTTTTGCTGTGGGCATAGTTAGTAGGTTTCAATTGAAGTATGGTCCTGATCACTTGACAACAGTCAATCATATTTTTAAGTATCTTAAGAGAATGAGAGATTAGATGCTCGTATACTATTGTGGGGATTTAATTCCCGTTGGGTATACAGATTCTGATTTTCAATCAGATTTTGACTCCAGGAGATCAACATTAGGATCTGCATTTACAATTGGAGGAGGGGCAATCATATGGAGGAGTATCAAGCAATCTTGTATTGCTTATTCCACCATGGAAGCAGAGTATGTTGCCGCATGCAAGGCTGCTAAAGAGGCTGTCTGGCTCTGCCAATTCTTGATTGACTTGGAAGTGGTTCCTGATGCGAATAAGCATATCACTATCTATTGTGACAATAGTGGAGCAGTGACTAATTCAAGAGAACCAAGAAGTCATAAGAGAGGGAAACACATTGAAAGAAAGTATCACCTTCTAAGGGAAATTGTGCATAGGGGTGACGTGAAGATTACCAAGATCGCGTCAGCAGAAAATCTAGCGGATTCCTTTACAAAGGCTCATCCACAAAAAAGTTTTGAAGGACATCTAAAGAACATGGGATGAGAGATATGACACATTTCCTATAGAACAAGTGGGAGATTGTTAGGATTATGCTCAATAGCAAGAGTGTAATAATGTAATTGACAATCTTTTCATATTAAATAAAGGGATTTCTAGTTAAACAAATCTTATAGCACTTATTGTTTAATTATTATAATTGTCAATAGTAAATAATCATAAAGTTAAAATACTTTGAGAAAAGAAGAATTGTTCATACATATAGATATGTATGAGGTAGAAACAATTCTTTAGTTAGTCTTGAATAATATTCACAACTTCAGATAAAAGGTTGGGTGCCTTTGTCTTGTCAAAGTTGTAGATTCTTTTGCTAGCATTTGAGTGGGATCTAATGTGTTATGATGAGTCTAAAATCATCAAAGTGTGGTGTCTTTGGGCAAAAGAATCTAGTGCACTAGGTGCATTGAATTTGATCACAATGAAATACTTTATCTAGAACCGTCAATAGATAAAAGTTTTTCATTTGAAGACAATATGAGAGTCTATCTCAATCTGAGATAAATGATGGACTTATGGTTGCAAGTGTTATCATTTGAGCTATCAATGAGTACGACTATATATCATAGTCAATCACCGATAGTTTGGTGGTATTCATTTGGTTATTGATAGAGGACTTCATTTATAGATATGGACATCGTGGCTCTATTTATTAAATAAGAGTAGAATATCATCATATGGATGTTTTGAGGTATTGGATATTAAATCTTAACGTTAAGTTTTCAATAGTGTCTATTGAAGTGTGGCTTCTGGACAAGTCAAAGGATCCAAGTTCAAAATGTGGTCATATGAGTAAATATGGTAACTTGAGAGCTATAGGCGGTTTATGAGGTCTTAACGATTACTAGTATTCTTCACGAGGATACACTTTCTCTAATAAGGTTGTCTAGGGTATGAATGAGTAACATCAACTTATTCTATCTTTATTTAAGAGTTCAATTTTAGTTTTTTAGTAGAATGAACTAAAATTAAATAGATCAGACCTAAGTGAATCATTTGTTGATTGTGATTGGGTTGTGTCTATTGGAGCCTAAATTTAGATAGCCCGCCAAGATCCCCAATCCACACGAACTTGCATGGATAACTTGATATATTCTACCGGACCAATTTAGGGGTCCATCTAGAATTATATTAAGGCATGTGAACTTGTTTCTTTTTGTAAAAATAGGTCTAGTTCACATGTGAACTTTTTATTAAGGTCCAATGGATTTAATAAAATAAGAAAAAAAAATATGGCTCATATATATGGTATGGGGGGGCAAGGCTATTTAGAATAGCTTAATTATATTATTTTATTTTATTATTTAATTAAATAGAAATTAATTAATTTGATTGATTAATTATTTAATTAAAAGTCAAAATCTTTTTCTATTAGGAGATGGTCTCCTAATATTATACTATTGTTGGTAGTATAATTAATATTAAAAACTATATTTGATAACTAGATAAATAAAAGGAGTTATTTATATAATCAAATTAGGAAGTCTTTAATATGGTTACAAACACACTATTGAGTTGGATTAGGAGTCTTGGTGTAGGATAGAATTCCTTTTTGAAAAGGATTCTTAACCACCAAGTAATTCTACCTATGGAAAGGATTCTTAACAACCAAGTAAATTCTTCTTAGGAAAAGAATTAAGTTTCCTAATACGTATCCTATGAATTTCGACCAGCTATGTATATATAAGAGGATAATAGAATTCCTTTTAGATAAGGATTTTTAACTACTAAATAAATCTACCAAAGGAAAGGATTCTTGCCAACCAAGTAATTCCTTTTTATAAGAGGATTAATCATCCTATATATATGTGTTTGAAATTCGGCCAGCCCATAATTAATTTCGGCCAAGCTTGGGACTTTCTAAAGAGAGATTTCGGTCAAGCAAGAGAGAATTTTAAGGGAGAAAAAAATTTGGTTTTTACTCTGGACAAAATTCGACCATCTTTAAGCAATAGTGTGTGAATTCGGCCAAGAAAAGAAAAAAGGGGAACATTTTTGTTTTCGATAGTATACTATTATCCTTTACATTAAAAGGGTTTTGTATACAACATCGATTCATGGTTCACGCGAGTTTCAATTAAATTGATTGATAATTCACAAGTGACCGTGCGTTCTTGGATTTTTCTTTTGGAGGATATTTGTAACTAACAAAGAAAAGATTTTGTTTGTCTCCATCCTCAGGTATACAGTTTAAATAAATGGAGCCCATACTCCTAAGTGATTCACGTTCGTGACTGGACTGGAAGATCTTGCAAAATCAATTCGACGCTTGTTCAATCGTCACGAGAAAAAGGTATAACACTTTTTATGTACATAAATTAATCTAGGGTTAAGGTTCTCGTTGCATAAAAGGTAAAAAAAATATTTATACGTAAACCCTAATTTTTATTAATTTTCTCACGCTTCCACTGCGTGTGGTTTTTTTCCTTTTAATCCAACACCCATAAATGTCATGCCTTTTTTGGGAGTTTGCACCATTTACTAGTTGGCCTAGATCCCACCTAATTGTTAACATAACAATCAACGTTTTCAATTTTAGCATTGTAATTTTATCAACAAAAACTCTTGGGATAAAATCACATTGAGTGTGTTACCAAGTTATCGACCTTGAATATAATCCCTCACGAATATCCCTCCTTTGGGAGTAGATATTGTTTGGGCTAATTGCCTAGTCTATCCTTGTAAGCAACCATTCATGAATACCCATTGGAAGGTTATTACATGAAACATAAAGCTCAACTAAACTTGGAGGTCGTAGATGTTCCAAAACACCTCTCCCACTCAATTATTTAAGGCATGTGATCGAATCTCTTAGAATGATTTACCAAGTTTTCTAGATGCCAATTAGAAACCTAAACCATCAAGTGCATGTTCATACCAAAAGAGATATATGAGTTGCACTAATATTCTATTTGACATGTTATCAAACAATGACAAACATTGCAATCTTTCCAAAAATATAAATAGCTACAATTTTGGTTTAGCCTAGAAAAGCAAGTAAATTACACATGTCTTGGAATACAAAAACTCATTTCTTGGCGAACGAGTCTTCACACGACCATCGTCTGTTTGGACATCCCTCGACTGCCTCCCATGGGCGTGCGCACCCCTTGGCTGCCTCCCATAGGCGTGCACACTCCATAACACCATGAAAGGCAGCCATGCGCAGTCCATGGCTTCCATAGGGCTGCCATGTGCAGCCCATGCCACAACAATCGTGGCCATTTTCTCATTCGCATGCACGTTTGTTGCTATGGCTCACACGGTCCCAAACTTGTTTCGGTTGCATCTAATTCTTCAAACTTTCGAGTCTTTGATACTTGAATGTATTACAGAAGAATTTTATATAATAAAATACTACAGTTTATATATTTTTTTAATATAATATTTTTCTGCAGTTTTTTTATTACAATAGCTAAATAAATAAAAAATTTAGCAACTACCAAGAAGGAAATTATGGCGATGTTAGGCCATCCTTCTTGTTACAATCCCAAAACAAAAATACATTGAAATTCTAAGACCAAAATTGAGCAATAACAAACAACATAAAAACATATATATATATATATATATATATATATATATATGTTGACGTTGATTTCTGGATTGTATCAGAAAAGCCAACAAGGATTGGATTTCGGCTTTCAATTCAAAGAGAAAGAGATTTAGAGAGAGTAACCAAGACACAAGTTTTACGTGGTAAAACTCTGATGACCGGAGAAACGTCCACGGGTGGTTGAAGGATCAACCGAGCCAAAATCCAGTATGAATATATGATGTTTACAAGCTCTCGATCTCCCTTTTTCTCTCTGTATTTTTTTGTTGCTTGCTGTGTATATTCTATTTTTGAGAGATTATGGGTCTATTTATATGTTTATAGAGCCCTAATCTGCCTTGTACAAGTAATGAATCTTTGTATTTAATTACAATTATTTACTTGCTGGAGGTCGAATGTCTTCTTTCCTGTTTCAGAGTCTTGTATGGAAGTCGAATGGGATTCTATTAGTGCAGTCCTATTTGGACTTGTTTCCTTATAAGAATGTAGTCTTTGAAACGAAATCAAGTTGTTTCCTGATTGCGGATTCCTCCAGCTTTAGTATTCTGTCCTCTTTGGGATTCCTTCCTGATGGATATCTTCATGTATTTAATAACTTAATCCGTGTGAACTAAGCACTAAGGTTGGTTTTCACATTTATCTTGGGTAAGAACAACACTTGATTGTCCTGAGTAGCACCGTTTGAGCCCGACCAGAAGATGCATTTTTGCTAGCCCCGAATACGTTTAATTGATTCAGAGTAGTTTAGTTGCCGCGCGAGTAGGTCTTGACTTGCTACTTGTTTACTCGAGCTTCTTCTCTTTAATGATGCCTTGTAGGATATTTCCTGAGTGCCTATTTGGGCGTCCACCTGGTAATTTTCTCCATCTTGTCGATGACTTGTATGCTTGGTAGAATTCATATATAATAATACCCCCTTAAAATATTTTTGTTGAACAAGATTTGTTCGGGCAAAAGCATTTTAACTAGTTATCGTTTCAGTGTCCGAATAAATATCTTCATAATGATGCGTTTTAATAGTGACCATACAAATTCAATTTGCCTCTTTACATGAGATCTCTAATGATGACGACGCTTTGGAGTTCTGATAGAGAGCCAATTCTTCTGACACGTGTTTCCTTTTTTTTTATATAGTGTATGATACAGATGTCGTCTGCGATCTTTAGGCTCCCTAGGTGAAGTCAAACATTCAGGCGAGTCGGAAAGAGGCTTCTCGTCAAGGCCAGGGAGGCCTTGCCTCTCATGAGTCTTATAAGGGTAGTGATGCTGCTGAGCAGATCCCCGAATACGCTCCTGAGGACATTCAACCATCCACTGGGAGACTACTGGTCCGAGTGGCCCGAGTGAGCTGACTGATACTCAACTGCCTGATAATAGGGAGAGGCAGCGTGAGGGTCCTGGTAAGGAGCCTGTTGGGTGGTCAGAAACCAGTGTAGGGGGTTATACCTCTATGAGTCAAGTGCCTACAGGTCCTAACTTCTTTGAGTCTTTTCGAGATGATGTCCAGGAAGATCCTGTTGTTGATCTTAGCTTCCACTGTTCTCGCGGTGAGAAGCGAAAGACACTCAGCTCCCCGGCTCATCCACTGAAATTCCCTTGGGTGGTCTTATTCATTGATTCCAGCGATGAAGATACTATAGATGAGATCCCCTCGAGCGTTGGTTCTGGAGCGCTAGTAGATGCGGCATCGCCCGAACCGAACAAGGCTTCCCCTACCCCTGAGGTCAAAAATCTAGGGGCTGAACCCTCGGGGGTTCCTTCATATCCTTTCTCCCAGGATATGCTGCGGGAGATGTCTTCCGGTCGGGCTTTCATTGGAAAAAATTACTGAATTAACGGTGCATCTTTTGTAAGTTATCTGGCTTTTTTAATGTTTTGTTTGTTTGCCATACTTCTATTCGTATTCTTTTACAGATGGTGGCCGAATTTGCTAAGCTAATTCAGACGTAGCAACATCAAGTTGATCGAATAAGAGGTCTGGAGGCTCAGCTGAAGGAAAGTGAGGAGGGTCGTGCTCGGGCCAAAGCTGCTTATCAGCAGAAGGTCGGCTCTATACAATTATTTGTCAACCACTATCTGGCAAGGCAAGTTGAGGCTGAGGAAAGAGCTTTTTCGGTAGAAAAGAAAGCAACATCACTTCATAATTTATTATCTTCTGCCCAGGAATATATGCTCAAGGCCGAGCAGGAAGCGGAACAGTCTAAGTCGGCATATGAGCAGAAAATTGAAGATCTAGAGTGCCAAGCGTTGACAGTCAAATCCTTATCCCAAGAGGCCTGGCTGGAACTTGAAATTCTAGGGGTAGATTATTTTAAGAGATCCCCTGCCTACGATGCTCTTCTCATTCTGGAGTTTCAACGAGGGCTGGTTTCAGCTGGTGAATTCTTTAAAGTCAAAAATCAGGCAACTGAGAAAGCTCGAACCAATTGGGAGTTGTCAATTAAACATCATGTGGATCGGTCCTTGGAGTCTCTTCGAACTCAAATGAAGGAATGGAGAGCTTACTGCCGTAGCCGAGGCAATGAGTCCCATCCTATGCATTTAGAGATTCCATCCGACCACTACCTCTCAACCTTATATGCCAGTCAAGAGTCGGTCGTGAAGGTTTGGTACCAGATGTTAGGCCAGTCCCGGGCAATGATTACAGCCGATGGATGGATGATACTGTTAACACTATTGCTTGGCCGTCTAATGAAAGCCTGTTCCGTGAATATAAGATGGTGCCAGACCCGAGTATCAGCAAAGACTCGAAATCTTCATAACCTTAATTTTTTTGAATTGTAAGCACTTTTAAGATCAATCAATAAAATTCCAAATTTTTCTGAATGATTGATTTGCTTTGATTACTTAACTTCTTGATTGTTGCCGAGTACTTCATTAAACTGGCATGTTTGGGTAACTTAACCAAGTATCTTATTAAACTGGTAGTTACCGAAATAACTTTAATCGCCAAGTATCTTATTAAACTGGCTCTTCGATGTCAGGTAACTTAACCGAGTATCTTATTAAAACGGCTATTACCCGAATGACTTTAATTGCCAAGTATCTTATTAAACTGGCTCTTCAATGTTTGGGTAACTTAACCGAGTATCTTATTAAACCGGTTGTTACCCGAATGACTTTAATTGACAAGTATCTTACTAAACTAGCTCTTCAATGTTCGGGTAACTTAACAAAGTATCTTATTAAATCGGTTGTTACCCGAATGACTTTAATTGCCAAGTATCTTATTAAACTGGCTCTTCAATGTTCGGGTAACTTAACCGAGTATCTTATTAAACCGGTTGTTACCCGAATGACTTTATTATTAACCGAGTCATCTTGAAACAGGCAAGTTTACACTTATGTTTCATACCCGATTGCTACCCGTACATTACATAAAGGCTCACCATGATCATATGTTCGAGTCCTTACGCAATACCAAGGACTTCTCCCCAGTTTTTATGAGCAAGGGTTTACCGAATCGTTGAGCTCTTAAGTAAAGATTGCTCAACACAGCTACGCATTTCACCAGAATTTCTCCTGATAGCGTCCCGAGCATTTTTCCAAAGTCTGGTGCATCAGGTTTGCCTTTTTGCTTTTTGACCATGTTCTGCTGGCATGCTCCTATGAGCTTCTCTGCCCATTCGGGATTTGATGGTCCCTAGAATTCTATTTGCACGTTATTATTATCATGCTCTTCTTCCATATGTTCTTATTATCATATGCTTTCTTTTGGAAGTCCCGAGCTCGATGCTTTTCTTTCAGTAATTCTGAGTAGTTTTATTTATTACTATAAAAAATCAACAAAGATTTAAATTCCACAGCTAATATTTATCCTAACTAATATTGTCCTGACTAGAAAAAAGAACAAAAAGAAAAGAAAAATAATTTAAGATAGAAAATCTTCAGATATTGGGCATTGCATGGTCAGAGTAAAACCCCTCCATTGAGTCGAGCAATCCAATAAGCTCTATGGCTAGCTACTCATTCGATCTTGTATGGACCTTCCCATTTATCAGCCAGGGATCCTGCGACTTTATTTTTTATGTTCAATGACACATTCATGAGCACCAGGTCTCCTAGCTAGAATTTTCTAATCCGAACATAAGAGTTGTAGTGGCGAGCTACTCTTTGTTGATATGCCATATTTCTTATTCGGGACTTCTCCCTTTTTTCTTCTAGTTCATCCAGACTTTGTAATAGCATATCAACATTCTGCTCTTCATCGTATAGCCTGACCCGTGGTGCCGCATACGATATTTCTATGGGGATAACAACTTCTGTTCCGAATGCTAAAGTGTACTGAGTCTCTCCTATTAAAGTCCTTGCTTTCGTCCTGTATGCCCATAATACTTCGGGTAGCTTTTCAACCCAGCTTCTTTTTTTGTCATCTAACTTTGCCTTGATAGTGTGCTCGATGATTTTATTTACCGTTTCTACCTGGCCATTGGTTTGAGGGTGAGCATGTGTGGCATAGTAATTGGCAATCTGATATTCCTTGCACAACTGTCTGAATTTTAGGTTATCAAATTGGGTTCCGTTGTCTGTGATTATTGTGTCTGGAAGTCCAAACTTATAAAGTATATTCTTTTTCACAAATTTTGTAGTGTTTGCTTCTGTGATATGCACAAGTGCTTCAGCATCTGCCCACTTTGTGAAATAATCAACAACTATTATGGCGTGTTTTGCTCCACCCCCTTGTTCCAGCCGGCATTGGGCCAATCAGGTCTAAACCCCACATGGCGAATGGCCATGGGGCTGTAAGGTTTCTGAGTTTTTTCAGGAGGCTATCGGATATCGTTTCCGATTCTTTGACAAGTATTACAACTTTCCGACCACTGGTGTGCATCTTAGAAAAGTGTAGGCCAATAATAGCCTTGCCTGAGCACTTTGTGTGCTAAACTTCTACCCCTAGTGTGGTTCCGCAAACTCCTTTATGGATCTCCTGAAGTATTCGATGTGCATCTTCTTCTGGTACACATCTCTGAAGAGCTCGGGAAAACCCTCTTCTGTATAATTCTCCTCTAATCAAGGTGTACATTGTTGATCGATACCTGATGCGCTTTGCTAGTACAGGAACTTTCGGGAGCGCACCTTTTTCCAAGAACCTTCTTAGCTGAATCATCCAACCGTTTTACGATGTTTGGATTTCTGTAATTTCTAAGTGCTTCGGTTCAGCTGTACTCGGTTTAAGGAGATGTGCGACCAGAATGGTCTTCGGTCTGATTGTGGTAATTATTGACGCTAGTTTAGACAATGCGTATGCCTTTTCATTTTCCTCCCCGGGGATCTGAGCGATCTAGTATTCTTTAAAATTTTGGAGGAGCTGTTTCACGATGTCATAGTAGGCTATCATACCTTCATCTTTGGCCTGGTACTCGTCCATGATCTGGTTGACAACTACCTATGAATCGCTGAATATCTGAACTTTATTTGCCCCGAGAGCTATGCAGACCTTGAGTCCAGCTAATAGTGCCTCATACTCGGCTTGATTATTAGTTGCTTTGAAATCAAATCTCATAGCACATTCAACATCATCTCCTTCTGGAGTACATAATACGATCCCTGCCCCACTGCCATGAGTATTTGAAGAACCATCAACATAGAGTTTCCATGGGAAATCTTTACCCAACATTCTTTTTGCTTCTATGTTTGGCTCTGTGAACTCGGCAATGAAGTCTGCCACGGCCTGTCCTTTGAGGGATGTTCTGGGGACATAGTGAATGTCGAATTCACTTAGCTCGATTGCCCATTTGGTCAATCTTCCTGAAATTTCTGGCTTTTAAAAAATTTGTCTTAATGGGCAGTCGGTGAGAACCTGGATTGTGTGGGCTTGGAAATACCATCTTAGCTTTTTTGCTGCTGAAACCAATGCTAAGGCCATTTTCTCTGCCTGTGAGTACCTTGTTTCAACTGGTAAAAGTGTCTTACTGGTATAATACTGGCTTCTGTACTCCATCTTCTGTTCGGACTAAGACTGAGCTTGCTGCAAGCTAGGTTATTGACAGATACAACTGAAGTACTTCCCCTGTTTACGGTTTTGAGAGAATTGGAGCTTGTCCCAGGTACTCTTTTATTTTTAAGAATGCTTGTTTGCACTCTTCATTCCATTTGAGTCCTTTCCCTTTTTTGATTACTTTGAAGAAAGGCACACACCTGTTAGTAGCTTTTGAGATGAATCTTCACAAGGAATCTAAACACCTTGTCAGGCGCTGTACTTCTTTGTGAACGAGTCAACGCTACCAGTAGGCAACTTTCTGAACCAAGTCTTTGCGTAATCATTCAGGGTGGTAGGGAACATCCTACACATGGCAGCCCTGGTGGTATTCTGGACAACCATTTACTAGACGATGCTCTTCAAGTGACTCAAGGGGTCTTATTTTCCAAGGAATTTATCTACCGACATTTTGAATTTTGACGGGAGCTCAGCCTCCCAAAGCTTCCGGTAAAGAGAGCGTTCATTTCACTTAAAGGACCCTTCTTGACCTCCTTTTGCTTTCTTTTCTTAATATGCTAGATCCATTTTTGTAGATTCGCCAACCGATCACTCAGGTGCTTGTTCCTGATTTTTTTTCAGTTGACCTAAAACTCCCCGCTATCATATCCCTCTGATGAACTGGCGATATCCAGCCAGTTTTCTTTAACAGCATGATCTACCAGGGGACTGTACTGGCTGCCTTCCTATCTAACTCGGGTTTCCCTCTTTAAGGTTACAGGGTGAGAACCTCTCGTTACCCCCGCGGCAGAGTGTCTACTGCAGATTTGACTTACCTGGGTTGATAACACGATGGCTAGTCAGAAACTGGGGCATGGGCCCTAGCCTATCCCGGATTGAGGGTCGAGGCACTATCCTATCGCGGCTGGCTCTGACGGGGGAGGTTCCATTTGGTCGAAGGTGGGCTGCCTAGTTTTCGGGTCTGTTCGACTCTCCTGAGTGTAGGGATTTCCTGGCTGGATTACGATGTCTTCAACGAGCAGATGAATGTAGAAGTTTTCCATGAAAGCCGTTGCTTGTTGGTCGAGCACGACTGGCTTCTCATAGGAGGGCCAGAAGCCCGCATAATGGTTGGCTGGACAGGAGCTTGGCTACTGTGCCTGGATTTTTGTCCCTTCCTCGGGGCTCTTCATGTTGATATAGTAAAAGGTTGTCTCAAAGCCTCGGGCTATCTTTGGGAGGAGCAGTGCCTCATAACTCCTGTAAAATAACAAACACTTAAACTTTTGTTTTGGTTAATTGGGTGTGGGTGTTCCCAAAGACGGTGCCAAAAAGTGTTAACCAAAAATTCACTCTGGTAAGCAATTACGGTTAGAACCCTCAAGATCACTACCATAGATGTGGTATCCAGGGTTGATACCTTTGGTACCTAGTTCGTATATTCGATGGTGAAAATGATAAAGATTGACAAGACGAAATACTAAGACACGTAAGGGAAAATGACACTAATTTTATTATCGAATCATATGGTGTACACAGAAGTTGTTCAAATGTTCATAGTCATTCATTGGTACAATGGGTGTTATGGCTTCATGCCTATAGAAAAGTAGATAGCTACGGTGGCCGTGGTATGATCATAGAATTTAGGTCGAGATCTCTCTCATTGTCTCTCCTCCTTTCGATCTCTTCTCCTTCTTCTCCTTCTTCTCTCCTTCTTCTCCTTCTTCTTTTCTTGTTCGTGCTTAGGCGTATTTATTGGTAGTTCGAATAGGTTAAACTCATGATTCTCCCGCCGTGAATCTCTCAATCAAATCCTTTCTTATCGGGTGAGATATTTTGTTTAAAAGTCATTGAATATGACTTAATTACAGAATCGATAATATATGTGAAAGAGATAAGTTTGTTTCCTCTTTGGACTCGATTACTTGCCTTACACGTACGCAATGTTTCAGTGTAATTTGAAGAGTGAAGGTGATCCTGCATATTCTCCTAGTTATATGCATCATAGAGATCACTGAATATGGTGTTCACTGTTTTGAAGGGCGAGGTAGATCCATGCTCTTGTCATAATATAAGGTATTCGATATGACCTTTCTGAGTCTCTTTTAGAGCTCGAAACGACCATACTAGTGTCCTGTTAGTGATGACGAAGCTTTCGTGAGCTTCCTCCTATCTGCCTAGATAGATTTGCTTCATTCTCGATAGATGGAGCAATTCTGTAGTATGAGCTTGAAGCCTTATAGGTCCCTCTCTGTGCCTGGAGATGATGGCGGGCTTCTGGGGAGGTTGAGAGGTAATTTCAACCTCGGGGACCCTGGGTCATCCTATATTGGTATTGCCCTGGGTTCTTATTTCAAAGTAAGGAGCTCGATCTGACCATATCGAGCTGCACCCAGGGCGATCCCAGGGCGTAACGACCTTTCCTCTCTTCAGTGGGGTCGCCTAATAGCTCGACCCCGGGAACCGCGGTACCATGCTAAGTAATCTTGGATTTGGACCCTAGCTGGGAGAGTGGAAAATTTTCCCTTAGTCCCTAGCCAAATTTGGCTATTAACAATAATCAATTGTCTTTTATCTAGATAAGGAACACTTTAATATCTCAATCACTCATGTTCTATTTAGTCTATTAGTTAAAATGTCGAAATAAAAAAACTATTGTAGAAATTTAAATTCATAAACGTATAAAGATTAGATGCAATGTTAAATCTAACATTTATAATAAAAATAAGAAAGGGGTACACATTGAAAGAAAGTATCACCTTTTAAGGGAAATTGTGCATAGGGGAGACGTGACGATAACAAAGATCGAGTTAGCTGAAAATCTAGCAGATCCCTTCACATAGGCTCTTACACAAGTTTTTTAATGGGCACCTGAAGAATATGTGGATAAGAGATATGACACATTTTCAATATAGCTAGTGGGAGATTGTTTCAATCATGCTTGATAACAAGAGTGTAATAATGTATTTGACAATCTTTTCATATTATTAAAGTGATTTCTAGTTTAAAAAATCTTATAGCATTTATAGTTTAATTATTATAATTGTCAAAAATAAATAATCATAAGGTCAAAAAACTGAGAAAAGAAGAATTGTTCATACATCTAGATATGTATGAGGTAGACACAATTCTTTAGTTAGTCTTGAAAAGTATTCACAACTTAAGATAAAGGTTGGTGCCTTTATCTTGTCAAAGTTGTAGATTCTTTGGCTAGCATTTGAGTGGGATCAAATATGTTATGATGAGTCCAAAATCATCAAAGTGTGGTGTCTTAAGGCAAAAGAATCTAGTGCACTGGCTGCATTGAATAGGATCACAGTGAAATACTTTATCCAGAACCGTCAATGGATAATTTTTTTTATATGAATACAATCAGAGAGTCAATCTCAATCCTGAGATAAATGATGGACGTATGGTTGCGAGTGTTTTCATTTGAGCAATCAATGAGTACGATTATATAACATAGTTTGTCCTCGATAGTTTGATGGTATTCATTTGTTAATCGATAGAGGACTTCATTTATAGATACGGACATCGTGACTCTATTTACTAAATAGGAGTAGAATATTGTCATATGAATGTTTTGAGGTATTTGATATTAAACCTTAACGTTAGCTTTTCAATAGTGTCTAGTGAAATATGGCTTCTGAACAAGTCAAAATATCCAAGTCCAAAATGTGGTAATATGAGTAAATATGGTAACTTGGAGAGCTATAGGCGGTCTATGAGCTCTTAGCAATTACTGATATTCTTCACGAGGATAAACTATCTCCATTAAGATTGTCTAGGGTATGAATGAGCAATATTAACTTATTCTATCTTTTTTTAAGAGTTCAATTTTAGTTCTTTAATGGAATGAACTAAAATTAATAGATCGGACCTAAGTGAATCATTTGTTGATTGTGATTAGGTTAAGTCTATGGGAGCTTAAATTTTGATAGCTCCAAGATCCCAAATTCATACGAACTTGTATGGATTACTTGATATATTTTACCAAACCAATTTATGGGTCCATTTAGAATAGTATTAAGGAATGTGGACTTGTTTCTTTTAGTAAAATTTGGTCTAATTCACATGTGGACCTTTTATTAAAGTAGAAAAAACAACATTTGACCCATATTTATATAGCTTGGGCGGCAAGGGACTACATAATAGGCTTATATATTGTTTTTTATTTTATTATTTAATAAAATGGAAAATAATTTATTTATTTATTAATTAATTGTTTAATTAAAAGTTAAAATCTTTTTCATAGTAGGAGATGGTCTCCTAGAGTCACATTATTGTTGGTAATATGATCAGTAACAAATACTATATTTGATAAGTAGATAAATAACATGAATTTATTTATCGAGTCAAATTAGGATGTCTTTGATTTCTATTAAAACTCTAGTTAACAATTGGTCAAATTAGGAAGTTTTAATATAGTCACAATATAATTATATTCAATAATTGGTTATTGAATAAATACACCATTTAAGTTGGATTATGAGTCTTGGTGTGGAAAATAAATATTTCTTTGAAAAGGATTGTTTGTTACCAAGTAAATTCACCTAGAAATAGGATTCTTGCTCACCAGGTAAATCCTCCTTAGGAGGGGATTTGAGAAACCTATATATACCTCTAAGTTAAATTCACATAATTTTACAAGAAAAATTTCACATAATTTTACTACACAAAATTCACAAATTCACATAAAGTATTTCATTGTGATTCAAATCAATACACCCAGTGCACTCAATTCTTTTGCCCAAAGATACCACACTTTGATGATGTTAGATTCATCATAACACATTTGATCTCACTTAAATGCTAGCAAAATAATCTACAACTTTGACAAAATAAAGGCGCCCAATCTTTATCTTAAGTTGTAATTATTATTCAAGACTAACTAAAAAATTGTGTCTACCTCATACATATCTAGATATATGAACAATTCTTCTTTTCTCATAGTCTTTTGACCTTTTGATTATTTACTTTTGACAATTATAATAATTAAATTGTAAATGCTATAAGATTCGTTAAACTAGAAATCACTTTATTAATATGAAATGATTGTCAAATACATTATTATACTCTTGCGATCGAGTATAATCCCAACAATCTCCCACTTGCTCTATAGCAAATGTGTCATATCTTTCATCCTCATGTTCTTTAGATGGCCATCAAAACTCTTTTATGGAAGAGCCTTTGTAAAGGGATCCGCTAGATTATCTGCTGACACGATCTTGGTAATCGTCACGTCACCCCTATGTACAATTTCCCTCAGAAGATAATACTTTCTTTCAACGTGTTTCCCTCTCTTATGACTTCTTGGTTCTCTCGAATTAGCCACTGCTCCACTATTGTCATAATAAATAGTGATCTCCTTATTCGCATCAGGAACCACTTCCAAGTCAATCTAGAATTGGCGGAGCCAGACAGCCTCTTTAGCAGCCTCGTATGCGGTAACATACTCGGCTTCCATGGTGGAATCGGCAATACAAGATTGCTTGATACTCCTCCATATGACTGCCTCTCCTCCAATAGTAAACACAGATCCTGATGTTGATCTTCTAGAGTCAGAATCTGACTGAAAATCAGAATTGGTATACCCAACGGGAATTAAATCCCCTCTAGAGTATATAAGGATATAATTTCTCGTTCTCCTAAGATACTTGAAAATATGCTTGACAGCCGTCTAGTGATGAGGACAAGGTTTCGTGAAACCTGCTAACTATGCCCATAGCAAAAAAAATATTTGGTATAGTACATAGCATTGTATATATGAGACTTCCAACTGCTGATGCATATGGAACCCTACTCATGTATTGCTCTTCATGCTTATTATTAGGAACTTGCTCCTTAGAAAGTTTGATTCCATGTCTGAAAGATAACATACCTTTATTGGAATCTTGCATGCAAAACCTAGACATGATTTTATCTATGTATGAAGCTTAGGATAATGCAATCGTTCTATTCATTCTTTCTCTTATGACTTGGGTACCAAGAATATAACTTGCTTCTCCTAATTCCTTCATATCAAATTGTTTTTTAATCATTCTTTTATTGATGTCAATACACCTACATTGTTTATGATGAGTAGTATATCATCAATGTAATGAACTAGGAAAACCAACTTGTCACCTTTAATTCTTTTGTATACACAAGGGTCATCAAGGTTTTGAATAAATCCAAAACTTATCATAGCCTGATCGAACCTTATGTTCCAGGATCTGGATGCTTACTTCAATCCATATATGGATCTTTGCAACTTGCATACCCTTTCCTCTTGCCATTTTTCAATGAATCCTTCTAGTTGCATCATGTAGATGCTTTCATCAAGACTTCCATTAAGGAAAATTGTCTTGACGTCCATTTTCCAAATCTCTAGGTCTAAAGATGCCGCAATGGATAAGAGTATCCTAATGGATTTAGGCATGGCCATATGAGAGAAGGTTTCTTCATAATCGATACCTTCCTTCTATGTATAACCTTTAGCTACCAATCTAGCTTTAAAGGTTTCCACCTTTCCATCCATTCCTCTTTTTCTCTTGTATACCTACTTGCAGCCGATGGGTTTTATCCCTTTAGGCAAGTCTACAAAAGACCAGACTTTGTTTTTGAACATAGATTCAATTTCAGATTACATTGCCTTTTGCCCATGGCGACAATCAACATCTTCTATTGCTTCCTTGTACGTTTAAGGATCATCGTCGTCTGAGAGATTCTCTACAAATTCTCCCAGACTGATGTATCTCTCGGGTTGTCTACTAACCCTCCCACTACGACGAGGTATGGTAGATTGTTGATCTTGTATTGGCACGGAACTAATAATTGGGCTTTGTTGTGAAACCTCTTGTGGGATTGTATCTCTAGAAATCTCATTCAGGACAATTCTACTTTTAGACACAAAATTATTCATATAGTCCTTTTTAAGAAATTTAGCATTTGTCGAAACAAATACTTTAGATCTTAAGGACTATAAAAATAATATCCTTTAGTTCCTTTTGGATACCTTACAAATATGCATGTTTCTGAACGGGACTCCATCTTTTGTCTTTCCTTTTAATTCGTGCGCAGGATATCCAAATATCCTTAAGTATTGCAAACTAGGCTTTCGCCCTGTCCAAAACTCATGGGGTGTTTTAGGAACTAACTTAGATGGTACATCATTTAGAATATACATGGCAGTTTGTAAAGCATATCCCCAAAAAGAATTAGGAAGCGTTGAATAACTCAACATTGACCTAACCATGTCCAAAGTAGTTCTATTTCTCCTTTCTTCCACCCAATTTTGTAGAGGTGTGCCTGGTGCAGAAAACTGAGAAATTATCTCATTATCAATAAGATATACTGAAACTCACCAGATAGATATTCTCCACCACGATCAGACCTCAAGATATTTATGCGTTTCTCAAGTTGATTTTCAACTTCTGCTTTAAATGCTTTGAACATGTCAAAAGCATCCGACCTATGTCTAATGAGATACACATAGCCAAATCTTGAGTGATCATCCGTGAAAGTAATGAAGTACTCATATCCACCTCTAGCTTGAATGCTCATAGGTCCACACAATTCAGTGTGTATCAATCCACACATTCGATCGCTCTTGTGCCTTTGGTCGTAAACGACCTTTTGGTCATTTTATTTTCCAAACAAGATTTACAAGTTGGTAGATCATCAACCTTTAAGTCACTTAGAGGTCCGTCACTAACCAATCTTTTAATCCTAGTTAGGTTAATATGACTTATGCGCAAATGCCAAAGTTAGGTTTCATCTTTTGATAATTTTACTCTTTTATGATTAGGTTCTGTTGATTCTGTGTGTAACAAGTGAGAGATATTTCCATGCAAATAGAATAAACCAATTTCCAATGTACTTTTGCAAATAATTTTGTCATTCTTACTAATAATAAAAGCTTTACTAAAAGTAATCGAATAACCAAATTTATTTAAACAAGAAATTGAAATTAAATTCCTCTTGAATTGAGGTACATAATAAACGTCTATTAAATCTAAATGCCTATAAGAATATAAACTAATTCTAATATCTCCCACTGAACTAGCAGACACCAACGCTCCATTGCCTAAACGCAACATGAATTCGTTCTTACTAAGCCTTCTCCTTTCCTTGAACCCCTGTAAGGAAAAACAAACATGATTAGTAGCTCCGGAGTCTATGATCTAAGAATCCATAGAATCCGTCAAAAACATGTTTCAAGATAATTAATATTACCTTCTTCCTTCTTGTCTTCAGACCTTGGGCAATTTCTTTTCCAATGTCCCTTTTCACCACAAAAGAAGCACTTCCCTTTGATCTTGGTTACTTTCTTTGTCTCGTTCTTAGTAGGTCCTAGTTGTTTTTTCTTCTGTTTTGTCTTGACCTTCTTACCGGTCTTAACAGTGGCAAGTTTACCTACGGTATGAATCTCTTTACCCTTGCCTTTCACAAGGATTTTTTCGGCGCTTTAAACATCTTGGATCAAGCCTTGCAAGGTGTATTCCTTATTATTCAAGGTATAGTCCAACTTGAATTGATCAAACGAATGCGACAGTGAGTTGACATTCATGTCAATTTTCGTCTCACCATCTATCTTAACACCATTCAGTTCAACAATTTTGAGATGTGTTATGACTTTCATCATGTGATCTTTCATAGCCTTTCCAGGTTTAATCCAAAGATTCATAAAAGCAGTCACTGCCTCTCTCTTAGTCGTCCTAGACCTCATATCAAACATCTTCTCTAGAAACATCATTATATCGACAGTAGTCTCCATTCTTTCATGTTGTTGTTGCAACAAGTCGGAGATGGTGGCCATAATGTAACATTTAGCCATCTCATCAGAAAACTCCCACAGCTGATACTCATCTCTTTGCTCCTAAGTAGATTCATTAGTAGGAGTAGGTAGTTTAGGAGTGCACAGAATGAACTTATGCTTTTCAGATTGCCACAAAAGCCCAATTTTTCTTTTCCATGTGACACAATTATCACCAGTTAAAGCATTATCTTTTAGGATGTTGATTTGGGATGGGGTCATGATTTCTAAAAATTATATAAGTAAATAATTATGATAAACCACTTTCGAATATTTAACTTGAATTAAATAAAATAATTCAATCGTACAAATTCAACGGTGATCCAACACCCATAAATATTATGCCTCATTTGGGAGTTCGCAACATTCACTAGTTGGACTAGGTCCCACCTAATTGTTAACAAAACAACCAACGTTTTCAATTGTAGCCTTGTGATTTAAATAACAAGAACTCTTGGGAGGATATTAATAAAATTACATTGAGTGTGTTACCATGTTATCGACCTTCAATATAATCGCTCACGAATATCCCTCCTTTGGGAGTAGATATCGTTTGGGCTAATTGTCTAGTCTATCCTTGAAAGGAAGTATCTTGCTAAATTCCATTCATGAATACCTCTTGGGAGGTTATTACATGAAACATAAAACTCAACTAAACATGGAGGCCGTAGGTGTTCCAATGGAACACCTTCTCCCACTTAATTATTTAAGGCGTGTGATCGAATTCCAAAGAATGATTTACCAAGTTATCTAGATGCCAATTTAGATACCTAAACCATTCTATGCATGTTCATACCAAAAGAGATATATGAGTGGCACTCCTATTCTATATGACATGTTATCAAACAATGACAAACATTGCAATATTTATATAAAAAAAAAATAGCTACAACTTTGGTTCATCCTAGAAAAACAAGTAAATTACATTTCTTGGAATATAAAAAACTCCTTTCTTGGCAAACAAGCCCTTACGCGGCCTTCGTCGTTTGGACTCCCTCGACTGCCTTCCAAGGGCATGCGCACCATTGGCTCCCTCCCATGGGCGTGCGCAATCCACAACCCCATAAAGGGCTGCCATGCACAGCCCATGGGTTCCATAGGGCTGCCGTACGCAGCCCATGCCACAACAAACTTGGCCGCGTGCTCTTCGCACACACGTTTGTTGCTACGGCTCGCACGGTCCCAAACTTGTTCCGGTTGCTTCCAATTCTTCAAACCTTGGAGTCTTCGATACTTGAATGTATTACAGAAGAATTTAAATAATTAAATACTGCAGTTTTTTTTATTACAACAACAAAATAAAAAAAAACTTAGCAACTACCAAGAAGGAAATTATGGCAATAATAGACTACCCTTCTTGTTACAATCCCAAAACAAAATACATTGATATTCTTGGACCAAAATTGAGCAATAACAATCCACATATAAAACATATATATATATATATATATATATATCCATACATTCCAATGTAAATATATATGTGAATACCTAGAGTGTTATCTCTTTCTAAAACATGCATATATACAATAAAAAAAAGTTTCACGTACACATAAATCAATCAATCAAGAGTACAACCAGGCTCTGATACCAATTGAAGGGAAAAATCCATGCAACGGAAGAGTGAGAAAATTAAAAATTAGGTTTGCGTATAAATAAATTTTTTCCTTTTTATAATAAGAACCTTAACCCTCGATTAATTGACGTATATAAAAGTAGCGTACCTTTTTCTTGTGACGATTGAACAAGCGCTGAATTGATTCTGTAAGATCTTCCAGTCCAATTACATACGTGAATCACCTAGGAGTGCGGGCTCCCTTGCTTTTAATCGTATGCCTGAGGATGGAAGCAAACAAAATCTTCTTCTTTGTTAGTTACAATAATCCTCCAAGAAGAAAAACAAAGAACGTTAGGTCACTTGTGAACCTTTCTTCAATGTTGTACACAAAACCTTTTGATGTAAAGGCTAATAGTGTACTATCGAAAACTAAATGTTCTTTCTTCCTTTTCTTCTTTGCCGAATCTCACACTATTTCTTAGAGTTGATCGAATTTTGTCTAGAATAAAATCAGATTTTTCTCATTCAAAATTTCTATGGTAGCCGAAATCTTCTCTCTAAAAGACTAGGGCTGGCCAAAATTAATTATATTAAATCACCTAGGGCTGGCCGAATTTCCAAACATATATAGATATATATATATATATATAGGATCATAAATCCTCTCCTAGGAAGAATTTACATGGTTGGCAAGAATCCTTTCCTTAGGTGGATTTATTTGGTAGTTAAGAATACTTTTCAAAGAAGAATTCTATCCTTAGGTAGATTTACTTGGTGACCAATAATCCTTTTCTAATAAGAATTATTTCCTACACCAAGACTCCTAATCCAATTCAATAGTGTATTTGTAACCATATTAAAGACTTTTTAATTTGATTAGATAAATAATTTCTTTTATTTATGTACTTATCAAATATAGTATTTTATATTAATTATACAACCAACAATAGTATAATTTTAGGAGACCATCTTTTACTAGGAAAAAGATTTTGAATTTTAATTAAATAATTAATTAATCAACAAATTAATTAATTTCCATTTAATTAAACAATCAAATAAAAAATAATCTATTTAGGCTTTTATACATTAGCCTTGCCGACTATAACAACATATAGGTATATATATTATTTTTCTTATTTTATTAAATCCATTGGATCTTAATAAAAAGTCACATGAGAACATAGCCTCAGTACAATTCTAGATGGACCCCTAAATTGGTCAGGTAGAATATATCAGGTGATCCATGCAAGTTCGTGTGGATTGGGGAATTTTGTAGGGCTATCTAAATTTAAGCTGCAATTGACACAACCCAATCACAATCAACAAATGATTCACTTAGGTCCGATATATTAATTTTAGTTCATTCCACCAAAGAACTAAAATTGAACTCTTAAATAAAGATATAATAAGTTGATATTACTCATTCATACCCTAGACAACCTTATTCGAAAAAGTGTATCCTCGTGAAGAATATCAGTAATCGCCAAGAGCTCATAGACCGCCTATATCTCTCCAAGTTACCACATTTACTAATATGACCACATTTTGAACTTGGATATTTTGACTTGTCCAGAAGCCATGCTTCAATAGACACTATTGAAAACTTAATGTTAAGATTTAATATCCAATACTTCAAAACATCCATATTATGATATTCTACTTTCATTTAATAAATAGAGCCACGATATCCATATGAATGAAGTCCTCTATCGATTAACAAATGAATAACACCAAACTATCAAGGATAGACTATGCTGTATAATCGTACTCATTGATAGCTCAAATGATAACTCTTGCAACCATAAGTCCATCATTTATCTCAGGATTGAGATAGACTCTTCGATTGTCTTCAAATGAAAACTTTAATCCATTGCCAGTTCTAGATAAAGTATTTTATTGTGATCCAATTCAATGCACCCAGTGGACTAGATTCTTTTGTCCAAAGACACCACATTATTATGATTTTAAACTTTTCATAACACATTTGATCCCACTCAAATGCTAGCAAAATAATCTACAACTTTGACAAAAAAGGCGCCCAATCTTTATCTTAAGTTGTGAATATTATTGAAGACAAACTAAAGAATTGTGTCTACCTCATACAAATCTAGATGTATGAACAATTCTTCTTTTCACATAGTCTTTTGACCTTATGATTATTTACTTTTGACAATTATAATAATTAAATTATAAATGCTATAAGATTTGTTAAACTAGAAATCACTTTATTAATATGAAATGATTGTCAAATCATTTCTTATACTCTTGCTATCGAGTATAATCCCAACAATAACAAAATCCAACGTTGTTGACTTTCTCATCCATCGGGAAATCGACGTCAATAATTAACACTAGAAGGAGGGCGTGAACCTTCGACTTTTTAAAAGCAATGGCTGGTAGTGGAAGCAGAGACAATTCCAGGGACATCTAGAAGTCTCCAGATAATTGTCACATAGGTGGGACCACTCAGAATCCCACCATAACAATCGGGAACCAACCGATATCCTTGGCAGATATCCAGCAAGTCCCTCTTACCAGCGAGGATATAGCACGTCGTTTCCGTGATGCACTGCAACAGTTATTAATAGATACTGTACGGGAATGAATATATCTATTGGTCACGGGAGAGGCACACCTGCCAAATCCTCTATCCCCTTATAGGCTCCGATCATTTATAGTTGGGCCGGAACCAGATGCATCAAAAGCTGTTACGAACTCAGATCCAATCAATCAGACTGGGGGTACAACTCGTAACCAGGACAAGGGTCCTAAAATGTCTGCAGAAGAACAGCCATGCCAAAGGCGAAGCCACGGTCAGACGGCCCATGTTAGGCATCATAAATATGACCGGCGTAGAGATCGGTCACCGTCATCAGAGAATAGTGATCGGCATCATCGTAAACGTTGTCATGAAACCATACACCTGTAAGGGCTAGCCCATACGACTCAGGGACAGAATGAAGAGGAGCTTGAAATAGGTATAACAATCACTCAACAGCTTAACCATCACGGAGAGCCGGTGGGCGACAAAGATGTCATGATTCAGAACCTGACCCGAGAAGTTGAGAACAACAAGCATCAAATAGACGCGTTGGTTAGGCGATACGGATATAACGAGCTGTCTGATGATGATTCTGATAGCCCTTTTACTAGAAACATCCTACGAACACCGTTCTCGGAGAGATTTAGGATGCCACATGTGGAGCAGTTTAAAAAGGATACAGTGATCCCATTTTAGGATGCCACATGTTGTCAGACGATATATGAGCGCCATGTCCTAGTATGCCCACAGTAATCCCTTGCTGTGTCTTAACTTCCTACAAACCCTCGGGGATACTAGTTCAAGATGGTTCGGGAGATTGCCTTCTACGAGTATTGGGAGTTTTAGCAAGTTGAGCAAAAGCTTCTCAAGATAATTTCTAGGAAATGTGCACAGGAAACAATCGGTGGCTTACCTTTCTTAACTGAAGCAAGAGAGAGATGAGTCGTTAAAGAAGTACCTAGAAAGATTCGGCCAGGTGGTCTCAGAAATTGACAGTGAAAATGACGAAGCAATAATCGCTGCATTCGTAAATATCTTGCAAAATGGACGACTATCTTTTGACCTAAAAAGGGCTTGTCTAACTATATACGCAGATATGATGGATATGGCAGGTGGATATGATTTGGCCGAAGAAGAAGAGTTGGCAACAAGAGGTAGTTACATGCATGGAGGAAGACCCGAACAAAAGGATACCGAGTCAAAGTCATAAAACCATAAAGGGAAACAAAAAGGAAATGGCAAAAAAAGGAGCAAATACAGGGGAGATGGGCGTAATACTGACCAAACGAGGGAATAATTTCAAGGAAAATATACGAACTACACACCTCTTCGGAAAAGACAGGAAGATATCCTAGCAATACTAGAAGAAAAGAATCTAGTGAAGGAGCCACATCGGTAATCCCAATTTGCTCGGCGAGACATAACGAAATATTACAGCTTCCATAAGAAATTCGGATACGAGACTTCTAAATGTTACTAGCTCAGAGACTATATAGAAATCCTCATTCGGGAAGGACATCAGCAAGATATAATCCTAAAGAAAGATGAGAAGTCAGAAATTCAGAAAGAAACCAAAACGGGAGATCATAATTCTAGTCAAAATAAAAGGGTCAGCCCTGAAGCGAATGAAGTGATACAGACCATCTTCGGAGGACCATTAATTGGGATAAGTAACTGAGAGCGAACTCAGGAAATCTGAGAAGCGTGGTGATGAGACAAATTTTTACGTTAACTCCATCGAGCCCGATCCAAAGAGAATAAAGAAAGGATGGGACCCAATATTATTCACTGAAGCTGATTCACATGGGGTCGACGTCCGACCAAACGATGCTCTCGTTTTGAGTGCCCAAATCGGCCATAGAGAATTTTAGTGGACAATGGTAGCTCGGTAGACATCCTCAATGTGGCCATTTATGGCCAGCTCAGATTGGATCGAAATGATTTGCAACCTTTCCATACCGCACTCAGAGGATTCAAGGGAGTCAAGTTTAGGTCTCTCATAACAGTGAAGCTACCCGTGAAGATCGGAGTAGCTCCTTACCAGAAAGCAGTGTCGTGGTCGACCTGGATAACTAGCCTTATAATGTGTTACTAGGTCGACCTTTCTGAACAAAACAAAGGTAGTAACGGCTACCTATGCTCTGATGATCAAGTTCCCAACTGAATGGGGGTAGGAATAATCAAGGGGTCGCAGAAGATGGCCAAAAGAGCTAATCTCTCGGTTTACAAAGATAGAGATAATAGTGAACACCAAGTATGCAGCTTAACACAACCATATCAGATCATGCAAGAAGAATCACTGTCGTTCGAGTTCGATCTAAGGGAAGAACCGGAGACATCAAATAGTGAACCCATAGAAAAGGTGGTCTTAAAGGAAGATGAACCAGATAAGAAGGTCAAAATTGGGGACAACTTAAAAGGAAAGGTCAAACAGGATCTTATTAATTTACTTAGAGAATATAAAGATGTATTCGCCTAGAGTTATGAAGACATAATGGGGATAGATGCCCGAGTAATATCACATAATTTAGCGGTGAATCCAAACGTGAAACCAGTAATACAAAAGAAAAGATCTTTCAACCTCGAGAGAAGTCTGGTAATTAAGCAGGAGGTGGAGAAGCTATTCGTTATGTGATCGATCAGAGAAATCAACTACCCTCAGTGGGTTGCAAATGTGGTCTTAGTCCAAAAGAAGAACATTCAATGGAGAATGTGCGTGGACTTCACGGATCTGAGCAAAGCCTGCCAAAAAGACATTTTTCCACTCCCAAGGATAGACCAACTAGTCGATGCTATATCAGGTCATGAATTACTAAGTTTTATGGATGCTTTTTCGCGATACAATCAAATCCAGATGAATAAAGCTGGTGAAGAAAAAATGGCATTCACGACCGATCAGGGCCTATACTGTTATAAAGTAATGTTTTTTGTTCTAAAAAATGATGGAGCAACATATCAAAAATTGGTCAACAGGATCTTCACTCGTCAAATATGAATAAACATTGAAGTTTCCAAAGATGACATGTTAACCAAAAGTATCTCGGTAGACAAGCATGCTTCGGACCTGCGTGAAACATTCGATGTCCTTAGAAGGTATCAGATGAAGCTAAATCCGAACAAGTGCCTATTTGAGGTTCCAAGTTCACCAGAGGGGGATTGAAGTGAATCTTGAGAAGATCCAAGCCCTTCAAAAAATGACTTCACCAAGGACGCTAAAAGAGGTACAACAACTAACATGATGCTTAGCTTCCTTAGGGAGATTTATCTCGAAAGCCACCGATAGATGTGCTCCTTTTTCAAAGTGATCAAAAGGGGAAGTGGCTTGAATGGAATGAGGAATGTGAACGGGCATTCCTAAAGATCAAAGAATACTTAGACCAGGCTCCCATCCTCTCAAAACCTAAAATGGGAGAAATACTTAACCTATACTTGTCCCTTAGAGAGTTAACAGTAAGCTCGGTTCTAGTCAAGACAAAAGACAGGATACAGAGGCCAGTATACTATACCAGCAAGGCTCTTCTTCCAGCTGAAACAAGGTATTCACAAGAAGAAAAAATAGCTCTAGGATTGATTTCGGCAGAAAGAAAGCTGAGGCCATACTTTCAGGTAAATACGATCCAGGTTTTCACTGACTGCCAGTTTAAGGAAATTCTACGGAAGCCAGACATGTTAGGGAGTTTAATTAAATGGGCAATCGAACTCAGTTTATTTGATATTCAATACATGCCCAGGACATCACTTAAAGGCCAAACAGTGGCAGATTTCGTAGCAAAATTCACATAACTAAATCTAGAAGCAAAAAGAATGCTATGCAAGAATTTCTCATGGAGACTATATGTCGATAGTGCCTCGAACACTCATGGCAGTGAGGCACGGATCGTAGTATGCACTCAAGATGGAGATGATATTAAATGTGCCATGAGATTCGATTTCAAAGCAACAAACATCCAGGCTGAATATGAGGCATTGGTAGCAGGGCATAAAGTTTGTATAGCTCTCGGAGCAGGTGAGGTTGAGATATTTAGTGATTCATAGGTAGTTGTCAACCAAGTCTTAGACGAGTATCAAGCCAGATATTAAGGTATGATGGCTTATTTAGGAATAGCAAAACAACTCCTCTAAAAATTATAAGAATATCAAATTGTCCAGATCCGTATAGCAGAGAATGAAAAGGTAGACGCTTTGTCTAAACTAGCATCAACAACAACCACAATCAGGCCAAAAAAATATTTTGGTTCCACATCTTCTCAGACCACGTATAGTTGAACTTCAAAACATTGAAATCTTAGAAATCCTAACACCACTGTCGGGCTTGGATTTAATGGGTCTAATACCAGCAAGGACAGGGGGTGGAGCGAAGCACACAATTGTAGCCGTTGATTATTTCACGAAGTGGGTAAAAGCTGAAGCATTAGTACATATCACATAAGCAAATACCACTAACTTTGTGAAGAAAAATTTACTCTACAGATTTAGAGTCCCAAACACTATTATCACTGACAACAACACCCAATTCGATAATCAAAAGTTCAGGCAGCTGTACAACGAGTATAAAATTGCTAATTATTATACCACACCTGCCCTCCCTCGACAAGCTGAAGAAGTAAACACAATCATCAAGCATACGCTTAATGCGAAGCTAGATGCTAAAAAGGGCAGTTGAGTCGAAAAACTTCCTGAAGTATTATGGGCTTATCGAACAATAGTAAGGACTTCTACGGGGAGAAACTCCGTTTTCCTTGGCATTCAGAACAGTAGTTGTCATCCCGGTAGAAACATCGTATAAGTCGCCCAGAGTCAGGCTATATGATAAAGATCAAAATGTCGCTATGCTGTTACAAAACTTAGATGAGCTGGAAGAGAAAATGGAGAAATCCCGAGTACAAAATGCTACATATCAGTAAAGAGTCGCCCGACACTATAACTCTCATGTTCGGATTAGGAAGTTCCAGTTAAGAGCCCTGGTGCTAAGAAAGGTATCGCTGAACACGAAGACCAAAGTTGCGGGCTCATTGGTCGACAAATGGGAAGACCCATACAAAATTGAAGGAATAACTGGTCATAGAGCATATTGGATAGCCTGACCAGATGGAGGGATTTTACCTCGACTATGCAACACTCAATATTTAAAGATTTTCTATCCTCGAAATTTGTTTTCATTTTTCTAGTCAATATATTTTTTGTTAGCAATTCTTTGGGATTTTTATATTGTTAGTTTTGCAGTTATGAATAAAAACCCGAAACGGGATTCCAGAAGTCTAAGCATATGATAATAAGAACATATGAAAAAGATGAGCATTATAATAAGAACATGCGAAAAGGATGACCATTTGATAATAAGAAAACATGAAAAAGATGACCGTGATAATAAGAACATGCGAAAAGGATGACCATATGATAATAAGAACATGAGAAAATTAATTGCATAATAAAATAAAATGCTCGTGGCCATTAATTTGGAAAAACCCCCGAATGGGCGGAGAAACTCGAAGGAGCATGTCGGCCGAGCAAGGTCAGTCGACCTTAACCAAAAGGCAAACCCGATACACCAGATTCTGGAAAAAGGTTCGGAGCACAGTCCAGAAAATCCCGGTGAGTTGTCCAGCTGTGCTGAGCAATTTAGAGCTTAACGATTCGGCAAACCCTTGTGTAGAAAAAACTAGGAGATGTCCTCAGTGACTTGCATAAAGACTCGAATGTATGACCATGGTGAGCCTCGATGTAACGTTTGGGTAGCAACCGATTATGAATCACAAGTACAAAACTACTTGTCTGTTTCAAGATGACTCGGTTAATATTAGTCAGTTTAATAAGATACTTGGCACTTAAAATTCCGTTCAGCCAGTTTAATAAGATACTTGGCACTAAAAATTACGTTAGCAACTTCATAAGATACTTGGCGTTTTAAAAACTGCTCGGGCAATGAAACTTCCTAGTTAATTAAGATACTCAGCGAAGTTACCCGGGCAAGAGTTAGCTAGTTAAAAAAGATAATTGGCATTTCAAATTAACGACAACAGTTGGCACAATATGGAACTTCATTGATCATATAATTTTTTTACAAATACATTTTTTACTAATCCTCCTAAGGTGGTGCTAAGGATTTGGAGCCCTTGCCAATGCTCGGATCAGGTACCATCTCATATTCATAGAGAAGACTCTTATTAGAAGGCCAGAAGATTGAGTTGACCGTGTCATCCATTCATCTGCTGTAATCTGTTCTAGGGATCGGTCAAATGTTAGGCTTCAACCCATCCATACCAGCCTCTCGGCTAGTGTATAAGGTCGAGAGAGAATGCTCCGATGGGATCTCCAAATGCATAGGATGAGGCACTTTACCTTGGCTATGACAATATGCTCTCTATTCCTTCATCTGAGTCTCAAGAGACTCCAAGGACCGGTCCACATGGTCTTTGATTGATAACTCCCAGTTGGCTCAAGCCTTGTCAGTCGCTCGATTCTTGACCTTTAAGAATTCACCAGTAGAGACCAACCCTCGTTGGAACTCCCTAAGGAGTAGTGTATCATAGGCTGGGGACCTCTTGAAACGATCAACCCCTTGAACTTTAAGTACCAGCCAGGATTCCTTTGAAGGAGATTCGACAGTCAGGTTCTAGCATTTAAGGTCTTCAATTTTTTGCTCGTAAGATGACTTTGCTTGATCGGCCTCTTGTTCAGCTTTGAGCATTGACTATTGGGTAGCAGAGAGTAGGTTTTGAAAGGGTACAACCTTCTCTTCAGCAGTAAAACCTTTCTCCTCAGGCTTCATCTGTTTGGCTAAACAACGATCGGTAAAATCTTAGGTAGAGTTCACCTCCCATTGGTAAGCCGCCTCAATCTAAGTACGGTTGTCCTCACTATCCTTTAATTGAGCTTTAAAACGCCTTATCTGATTAGCTTGACATTGTTGAGTCTGAACAAGCTCAGCAAACTCAGCAACCACCTGCAGGGAAATAAGTTAAAGATTTTAACAAAGGCATATTAAGGCGAAGTTAAGACCAAAGACTTACGTAAGTCGCACTATTAAAAAAGTTATGAAGATGCTCTGTAAGAGAACCACTCCTGAAGCAACTCCAATGGTCATCACCGATAAAAGCTCAACCCAACAATATAGTCCTCAGCATATCTTGGGGTTGGGGCATGAAGGGTTCACCGAGGACCCTACCCCTGCATCCTTAACCTCAGAGGGTAGAGAATCTCTGTTCAAACTTTTTAAGGGTTCCTCTCTCCCCAAAGGTGTATCTGTCTGAGCAATCGGGGAGCCCCTAGTATCGGTATCGTGGTCGCTTGATTTAACAAATGATACCATCCGAGAAATTTTTGAAAGTGGCCGAATGGGAGAATCAACTGACTTCCTCTTCTCATCTCGAGTACGACGGAAGCTGAGGTAAACTATAGGATCTTCTTGATCATTTATGTTATCTCGAAACGGCTCAAAATGATCAAGAAGATCAACCTGCTCATTAGGGGGTACCCTAACTCCTTCCTCATTCCTAACAGCAAACTGCTTGGTCGACACTTCGTTGACCAGGGAACTAGCTTCACCAGACATAACACCACTAGGATGCCCTCCCTGTCTGCCTCAATCCTCAGACACCCTCGGGGCACCATCAGTTCCAAAATGGCCACTTGGACCACTTGATTCCCCCATGGTCGACTAAATAACTTCTTCAGGATTATACTCAAGAACTTGCTCATCTTTCTCATTTGAATCCTCATCTGAATCATCATCAGGAGAAGTGATCCTTTCTTTATTTAAGAGAGAAGCTTCCCTACGACTCGCTTGAAAAATCAATTTCACCTGACGAGCCTGGACGTCGTAGACGATGTCCAAGTTATACACTAAATACAAACGAGTTAGAAAAGAAATAGCACAGAATTGAGTAAAATTAAAACGAGAAGATATTTTACATACAACGTCTACTATAATCCGAAATTTGAGGAAAGAAGCCGAAAGCGATCATTTACTTCTCATTGAAAAGATAAGACCTTCTTCTTTTCACAAAAGTGCGTGCGGCTGCTCGAGTAAGGTTAGTCAACTGACCTTTGTATGGTCTTGTCATCATATCTTTTTATAAAATGATTAAAAAAGACTTTTGAAAATTTCTGTATGAAACTAGACACCCATACCTTTCCAACGGTATAATATTCATAATATTTCATGACCGTTTGGATTGGTTTTGAAATCTCCAAAGTGACCACAAAAATAGAGCAACTCTGTTGTTGTCGGTTTCTGAACTTTGGTCACTTAAATGACCATAACTCTTTGTACAGACATTAAAATCATGTTTTGTAAATTTGAGTGGAAAGTAGATTCCATACCTTTCCAACGGTATAATATATTAAAGGTTTGGATGTTGTTTGTTCATGTTTAGGGTGCTCAAATCTTGAGCGTTTGTGTTGTCGTGGATGCGCCAGTCCACAAGCTGACCTCACCAGTGCCCTTGGACAGTAGGTGTGCACTGATGTCGCGCTTGTCGACCAGCGTAGCTCACCAGCGCACTAAGTTAATTTCGGGCATTTTTCAAAACGATGTAGTTTTGCTCTAGGGCTCATATATACATGTCATCTTCTTCCTCACTCATTTTTTAGAGCTTCCAAACCACTTTTTAGAGTGATAAAGTATTTTATTTGAGAGAGAAGCTCCAAGAGTTATTCTTTAACTCTCCAAACCCAAGCTTACCCTTCGCTTTCCCCGTAGACCTCTTCCTATTCTTATTATTTGAGGAACATGGTTCAGCAACATTTGTCTCACCGGTCTTTCCCTTGTTGTCCTTAGTCAAGGCCTCAAAGGTAGTAAACTCACTGAGCAACTGTGTCAGATTGAACCTTAACTTGTTCATCTCGTAGTTACTCTAAAACTGATCGAAACTCTTTGAAAGAGTCGTCAGTATGATGCTCACTTGACTGGGTTCGTCAATTGCCCCGCCATTGACTTCTGCCTTATTGAAGTAGAACATCATGCTCAGGACATGTTCCCGAACTGACCTACATTCCTTCATACCAGCGAGCATAGCGAAACAAACAACTTCGTGTCACTTTTTCTTGGAGGTCTACCCGAAAGTAGCTTGTAATGACTCCATGATATCGAACGCTGAAGTTATTACTTCGTGCTTTATGACAAGCACGTCTGTCATTGAAGCCAACAGATATGTTCAGGTCTTCTCATCAGTTAAGACTCATCGCTCGTATGCCTCACAAACAGTTCGTGTGGCATTGGCAGCAGGCGTTGGAGAACATTCCTCCGTAAGCACAAACTTGAGGTCTTTGGTGACCAATATTGCATTAATGTTAAGTTTCCACTTAGTGTAGTTATCACCAGTTAATTTGTCGTTTGAGAGAATTAGAAGTAATGCAGAAGACATTATTGCTGAAATAAATAAAACATTCATTCAATCATTTGTTTATTAACAAGTGCGAGTGCTTTGGCATAAATTTAAACATGATGCATGCACATGTTTAACAAACTAGAACTATTCTAAAACTAGTTACTATACCACGACAATCCAACATACCACAAAGAAGTGCCGCCTTAGGGTTGGTCAAGTCTTTGCATGTTGGACCGAGACATTCTCAATCAAATGATAATCTAGAATAACTCAATCCCGAAATACCCTCAGAAATCTTATCTATTAGGAAGTCAACCTTGGTATTGACCTTTGTGGAAACCCTTCTTAGGGAGGACGAAAGAAAAGCCGTAACGAGGCCCCACTCGGATCTCACGGTGTTGAACTAATGATGGAGACTGCTGGATATATATGTCATATATCCCTCTCCCACTCACTATTTTAAAATTAGGGTTTTCTATTAATCGTTAATGCACCTAGATACTACAGGATTAAACGACTAACTTTAATCAAGTTATCAGGCTCATTAACTAATTAGAAACAAATTCTAATTAACTAATAAATTATTAATGATTTTTAACAATTAAAAAATCTAATCTATTAGTGAATAATCTAAGCTTTTGTAAACTATTTACTAAGGTCCGATTATTATATTAGTGTTTACCGAATTTTAACTATTAAAACTCGAACACTTTATTCAGTTCATTTATTATTAGGTAATTAATCATATTAATCCTAATTACAATAAATGACCCTATTAATCTAACTTATTAAACTTTTTAATAACTAGATTAATATTAATGAGAATTAACAAGTTTTCTAACCATTTAAAAAACTAATCTCATTATTCATAGCCAATTATGTATATTGCCCATTTTAATCACCTTAAAAAATACAAAAAATATCAGGCTATGATGCATGTATGACATATCAAATATATTTGTGTAGGCACATCTAATCTAAATGACATACGTATGCATGGAATATAAAGCATACATGAATTGACCGAGTACTGTGGATTATTTAACCTAAAAAATTGGAATCTACAATTACAAACAAAAATCCCAAGGCATTCCTTGGTCTTCTAGTAACTTCAGATATCTTCCTGTCTCTTCAGGTCACTCCGATTCATCTCATGAATCCAAAACGGGAAATCTGCACGGAACGCATTAGGCAACACTTGCCAACAGAACGTGCGTGAACAGTACTGCGTCGCGCGCGTTTCCAGTTCTTCATTTACAGGTTACAATTTTTTTTATTTACAATACAATAATAGTAAAATAAAAATATAAAAAAATAAAAAAATTATACAACCCATAAACCCTAAATCCACAGTACCATAAAAATTTATGATCAACCATGTTTAAATTAAATAATTTAATTATAAACATTTATACAATCATAAAGATGGTTCCTACACATTCATAAATACAGGGGCATCGAAAACAATTTCCTGTTCCGAAAAATAAATTGGCTCTGATACCAATTGTTGGAACCACGTTCACCGGTCACGCAGCGGAACTAGGTTTTAAAATTTTTATACAGATCATATCTGTATCTGGGACCAGTGAACTTTGGATCATAATTATTTTTAGGAACTAATACATACAATATGTAAACACAGGAAATTGAAATCGATAAAATCAGTAGAACATACCAACGTTTGTAGGCTCCTTCACTTTACGTTATGCTTCTGTCTGAACCAATCTTACCAACGTTTGGAAGCTCCTGTCCGAACCACTTGATCTTCCTTCCTGTCCGAACCACTTGGTCTCAGGAACTTGAATGGAGGATGTAAAGAAATACTTGAAGAAACTCTTTCTTCTTGATTTGGTGTATTGATTTTACACACACATGAATTGCATCTCATGTAAAAATTATGTTTTTTTTTTTATTTTTTTTTTGCGTGTATATCAGATACACACCAAAAAAAAATTCTTAAAAAACAACTCACGTCTGCACTTTCATTTATATGCATATTGTTTTTTCTCATTTCACGTAACCACATATTAGCTTGCCAAATTGCAAATCACATAGCAATATATATATATATATATCTCCATCTCGCTGTGCGTGTGATTTTTGATAAAAAAAATTCAACGTTTTCTTTTATATATAAATCTTTATATATATATATATCACTGTTGCTTACCAATATATATATCTCGCCTTGCTTCACCATCTCTATATATCGCATTGCTTCACAAATATATATTATATATGTATTAAGTATTTGTATCCTATGTAAATTCTTCTTTTGACTATTATTTCATGTATACACCAATTTACATCTAATGCAATCTCTTGTGTTATTAATTGATATATCTTTTAATTATCCTTTTCAAATATATCTAATATACTAAAAGTGATAATAAGTATTTTAAATTTAAACTTAAATTCAAATACTTAGATAAATGATTTAATAAGATAAAAATAATCCTATTATTTTATCTTCACCTAAATCCATATATCAACTAACATCTTCCAATTAATAGTTAATTAATAATTCATAATTATCAATATAATTAAATAATCTAATTATTTAATTAATTTAACTATTAACATTCATTAATTTAATAATCTTATTATTCAATTAATTCCCGAATATATACTTGTCACTTTTGTAACACAATTAATTGGACAATCCAATTAATTAATCGTGACCCTTGTTACCTAAATCGATCGGGCTAGCAAGGGGACCTAATGGACCCACAGTATTTTGAGCTCCAATAATCCTTAGAATCATTAATTAAACTCTTTAATTAATATTCCTTGATTTTTAACTTCGGTGTTATTCCACTAAAAACCCGAAGCTGCACTCTCTCAACTGCAGATGCTTTTACACAGACCGATACAACTCGGTGTCCATTGATATAGCTATTACACATGGTGTGATCCTCCATAGTAGTTCATAATTATAGCTAAGTCATAATGTCCGTTATACCTCTCTAATTACATATATCCTTTAAGTACCGTTGATTCTATAATGAACAATAAATCCTATTTCCTTATGGAATTAGGAGAGCGCTCATATTGTCCAAGCCCCGAATCAACCCTTAAGGGAACTACCATCTACTTGTCACAAGAATGAGTGGATTCCACTATTGTGTACAAACCTTCTCAGCCACAAGCCAACCTGTAATCCCAACATACGGAGTATATTGATCAGGAAATGCATCTGACCTCACCTATGGTATATCAAAGACCACGATCTAACCTAAAGGAGTCGATAAGACACTCAGGATTAAGATCACCCAAATATAGCCATCTTTAGTTGATATATATGAATCTCATTGGTAAACGGATCTTGATTAGAGATTCATATTGATAATGACCCAGACCTGTATGATCACATCATACAAGGTGCCTCCATTCCCATATCTCATATGAATGATTTAGGATAGTATCATCGTACGTTACGGAATGGACCGCAACTATAGATTAACCACAAATAAAGTATCCAGCTTTATTTGCTATCTATAGGCTCTTTAGATTGCACGACTCTTACTGTATCCATTTGTATATGACACTTATATACACAGTTTGAGATTACATCCGACAATCTTAGATGTAATGCACAAATTATATAATAAACAACATAACAAGAATGAATTGAACTTTTCCTTTTATTTTTTTAATAAATCCATTTATAAATTACATATTTAGAGCATAAACCCCAACAATAGACTTAATAGTTTCATTACTATGATATGTATACCTAGGTTTTAGCTTTTATTGCAAATTAAATAAATGATTTTGTGTTTAATAGCTTTTAAGACATGCTTGTGGTGTTGGTTGCTGGTTGAGATCATTGATTAGTAATAGCTAGAAATTTGGACTGTTTTACCCTTCTAGTTAATTCTTTTTGCCTTTGCATTTAGAACATTGATATCTAGGATTTGCTTTTATTGCCATTATTAATCCTTGATAAACATGAATGTGTTATCCTAGCATTTTTTATCATAGAATATTCTTGCATATTCACTTAGGTTGCTATTATCTCTTCATTCTTGATTAAGCTTGTGGCTAAGTGGTTAGTGCACAAGTTTGATGATCCAAAATCACTATAAAAGACCCGTTGGGTAGAGTGAATGGGTTAGTAACCGTGTAAGGTGTGATGGGAGGTCAACCTGGGTTGTAAACTTTCATTCAATAGTGGATTTTGAGGATCGAGTGTGGCACACTTAACAACTTATGGTTTTTTCCCATTTGGATTCCATGTATAAATTGCGTGTTGTTATTGTTTTATGCTTGTTTGTTTTTACACGTATGCTTGGTAGAAGGGGGTAGACTTTCTTATATTGATTAATTTACAAAATTAGTAATCAACCGAATTTAAAACCTATTCATCCCGCTCTAGGTTTATAGACATACACTTTTAAGGGAATTTCAAGTTCTTCGGCTATATCTCTGACCTCTAAACTCCAATTTTGAATCCATTTTTGGATTATGAACTGGGACTCTCTTATGTACAAAAGACATTAAGAAAACTTTTTCAAAAAAATATGAAATTCAACCTTGAAAATCAATGACGAAAACCATGTACGATAAAATCACGGAAAATTTGTTAACTTACTAATTTGAACTCGAAACATAATGACTGGGTAACCAAAATGACCAGAACTCAATAAGGAATATCATAAGCCCAAATTCAAGATCAATATTATACAAGTACAATAAAATTAATACAAGTATGCTATCACCTAGAAATAGTCTAGAACATGCAATATCTCAAATATTGTCATTTTTTAGAACTAATACATAAGCATACAAGAATGCGTGTGTATGTTTCATACCAAATGTGCACAACAATGTAGGGATACAAATGTATGATATGTGTGTATATGCCTAAAATGCCTTACAAGAGGAAGGAGAATCTCGATACCTTTGCATCAAAGTAGACACATTTCCTCTTGAAGACGAACTTTGCATGAGAAGTCTCTTTCCACCTTTGAAGTTCAAATAACCCTGGAATCATCTAAGCAACTAAAAATTATAAAGAAAGAGAGTTTTGTAATGGAATCAAGTCTATACAAATCTAAAATCTGACAAGGACCTTGTGTCCGTTCAATAAATGAGGATGTATCATCCAATTTAGTCTTGTCTCTCTTCTTAATGGTTGAACAAGGCAATAACTAATATGGATTTCATATCCATTCAATCAATAAAGATTTTATATCCATGTCTTGGTTTACCGTTAAAGATTGAAAAAATTGCTTGAGTGTGTGTTAAGAGTTTCTAAAAAGCTATATCTTGTTTCTTAATGACAAAAAGGTACAAATTGGTTTGACTTATTTTGGAAAATTCTTTTGATATTTGCTTTCCCAAATACCATTATTTTGAAAGTTGATGTTGCATGTGTTCCATTCAAATAAATATTCTCACACATCTTTCTAAAATAAAACTTCATTGTTTCTCTCTTACTTAATTAAATTGCTTAAAGTTGTTGTTTACGATTATGCATTTATCTTACAAATATCACTCTTTGCTAAGTGATACGGGGAATACTCATTTGCCTATCTCGTGACAAAAAGAGGTAGTAGTGTGGATTTAGGGGGAGTTGAGTTGCATCTTAAGAGAGTTGCAAATGAGGGGGTTTGACTTGTTGAGGGGAAGTAACCAATTTATGGGGAGCACTTGTATTTGCATTGTTGTTTCATGTTGCTTGTGTTATTGTATGCAAATTGCTCTTATTTTTATTTCTCTTGATCACCTAATGTACACTTGTCTTGGAAAGTGAAATTATCTTGTTTTGCAGGGATGTTTATTCTACAAGAGATGGAAGACTTGAAAATCTAGTGTTTAGATATCTCATTGTAATATATAAAAACTTTTTAATGACCTCTTGTACTTTATTTTCTTTATTTATGAGGATGATTTATGAGTGGTGGTTTTGTCACAAAATAGTCAGAGAGGGAGATCGTAAGTTCCTCATTTTGAATTGGCTTATTTCGTTACAACCACAATTAGGGATTATATATGTAAGGGTAGTTTAGACCGTCTTTGTTCATGACCAAGCTCAAGCTCAAAAGCTATATCGCATGTGTTTTTCCCTTGAAGAGATTTAGTGCACACACTCGCTCACATGCATGTTTTAATCATCATCTTGCATTAGTGCTGAGTTGCTCTCATATGTCATATATCCTTCTCCCACTCACTATTTTAAAAATAGGGTTTTCTATTAAATGTTAATGCACCTAGACTCTACCGGATTAAATAACTAACTTTAATCAAGTTATCTAGCGCATTATATAATTAGAAACAAATTCTAATTAAATAATAAATTATTAATAATTTTTAACAATTAAAAATCTAATCTATTAGTGAATAATCTAAGCCTTTATAAACTTTTTACTAGGTTAGATTATTATGATAGTGTTTACCAAATTTTAACTATTAAAACTCTAACACTTTATTCGGTTCATTTATTATTAGGTTATTAATCCTATTAATCCTAATTAGACCATTAATCTAACTTATTAAACTTTTTAATAACTAGATTAATATTAATGAGAATTACCAAGTTTTCTAACCATTAAAAAACTAATCTCATTATTCATAGCCATTTATGTATACTGCCCATTTTAATCACATTTAAAATACATAAAATATCAGGTTATGATGCATGTGTGACATATCAAATATATTTACGTAGGCACATCTAATCTAAATGACATACGTATGCATGACAAAGCTTTTATCATCACATAATATAAAGCATACATGAATCTGACCGAGTATTGTGGATTATTTAACCTAAAAAATTAGAATCTAAAATTACAAAAAAAATCCCCAAGGCATTCCTCGGTCTTCTTGTAATGTCAGAAATCTTTCAGGCTCTCCAGGTCACTCTGATTCATCTAATTAAACTGAAACAGGAAATCTACACAGAACGCACTTGGCAACACTTGCCAATGGAACCGTGCAAGATATGAATAGTACTGTATCAACAATGCCATGAATAGTACCCTCAGTGAATAGTATCCACAAACAGTACCAGTTGTGAACAGTTCCCTCTCGGTGAACAGCATCCATGAACAGTACCCATGGTGAATAGTACCCCATCGGTAAATAGTGCCCATGAACAGTACCCCCAGTGAACAGTGCCTATGAAAAGTACCCCCTACCATCCCCCCCCGTGAACAATGTCCTGTTAACGGTACCTCCGTCGCGTGCGTTTCCAGTTCTTTGTTTATAGGTTACAATTTTTTCAATTTTATTTAATTACAATACAATAACAGTAAAAATAAAAAAAAATTATACAACCCATAAACCCTAAATCCACAGTACCACAAAAAATTACGATCAACCATATTTAAATTAAACAATTTGATATAAACATTTATACAACCATATAGATGGTGCCTACACATTCATACATACAGAAGCATCGAAAACAATTTCCTGTTTCGAAAAATAAATTGCCTCTGACACCAGTTGTTGGAACCCTTGTTCACCAGTTACGCAGTGGAACTAGGTTTTAATTTTTTTATACAAATCATAATCTATATCTAGGACCAATGAACTTGGGATTGTAATTATTTTTCGGAACTAATACTTACAATATGTAAACACAGAAAATTGAAATCGATATAATCAGAAAAAGAAAAACATACCAACGTTTGGAGGCTCCTTTACTTTATAATATGCTCCTGTTTGAACTAATCTTACCAACATTTAGAGGCTCCTTCACTTTACGATATACTCCTGTCCGAACCACTTGATCTTCCTCGCTATCTCCCGGGACTAGTAACTGCATGTGGGCACGTCACGATCTCAAGAACTTGAATGGACGATGTAGAGAAAAGACTTGAAGAAACTCTTTCTTCTTGAGAGAAAAAACCTTAGAACAATTCTAGTTATATATAAAAAAAAATATTCTTATTTTTGTTTCAATGGTGTACAGTGCACCAAAACAAAATTTCCCCTCTTTTGTTTGCTTTTTCTCTCACGCACTACATTGCTTGTCGAAATTTCTATTGCCAAATTGCTGAGTTTTTTTTTAATCAATTAGCGCATGCACCACAATTTGCATCCTATACAAATTTAATAACTCAATGATACGTGTGTTGGTTAGCACAAATATATCATATATATTTTCTTAACCAAAATCTCTTTAATTGATCTATGCACCAAATGTTTGCATCATATGCAAACACTGATATATGTGCTTTTGATATATATATATATATATATATATATATATATATATATATAAAAGAATGTATATATCAAATATTTTGGAGAAAGTCATTTCTATGCTTGCATTGCATCATATAGCATGTAATATTAAAGAACTACTATAGTATTCTTATGGTCCTTGTTGACATTTGCTCTCTAAAGATCTTTTAGTGATGTGTTCACAAAGATCTTACTCATGATGCTTGAAATGCTTGCTTGAATGATGAGTGGCATACTTTTTGAAAATATGAGTTTCGTATTCTTTGAAAGCTACTCATTAGAGAAGTAATGATCTTGAATAAGTCTTTACTTATTGCTCTTAGATCATATGCTTATGAGCCATAAAAACTTGATTTTCAAAAATTGCACCTTGCTTCTCTTATATGTTTAAGTTTGAGTAGTTGAGATTGAAAATGTGTAGATTATGGATGCATCTAAAAGCTTATTGCTTAGTACATGATTGATGACCAATGGTTAGTATTTATTTTGCTATGGCAACTACATAGAACTCAACGAGCACCTTCATGGAAAGGGCTATACATTTTGGGTGTGAAGCCGCCCAATGTAGGAAAGGGCTACACCATTGTGATGAATGAAAGCCGTCATGAAGAATTTATGTCTATGTAAGCAAAATTAAACAAGTGTTGAAAAAGAATCAATAAAAGAAAAATCTTTGATTCAAAGCCTAAAAAAGAAATGGAGGAAGGCTTAAAATGGAGTATAGTTGAAAATTGTGATTGCTCGGATTGAAAAAAACAGAAATGGGATGATGAGCCACATGCACACACACACTCATATGTTGAAATCTATTCTTTTTAAAGCAAAAGATCAGGATGATAATCGGTTTGACCTTGATTGGAAAAGCTTTAGATGGATAGGTGTTGAAGTGGTTTGCTTGTTGATATCACAATCACTCCTTTTATATATACTTGAAGCAAAATTCACACACACACTTTTTGCTTATAGAGTATTTTGATATTCTAGCAATTTTTAGAAGAATTATGAGAGAGATTGAAAATATTGGTGTATCTCTCATAGTTTATGGAGCTTATTATGTTGGATTTCTTTAAAATTGCTTGAATGTGTGATTGTGTGGATTTATTGTGAACATTATTCTATCTTGATCTTAGATAGATCACTTATCAAGTGGGAGCATAGTATGCTAGACTTTGTTCTGTTTTATGATTTGTTCACATGTTTCAAATTGATATTTGTTGGCATATTCACTGGTTGATATAATGAATCTTGTAGATGCTATTTCATATTTCTTGATTTCCATGATGATTCTTTGTATTGTCATATGCCTTTGTAGTGTTGATCACAAATAATGCATGAAACATTTTTGTAATAATTGTATGATTGTATTTGCAATCAACTTCTCCTTATTTGGGGTTGTATAGTAGTTGAGATTGCAATCAATTCCTTCACTCTTGAAATTGAAATGAGAATAGTTGCAATGGATTCTTCTTTGTTTTGGAGTCGATATTAATTGTAATTGTAATTAATTATATTGATTAATTAACTCGATACGCAACATGACTCACAAACTTGATTGTGAGTCATGTTGCGTACATTGTCTTCATCTTTACATATCGAATAGAATTCTTATTTTATGGGTTGAATATCTTATATGTCAATGTCTATGAGAGAGTTACATTTTGTAATCCGCAAACGGATTCGAATTCTGAGTTTGGAAGCCAAAGAACGGTCGAAGAACGCGAGAGGAGTGCATGAGAGGTGCACCATGGCCAAAGGCCATCAAATGGTGCAAGCCAAAGATGGCTTGTGGCCATCTCGGCCACAACTCCTTGCTGCCCCGAGATGCCCACGGGCCATCTAAGGGAAGCATTCTCAACAGGGGTATTTTGGTCCTTTCATGCTCTTTCGTTCCCTCTTCTTTATATATCTCTTATCTCTCTTATTTGAATTAAAAGGAAGAAGAAAATGTAGTGCAGAAAATTTCCAGGTTTTTTCTCTCAACTTTGAATCACCATATCTCTCTCATTTCTTATCCGATTTGAGTGATTCAAGTTGGAGAAGCTTTGTATTGAAGTCCTTTATCATCTCCAAGCAACCTTGAAGTCATTTGTTCAAGGTTTTCTTTTTTATCTCACCATTTTCGTGACTGTACTCGAAATTATCAAGGTATTTGTTTATCTTTTGATTTCCTTGATTCTAATGTTCAAATACCTTGCGTCTTCTTCCTACTTGTGTGTATTTGACTTGAACATATGTTGATGAGTGATAGATCTTCAATTAAATGCTAGTTGTACTTAATTAGAAACTTGATTGTGAGTTAGGTTTCAATCAAACCTATGTTTTCACATGAATGTGAGTTGTATTGTGCTAGCATCTTATCTAGGACTATTTGTGCTTTGATTGACTTTATTTTCATGATTAATAGTATTTTAATGTGCTAGAACTCATTTTTTGAATAAATTTAGGATTAGCACATTTGATTATATATTTAGAGTCTATTAGAGTTTAATTGACTATTTTGTGAATATATGCTCTAAATGATTGCTAGAGATTTGATTGATCATATCTTGTGTTTCTAGCATTTTTGTGTTAGTACTAAAATCTTGAATATGTACTTCGTGAACATATTTATTTCAAGCTTTAACAACATGAATAAAATCTAGGTTTAAAGTGTGTGTTTGAAAATTTGGCATGCTCTAGATATTTATTCATGCATAAGATCTAGAAAATCTTGTTTTGTGAACTTTATTGTCTATGTCTAGATCTTCATGGAATGTACCTAATCCATACAATTCATATGCTCATGCATCATCTTGTGTGTTGTCACTTTTGGATTATAAACTAGAAAATATAGTTTCTATGCTCATTGATTAATTCTAGTTGCTATAGGATGTGTTGATCATAACATTCAATGTTACGTGCTTGTTTGCGTTTTGCATTCATGATCACCTAGATGCCTTGTGAGAAGGAAGACTTGACAATAGTTGTGAGACCTATGTTGTTGAGCAAGGAAGTCTTGGCAAGAGGTGGGAGACCTTGGATTGTCATGCAAGGAAGTCTTGCCCAGGGTCGTGAGGATCCAGAAGGGTGAGAGAGGAAGTCTTGACTACAGTCGGGAGGACTCGGATAGTTGAGCAAGAAGTCTTGCCCAGGGTCGTGAGGATCTAGAAGGGTGAGCAAGGAAGTCTTGACAAGAGGTGTAATGCCTTAGATTGTTGAGCATGACGACGACATCTTCATGCCCAGAATATGAGGGTAGTTTCTAGGTGAAGGGGTCACTTGAGAGATTGTACTTTTCTTATCTACTAGTGGATTTTGTTTGCTGGTGGTTGCTCACTCGTGGATGTTCACTCTTCGGAGTTTTACCACGTTATATTTTGTGTCAAATTTTCTCTATCCCTATCTCTCTTATATTGATAATTGTTATTTGAATAATGTGGATATAAATTTATATGTAAGTTGACTTCCTTACACAATATTGTTTGTGTATGTTAGATATCTTTGTATTTTGTGATATTCCATTCAAGTTGTAAAGTACCACATTGTAATACTCTTAGTACAACTTATGGAATTTTGTCTACATTGAATATATTTGTTCATAAGATACATTGATTCTTGTTATATGTTTTGTAGACTAAGAGTGGAGATTTGAGCATACATTAATATATTGTTTTCTCATAACAATCATGTTAAATGTTAATTTGTATGCTTATCAAGGTTTTGTCACTAGTCTCGAATGATTTGTTAAAAGTGAGAGACAACCTATTCACCCAACCCCCCCCCCCCCCCCCCCCCCCCCCCCCTTTCTAGGTTGTTAGTATAACCTTGTACATATTATTTTCAATTATACCCGTTATACCCCTCTAATTACATATATCCTTTGAGTACCGTCGATTCTCTAATGGATAATAAATCCTTTTTCCTTACGGAATTAGGAGAGTGCTCATATTGTCCAAGCCTCGAATCAACCCTTAAGGGAACTACCATTAATTTCTCACACGGAGTGGATTCCACTATTTTGTACAAACCTTTCTAGCCACAAGCCAAACGCAATCCCAACATACGGAGTATGTTGATCAGGAAATGCATCTTTCCTCACCCATGGTATATCAAAGACCATGATTTAACCTGAAGGAATTGATAAGACACTCAGGATTAAGATAACCCACATATACCCATCATTAGTTGATATATATGAATCTCATCGGTAAACGGATTTTGGTGTGATATTCATATAGATCATGACCCAGTCCTATATGATCACATCATACAAGGTGCCTCTATTCCCATATCTCATATGAATGATTCAGGATAGAATCACCGTACATTACGGAATGAACCGCAGCTATAGACTAACCACAAATATAGTAACCAACTTTATTTGCTATCTATGGACTCTTTAGATTGCACGTCTCTTACTGTATCCATCTGTATATGACACTCATATACACAGTTGGAGATTACATCCGGCAATCTTGGATGTTAAATATATGCACAACAAGAATCAATTGAACTTTTCTTTTTATTTATTTCATAAATCCATTTACAAATTACATCTTTAGGGTAAAAACCCAACAATCTCCCACTTGCACTAAAGCATGTGAGGCATGTCTCGTAGCCCTATACCATCTAGGTGACCTAGAAACACTATAGCCGGTATGGTCTTCGTAAATGGATCAGCATAATTGTCTTGTGAGGCTATCTTGTTGACGATCACATCTACACTCTGCACTATCTTTCTAATGAGATGACACTTTCTCTCTATATGCTTACCTCTCTTATGGCTTATTGGTTCTTTGGAATTAGCCACAACACCAATAAAAATACAAACACGGTTTAATGGTCAAGGCTAACTTAGAAAAGGGTAGGGGGGGGGGGGGGGGGTGAATAGGTTAGACACCTTTTTCGACTCCCTTAAAAACAAACAAAAGTTTGTCCCTCTAGATTTATTGCATCACAATATATATATATATCAATTAATGACACTTAATCAATATATAAAACAAGTACAGTGTGATACAAACAAGTAATTGTAACACATACACAATCTATATTATAGCTCTATCCATAGTATTCAAATAACAAATACAAATATAAAAAAGATAGGGACAGAGAAAAGTTGACACACGATATAACGTGGTAAACCTCCGAAGAGGAAACATCCACGGGTTAGCAACCACCGGCAAACAAAATCCACTAGTAGATAAGACAAGTACAATCTCTCAAGTGACCCCTTCACCTAGAAACTACCCTCCTATCTGACTCATGAAGATGTCGCCCTCTTGCTCAACAATCCGAGGCCTCACACCTCTTGTCAACACTTCCTCGCTCACTCTTCCGGATCCTCACGACCCTAGGCAAGATTTCTTGCTCAAATATCCGAGTCCTCTCGACTCTAGTCATGACTTCCTTGCTTGACAATCCAAGGTCTCACACCTCTTGCTAAGACTTTCTTTCTCAACGACATAGGTCTTACACCTATTGTCTAGACTTTCTTTGCACAAGGCATCTAGGTGATCATGAATGCAAAATGCAAACAAGCACGCAACATAGAATGTTATGATCAGCACATCCTATGGAAAATACTAGACGTAAGCATGAATGCACAAAACAAAAGTAGTCTAGTCAATCATGCATGTTTAATCCATCTAGATCATATAAGATATGTTTAACATTAATTACAGCCTAGATACATGCATAGATCTAAAACTTGAATCACAAGATATGTTCAATTAATCACATAATCAAGTTTAAATCTCATAAACCAAAAAATATGTTAAAATCATATGACAAAGTCATTTAGATTAAAGCTAAAGTTCTAGAGCATATTCCTATTCATAGATTCAACAAAATACATGAATAGCTCAAAACAACATAAGCACATGTATCATTGTGAGAAATTGGTCAAAGAGAGCCTAATTCATGTGAGGAACTATTTTTCACAAAATCAATCAATCAAAGATCATCAAATAGTCCTAGAATCAAAGCTAGCACAATACATTCCCAAACATGTGAAAACATAGATAAAATCAAAACCTAACTCAACATATGAGATTTCAATTGAAACTCAATCTAGCTTTAAATGAGTTCAAAACTTAAATAAAAAAAATCACAACACACATATATATGTTGAAGAAGAAAACCCAAGGCAATTGACCAAGTTTTAAAAGAAAACTTTGAGAGAAAATCAATAACCTAGTTGATTTTGGTGCAGTCCCGTTTTTGTGAGTTTAGACTCCAACAAAAGCAATAAAACTCACTCAGAACTTCAGAGAAAAGATGGAGGATGAAAAGACAAACACTTTCAACTTTGAATCACTCAAAACGGAGTTCAAATGAAGAAGTTATGGTGTTTGGAAGGTGAGAAAATGTAGAGAGAAAATTCTTCACTCAAGTCTTAAATTTCTTCTTAGAATGAAATGTGAGAGGGAAGGGAAATATAAAGGATAGGGAAAGAATAGAAGCAAAAGGACCAAAATACCCTTAAGTGCACCAAGCATGCTTGGTGCCCGATATGGCATGTGGGCATCTCAGGGCAGCAAGAATTCTGTCCCGAGATGGCGAGATGGCCACGTGCCATCTCGGGAAAGAGTGCTTGGTTGCGCTTCTTTTCCTCACGCGCTCCTCTCGCGTTCTTCTACCGTTCTCTGGCCTCTGAACTCAGAATTTTAATCCGTTTACGGATTACGAACCATAACTCTCTCACGAACATGGAAATATAAGATACTCAATCCAGGATATAATAATTCGACTCGATTTATGAAGTCGAAGACAATGTATGCTACATGAGTTGAAAGTATAGTATCTTTCGACTTAGAACATGAAATCAATAGTATGAGTAACCGAAATGACCGAAACTCAATCAAGAATGATTTAAGACTAAATTAAAGTTCAATATCCACATTATACAAACATATACAAATACAAACACAAACACAATTCATGCTAGAATGCAAACTACATAGAGATAGTCTCCAATCATGCACTTTCCAAAACATGTATTTCCATACCAATGCTTGAGCATTCATCTTCAAGTGTGTGAATGTGTTATACATTGTGCACAACGATGCAGGGACACATATGAACAAATTGTATGTGTGTGCCTAAAATGGTGCACAATGATGGAGGGACACAAATGTATGAATTGTGTGTGTGTGCCTAAGCCTTGTAAGAGAGAGATAAGGTCTTAGTAAACCTTTGTAGAACCATATTGCATCCTTTCTCTTTGAAGACTTTGAACTTGCTTTGACTTGTTGTTCCTTCTTCTTTGAAGCTTGAATCATCATGAATCTAAACAACTAAATCATTACAAGTACACATCATTTTGATATGGAATTAATCCAACACAATAAAAAACCTAACAATCTCCCCCATTGGCAAATTCATGTCAAATCACCTATACATTTACTACAAATATAAAAATGAAGATAGGTCACAAAATCACTCCTTCACATTACAATGAGGAAGATTCCTATAACTAATCTTTATCAACTCTTGAACTTCATCTTGATCTTCTCTTGAAGCAGCCTACAAATCATCTCAAAGCACAATGCATATACAAGAGAAAAACAACAAATGGAAACATATAATATGGATAAGAATATACAATTAAGTCCACAAATACATGTATCTCCCCCTCAATACATGTCAAAACACAAGAATTTTTAACCAAATCTTAAGACTAATTATTACAAGCCATTGAAAGTTCAAAAGTTCACAAAAACAACATAAAAAGAAACTAAGTAACTAGCATCTCTTTCTCCCCTTTTTTGACATGAAATGATGCCAAAAGTTAAGAAATATACCACAAGACTCAAATACTAGATACTTGTTCCATCAAAGAAAGTTGTGCGAGTAGTTGATCTAACATAATGCTTGTGAGGTGGTCTTAAACTTGAAGCAATACATCCCTCCAACTCTTTTATCTTAGCATCTTATTGAACAACTTTATCACTAAGTTCATCAACCTTCTCCTTCAATTGTATAGCCCAATCAGGAAGAATATTTGTGCTAATCACATGACTATCAACTTGAGAACTACTAAATAGTCAAAAAGTATCACAAGTCTTACCCTTATTCTTATATGACATGTATGACACACGTTAATCACAATACCTTTCCAAGGGTTGAACTGACACATCATCTTCTCTACTCTTAACGCCACGAGCTAAACATAATGAAGTAATAAACCCCAGTAATGCAATCTTTCTATCACCTCTAGTAAAGAAAGCCGCACTATCAATGTAATACATGAGAAGATCTCTAAGGTTTATACGTTGATTAGTCACCAAGGCATACACTATTTTGATATTGCCCTTATTCAACTCTGTTGAATTCGAAGATCCAATATTGTTAGTGCAAATGAATAGATGCCAAAATGCACTAGCCTTAGTTAACTCATGTTGACTAATATATGCTCTACCTTTCCACTCAAAAGAAACATCGTCACAAAGAGTTCTACCCATGATATTTAGATTTTCAATGACATCCACATCTAGAAAACTAGAATCTATATCATTAGATAGCCCAAGAAACTTGTTAATGTTTTCCTGGTTAACTCTAAACACAACACTCCTAATCTACATCAAAGCATCTAATAAGGTGGCACTTTCTCTATATTCAAGGTAAAACTCTCTAACAAAAGTATCATTCACAATTCCTTACATGCTCACCCAAGATTCCCAATTTCTATCCTTTATGCACTTAAGAACATACGAATCATTAGACTTACCCAAGTTAATGCCTCTCTCTTGAAATATCTTCTTTGTTCCAAAGATCCCTAAATCTTTTGTCCTTGAAGCTTTGGATCCTTTTGAGGTAGAGTGGCTTTCACAACGGGATTCAATTGATTTCCACTTCTGGTAATCTTAGTTCTTCCCATTTGTTCTTGTGTTATAAGATGCTATATACATACAAAAAAAAGTGAGTGAAAGACAAAACAAGCATATTAGTCACAAAGATATAAAAACAAAGACATATGACTTAAGAATGAATCATCCTGCAAGATAAAGATAGTGAGTAATATCTTACAAGTAGCATTAAGTCAAAAATATGCCAACATGTAACAAAATGAAGCATGTGAACATATCGTAAAAGAGAACAATGTCTAGCATACAATGCTTCCCATTGATAAATGCTATAACTAAAATCAATGATAGCATAAAGTTCACAAGATGTTCACACAATCACACATTCAAGCAATTTGAAGAAATATCAACAAGATAAGCTTCATATGCTAAGAGAGATACACAAAGATTTTTCAAGTTCTCTCATAATTCTTCAACAATTGCTAAAATATCATCATACTCATAAACAAAGTGTGTGTGTGTGTGAGATATTCTTCAAATATATATCAAGAAGTAGTTTTATAATCAACATGCAAACAATTTCCAACAACTATTCATCTTAAGCTTTTTCCATAAAAAGTCAAACCGATTATCATCCATAATTTTTTGCTTTTAAGAGAATAGATTTCAACATATGAGCGTGTGTGTGCATGTGGCTCGTCATCCCATTTCTATTTTTCAACCTGAGCTCATTTGATTTTCAACTATACTCCTTTTTAAGCCTTCCCCCTTTTCTTTTTCGGTTTTGAATCAAAGATTTTTTTTTATGATTCCATTTCAACACTTCTTTGATTTTTATATTTTTTTTTTAACATAAACAAAATTCACTTAATGGCCGCTTTCACTCATCACAATGGTGTAGCTCTTTCCAACATTGGGTAGCTTTCACAACCAATGTGTGTAGCCCTTTCCATGAAGATGCTCATTGAGTTCTATGTATTTGCCGAAGCAAAATGGATACTAACCATAGGTCATTTTAAATGTACTTAAGCACAAAAACTTCAAGGTGTATCCAAAGTTTACATATTAGTAAACTCAACCTACTAGCAAAACATATAAGATAAGCAAGGAGCAATTTTAGAAAACCAAGATTTTATGGCTCATAAGCACATGATCTAAAAGCAATAAGTAGATACTTATTCAAGATCATTACTTCTTAAATGGGTAGCTTTAAAAGAATATAAAGCTCATATTTTCAAAAATAATGCCACTTAATATACTATACACAAACAATCATCAAAGTTAAGATCAATGTGAACAATATCACTATTAGATCCTAAAAAAGCAAATGTCAATGAGAACCATATGTATGCTATACAAAATTCTCTAATATGACATGCTATGAGATGTATATCAAAAACTGAGTCAAAAGATGAATATCTAAGAGAACATGCACTAAAGTATAGAGATACCTTTTTGCACATTATATTCACCAATTATCATACTTCCACCTTTTTTATGAGCACTCTTGCCTTGAATGTCCTCATGACACCAAGTTGATGATGTTTCAAAACAAGAGTATAAAAAACATAATATCTTAACTCAATCAACACATATATCAAAAGAATTTCTCTAAAGTTAATCAACAAATTTTGACCATCATAACAAACATGATGTGAGATAACCAAGTTTATATCAATACATGGAGTATTCAAAGCTAGCAAGCAAGAATTCTTAACACAATTGATATATTGCCTTAAAGCTATCTCACATGTGCTTCTTATATTAGTGATAAGAGCACTCACCCTTGAACCGCTTGTTCTTGGGTGTACCTACACAAACATTTCCAATATCATCCTTGACAACAATGTTAAATCTAGAGTAAAGTCCTTCAATGATTTGATTAACAAGAATATCATTAATACACTCTTCCGTAACATTTTCAACACAAGCTTTGTCAAGTTGAACAAGATTAGCATTCTTTCTACTCCACAACTTTTTCTCATGCTTAGCAATATTATCATGTTTCTCAACTTTTAAGACCTTAGCATGTTCAATTTGAAGTTTAATCTCCTTATCTCTAGATTCATTTCCTAATTTTCATTTTTCAATATATTTATAACACCTAGGCTTAATGCGACCTATTGTATTGGAATAATGGAAAATTAAAAAAAAAAAAGATTGTACCTTTTGGAGTTGAACTAGCTTCACTAGGAGTTTGCAAAGATACCTTGTTCGCCAACTTCTTCTTGGCTTTTGAGATTCTCTTCTTGTGTGGTTGCTTATCAATCACGACTTATCCAAGTGAGTAGGAAATGGTGCTTCCAAGAGCTCCTCTTCAACTACCAAGTCATCTTCACAACTATGAGAGTTAACAAGATTCCTAACACTAGACACACTTACCGAATCATTCACTAAGTCCATGATGGCCTCCTTAGTCGTGTCTATCTCTTCCATTAATTCTTGTTCTCTTTCTTCAAATAAGATATCACATTAACCTTCTCAAGGTTTATCTTTTTAAGTTCTCTAAACTTCTTCATGATATCACCTTTCTTACCAAAAAGTCTACAAGTGAAAATCACAAACTCATCTAGTTATTTCTTGATCAAATCATCCTTCTCAACTACCTCTCTTAGAGCATTATCTCTAGCTTCTTCAAGCTTTTCTATCTTGTCCAACAACTCAAGATTAGTAGGAATGGAACTAGAGCTTCCATGATGATTTGCATCAAAGTTATTGTTCAAAGATATTGTACCATAAACATCTAGTGGAGAATGAGAAGCCGTTAGAGCTATAAAGTTGCTCACCAACTCTTCATCACTTGAAGACTTACTACTAGAGCTCTCATTATCACTAGAGTTATCATCACTCCAAGTAGCCGCCAACACTTTGCCTTTCTTGTCCTTCTTAGATTGCTTTTTGGTGTACTCACTAGCAAAGTGACCGAAACCATGACAATTATAGCATTGAACATCTTTCTTGTTCATGGCTCGACTATTCTTCTTGAAAGTTCCCTAAAAAATGTATGTGTCTATACCTAGAGGGGGGTGAATAGGTTTTAATCAAGTCAATTACCATTTTTTCTTGATTAGTCAATAAAACAAACATACAACATCAAGTGTAAAGTGCGGAAATATAAACAACACAAGATGTATACGTGGAAACCCTCCAAATGGGAAAAACCACGGGCTGTTAAGTGAGCCACACTCTATCACAAAAATCCACTATATGAGTAAAAAGTTACACCCTCAAGTGATACTCGGACTCTCACTCTCGGCAACCTCAGGCTATGGCCACTACCACTCACCACTGTTGGTTCAATCCCTAGTGATATCCCCTAATCCACTACTCTTCGTGTGAGCACCTCCTACTCTACCCCACGGGCCTACAGTGGATACCTGACCAATTGCTTGTCAACCTACCCTTGGTTGCAAGACTTGACTTGCTTGTGCAACTTCACCTAGAAGCCACAAGACTTTGACTCAATGAAGAGTATATGGTTTAAGTGTATATATGACACTATGCTCAAATGCAATTATGTGTAAGACCAAACATAAAATGCTTAACTAGATATAGATAATGCAATTAAACATCTTAGTTATCAAACAATGGCTATATACCCATACCAAGGACTCAATTAGATGTGTAGATAAAACCTAACAACCTAATTGTCAATAAAAGTCCAACCAACACAAGTTGTCACAACAAATAATCAAGGGCAATTTTGCAATCAAGAAATGCAATCAATGAGGCATACACATAAATGTTCATAAACTAGACTAGATGCACAAAGTCAACCTAATCATCAATTATGTATATATGAACATTCATAGATTAGCTATTTAGGCATAAATGACCCAATAATGCAAGCTATCACAATACAAATCCAAACATGTCATAATTTCAATAAATATGCAATTAATATAAAGAAATGCTAATTTGAGCAATAAATGACATGTCTTGGTAAGTTAGAACAATAAATGAACAACAATGGTTGTTCTACTTACCAATCAATGAAAACTCATGCTTGGAATGATGCTTGAATGCAAGATGAAGATGAGTTTGGGGTTTGGAGAGTCAAATAACAAAGCTTGAAGCTTCTCTCTCTAATGGAGGTTCTGTCACTCTAAAGATGGGTTCTTTGAGCTCTAAAAAGGCAAGGAAGAAGAAGAGAACATATATAAAGGAGCCTTACACAAAACGGCATCATTTTGGACTTGGGAGACAAAGTCCTGCACGACCGCTGTTCGTGTCGCGGCCTAGGCAAGTGTCCAGACAGCGGTCTGCACAGCAAGGCACGGCTGGACATTACCGCTGCCTAGGTCGCTGGCTAGACATGGTGCCAATAGCGGTCTAGGCCGCGGTAAACGCCAGATAGCACAACAGTTCGAGCTTCGAGAGACCCAAAACATGACCAAACGACATCCAAACCTTTCGTATAATAAACCGTTGGAAACATATGGAAGTCTACCTTATACTCCAATTTACAAAACATGATTTGGATGTCTGTAGAAAACGTTATGTCCATTTTAGTGACCAAAGATCAGAAACGGATGACAAAAGAGATGCCCTATTTTTGTGGTCACTTTGGAGATTTTAAAACCAATCCAAACGGTCATGAAATATTACGAATAATATACCGTTGGAAAAGTATGGATGTTTAGTTTGTACAGAAATTTTAAAACCCATTTGGATCAATGTATAAAAAGATATGGTTACAAGACCATATAAAGGTCAGTTTTGAAAAATATTAAAATCATTGAAATACACTCTTTTAAAACTAGACACCTTACCCCATATAACCAAACCAAGAGAATAATGAGACCTTCTCATATGGTTACTCAATGCGCTAAAACAAGCACACTATCATGCAAGAGCGAACACAACATAATACCACACTTAAATCTATAAATGAAGTGCAAGTGTGATTGTGAAAAGATGCACACATATAAACAATATCACACAAATGCAAGATCAACAAAGCATGCATGAGGTGTGTGTGTGCACCTAAACTCTTTAAGAGGCTAAGTCAAGTGAATATACCTTTTGCTCTTGAAGTCATGGAGATGCTTGGAAGCTTGCCAATGATGACCTAAGCTACCCATTACACAATCATTCCCAATGTGGTGTGGTTTGTCATGAAATAAGCCTATCATAAAATCAAGGTCCTTACACTTCTCATTCCTTGGAGATGATGTTTTCTTAACTCCCTTTTCTTTAGAAGACATGCCTCTAGGCTTGACATTCTTCTTTAGAAACTTCTTGAACTTTCTAACCAAAAGAGCCATCTCTTCATTTTCATTATCACTCTCCTCCTCCATAGCATTGAGAGTGATTCCCTTACTCTTAATCATTGGCTTTAAGCACATCTCATAAGTTTGGAGAGACCCAAGCAACTCATCAATGTTAATACTATCCACATCCTGCTTTCCTCAATGGTCGTCACCTTTGATTTAAATCTCTTAGGAAGAGACCTAAGGATTTTTCAATTTAAACGCTCCTTTGAGATAGGTACTCCAAGTGCTTGACATTTGTTAGCAATGTTAAGAAGAAGCCAGAATTGGAAGTCTTCAAACTTTTCTTCTTAACCTATACTTAAACCTTCAAATTGTGATACCAACATTTGAAGCCTCGATTTCTTCACCGCTAAGGTTCCTTCATTAGTAACTTGGAGAGTATCCCACGCTTCCTTTACGGATTCATGATTTTGAATGTAGGAGAATTGATGCCCATAAACTCCTTCAAAGATGGCATTCATAGCACGATGGTGCCATTTAGCAACCTTAAACTCATTCGTTGTCTATTCACTCTTAGCTAGAGTATCACGGTTCCATCCTCTTGAACCTTGGTATGAGGACAATAACCTTCTTCCACTACCATCCAAGCCCTTTCATCAATAGAGCAGATGTAGGCTTTCATCCTCAACTTCTAATACCCATAGTTAGTGCCTCGAAGTAATGGTGGCCTAGTATTTGAGGCTCCTTCCGCCATTACATCATCTTGTAAACCCATGACTTCAAAATCTTTGCAAAAACCATGAATGTATCACATGGACTTTTACTAAGTACAATCTAGTGTCCTGCTCTGATACCAATTAAAAATACAAACATGGTTCAATGCTCAAGGCTAACCTAAAGGGGGGAGGGGGGGTGTGAATAGGATAGACACCTATTTTGAGTCCCTTAGAAACAAACAAAAGTTAGTCCCTCTAGATTGTTTGTATAACAATATATATATATATCAATTAAAGACACTTAATCAATATATAAAATAATTAAAGTGTGATACAAACAAGTAATTGTAACACATACACAATCTATAATATAGAAAGAAAGTCAACTTTTATAAAAAGTTCTATCCATAGTATTCAAATAACAAATACAAATATAAGAGAGATAGGGATAGAGAAAAGTTAACACAAGATATAACGTGGTAAACCTCCAAAGAGGAAACATCCATGGGTTAGCAACCAACGGTAAACAAAATCCATTAGTAGATAAGACAAGTACAATATCTCAAGTGACCCCTTCACCCAGAAACTACCCTCTTATCCTACTCATGAAGATGTCGCCCTCTTGCTCAACAATCTGAGGCCTCACACCTCTTTTCATGACTTTCTCACTCACTCTTCCGAATCCTCACGACCCGAGTCCTCCCGACTCTATTCAAGACTTCCTCGCTCACCCTTCCGGATCCTCACGACCCTAGGCAAGACTTCTTGCTCAACTATCCGAGTTCTCCCGAATCTAGTCAAGGCTTCCTTGCTTGAAAATCAATGGTCTCACACCTCTTGCCAAGACTTTCTTGCTCAACAACATAGGTCTCACACCTATTGTTAAGACTTCCTTCTCACAAGGCATCTCGGTGATCATGAATGTAAAATGAAAACAAGCACGCAACATAGAATGGTATGATCAACACATCCTATGGAAAATACTAGACATGAGCATGAATGCACAAAACAAATGTAGTCTAGTCAATCATGCATGTTTAATCCATCCAGATCATATAAGATATGTGCAACATTAATTACAACCTAGATAAATGCATAGCTCTAAAACTTCAATCACAAGATATGTTCAATTAATCACATAATCAAGTTTAAATCTCATAAACAAAAAAAAACATGCTAAAATCATATGACAAAGTCATTTAGATTAAAGCTAAAGTTCTATCGCATATTTCTATTCATAGATTCAACAAAACACATGAATAGCTCAAAAGAACATAAGCACATGTACATTGTGAGAAATCGGCCAAAGAGAGCCTAATACATGTGAGGAACTATTTTTCACAAAATAAATCAATCAAAGATTATCAAATAGTCCTAGAATCAAAGCCAGCACAATACAATCCCAAACATGTGAAAACATAGGCAAAATCAAAACCTAAATCAACATGTGAGATTTCAATTGAAACTCAATCTAGCTTTTAATGAGTTTAAACTTAAATCAAAACACTCACAATACACATATATATGTTGAAGAAGAAAACCCAAGGCAATTGACCAAGTTTTAAAAGAAAACTTTGAGAGAAAATCAATACCTTAGTTGATTTTGGTGCAGTCCCATTTTTGTGAGTTTAGACTCCAAAAAAGCAATAAAACTCACTCAAACCTTCAAAGAAAATATGGAGGATGAATAGACAAACTCTCTCTACTTTGAATCACTCAAACCGGAGTTCAAATGAAGAAGTTATTGTGTTTGGAAGGTGAGAAAATGTAGAGAGAAAATTCTGCACTCTAGTTTTAAATTTATTCTTAGAATGAAATGTTAGAGGGAAGGGAAATATAAATGAGAGGGAAAGAATAAAAGTAAAAGGATCAAAATACCCTTAAGTGCACCAAGCATGCTTGCTATCTGAGAAGGCACATGGGCATCTTGGGGCAGCAAGCATTCTGTCCCGAGATTGCCATGAGACATCTTGGGAAAGAGTGCTTGGTTGCACTTCTTTTCCTCGCGCGCTCCCCTTGCGCTATTCGACCGTTCTCTGGCCTCCGAAAACGGAATTCAAATCCGTTTACGGATTACAAACCATAACTCTCTCATGGACATGGACATATAATATTTTTAACCCAGAAAATAATAATTCGACTCGATATATAAAGACGAAGACAATGTATGCAACATAAGTTGAAAGTATAATATCTTTCGACTTAGAACTTGAAATCAATAGTATGAGTAACCGAAATGATGGGAACTCAATCAAGAATGATTTAAGACTAAATTCATGTTCAATATCCATGTTATACAAACATATACATATACAAACACAATTCACACTAGAATGTAAACTACATAGAGATAGTCTCCAATCATGCACTTTCTAAAACATGTTATTTCCATACCAATGCATGAGCATTCATCTTCAAGTGTGTGAATGTATTATACATTGTGCACAACGATGCACGTATAAATGAATTGTATGTGTATGCCTACAATGGTGCACAATGATACAGGGACACAAATGTATGAATTGTGCGTGTGTGCCTAAGCCTTGTAAGAGAAATATAAGGTCTTGGTATACCTTTGTAGAACCATATTGCATCTTTTTTCTTTGAAGACTTTGAACTTTCTTTGACTTGTTGTTCCTTCTTCTTTGATGCTTGAATCATCATGAATCTAAACAACCAAATCATTACAAGTAAACATCATTTTGATATGGAATTAATGCCAAAACAATCTAAAACCTAACAACCGCATTTATCATAATAAAGTGTGATGGGCCTATCCAGATCTGGAACAATTTCTAGATCACTCAAGAACTTACGGATCCAAACAACCTCTTTAGCAGCTTCACAAGTGGCTATATATTCGGCTTCCATGGTGGAGTCAGCAATGCAAGATTGCCAAGATTGCTTGATACTTCTCCACATAATGGCTCCACCACCCAGGGTGAATACTGATCCAGACGTGAATTTCCTAGAATCCCTGTATGACTGAAAATCATAATCCCTGTATCCTAACAGGATCAAATCCTGCTCGAAATATGCTAGTATATAGTATCCCGATCTCCGAAGATACTTGAGAATTGTCTTGACAGCAACCCAAAGATCCAATCCTGGGTTGGACTAGTATCTACAGACTACTTCCACTGCATAGCAGATGTCCGGTCTCATGCATAACATAACATACATGAGACTATCTACTACCAATGCATAGAGTACACGTCCTTTATCCTCAACTTCTTAAGGTGTCTTAGGACACTGTTCCGTAGACAAGTGAACTCCATATATGGAAGGTAAATTACCTTTCTTGGAGTTTTACAACGAAAATCATACAAGATTCTTATCGATATATGATACTTGAAATGGTGCTATGAGTTTGTTCTTACAATCCCTTATAAGTTGGATCCTTAGAACATAACTCGCCTCTCCCAAATCTTTCATTTGGAAATGGTTTGCTAGACAACCTTTTAAATTAGACAACATTCCAACATCATTCCCAATGAGTAGGATATCATCTACGTATTGGACCAAGAAAACTACTTTCTTGTCAATGATACGCTTATAGACACAAGGCTTATCGACATTCTGCTCGAAGCCATAGGTTTTGATCAATTCATCAAACCTAATGTTCCACGATCTAGATGCTTGCTTAAGTCCATAGATGGACCTTTATAGCTTGCAAACCTTTTGCTCTTGATCTGGAGACACGAATCTCTCTGGTTGCATTATATAAATGCTCTCATCAAGATTGCCATTCAAGAATGCAGTCTTGACATCCATTTTCCAAATTTCATAATCGAAATAGGTTGTAATGAATAAGAGAATCCTAATAGAATTAAACATGGCTACTGGGGAGAAGGTCTCTTCATAATCGACCCCCTCTTTTTAGGTATAACCCTTGGCCACTAGCCTTACTTTAAAGGTCTCTACCTTCCCATCTACTCCTCTCTTTATCTTGTAGATCCACTTAAGCCCTATGGGTTTTAGCCCATCTGGTAAGTTTACAAGATCCCAGACTGAGTTAGAGTACATGGACTTTATCTCGAGATTCATGGTTTTAAGCCATTCCTCTTTATCAGGATCTTACATTACATTCTTAAATGTCAATAGATCATCCATACTATCAATAGAGACAACACCTTGTCCTTCACATATACCTAAATAGTGTTCAGGTTGTCTCACAACCCTCTCATTACGTCTAGGTGGTAGTGTATCCTGATCAGGAACCATCTGACTCTCAAATGTTTATGGATCAACAACTCTTATTAATGAAGCACAAGTCTCACCAGGCTCCAACTCATTCAATACAATCTTAGAACGGGGATTATGGTTACTAATATAATTGTCCTCAAGAAATGTTGCATTTGTCGATACAAATACTTTGTTATATTTGGGTCTATAGAAGTGTCCATATTTGGTCTCCTTAGAGTATCCTATAAATAGGCAGACCACAGACCACGGACCACATACTTGGAGTCTGGCTTTCCACTTCTGTTCTTTAGCACATGTGCTGGACACCCCTATATACGAAAAGGTCACAAACTAGCTTTACGACCATTCCATAACTCTATGGTAGTCTTAGGAACATATTTGGATGGCACCACATTCAAAATGTATGCTACTATTTGTAACGCATATCCCTAGAAGGAATTCGGTAATGATGAGAAACTAATCATAGATCTCACCATTTCCATTAGGGTTCTATTTCTCCTCTCCGCTACACCATTTTGCTGGGAGTTGGGAAACTATCCCATGCTCGACCATGAATTCTTCAAACTCTTGGTCACCTCCACGATTTGATTGTAGTTACTTGATAGTCCTACCAAATTGATTCTCAACTTCAGCTCAGAATTCTTTGAACATTTCAAATGTTTCCGACTTTCATTGCGTTAGGTAGACGTATCGTTATCTTGAGTAGTCATCTATAAAGGTGACATAATACTCATAACCACCCCTAGCTTTAACATTCATCAGTCCACAGATGTCTGTATGTATAAGCTTTAGCGGTTCTTTAGCTCTAAGCCCTTTTCTAGTAAAAGGTCTCTTAGTCATCTTACCTTTCAGACAAGATTCGCAGACAGGTAAGGTGTCAACCTTTAACTCACTTAAAGGTCCGCTTTTTACTAGTCTGTCTATCCGGTCAAGGTTTATATGACCAAGCCTTAGATGCCAGAGATACATGCCATTATCTAGAGAAATCTTATGTCGTTTATTTTTTGGTTTTTCAACCTTAAACATTTTAGTGTTGAGCAGTGTAGTATGTATTAATGGTCTTAACACATGCAAATTGTTTTCATTAATTCCTGAACAAATATTCAAACTATTCTTTCCAATAATAACAGACTTATTATTAAAAGAAACAGAATACGATTGTTCAAACAATTTAGAAACGGAATCAAATTCCATGTAAATCTAGAAATATAAAAAAACATTGTTCAATAATAAAAAACTATTATTATTACAAAATTACAATCTTATTGCTCCCACTCCTTTTACCGATACGACATCCCCCGACCCAACACGCATTAAGAAGGCTCCCTCTTTTAGTTGTGTCCAAGAATCAGTCCATTGCAAAGAAGAACAAAAATAGTTAGAGGCCCCCTAAATCAACTATCCAGGGTGAAGAATCATCTTCCACTAAACATGACTAAAGAACAAGTAAATCACAGTTAAATTTCTTGGACTTCTTCTTTCTTTGGGATTTCTTGGTTTTGGGCTTACCCATCGCTTTACCAACAGACATCTTCCTATTCTTATTATTGGAGAAAGATGGTTCGACAACACTTGTCTCATCGGCCTTGCCTTTGTTGACCTTAGTCAAGGACTCAAAGTTAGTGAGCTCATTGAGTAACTATGTGAGACTGAACCTTAACTTGTTCATCTCGTAGTTGCTTTTAAACTGATCAAAACTCTTCGGAAGAGTCATCAGTATGTTGCTCACTTGATGGGTTCATTAATGGCCCCGCCATTGACTTCTACCGTGTTGAAGTATGACATCATGATCAGGACATGTTCTCCGAATTGATGTACCATCCTTCATGTAAGCGAGCATAGCGGAACGAACAGCTTCGTATCACTTTTGCTTGGAAGGTTGCCCGAACATAACTTGCAATGACTCATTGATTTCGAATGTTGAAGTCATTACTTCGTGCTTTGTGACAATCACGTCTGTCATTGAAGCCAACAGATATGTTCGAGCCTTCTCATCAGATGCGACCCATCGCTCGTATGCCTCACAAACAGTTCGTGTGGCATTGGTAGCAGGAGCTGGAGGACTTCCTCCATAAGCACAAACTTAAGGTCTTTGGTTGCCAATATTGCATTAATGTTAAGTTTCCACTTAGTGTGGTTACCACCAGTTAATTTTTCGTTTGTGAGAATTTGAAGTAATGCAGAAGACATTATTGCTAAAATAAATAAAACATTCATTTAGTCATTTATTTAAAACAAGTGCGAGTGCTCTAGCATAAATTTAAACATGATGCATGCACATGTTTAACGAACTAGAACTACCCTAAAACTAGTTACTATACCACGACAATCCAACATACCACAAAGAAGTGCCGCCTTAGGGTCGGTCAAGTCTTTGCATGTTGGACCGAGACATTCTCAATCAAATGATATTCTAGAATAACTATTATTCCATATCATTCAGCCATCATTAATTCAGTCAGGTTTTTAATTAACAAACTTAATCAAAACCTTCGTGAGTGTAACCCACCATGTCAGATCTCACGAGCTTAACTCGAGAATTACCGCTTTAGGGCCAGTCAATCACGAAATACCCTCAGAAATCCTATTCGTTAGGAAGTCAACCTTGGTATTGACCTTTGTGGAAACCCTCCTTATGGAGGACGAAAGGAAAGCCGTCACAAGGCCCCACTCAAATCTCACGGTGTTGAACTAATGATGGAAACCGCGAGATATATATGTCTTATATCCCTCTCCCACTCACTATTTTAAAAATAGGGTTTTCTATTAACGTTAATGCACCTAGACTCTACAGGATTAAACGACTAACTTTAGTCAAGTTATCTAGCGCATTAACTAAGTAGAAACAAATTCTAGTTAAATAATAAATTATTAATGATTTTTAACAGTTAAAAATCTTATCTATTAGTGAATAATCTAAGCCTTTATAAACTTCTTACTATGGTCAGATTATTATGATAGTGTTTACCAAGTTTTAACTATTAAAACTCTAACACTTTATTCGATTCATTTATTATTAGGTTATTAATCATATTAATCTTAATTACAATAAATGACCCACCCTATTAATCTAACTTATTAAACTCTTTAATAACTAGATTAATATTAATGAGAATTACTAAGTTTTCTAACCATTAAAAAACTAAACTCACTATTCATAGCCATTTATGTATATTGCCCGTTTCAATCGCATTAAAAATACATAAAATATCAGGTTATGATGCATATATGACACATCAAATATATTTGTGTAGGCACATCTAATCAAAATGACATACGTATGCATAATAATGCTTTTACCATCACATAATGTAAGGCATACATGAATTGACCGATTACTGTGGATTATTTAACCTAAAAAAAATTGAATCTAAAATAACAAAAAAAATCCCTAAGGGATTCCTCGATCTTCTTGTAACTTCGAAATTTTCTAGGCTCTCCGGGTCACTCTGATTTTTCTCATGAATCGAAACGGGAAATCTACACGGAACGCACTAGGCAACACTTGCCAACGGAATAGTGCAAAATGTGAATAGTACCGTGTGAACAATATGTATGAACAGTGTCTGGTGAACAGTACCCTCGGTGAACTGTGTCCATGAACAGTACCCGTCGTGAATAGTACCATCGGTGAACAGTATCCATGAACGGCACCCACGGTGAACAATGTCCATGAACAATACCCCTGGTGAACAGTGTCTATAAACAGTACCACCTCGTGCGTTTCCAGTTCTTCATTTACAGGTTACATATTTTTTTTTAATTTACAATACAATAACAGTAAAAAAAAAAAAATTATATAACTCATAAACCCTAAATCCATAGTACCATAAAAAAGTAGGATCAACCATGTTTAAATTAAACAATTTAATTATAAACATTTATACAATCATATAGATGGTGCCTACACATTCATACATACATGAGCATCGAAAACAATTTCCTGTTTCGAAAAATAAATTAGCTCTGATACCAATTGTTGGAACTCCGTTCACCGGTTACGCAACGGAACTAGGTTTTAATTTTTTTATACATATCATAATCTGTATTTTGGACCAGTGAACTTGGCATTGTAATTACTTTTCGAAACTAATACATATAATATGTAAACACAAGAAATTGAAGTCGTTATAATCAGAAGAAGAAAATCATACCAACGTTTGGAGGCTCTTTCACTTTATAATATGCTCCTATCTGAACAAATCTTACCAACGTTTGGATGCTCCTTCACTTTACGATATGCTCATGTCTGAACCACTTGATCTTTCTCACTATCTCCCGGGACTGGTAACTGCGTGTGGACGTGTCAAGCTCTCAGAAACTTGAATGGAGGATGTAGATAAAAGACTTGAAGAAACTCTTTCTTCTTGAGAGAAACAACCTTAGAACAATTCTAGTTATATATATATAAAATATTCTTATTTTTGTTTCAATAGTGTACAGTGCACCAAAACAAAATTTCCCCTCTTTTGTTTGCTTTTTCTCTCATGCACTACGTTGCTTGCCGAAATTTCTATTGCCAAATTGTTGTGCGTTTTTTTAATCAATTAATGCCTGCAACACAATTTGCATTCTATACAAATTGAATAACTCAATGATGCGTGTGTTGGTTAGCACAAATATATCATATATATTTTCTTAATCAAAATATCTTTAATTGATCCATGCACCTAATGTTTGCATCATATGCAAACACTGATATGTGCTTTTGATATTTTATTTTTAAAAAGAATGTATATATCAAATATATATCTTATATCTTTTAAAAATTAATTATATCTATTTGATTTTAAAATCTTTTAAATGATATCTCGTATCTTTTATTTTAAAAGATAATTAAATATTTATTTTGAATTTAAACATTTTAAATTCAATTTCAAATATTTAATTTAATAAAATAAAATTAACATATTATCTTATTCTATTTAAAATCAATTATCAACTTACACTCTTCATTTAGCGATAAAAAATTAAATAATCTCGTTATTTAATTTACTTAATCACCATTATTCATTAATAAAATAATCTCATTATTAAATTAATTTATAAAAAATACGTGTCACTTTCGTAACACAAATAATTAGACAATCCAATTAATTAACCGTGACTCTTGTTACCTAAATCAATCGGGCTAGCAAGGGGACCTAATTGACCCATAGTATTTTGAGCTCCAATAATCCTCGAATCATTAACTAAACTCTTTAATTAATATTCCTTGATTATTAACTCCAGTGTTATTCCACTAAAAACCCCGAAACTGCACTATCTCAACTGCAGACGCTTTTACACAGACCGATACAACTCGATGTCCATTGATATAATTATTACATATGATCCTCCACAGTAGTTAATAATTAGAGCTAGGTCATTATGTTCGTTATACCCCTCTAATTACATAACCGTTGATTCTCTAATGGACAATAAATCTTATTTCCTCACGGAATTAAGAGAGCGCTCATATTGTCCAAGCCTCGAATCAACCCTTAAGGGAACTACCATCTACTTCTTACAAGAAATAGTGGATTCAACTATTGTGTACAAACCTTCCCAGCCACAAGCCAAACGTAATCTCAACATACGGAGTATATTGATCAGGAAATCCATCTGACCTCACCCATGGTATATCAAAGACCATGATTTAACCTGAAGGAGTCGATAAGACACTCAGGATTATGATCACCCACATATAGCCATCATTAGTTGATATATATGAATCTTATCGGTAAACGGATTTTGGTGAGAGATTCATAAAGATCATGGCCCAGTCCTGTATGATCACGTCATACAAGGTGCCTCCATTCCCATATCGCATATGAATGATTCAGGATAGAATCACCGTACATTGCTGAATGGACCGCAGTTATAAATTAACCATAAATAAAGTCCCCAGCTTTATTTGTTATCTATGGACTCTTTGGATTGCACGTCTCTTACTGTATCCATTTTTATATGACACTCATATGCACAGTTCGAGATTACATCCGGCTATCTTGGATGTTAAATATATACAAAAGTTATAAAATAAACAACACAATAAGAATGAATTGAACTTTTCCTTTTATTTATTTCATAAATCCATTTACAAATTACATCTTTAAGGCATAAACCCCACCAATCCTTAGATTAGCTTAAATGTGTTAACCCAACATTTTTGCATCTAGAATATTTTCACATATTCACTTATGTTGCTTAATTTTCTTCAATGGTTGAAAACCTTTTGACTAAGTGGTTTAGTGCTCAAGCTTGTTGATCCAAGATCACTATTAGAAGCCTGTTGGGTATAGTGAAAAGGTAAGTAACCGTGGACGGTGTGACGAGAGGTAAACCTAGGTTGTAAATTTTCATTCAATATGTTAGGTTTTAGATTTGTGTTGGCTTGATTCCATAACAAAATGCTCTTTGTTTATATTGCTTAGTTTCTTAGGTGGTTCGTGATTGGATTGGGCTTCAAAGAAGAAAAGCAGCTTCGCATGCAAAGTTCATATTCAAGAGTATATGTGCTTACTTGACTGCCAAGATATCAAGATTCCTCTTCCTCCTATAAGGCATAAGTGCACACATACACACGTTGCATACATTTGTATCCTTGCATATTTGTGCATCAATTGGTATAACAGATTCACACAATTAATATTGAATGCTCATTCATTAGTACAAAACTGACTAGTTGTGCAGATTGCATGTTTGTGGACTATGTCCAAGTAATAAAATTATTGTGTGTTATGTGTTTGTATGTTTATGTAAGATGGACCTTCGAATTGAATTTTATATTACATTATTCCCTATTGATTTTTAGTCATTTCGGTTACTCATTCATTTGATTTCGAGTTCCGAGTCAAGAGTTACAAAACTTTCCAGTCACGTTGTATGCATTGTCTTCATTTTTGTGCATCGAGTCAAATTCATAACTTTTGGTCTAAGTTTTATATTTTTCCATGTGTGTGAGAGAGTCTTGGTTCATAATCTTCAATTGGTTTTAAATTCAGAGCTCAGAGGCCAGTCAACGGTCGAAGAACGTGAAGGGGGCGCGAAGGGAATTGGCGATGGCCGAAAGCCATCAAGCCACACCACCACGAGATGGCACGTGGCCATCTCAGGAAGGCCATCCTTATGCCCCTGAGATGCCCATGTGTTATCTCAAGGAAGGATGTAGACTTCACTTGCTTTATATATATTTTCCCTCTCTTTCACTTATATGTGCACAAGTTGAAGATTTGAGAACACATGGGCAAAAAACTTTCTTTCAACTTTTGATTTTTGTTTTAGTGATATCTCATTCATTTCAGCTCCAATTTAGTTTATTCGAAAACCAAAATTGAGTGTCTTGATGGGAGCTACAAAATCCAAGCAAATTCAGAACCAATTAATAACTTGATCTTCTTCAGTTTCCATATCTTCTTGAAATTTCATCATTTGTTGGTATATCATCTTCTTCTTAGTTTTCTTCTATGATCTTCTTTCTGAATAATGTTATTTGATTAAGAAGCATGACTAGGATGGTTTTGATTTCATTTTATGGTTTGTTAAATTGATTTTTGAGTTTATCTTGAGTTGTGTTTAATTGATTGATTTCTAGCTAAACTTGATTAACATAAAATTGATTATAGAAATGCTTTGTGCTCTTATGATTAAATGTTGATTTATAGGTTTGATTTCATGTTCTAAGAGCTAGGTTACATTTGATTGATATTTTTATTCTTTACATCTAGTTCTTAGTTGACAACTGCTTAGGTTTTCTAGATATATTGGTGATTGATCTTTGAAAGCATTCTCAAGCTATCTTGTTACATTTGATTGATATTTTATTCTTTATATCTTGTTGCATTCTAAGATTAGGAAATTTCAATTGGTATCAGAGCAGGTGTGTAGAAGTACTTAGATAGATTTTATTTATAGTGTCTATTATTTTTGTGCTATGGGTGATTCAATGTTGGAAGGTGCGTCTAGTGCTAGACCTCAACTCTTAAAGAGTGGTAACTATTCTTTTTGGAAAATTAGGATGAGAGCCTAAATTAGATTCATCAATGAAAATGCTTGGAAGAGTATTGAGGAAAGTTATGAGATACCTACCAAAAGGCTTGAAGATGGCACTATGATTTTGAAGCCTAAGCCGAATGAATGGCTATTGAATTTGATAATGCTAAGCGGCATCATAGGGCAATGAATGTAATATTTGGTGGTGTAGATGGCACTCAGTTTATCTACATCTAAAACCTCAAATCGATAAAGGAAGCATAAGATACTTAGCAAACTACCAATGAGGGCACGTTGGTAGTTTGAAGGTCAAGAGTACAATGCTTACCTCTCAATTTGAAAGTCTTGTTATGGATGAGGATAAGAAGTTAGTAGACTTTCAAACTAGACTCTTGAATATTACCAATAAAAGTCAAACTTTGGGAGAGCTATATCCACAAGAGAGAATTAATTGGAAGATCTTAAGATCCTTGCCTAAGAGATTTAAAGCAAAGGTGACCGCAATTGAAGAAAGTAAGAATGTCGATCTTATGAGAGTTGATGAGCTTCTTGGATCTCTACAAGCATATGAGCTTGAGTTCAAGCCAAAGTTTAAGAGTAGGGGAATAGCACTCAAAGTAACCATTGAGAAGAGTGAAGATGATGTGGCTAGTACAGTGAGAACATTCAAGAAATTTCTAAATGACATATGTTCTATGAGAGAGGAAGTCGATAAAAATATCACTCCAAATGATATGGTAGATTGCAAGGAAAAATATAAGAAGAAGCTAATTCGATGTCTTGAATGCAAAGGGATTGGATTTATCTCTACCAAACATGTTAATGAGAAGGAAGAGTCTAAGAAAGGCTTAGCAATGACGGCTACTTGGAGTGATGTGGGTGTGAGTGATGTGGAAGAGGAAGAGGAGTCCTCGGATGATCAAGAATATAATAGCAATTATATTGCTCACCCGACCACATATGAAGGAAGATTTATGGATAGTAGTGAAGACTCCTCAAGTAGTGAGGAAAGTGAATACTCTTCAAGTAGTGAAGATAGTGAAGTCTTCTCTAATCATGAAGAGATTGAAGTTTCCTCAAATTATGATGAAATAAGCTTCAATGACAAGATCTTTCAACTAACAAGTGAAAATGTCAAGAAGAATGATGACAACAACAAGTTGAAGTTGATCAATGACAATTTAGTGGTGATAATCAAAGCTCTTGAAAATGAAATGAATATGTCTTTGGAGAATAAGCAAAAAGAGAATAAAGAGCTTAAAGACAAAATCCTTAGTCTAGAGAATAACTTGAACGATAATAATGAAAGACTAGGAATTTCGAAACAAGAAATTGAGAAAAAGTTGAATCTCTTGATTGTGCTACAAGACTTGAAAATGTGCTTAAAGCCAAAATTAATAAGCATGAGTGTCAAGAAAAGATGTTTAATCAGAAGCTTGATGAGGCTAACAAGATGATAGGTAAGATGTCATCTAGTGCTAGTAAATTAGAAACTCTCATTATGAGCGGTAAGCATCCTAGTGACAAAAGAGGAGTAGGTTATATGAATGAAAAAGTTACACCTTCATCTAACAATTCTACTTTTTCAAAGTAAGTTGTAAAGTGAATGTAGGTACTCTCTCTAATGGTGAAGCCATGGATGCAACCGGAGGTGCCTCAACACCAACAAGGAGCAACAAAGGAAAATCTCAACAAGGTCAAAGACAACAATCATCATTTTCTCATGCAAAAAACAAAGCATCAAGGATTGAACATCATAGAGGTAATAATATGAGAAGGTATAATACTTCAAATGCTCAAGCTAAAGGTATTCCTCTCAAATTTGTACCTATTTACCTATTTTGTAATGAGGTAAGACATATAAGACCTATATGCTTTGAATTTATTCATAAATGTACATATTAGAATAATTTGTACGATATGTCTTTGATGAATGGTCCTAGGCAATAAACCATGTATGGATCTAGATCTAAACCTAGGAAGACCTTGAAAAAGCATGTTGAGAAAAATATTGTTGATGACTTGCTTGTGAAAACACATGTTGTGCCTCATACTACTTTGCCTAAAAAGGTTGTTGACGTCTGTTTCTTGATGGTCAAGAAAGTCAACAATTTTGGTTCGATTATGACCTGTCAAAAGAGAAAAAGAAAGAGAATGCAAACGATATGATTGTGACACGAGTTTACGTGGTAAAACTCTGATGACTGGAGAAACATCCACGGGTGGTTGTATACACAACCAAGCCAAATCCACTATTGAATCTCAAATTACACATCTTGATCTCTCTTGCCTCTCTTTTACATTAATTTCTTTCTTTTTGTTCTCTCTCTCTCTCTTCTTGTATATTCTCTCTATGTTATTGTATTTATCTTACAGTTAGATTATGGGTCTATTTATATGTGCTAGAACCCAAATCCTTGTTATGCATAAGGAGAGGTGATAGTGTTTAATTAGAACTGATCACTTGTTGAAGTCGTCTTTGTCTTCTTTCATGTTTCTAAGATCTTGTGCATTGAATCAGAATCTTCGTAGGATTCTAGTTGCATAGTCCATTTAAGACTTATTTCTTGATCGGTGTGCAATCTTCTAGAAGAGCAGAGTTATTGCTTGATTTGGACACGTTTCCTGTTTGGTGTTTATTCTTCCGGAAACTTTAAGTTCTTTCCTTCTCTGATACTAGAGAGGACATAAGAATATTTCCATGTTGGAGTGTGATTCTAGATTCCATCTTGGGTTTATTTACTTATGTGGATCACGTATTTTTTAAGGGGAATATATTTGTTTCCTTCCAAAATTCTTTATGCGTGGTTGTGTGTCCAAGACAATTGTTGGCAACTTATTTACTCGGGCATCATATGTTGTCCAGAGTAAAGCTGAATGGGTCGAATATTAATATTCGGCCATACTCACATTCCCGTGACTGAGCGATGCCACCGATGATTTTTATTTAGATGCCAGCCTGGATGCTTATCTTGCAACCATCCTAAGAGGTTGTCTTATCTATCGGTGACATGTACATTTGAAAAAATATACATATAACAATACCCCATTAAAATATTTTTGCCGAGTAGAACTCGTTTGGTGAAAGTACTTTAATCGTTGTACGCCCGATTGGTTTTTTTGTCATTTTCTTCTTTAATACCTCATTAATGTTGGAATATTAATTCCTAATCAGTTTGCAATATTAATGACGTGTTTTAATTGTAACCATGTATTTGCAATCTGTCTTTTAAAGCGAAATCTCTATGATTGTGATGTTTTGAAATTCTGACGGCCAGATTTGTTCTTCTTATGACACGTGACCTTTTATCATTTGGTATCTCTGTTGGCATTTATGAGGTACGACCTCCTAGTTATTTGATACGCTGCTTATGTTATTGAACGTGCTCCTTTTTTTATCTTCCCTCATTTTCAAAACCTAGGGTTTCGAGCTTTTAATCATTAATAGGCTTATTTAAACTGACAGGGGCTGTTTTATCGCTATCCTTACGAAAAAAAAAATCCAAGCTTGCTTCCATCCTCCTGTTCATTTTCATATAGATCCATATTCGCTCTTCATTGAAGCTCTTTTCCATTTCTCTACATCTACATTTAAGGTCAGATTCCATGGATCCTGTTGCACAACATCGTATTTTCATTATAGCTTTTGATTCCCTTTAACATGGAGATACTTATTTAGCCTCTTGTGTTTACAAATTGTTCGGGGAATCACCCTCTGACCAACCCTATTTTTTGAATTTTGATGTTTCTGGGCTTTATCCTGGTGTTCCTTCTAGCCCTAGCTCTGAGTCTTCCTCTAGTTTTGAGTCTTCCATTTTTTATCGTCACATACCTTTACGGTCTAGGATGGGAAATCATCAAAGCGGTTGCACGGTTCGTAGAAATATCCCAAGCGACATTCAGACTGGAAGGCAGGTGGTTAATGAGAGCGACGTTGAAAAAGAACACCGTGTTTCTCAGATTCTCTTTTCTCTTGATCGCCCGAGTGCTTACGATGCTGAACCGAACATGGTTAGGGATACAGAGATCAAAAAATATCATGCTCGGTTTGATCTAGATGGTTCTGTCTCGATGATACCTACTGGTAATAGGGCTGTGTGGAACCCTCCTCCGGATATGGTGGCAATTTAAAGATCTATGATTAGCTGCGTGGTGACTCTTCCCTTACAACCTTTTATCACCTGGTTCTTGGCCAAGGCGGGGATCGCTCCGGTCCAACTTTCCCTGAATAGCTATAGGATTTTGATATGCATGTGGCACATGTGGAGCCGGATAAAGTTGTCACCGCCTTCTCCTCATGAAATAAGCACTTTTACACTCTTAGGCAGTCCGGTCAGACTGAAACTTATTTTCTTCAGTCCATCCAACTAGATAGCTAGATTTCGGAGGGAGTGAAGGTGAACCGGGATGTTAAAACTTCCCTGGATGATAAGAAAAAGGGTTTTATCTGGGGTTTTCCCACTTGGAACAAATACTGAAAGAACAATTGGTTTTTTGTTGGAGGGAATTGGGGAAGCCAGGTTGAGCTTTCAGTTGGTAAAGCTTGAGAAATATTGAGGGTTCCTAGTTATTTTTGTTCTTCTACTCGCTAGAACAAGTCGTCGCTTGTTTTTACTAACGTCGAGTTGTTTAACCTTGCTCTGGCGGTCATGCGCACTCTAGAGAAAATAAGTAAGTCATACCTTTTTGATGAGGATAAAATGAAGAACCTTGGCTTTTTTTGCTCAGATTTCTTCTCGTCGCAGACGTTGTAAGTGTTAGCTTTCCTAATTTACTTTTATTTTGATGCTTTTATTGTATTTCTGCCTTTTTTCCCCTTATCCCTTTCGAAATTTTAGTATCGTATAGACATCGTCTGTGATGCCAAGGCTTGTCTGGTAAAGGCAATTATTCAGGCGAGCTGTAATGAGGCTTCCAGTTAAAGGAAAGGGGGATTAATCTGCCTGATAACGAATCAAATGAGAATCCCCGAGGAAAAGGCTGACGAAACAGTTTCTGAATACATTTCTGAAGAGGTAGCTCAGTCGACTGTTGGGAATCAGGTGGCCGAGTAGCCTCATTGGACTTGATAACGACCAAAGTCTGTTTGAGGATGAAGGCAGACAAGTAAGGCATTCTGCTAGTGTAGTGTCTGGGGGGGATGAATTCCCTCACCGACGGGGTATCAGCTGAGCGGTTTATTAATAAGAGGGAGGAAAGAATTAGGGAATCTCTTACTGAACAGGCTGATCCTCCTCATCCTGGTTTTTTTGAGCCTTTTTAGGGTATAATGGAAGATCTGGAAGATCTTGCAGTTGATCTTGGCTTCCATCATACTTGAACTGGAAAAAGAAAGGCAGTTGACTCCCTACTTGACCTCTTCCAAAAGTTTCGAGAGTGGTATCGTTCATTGAGCCGAGCGATGAAGATACTGACACTAGGGACTCCCTGAGTGCTCAAATGGAGAAGTCTTTAGGAGAAGGAGAGAATCCTTTAGAGAGTTTGAATAGAGAGAATTTCTTACCCCCGGAGGTTGAAGCTGCAGAAGCAGGATCCTTGGAACAGCTTGTGAGCCATTCCCCCCATGATATATTGAAAACCATGTCTTCTAGCTGAGCTTTTATTGGCTATGACCATTGGAACCGTTTCAGGAATGGTTCCCCGATAGAGTGTCTTCATAATATTTTCAATAGTGCGACCTATATGAGTTTTTCTAACTTTGTATTTTGCATTAATGTGCCTAAACCTACTTTCCTGTAAATGGTTGTTGAGTTTGTAGAGGTTGTTCAGACGTAACAATGCCAAGCTGATCGGATAAGGCATCTGTAAGCTCAATTAAAGGCGAGTGAGGATAACCATGCTCGAATTGAGGAGGCTTATCAAAGGGAGGCGAGTTCTGCCCAGGAGTTCACCGATCACCGCTTGGACAAACAGATAGAGGCCAAGAGAGAACCTCTACCACGGAGGAGAAGGCTAAATCATTACAGGACTTGTGCTCCACCGTCCAGGAGTCGATGCTTTGGTTTGAACAGGAGGTCGAAGATGCAAAGTCATCCAGCGAGTGTAAAATTGAGGACCTTAAGCTCCAGGCTCTGACGGTTGAGTCCTTCTCGAAGGAAGCCAGACTGGAACTTGAAGTTCAAGGGGTTGATCATTTTAAAAGGTCCTCAACTTATAACACTTTACTCCTTAGATTATTTCAGCGAAGGCTGGTTTCAGTAGGCGAGTTCTTCAAAATAAAGAACTGGGCGACTGACATGGCCTGAGTTAATTGGGAATTGTTAATCAAAAATCATATGGATCGGTCATTGGAAGCTCTATACTTAGATTAGGGAGTGGAGAGCTTATTGTTGTAGTCGAGGCAAAGACCCCCATCTTATGCACCTGGAGGTCCTGATTGAGCATTCTCTTTCTACTTTCTATGCTAGCCAGGAAACCAGATTGGACGGATCAGAGCCTGATGGTTGACTGATCACCGAAATGGACTACTAATGCTTGGGTTGATTATCTGGTTGAGATAATTTTTTGGCCTCTGAATGACAGCCTTCTCCGTGAATATGAAATGGTGCCTGATCCGAGCATCGACAAGAACTCGAAGTCCTCGGCTCCACCTTAAATGAACTTTGTAAAAAAATCATGATAGTTTATTTTATAAAATTTCATATTTGAATTTTGTTTTCATGAATATTTTGATTTGGGTAATGCAAACACACAGCAACTCGAAACGCCAAGTATCTTATTAACAGTCTAATGTCGTTATATGAGTATCTTTAACTCCTCTAAAATTTTAAATGCCAAGTATCTTATTAACTGGCTGATATCGTTGCCCGAATAGAAGCCCATTATAATTTTATATGCCAAGTATCTTATAAACTGGCTAATATTATTAACCGAGTAAGTTTGAAATAAGACCAAGTAGATTAGAACTTGCATTCCATACTCAGTTGCTACCTTGACGTTGCATCGAGGCTCACCACGATCATATTTTCGGTTATTGCGCATGTCACTGAGGATGTCTTATAGTTTTGTCTGCTCAAGGGTTTGCTGAATCAGTAAGCTCTGAGTTGCTTAACACAGCTGCGCAACTCACCGGGATATATCCGGTGGCACCCCGAGGCATTTTCCAAAATCTGGTGCATCGGGTTTACCTTTTGGCTAAGGTTAAGTTGACCTTGCTTGGCTGACATGCTCTTTGAACTTCTCCGCCCATTTAGGTTTACCAAATTAATGGTCCCGAGCATTTATTGCATGTGAATGTCAGTTCTTTTTCTTAGTCTTTTCATATGTTCTTATTATCATATGCTCACGTTTCTAGGAATCCCGTCTCGGGTTTTTATACATAACTGCAAAACTAACAAAATATGGAAATCTCTCAAGGAATTCTAAGAAAAAGTATATCACTAATATCCTGACTAAAATGAAATAAAGCCTAAAACTAAGGAATTTCAGGGATAAAAGATCTTCAGGTATTAGGTGTTGCATGGTCAAGGTAAGACTCCTCCTTCCGGTCGGGAGATCCAATACGCTCCGTGCTCTATCAATCCTTCGATTTTGTATGGGCCTTCCCATTTGTCAGCTAAGGAGTCTATGGCTTTATCTTTTGTGTTCAACGATACTCCTCTAAGAACCAGGTCTTCCATCTAGAACTTCCTACCTCGGACATGGGAGTTGTAATGCCTAGCCACTTTTTGCTGATATGCCACATTGCACATTTGGGATTTCTCCTTTTTTTCTTCTAACTCGTCCAAGCCTTATAACAACATATCAACATTACCATCTCCATCATATAGCCTGACTTTGGGCGATATATACGATGTTTCTGTCAGGATGACGGTCTCTATTCCAAATGCCAATGAAAACGGTGTTTCCCCTATAGGGGTCCTTGCTGTTGTTCGATAAGCCCATAATACTTCAGGTAGTTTTTCTGCCCAACTACCCTTTTTTGCATCCAGCTTTGCTTTAATCATGTTCTTGATGACTTTGTTCACTACTTCGGCTAGTCTGTTTGTTTGAGGGTGGGCATGAGTGGCATAATAATTAGAAATCGAATACTTTTTGCACAGTTGCCTGAATTTTTGATTGTCAAATTGGGTACCGTTGTCGGTGATAATTGTATTCGGAACACCAAATCTGTAGAGTATGTTCTTTTTCACAAAGTTTGTAGTGTTTGCTTTCGTTATGTTTACTAATGCTTCAGATTCCACCCACTTGGTGAAATAATCAACACTCACGATTGCATGCTTTGCTCTGCCCATCGTTCTTGCTAGTATTGGACCAATTAAGTCCAAACCCCACATGGTGAACGACCATGGGGTCGTGACACTTTTGAGGTGCTCAGGGGGTTGCCGAATGTAATTGGCAATCCTTTAGCAAGTATTGTAACTTTTTGAACATCGCTGGCATTTGATAACAAAGAAGGCCAGTAAAAACGCCTGCTTGAGCACCTTGTGTGCCAAGCTTTTACCTCTTGTATGATTTCCACGTACACCACTATGGATTTCCTTTAATATTCAGTGTGTGCCTTCCTTTGATATGCATCTTTGGAGTTTTTGGGAGAATCCTCTTCTGTATAGTTCTCCTCTAAACATAGCATACCTAGCTGACCTGTACCTGATGTATTTTACCTCCATGGGGTCTTCTGGGAGTGCATCCTTTTTCAAATACCTACTTAGCTAAGTCATCCAACAGTCTGGCAATATTCGGATTTTTGGTACTTCAAAATCTTTCAACTCAGCTATACTTTCCAAGTGTAGATGTGCGACTGGGATATTCTTTGGCCTGATTATGGTTTTTGCTGACACTAGTTTGGACAGAGCATCTGCTTTTTCATTTTCTTCCCGTGAGATCTGAACAATCCTATATTTTTTGAACCGTTGAAAGAGCTGCTTTGCTATGCCCAAGTAAGCCATCATACATTCATCCCTGGCCTGATATTCGTCTAGGATTTGGTTGACGATTACCTGTGAGTCTCTGAATATTTCAACCTCATCTGTGTAAATACAAACACGGTTAAATGCTCAAGGCTAACCTAGGGGGGGTGAATTGGTTAGACACCTTTTTCGACTCCCTCAAAACAAAGAAATGTTTGTCCCTCTAGATTGCTTGTATCACAATATATATATATATATATATATATATATATCTATTTATATATATCAATCAAAGATAATTAATCAATATATAAAAACATGTAAAGTGTGATACAAACAAACATTCATAACACATACATAATTGATATTATAGTAAGGAAGTCAATTTAAATAAAGTGTTATATCCATAAAATCCCAATAGCATATACAAATATAAGAGAGATAGGGGTAGAGAAAGTTGACACAAGATATTTACGTGGTAAAGCTCCGAAGAGGAAACATCCACGGGTCAGCAACCGCTGGCAAACAAAATCCACTAGTAGATAAGATAAATACAATCTCTCAAAAGACCCTTCACCTAGAAACTACCCTCCTATCCTACTCATGAATATGCCACCCTCTTGCTCAACATTCTGAGGCCTCACACCTCTTGTTAGGACTTCCTCGCTCACCCTTCCGGATCCTCACGACCCTAGGCAAGACTTCCTCGCTCACCCTTCCAAATCCTCACAACCCTAGGCAAGACTTCCTTGCTTGACTTTTTAAGGTCTCCTACCTCTTGCCAAGGCTTCCATGCTCAACAACATAGGCCACACACCTATGGTTAAGACTTCCTTCTCACAAGACATCTAGGTGATCATGAATGCAAAATGCAAACAAGCACGCAATATAGAATGTTATGATCAACACATCCTCTAGAAAATACTAGACATAAGCATGGATGCACAAACTAATTTTGTCTAGTTAAAATGCATGTCTAATTCATCCAGTTAATACAAAATATATGACAAGTTAATTGCAACCTAGATACATGCATAAATCTAAACTTGAACTCAAGAAATATTCAATTAATCTTATAATCAAGTTTAAATCACGTAAACCAACAAACAAGCTAAAGTCATGTGACAAAGTCATTTAGATTAAATCAAAAATTCTAGAGCATATTTTCTATTCATAGATTCAACAAAGCACATGAATAGCTCACAAGAACACAAGCACATGCACTATTAAGAGAATTCGACCAAAGAGAGCTTAGTACATGTGAGACACTATTTTTCAAAAAATCAATCAATTAAAGATCATGAAATAGTCCAAGAATTAAAGTTGGCACAGTACAATCCCAAACATGTGAAAACGTATACAAAATCAAAACCTAACCCAACATGTGAGATTTCAGTTGAAACTCAGTCTAGCTTTAAAGTTCAAATCCAACCAATCACAATACACTAATATATATGGGAGAAGAAAACCCAAGGCAATTGACAAAGTTTTGAGAGAAAACTTGAGGAGAAAATCAATACCTTAGTAAACTTGAGGCAATCCTATTTTTGTGTGATTAGACACCAAAAACAACAGAAAAACCAACTCAAACCATCTTAGAAAAGATAGAGAATGTTTAGATGAACACTCTCAACTTAGGATCACTCAAATCAGAGCTCAAATGAGAAAAATAGAGTGTTTGGAAGGTGAGAAAGATAGAGCAAAAATTCTGCTCAAGTTTCTCTTGAAATGAATTGTGAGAGGGAAAGGAAATATAAAGGAGAGGGAAAGATTGGAGTGTGAAATGACCAAGAAGGACAATAAGCAACAAAGCTTGCTTGCTACCCGAGATGGTATGTGAGCATCTCGGGGCAGCAAGCCTTCTTGCCAAAGATAGCCACACGCCATCTCGGGAAAGAAGATCTTGGTGCTGTCTTCTTTTTCCCTCTACCTCCCTTCGCGTTCTTTGACCGTTCTCCAGCTTCCGCACTCAAAATTTCAATCTGTTTACAGATTATGAACCGTAAATCTCTCATGGACATGGAAATATAAGATACTCAACCCAAAAAATAATAATTTGACTTGATATACGAATACGAAGACAATGTATGCAACATGACTGGAAAGTATCTTATCTTTTGACTTAGAACTTGAAATTTAAAGTATGAGTAACGAAAGTATTTGGAACTTAATCAAGAATAATTTAAGACTAAAACCAAGTTCAATATCTATGTTTTACAAACATATAGACATACAAACACATTTCACACTAGAATGCAAACTACATAGAGAGTTTTCAATCATGCATTTTCCAAAACATGTTATTTTCATATTAATGAATGAGCATTCAACTTCAAGTGTGTGAATTTGCTATAAAGGGTGCACAACGATACAGGAAAACATACGTACGATTTGTGTGTGTGTTAGGTTTTAGATTTATGTTGACTTAATTCCATAACAAAACTTCATTTCTTTGTAATGCTTAGTTACTTAAGTGGTTCATGATGATAAGAGCTTCAAGGAAGACAAGCAGCTACTCATGATGCAAAGTTCATCTTCAAGAGGATTGGTACTATTCTTTGATGCTAAGGTATCAAGATTTTTCTTCCTCTTGCAAGGCGTAAGAGCACACACACACAAATCATTCATATGTGTCCCTGCATAGTTGTGCACCATTAAAAGCACACACACACACACACACATATCATATATTTGTGTCCTTGCATCATAGTGCATCATTTGGCATAACAAATTCACACACTTGATATTGAATGCTTATGCATTGGTATGAAAAATAACATGCTTTGGAAAATGCATGATTGGAGACTATCTCTATGTAGTTTGCATTCTAGTGTGAATTATGTTTGTTTGTTTTTATGTTTGTATAACATGGATCTTGAGCTTTATTTTAGCCTTAGATTTTGTACAATTGAGCTCCGGTCATTTCTGTTACTCATACTATTGATTTCGATGTTCTAAGTCAAAAGATACAACACTTTCAACTCATGTTGCATATATTGTCTTTGTATTCATATATTGAGTAGAATGATTATTTTCTGGGTTAAGTATCTTGTATGTCCATGTTTGTGAGGGAGTCTCGGTTCATAATCTTCAAACGGATTCAAATTCAGAGTTTCGAGGCCAAAGAACGGTCAAAGAACGCGAGAGGAGCACAAGGGAAGAGGTGCGATGGCATAAGCCATCACTTGAGCACCTTCCCAAGCTTGCACGGGGCCATCTTGGTCCCAAAGCCTTGCTGCCTCGAGATGCCTATGCACTATCTCGAGGAGACACTAAAGCATGGGGGCTTTTTGGTCTTTTAGGTTTTTTCTCTTTAAAACCTCTCATTCCCTCTCATTCTTAAGAAGTTATAGATGTTGAGAAAATTAAAGAACAAGAGCATAATTTTTCTCTCAACATTTTGATTTTTGTTTTTGGTTTTGTGATAACTTCTTCAGTTATACTCTGAATCACTTGATTCAAAAACCGATTTTGAGTGTCTTGAAGAGATATACAAACCCCAAGCATTTATAGAACCAAAGGATGTTAGATTTTCCATAGTGATAAGATCTTCAGTTCGTAATTTTCATCCTTGTTGGTAAAATCATCTTCTTCTTAGTTTTCTACTTAGATCTTCTTATTGATTGATGCCAATTGATTAAGAAGCATGAATAGGATGATTTTGATATCATTTTGTTGTTTGTGTATTCGTTTTTCAAGTTTGACTAGATTTGTGATAAATTGATTGATTTGTGCTAAACTTGATAACATGAAATTGCTTCTAGAAATCTTTTGTTCTTGTGCATGATTGACTATTTCTAGACTTAATTTCATTTTCTAAGAACTGGGTCTATATTAATTGGAATATTCATTTCATTGATTTTGTTCTTAGTTGATAACATGCTTAGGTTGTTTAGATACATTTGTGATTGTTCTTTGAAAGCATAATCTAGCTATCTAGTTGCATGTCTATAGAATTTGTTGATCGTCATTTTCTATGTTGTGTGCTTGTTTGCGTTTTGCATTCATGATCACTTAGATGCCTTATGAAGAGGTAGAAATTCTCATATCTTAGAGTGATTCTTTGATTTGTGCAATTGGAAGTCTTAGCTAGAGTCGGGAGGACTCGGATAGCTAAGCAAGTGGAAGTCTAGACAAGAGGTAGGAGACCTCAGACTGTTAAGCAAGGAAGTCTTAGTTAGAGTTGGGAGGACTCGGTTAACTAAGCAATGAAGTCTTGCCAAGGGTTAAGAGGATCCGAATAGGTGTGCAAGGAATCTCCCTAGAGACAAGAGGCATTGGATAGGAAGTCAGCTTAATAGATCACTAGGTTCAAGGATAGAGTAAGAGAGTTATCTTGGGGAGCATGTGTTGATTGCATAAGTGTGTAACTCTTATTTGAAATAGTGGATTTGCTTTTGCTGGTGGTTGTGGTATCAACCAGTGGATGTTTCTTCTTCGGACGTTTACCACGTAAACATCTTGTGTCATTGTTTGCAATTTTCATTTAACATTATTAAAATTGCATTGTTTTAAAAGAAGATGAAAATTGGAGCAAATACCTATTCACGCCCCCTAGGTATATTTACACTATAAAGATAAAGGGAAATTCAATAGGTATCAGAGCAGGTGTCTAGATACACTTAGATAGATCTTCTTTGTAGTGTTTGTTATTTTTTTTTGTCTCATCATGATTAAAAAAATGTATTCTTTTATTGCTTATCTTGTTGAAAGTGAGTCTATTGACTTAGATGATCAAGAGATCAAAGATCTTGTTCAAGAGAATGAAAGGATCTCTAAGATCAATAAGTCTCTCACTAAGAAGTTAGAAAATCATGATTGTAGCTCAAAATGTGTTAATGATATTAATGACAAAAATTTTAATCTTGAGAAAAACTTGATTGATAGCAATGATAGATTAAGTATTTTGAAGTATGAAATTGAGCAAAGAGATGAACTTCTTGATCATGCTAGGAGAATTGAGAATGTGCTTAGAGCAAAACTTAATGAGCATGAGAATCAAGAGAAAGCGCTTAATGACAAACTTAATGAGGCTAATGAGATGATTAACAAGATGTTATCTAGCTCTAACAAAGTGAAAGCTCTCATTAAGGTTGGAAAGCCTTCAAGCGACAAAAGAGGTTTAGGATATGTTAATGAAAAATCAACTCCTTCATCTAACAAATCTACTTTTGTCAAAGCTTGTAGCAATTTAAATGTATCTCTCTAAGGGTAAAGCCATGAATGCTACCGAGGTGCCTCAACATCAACAATGAAGGTCACTGAAAAGACTCAACAATGCCAAAGACAAGCTACGTCATCTTCAAATGCAAAGGCAAGACATCTAGTGTTGCATGCCAAAGAAGTAAAAATGTGACTAGGCAAAATGAGTTGAATGCTCAAGCAAGTGGTAAACTTCTCAAATTCATACCTATTTGTCATTTTTGCAACATGGTAGGACACATAAGAAATAGATGTTTTGAATACATTCGTAAATGTAGAATCGCCAATGATTTGCATGATATGTCTTTGAATGGTCCTAGGCAATCATCCATGTATGGATATAGAATTAGACCTAAGAAGACCTTGGAAAAGCATGTTGAGAATAAATGTGTTGATGATTTGTTAGTTAAATCTTGTGTTGTGCCTCGTTCTACTATGCATAACAAAATTGATAATGCTTTGTTTGATTTGTTTGAAAATGTGACTAATGGAGTCAATGTGCCTAAAAACAAGTCAAAACATGTTAATAAAAGTAGGAATGAGAAACTTGTCAAGAAAGTTTGGGTTAAGAAAAACACAACACAATGTTTGGTTGCACAATATGCTTTAAGAGCTAATTCATCCTATTGTTGGTACCTAGATAGCGGTTGCTCTAGGAATATGACCGGTAATAAGGAATTCTTTAAGAATCTTGCTATGAAAGATGGTGGATAGGTTACATTTGGTGATGGCACCAAAAAGCAAGTTCTAGGCAAAGGAACAATTTGTATTCTCGGATTGCCTAAACTTTGTGACACCTTGTATGTAGATGGTCTACAAGCTAATCTAATAAGCTACTCACTTGTGTGAAATTTTTAAAGAAGTTAGCTTTAACAAGTTTATGTGCACAATAATCGATAAAATAGGCAAAAAAAAATTGAAAGTCAAAAGGTCTTTGGACAATTGCTATTGTCTAGAGATTGATCCACTGACATGTAATATGGCACATGAGTGCAACAAACTTGAATTATGGCATGAAAGATTGGGTCATATGAATTATAAAGATTTAAAGAAGCTTGAGAAATATAACATTGTTAAAGGTCTTCCTAGTCTTGGTAAAAAGCTTGATGTTGTTTGTGAACCATGTCAATTAGGTAAACAAACCAAAGTGTATCATAAAAAGAACACTAATTTTGCTACCAAGAAGCCCTTAGAACTTGTGCATATGGACCTAATGGGACCAATCCAAACCGAAAGCATAAATGGTAAGAAATACATTTTTGTATGTGTTGATGATTTTTCTCGGTTTGCTTGGGTGTTTTTTCTTAGAGACAAGACCGAAACTTTTAGTTACTTTAAGAAGTTTTGTAATCAAATTTAAAATGAAAAAGGTCTTGGTATCAAGAAAATATGTCGCATTAGGAGTGATCATGGAAGTGAGTTTGAAAATACTAGATTTAGTGAGTTTTGTGATGATTATGGGATTTCACATGAGTTCTCTGCTCCTAGAACTCCTCAAAAAAATGGTGTTGTTGAGAGGAAGAATCGTGTCGTGCAAGAGATGGCTAGGGTCATGCTCAGTAGCAAGAAAGCCCCTAGAAATCTTTGGGCCGAAGTGGTCAAACCGCATGCTATGTCACCAATAGAGTTTTTAGAAGGCCTGACACAAAACAAACCTCATATGAACTTTGGAAAGGCAAGAAGCCCAATGTGAGTTACTTTCACACTTTTGGGAGTAAGTATTTTATTTTGAATAATAGAGATCACTTAGGAAAGTTTGATGCTAAAAGTGATATTGGTCTCTTTCTTGGGTATGCTAATAATAGTCGTGCATATAGAGTGTTCAATTTGAAAACCAAGACTATTATGGAGTCTATTAATTTGAAAATAGACGATCTTAGCATGCTTGATGTGTGTGATGATAATGGTGTCAATAAACCTAAAGAACATTTGTTGAATGACATTAAAGCACCTATCGATGTGACCAGTAAGGATGAAAGTGAGTCTAGTCATAATGATGATAATGATAGTGTTGCTAAAGAAGAAAGTCAAGAGTTAGAAAATGGTTTGAATGATAACCAACAAGATTTTGAAAACTCTAATTCTAGACTTAGGAATATGCATTATCAACAAGACATCATAGGTGATTTGAATGGAGGGGTTAGAACTAGAAGGCAACTAGCTAACCAAATTTCATATGCTTGCTACACTTCTCAAATTGAACCCAAAAATATTAATAAAGCAATCGTAGATGAATATTAGGTTAATGCCATGCAAGAAGAACTAAATCAATTTGAGAGGAATGAAGTGCGGTCCTTAGTTTCTAGATCTAAAGATATCAATGTGATTGGTACAAAATGGGTGTTTAGGAATAAGACCGATGAATGTGGCAAGATAGTGAGAAAAAAAGCAAGACTAGTGGCTTATGGATACACTCAAGTTGAGGGTGTAGACTTTGATGAGACTTTTGCACCCGTTGCACGACTTAAGTCCATTAGACTTTTGTTGTCCATTGCATGTCTTAAAAAATTCAAATTGTTTTTAAATGGATGTCAAAAGTGCTTTTCTGAATGGATATCTTCAAGAAGAAGTGTATGCTGAACAACCTAAGGGTTTTTTAGACCAACACTCTCCTAATCATGTGTTTAAGTTGAAAAAGGCTCTTTATTGCTTTAAGCAAGCCCCTAGAGCTTGGTATGATAGGTTGACTCAATATCTTATTGACAACAAATATAAGAGAGCTGGTATGGATAGAACTTTGTTTGTCAAGCATTATGATAATGACATTTTTGTTGCACAAATATATGTTGATGACATTGTTTTTGGGTCTACATGTAAAACCAAGGTTGCTGATTTTGTGAATGTTATGTCAAGAGAATTTGAAATGAGTATGGTAGGTGAACTCAATTACTTTCTTGGCATGCAAGTGAAACAATCTAGCAATGGTATCATATTGTCTTAATCTAAATATGCTAGAAATCTTGTTACGAAATTTGGCCTTGAAAGTGGAAAAGAATTCTAAACACATATGAGTACTACTTTAAAACACCTATGAGTACTACTTTAAAACTTGACAAAAATGAAAAAGGAAAAAATGTTGATCAAAGTTTTTATAGGAGATGATAGGTAGCCTTCTTTACCTAACAGCTAGTAGGCTGGATATTTGTTTTAGCGTTGGTTTATGTGCTAGGTTTCAAGCTAATCCAAAATAATCTCACTTGAAAGCCATTAAAAGAATCATTAGATATATAAAAGGAATGCATAATCTTGGTTTATTATATTCCTGTGATACTAATGATATTCTTGTTGGCTATTGTGATACGGATTGGGCAAGAAACATTGATGATCGTAAGAGCACATCGAGCGATTGCTTTTACTTGGAGAATAATTTGGTTGCTTGGCAATACAAGAACAAAAAATTATGTCTCCCTTTCTTCATCCGAAGCTGAGCATATTGCGGCCGAAAGTGATTGCACAAAACTTCTATGGATAAAACAAATTCTCAAGGATTATGAGATTTAACAAGGTAAAATGACTCTCTATTGTGATAATATGAGTGCCATTAACATCTCTAAAAATCCGGTTCAACACTCACGCACAAAGCATATAGACATTAGGCATCATTTCATTAGAGAACTTACTGAACATTCAATAGTAACTCTTGAGCATATTCCTACTAAAAATCAACTTGCGGACTTGTTCACTAAGCCCTTGGACAAAGAGAGATTTGTACCTCTTAGAAGATCCATTGTCATGATTTGTGCTGATTAATGCTTGTGTGTTATTATGAGTGGCTTGATAAGCAAAACTATATTATATATCTATTTCTTTGAGAGCGACTCATGTGAGAAGTAATGATCTTGATAAAATAGCTTTTATTGTTTCTAGATCATGCACTTAAGTCTTTGTAAATCTTGTTTATAAAAGTGCACAAATGCTTCTCTTATATGTTTAAGTTTGAGTAGTTGAGTTTGACTATATGCCTAATATGAATACATCTTGAAGTCTTTTGACTAGTACCTTTAAAATGACCAATGGTGAGTATCCATTTTGCTTCAGCATTACATAGAACTCAACGAGCACCTTCATGGAAAGGGCTACACATTTTGGTTGTAAAGCCACCCAATGTAAGAAAGAGCTACACCATTGTGATGAGTGAAAGCCGTCATGAAGAGTATATTTTTATGTTAGAAAAATCAAAGAAGTGTTGAAAAAGAATCATTTAATAAAAAAATCTTTGATTCAAAGCCTAAAAAGAAATGGAGGAAGGCTAAAAATGGAGTATAGTTGAAAAATATTATGAATGCTCGGGTTGAAAAACAGAAATGGGAAAATGAGCCAGATGCACACACAACGCTCATATGTTGAAATCTATTCTCTTTAATCAAATTTTCAGATGATAATCGGTTTGACCTTAATTGGAAAAGCTTTAGATGAATAGGTATTCAAATGGTTTGCATGTTGATATCACAATTACTCCTTTTATATATGCTAGAAGCATTTTCACACACACACATTTTTGTTAATGTGCTTGATTAATTAGTAATGAGAGATTATTTTTGAGAGAGTAATGAAATTCTATGATTCTCTTATTATTTTTATTTTTTTAAAATGGTTTACTTTCTTTTATTGCTTGCAATGTGTGATTGTGTGATTCCCTTGTGAACAAGTTTACTTGCTTATTCATATGTGGAGCATATGTTAAGGGGGAGCTTAGTTTTTTTAACTTAGTTCTCTATACAACTTGTTTACTCATTATCTCATGATTTTATTATGCATCCCTTATACCTTGTAGGAATTTTCAATTGGCATTCACCTCTCTCTCTAGGTTGTGCAATATGTTTTTGTCTATTCCTTGCCAAAAAGGGGGAGAAAATGCTTTCCTCACCATGTTACTTACTTTTGATAAAAAAAGGAGACAATTCAATTCATTAAGGGGGAGAAATCTTGTCAAGGGGGAGAAAAAATTCTGGTTTCCATGAGATAAGAAGAGATAAGGGATTTTTTTTTTGTTTTGTATATTTTTTGTTTATCTCACCTATCTTCTCTGTAGAAAATTGATTTTTGTTGTTCGTGTCTCACAGGTGCTTTCAATGTGTGAAGATATTCTTGAAGACTCATGAAGACACTTTAGTCTAGGGATATCTCTTTGTAATGTGAGGATGTGAGAATGCAATCAACATTGATTATGAGTGATCATTGTATAGTGAGGTAGAGGTTTTGTCATGGAATAGCCGAAGGGGGAGATTTCTAGGTTTTAGATTTGTATTGGCTTAATTCCATAACAAAACTTCATTTCTTTGTAATGCTTAGTTTCTTAAGTGGTTGATGATGATAAGAGCTTCAAGGAAGACAAGCAGCTACTAATGATGCAAAGTTCGTCTTCAAGAGGATTGGTACTATTCTTGGATGCTAAAGTATTGAGATTTTTCTTCCTCTTGCAATAGCCTAAGTGCACACACACACAAGTCATTCATATGTGTCCTTGTATAGTTATGCACCATTAAATGTGTACACACACACACACATATCATATATTTGTGTCCCTGCATCATAGCGTATCATTTGATATAACACATTCACACACTTGATATTGAATGCTTATGCATTAGTATGGAAAATAACATGCTTTGGAAAATGCATGATTGAGACTATCTCTATGTAGTTTGCATTCTAGTGTGAATTGTGTTTGTTTGTTTTTGTGTTTGTATAACATCGATCTTGAACTTGATTTTAGCCTTAGACTATTCATAATTGAGTTCCGGTCATTTCGGTTCTAAGTCAAAAGTTACTACACTTTCAACTCAAGTTGCATATATTGTCTTCTTAGTCATATATTGAATTGAATTATTATTTTCTGGGTAGAGTTTCTTATATTACCATGTTTGTATGGGAGTCTTGGTTTGTAATCTTCAAACGGATTCGAATTCAGAGTTCGGAGGCCAAAGAACTGTCGAAGAACGCGAGAGGAGCACAAGGGAAAAAGTGTGATGGCATAAGCCATCACTTGGGCACCTTCCTGAGACGGCGCGTGGCCATCTCAGGCCCTAAGCCTTGCTGCCCCGAGATGCTTTAGTGCCTTGATCTTTTGGGTTTTCTCTCTTTAAAACCTCTCATTCCCTCTCATTCTTAAGAAGTTGTAGATGTTGAGAAAATTAAAGAACGAGAGCAGAATGTTTCTCTGAACATTTAGATTTTTGTTTTTGTGGTAACTTCTTCATTTCTACTCCAAATCACTTGATTCAAAAACCCATTTCGAGTGTCTTGAATATATCTACAAACCCTAAGCATTTAAAGAACCAAATAATATCTATATTTGTCGAAGTGATCAGATCTTCAGTTCGTGATTTTCATCCTTGTTGGTAAAATCATCTTCTTCTTGGTTTTCTACTTAGATCTTCTTATTGATTAATGCTATTTGATTAAGAAGCATAACTAGGATGATTTTGATATCATTTTTTGGATATATTTGTGATAAACTGATTGATTTATGATAAACTGATTGATTTGTGCTAAACTTGATAAACATGAAATTGCTTATATAAATCTTTTGTTCTTATGCTTGATTGACTGTTTCTAGATTTAATTTCATTTTCTAAGAAATATGTCTATATCTATTCATATATTCATTTCATTGATTTGGTTCTTAGTCTATAACATGCTTAGGTTGTTTAAATACATTTGTGATTGTTCTTTGAAAGCATAATCTAGCTATCTAGTTGCATGTCCATAGAATTTATTGATCATCATTTTCTATGTTGCCTGCTTGTTTGCGTTTTGCATTCATGATCACTTAGATGCCTTGTGAAAAGGTAGGAATTCTCATATCTTAGAGTGATTCTTTGATTAGGAGGACTCGGACAGCTAAGCAAGTGAAAGTCTCGACAAGAGGTAGGAGATCTCAGATTGTTCAGCAAGGAAGTCTTAGTTAGAGTCGGGAGGACTCGGTTAACTAAGCAATGAAGTCTTGCCCAGGGTTAGGAGGATCCGAATAGGTGAGCAAGGAATCTCCCTAGAGACAAGAGGTCTTGGATAGGAAGTCAGCTTAGTAGATCACTAGGTTCAAGGGTAGAGTAAGAGTGATAGCTTGGAGAGCATGTGTTGATTGCTTGAGTGTGTAACTCTTATTTGAAATAGTCGATTTGCTTTTGCCAGTGGTTATGGTATCAACCTGTGGATGTTTCCTCTTTGGTGGTTTACCATGTGAGCATCTTGTGTCATTGATTGCAATTTTCATTTAGCATTATTACAATTGCATTGTTTTAAAAGAAGATAAAAATTGGAGCATATACGTATTCACGCCCCCTTGGTATATTTACACTATAAAGATAAAGGGAAATTCAGTGTGTGTGCCTTAAAGGTTCACAACTATACAGGGACGCAAATGTATGAATTATGTGTGTGTGCCTAAAGCCTTGTAAGAAAAAGATAAGATCTTAATATACCTATGTAGAACCATATAGCATCATTTCTCTTTGAAGACTTTTAACTTGCTTTGACTAGTTGTTCCTTCTTCTTTGAAGCTTGAATCATCATGAATCTAGACAACTAAATCATTACAAGTAAACATCATTTTGATATGGAATTAATGCCAACATAATCTAAAACCTAGCAATCTGCTTTGAGTGCGATACAAACTCTAAGTCTTGCCTGCAGTGCCTCATTCTCATCTTGGTTATTTATTGCTTTGAAGTCGAATCTCATGGCACATTCAATGTCGTTTCCTTTTGGGGTGTATACTACAATACCTACTCCGCTGCCATGAGTATTCGAGGAGCCGTCAACATGTAATTTCCAAGAGAGACTTTTACCTAATATTTTCTTTGCCTCCATATTAGGCTCTGTGAACTTTGCTACAAAATTTGCCACTGCTTGACCCTTGAGCGATGTCCTGGGCACATATCTAATATCGAATTCGCTCAACTAGATTGCCTATTTGATCAGTCGGCCTGAAATTTTAGGGTTCTGTAGAATTTGCTTAAGTGGGGAGTCAATGAAAACCTTGATGGCTTGTGCCTGGAAATACGGCCTCAACTTCCTTACCGCCAAAACTAATGCCAAGGCCATCTTTTCTCTGAAAGTATTTGGTTTCAGCCGAGAGTAAAGCCTTGCTAGTATAGTATACTGGCTTTTGTATCCCATCCTCTGTTCTAACTAGAACCGGGACAAGTATAGGTGGAGTATTTCTCCTACCTTGGGTTTTGAGAGAACGGGTGCCTGACTCAAGTATTCTTTTATGTTCGGAAGTGTTTGTTCACATTTTACATTGCATTAGAGCCCCTTCCCTCTTTTGATTACTTTGAAAAATGGTGCACACCTATCAATCGCTTTCGAAATGAATCTACCGAGCAAAGCTAGGCATCCCGTCAAACATTGTACCTCCTACCAGGTTCTTAGAGAAGTCATTTTTTGGAGGGCTTTAATCTTTTCCGGATTTACTTCGATCCCCCTCTGATGAGCTTGGAAACCAAGGAATCTTCCTGAACGAACTCGAACAGGCACTTGCTCAGATTTAACTTCATCTGGTATCTCCTCAGGACATCAAATGATTCGTTCAAATTCGAAGGGTGCTTTGCCGTCATGATACAATTGGTTAACATGTTGTCTATATAGACTTCCATGTTTCTTCCTATTTGGTGAGCAAAAATTTTGTTGACCAGTCTTTGATAGGTGGCTCTGGTGTTTTTTAGCCCAAAGGCCATCACTATATAACAGTATAGGCCCTGGTCGGTTGTGAACGCGTTTTGTCCTCATCCGCCTTGTTCATCCCGATTTGGTTGTATCCCGAGTAGGCATCCATGAAACTGAGCAGCTCATGACCTGATGTTGCATTGACCAATTGGTCTATTCTTGGAAGTGGAAAACCATCTTTCGGGCAGGCTTTGTTTAAATCTCTAAAATCTACACACATTCTCCACTGGGTATTTTTCTCTGGACCATTACCACATTCGCCACCCACTGAGGATAATCGATTTCTCTGATTGATCTTATAACGAGTAATTTCTCTACCTCCTGCTTGAGTGCCCCGACTCCTTTTGAGGTTATAAGACCTCCTTTTTGAATTACGGGCTTTACGCTCAGATCTACGACCAAGTGGTGTGATATCAATCGTGTGTCTATCCCCACCATGTCTTCATGACTCCACGTAAATATGTCTTTATATTCTCTGAGTAAATTGATAAGATTTGTCCTGACCTTTTCTTTTAGATTAGCTCCGATTTTGACCTTCTTTGATGGTTCGTCTTCCTTTAAGACCACTTCTTCTGTTGTCTCATCCTTTGATGTCTCAGGTTCCTTACTTGGGTCGAGTTTAAACATTAATGATTCCCCTTGCTTAGTCTGATCTAGTTGAGTCAGTGTACACACTTGGTGTTCGCTGTTATCCTTATCCTTGTAAACTGAGAGATTGACTCTTCTAGCCATTTCTTATGAACCCTTGATCGTTCCTACCCCCCTTTCAGTCAGAAATTTGATCATCAGGGCTGTAGGTAGCCGTTACCGTCTTTGTCTTGTTCAGGAAAGGTCAACCCAGTAGAGTATTGTAAGGCCAGTTATCCATGTCCACCACTCTAAAGTTGAGTAGCACTATTTTCTGGCAAGGTTCCACTCCGATTTTCATAGGTAATTTTGTCGTTCCTAGGGACTTGACCTCGATTCCTCCAAATCTTGAGCGGGATATGAAAAGGTTGGAAGTTTTTCCGATCCAGTCTAAGCTGATAATAAACAGTTAAGCTGAGGATGTCTGCTGAGCTATCGTTGTCCACTAGTATCCTCCGAACTTCCTATAACCAATTCGGGCGTTTATGACAAGAGCATCATTTGGTCAGACGTCAAACCCATGCGAATCGACATCAGTAAACACTATTGGGTCCCATCTTTGCTTTACTCTCTTTAGATCATACTCAATGGAATTAAAGTTGAAATTCTGCCTCGCTTTGATCGCTTCTCAGATTTCTGAGTCCATTCTCAGTTCCTTCTCCTAGTTGACGGCTCTTCGACAATGTTTTGTATTGATCTATTTACCTCGGAACTGGCCTTTTCGTTTCGATCTAAGCCGTGATCTCCAAACTTGGCTTATTTTTTAGTTTCTGTCTTCTCATCTTTTTTTAAGATAATATCTTGTAAGTGCTCTTCTCGCATAAGGGTTTCTACGTGATCTCTGAGCTGGTAACATTTAGAGGTTTCATGCCCACTTTCTTTTTGAAAATTACAATACTTTATCGTGTCTCGTCGGGGAAATTACGATTGCCGGCGTGGCTCTTTGACCATATTCTTTTCTTCTAGTATCTCCATGATCTTGTCCTGCATTTTCCAAAGCGGGGTGTAGTTTATATACTTTCTTTAAAACTTTTCCCTTGTTTGATCTGTACTCATATGTCCATTTTCCCCATCTTTGCTTCTTTCCTCTTTGGTATTTCCCTTTTGTTCCCCTTTATGGTTCTGTGGCTTTGACTCTACATCTTTTTGTTCAGGCCTCCCGTAATACATATAACAACCTCTTGCCGCCAACTCTTCTTCTTCTACCAATGCATATCCACCTGCCATGTCTATCATGTCCGCATATCTAGTTAGACGAGCTCTTCTTAAGTCAAAAGACAACCGCCCATTCTATAGGTTATTTATGAATGCAGTGATTATTGCTTCATCATTTGCACTGTCAATTTTTGAGACTATATGGCCGAATCTTCCCATAAACCTTTTATCGGCTCATCTTTTCCTTGTTTTTATTGGGAGAGATATGCCACCAATTTTTTCCTGTGTACATACCCTAGAAATTATCTAGAAAAGCTTTTGTTTAATTCCCCGAAGCTCCCAATACTAGCCGGGGGCAATCTCCCAAACCACCTTGATCCTAAATCCCCAAGGGTCTATGCAAAGTTAAGGCATAACAAGGGGTCATTATGGGCATACTGGGCCATGACGCTCTTATACCGTCTGACATGCTTCTTAGGGTCTGTACCCTTTTTGAATTATTCCACACGCGACCTTCTGAATCTCTCTGGGAATGGCATTTACAGAATGTGTCTGGTCGAAGGGCTGTCAGAATCATCATCAGACAACTCATTGTATCCGTGATGCCTAATCAACACATTCATTTGACACCTATTATTATCGACTTCTCGGGTTAGGCTATGTATCATAATATATCTATCGCCCATCGGTTTTCCCTAATTGTTGAACTCTCGAGTGACCGTCAAACCTGTATCCAGTTCCTTCCCGTCCTACCTTTGAGTTTCATAAGTCAATCCTTGTAAGCGTATAGTTCCATAGTGGTGTTTATGATGATGACGATCACTATCTTGTGATGATGATGACCGATTCCTCTACCGATCATATTTACGGTGTCTATCATGCTCTGCTTGACCGTAACTTTGTTTTTGGCGAGGCCATTCTTCTGTGGGCATTTCAAGATCTTTGTCCTAGTTGTGCAATGTACCCACAGTCTTGTTGATAGGATCTGAGTTTCTAACGGCTGCTAACGTGTCTGGTTCTGGCCCAACTATAATTGATCAAAGCCTGGGGGTGAATGATTTTGCAGGGATGGTTGGTTTGGAGGATTCATCTCTATTGCAGCCAATAGATATATTCCTTCCTATGCTGCATCTACCAATAATTATTATAATATTTCCCTAAAATGACGCGCTATGTCCTCACTGGTTTGAGGGACTCGCTGGATGCCAGCTATGGATAACAGCTGGCTCCCGGTGGTTGTTATGGGATCCTGATTGATCCCCCCTTTGTGAGCCTTGGATAAAGGTGGTTGTTGTGGGATCCTGAGTTATCCCACTTTTGTGAGCGTTATCTAGTGATTTTTGAATGTCCCTAGAACCGTCATTGTTTCCGTCACCAGACATCGTTTAAATATGTCAGATTTAGCTTGGGCTTTTCTTCTAGCACCAATTGTTGACGTCTGTTTCTTGTTGGTCAAGAATGTCAACAATTTTGGTTCGATTATGTCCTAACAAAAAAGACAAAGAAAGAGAATGCAAACGATATGATTGTGACACGAGTATACGTGGTAAAACTTCGATGACTGGAGAAACATCCACGGGTTGTTGTATACAAAACCAAGCCAAATCCACTATTGAATATCAAATTACACCTCTCGATCTCTCTTGCCTCTCTTTTATAATAATTTCTTTCATTTTGTTCTCTCTCTTCTTGTATATTCTCTTTGTGTTAATGTATGTATCTTACAGTGAGATTATAGGTCTATTTATATGTGCAAACCATAATCCTTGTTACACATAAGGAGAGGTGATGGTGTTTAATTAGAACTGGTTACTTGTTTAAGTCGTCTTTGTCTTCTTTTCTATTTTTAAGATCTTGTGAATTGAATCAGAATCTTCGTAGGATTCTAGTTGCACAGTCTATTTAAGACTTATTTCCTGATCGGTGTGCAATCTTCTAGAAGAGTAGAGTTATTGCTTGTTTTGGACTCGTTTCCTGTTTGGTTTTTATTCTTCAGGAAACTTCAAGTTCTTTCCTTCTCTGATACTGGAGAGGAAATAAGAATATTTCCATATTGGAGCGTGATTCTAGATTCCTTCTTGGGTTTATTTACTTATATGGATCACGTATTTTTTGTTGGAAACTTATTTACTCGGGCTTCACATGTTATCCCGAATAAAGCTGAATTGGCCGAATATTAATATTCGGCCATGCTCGGATTTCCATGACTGAACGATGCCACCGATGGTGTTTATTCAGATGCTAGCCTGGATGCTTATCTGGAAACCTTCCTAGGAGGTTGTTTAATCTGTTAGTGACGTGTACATTTAATAAAATATACATATAACAAAGGTAGATAATGCTTTGTTTGATATGTTTGAAAAATGTGACTAAAAAAGTCAATTTACATGATATTACGCCAAAAAATAAGTCAAGGCATGTTGTTAGTAGTAATTAGAAGCACGGTGTTAAGTAATTTTGGATTAGAAAAGGCTCAACTACTATTCCTTCCAAAACCAAACTCAAAGACAAGAAAAGCTATAGAACTTCTGAATCAACTTATCAACCAAAGCATGCACGCCTAAAAGGTAATTTTTCTAAATTTATTTTAGTTTGTCATTATTGTAACGTGGTTAAACACATTAGGCCTAGGTGTTATGAATATATTAGACAATGCAAACTAGGGAATAATATGCATGTTATTGAGTTGAACAAATCTTTTTTTAAAGATTCTAAACATGATAATAGTTTTGATGCTTTGAAAAATGTGTATATTGATCATGATCATGTGAAGAAACTTACTAGGAAAGTTTGGATTAAGAAGTAGGTTGTGAACAAGGTTCCTAGTCATTCTTTTAAACATGTTGATATCGATAAATCTTTGAATGTTATTCTTAATAATGATAAACTTTTAAAGAAGGATGTCAATAAGATTTGTGTGGATAAGAACGTGAAAAAGCATGAAGGTTATATACCTTGTCTTGATGAAATTTTTGTGCATGAAAAATAATGATGAGTTTAATATGAGTGATATTTTCTTGAAGAAGATATTTGATGATTTATCTTCTAGATTTTATATGGCCATGTGTAATGATCATGATGTTGTTTGTGTTGGTTCACCTAAGACCAATGTTGTCAAAGGTGAGTGCTCTCATACTTGATTGAGTAGCTCATATGAGAATATTTTATTTTGTTCTTGTTTTGATAAGAGTGTAAATTTGATGCTTGACTAAGCTATTTTGTAACATGCTAGGTCTAATATTCAAGTTTGGTGTCTCTAGTCAATACATTAATATTCTCATACTTTCACTATAATAGTCAAATTTTTTTGATTAACTTTAGAGAAGTTGTATCTTGAAATTTATATAATGATGACTTTTGTTAAGACTTTTGAAGAAAGTCGTTTTATATGTTTGTTTGAGTTGCGATGTTTAGTGTTTATTCTCTTTAGAAGACACACCAATAACTTGTTGTCATGAGGACAAACAAGGCAAGAGAGCTCATAAAAATGGTGTAGGCTTTACATCGATGAAAAATGCTTGCTAAGGTATATCTCTACTCTAAAGCTTGCTTTCTTGTTTCATCTTTTCAACTCTATGTGTGCATTACATCATGTAACATGTCATATTAGAGAAATAGTATATCATTCATATGGTTCTTGGTAACATTTTCTCTCTAAAGATCATTTAGTGATTTGCTAACAATGATCTTATACATGGTCTAAAAACTTCTTGTTTGATTAGTGAGTTGTACATTTTTGAATAATATGAGCTTCATATTCAATGAAAGCTACATTCTTGAGAAGTAATGATCTTAAGTAAGTCTCTTTGTATTGCTTTTAGATCATGTGCTTTTAAGCCTTAAAAATTGGTTTTTCAAAAGTGCACACTTTGCTTCTATCATATGTTTAGTTTAAGTAAGTTGAGTTTAAAGATATGTGAGTTATGGAGGCACCTTGAAGTCTTTTGACTAGTACATTAAATATGACCTATGGTTAGTATCCATTTTGCTTCGGCAACTACATAGAACTCAATGGCACCTTCATAAAAAGGGTTACACATTTTGGTTGTGCAGCCGCCCAATGTAGGAAAGGGAAACACCATTATGATGAGTGAAAGCTGTCATGAAGTGTATCTGTTTATGTTAGAAAAATCAAAAAAGTGTTGAAAGGAATAAATAAATAAAAAGTCTTTGATTCAAAGCTTAATATATATATATATACATATATAAAAGGGCTTAAAGGAGTATAGTTGAAACTTATGATTGGTTGAAAAATAGAAACGGGATGACGAAGCACATGCACATACATGCTCATACGTTGAAATCTATTCTCTTAAAAGCAAAAATTCCAGATGATAATCGGTTTGACCTTTTATAAAAAAGTGTAGGTTGAATAGTTGTTGATATGATTTGCATGTTGATGATCCAATTACTCCTTTATATATGTTTGAAGCAAATCCAAACACACACTTGTTTTGCTTTCAAGTGAATTTGATATGCTAGCAATTTTAGAAGAATTATGAGAGAGATTGAACATCTTGGTGTATAGCTTATAGTTTGTGGAGCTTATTTTGTTGAATTTCTTTAAATTTTTTGATTATATGATTGTGTGGATATCATTATGAACAATATCCTATCTTAATCTTAGATATAACACTTATCAAGGGGGAGCATAGTATGGTAGACTTTGTTCTCTTTTATGATGTGTTCACATGATTTTATTTGATAAAAACAAGACATAATTGAACATTGAAAAGGCATGTTACTTATCTCATACATTTGCTTCATTTTCTTGATTATCCTTCATTTGTTCTTTGACTTTTCCTTGACAAAAAAAGGAAGAAATGTATACCTTAGCTTGTGTGGGAGAAATGTACCTCTTTGTTGAGTATTGATCTTCCTGTATTAAGGGGAGCATTTTTTTCTTTAGAGGGAGTAAATAATTCTAGTATGTTGAGGTTAAGGAACAAGGGAGTGTTTTAAAGTGAATATTTATTTGAGATAAATTATTTCTTGTTTGATTTTGTGTATATATCTCACCAATCTTCTTTGTAGAAGATTTCTTATTTGTTTGGCTACGTGTTTCTCACATATGCCTTGATGATTAAAGAGAAGAATCTTGAAGACTCATGAAGACTCATGAAGACTTGAAGATATTTTAGTTTAGGGTTGTCTTTGTAATGTGAGGATATGAGAATGCAATCAACTATGAGTTAGTTTGAGTGATCATTGTATGGTGAGGTTATGGTTTTGTCATGGAATAGTAAAATGGGGAGATTTTTAGCTTTTAGATTTGTGTTGGATTGATTCCATAACATAACGCTCTTTGTTTGTATTGCTTAGTTGCTTAGGTGGTTCGTGATTGGATCGGGCTTCAAAGAAGGAAGAAACTTCGCATGCAAAGTTCATCTTCAAGAGTATATGTGCTTACTTGGATGTTAAGGTATCAAGATTTTTCTTCCTCCTGCAAGGCGTAAGTGCACACACACACATTTTATACATTTGTGTCCCTGCATATTTGCATATCACTTGGTATAACTTATTCACACACTAAATATTGAATGCTCGCACTAGTACTAAATTGACTAGTTGTGTAGATTGCATGCTTGTGGACTATGTCCAAGTGATAGCATTCTTCTGTGTTATGTGATTGTGTATTTTTGTAACTTAGAACTTGGACTTGAATTTGGTATTACATTCTTGTTTATTGAGTTCTGATCATTTCCGTTACTCATTCATTTAATTTCAAGTTTCGAGTCAAGAGTTACAAAATTTTACAGTTATGTTGCATGCATTGTCTCTGTCATCATATATTTAGTCGAATTCATAACTTTTGGTATATGTTTCATAGTTTCCTATGTGCATGAGTGAGTCCCATCTTGTAATCTTCAAACGGATTCAAATTCGTAGTTCAGAGGCCGGAGAATGGTCGAAGAACGAGAAGGGAGCACAACGGGAAGTAGCGATGGCCAAAGGCCATCAAGCCATACTTCCTCAAGTTGGCACATGGCTATCTTGGGATGGCCATCCTTCTGCCCCAGAGATGCCCATATGCCATCTCGGAGAAGGATGTAGGCTTCTCTTAATTTATATATGTTTTCCCTCTCTTTCTCTTATTTATAAACAAGTTGAAGATTGAAGAACATAAATGCATAAAATTTTCTTTCAACTTTTGATTTTTGTTTTTGTGATATCTCATTCATTTCAACTTTGATTTAGTTGACTCAAAAACCAAAATTGAATGTTTTGATGAGAGATACAAACCCCAAGAAAATTCAAAACCAAATATTGTCTTGATCTTCTTCAGTTTCTAGATCTTCAATTCGATACTTCATCATTTGTTGGTATATCATATTCTTCTCAGTTTTTTTCTATGATCTTCCTTCTGACTAATGTTATTTGATTAAAAAGCATGACTAGGATAATTTTGATATCATTTTGTGGTTTTTTCAATTGATTTTCGTGTTTAGAATGAGTTATGTTTAATTGATTGATTTCTGGCTAAACTTGATTAACATGAAATTGATTCTAGAAATACTATGTGCTCTTGTGATTAAATGTTGATTTCTAGGTTTGATTTCTTGTTCTAAGAGCTAGGTTACAATTGATTGATATTTCTATTCTTCACATCTAGTTCTTAGTTGATAACAGGCTTAGGTTTGTCTAGCTATCTTGTTGCATGTTCATAGAATGTGTTTGATCCATATTCTCTATTTGATTGTGATTGCATCATGTTTTCATATTCGCACTACACTTAGATCATTTCCTTGTGAAAGGTTGAAGTCTCTTGATTAAAGCAAGTAAAGCTTTATCTTGAGCAAGAAGACTTGACTAGTAAAGAGTTGCCAAGAAAGGATTCTTAGCAAGGACACGTGGTTTGGATAGGTAAGCAAAGAGTCTTGTCTCAGATCGGGGGATCCAGATAGACAAGCAAGTAATCTTCCTAGAGGCAAGAGTGCCTTGGATATGAAGTTGCTACTCAGAGGTTTGTTTGTCACATCTTGAATATTAAGTAGGCAAAGGGATTCACTCAGCCCAAGGGTAGAGTGAGAGGTGATATCTTGGTGAGCATTTCATTTGTTGATTACTTGTGAGTGTGTAACTTTTATTCGATAAAGTGGATTATAGTTTGCCGTTTGTTATGGTATCAACCCGTGGATGTTTTCTCTTTTAAGGTTTACCACGTAAATATCTTGTCTATTGATCTTAGCATTTTAAGTTTTCTAACTTGTGTTTGTATGACTTTAACACTTGCCATATTGTCTTTCTCATTGAACTGTTGATGTGATCATCTTGTGAGTTTTTCTAAGTGTACTTAAAATTGTTTTGTGTTTTTAAATAAGATTAAAATTTGAGCTTATACTTATTCACACCTCTAGGTATATTTAGACTATAAAGATTAGGGAATTCCACAATAGTGGATTTTGTGGATCATATATAGCTTGAAGGATAGCCCATGAGTTTTTCCCTGTAGAGGGTTGATCGCTCTAAGTTTGTATATATTTTAAGCATCTAATTCATCCCTTTTATGTCAGTTTATCAAACATTTGTGTGTTTTAATTATCTCTTTGTTTCCTTTGCAGGTACTGTTGTTACTTAGGGGCAATTGAGGACTTGATAAAGAATATGGGAGAAACCAAAGTAAAAAATATGTTTTTGAGGAAATCTACGAGCTCTACCCTATAGAACGAAGTCGCATATCAAGTCTAGAGGACACTACCGGTTTAGGGTACGACAAGCACCTAGCAGAGCAAGACTGCGAGTTAAACCTCACAGAACTAGGTGACATAACAAAGGTAGAGTGCAGCATGAGAAGTAACTGCGAGATAGATCTCGTAGAAAGAGGTAGTAGCCAAACTAGATATTTTTATATGATTCCTTGCTGCGAGTTCCGTCTAGTAGTTCAATTTTAGAAATGACTGCAAGTTAATAATGTGAGTTCTTACTCGTAGAATTAGCCAACAGTCAGCCCTAGAAGTCACTACCACTAACAACTGTGAGGTTTATGTCATAGAATGAAATCGTAGATCAACCCTAAATGAAGCTCTACGAGTTACAACCAGCAGAGAAGAATGGCAGATCTTGTGCTGACTCAACTGCAAGATAGATCTGTGAAGTCTAACTCAGAGATCCTATTACACGTCATCCTATAAGTGGATATCATCCTAATCTTCTCCTATCTATATAAACATATTTTTCTTTCCTAAAAGAGTGTGTTGTGTTAAATTTTATTGCAACATTGTATCTTAAGCTTTAGAGTAAGAAACACTTTTACTTCCACTTTTAATCTTGTACCTTTAGATTAAGCACTTTATATTTCATAACTTTGAATTATAATCTTCCATTAGTGATAAGTAGATCTACTCTTTGTCAATCAAGAAAGGTTTGGTTAAGAAAGCATAGAAGAAAACATCAAGAATCCATGAGCTTTCTTTATCTTTCTCTTTACTTAACTTGTATTTATTTGATAATGAGTGACTAAATCCTTTTGATGAGGATTTGGTGATTGTATATATGTGAACACTTTTTGTATTGATCTAGCCTATCTATTATCTATCTTAAGTTACACTTATGCTTTATCTATTAACATGTTAATTGTTGGGTATAATCTTTACTTAGCATCTAAGGATGACTTGTATGCATGAAGAGAGAATCTATCTTTTGGTTGACCAATCTTGAGTAGGATAAAATTAGAGATTGTTATGATGCCATGATTGAGTGTTGTATTGTGATAGCTTCATAGGATTGTTTGATCTATGTTTAGCTAAGTTTCTTGAACATGTCATTTATCTCTTGATATCTAGGATTGCATTAATTGTCATCTCATTATCGTAGATAAGCATATAGGGTTTCCTAGCATTGTTTGTTCATTGAATATCATCATATATTCACTTATGACACTTTTTCTCTTCATTGAGAAGTAAGTCTTGTGTTGCTTCTGGGAGTAGGTAGCTTAAAGCACAAGCAAGATAAACTAGGTTCACTTATACCGGGATTAGATAGTGGTGGTGGATTAAACCGGGATTAGGTTGTAATTTCTTGCCATTAGTGGATTCAAGGTTCTAGTGTGGCGCACTCATCAGCCCGTGGTTTTTCCCATTTGGAGGGTTTCCATGTATATCTCAAGTGTTTTTATTATTTCCGTATTTATTACACTTGTGATTTCTTTGCAACTAGATAAGGGAATTTTTATCGACATGACTGTTAACGAAAATTAGGTAAAAGTTAATTAAAATCTATTCACCCCCCTCTAGATGAAGATTACACACCATAATATTTGTTTCAATTGGTATCAGAGCAGGTTCTTAGACATACATAGGAGATCCTAGCTCATTTTGGTGTGTGTTGCATTTTGTGTGTATTGATCATTCATACGTTTGCATTCATATCATTCATTCATTAAACACAGTGAGTGGAAACGGTGGCAACGAGGGAGCTTCTAGCACTAGACCTCCACATCTCACCGGGTTGAATTATGCCTCTTAGAAAGGCAAGATGGAGTCGTACATTTGCCAAATTCATAATAGGGCATGGATGGCAGTTGAAGATGGCTACACTCTACCTATGATGAATCCTGCAGATGGAAGAGATGATGTACTCAAACCAAAGGCACAATGGAATGCACAAGAGTTTGAGGCTTCAAAGTGGAATAGGAAGGCAATGCATGCCATCCTATGTGTAATGGATGATAACCTGTACAAGTTGGTTCAAAATACTAGGATAGCTAAGGAAGCATGGGACATCCTAGAAGTTGCACATGAGGGAACCGATGTGGTTAAGGAATCGAAGCTTCAAGTTTTCCAAACGCAATTTGAGTTGTCAAGATGGATGAGAACGAGTGCTTCAATGACTTTGAGGTGGGGTTGATGGACATTGTGAACCAAAGTAATCAACCTGGTGATCCTTATTCAGATATGAGAATTAAGCAAAAGATTATGAGATCTCTACCCAAAATATTTGAGTCTAAGGTGACGGCTTTGGAGAAGAATAGTGGTTACAAGGACATGAAGTCGAGTGAAGTTATTGGGGGTCTTCTAGCTTATGAATCTAGGAAATGTCCTAACCCCACATCATCGAAAAAGCACAAGGATATTGCTTTGAAAGCCTCCAAAGTTGAGATGGAGGAAAATGATGACTCAGATGAAGAAATGACCTTATTAATGAGGAAGTTCAAGAAATTCTACAAGTCCGAGAGGAAAGGCTTTGGATCCAAGGGTTAAGACTTGAAGAAAAAGGCTTCCTTCAAAAAGTTTGAGCCTAGGCAAGAAAAGACAAAGAAGAAAGGAGTCCAATGCTATGAATGTGGTGGGATAGGTCACTTTGCCCCAGAATGTGCTAATTCGAAGAAGAAGAAGAAAGGAAAGGTGGTGACCACCTCATCAATTGATTGTGGAAGTGAAAACTCCAATGAAGGAGATGATTCTTCTAGTGATGAAGCGATCATTCTTAACTACACGACTTTTGGAGCCTCTTTTGTGGAAGATGTAGAAAAAGGCAATAAGGCCTTAGTTTACAACCTTAATGAAAGATGTGATGAAAAAGTAGCTAAGAGAGTGATAAGTGAAGCTACTTATGTTGATGATGCCATCATGGCAACAAGTGACACTAGTGATGACTCTAGTGATAAGAGTTCTTCATCTCACTCTACAAATGGAAATGTAGAGAGTATGAACCTTGAAGGGTTCATTGAGCATTTTCAAAGCTCAAGGTTGAATATGAAGAAAGAGGTTCGGAAGCTAAAGGAAGAGAATCTCAAGCTATCAACCGAAGTGTCTCACTTAAGTGAGAAAGTGAAGAATGAAAGAAATGTGGAAGAAAGCTTAAAGGAGAAGCTTGGAGAAGCTAGAGAGTTGATTACTAAGATGACTTCGAGTACGGAAAAGCTTGACCATATGTTGGGAGTTGGTAAGAAACCAAGTGACAAAAGAGGTCTAGGGTTTGAAGATGATAATGAGACCTTAACTCATAGCAAGACGATATTTGTCAAGAGCTTGGTCTTCAAAGAACCTCTTCCTCCACTTCATCCTAAGAAGAAAATTGAACTAGGATAGTGTTCTAGAAATATCCAAGTCAAGATGGCACCAAGAAGTCAAGCTCAAGCTCAGCCAATGAGAGCACTTCAAGCAACTATTCCTCAAACTAAAAGCCATCAAGCCAAGAAGCATTTCCTGCATGCTTAACAAAGGAAGCAATCTTCTCCAACTCAACAACAAGGGATAAGAAAATCAATACCACACCAAAGAAAAGCTCAAAGACATAGGAAAGCACATTTGTTCTCATAAAGGAATGGTATGACCCCTTATTTTATTCCTTCATGTCATTTTTGTGGTGTTGATGGTCATTTTAGAGCAAATTGCTTCAAGTACATTAACATGTGTAAAACTAAGAGCATGATTGAAAGAAAAAGGGGTAGAGCCAATATGCATGTGCCTAGGAAAGCTAGTGTTAATGATCCTAGGAGTAATATGATGATCTTGACCACTAGGAATGACAATGTGTCACCTAAGTGGATTAAAAAAGATGAACCCGCTTGTCATTATGCTAGGTTTTCACCCATAAGCTCAACTAGGTCCATTGGATTTAGTAGATCTATTGGGATTTGTCACATGGAGTGATGAGTTTTGATTTTTGACCCCATAAGAGGAACTTAAGCAAAGAGAGCTATTGTATACTTGTTTCATGCAATTTTTTCTTAAAAATGTTTATGCTCCTTTATTGATTAATTGAGTAGATTGGTTGCACTTACATTATAGTATATTATATTTTCTTCAAATAAGTGTGAACTTTGCTTTGATTACAATCCATGTCATATTTATGTTTAAACATGCATTTTTGGACTAGGAGATCCACATAGGAAGTACATATTGAATGACTTATAATTATATCCATGACATGACGGTTCTTTAATGACATGCTAATGAAATATGATAAAGCATGAATTGATGATTGCAATTGTTAAATGCAACACATTGTGTGAAAATGCTAGTGAGACTAAAATATTTAATCAATGTCTCTCTTTCTTTACTAGTTGAACATGGCTACTATCATACGGGCATTCTACCCGAAAAAATCAAGTAGGGTGCAAAGTTACTCATGCCATGTTTCGCTTATAAAGTTGGATATAGTGCTATTAAAACTTGATACCTATGAAAAATCTATATCCTTGCTTCTCTCATGACAAATGGTGAAATTGGTTTGAATTATATTGGAAACCTTTGTCATTTGCTTTGCCAAATACCATTGTTTTTGGACTTGAATGCAACATGTCTTGTTTGCAAAGCTTTTTTTTATTCACACATTTTCTTCAATAAATCTCTCTATTTCTCTCCTATTAATAGAGTTGCATAAGTGTGGCTTATATAATTATGCAACAATCTTGTATGCTCTTTTCTTTCTTTACCTTGAGTGACCCAGTTGGGAACTTCTCCTTTGCCTAAATCATGACAAAATGGGAGAGTAGCATTGACCTAGCATTGTGATGTTAGGGGAGTAACATGTGTTGTCTTTGAGGGGGAGCATTGCAGGAGTGTACTTGTTTGAGGGGGAGATTACATGTAGGGGGAGTAACCCGTTGAGGGGGACCGTTGCATGAGCATTTCACAATGTCATACTCATATTATTGAATGCAATTGCTTTTGTTTTATATTCACTTAATCATCTTACATGTACTTGGTTTGAAAAGTGTATTTGTGCTTACCTTATGTGTAGGGTCGATAGTTCTACAAGAGATTGAAGATCTGAAGTTTTTTTTTATGTTTATCTCATTGTATTGTAGAATATCTTCCCAGTGTTTTTATTTTGTTTTGTGAGGGTCAATGTGAGTGGTGTTTTTGTCATGAAATAGCCAAAGGAGTAGATTGTAAAGTCCTCATTTTTTGATTGGCTTATTTCGTGAACAAATCACATTTTTTGGATATTATGTAAGGGTAGCTTAGGCACCCAAGACCTCCAGAGGAGAAGCACCGAAGGTAAAATTCTTGTGCTTACTTACTTTGAAGAGATAGTTGCACACTGACAAATTCATGCATAACTTTAATTCTCATATGTTGAGTGTTTTCTTGTGTGCATTTTGATGACTCTTATTGATTTATTTGCATCTTTTAATTAATTGTTTTATGTCATGTTTGGCATTAGAATAGGATGCAAGTTTCATCACTCTTGAACTTGTTGAAGTTGTAAGTTTGAGTGTTGAAATCAGGTTGTGCGCTGGTGATGCGTTACTCGACCAGCGCACCTCACAAGCTCAATATTCCAGTGGAACACCACTAGTCATGCCCCACTTAGCTGCGCTGCTGTACCCGCGCACAGTTGAAAAATATAGGTGTGCGCTGGTGTTACGCTATTTGTCTAGCACAACCTCACCAGCGCAAACATCCCAGAGAATCTGCGCTTGTGTTGCGCCACTCGTCCAGTGCCGTTTATAAAAATAGGTTATGCATTGGTGGTGCGCTACTCGACCAGCGCATATCACCAGCGCATATAAGGAAGCTGGAACGCTTTTTTCAAAATGACCTCACTTTGTTTGGATCTCATATAAATATATATCACTCAGTGCTTTAAAGATGTTCAAGAGTTCAGAATATCAAGTATTTTCCTTAGAACATATTTTAAAGGAAAAACACTTTCAAGAACTCATTTTTAATCTCTCAAAGCATTCCCCTGTGCATCAAAACTTCATCTTGCATCATCTAAGTTCATTTAGAGTGCATCTATGGATAGGGTTGCTTCATCACATCTTGTTTGGTAAGTTCTTTAAACGTCCTCATTTGTTGATTGGCTTATTTCGTGAACAACCACATTGTTGGGGTTCATGTAAGGGTAGCTTAGGCTCTCAAGACCTCAAGAGGGGAAGCATCAAAGGTGAAATTCTTGTGCTTACTTAATTTGAAGAGATATTTACACACACTCACTCATTCATGCATAACTCTTGATCATATATGTTGAGTGTTTTCTTGTGTGCATTTTAGTTTAAATGACTCTTGTTGACCTATTTGCATCTTGCTATGAAAGTTGTATTTCATGCTAGGCATTAAAATAGGATGCAATTTCATCACTCTTGAACTTATTGTTTTTGTGCATTTGAGTGTTGAAAAAAATAGGAATTACGCTGGTGGTGCGCTACTCGACCAGCGGAACATTCAAAATGGACCACCGCTAGTCATGTGCCACTGAGCTGCACTGCTGCACCCCACGTAGTTGAAAAATGTATGCGTGCGCTGGTGGTACGCTACTCGTCTAGCGTAGCCTCACCAGCGCAAACATCTTAGAGATTCTGCGTTTATGTTACGCTACTAGGATACGCCACTTGTCCAGCGCCTGTTTTAAAAATAGGTTGTGTGTTACTCGACCAGCGAACGTCACCAGCACACACAGAGGAAGCTGGAACGTTTTTTCCAAAAGGACCTCACTTTGTTTGGATCTTATATATATATATAACTCAATGCCTTAAGGTCGTGAATTAGTTCAGAATATGACATCTCTTCCTTAGAACACATTTCAAAGGAAAAACACTTACAAGAACTCATTTTTAATCACTCAAAACATTCCCACGAGCATTAAATCTTCATCTTGCATCATCTAAGTTCATTTAGAGTGCATCAATGGATAGGGCTGCTTCATCACATCTTGTTTAGTAAGTTCTTCACTATCTTCTTACAAGTCAAGTGTTTTGCTTACTAAACAGTCTCTTTAAATAATTGTATTCTCTTAGAATATTTCTAGATACAAATTAGAGATTGTTGTGATGACATGATTGAGTGTTGTATTGTGATAGCTTCATAGGATTGATTGATCTATGTTTAGCTAAGCTATTTGAACATGTCATTTAGCTCTTGATAACTAGGATTGCATTAATTGTCATCTCATTATCGTAGATAAGCATATAGGGTTTCCTAGCCTTGTTTGTTCATTGAATATCACCATATATTCACTTAGAACACTTTATCTCCTCATTAAGAAGTGAGACTTGTGTTACTTCCGGGAGTAGGTAGCTTAAAGCACAAGCATGATGAACTAGGTTCACTTATACTGGGATTAGGTTGTAATTCCTTTATCATTAGTGGATTCGAGGTTCTAATGTGGCGCACTCATCAGCCCATGGTTTTTCCCATTTTGAGGGTTTCCACGTATATCTCAAGTGTTTTTACTATTTCCGTATTTATTACACTTGTGGTATCTTTGTAACAAGATAGGGGTATTTTTGTCAACTTGACTCTTAACAAAAATTAGGTAAAAGTTAATTAAAATCTATTAACCCCCCCCTCCCCCCGGTCTAGATTAATATAACACACTATATTAATTGTTTTAATTGGTATCAGAGAGGGTTTCTAGACATACATAGGTGATCCTTGCTCATTTTGGTGTGTGTTGCATTTTGTGTGTGTATTGATCATTCATACATTTGCATTCATATCGTTCATTCATAAATACAATGAGTGGAAACGGTGGCAATGAGGGAGCTTCCAGCACTAGTCATCCACTCCTTACCGCGTTGAATTATGCCTCTTGAAAAGGCAAGATGGAGTCGTACATATGCCAAATTCATGGCAGGGCATGGATGGCAGTTGAAGATGGATACACTCCACCCATGATGACTCCTGCAGATGGAAGAGAAGATTTACTCAAACCAAAGACTCAGTGGAATGCACAAGAGTTTGAGGCTTTAGAGTTAAATAAGAAGGCAATGCATGCCATCCTATGTGCAATAGATGATAACCAGTACAAATTGGTTCAAAACACTAGGATGGCTAAGGAGGCATGAGACATCCTAGAAGTTGCTCATGAGGGAACCGATATGGTTAAGGAATCGAAGCTTCAAGTTCTCTAAACGTAATTTGAATTGCTCAAGATGGATGACAATGAGTGCTTCAACGACTTTGAAGTTAGGTTGATTGACATTGTGAATCAAAGTCATCAACTTGGTGATCCTTATTCGGATAGGAAGATCAAGAAGAAGATTATGAGATCTCTACCCGATAGATTTGAGTCTAAGGTGACGGCTTTGGAAGATAATAGTAGGTATAAGGACATGAAGCCTAGTGAAGTGATTGGGAGGCTTCTAGCTTATGAATCTAGGAAATGTCCTAACCCCACACTATCAAAGAAGCAAAAAGGTATTGCTTTGAAAGCCTCCAAATTTGAGAAGGAGGAAGGTGATGACTCGGATGAAGAGATGGCCTTGCTAAAGAGAAAGTTCAAGAAATTCTACATGTCCGAGAAGAAAGGCTTTGGATCCAAGGATCAAGACTTGAAGAAGAAGGCTCCCTTTAATAAGTTTGAGCCTAGGCAAGAGAAGACCGAGAAGAAAGGAGTCCAATGCTATGAATGTGGTAGAATAGGTCACTTTGCCCCAGAATGTGCAAATCACAAGAACAAGAAGAAGGGAAAAGTGATGGCTACCACATAGAGTGAAAGTGATAACTCTAATGAAGGAGTTGAGTCTTCGGATGATGAAGAACTCATGGCTAACTTTATAGCATTTACATCCTCTCTTAGGAGCAAAGATGCTAGTGAAGAAGAGAATTATAGTCAAGAGGAAGACTACTCAAGTGATGATGGATCTTCATCACAATCCACAAATGGAAGTGTGGATAGGATGGATCTCAAGGACTATATGGCTAAGTTTGAGAGCTCAATATTAAAAAACAAGAATGAGATCAAGAGATTAAAAGAAGAAAACATAGACCTCTCAACTCAAGTTGACCACTTAACTGAAGAGTTGAAAGATCCAAGAGGAGTGAAGAAGGGTTGAAGAAAGAGCTTGAAGATGCTAGAGAGTTATTAGCCAAGATGAACTCTAGCACCAAGAAACTTGATCACATGCTAGATGTTGGAAATAGGCCAAGTGACAAGAAGGGGCTTGGGTTTGAAGATGACAAGATGTCCTTCATTCCAAGCAAGACCATTTTTGTAAGAAGCATGAACTTCAATGGGTCATCTCCTCATCAAACTCCTAGGAAGTAGCTTGATCTAGGAGAGTGTTCAAATAGTGCTCTAGTAAATGTGGCACCAAGAAGCCCACCTCAAGCTCATTCTACAAGGGCTCTCAAGTTAACTTCCCTCAACTAAAAGCTCACAAAGGGAAGACACTTATCATACAAGTTCAACCAAGGAAGCAATCAAGTCTTGCTCAACAACAAAGAAGGAAAGCTCGGCAACAATAAGCAAGACAACCACAAAGACATGGGAAGGCTCCAATGTATCCTCAAGGATATGGTATAATTCCTAACTTTTTACCTACTTGTCATTTTTATGGTATTGATGGTCACATTAGACCAAATTGATTTAGGTATATCAAATTGTGTAGGATTGAAAGCATGATAGAAAAGAAAAAGGCTAGAGCCATGATACATGATCCTAAGACATCTAGAGCCATGATGCATGATCCTATGACACCTAGAGCCATGATGCATGTCACTAGGAAAAGTGGAACACCTTTGCATGATCCTAGGATATTTAGAGCCCATGTACCATTGACCACTAAGAAAGAAAATACTGCACCTAGGTGGATTAGAAAGGATGAACACATTTGCCTTGTTGCACAAATTACTTTGAAAGCTCATTCTTGTGATTTTTGGTATTTGGATAGTGGGTGCTCTAGGCACATGACTGGAAATAAGAGTTTCTTTGAGACTCTTATGATGGAGAAGGGAGGAAATGTTATCTTTGGTGATGGATCCGAAAAGAGAGTCAAAGGAAAGGGAACCATCTCTATTCCTGAATTACCCTCCTTGTCCAATGCTTTGTATGTTGATAGTCTAAAAGCCAATTTGATATGCATTTCACATTTTGGTGATGATGGACTCTCCGTCTTGTTTAGGAAAAATGATTGTTCTATCCTATTTCCTAATGGACAAACCTTGTTAAAAGGTATGAGATCTAGTGACAATAGCTACTGTCTTGAGGCTAGAAGTGTGTCATGCAATGTGTTCAAGGATGAACAAATAGAGTTGTGGCATGAAAGACTTAGTCACATGAACTTTAGGGATTTAAGAATCTTAGACAAGTTCAATGTTGTGTGAGGCCTTCCTAAGCTTGGGAAAAAGGTTACTGTGTTTGTGGACCTTGCCAACAAGGAAAGCAAACCAAAAGTATGCATAAAAAGGGCAAGTATATAACCACCAAAGAACCTTTAGAGCTTCTTCACATGGATCTTATGGGTCCTATGCAAACTGAGAGTTTAGGTGGAAAGAGATACATTTGTATGTGTGTAGATGATTTCTCTAGGTACATTTGGACCTGTTTCCTTAGAGAAAAATCTGAAACTTTTGACAAGTTAAAAATGCTTTGCTCTAAAATTCAAAATGAAATGAACTCTAAGATTAAAAGCATTAAGAGAATTAGGAGTGACCATGGGAAGGAATTTGAGAATGCCCATTTTGAAAACTTTTGCAATAGTCTAGGCATTTCTCATGAGTTTTCGGCTCCTATGACACCTCAACAAAATGGAGTTGTTGAGAGGAAGAATAGGGTTCTTCAAGAAATGGCTCGTGTGATATTGCTTACCAACAATGTTCCTAGAAATCTTTGGGCCGAAGCCGTTAATATGGCATGATACATAGGAAATTGAGTTTTTCTTAGGCCCCATACTAGGCAAACCTCCTATGAGTTATTGAAAGGTAGGAAGCCAAATGTTGGCTATTTCCACACTTTTGGAAGCAAATGCTACATTTTAAATGACCGTGATCAACTTGGCAAATTTGATGCTAAGAGTGATGAGGGTATTTTCATTGGCTATGCCTTGAATATTAGAGCCTATAGAGTTTTTAATCTAAGAACTAGGACCGTGATGACATCATCTAATGTTGTCATTGATGATACTAGGCTCAAAACTAATGACCATGAGAAAGAGGTAGATTTAGTTGATGACTCACCTTTGGAGAAAGTGGTTGATATCTCTAATGTTGAAAAGGCTAATCTTGATGATGACATAGCACAACTTAGTGATAGGATTCCTCACTTGGACCCAAAAGAACTCGCTCCATGGGTTAGGAAACTTTACGACAAAGATGACATTATTGGTGAGGTTAGTGTGGGTGTTAGGACTGGGCGTCAAATGGCTAATCTAATTAGCTACACTTGTTACACCTCTCAAATAGAACCCAAGAAAATTGATGAAGCTTTAAAAGATGAATTTTGGGTTCTTGCCATGCAAGAAGAGCTTAACCAATTTGAAAGGAATGAGGTTTGGACTTTAGTTCCTAGGCCTAAGAACACCAATGTGATAGGAACCAAGTGGGTATATAGAAACAAATCGATGAGGATGGCAACATTATGACAAACAAGGCTAGGCTTGTAGCACAAGGTTGCTCTCAAATTAAGGGCATTGACTTTAAGGAAACATTTGCTCCCATTGCAAGGATTGAGTCTATTAGGCTTCTTTTATCCATTTCTTGTTTGCACAAGTTCAAATTATATCAAATAGATGTTAAGAGTGCCTTTCTTAATGGTTTCTTACAAGAGGAAGTGTTTGTTGAGCAACCCAAAGGGTTTGTAGATCCTCACCACCCTAATCATGTCTTTCACCTCAAGAAGGCTTTGTATGGGTTGAAACAAGCACCTAGGGTTTGGTATGAGTGTCTCGCTCAATTTCTCATAGATAGTGGCTACACTAGGAGTAGTGTTGACAAGACTCTATTCATCAAGAAAAACAAAGATGAGCTCTTTATAGCTCAAATATATGTTGATAATATAGTCTTTGGTTCCACAAATGATACCAAAGTCCAACAATTTGTTGATGTGATGTCTCATGAGTTTTAAATGAGTCTAGTTGGTGAGTAGAGTTACTTTCTAGGTTTACAAATTAAGCAAATGGATGATGGGATTTTCATATCTCAAGCTAAATATGCCAAAAACATAGTGAAGAAATTTTGCATTAAAAGTGCCAAACATTGTGATACACCCATGAGTACCACTTTGAAGCTAAGCAAGGATGCTAGTGGTAAAAGTGTGGACCAAACCTTATATAGTAGCATGATTGGTATCTTGCTCTATTTGACAACAAGTAGGGCCGATATCTCTTTAGTGTGGGTGTGTGTGCTAGGTACCTAATCGGATCCTAAGGAGTCCTATCTCTCGTCTGTTAAGAGAATCATTCGCTATGTGAATGAGACTTCTAATTATGGAATTTGGTACTCTTTTGACACTAATGCTAGTCTTGTAGGCTTTAATGATGCAGATTAGGCAGGAAATTATGATGATAGGAAACGTACATTGGGCGGTTTCTTTTTCCTTGGGAACAACCTTGTCTCTTGCTTTTGCAAGAAGAAAAATTCGATTTCCTTATCCACGGCTGAGGCTGAATACATAGCTGCTGGGAGTGGATGAACACAACTTTTTTGGATGAAGCAAATGCTAGTCGACTATGGATTCAATCAAGGTACTCTTACTCTCTTTTGTGACAACATGAGTGCTATTAATATTTCCAAGAATCCGGTTCAACATTCTAGGACTAAGCATATTGACATCCGCCATCATTTCATTAGAGAACTAGTTGAAAACAAATGCATTGTACTTGAACATGTAGATACAAATGATCAACTAGCGGATCTATTCACTGAACCCTTAGATGCTACTAGATTCAAGACTCTTAGTAGATCTATTGGATTTGTTTAATGGAGTGATGTGTTGTGGTCTTTGACCCCATATGGGGAACTCAAGCAAAGAGAGCTATTGTATACTTGTTGCATGCAATTTTTCTTAGAAATATATTTATGCCTCTTTATTGATTGCTTGAGTAGCTTGGTTCCACTTATATATTATATCGTATTTTCTTCAATAAGTGTGAACTTTGCTTTGATTACAATCCATGTCATATTTATGTTCAAACATGCAATTTTGGACTAGAAGATTTACATAGGAAGTACATGTTGAATGACCTTTAATTGTCTCCATGACATGATGATTCTTAAATGACATGCCAACGAAAAATGATAAAGCATTAATTGTTGATTGCAATTGTTAAATGCAACACATTGTGTGAAACATACTAGTGAGACCAAAATGTTTAATCAATGTCTCTCTTTCTTTATTAGTTGAACTTGGCTACTATCATATGGGTATCCTCCCAGAAAAATCAAATAGGGTGCAAAGTTGCTCATGCCTTGTTTAGCTTTTAAAGTTGGATATAGTACTTTCAAAACTTGATATTTATAAGAACTTTATATCCTTGCTTCTCTCATGACAAATGGTGAAATTGGTTTGAATTATATTGGTAACCTTTGTCATTTGCTTTGCCAAATACCATTGTTTTTGGACTTGAATGCAACATGTCTTGTTTGCAAAGCATTTTTTGATTTACACATTGTCTTTAAATAAATCTCCTTGTGTCTCTCCTATCAATTGAGATTGCATAAATCTGGCTTATATAATTATGCAACAATCTTGTATTCTCTTTTCTTTCTTTGCCTTGAATGACCCAGGTTGGGAACTTCTTCTTTGCCTATCTCTTGACCAAAAAGGGGAGTAGCATTGACCTAGCATTGTGATGTTAGGGGAGTTACATGTGCTGGCTTTGAGGGGGAGCATTGCATGAGTTTACTTGTTTGAGGGAGAGATTACATGTAGAGGGAGTAACCCGTTGAGGAAGAGCATTGCATTCACATACATTGCTTGTTGTCATATTCATATTCTTAAATGCAAATGCTTTTGTTTTAGACTCACTTGATCATCTCACATGCACTTGGTTTGGAAAGTGTATTTGTGATTGCCTTGTGTGCAGGGTTGATAGTTCTATAAGGGATTGAAGACTTGAAGTTTTTTTTTAATGTTTATCTCTTTGTAATGTAGAATATCTTCCCAGTGTTTTTCTATTTTGTTTTGTGAGGATCAATGTGAGTGGTTTTTTTGTCACGAAATAGCCAAAGGGGGAGATTGAAAAGTCCTCATTTGTTGATTGGCTTATTTCATGAACAACCACATTGTTGGGGTTCATATAAGGGTAGCTTAGGCTCTCAATACCTCATGAGGGGAATCATCAAAGGTAAGAATCTTTTGCTTACTTACTTTGAAGAGATAGTTGCACACACTCACTTATTCATGCATAACGGTTGACCATATATGTTGAGTGTTTTCTTGTGTGCATTTTAGTTTAAATGATTCTTGTTAACCTATTTGCATCTTGCCATGAAAGTTGTATGTCATGCTAGGCAATAAAATATGATGCAATTTCATCACTCTTGAACTTATCATTTTTGTGCATTTTAGTGTTGAAAAAAATAGGAATTGCGCTGGTGGTGCGCTACTCGACCAGCGTACCTCATCAGCACAACATTCACAGTGGACCGCCGCTAGTCATACGCCACTGAGCTACGCTGCTGCACCCGCGCGTAGTTGAAAAATATGGGCGTGCGCTGGTGGTGCGCTACTCGTCTAGCGCAGCCTCACCAGCGCAAACATCCTATAGATTCTACGCTTGTGTTGCGCTATTGGGATGCGCCACTCGTCCAGTGCCTCTTTTAAAAATAGGTTGTGCGCTGGTGGTGTGTTACTCGACCAGCACACGTCACCAGTGCACAAAGAGGAAGCTGGAACTTTTTTTCCAAAATGACCTCACTTTGTTTGGATCTTATATATATATATATATATATATATAACTCAATGCCTTAAGGTAGTGAATTAGTTCAGAATATCACATTTCTTCCTTAGAACACATTTCAAAGGAAAACACTTCCAATAACTCATTTTCAATCACTCAAAACATTCCCACGAGCATTAAATCTTCATCTTGCATCATCTAAGTTCATTTAGAGTGCATCAATGGATAGGGCTGCTTCATCACATCTTGTTTAGTAAGTTCTTCACTATCTTCTTACAAGTCAAGTGTTTTGCTTACTAAACCATCTCTTTAATTAATTGTATTCTCTTAGAATATTTCTAGATACAAATTAGAGATTGTTGTGATGACATGATTGACTGTTGTATTGTGATAGCTTCATAGGATTGATTGATCTATGTTTAGCTAAGATATTTGAACATGTCATTTAGCTCTTGATATATAGGGTTGCATTAATTGTCATCTCTTTATCCTAGATAAGCATATAGGGTTTCCTAGCCTTGTTTGTTCATTGAATATCACCATATATTCACTTAGGACACTTAATCTCCTCATTAAGAAGTGAGACTTGTGTTGCTTCCGGGAGTAGGTAGCTTAAAGCACAAGCATGATGAACTAGGTTCACTTATACTGGGATTAGGTTGTAATTCCTTTATCATTAGTGGATTCGAGGTTCTATTGTGGCGCACTCATCAGCCCATGGTTTTTCCCATTTGGAGGGTTTCCAGGTATATCTCAAGTGTTTTTACTATTTCCGCATTTATTACACTTGTGGTATCTTTGTTCTTGGGAAAAACGGTTTAGAAACGTAACGGAAGCGTGAGAAAAAAACGAGATTAGGGTTTGCGTATAAATAAATAAAAATTCCTTTTATGCAATGAGAACCTTAACCCTAGATTAATTAATGTATATAAAAGTATCGTACCTTTTTCGCGTGACGATTGAACAAGCGCCGAATTGATTCCGTAAGATCTTCCAATCCAATCACGAACGTGAATCACCTAGGAGTGTGGGCTCCCTTTCTTTAAATTGTATTCTTGAGAATGGAGACAAAGCAAAAATCTTTTCTTTGTTAGTTACAAATATCCTCCAAGAGAAAAATCCAAGAACGTTCGGTCACTTGTGAATTATCAATCAACTTGATTGAAACTCGCGTGAACCTTGATTCAATGTTGTAGACAAAACCCTTTTGATGTAAAGGATCCTAGTATACTATTGAAAAGAAAAACGTTCCCCTTTTTTCTCTTCTAGGCAGAATTTCTATCCCTCAAAATTCTCTCTTGAAAATTACCTAGGCATGGCCAAAATTTTCATCATTAAAATCATAGAGCTGGCTGAAAACACACACACATATATATATATATATATAGGATCATAAATCCTTTCCTAAGAATGATTTACTTGGTTGGCAAGAATCATTTCCTTAGGTGGATTTATTTGGTAGTTAATAATCCTTATCTTAAAGAAATTCTATCATTTTGTATATATATATGGGATAGCCGAATTTTATATGATATAGATTAGGATCACAAATCCTTTCCTAAGAAGGATTACTTGGTAGTTAAGAATACTTTCCTTAGGTAGATTTACTTGGTGGTTAATAATCCTTTTCAAGAAAAATTCTATCCTAACACCAAGACTCCTAATCCAACTCAAAAGTGTGTTTGTAACCATATTTAAGACTACCTAATTTGATTAGATAAATAACTCATTTTATTTATCTATTTATCAAATATAGTCTTTAACATTAACTATATTACCAACAATAGTATAGTTTTAGGAGACCATCTCCTAATAGGAAAAGATTTTGACTTTTAATTAAATAATTAAATAATCAACAAATTAGTTAATTTCCATTTAATTAAATAATAATAAAATAAAAATAATATATTTAAGCTATTCACTATAGCCATTGCTGCCCATACCTAGTATAAAGTCCATATATTATTTTTCTTATTTTATTCAATCCATTGGACCTTAATAAAGGCTCCACATGTGAACTAGACCTATTCTTACAAAAAGAAACAAGTTCACATGCCTTATTACAATTCTAGATGAACCCCTAAATTTGTCCGGTAGAATATATCAAGTGATCCACGCAAGTTCGTGTGGATTGGGGATATTGGCGGGCTATCTAAATTTAAGCTCCAATAGACATAACCCAATCACAATCAACAAATGATTCACTTAGGTCCAATCTATTTTATTTTAGTTCATTCCACTAAATAACTAAAATTGAACTCTTAAATAAAGATAGATTAAGTTGATGTTACTCATTCATACCCTACACAACCTTATTGGAGAAAGTGTATCCTCATTGGAGAAAGTGTATCCTCGTGAAGAATACCAGTAATCGCCAAGAGCTTATAGACCGCCTATAGCTCTCCAAGTTACCATTTTTACTCATATGACCACATTTTGAACTTGGATATTTTGACTTGTCCATAAGCCATGTTTCAATAGACACTATTGAAAACTTAACGTTAAGATTTAATATCCAATACCTCAAAACATCCATATGATGGTATTCTACTCTCATTTAATAAATAGAGCCACGATGTCCATATTTATAAATGAAGTCCTCTATCGATTAACAAATAAATACCACCAAACTATCGAGGATAGACTATGCTATATAATCGTACTCATTGATAGCTCAAATGATAACACTTGCAACCATAAGTCCATCATTTATCTCTGGATTGAGATAGACTCTCCGATTGTCTTCAAATGAAAACTTTTATCTATTGACGGTTCTAGTTAAAGTATTTCGTTTTGATCCTATTCAATGCAGCTAGTGCACTAGATTATTTTTCCCAAAGACACCACACTTTGATGATTTTAGACTTATCATAACACATTTGATCCCACTCAAATGCTAGCAAAAGAATCTACAACTTTGACAAGATAAAGGCGCCCAACCTTCTATCTTAAGTTGTGAATATTATCCAAGACTAACTAAAGAATTGTGTCTACCTCATACATATCTAGATGTATGAACAATTCTTCTTTACTCATAGTCTTTTGACCTTATGATTATTTACTTTTGACAATTATAATAATTAAACTATAAATGCGATAAGATTTGTTAAACTAGAATCATATGAAACGATTGTTAATTACAATATTACACTATTGCTATCGAGCATAATCCTAACAATCTCCCACTTGCTCTATAGAAAATGTTTCATATCTCTCATCCTCATGTTCTCTAGATCCCTATCAAAGCTCTTTTGAGGAATAGACTTTGTAAAGGGATCCGCTAGATTTTCTCCTGACGCGATCTTGGTAATCGTCACGTCACCCCTTTGCACAATTTCCCTTAAAAGGTGATACTTTCTTTCAATGTGTTTCTCTCTCTTATGACTTATTGGTTCTCTCAAATGAGCCACTGCCTCACTATTGTCACAATAGATAGTGATCTGCTTATTCGCATCAGGAACCACTTCCAAGTCAATAAAGAATTGGCGACGCATGCGGCAACATACTCGGCTTCCATGGTGGAATCAGTAATACAAGACTGCTTGATACTCCTCTATATGACTGCCCCTCCTCCAATGGTAAACACAGATCCTGATGTCGATCTCCTGGAGTCAGAATCTGACTGAAAATCAGAATCAGTTTACCCAACGGAAATTAAACCCCCTTCAGAGTATACAAGCATATAATCTCTCGTTCTCTTTAGATACTTGAAAATATGCTTGACTGCCCTCCAGTGATCAGGATTAGGTTTCGATTGAAACCTGCTAATTATGCCTATAGCAAAACAAATATCTGGTCTATTGCAGAGCATTGCATACATGAGACTTCCAACTGTCGATGCATATAGAACCCTGCTCATGAATTGCTCTTCATGCTCATTCTTAGGAACTTGTTCCTTAGAAAGTTTGATTCCATGCCTAAAAGGTAACATACCTTTCTTGGAATCTTGCATGGAAAACCTAGACAAGATTTTATATATGTATAAAGCTTGGGATAATGCAATCGTTCTATTCTTTCTATCCCTTATGACTTGGATACCAAGAATATAACTTGCTTCTCCTAAGTCCTTAATATCAAATTGTTTTGCTAACCATTCTTTTTTTAATGTCAATACACCTACATCATTTTCGATGAGTAGTATATCATCAACGTAAAGAATTAGGAAAACCAACTTGTCTCCTTTAATCCTTTTGTATACACAAGGTTCATCAAGACTTTGAATAAATCCAAAACCTTTTACAGCTTGATCGAACCTTATGTTCCAGGATCTGGATGCTTGCTTCAATCCATATATGGATCTTTGCAACTTGCATATCCTTTCCTCTTGGCCCTTTTCAATGAATCCTTCTGGTTGCATCATATAGATGCTGTCATCAAGACTTTCATTAAGGAAAGTTTTCTTGACATCCATTTGCCAAATCTCTAGATCTAGAGATGCCTCAATGGATAAGAGTATCCTAATGGATTTAAGCATGGCCACAGGAGATAAGGTTTCTTCATAATCGATACCTTCCTTCTGTGTATAACCTTTAGCTACCAATCTAGCTTTATAGGTTTCCACCTTTCCATCCATTCCTCTTTTCCTCTTGTATAACCACTTGCACCCGATGGGTTTTATCCCTTTAGGCAAGTCTACAAGAGTCCAGACTTTAATTTTGAACATAGATTCAATTTCAGATTGCATTTCCTTTTGCCAATGGCGACAACCAACATCTTCCATTGCTTCCTTGTACGTACAGGGATCATCGTCGTCCGAAAGATTCTCTACAGATTCTTCTAGACCGATGTATCTCTCGGGTTGTCTAACAACCCTCCAACTACGATGAGGTATGGTAGATTATTGATATTGTGTTGGTACAGAACTTACAATTGGGCTTGGTTGTGAAACCTTTTGTGGAATTGTATCTCCTAAAAGCTCATTTAGGACAATTCTACTTTTAGGCACAAAATTATTCATCTAGTCCTCTTCTAGAAATTTGGCATTTGTCGAAACAAATACTTTAAGATCTGAAGGACTATAAAAATAATATCCATTTGTTCCTTTTGGATACTCTACAAATATGCATGTTTCTGAATGGGACTCCATATGTGCGTAGGACATCCAAATATCCTTAAGTGTTGTAAACTAGGCTTTCGCCCAGTCCACAACTCATATGTTGTTTTAGGAACCGACTTAGATGGTACATCGTTTAGAATTTACATGGCAGTTTGTAAAGCATATCCCCAAAAGAACTAGTGAGCGTTGAATAACTCAACATAGACCTAACCATATCCAAAAGAGTTTTATTTCTCCTTTCTGGCACCCCATTTTGTTGAGGTGTGCCTGGTGCAGAAAACTGAGAAATTATTCCATTATCAATAAGATATTGTTGAAACTCACCAGATAGATATTCTCCACCACGATCGGACCTTAAGATTTTTATATGATTCTCAAGCTGATTTTCTACTTCAGCTTTAAATGCTTTGAACTTATCAAAAGCATCCGACTTATGTCTCATGAGATACACATAGCCAAATCTTGAGTGATTATCCATGAAAGTGATGAAGTACTCATATCCACCTCTAGCTTGAATGCTCATAGGTCCACACACATCAGTGTGTATCAATCCTAAACATTCAATGGCTCTTGCGCTTTTGGTCGTAAACGACCTTTTGGTCATTTTACCTTCCAAACAAGATTCACAAGTTGGTACATCATCAGCCTTTAAGTCACTTAGAGGTCCGTCACTTACCAATCTTTTAATCCTATTAAGGTTAATATGACCTAGACGCAAATGCCATAGGTAGGTTTCATCTTTTGATAATTTTACTCTTTTATGATTAGGTTCCGTTGATTCCGTGTCTAACAAGTGAGAGATATTTCCATGCAAATAAAATAAACCGTTTTCCAATGTACCTTTGCAAATAAATTTGTTATTCTTACTAATAATAAAACATTTATTTAAAGAAACCGAATATTCAAATTTATTTAGACAAGAGACCGAAATTAAATTCCTCTTGAATATTGGTACATAATAAACGTCTATTATATCTAAATGCCTACTAGAATCTAAATAGATTCTAATATCTCCCACTGCACTAGTAGACACCAACGCTCCATTGCCAAAATGCAAGTTGAATTCATTCTTATCCAGCCTATTCCTTTGACCCTTTCACCACAAAAGAAATACTTTCCTTTGGTTACTTTCTTGGTCTTATTCTATGAAGGCTCAAGTTGCTTTTTCTTCTGTTGTCTCTTGACCTTCGAACGAGTCTTAACAGTAGCAACTTTACCAACCATATGAATCCCTGTCTAGAGATATCATAATATCGGCAGCAGTCTCTATTCTTTCATGTTGCTATTGTAACTCGTTAGAGATGATGGCCATAATCTAACGTACATTTAGCCATCTCTTCTAAAGACTTCTACTACTGATACTCATTTCTTTGCTCCAGAGTAGACTCATTAGTTTGGTGGTTAAGGAATATACAGAATGAACTAATACTTTTCTGCTTGCAACAATAATTAATATTCCTTTTCCATGTGATATAATTATCACCAGTTAAAGTATTATCTTTTAGGATATTGAATAGGGATGGGGTCATGATTTCTTCTTAATAACAAAAACTATATAAGTAAACAATCATGATATAGCACTTTTGAATATTTATCTTGAATTAAATAAAATAATTCAATCGGTAAAAATTCAACGGTGATCCAACACCCATAAATGTCACTCCTCTTTTGGGAGTACGTACCATTTACTAGTTGGACTAGGTCCCACCTAATTGTTAACATAACAACCAACGTTTTTACATTTTGGCCTTGCAATTTTATTAACAAGAGCTCTTGGGAGGATAAGAATAAAAGTACATTGAGTGTGTTACCAAGTTATCGACCTTCAATATAATCCCTCACGAATATCCCCCCTTTGGGAGTAGATATCGTTTGGGCTAATTGTCTAGTCTATCCTTGTAAGGAAGTATCTTGCTAAATTCCATTCATGAATACCTCTTGGGAGGTTATTTACGAAACATAAAGCTCAACTAAACTTAGAGGCTGTAGGTGTTCCAAAACACCTTCTCCCACTCAATTGTTTAAGGTGTGTGATCGAATTCCAAAGAATGATTTACCAAGTTATCTAGATGCCAATTTAGATACTTAAACCATTCAATGCATGTTCATACCAAAAGAGATATATAAGTGGCACTCCTATTCTATATGACATGTTATCAAACAATGACAAACATTGCAATATTTACAAAAATATAAATAGCTACAATTTTGGTCCATCCTAGAAAAACAAGTAAATTACATATTTATTGGAATACAAGAACTTCTTTCTTGGCGAACAAGTCTTCGTGCGACCTTCATCTTTCGGACTCCCTCGGCTACCTCCCATGGGAGTGCGCACCCCTTGCCCTTACCCATGGGCGTGCGCATGTCAGAAGCCCAAAAAGGGCTGCCATGCGCAGCCCATGGCTACAACAAGGGCTGCCGTGCGCAGCCCATGCCACAACAAATGTGGTTGCGCGCTCTTCGCACGCACGTTTGTTGTTACGGCTCATACTGTCCCAAATTTGTTCCGGTTACTCCTAATTCTTCAAACCTTCGAGTCTTCAAAACTTGAATGTATTACAGATGAATTTACATAACAAAATACTGCAGTTTTTTTTTTTTAATTAGATCAACAAAATAAAATAAACTTAGCAACTACCAAGAAGGAAATTATGGCGAAAATAGACCACCCTTCTTGTTACAATCCAAAAAAAAAAATTACATTGAAATTCTAGGACCAAAATTGAGCAATAACAAACCATATATAAAACATATATATATATATATATATATATATATATATATATATATATATCCATACATTCCAATGTAAATGTATATGCGAATACCTAGAGTTCATCTCTTCCTAAAACATGCATATATACAATAAAAAGAAAAAGGTTCACGAACACATACATCAATTAATCAAGGGTACAACCTGGCTCTGATACCAATTATAGGGAAAAAATTGTTTAGAAACGTAACGGAAGTGTGAGAAAAAACGAGATTAGGGTTTTCGTATAAATAAATAAAATTCCCTTTTATGCAACGAGAACCTTAACCCTAGATTAATTGATGTATATAAAAGTATCGTACCTTTTTCGCATGACGATTGAACAAGCGCCGAATTGATTCCGCAAGATCTTCCAATCCAATCACGAACGTGAATCACCTAGGAGTGTCGGCTCCCTTTCTTTAAATTGTATTCCTGAGGTTGGAGACAAAGCAAAAATCTTTTCTTTGTTAGTTACAAATATCCTCCAAGAGAAATATCAAGAACGTCCGGTCACTTGTGAATTATTAATCAACTTGATTGAAACTCGTGTGAACCTTGATTCAATGTTGAACACAAAACCCTTTTGAAGTAAAGGATACTAATATACTATTGAAAACAAAAACGTTCCCTTTTTTTCTCTTCTAGACCGAATTCACACACCCTTTATCTATGAGTTGATCGAATTTTGTCTAGAGCAAAAACTAATTTTTCTCCCTCAAAATTCTCTCTTGCCGTGCCAAATTCTCTCTTGAAAATTACCTAGGCATGACCGAAATTTTCATCATAAAATTCATAGGGCTGGCCGAAAATCACACACACACACATATATATATATATATATATATATATATATATATATATATATATATATATATATATTATATATAGGATCATAAATCCTTCTTAGGAAAGGATTTACTTGGTTGGCAAGAATCATTTCCTTAGGTGGGTTTATTTGGTAGTTAAGAATCCTTATCTTAAATAAATTCTATCCTTTTGTATATATATATGGGCTGGCCAAATTTTATATGATATAGATTAGGATCTCAAATCATTTCCTAAGAAGGATTACTCGGTTGTTAAGAATCCTTTCATTAGGTAGATTTACTTGGTGGTTAATAATCCATTTCAAAAAAAAATTATATCCTAACACCAAGACTCCTAATCCAACTCAAAAGTGTATTTGTAACCATATTAAAGATTTCCTAATTTGATTAGATATATAACTCCTTTTATTTATCTACTTATCAAATATAGTCTTTAACATTAACTATACTACCAGCAATATTATAGTTTTAGGATACCATCTCCTAATAGGAAAAGATTTTGACTTTTAATTAAATAATTAATTAATCAATAAATTAATAAATTTCCATTTAATTAAATAATAATAAAATAAAAATAATATATTTAAACTATTCACTATAGCCATTGCCGCCCATACCTAGTATAAAGGCCATATTTTTTTTTTCTTATTTTATTAAATCCATTGGACCTTAATAAAAGGTCCACATGTGAACTAGACCTATTCTTACAAAAAGAAACAAGTTCACATGCCTTATTACAATTCTAGATGGACCCCTGAATTGGTCCGGTAGAATATATCAAGTGATCCATGCAAGTTCGTGTGGATTGGGGATCTTGGCGGGCTATCTAAATTTAAGCTCCAATAGACACAACCCAATCACAATCAACAAATGATTCACTTAGGTCCAATCTATTTAATTTTAGTTTATTCCACAAAAAAACTAAAATTGAACTCTTAAATAAAGATAGAATAAGTTGATGTTACTTATTCGTACCCTAGACAACCTTATTGGAGAAAGTGTATCCTCGTGAAGAATACCAGTAATCGCCAAGAGCTCAAAGACCGCCTATAGCTCTCCAAGTTACCATATTTACTTATATGACCATATTTTGAACTTGGATATTTTGACTTGTCCAGAAGCCATGTTTCCATAGACACTATTGAAAACTTAACGTTAAGATTTAATATCCAATACCTCAAAACATCCTTATGATGATATTTTACTCTCATTCAATAAATGGAGCCACGATGTCCATATCTATAAATGAAGTCCTCTATCAATTAACAAATGAATACCACCAAACTATCGAGGATAGATTATGATATATAATTGTACTCACTGATAGCTCAAATGATAACGATTGCAACAAAAATTCCATCATTTTTCTCAGGATTGAAATAGTCTCTTCGATTGTCTTTAAATGAAAACTTTTATCTATTGACGGTTCTAGATAAAGTATTTCATTTTGATCCTATTCAATGCACCCAGTGCATTAGATTCTTTTGCCCAAAGACACCACACTTTGATGATTTTAGACTCATCATAACACATTTGATCATACTCAAATGATAGCAAAAGAATCTATAACTTTGACAAGATAAAGATGCCCAACCTTCTATCTTAAGTTGTGAATATTATTCAAGACTAACGAAAGAATTGTGTCCACCTCATACATATCTAGATGTATGAACAATTCTTCTTTTCTCATGGTCTTTTGACCTTATGATTATTTACTTTTGACAATTATAATAATTAAACTATAAATGCTATAAGATTTGTTAAACTAGAAATCACTTTATTCATATGAAACGATTTTTAATTACAAAATTACACTCTTGCTATCAAACATAATCCTAACATTTGTTACTAGATATGGGTATTTTTGTCAACTTGACTCTTAACGAAAATTGGGTAAAAGTTAATTAAAATCTTTTAACCCCCCCCCCCCCCCCCTCTAGATTAATATTACACACCATATTATTTTTTTCAGTTTTTTACTATCTTCTTACAAGTTAAGTGTTTTACTTGCTAAACCTTCTCTTTAATTATCTGTATGCTCTTAGAAGATTTTCTAGATACAAATTAGAGGTTGTCGTGATGTCATGATTGAGTATTGTATTGTGATAGCTTCATAGGATTGTTTGATCTACGTTTAGCTAAGCTTCTTGAACATGTCATTTAGCTCTTGATATCTAGGATTGCATTAATTGTCATCTCATTATCTTAGATAAGCATATAGGGTTTCCTAGCCTTGTTTGTTCATTGAATATCATCATATATTCACTTAGGACACTTTATCTCTTCATTGAGAAGTAAGTCTTGTGTTGCTTTCGGGAGTAGGTAGCTTAAAGCACAAGCAATATGAACTATGTTCACTTATACTGGGATTAGGTAGTGGTGGTGGATTAAACCGGGATTAGGTTGTAATTCCTTGCCATTAGTGGATTCGAGGTTCTAGTGTGGTGCACTCATCAGCCCGTGGTTTTTCTCATTTGGAGGGTTTCCTCATATATCTCAAGTGTTTTTATTATTTCCGCATTTATTACACTTGTGATTTCTTTGCAACTAGATAGGGGTATTTTTGTCAACTTGACTCGTAACGAAAATTGGGTAAAAGTTAATTAAAATATATTCACCCCCCTCTAGATTAACATTACACACTATAATATTTGTTTCATTAGTGACTTGTAGTAAAACAATCATTTGAACTGTTACAAGTTTTTTCTTTGTAAGAACGATACCCTTACTTGTGTCCACTATACCTGACATCGATTCGTACAATTGTGAAGGGTCAATCAGACTCACACATTGCATTTTATCTTTAAAGTACTTATAGTTTATAGGTACGCTCGGAGTGCGACAAAATCTTGGTACCGCTGCCGGGGTACATTATTTTTTGTAGCAGTTATGTGTTTGTAGTTTAATTAGTCTTTGTAGACTTAGATATTATCAACTTGATAATCAGATCTTTGATAAATTTTAATATCAATCTCCAGGATACCAATAGAAAATGACAAGTCGTGATACGTCACCAGCTAGTTCATAGGATGAAGGATGTGTTTCACAAGTCAGGTCGAATGATGGTGAACAATATAGGTATAGGAAAGATTATTCTTTGCCAAGAGTCGGAGCTCATCCTTCAGTCATTGAGTTAACTACAACTTAGAGGAATTATGAATTGAAGAACCAATATTATAATACTCTCCCCACATACTATGGAAAACAAGGAGAGGCTCTTCAATTCATGAAGGAGTATTATAATGTTATGACAACCATTCGCTTGGGAGCATTGACAGAAAATCAACTCATAATGTGACGTTTCTCATATTGTATGAAGGATAAGGCCAAGTAATGGCTTATGGTATTTGCATCAAAATCTTTGGCAACATGGGATGAGGTTGAGCGAAAGTTTAATAAGTACTTTCCGGCATGGAAGACGAAGGAAATCCAAGGAAAAATTGCTACATTTGTATAAGAGGTTGGAGAACCTTTTCATGTGGCATGAGAGAGATTTAAGTAACTCATAGCTCAATGCCCTCACCATGAGTTTACACTAGTCAGTCGAGTGCAATATTTTTATAATGGCCTTTTAGGGCTCACACAAGTGATAGTTGACAATGCTTATGGAGGAGCAATGAGAGAAAAGACGGCAGAAGAAGTGTTAGAGAGATATGGGATATTGGGAAAAAATTCCCAACAACGTAGTTCGAGAGGGCAAGACAAAGAAGGAAAGCGACACAGTTGGACAATCTCACAAAAGATATGAGGGGTTTGGCTTATAATTCTGAGAAACAAAAGGTGCAAGCGGTAGTATACCAAGTGTGTGGTCAGAACGAACATTGGGTACACATGTTCCCCGGTCAAGGTTTACCACCCAGAGAGGAGAAATCATAAAAATTCTACCAATATAATCAGAATCGTCAACGAAATAACACGAACATAAATAATTATAACTCTAGTTGGAGAAACAATCAATGGGGGAGTAATTGCAATAGGGGAAATTCTAAGGAGAAAATCAACAGTACGGAAACAATCAGAAAAACCAGGGATATGGAGGAAACTAATGTGGAATCAGAATACCAATGCCTAATCAAACTGGAACATTCAGTAGGCTCAAGTTTACAATCCAGAGGAAGATCAACGGATAGTTAGTTTGAAAGCCTCCATTAAGAAGATTTCAAAGCAATTATCTCGATTGCAACAGAGTTCGACAAGGTATGATAAGTGGTGAAAATTCCCTTATAATGTGTATGTATATACCTAGAGGGTGGTGAATAGGTTTTAAATGAATCAATTACCAATTTTTTGATTAATCAATATTAACAAAAAATGCCCCAAATAAACATGCATTCAATTAGCTAATTGTGCTTAAAACAATAAAAACACACGATATATACGTGGAAACCTTTCGACAAAGGAAAAACTATAGGCTATCCTTCTAGCCAGATCCGATCCTCAAATCCACTATTGTAATGATGTTTACAACCTAAGTTGACCACCTAGTCAAACTTTAAGGTTACTAACCCATTATTACTACCCAACAGACCTTAATAGTGATTTTTGATCAACAAGCTTGTACACACTTAGTCACAATGCTTAACCTCAATGAAGAATCAAAACAACCTAAGTGAATATATGGAAATATTCTAGATGGAAAAATGCTAGGTTAACACATTTAAGCTTATCTAAGGATTTAAAGATGGCAATGAATGCAAAATCCTAGATATCAATGATCTAAATGCAAGTGCAAGTTTATTTAGCTTGAAGGGTAAAAACATCCTAAATGCTAGCTATCATAAAACAAAATCTCAACAACAATCAACAACTCAAGCATGTTATAAATGCAATAAAACATGAAAGCATACATTTAATGAGAAATTAATGCTATTCCTAGGTAAACATGGCCTAGTAGTGAAACAATAAATTCTAGGGCATGTAGAGATTACCTAATCAAAGAAAACAAGAGGAATCCATGCTTGCAAGAGGCAAAAAGATGTTAGAGGCTTATGGATTGAAGGTTGGTTGAGTCAAAACGAGTTCTTTGGAGCTCTCTCTTACTTTTTCTTCTAAAGATATGATTTTCATCTCCACAAAATGAGCGAGGAAGAAGATGGTATATATAAAGGAGCCCTAAACAAAACTGTATCATTTTTAGAAAATCAGTATGAAAATAGTGCAGTGCATGGGTCCAGTGTGTGGGTCCCTACCCATGCACTACCTGCGCACATCGGGTTAATGGGTAAGGCAACAACGATCAACACAGCAGTGAGACAACGGTGCAACAACGGTGATCTGTTGGGATTTCACCACTACAATAATTTACAGTGCCAAAGACTGTGGATGACATAGAAATCTCCCAGTGCACGGGTCATTACCCACGCACTTACCTGCACAGTGTGATGGTGGCCTACCCGTGCATGCACCATCGTAATCACCAACAAACTACATGGAAAAGCATACAAACAGACGCAACTAAGCCTCAGTGTGTGGGTGTGGACTAGCGCACCTACCCACGCACTTCCTGTAACAACAGATCAAAACAAAGGACCATGCAAGACCAACAACATACAATCCAAGCAAGCAAGAGATAGAAAAATAAAGCACAAATAAAAGTAGTTAAGCACTAATGCAAGGTAATCAAAACATGCAAGAGAGTGAGTGTGTGCACTAAACTCTTAATGAAATTAAGCAAGAGATATACCTTAGATGCTGTTAGGGTTTATGCTCTAAAGATGTAATTTGTAAACCGATTTAAGAAAAAAATAAAAGGAAAATTTCAAATCATTCTTGTTATGTTGTTTATTTTATAACTTGTGCATATATCAAGCATCCAAGATTTCAAGATGTAATCTCGAACTGTGTATATGAGTGTCATATACGTATGGATATAGTAAGAGACGTACGATCTAAAGAGTCCATAGATAGCAAATAAAGCTGCGTACTTTATTTCTAGTTAATCTATAGCTGCAATCCATTCCATAATGTACGATGATTCTGTCTTGAATCATCCATATGCAATATGGGAATGGAGGCACTTTGTATGATATGATCATATATGATTGGACCATGATCTATATGAATCTCTGACCAAGATCCATTTACCGATGAGATTCATATATATCAACTAATGATGTCTATATGTGGATGATCTTAATCATGAGTGTCTTATCGACTCCTTCAGGTTAGATCGTGGTCTTAGATATATCATGGGTGAAGTCGGATGCTGTTCCCGATCAATATGCTCAGTATGTTTGGATTGTGGTTTTGCTTATGGCTGAGAAGGTTTGTACACAATAGTGGAATCCACTCCTTCTTGTGAGAAGTAGATGGTAGTTCCCTTTAGGGTTGATTCGGGGCTTGGACAATATGAGCGCTCTCCTAATTCCATAAAGAAATAGGATTTATTGCCTATTTAAGAATCAATGGAACTTAAAGGATATATGTAATTAGAGGGGTATAACGGACATTATGACCTAGCTCTAATTATGAACTATTGTGGAGGATCACACCATGTGTAATATAATATCGATGGACACCGAATTGTATCGGTCCGTGTAAAAGCGACTACAATTGAGAGAGTGCAGCTTCAGGTTTTCAATGGAATAAAACCGGAGTTAATAATCAAGGAATATTAATTAAAGCGTTTAATAAATGATTCTGAGGATTATTGAAGCTCAAAATACTATGGGTCCATTAGGTCCCCTTGCTAGCCCGATCGATTTAGGTAACAAAGGTCATGGTTAACTAATTGGATTGTCCAATTAGTTGTGTCACGAAAGTGACACGTGTTTAGTCGGGGAATTAATTGAATAATGAGATTATTTAATTAATGAATGTTAATAGTGAAATTAATTAAATAATTAGATTATTTAACTATATTAATAATTATGAATTATTAATTAACTATTGATTGGAGAGTGTTAGTTGATATATGGATTTCGGTGAAGATAAAATAATAGGATTATTTTATTTTTACTAAATCATTTACGTTGATATATGTATTTGAATTTAAGTTTAAATTTAAAATATTTATTATCACTTTTAATATAAATGATGTATTTGAAAAAGATAATTAAAAGATATATATCAATTAATAACACAAGAGTTTGCATTGGATGCAATTTCTGTGCATGTGAAATAACATACATAATAATTTGCATATGATGCAAAGACTATGTGCGTGAAACATGTTTATCAAAAAAGAAAAACGCACAACAAAGTTTAAATATATATATATATATATATATATATATATATATAATTTTCTTTTGAATAAAAAAGGGCATTGACTTTTTATCAACAAAAAAAAGGAAACCCACTTGGGTTGAGTAAAAAGACAAGAAAAAAAACTTGGTACAGCGTACACCAATTAGAAAAAAAATACTACTATTATTTTTGATTACTAGAATTATTAATTTTTTCTCTTCAGAAGAAAGAGTTTCTTCAAGAATTTTCTCTACATCATCCATTCAAAATCTTGAGACCGTGACGTGCCCACACGCAATTATCAGTCTCGGGAGATAGCGAGGATGATCGAGTGGTTCAGACAGGAGCATAACGTAAAGTGATGGAGCCTCTAAACGTTGGTATGTTCTTCTTCTGATTTTATTGATTTTAATTTCATGTGTTTACATATTGTATGTATTAGTTCCGAAAAATAATTACGATCCCAAGTTTACTGGTCCCATATACAGATTATAATATGTATAAAAATTTTAAAACATAGTTCCGTTGCGTAACCGGTGAATGGGGTTCTAACAATTGGTATTCGAGGCAATTTGTTTTTCGGAACAAGAAATTGTTTTCGATGCTCCTGTATTTATGAAAGTGTAGGCACCATCTTTATGATTGAAAGAATGTTTATAATTAAATTGTTTAATTTAAACATGGTTGATCATAAATTTTTGTGGTATTGTGGATTTAGGGTTTATGGGTTGTACAATTTTTATTTTATTTATTTTACTGTTATTGTATTGTCAATAAAAGAAAAAAAAATGTAACCAGTAAACGAAGAACTAGAAACGCACGCAATGGCAGTACTGTTCACGACCGATATTGTTCATTGGCACTGTTCATCAGGCAGTGTTCATGCGGTACTGTTCACGCATGGTTCCGTTGGCAAGTGTTGCCTAGTGTGTTCCGTACAGATTTCCTGTTTTCAGATTCATGAGATGAATCGGAGTGACCTGAAGAGACTGAAAGATATCTAAAGTTACTATAAGACCAAGGAATGCCTTGGTATTTTTGTTTTGTAATTTTAGATTCCAATTTTTTAGGTTAAATAATTCACAGTACTCGGTCAATTCATGTATGCTTTATATTATGTGATGATAAAAGCATTGTCATGCATACGTATGTCATTTTGATTAGATATGCCTACACAAATATATTTGATATGTCATACATGCATCATAGTCTGATATTTTATGTATTTTTTTAATGTGATTAAAATGGGAAATATACATAATTTGCTATGAATAATGAGGTTAGTTTTTTAATGGTTAGAAAACTTTGTAATTCTCATCAATATTAATCTAGTTATTAAAGAGTTTAATAAGTTAGATTAACAGGGTCATTTCTTGTAATTAGGATTAATATGAGTAATTGCTTAATAATAAATGAACCGAATAAAGTGTTAGAGTCTTAATTTTTAAAACATGGTAAACACTATCATAATAATCTGACCTTAGTAAATAGTTTACTGAATCTTACATTGTTCACTAATAGATTATGTTTTTAATCTTTAATAATATCTTAGTTAATTATAATTTGGTTCTAATTAGTTAATACGCTAGATAACTTGATTAAAGTTAGTCGTTTAATCCTGTAAAGTCTAGGTGCATTAACAGTTAATAGAAAACCCTAATTTTAAAAAGTAAGTGGGAGAGAGATATGACATATATATCCCGTGGTCTCCATCATAAGTTCAACACCGTGAGATCCGAGTGGGGCCTCCTAACGGCTTTGCTTTTGTCCTTCCTAAGGAGGGTTTCCACAAAAGGTCAATACAAAGGTTGACTTCCTAATGGATAGGATTTCTGAGGGTAATTTGGGATTGACCGACCCTAAGGCGGCAATTCTCAAGTTAAGCTTGTGAGATCTGAAATGGTGGGTTACACTCACGAAGGTTTTGATTAAGTTTGTTAATTAAAAACTTGACTGAATGAACAATGGTTGAATGATATGGAATAAGAGTTATTCTAGAATATCATTTGATTGAGAATGTCTCGGTCTAACATGCAAAGACTTGACCGACCCTAAGGCAGCACTTCTTTATGGTATATTGGATTGTTGTGGTATAGTAACTAGTTTTAGGGTGGTTCTAGTTCGTTAAACATGTGCATGCATCATGTTTAAATTTATGCCAAAGCACTAGCACTTGTTTTAAATAAATGACTGAATGAATGTTTTATTTATTTCAGTAAAAATGTCTTCTGCATTACTTCAAATTTTTGCAAACGATAAATTAACTGGTGATAACTACACTAAGTGGAAACTTAACATTAATGCAATTTTGGTCACCAAAGGCCTCAAGTTTGTGCTTACAGAGGAATGTCCTCCAATGCCTGCTGTCAATGTCACACAAACTGTTCGTGAGGTATACCAGTGATGGATCTCATCTGATGAGAAGACCCGAACATATCTGTTGGCTTCAATGACAGACGTGCTTGTTATAAAACACAAAGCAATGACTTCAGCATTCAAAATCGTAGATTCATTATAAGCTATGTTTGGGCAGCCCTCCAAGAAAAAGTGATAGGAAGTTGTTCGTTCCGCTATGCTCACTCGCATAAAGGAAGGTAGGTCATTTTAGGAACATGTCCTGAGCTTGATGTCCTACTTCAACAAGGCAGAAGTCAATGGCGTGGCCATTGACGAACCCAGTCAAGTGAGCATCATACTGAAGATTCTTTCTGGGAGTTTCAATCGGTTTAAGAGTAACTACGAGATGAACAAGTTAAGGTTCAATCTCACACAATTGCTCAATGAGCTCACTACCTTTGAGTCTTTAACTAAGGACACCAAGGGTAAGACCGGTAAGGCAAATGTTACCGAACCATCTTCCTCCAATAATAAAAAGAGGGAGAGATTTGTTGGGAAGGCGAAGGGTAAGCCCAAACCCAAGAAAGCCTAAAGAAAAAAGAAGTCCAAGAATGGAAATATGATTTACTTGTTCTTGAGTCATGTTTAGTGGAAGACGATTCTTCACCCTGGATAGTTGATTCGGGGGTCATTAACTATGTTTGTTCTTCTTTGCAATAGACTGATTCTTTGACATAGCTAAAGAAGCGAGACTTCTCAATACGTGTTGGGTCAAGGGATGTCGTGTCGGCACGAAAGTGGGCGTAATTAGATTACATTTTTGTAATAATTATATATTGTTGGACAATGTATTTTATATTCTTGGATTTACATGGAATTTGATTCCGTTTCTAAGTTGTTAGAACAAAAAAAAAATGTTTCTTTTAATAATAAGTCTGTTATTATTGGAAAGATTGGTCTGAATATTTGTTAAGGAATTAATGAAAATAATTTGTATGTGTTAAGACCGTTAATACATACTACACTGCTCAACACCAAAATGTTTAAGGTTAAAAAACCAAAAACTAAATGACATAAGATTTCTCCTGAGAATGACACGTATCTCTGGCATCTAAGGCTTGGTCATATCAATCTTGACCGGATAGACAGACTAGTAAAAAGCGGACCTTTAAGTGAGTTAAAGGTTGGCACCTTACTTGTCTGTGAATCTTGTCTGGAAGGTAAGATGACAAAGAGACCTTTTACTGGAAAAGGGCTTAGAGCTAAAGAACCGGTAGAGCTTATACATACAGACATCTGCGGACCGATGAATGTTAAAGCTATGGGTGGTTATGAGTATTATGTCACCTTTATAGATGGCTACTCAAGATACAGATACGTTTACCAAATGCAACGGAAGTCAAAAACATTTGAAATGTTCAAAGAATTATGAGCTGAAGTTTTGAATCAATTAGGTAGGACTATTCAATCACTATTATCGAATCGCGGAGGTGAGTACCTTGACCAAGAGTTTGAAGACTTCATGGTCGAGCATGGGATAGTTTCCTAACTCACAGCTCCCGGTACACCTCAGTAAAATGGTGTAGCGGAGAGGAGAAATAGAACCCTAACGGAAATGGTGAGATCTATGATTAGTTTCTCATCATTACCAAATTCCTTATAGGGATATGCGTTACAAACATCGGCATACATTTTGAATATGGTCTTATCCAAATATATTCCTAAGACTTCCCTAGAGTTGTGGAATGATCGTAAAACTAGTTTGCGACATTTTCGGATATGATGGTGTCCAACACACGTGCTAAAATAAAAGTGGAAAGCTAGACTCCAAGTCTGTAGTATGCTTATTTGTAAGATACTCCAAGGAGACCAGATGTGGACACTTCTATATTCCCGAAGATAACAAAGTATTTGTATCGATAAATGCAACGTTTCTTGAGGATAATTATATTAGTGACCATAAACCTCATTCTAAGATTGTATTGAATGATTTGTAGCCTGGTGAGACTAGTGTTTCTATAAAGTCCACAATTGTTGATTGGCTTATTTCGTGAACAAATCACATTTTAGGTTAATATGTAAGGGTAGCTTAGGCTCTCAAGACAAGGTAAAATTCTTGTGATTACTTACTTTGAAGAGATAGTTGCACACACTCACAAATTCATGCATAACTTTAATTCTTATATGTTGAGTGTTTTCTTGTGTGCATTTTTTATGACTCTTATTGATTTATTTGCATCTTGTAATTAAATTTTTTAAGTCATGTTTGACATTAGAATAGGATGCATGTTTCATCACTCTTGAACTTGTTGAAGTTGTATGTTTGAGTGTTGAAATCAGGTTGTGCGCTGGTGGTGCGCTACTCGACCATCACACCTCACAAGCGTAACATTCCAGTGGAACGCTGCTCGTCATATGCCACTGAATTGAGCTGTTACACCCGCGCACAGTTGAAAAAAATAGATGTGCGCTAGTGCTGCACCACTCATCCAGCACAGCTTCACCAGCGTAAACATCCCAGAGAATTTGAGCGTGTGCTACGCCACTGGGATCCGTCACTCGTCCAGCGCCTATTATAAAAACAGGAAGTGCGCTTGTGGTGCGCTACTCGACCTCACTTTGTTTGGATCTTATATATATATAACTCAGTGCTTTAAGGTCGTGAAAGAGTTTAGAACATCAAATATTTTCCATATAACACATTTTCAAGGAAAAACACTTTCAAGAACTCATTTTTAATCACTCAAAGCATTCCCATGTGCATCAAAACTTCATCTTGCTTCATCTAAGTTCATCTAGGGTGCATCTATGGATAGGGTTGCTTCATCACATCTTGTTTGGTAAGTTCTTCACTATCTTCTGACAAGTTAAGTGTTTTACTTTCTAAACATTCTCTTTAATTAATTGTATGCTCTTAGAAGATTTTCTAGATACAAATTAGAGATTATTGTGATGCCATGATTGAGTGTTGTATTGTGATAGCTTCATAGGATTGTTTGATCTATGCTTAGCTAAGCTTCTTGAACATGTCATTTAGCTTTTGATATCTAAGATTGCATTAATTGTCATCTCATTATCTTAGATAAACATATAGGGTTTCCTAGCTTTGTTTATTGATTGAATATCCTCATACATTCACTTAGGACACTTAATCTCTTCGTTGAGAAGTAAGACTTGTGTTGCTTCCGGAAGTAGGTAGCTTAAAGCACAAGTAAAATGAACTAGGTTCACTTATATCGGGATTAGGTAGTGGTGAAGGATTAAACCGGGTTTAGGTTATAATTCCTTTACCATTAGTGGATTCGAGGTTCTAGTGTGGCGCACTCATCAGCCCGTGGTTTTTTCCCATTTGGAGGAGTTCCACGTATATCTCAAGTGTTTTTACTATTTCCGTATTTATTACACTTGTGGTATCTTTGTAACTAGATAGAGGTATTTTCTTTAACTTGACTCTTATCAAAAATTGGGTAAAAGTTAATTAAAATCTATTCACGCCCCCTCTAGATTAATATTACACACCATAATATTTGTTTCAATTGGTATTAGAGCAGGTTCCTAGACATACATAAATGATCCTTGCTCATTTTGGTGTGTGTTGCATTTTGTGTGTGTATTGATCATTCATACATTTTCATTCATATTATTTATTTATTAAACATAATGAGTAGAAACGGTGGCAACGAGGGAGCTTCTAGCACTAGACCTCTACTCATCACCGGATTGAATTATGCCTCTTGGAAAGGCAAGATGGAGTCGTACATTTACCGAATTCATGACAGGGAATGGATGGCAGTTGAATATGGCTACACTCCACCCATGATGACTCCTACAGATGGAGGAGATGATGTACTCAAACCAAAGGCACAGTGGAATGCACAAGATTTTGAGGCTTCAAAGTGGAATAGAAAGGCAATGGATGATAACCAATACAAGTTGGTTCAAAATACTAGGATAGCTAAGGGGGCATGGGATATCCTAGAAGTTGCACATGAGGGAACCGATGTGGTTAAAGAGTCGAAGCTTCAAGTTCTCCAAACACAATTTGAGTTGCTCAAGATTTATGAGAATGAGTGCTTCATTGACTTTAAAGTGAGGTTGATGGACATTGTAAACCAAAGTCATCAACTTGGTGATCCTTATTTGGAGAGGAAGATCAAGCAGAAGATTATGATATCTCTACCCGATAGATTTGAGTCTAAGGTGACCGCCTTAGAAGATAATAGTGGTTACAGGGATATGAAACCAAGTGAAATGATTAGGAGACTTCTAGCTTATGAATCTAGGAATGTCCTAACCCTACACCATCAAAAAAGCAAAAGGATATTGCTTTGAAAGCCTCCAAAGTTGAGAAGGAGGAAAGTGATGACTCAGATGAAGAAATGACATTGTTAATGAGGAAGTTCAAGAAATTCTACAAGTCCAAGAAGAATGGTTTTGGATCCAAGAGTCAAGACTTAAAGAAAAAGGCTCCCTTCAAAAAGTTTAAGCCTAGGCAAGATATGATCGAGAAGAAAGGGATCCAATGCTATGAATGTGTTGGAATAGATCACTTTACCCCGGAATGTGCGAATCACAAGGTCAAGATAAAGGGAAAAGTGATGGCTGCCACATGGAGTGAAAGTGATAACAACAATGAAGGAGATGAATCTTCGAATGATGAAGAACTCATTGCTAACTTCATAGCCTTTACGTCCTCTCTTAGGAGTAAAGATGCAAGTGAAGAAGAAAATGAGAGTCAAGAGGAAAACTACTCAAGTGATGATGGATCTTTATCACAATCCACAAATGGAAGTGTGGAAAATGATGTATCTCATGGACTATATGACTAGGTTTGAGAGTTCAAGGTTAAAGAACAAGAATAAAATTAAGAGACTGAAAGAAGAAAACCTAGACCTCTCAACTCAAGTAAACCAACTAAATGAAGAGTTGGTGAGATCTAAGAGGAGTGAAGAAGGGTTAAAGAAAGTGCTTGAAGATACTAGAGAGTTGTTGGCCAAGATGAACTCTAGTACCAAGAAACTTGACCACATGCTAGATGTTGGAAAGAGGCCAAGTGACAAGAAGGGGCTTGGGTTTGAAGATGACAAGATGTCCTCCACTCCAAGGAAGACCATTTTTGTAAGAAGCATGAACTTCAATGGATGCTCTTCTCATCAAACTCCAAGGAAGAAACTTGATCGAGGAGAGAGTTCAAGTAGTGCTCAAGTGAAGGTGGCATAAAGAAGCCCACCTCAAGCTCATTCTACAAGGGCTCCTCAAGTTAACTTCCGTCAACCAAAAGCTCACAAAGGGAAGACACCTATCATGCAAGCTCAACCAAGGAAGCAATCAGGACGCCTGTCATTTTTGTGGTATTGATGGTCACATTAGACCAAATTGCTTTAGATATATCAAATTGTGTATAATTGAAAGCATGATAGAGAAGAAAAAGGCTAGAGCCATGATACATGATCCTAGGACATCTAGAGCCATGATGCATGTCACTAGGAAAAGTGGAACACTTTTGCATGATCCTAGGACATTTAGAGCCGATGTACCATTGACCACTAGGAAGGAAAATACTACACCTAGGTGGATTAGAAATGATGAACTCCTTTGCCATGTTCGACAAATTGCTTTGAAAGCTCATTTTTGTGATTTTTGGTATTTGGATAGTGGGTGCTCCAGGCATATGACTGGAAATAAGAGTTTCTTTGAGACTCTTGTGATGGAGGAGGGTTGAAATGTCACCTTTGGTGATGGATCCAAAAAGAAGGTTAAAGGAAAGGGAACTATTTCCATTCCCGGATTACCCTCCTTATCCAATGCTTTGTATGTTGATGGTCTAAAATCCAATTTGATAAGCATTTCACATCTTAGTGATGAAGGACTCTTCGTCATGTTTAGGAAAAATGGTTGTTCTATCCTATTGCCTAATGGACAAACCTTGTTAAAAGGTATGAGATCTAGTGACAATTGCTATTGTCTTGAGGCTAGAAGTGTGTCTTGTAATGTGTCCAAGGATGAACAAATTGAGTTGTGGCATGAAATACTTGGTCACATGAACTTTAGGGTTTTAAGAATCTTAGATAAGTTCAATGTTGGGAAAAAGGTTAATAGTGTTTGTGGACCTTGCCAACAAGGGAAGCAAACCAAAACTATGCACAAAAAGGGCAAGTATGTTACCACCAAGGAACCTCTAGAGCTTCTCCACATGGATCTTATAGGTCCTATGCAAACCGAGAGTTTAGGTGGAAAGAGATATATTTTTATATGTGTAGATGACTTCTCTAGGTACACATGGACTTATTTCTTAGAGAAACATCTAAAACTTTTGACAAGTTTAAAATGCTTTGTTCTAAAATTCAAAATGAAATGAACTCCAAGATTAAAAGCATTAAGAGAATTAGAAGTGACCATGGGAAGGAATTTGAGAATGCCCATTTTGAAAACTTTTGCAATAGTCTAGGCATTTCTCATGAGTTTTCGGCTCTTAGGACACCTCAACATAATGGAGTTGTAGAGAGGAAAAATAGGGTTCTTCAAGAAATGGCCCATGTGATGTTGCTTAGCAACAATGTCCCTATGAATCTTTAGGCTGAGGCCATCAATATGGCTTGCTACATAGGAAATAGAGTCTTTCTTAGGCCACAAACTAGGCAAACCTCCTATGAGTTGTGGAAAGGTAGAAAGCCAGATGTTTGCTACTTCCATACCTTTGGAAGCAAATGCTATATTTTGAATGACCGTGATCAACTTGGAAAATTTGATGGTAAGAGTGATGAGGGTATCTTCATTGGCTATGCCTTGAATAGTAGAGCCTATAGAGTTTTCAATCTAAGGACTAGGACCGTAATGGAATCATCTAATGTTGTCATTGATGATACTAGGCTCAAAACTAGTGACCATGAGGAGGAGGTAGATCTAGTTAATGACTCCCCTTTGGATAAAGTAGTTGATATCTCTAATGTTGAAAAGGCTAATCTTGATGATGACATAGCACAACTTAGTGATACGATTCCTCACTTGGACTCAAAAGAACCTGCTCTATGGGTTGGGAAACTTCATGACAAAGATGATATTATTGGTGAGGTTAGTGAGGGTGTTAGGACTAGGCGTCAAATGGCTAATCTAATTAGCTACACTTGTTACACCTCTCAAATAGAACCCAAGAAAATTGATGAAGCAATAAAGGATGAATTTTGGGTTCTCGCTATGCAATAAGAGCTTAACCAATTTGAAAGGAATGAGGTTTGGACTCTAGTTCCTAGGCCCAAGAACACCAATGTGATAGGCACCAAGTGGGTATATGGGAACAAATCCGATGAGGATGGCAACATTGTGCGAAACAAGGCTAGGCTTGTAACACAAGGGCACTCTCAAATTAAGGGTATTGACTTTGTGGAGACATTTGCTCCCGTTGCTAGGATTAAGTCCATTAGGCTTCTTTTGTCCATTTCTTGTTTGCACAAGTTCAAATTATACCAAATGGATGTTAAGAGTGCCTTCCTCAATGGGTTCTTGCATGAGGAAGTATATGTTGAGCAACCCAAAGGAATTGTTGATCCTCACCACCCTAATCATGTCTATCACCTCAAGAAAGCTTTGTATGGGTTGAAACAAGCACCTAGGGCTTGGTATGAGCGTCTCACACAATTTCTCATAGATAGTGGCTACACTAGGGGTAGTTTTGACAAGACTCTATTCATCAAGAAAAACAAAGATGAGCTCTTTATAGCTCAAATCTATGTTGATGATATAGTCTTTGGTTCCACAAATGATACCACAGTCCAAAAATTTGTTGATGTGATGTCTCATGAGTTTGAAATGAGTCTAGTTGGTCAGTTGAGTTACTTTCTAGGTTTACAAATTAAGCGAATGGATGATGGGATTTTCATATCTCAAGCTAAATATGCCAAAAACCTAGTGAAGAAATTTGGCCTTGAAAGTGCCAAAAATAATGATACACTTATGAGCACCACTTTGAAGCTAAGCAAGGATGCTAGTGGTAAGAGTGTGGACCAAACCTTATATAGTAGCATGATTGGTATCTTGCTCTATTTGACCACAAGTAGACCCGATATCTCCTTTAGTGTGGGTGTGTGTGCTAGGTACCAATCTGATCCCAATGAGTCCCATCTCTCGTCTGTTAAGAGAATCATTCGCTATGTGAATGAGACTTCTAATTATGGAATTTGGTACTCTTTTGACACTAATGCTAGTCTTGTAGGCTGTAATTATGCAAATTATGCAGGAAATTGTGATGATAGGGAAAGTACATTGGGCGGTTGCTTTTTGCTTGTGAACAACCTTGTCTCTTGGTTTTGCAAGAAGCAAAATTCGATTTCCTTATCAACGGCTGAGGCCGAATACATAGCTGCTATGAGTGGATGCACACAACTCTTTTGGATAAAGCAAATGCTAGTCGACTATGGATTCAATCAAGGTACTCTTACTCTCTTTTGTGACAGCATGAGTGCTATTAATATTTCCAAGAATCTGGTTTAACATTCTAGGACAAAGCATATTGACATCCGCCATCATTTCATTAGAGAACTAGTTGAAAACAAATGCATTGTATTTGAACATGTAGATACAAATGATCAACTAGCGGATCAATTCATTAAACCCTTAGATGCTACTCAATTCAAAACTCTTAGTAGATCTATTAGGATTTGTCTCATAGAGTGATGATTTTTGGTCTTTCACCCCATATGGGGAACTCAAGCAAAGAGAGCTATTGTATACTTGTTGCTTGCAATTTTTCTTAAATATGTTTATGCTCATTTATTGATTGCTTGAGTAGCTTGATTGCACTTATAGTATATTGTATTTTCATAAATAAGTGTGAACTTTACTTTGATTACAATCCATGTCATATTTGTGTTCAAACATGCATTTTTGGACTAGGAGATATACATAGGAAGTACATATTGAATGACCTATAACAATCTTCATGACATGATGATTCTTTAAATGACATGCTAATGAAAAATCAAAAGCATGATTTGATGATTGCAATTGTTAAATGCAACACATTGTGTGAAAAATGCTAGTGAGAATAAAATGTTTAATCAATGTCTCTCTTTCTTTATTAGTTGAACATGGCTACTATCATACAAGTATTCTCCTGAAAAAATCAAGTAGGGTGCAAAGTTGCTCATGCCATGTTTCACTTATAAAGTTGGATATAGTGCTATTAAAACTTGATATCTATGAAAAATCTATATCTTTGCCTATATCATGACAAATGGTGAAATTGGTTTGAATTATATTGGAAACCTTTGTCATTTGCTTTGCCAAATACCATTGTTTTTGGACTTGAATGCAACATATCTTGTATGCACATCATTTTTTATTCACACATTTCTTTCAAATAAATCTCGTTTCTCTCCTATCAATTGAGTTGCATAAATGTAGCTTAAATAATTATGCAACAATCTTGTATGCACTTTTCTTTCTTTTCCTTGAGTGACCCGGTTGGGGACTTCTCCTTTGCGTATCTCATGACAAAAAGGGGGAGTAGTGTTTTGGTGGTTTTAAGGGGGAATAGCATGTGTTTGGTTCCATGTGAAGATTTGTAAGGGGAGATTACATGTAGAGGGAGTAACCTGTTGAGGGGGAGCATTGCCTGAGCATTTCACAATGTCATACTCATATTATTGAATGCAATTGCTTTTGTTTATGTTCACTTGATCATCTCACATGCACTTGGTTTGGAAAGTGTATTTGTGCTTGCTTTGTGTGTAGGGTTGATAGTTCTATAAGAGATTGAAGATTTGAAGTTTTTTTTATATTTATCTCTTTGTAATGTAGAATATCTTCCCGGTGCTTTATTTTGTTTTGTGACGATCAATGTGAGTGGTGGTTTTGTCATGAAATAGCCAAAGGGGGAGATTGTAAAGTCCTCAATTGTTGATTGGCTTATTTTGTGAACAAATCACCTTTTGGGGTATTATGTAAGGGTAGCTTAGGCTCTCAAGACCTCAAGAGGAGAAGCACCTAAGGTAAAATTATTGTGCTTACTTACTTTGAAGAGATTGTTGCACACACTCACAAATTCATGCATAACTTTGATTCTTATATGTTGAGTGTTTTCATGTGTGCATTTTTTATGACTCTTACTTATTTATTTTCATCTTGTAATTAAATGTTTTATGTCATGTTTGGCATTAGAATAAGATGCATGTTTCATCACTCTTGAACTTGTTAAAGTTGTATGTTTGAGTGTTGAAATCAGGTTGTACGCTGGTGGTGTGCTACTCGACCAGCGCACCTCACCAGCGCAACATTCCAGTGGAACGCCGTTGGTCATGCGCCACTGAGCTGCGATATTGTACCAGCGCACAGTTGAAAAAAGTGGACGTGCGCTAGTGCTGCCCCACTCGTCCAGCGCAGTGTCACCAGTGCAAACATCCTAGAGAATTTGCGCATGTGCTGTGCCACTGGGATACGCCACTCGTCCAGCACTTATTGTAAAAATACGTTGTGCGCTACTCGACCATCGCAAGTCACCAGCACACACAGAGGAAATTGGAACGTTTTTTCCAAAACGACCTCACTTTGTTTGGATATTATATATATATATATAACTCAGTGCTTTAAGGTCGTGAAAGAGTTCAGAACATCATATATTTTCCTTAGAACATATTTCAAAGGAACAACAATTTCAAGAACTCATTTTTAAACATTCAAAGCATTCCCATGTGCATCAAAACTTCATCTTGCATCATCTAAGTTCATCTAGAGTGCATCAATGGATATGGTTGCTTCATCACATCTTGTTTGGTAAGTTCTTCATTATCTTCTTACAAGTTAAGTATTTTACTAGCTAAACCTTCTCTTTAATTTATTGTATGCTCTTAGAAGATTTTCTAGATACAAAATAGAGATTGTTGTGATGCCATGATTGAGTGTTGTATTGTGATAGCTTCATAGGATTGTTTGATCTATGCTTAGCTAAGCTTCTTGAACATGTCATTTAGCTTTTGATATCTAGTATTGCATTAATTGTCATCTCATTATCTTAGATAAGCATATATGGTTTCCTAGCCTTGTTTATTGATTGAATATCATCATACATTCACTTGTGACACTTTGTCTCTTCATTGAGAAGTAAGACTTGTGTTGCTTCCGGAGTAGGTAGCGTAAAGCACAAGCAAGATGAACTAGGTTCACTTATATCGGGATTAGGTAGTGGTGAAGGATTAAACCGAGATTAGGTTGTAATTCCTTTACCATTAGTAGATTCGAGGTTCTTGTGTGGCACACCCATCAGCCCGTGGTTTTTCCCATTTGAAGGGTTTCCACGTATATCTCATGTGTTTTTACTATTTCCGTATTTATTACACTTGTGGTATCTTTGTAACTAGATAGGGGTTTTTTCGTCAACTTGACTCTTATCGAATATTGGACAAAAGTTAATAAAAATCTATTCACCCCCCTCTAGATTAATATTACACACCATAATATTTGTTTCAGTTTCATCAACAAGAGTTGTTGATCCATAAACATCTGAGAGTCAGATGGTTCCTGATCAGGATACACTACCACCTTGACGTAGTGAGAGGGTTGTGAGACTACCTGAATGCTATTTAGGTATAGATGAGGGACAAGGTGTTGTCTTTGCTGATAGTGTGGATGATACATTGGTATTTTAGAATGCAATAGAAGATCCTGATAAAATGGAATGGCTTAAAGCCATGAATCTCAAGATGGAGTCCTTATACTCTTACTCAATCTAGGATCTTGTAGACTTACCGGATGGGGTAAAACCCATAGGGTGTAAGTGGATCTACAACAGAAAGAGAGGAGTAGATGGGAAGGTAGAGTCCCTTTAAAGCAAGGTTAGTGGCCAAGGGTTATATCCAGAAATAGGGGGTCGATTATGAAGAGACCTTCTCGCCAGTAGCCATGTTTAAGTCTATTAGGATTCTTTTATCCGTTGCTGCCTATTTCGATTATGAAATTTGGAAAATTAATGTCAAGGCTGCATTCTTGAATTGCAATCTTGATATGAGCATTTATATTATACAACCAGAGGGATTCGTGTCTCCATATCAATAGCAAAAGGTTTGCAAGCTGTAAAAGTCCATCTATGGACTTAAGTGAGCATCTAGATCGTGGAACATTAGGTTTGATGATGTGATCAAAACCAATGGCTTCAAGAAGAACGTCGACGAGCCTTATGTCTATAAGCGCATCATTGACAAGAAAGCAGTTTTCTTGGTCATATACGTAGATGATATCCTACTCATTGGGAATGATGTGGGAGTGTTGTCTGATGTAAAGGGTTGGCCAATTCCAAATGAAAGATTTGGTAGAGGCAAGTTATGTTACAGGGATCCAACTTATAAAGGATAGTAAGAACAAGCTCAAAGCACTGTCTCAGACATCATATATCGACAAGAATCTTATGCAATTTTTGATGCAAGACTCCATAAAAGGTAATTTACCTTCCAGGCATGGAGTTCACTTGTCTAAGGAACAGTGTCCTAAGACACCTCAAGAAGTTAAGGATATGAGACGTGTACCCTATACATCGATAATAGGTAGTCTCATGTATGCTATGTTATGCACGAGACTGGACATCTGCTATGTAGTGGGAGTAGTCAGCAGATACCAGTCCAACCCATGATTAGAACATTAGGTTACTATCAAGACAATTCTCAAGAATCTTCGGAGAATGAGAGACTATATGCTAGTGTATTCCAGGCAGGATTTTATCCCGTTAGGATAGATTCTGACTATATGCTAGGGATTCTAGGAAATCCACGTCCTGATAAGTATTCGCCCTAGGTGGTGGAGCTATTGTGTGGAGAAGTATTAAGCAATCTTGCATTGCTGACTCCACTTTAGAAGCCGAATATGTAGTCGCTTGTGAAGCAGCTGAAGAGGCTGTTTGGTTCCGTAAGTTCTTGAGTGATCTGAAAGTTGTTCCAGATTTGGATATGCCCATCACACTTCATTGTGATAATAGTGGTGCTATGGCTAATTCCAAAGAACCAAGAAGCCACAAAAGAGGAAGCATATAGAGAGAATGTATCATCTCATTAGAGAGATAATGAAGAGAAGAGATGTGATCGTCACCAAGATAGCCTCACAAGACAATCGTGTTGATCCATTTACGAAGACCTTATCGGCTAAAGTGTTTTTGGGTCACCTAGATGGTCTAGGGTTAGGAGACATGCCTCACATGCTTTAGTGCAAGTGGAGATTGTTGGGGTTTATGCCCTAAAGATGTAATTTGTAAATGGATTTATGAAATAAATAAAAGGAAAAGTTTAATTCATTATTGTTGTGTTGTTTATTTTATAATTTGTGCATACATTTAACATCCAAGATTGCCGGATGTAATCTCGAACTGTGTATATAAGTGTCATATACAGATGGATGTAGCAAGAGATATGCAATCTAAAGAGTCCATAGATAGCAAATAAAGTTGGGTACTTTATTTGTGGTTAATCTATATCTGTGGTCCATTCCGTAATGTACGATGATTCTATCCTGAATCATTCATATGCGATATGGGAATGGAGGTACCCAGTATGATGTGATCATATAAGACTGGGCCATGATCTATATGAATCTCTCACTACATCCGTTTACCGATTAGATTCATATATATCAACTAATGATGGATATATGTGGGTGATCTTATTCCTGAGTGTCTTATCGACTCCTTCGGGTTAGATCGTGGTCTTTGATATACCATATGTGAGGTCGGATGTTGTTCCTGATCAATATGATCCATATGTTGGGACTGTGGTTTGGCTTGTGGCTTGGAGGTTTGTACACAATAATGGAATCCACTCCTTCTTGTGAGAAGTAGATGGCAGTTCCCTTTAAGGTTGATTCGGGGCTTGGATAATATGAGTGCTCTCCTAATTCCGTAAGGAAATAGGATTTATTGTCCATTAGAGAATCAATGGTACTTAAAGGATATATGTAATTAGCGGGGTATAACGGACATTATGACCCAGCTCTAATTATGAACTATTATGGAGGATCACACCATGTATTATAGCTATATCGATGGACATCGAGTTGTATCCGTCCGTGTAAAAGAGTCTACAGTTGAGAGAGTGCAGCTTCGGGTTTTTAGTGGAATAACACCGGAGTTAATAATCAATGAATATTAATTAAAGAGTTTAATAAATGATTCCAAGGATTATTGGAGCTCAAAATACTGTGGGTCCATTAGGTCCCCTTGCTAGCCTGATCGATTTAGGTAACAAGGGTCACAGTTAACTAATTGGATTGTCCAATTAGTTGTGTTACGACACGTGTTTATTCGGGAATTAATTGAATAATGAGATTATTTTATTAATGATTGTTAATAGTTGAATTAATTAAATAATTAGATTATTTAATTATATTGATAATTATGAATTATTAATTAACTAATGATTGGAGGGTGTTAGTTGATATATGGATTTAGGTGAAGATAAAATAATAGGATTATTTTATTTTTACTAAATCGTTTATCTAAGTATTTGAATTTAAGTTTAAATTTACAATACTTTTATCACTTTTAATATATTTGATATATTTTAAAATAATAATTTAAAATATATATCAATTAATAACAAAAGAGTTTTTATTGGATGCAATTTGTGTGCATGTGAAAGGACATACATAATAATTTGCATATGATGCAAAGAATATGTGCGTGAAACATGTTTATCAAAAAAGAAAATCGCACAACAAAGTTTATATATATATATATATATATATATATATATATTTATTTATTATTTTCTTTTGAAAAAAAAGGGCATCGACTTTTTATCCAAAAAAAAAGGAAAGCCACTGGGTTGAGTAAGAAAAAAAGAAAAAAAGAAAAAAAAAACTTGGTGCATCGTACACCGTTTAGAAAAAAAAATACTACTATTATTTTTTATTACTAGAATTTTTCAAGATTTTTTTTTCTCTTGAGAAGAAAGAGTTTCTTCAAGACTTTTTTCTACATCCTCCATTCAAGTTCTTGAGACAGTGATGTGCCTACACGCAGTTACTAGTCCTAGGAGATAGCGAGGAAGATCGAGTGGTTCAGTAGGAGCATAACGTAAAGTGAATGAGCCTCTAAACGTTGGTATGTTCTTCTTCTGATTTTATCGATTTTAATTTTCTGTGTTTACATATTGTATATATTAGTTCCTAAAAATAATTACGATCCTAAGTTCACTGGTCCAAGATAGAGATTATGATCTGTATAAAAATTTTAAAACCTAGTTCCGCTACGTAACCGGTGAACGAGGTTCCAACAGATGCTTGAGCTTGTTCACAAAAAAGGATCACCTAAACTGCTCTTACATGTTAATCCCCAATTATGGTTTGTCAATCTAAATAAGCCAATTAAAAACAAGGAACTTACAATCTCCCCTTATGGCTATTTCGTGACAAAACTACCACTCACAAATCATCCTCACAAAATAAAAACAACAGATGGTCAACAAATAGTTTTTCTACATTCCATTAAGATATCTAAAAACTAGATCTTTAAGTCATCCATCTCTTGAAGAATTAGCATCCCTATAAAACAAGATAACTACACTTTCCAGGACAAGTGTATGTGAGGTGATCAAGAAATTAAAAACAAGAGCAATTTGCATATAATAAAAAACAAGCAACATGCATAAACAATGCAAATGCAATTGCTCCCCCTAAGTAGGTTAACTCCCTCTCAATAAGACATTCCCCCCTCATATGTAACTCTTAAGAGATGCAACACAAACTCCCCCTAAATCCACACTACTCCCAATTTTTGTCACAAGATAGGCAAATGAGTATTCCCCAATCGGGCATCTTAGCAAAGAGAGATATTTGAAGATAAGTGCATAATCATATACAACAACTTTATGCAATTTAATTAAGTGAGAAAGAAGAGCAATAAAGTTTAATTTTAAGAAAGTGTGTGAGATTATTGCGTCAGATGAAAGACATGCAACATCAACTTTCAAAAACATGGTATTTGGCAAAGCAAATATCAAAAGATGTTCCAAAAGAAGTCAAACCAATTTGCACCCTTTAGTTATTAAAAACAAGATAAAGCTTTTGGAAACATTTAAAACTCACACAAGCAATTGTTTCAATCCTTAATGATCAACCAAGACATGGATATGAAATCCTTATTGATTGATTGGATATGAAATCAATATTGGTTGTTGTTTTGTTCAACCATTAAGAAGAGAGACAAGACTAAGTTGGATGAGACATCCTTATTAATTGAATCGACACAGGGTCCTTATTTTGCTTAGCCTTGTCAATTTCTTCCCCATATAATTTAACACACATAATTCATGCATAATATTTAAACATGTCAAAACCAAGTTCATATGAACATTGAGATAAATTTTGGGTCAATCAAATGTACTTTCCATTCAATTTTCCTAGTCCAAAAATTCATGTTTGAACATAAATGAGGCAAGGATTTCAAATAAGGCAAAGACACACTTATTGAATATACAAAAGCAATTAATTAAAGAGCAAAAAATTGAACAATTTTTTGCTTACTACATTGCAAAGTAACTCTCTTTTCTTGATCTCCCCATTTGAGGGTCAATCCAAACCATGTCACAAGGTGATATGAGTCCTTATTGACTTACCAAGTCCATTGGATCCAGTTGAGCCTATGAGTGAAACCTTAGCAAATTGATATGTGGGTTCATCTTTTCTCACCCATTTAGGTGACATGTTCTCATTCCTAATGGTCAATGTCATCATATTTTTGCTAGGACCGTTGACTCTAGATTTCCTAGGAACATGCATATTGGCTCTAACCCTATTCTTTTCAATCATGCTTTTAGTTCTACACATGTTAATATGGTTGAAGCAATTGGGTCCAATTTGACCATTAACACCACAAAAATGACATGAAGGAATAAAATAAAGGTTCATACCATCCTTTGTGAGAACAAAAAAGCTTTCCCATGTCTTCGAGATTTCCTTTGGTGTGGTATTGGTTCTCTTCTCCTTTGTTGTTTAGTTAGAGAAGATTGCTTCCTTGTTAAACTTACATGAATTGCTTCTTGGCTTGATGGTATTTGGGTCGAGGAAGGCTTTCGTGATATGCACTCATTGGTTAAGCTTGAGCTTTGCTTTTTGGTGCCAGCTTGACATGGACATTCTTAGAGCACTCTCCTAGTTCAATTTTCTTTCTAGGATGAAGTGGAATAAGGGGTTCTTTGAAGTCTATGTTCTTGATAAATACCAAATTGCTGTGTGTTGAGGTCTCCTTGTCATATTCAAATCTTAAACCTCTCTTGTCACTGATCATACGGAAATTGTTATATATTTTAGCCATCTTTTCCACAACCTTTGTCTCGATTTTGGGTGTTTTTGCATATCTTATAGCTCATTTATTATGTTTTCAGGTAATTAGGTATATCTCGGACGATTGGATAAAATATGCAAATTTGTGCAGAAAAAGGACATTGTTGAAAAGTATAGGTCAGTGTGTAGGTCCTGAACCTATGGACCAATCACGCATTTGTTACTGCATTTTACTAAACCCGAGAGCAGGAAAATAGAGAATCAGGTAGTGCACGGGTAACTTCGCTGGTCAGACCCGCACATAACCCATATATTTACCAAAAACCCCGAGAAATGGAAATCAACAATCAGGTCAATGCATGGGTCCAGTATAGATCCCAAGCCCTCTCACAACCCGTGCATTTGGCACGTCAAGTTCGCCACATCAGTATTTTCAGACCTATTTTGGAAACCCTATGTAAGAACCTTAATTTATGATTGGCTTATTTAATGACAAATCACATTGGGGATTCATTATGTAATGGGTAGCTTAGGCTTTTGATAGCAAGCGTCCCAGACTCTGGTGAGCTTCAAGAGGTAGTTCACTTGTGCTTATTTTTTATTGAAGAGATTTAGTTGCACGCACTCATATTTCATAAATATGCATTTACATTGACATGCGTTTGTTACTATACACAAACACACATACATGTATTTGGTTGTTGCATGTGTCATCATGCATTTCATTTTAGTGTTAAGTGTGTTTAATTAGTATTCTGTAGCTTGATCAGATACGTCCGCACGTGCATGATGGTGTGCTCTTTTTCTTAGTGCCCATGAGACACTCGCATATGCAACTAGGTCCTTTAGACATGATAAGTCAATAGGGGCTCATGTCTCCCATTGACTTGGTTGAATTTGACCCCATTTGGGGAGCTCAAACAAAAAGAGTAAACTTGCATGATTTGCTATGTGAAAAAAGTTAATTATTTTTATGTTCTTTTGATAATTGCTTGAGATTCTTTGTTGCACATATATGCTTATATGTTTTTCTTAATAAGTGTGCACCATTGCTTTACTTGTTATCCATGTCATATTTATGTTCAAACCTGCATTTTTGGACTAGGAGATTTAATTGGAAAGTACATTTGAATGACTTATAATTTATCTCCATGACATGTGAACGTGCATATTATGACATGCGTAAACTGATATGCATAAATTGAGTTTGATTGCTTTAATGCATATATATGTGAGTGAAAATGAGAAAGCTAATCAATAAGGATCTTGTATCCATGCAATTAATAAGGATTTTATATCCAATATACTATTTTCTCTTTTCTTAGTGGTGAAACAAGACTACTATCATACAGATAATTATCCGAAAAAATAAAAAAGGGTGCAATAGTCACTCATGTTATGATTTACCTTGAAGAATTGATATAATTGCTTTATTGTCAAAATTTTGAAACTATATCTTGTTTGCTTATGACAAAAGGGTAAAATTGGTTTCAATTCTTTTGCAAATCCTTTTGATGTTTGCTTTGACAAATACAATTTGTTTTGGATTTGAATGCAATATGCCTTGCTTGCAAAGCATCTTTATCACACATTTTCTTTAAATAAAACTCCTTGAATCTTTCTCAATTACTAATGTTGCATAAGGTTCTTTTACACGATTATGCATCATAATTGTGCTGATAGCTCTCTTTGCTAAAGCAAACCGATAGGGAACCTTTTTCTCCTATCTCATGACAAAAAATGGGAGAAGTCTCAATAAATATAGAAGGAGCATTGATTATGCTTTGATGAGAGATCATGGAGAGCATAATCCATTTAGGGGGAGCATTGCACTTGCATTTGTTTTTATTGCTTTATTGAGTGCAATTGCTTTCTATATTTGTTAACCTCACATCCAGTTGTTCTTGGAAAGGGCTTTCTTTCTATTGTGTTTAGGTATGATATCTATGAAGAGATTGAAGATCTTGAAGACTAAGAATATAATGTATCTCTTTTTGTAACGTAGAATGGACACTCATGGACAATAGCAAGATTTTTTATTTTTGTATTGTTAGGATTGCTTTGTGAGTAGTGATTTTGTCATGAAATAGCCAAATGGGGAGATTTTAAGAACCTCAATTTTATGATTGGTTTATTTCATGACAAATCACATTGGGGATTCATTGTGTAATGGGTAGCTTAGGCTTTTGATAGTAAGCGTCCAAGATCCCGATGAGCTTCAATAGGTAGTTCACTTGTGCTTATTTTTTATTGAAGAGATTTAGTTGCACACATTCACATTTCATATATATGCATTTACATTGACAAGCATTTGTAATTATACACACATACACACTTACATGTATTAAGTTGTTGCATGTATCTCATGCATTTCATTCTTCGTGTTAAGAGTGTTTGTTGTGTGTTTTATTGATATTCCGTTGCTTGATCAGATACATCCGCGCGTGCACGATGGCGTGCTCTTTTAAGTGCGATAAGAGACCTTTGGTGTCTCGATTACACGGGTTGGCTACCCGCGCAGTACCCGTATATTGACTTGGTAAGGGACTTTCCATCTCTCGATTTCATGTCATTATACGGATATTTACGCGGCAAAGTGCGACTATACGCGGGTCACTATACGGATATGAACCTACGCACTACGTGGTTCTTGGTCGAAATTGATCAAAACGATGCAGTTTCATTTGTGCCTATATATATATATGTTATCCGATGGGGCTTATGTCTTAAAGATGTAATTTGTAAATGGAATTATAAAAAAAAAAAAAGTTCAATTCATTCTTGTTGTGTTGTTTATTTTATAACTTGTGCATATTAACATTCTAGAGTGTTGAATGTGATCTCGAACTATGTATATAAGTGTCATATACAGATGGATACAGTAAGAGACGTACAATCTAAAGAGTCCATAGATAGTAAATAAAGCTGTGTACTTTATTTGTGGTTAATCTATAGTTGCGGTCTATTCCGTAATGTACGGTGATTCTATCCTAAATCATTCATATGAGATATGGGAATGGAGGCATCTTGTATGATGTGATCATATAGGACAGAGCCATGATCTATACGAATCTCTAACCAAGATCCGATTACTGATGAGATTCATATATATCAACTAATGATGGCTATATGTTGGTGATATTAATCCGGAGTGTCTTATCGACTCCTTCGGGTTAGATCGTGGTCTTTAATATACCATGGGTAAGGTCAGATACATTTCCTGATCAATATACACCGTATGTTGGGATTGACGGTTTGGCTTGTGGCTGGGAAGATTTATACACAATAGTGGAATCAACACCTTCTTGTGAGAAGTAGATGGTAGTTCCCTTAAGGGGTGATTCAGAGCTTGGAAAATATGAGAGCTCTCCTAAATCTGTGAGGAAATAAGATTTAATGTTCATTAGAGAATCAACGGTACTTAAAGGATATATGTAATTAGAGGGGTATAACGGATATTATGACTCTGCTTTAATTATGAAATACTGCAGAGGATCACACCATATGTAATAGCTATATCGATGGACACCGAGTTGTATCGGTCTGTGTAAAAGTGTCTAAAGTTGAGAGAGTGCAGCTTCGGATTTTTAGTGGAAAACACCAGAGTTAATAATCAATGAATATTAATTAAAGAGTTTAATTAATGATTTTGAAGATTATTGGAGCTCAAAATACTATGGGTCCATTAGGTCCCCTTGCTTGCCTGATCGATTAAGGTAACAAGGGTCACTGTTAATTAATTGAATTATCCAATTAATTGTGCTACGAAAGTGACACGTATTTATTCAGGAATTAATTGAATAATGAGATTATTTAATTAATGAATAATGCTGATTAAATAAATTCAATAATGAGATTATTTAATTATGTTATTAATCACTAAACGGAGGGTGTTTGTTGATATTTGTTTTTTTTTAATAAAATGAAATAATATGATTATTTTATTTTGTCAAGTTAAATATTTAGTTTTTTGAATTTAAATGGTTTGAATTCAAATCAAATCAATTAAACAAAATATTAATCAATATCTTTAAAGATATATAATATCTTAAAAGATTAGATTGATTGGTATTAAAATAAATATTTAATTTTTGAATTTAAATAGTTTATGTTCAAAATAGATGGTATCTTTTAATAAAAATAAAACGAAGATTTTGTTTTTAAATAAAAAGATATCATGAGGTTTTTAAAAGAGGAAATATATATCCGATATATATTCTTTGAAAACCGACCAAAACAAGATATCAATTAAAAATGATATATATATATATATATATATATATATATATATTATTTAACTAAATCAAAAAGAGAAGCACACATAAGTCAATGCACTGTCTTTTGTGCAAATTGTGTGCGTGAGAATACCACACCAAAGAGAAAAGAAAGAAAAGCAAAAAAAATAAAATTGTTTTTTTGATTTATGCTTTGGTGTTTTTGAAACACATTGAAGAAAGAGTTTCTTCAATTGTTTTCTCTACATCCTTCATGTTAGGATTATGCTCGATAGCAAGAGTATAATAATGTATTTGACAATCTTTTCATGTTAATAAAGTGATTTCTAGTTTAATAAATCTTATAGCATTTATAGTTTAATTATTATAATTGTCAAGAGTAAATAATCATAAGGTCAAAAGACTATGAGAAATGAAGAAATATTCATACATCTAGATATGTATGTGGTAGACACAATTCTTTAGTTAGTCTTGCATAATATTTAAACCTTAAGAAAAAGGTTAAGCACTTGTATCTTGTCAAAGTTGTAGATTCTTTTGCTAGCATTTGAGTGGGATCAAATGTTTTATGATGAGTCTAAAATCATCAAAATGTGGTGACTTTGGGTAAAAGAATCTAGTGCACTAGGTGCATTGAATAGGATCACAGTGAAATACTTTATCTAGAACCGTCAATGGATAAATATTTTCACTTGAAGACAATCAGAGAGTCTATCTCAATGCTGATATAAATGATGGACTTATGGTTGCAAATGTTATCGTTTGAGCTATCAGTGAGTACGATTATATAGCATGGTCTATCTCGATAGTTTGGTTGTGTTCATTTTTTAATTGATAGAGGACTTCATTTATAGATATGGACAACGTGGCTCCATTTATTAAATGATAGTATAATATCATCATACGGATGTTTTAAGGTATTGGATATTAAATCTTAACGTTAAGTTTTTAATAGTGTCTATTGAAACATGGCTTCTGGACAAGTCAAAATATCAAAGTTCAAAATGTGGTTATATGAAAAAATATGGTAACTTGGAGAGCTATAGACGGTCTATGAGCACTTGGCGATTACTGATATTCTTCATGAGGATACACTTCTCCAATACGGTTGTCTAGGGTATGAAAAGGCAATATTAACTTATTCTATCTTTATTTAAGAGTTCAATTTTTGTTCTTTAGTTGTATGAACTAAAATTAATAGATCGGACCTAAGTGAATCATTTCTTGATTGTGATTAGGTTATGTCTATTGGAGCTTAAATTTAGATATCCCGCCAAGATCCTCAATCCACACGAACTTGCATGGATCACTTGATATATTCGACCGGACAAATTTATGGGTCCATCTAGAATTGTATTGAGGCATGTGAATTTGTTTCTTTTTATAAGAATGGGTCTAGTTTACATGTGGACTTTTTATTAAGGTCCAATGGATTTAATAAAATAAGAAAAATAATATATTGGCCCATGTATACGTGTTGGGCGGCAAGGCTATATAAAATACCTTAATATAATATTGTTTATTTTATTATTTAATTAAATGGAAATTAATTAATTTTGTAATTATTTAATTATTTAATTAAAAGTCAAATTATTTTTTCTAGTAGGAGAAGATCTTCTAATATTATACTATTGTTGGTAGTATAATTAATATTAAAGATTATATTTGATTATCTAGTCAAATTAGGAAATTTTTAATATTGTTAATGGGAAATTTGCTCAAGATGAGAAATTCTAACTAACACCCTCGAGACCACTACCACGGAGGTGGTGGCCGGGGTCTGTACATTTGATACCTAACCTGCTTAGATAGAAAAGAATGTTTGAATGACAATAGCAAATGAGAACTTTATTATTGATCACTCGTGGTATACAGAAATCTCTCACGTACACTCACAATCTCTCTAGACATAAGAAGGGGACAGTCTTCGTGCTTGTCGAATAGTAGATACGACGATGGCCGTGTTCTGATCACAGAATTTAGCCTGAAGTAATTCTCTCTCTTTTTTACTCTGTTTATGCCCTTTTCTTTCGTCTCTGCTTGGCCTTATTTATATCCGGTCCAAGTAGGTATTAACTCATAAAAATTTCACCACGATCCCATAAATCTGTTCCCTCCTTATCGGGCAGGATTTGTTATTTGAAAGTTGTTGACTTCAAATTGATAACGGATTCGATGATATCTTTGACGAAGATAAGTTTGTTTCCTTTTTGGAATCAAACTCTTGACTTACACGTACGCGGAATTAATGTTGGTTATAATGTAGATACGATATTGTGTGGACTCACGACATGATTCTTCATGGAGGCCGTCGAGTTAGTTGTTCGTTGTCTCGTAGAGCGAGGTAGATCCATGCTTTGGTTTTGTTCTCGGAAGCTTGGGATGGACTTTTCTCGACCCTTTAGATCTTGAGATGTCCATGTAGACAAACCTAGGAGGTAGCATGGATCTGATCCACTCAGAGGCCTCTTTCTCCTCGTATCGCGGAGGGGACAACGGGCTCCTGAAGAGGTTAGTGGACTTCTAGCTTAGGCTACGAGTTAAGTTTGACCTCTGAAAGCCTTAACATAGAGGGAGCTTGTTTTGCTTGGCCAGCTTCACTTCGAGTTCTTCTTGAGCTCGACGATCCTTCCGTGCTTTCACGGGGTGGTTTTAGAGCCCGACCTTAGGATTCGAGGTTCCTGGGTAGGTGGCCTCGAGAAACCTGGATTCCAGTGTTCACGTGGGGGCTCGACCTTGGTCGTGCCTAGCTTCATCCCTGATAGTTTCGAAGCCCGGTGATCATTCCTTGCATCTATAGGGTAGTTTTATGGTTCGCTAAGGGTCTCACGAATGTCAAATTTGGGCTTTGATTCCGGCTAGGAGAGTGGAAAATTTCTTTTTGACCCCTAGCCAAATTTTACTATTAACAGAAGCCCCCTCTGACTTGAACACCGGAGGTAGAGTTAGGGTTGGAGTCGAATTCTCTATTTAATTGGGAAATTTTCCGTTACAAAATAATTACTGAGAATCTCGAATGAAATCTTCTCATTAACTGCTCAGGTGACGTGTCGAGCTTGGATTGGTGTGTTCCTTAAAGAAAACTGGTTGTGTTACGACCCTCTCTGTGATTCGAGGTAATCTTTCCGAGGATATCGCTGAAGTCACTACAACCCTAATCTATTTAAATTCAAACTCACTGCCGCTTCCTCACGCATTCTTTTAATTTGAAATTTTCAGACTTCCTCTCTCTCTATCTTCTTCAACCACATCATTGTCTTTCATCCACCTTCAAGCTATTTTCATTCAACAATGTCGAACTCTTCTTACAACATTGAAGCTATGGTCGAGGGCACTAGCGGCTCTAATTTGGTTCCTCATAAATCAGTGTGAGGAATCTTGAGCAACGAGAACTCTTCCCCAGGTCCGTTAGCACCGTCGCTCCAATAAGAAAGTCTCGATAGGCTCCTGCTTCTCCAATCAACCCAACAACCCTCTGAACTTAGTTGATGAAGATTCTGACGTATCAGAGGGGGTCGATGCCGCTAGGGAGGTTAAAATTGCGGTTGTTGGGCCTCCTTCAGCGAAACCTCTTTCTTATGACTTTAGGGTTATCCTCGACTCTACTGTTGACTCACAATCGATCAACCGCATACAGGATAAATATGGAATTCCTACAGGCATCACCCTCACAGTTCCCCATAGGAACTAAAACGTCTTTAATCCGCTGGAAGGTGTGCTCCTCATTCACTTGGCGGCCTTCGAAAACAGGGTCAGACTTCCCTTTCACTCAACACTTCGACGGGGTCTTAACGCCTTTTAACTAGCTCTCTTCAGCTGACGCCCTAGCTTCTGGAGGAATCTAATTGGTTTCCTCATGCTATGGAAGGAACAGTGCAAGCTAAGCAAGGTCACCCAGGAGCCCAGAGCAGAAGAGTTAGCCTACCTCTTTCAAATCGAGAGTTTGTCTGGAGGTCATCGGGGACAGTTCTATGTGAAGGCTAAGAACAAACTCAACTTTATCATCCCTGGCGCTTCGAGAAAAGACCCAGCCTGGAAGGAAGAGTGGATATTAGCGGGGGGAGATTGGGAAAGCTCCATAACCATCGGTGGCATGAGTTCGCGGATCCTATCGGTTTCAATGACAAACCCTCATAGGACCGGGATTCCCTGCCCGCCGAGTCTGAGGGTGTGCTTTAGACTATCCTCTCCAGAAACTATCTGAACCTGAAGTTTCCAACTGCTGATCCCTTCGATCTCCTCAGAGTGAATAAGTATCTACGATCTCCAATGCTTCCCCTCATGAGTAACATTAAGTTATTACGCTTTGTTTCGTTAGTTGGCTTGCTTCTGATATCTTTCTTTTCTTTTCTTTTTCTTTTTTTGAACAGTTTTTGTTATTGCTAAAGCTTTCCGCGATGACCTGGCAAGCTCAGACCCCTCCCCCTCCTACCAGATCATCTCAAGGAACCGTCTTGGTTATCTCAAAAAAAGGAGGGTCAACCCTTTTAGCCGCTGCTTCGCCTGCTCCTGCTTCATTGCCTTCCCAGACGAGCTCTAAGATGACTATTCTCGTATAGCGGGCTGCTAAAGCTCTAAATCGAGGAAGGCTCGCTCTCCAGGTCATTGATACGACCACCTCCGCCCCCTCATTAGTGGCCCTCGCTACTGTTGTTGATTATTCAGTCACATTACCTATTTCTTTAGCTAACCCATCTACGTGCGAAGCAGTTCAAGCTTCAGGGGATCCCGATACTGGTATTCCTAAGATTCCCCCTACTCTCCCCCACCATCAGTCGAGCTCGGTTGGTCAGGACGAGGTTTTGAAGCAGTGTAAAATACGTACAACGTTATACTAAACAACCTAGAGGGGGGGTGAATAGGTTGTCTCTCACTTTTAGCAATTCTTTCGAGACTAGTGACAAAACCTTGATAAGCATACAAATTAACATTCAACATGATTGTTATGAGAAAACAATATATACAAGTATGCTCAAATCTTCACTCTTAGTCTACAAAAACATACAACAAGAATCAATGTATCTTATGAACAAATGTATTCAATGTAAAACAAAATTCCATAAGTTGTACTTAGAGTATTACAATGTGGTACTTTACAACTTGAATGGAATATCACAATATACAAAGTTATCTAACAAATACAAACAATATTGTGTAAGGAAGTCAACTTACATATAAAGTTCTATCCATAGTATTCAAATAACAAATACCAAAATAAGAGAGATAGGGATAGAAAAAAGTAGACACAAGATATAACGTGGTAAACCTCCGAAGAAGAAACATCCACGGGTTAGCAACCACCGACAAACAAAATCCACTACTAGATAAGAAAAGTACAATCTCTCAAGTGACCCCTTCACCTGGAAACTACTCTCCTATCCTACTCTTGAAGATGTCGCCCTCTTGCTAAACATTCCGAGGCTTCACACCTCTTGTCAAGACTTCCTTGCTCACCCTTCCAGATCCTCACGACCCTAGACAAGACTTCCTTGCCCACCCTTCCGGATCCTCACGACTCTAGCCAAGACTTCCTTGGTTGACATTCTGAGGTCTCCCACCTCTTGCCAAGACTTCCTTGCTCAACAACATAGGTCTCACACCTATTGTGAAGACTTCCTTCTCATAAGACATCTAAGTGATCATGAATGCAAAACACAAACAAGCACGCAACATAGAATAAGATGATCAACAAATTCTATGGAAACTAGAATTAATCAATGAGCACAGAAAGTATATTTTCTAGTTTATAATCCAAAAGTGACACCACATAAGATGATGCATGATCATAGGGAAATGTATGGATTAGGTACACTCCATGAAGATCTAGACGTAGACAATAAAGTTCACAAAACAAGATTGTCTAGATCGTATGCATGAATTAAAATCTAGAGAAGGCCAAATTTCCAAACACACACATTAAACCTAGATTTTATTCATGTTACTAAAGCTTGAAATTAACATGTTTATGAAGTATATATTCAAGACTTTAGTACTAACACAAAAATGCTAGAAACACAAGATATGATCAATCAAATCTCTAGCAATCATTTAGAGCATATATTCACAAAATAGTCAATAAAACTCTAATAGACTCTAAATATAAAATCAAATGTGCTAATCCTAAATCTATTTAACAAAAGAGTTCTAGCACATGATAAAACTATTAATCATAAAAATAAAGTCAATCAAAGCACAAATAGTTCTAGATAAGATGCTAGCACAATACAACTCACAATCATGCGAAAACAGAGGTTTGATTGAAACCTAACTCACAATCAAGTTTCTAATTAAGCACAACTAGCATTTAATTGAAGATCTATCACTCATCAGTATATGTTCAAGTCAAATACACACAAGTAGGAAGAAGACCCAAGGTATTTGAAAATAAGAATCAAGGAAATCAAAGGATAAACAAATACCTTGACAATTTCGAGTACAGTCACAAAAATTGTGTGATCCACCAGAAATATTGAAAAAATGACTTCAAGGTTGCTTGGAGATGATAGAGGATTTCAATACAAAACCTCTCCAACTTGAATCACTCAAATCGGATAAGAAATGAGAGAGATATGGTGATTCAAAGTTGAGAGAAAAACCTGGAAATTTTCTGCACTACATTTTCTTCTTCCTTTTTTTTTATTCAAATGAGATAGAGAAGAGATTTATAAAGGAGAGGGAAGAGATATATGTGAAAAGACCAAAAAGACCCATTTAAGATGCTTCCCCGAGATGGTGCATGGGAATCTCAGGGCAGCAATGAGTTGTGGCCGAGATGGCCAAGCGCCATCTCGGGCTTGCACCATGTGATGGCCTTTTGGCCATGGTGCTCCTCCCTTGCACTCCTCTCGCGTTCTTCGACCGTTCTTTGGTCTCAGAACTCCGAATTCGAATCCGTTTAAAGATTTTGAACCGGGACTCTCTCACAAACATGGAAATATAAGATAATCAACCCATAAAATAAGAATTTGACTCGATATATGAAGACAAAGACAATGTACACAACATGACTGGAAAGTATCATAACTTTGACTCAGAACTTGAAATCAATAGTATGAGTAACCGAAATGACCGGAACTCAATCAAGAATGATTTAAGACTAAAATAAAGTTCAATATCCATGTTATACAAACATATACACATACAAACACAATTCACACTAGAATGCAAACTACATAGAGATAGTCTCAATCATGCATTTTCCAAAACATGTTATTTTCATACCAATGCATGAGCATTCATCTTCAAGTGTGTGAATGTATTATAAATGGTGCACAACGATGCAAGACACAAATGTATGATATATGTGTGTGTGCCTAAGCCTTGAAAAATAAAATAAAGGTCTTAATATACCTTTGTAGAATCATGAAGCACTTTTCCCTTTAAAGACTTGAACTTGCTTGAATAGTTGTCATTTCTTCTTTGAAGCTTGAATCATCATGAATCTTAGACAACTAAACAATACAAAGGAAATTTTGTTTTGATATATAATAATGCCAACAAAACTCAAAAACCTAACAATCTCCCCCATTGACTAATTCTATGTCAAAACACCTATACAAAATACTAAAACATACAAAATGAAGATAGGTCACAAAATCACACCCTCACGTTACAATAAGTTAGTTCCTTAAGACTAATCTTCAACAAGTCTTGAACTTCTTCTTGATCCTCTCTTGTAGCCACCTAAAAAAAACTTAAAGCACAATGCATATCCAAGATAAAGACACATATGGCAATATATAATTATGGAAAGAATTAAACATTTAAATCCAAATGAATCATGTATCTCCCCCTTAATAACCAAATGAAATCACAATATTACATGCCATAAGAAGTTCAATAATTAACAAATATTCAAAGCAGATATGATAAAACAATATCATATTTCTCCCCCTGTTTGACATAAAATGATGCCAAAGAAAAAAAATGATATATTGAGATCAAATAGTGAAACAATTTGTGGTCTCATATAATGTTTGGAGATGGATGCCTTACTTGAAGAATTGGTTTATTTCAAGCATCTAGCTCCCATATATTCTCCTTGATTCTAGTTTGTTTTTCCATGTTAACCTAGCAAAGGTTATTCAAATCTATGCACCACAACAAACTCATTAGGGTATAGTGAATCACAAATGTATAAATTTTACTCTTAAGCATATAGGTCATTTCTACCAAGTTCAACAATTGCATTAACAATCATATCAACCCCAAATATGAAGGAATTGGTATGAACGACAATTATATCAACCTCAAACAAGAAAAGATTTTATTACAACCACAACTGCTATCATTCAAAGCAAGGAGGAATTTTCTGCAATCACAATCAATTGAATTGATTAAAACCACAATTACTATCACCCTATGTAAGGAGGAATTTTCTGCAACTATAACCAATTGGATTGATTATAACTATAATTACTATCGAACCCAAAAACAAAGAGGAATTTACTGCAACTACAATCAATTAAATTAATTACAATTACAATTACTATCGACCCCAAAACAAAGAAGAATTCATTGCAACTATTCTCATTTCAATTTTAAGAATGAAGGAATTGATTGCAATCTCAACTACTATATAACCTCAAACAAAGAGAAGTTGATTGCAAATACAATCATACAATTATTACAAAATGTTTCATCCATTATTTGTGATCATCAATACAAAAGAATATGGTAATACAAAGAGTCATCATGCAAATCAAGAAATATGAAATAGCATCTACAAGATTCATTATATCAACCCAAGAATATGCCAACAAATATCAACTTGATACATGTGAACGAATCATAAAAGAGAACAAAGTCTAGCATACTATGCTCCCCCTTGATAAATGCTCTATCTAATATCAAGATAGAATAATGTTCACAATAAATCCACACAATCACACATTCAAGCAATTTAAAAGAAATCCAACAAAATAAGCTATGAGAGATACACCAAGATTTTCAATCTCTCTCATAATTCTTCTAAAAATTGTAAGAAAATCAAAATACTCTATAAGCAAAAGTGTGTGTGTGAATTTTACTTCAAGTATATATAAAAGGAGCAATTGTGATATCAACATGTAAACCACATCAACACCCATCCATCTAAAGCATTTCCAATCAAGGTCAAACCGATTATCATCCGGAAAATTTTTCTTTAAAGAGAATAGATTTAACATATGAGCGTGTGTGTGCATGTGGCTCGTTTTCCCATTTCTATTTTTCAACCTGAGCAATCACAATTTTCAACTATACTCCATTTTAAGCCTTCCTCCATTTCTTTTTAGGCTTTGAATCAAAGATTTTTATTTTATTGATTATATTTCAACACTTCTTTGATTTTACATACATAAACATAAATTCTTCATGACAGCTTTCACTCAACACAATGGTGTTGGCCTTTCCTATATTGGGCGGCTTCACAACCAATGTGTGTAGCCCTTTCCATGAAGGTGCTTGTTGAGTTCTATGTAGTTACCGAAGCAAAATGGATACTAACCATAGGTCATCTATCATGTACTAAGCAGTAAACTTTTAGATGCATCCATAATCTACACATTTACAAACTCAACTACTCAAACTTAAAACATATAAGAGAGCAAGTGCAATTTTTGAAAATCAAGTTTTTATGGCTCATAAGCACATGATCTAAGAGCAATAAGTAGAGACTTATTTAAGATCATTACTTCTCTAATGAGTAGCTTTCAAAGAATATGAAGCTCATATTTCCTAAAAGTATGCCACTCATCATTCAAACAAGCATTTCAATGAATAAGATCAATGTGAACACATTACTAAAAGATCTTTAGAGAGAAAATGTTGAAAATACAAACACAGTTAAATGCTCAAGGCTAACCTAGAGGGGGGGGGGGGGGGGGGGGGGTGCTGAATCGGTTAGACACCAATTTCGACTCCCTTAGAAACAAACAAAAGTTTATCCCTCTAGATTGCTTGTATCACAATATATATATATATATATATATATATATATATATATATATCAATTAGAGATACTTAATCAATATATAAAATATATAAAGTGTGATACAAACAAGCAACCATAACATATACACAATTGATATTATAGTAAGGAAGTTAATTAACATATAAAGATCTATCCATAGTATTCAATTAACAAATACAAACATAAGAGAGATAAGGATAGAGAAAAGTTGACACAAGATATAACGTGGTAAACCTCCGAAGAGAAAACATCCACGAGTTAGCAACCACGATAAGATAAGTACAATCTCTCAAGTTACCCTTCACCTAGAAACTACCCTCCTATCCTACTCTTGGAGATGTCGCCCTCTTGCTCATCATTCTGAGGCTTCACACCTCTTGTCAAGACTTCCTTGCTCACCCTTCCGGATCCTCATGACCCTAGGTAAGAATTCCTTGCTCACCCTTCCGGATCTTCACAACCCTAGGCAAGACTTCTTTGCTCACCCTTTTGGATCTTCACAACCCTAGGCAAGACTTCCTTGCTTCACATTCTGAGGTCTCCCACCTCTTGCCAAGATTTTCATGCTCAACAATATAGGTCTCACACCTATTGTCAAGACTTCCTTCTCACAAGGCATCTAGGTGATCATGAATGCAAAACGTAAACAAGCAAGCAACATAGAATGTTATGATCAATACATCCTATGGAAGATACTAGACATATGCATGAATGCACATAACAAATGTAGTATAGTCAATTATGCATGTTTAATCCATCTAGATCACGTAAGATATGTTCAACATTAATTACAACCTAGATATATGCATAGATCTAAAACTCGAGTCACAAGATATGTTCAATTAACACATAATCAAGTTTAAATCTCATATACCAAAAATATGCTAAAACCATGTGACAAAGTCATTTAGATTAAAGCATGAGTTCTAGAGCATGTTATCTATTTGTAGATTCAACAATGCACATGAATAGCTATAAAGAACACAAGCATATGTATTATTGTGAGATTTCGGCCAAAGGGAGCCTAATACATGTGAGGAACTATTTTTCACAAAATCAATCAATTAAGATCATCAAATAGTCCTAGAATCAAAGCTAGCATAATACAATCCCAAACATATGAAAACATAGGCAAAATCAAAACCTAACTCAACATGTGAGATTTCAATTGAAACTCAATCTAGCTTTAAATGAGTTCAAAACTCAAATCAAAACTATCACAAGACACATATATATATTGAAGAAGAAAACCCAATGCAATTGACCAAGTTTTAAAAGAAAACTTTGAGAGAAACTCAATACCTTAGTTGATTTGGTGCAGTCCCGTTTTTGGGAGATTAGACTCCAAAAACAGCAATAAAACTAACTCAAACCTTCAGAGAAAAGATGGAGGATGAATAGACAAACACTCTCAACTTTGAATCACTCAAATCGAAGTTCAAATGAAGAGTTTATGGTGTTTGGAAGGTGAGAAAATTGTGAGGAACTATTTTTCTCAAAATCAATCAATCAAAGATCATAAAATAGGACTAGAATCAAAGCTTGGACAATACAATCCCAAACATGTGATAACATAGACAAAATCAAAACCTAACTCAACATGTATGATTTCAATTGAAACTGAACCATGCTTTGAAAGTGTTCAAAACACAATTCCAAACACTCACAATATACAAATATATGTAGAAGAAGAAAACCCAAGGCAATTGACCAAGTGTTAAAAGAAAACTTAGAGAGAAAATCAATACCTTTGTTGATCTAGGTGCAGTCTCGTTTTTGTATGATTAGACACCAAAAACAACAGAAAAATAAACTCAAAACTTCATAGAAAAGATGGAGGATGAATCGATGAACACTCTCAACTTCGAATCACTCAAATCGGAGTTCAAATGAAGAAGCTATGGTGTTTGGAATGTGAGAAAATTTAGATAGAAAATTCTGCACACTTGATTTGAATTTCTTCTTGGAATGAAATGTGAGAGGGAGAGGGAAAGAGATTATAAAGGAGTAAGAAAGAAAAAAGCAAGAAAGACCATTTTACCCTCTTTGGAAGTGCTCCCCCGAGATATCTCATAGGCATCTCAAGGCAGCAAGGTTGTGCGGCCGAGATGGCCACGCGCCATCTCGGGCATGCACACCTCCATGGCGTTTAGGCCATGGTGCATTCTCCTCACGCTTCCCTTGAGTTTTTCGACCGTTCTTCGGCCTTCGAACTCGGAATTTGAATCTGTTTACTGATTACAAACCGTAACTCTTACACGGACATGGACATATAAGATACTCAACCCAGAAAATAATAATTCCACTCGATATTTGAAGACGAAGACAATGTATGAAACATGAGTTGAAAGTGTCGTATCTTTTGACTCGATATATGTAGTTTGCATTCTAGTCTGAAATGTGTTTGTATGTGTAAATATTTCAATAGCATGGATATTGAACTTGATTATAGTCTTAAATCATTCTTGATTGAGTTTCGGTCATTTCGGTTTTTCATACTATTGATTTCAAGTTCTAAGTCAAAAGATACTACACTTTCAACTCATGTTGTGTACATTGTCTTCATATTCATATAACGAGTCAAATTCTTTTTTTCTTTGATATTAACGTACAATAATTACACACAAAATCTTTTATCTCCTTTTTGGTGTTATTTTATACACACTTGTACAAAAATCGCACATGCAACACTTGCACTGATGCGTTCTTCCTTTTGACAACACAATTGCACCTTCACAAAATCTCACTCACACATTTTATGACGTTGAAATGTGTATTTTTTTTCCGTTTTTGGTTTTTAATCAGGTATCTATTTCTTACGCCACAAAACAATAGCATCTCATGCAATTTCACCTTTTAAAAATAAAAATCAACCTTTTGTCTTTTGTGCGTTGAACAACTCTCATGCACACTTACCTATTAAAAAAATAGTAGCATTGAGTGTTATCCCTTTTCTTTTAAGAAACATTTCTATATCATATATATTACTGTTTCTTTAAAAAACGATATCCTTTTTTTTTTAAAAAAAAAGACTTTGATTCGGTTTTTTAAATAATAGATATCATATATGTTATATTCAACTTTAGAAAAAAAAATGATCAGGTTTGTATCTTAAAAAAAAAGGGGATATCCTTTTTTTATTGTAATTTGAATTCAAACTATTTAAACTCAAAAATAAAAAAAATTAATTTAATAAAATAAAATAATCATTTTATCTTATTTTATTTATAAACAAATATTAGCATACACCATCCATTTAGTGATTAATAATTTAATCACTACTATTCATTAATTAAATAATTTCATTATTTAATTAATTCCCGAATAAATACGTGTCACTTTCGTAACACAATTAATTGGACAATCCAATTAATTAACCATGACCCTTGTTACCTAAATCGATCGAGCTAGCAAGGGGACCTAATGGACCCACTGTATTTTGAGCTCCAATAATCCTTAGAATCATTAATTAAACTCTTTAATTAATATTTCTTGATTATTAACTCTGGTGTTATTCCACTAAAAACCCAAAGCTGCACTCTCTCAACTGCAGACATTTTTACACAGACTGATACAACTCGGTGTCCATCGATATAGCTATTCTATATGGTGTGATCCTCCATAGTATTTCATAATTAGAGCTGGGTCATAATGTCCGTTATACCCTCTAATTACATATATCTTTTAAGTACTGTTGATTCTTAATGGACAATAAATCATATTTCCTCACAAAATTAGGAGAGCGCTCATATTGACCAAGCCTCAAATTAACCCTTAATGGAACTACCATAACCTTCTCACAAGAAGGAGTGGATTCCACTATTGTGTACAAACCTTTCCAGCCACACGCCAAGCCGCAATTCTAACACCCATGGTATATCAAAGACCATGATCTAACTTGAAGGAGTCGATAAGACACTCAGGATTAAGATCACCCACTTATAGCCATCATTAGTTGATATAGATGAATCTCATCGTTTAACGGATCTTGGTGTGATATTCATATAGATCATGGCCCAGTCCTATATGATCACATCATACAAGGTGCTTCCATTCTCATATCTCATATGAATGATTCATGATAGAATTATCATACATTAAGGAATGGACCGCAACTATAGATTAACCACAAATAAAGTACGCAGCTTTATTTGCAAACTATGGACTCTTTAGATTGCACGTCTCTTACTTTATCCATCTGTATATGACACTCATATACATAGGTTTGAGATTAGATCCGACAATTTTGGATGTTAAATATATGCACAAGTTATAAAATAAACAACACAACAAGAATGAATTGATCTTTTTATTTATTTATTTCACAAATCCATTAACAAATTACATCTTTTTGGCATAAACCCCAACAATTTCCCACTTGCACTAAAGCATGTGAGGCATGTTTCGTAACCCTAGACCTTCTAGGTGTCCCGAAAACACTCTAGCCGGTAAGGTCTTCGTAAATGGATCAGCATGATTGTCTTGTGAGGATATCTTTGTGACGATCACATCTTCTCTCCACACTATCTCTCTAATGGGATGATACTTTCTCTCTATAGTATGGACCCAGAAGAAGATGATGTTGAATGTGCCATGAGATTCGACTTCATAGCAACAAACAACAAAATTGAATATGAGGTACTACTGGCTATCTTTGTGAAGATCACATCTTCTCTCCACACTATCTCTCTAATGGGATGATACTTTCTCTCTATAGTATGCACCCCAGAAGAGGATGACGTTGAATGTACCATGAGATTCGACTTTAAAGCAATAAAAGACCAAACAAAATATGAGGTACTACTGTAGGGCTTAGAGTTTGCATTGCACTAGGAGCAGATAAGGTCAAGATATTCAACGATTTACAGGTTGTAGTCAATCAAATCCTAGATGAATATCAGGCCAGGGATTCAAGTATGATGGCTTACTTGGGCATAGCAAAACAACTCCTCCAACGATTCAAAGAATATAGGATCGTCCAGATCCCTTCTGAAGAGAATGAAAAAGTAGATGTTTTGTCTAAGCTAGCATCAATAATAACCTCAATCAAACCAAAGAATATCGCAGACGCGTATCTTCTCAGGCCAAGTATAGCAGAGCCAAAAGACTTTGAAGTTTTTTAAATCCGAACACAGCTAGACGGTTGGATGACTCAGCTAAAAAGGTACTTGGAAAAGGATATACTCCCGAAAGACCCCTTGGAGGGAAAACGCATCAGTTACAGGTCAGCCTATGTATACTATAATTGAAGAAGAATTATACAGAAGAGGATTTTCCTGAACACTCCAAAGGTGCGTATCAGAGGAAGATGTGCACCAGATATTAAAGGAAATCCATAATGGTGTCTGTGGAAACCATAGAGGAGGCAAAAGCTTAGCACACAAAGGTACTCAGGCAAGGTTTTTACTAGCATTCTGTGTTCTCTTATGCACAACGAAGCAATTGTGGGTGGAGCAATTATGGTCTGATGCCAGCAGGAACAGGTGGTGGAGCAAAGCATACAGTTGTGGCTGTTGATTATTTCACTAAGTGGGTGGAAGCTGAAGCATCAGTGCACATCACGGAAGCAAACACCATAAACTTTGTGAAGAAGAACATACTCTATAGGTTTGGAGTCCCGAATACTATTATCACTGATAACGACATCCAATTTGATAATAAAAAATTTAGGCAATTGTGTAGCGAATACCAGATTTCAAATTATTATGCTACACCTGCCCACCCTTAAACAAATGGACAAGTCGAAACAATAAACAATATCATCAAGCACACACGCAAGGCAAAGCTAGATGCCAAAAAGGGCAGTTGGGTTGAAAAACTTCCTGAAGTTTTATGGGTTTATCGGACAACGATAAGGACTTTTACAGGAGAAACACCATTTTCTTTAGCATTCGAAACAGATGCCGTCATTCTGGCAGAAACATCATACATGTCACCCAGAGTCAGGTTATATGATGAAGATCATAATGTTGATATGTTGTTACAAGGCCTAGATGAGTTAGAAGAAAAAAGGAGAAATACTGAGTGTAAAATGCAGCATATCAGCAAAAAGTGGCTAGGCACTACAATTCTCATGTTCGGGTTAGAAGTTCCGAATGGGAGACCTAGTGCTCAAAAGAGTATCGTTAAATACAAAAGATAAAGTCGTGGGCTCGTTGGTTGACAAATGGAAAGGCACATGCACAATTGAAGGAATGGCTGGGCATTAAGCATATTAAATTGCCCGACCAGATAGAGGGGTTTTACCCCGACCATGCAATGCCCAATACTTGAAGATCTTTTATCCATGAAATTCCCTCATTTTAGTCCTTATTTCTTTTTAGTCAAGATGCTTTTTAGTAATTTATTCTTAGAAATTCTTTGAGATTTTTCCCATATTTTGTTAGTATTGCAGAATTATGAATAAAAGCCCGACTCAGGAATCCCAGAAACATGAGCATACGGCTAAAGAATTGACATACAATAAAATATACAATAAAATTCTTAGGGCCATTAATTTGGTGAAAATCCGAATGGGCGGAGAAGCTTAAAAGATAAAGCCATCTGAGCAAGGTCAACTAAGACCTTAGCCAAAAGGTAAACTCCGTACACCAGATGCTGGAAAATGGCCCTGGGCACCGTCGAGGTAAATCCCGGTGAGTTACACAGCTGTGTTATACAATCCAGAGCTTAACGATTAGGTAAACCCTTGCACAGACAAAACTAGGAGACGTCCTTTGTGACATGCACAGGGATCCAAACGTATGATCATGGTGAGCCTCGATGTAACGTTTGGATAGCAACCGAGTAAGAAATACAAGGGTTAATCTACTTGCCTTTGTTTCAATATTACTCGGTTAATAACATTAGCAAGTTAAATAAGATACTTGCCATTTAAAAATTTGAAGTTCCTCGGGCGACGAAATTATCCAGTTAAATAAAATACTTGGCATTTAAAAAGATGAAGTTACTCGTGCAACGAAATTAGACAGTGAAATAAGATATTTGGCTTTTAAAAAGCAATTGAAGTTACTCGGAAAATAACATTAGCCATTTAATAAGAAACTTGGAGTTTGTTTTCGAGTTGTGCTGGGTTTGCATTACCTGGTTCAAAATATTCATACAAGAAATTCATAATTAAGAGCAATCATGCAAATACAGAATTGTATTAACTATACAAATTTTTACAAGTTCACTTAAGGTGAGGCCGAGGATTTAAAGCTCTTGCCGATGCTTGGATCAGGCACCATCTCATATTCACGGAGAAGAGTTTTGTTTGAAGGCTAGACAATTGTGTTAACCAGATCATCCATCCACTCGCTATAATCCATTCCGAAGACAGGTCCAACGTCGGGCTCCGACCCGTCCACACCGGTACCCTGGCTGGCATAAAAAGTTGAAAGAGAATGATCAGATGGGACCTCCAGATGCATATGATGGGGTTCTTTACCTTAGCTTTGGCAGTAAGTTCTCCACTCCCTCATCTGATTTCGAGATACTCCAAGGACTGGTCACATGGTTCTTGATTGATAATTCCCAATTGGCTTGAGCCTTGTCAGTCGCCCGGTTTTTTAACTTGAAGAATTTGCCAGTTGAAACCAACCTCTACTGGAACTCACTAAGGAGGAAGGCATTATAAGCTGGGGATCTTTTAAAATGAGTAACCCCTTGAGCTTCAAGTTCAAGCCTGGCTTCCTTCAAGAGGGATTCAATCGTCAAAGCTTGGTGCTTAAGATCTTCAATTTTGCCCACATAAGATGACTTCATTTTCAGCCTAAAGGTTTAACTCTGGGTAACGAAGAACAAGTCTTGTAAAGACTTAGCCTTCTCCTCTGTAGTAGAGGTCCTCTCCTTGGCATCCATCTGTTTTGCTATGCAGCAATCGGCGAACTCTTGGGCAGAACTCACCTCCCTTTGATATGTCACCTCAATCTGATCACGGTCATCCTCACTCTCCTTTAACTGAGCTTTCTAACACCTTATCTGACCAGCTTGGTGTTGTTATGTCTCAACAACCTTAACAAACTCAACAACCACCTATAGAGAAATAAGTTAAAGATGCCCAAATTAAGGCGATGAAGGAAACCAACATCAGTTGAAGGATCTTTCTCGTCTTTCGTTATATCCTGAAAAGGCTTAAAAATACCAGGAAGAGGATCAACTTGTTCAGTAGAGGTTCCTTTACTCCTTCCTCACCCCTATCAACTAACTGCTCAGCTGGCATACAATTGACGGGGGAACTAGGCCCCTCAAACGCTATACCAACAGGATGACCTTCTTGGCTGCCCTCATCCTAAGGCAGTCTCTGGTCATTTTTAGGTCCAATGGGACCACTCGAGCCATTTGATTCCCCCACACTCGGTTGGATGACCTCCTCAGGGGTGTACTCAGGAACTGGTTCATCTACTTCCACAGAATTCTCACCCGATTCATCATCAGGCGAATCAATTCCCTCTTCCTTTAACGAGAAACCTCTTTATGACTAGCCTTAAACAATTGCCATCACCTGGCGAGCTTGGTCGTTATAGACGATGTCCATATGAAACACTGAATTCGAAAGGGATAAGGAGTTAATAGGCGTAAAACAGTAAAAGCGACAAAATAAGAGCAACAAGAAAGCTCAGTTACATCGTATGCGATGAGTAGAAATCTAAGCAAAGAAGCCATGATCCATCATTTTTTTTCTCATCTAAAAGGTAGGAACTGCTTCTTTTTTCTAAAGCACGCACAGCTACCCGAGCAAGGTTAGACAACTCAACATCAGTAAAAATGGGTGGTAAGCTTCACCAACTGAAAGCTTGACATGGTTTCTTTAGTTCCCTCCAACGAAAAACCAACTGTTTTTCCAATATTTGTTTGAAGTGGGAAAACCCCAAATAAAGCCTTTTTTCTCAAAATCCAGGAATGTTTCGACGCGCCGACTCACCTTCACTCCTTTGAGATTCTAGTTATCTGGATGGATTAATAGAAGAAAGTAAGTCCCAGTCTAACCAAACTTCCTAAAAGTATAAAATTGCCTTATTTCATGAGGAGAATGCAGTGGCAACTTCATCCGGCTCCACATGGGCCACATGCACATCAAAATCCCATAACTTTTTGGGGCAAGATGGGCTAGAGCCATCCCCGCATTGGCAAGGAACCAGGCGATGAAATATTGAAGGGGAATAGTCACCCCGCAGCTAAACATGGATCCATAAATTATAACCATATCCGGGGGAGAATTCCACGCGGCCCTATCACTAGCAGGCATCATCAGAATAAAATCATCTAGATCAAATCGAGCATGATATTTTCTTATCTCGGTATCCCCGACCATGTTCGGTTCGGCATCATATGCACTTGGGCGATCAAGAGAAAAGAGAATCCGAGAGGCACAATGTTCTTCTTCAACATCGTTCTCACTAACCCCTTGCCTCTCAATCTGAAAGTTGCTTGAACCTTGTCTGTAAACCGTACGATTACTTTAATGCTTCCCTATCCTAGATCGTAAAGGAACCCTGTATAAGAAATGGAAGACTCATAACTGGAAGAAGATTCAGAGCTAGGGCCAGAAAGAACACTAGTGTAAAGCCCAGAAACGTCAATATTCAAAAAATAAGGCTGGTTAGGGGGTGATTCCCCAATAATTTATAAATACACAAGACTATATAAGTATCTCCACATTCGAGTGCATCAAAGGCCTTCACAAAAAGATGGTGTCATGTAATAGGATCCATAGAAACTGACCTTTGAAGCAGATGTAGGAAACTGAGAAAAAGCTTCAATGAAGAGCGAATAACATATTTGTGCACAAAAGCAGAACGATAGAAGCAAGCCTGATTTTCTTTTCGTAAAGATAGCGATGAAATAACCCTCGATAATTTAAATAAGCAACTTGATGATTAAAGCACGAAACCCTAGGGAGGATTGAAAAAAGGGGGACGTTCGATGACATAAGCGGCGTATCGGATAATCAGCAAGTCGTATCTCATAAACACCAACAGATATACCAAACAATAGAAAAACACGTGTCGTGAAAAAAACATATCAAGCCGTCAGAATTTCTAAACGTCACAATCATAGGGATTTGGCGTGAAGAGACAAATTGTACATACATGGTTGCCATTAATACACGTCATTAATCTTGCGAATTGATTTAAGGATTATTATTCCTACTTTAATAAGGCATTAATGAAGGAAATAACAAAAAGCTAGACGGAGATTCAAAGATTAAAATACTTTCACCAAAATGAATTCTACTCGGCAATAGTATTTTAAAGGGGGTAATGTTATTGTGTACATTTTATTATATGTACACATCATTGACAGATAAGGTAGCCTCCCAAGAAGATTGCCAGATAAGCATTCAAACTGACAACTGAAAAACACCATCGGTGGTATTACCAAGACATGAGAACCCGAGAAAGGCCGAATATGAATACTCAGCACATTCAGCTTTACTCGGTACAACATGAGAAGCCCGAGTAAAGAAGATGTCAAGAAATATATGATTCACATAAGTAAATATGCCCAGAGAAGGGATCTAGAATCACACTCCAATACGGAAACATATTATTTCATTTCCCCGTATAATAGAAGAAACACCAAACAGGAAATAAGTCCTAAACGGACTTTGCAACTAGAATCCCATGAAGATTCAGACTCGATCCACAAGATCTTAGAAACAGGAAAGAAGACAAAGACGACTTCAACAAGCAACATGTTCCAATCAAACACTATCATCTTTCCTTATATGTAACAATGATTAGGGTTCTATACACATATAAATAGACCCATAATCTCCCTTTAAAACAGGAACAAGAGATATAGAACAGAGGGAACAGAATGTAATCACTATAAAAGAGAGGTAGGAGAGATTGAGTGGTGTAATTCTTTATTTAATAATGGATTTGGCTAGGTTTTGCTTACAACCACCCGTGAATGTTTCTCTGGTCGATAGAGTTTTACCACGTATACTTATGTCATAAACATATCAATTACATTCTCTTTCTCTTTCTCTTTTAATAGGTCATAGTCGAACCAAGTGTTGTTGACTTTCTTGCCCATCAAGAAATCATCCTCAACAAATAGTTTCAATTCAAATAAAATTAAATAAAAGATATGAGATATTTTAAAAAAAATAGTTGTTTTTTAAAGAATGTGATCTGGTTTTTAAAAGCTTTTGAAAACCGAACCACAAAAAAATATCTATAATATCTCAATGACCTGATGTCAACAAACATATTATTCAACGCACAAAAAGAAATGAAAACTTTTTTTGGTCTGTTTAGTGAAAATTGCAGGAGATGCAATTGCTATATGCGTTGAATGAGATACCAAGGAGAGAGAAACAAAATGCATCACTTAATTCTATCTGCTTTAAAGAAACTAAATGTGTTAGACATGGTCTTAACATATTGCATGAGATGCAATTGAAATGTTCGTGCATGTTTTGAATGTGCTAGTGTGTGCAAGAGTTGTGCATTGATACAAGAAAAAGGTTTCTTCAATTCTCTCTACATCCTCCATTCTAAGATCAAGCATGGTAAGCATGTTTAGAGTAAGAAGAAAGCAAACCTTGTTAAGCTTGAAAAGACATATGATGCTAATACTGAAAACATAAGTATTATTGATATTATTATAGATCAAGTCATTGAAGGTCTTTACTCTTGTTTCAATATTGTTGTCAAGAAAGATGTTGACGATGCTTGTGTAAGTTCACACAAGACCAAGTGGTTCAAGGGTGAGTACTCTTACCATTAGTGTAAGGTGTACATATGAGATTAGTTTTAGGATTAGTGTTAAGTATGCTCAGAAACTTAACTAGTTTGCTTAGATTCTCCATATTTGATATGAACTTAGTTATCTCACATAAATTGTTTTGACAGTGGAAATATGTTGCTTAAATTTAGAGAAGTTGCATCGATGGTATCTATATGGTGTTGTTTGTGTTAAGACTATTAGAGAAAGTTATTTTTATATGTATTTGAGTTGAAGTGTTTAGTCTTTATTCTATTATGAGGAAGCACCAATAACTTGTTGTCATGGAGACAAAAAAGCCAAGAGAGATCGTAAAGCTTGCTAAGGTATCTCTATATCCTAAAGATCGCTTTCTAGTTTTTATCTTATGTTTCACATCTTGTAACATGTCAAATTAGAGATCTAGTATAGTATTATTATGGTTCTCATTGACATTTGCTTTTTTTAAGATCTCTTGGTGATGATGTTCATATTGATCTTAATCATGATGCGTCATGCATTATATGTTTGATTGTTGAGTGTCACATTTTGAAAAATTGGAGCTTCACATTTTTTAAAAGCTACTCTCACAATAAGTAATGATCTTGAGTAAATCTCTTTATATTGCTTCTAGATCATATGCTTGTAAACCACAAAACTTGGTTTTTAAAAATGCATTTTCCTTCTCTTGTATGTTTTGTTGAGTAAGTTGAGTTTGCTAATATGTAAGTTGTGGATACACCTTGAAGTCTTTTGACTAGTACATTTAAGATGACCAATGGTTTGCATCTACTTTACTTCGGAAACTACATAGAACTCAATAAGCACCTTCATGGAAAGGGCTACACACTTTGGTTGAGAAGCCACCCAATAAAGTAAAGGGCTATACCATTGTGATGAGCGAAAGCTGTCATGAAGAGTATATGTTTATGTTTTAAAAAAAAATCAAAGAAGTATTGAAAAGAATCAATAAAAAGAAAAGGAAGAAGGCTTAAAGAAGTTTAGTTGAAAATCAATAAGTGCTCAGGTTGAAAAACAGAAATGGGTTGACGAGCCACATACACACACTCGCTCAAATGTTGAGTTCAATTCTCTTAAAAGCAAAGTTTTAGATGATAATCTGTTTGACCTTTTATGGAAATGCTTAAGATGAACAGATGTGGATGTGATTTTTTTGTTGATTATCAAACTACTCTTTTACATATATTTGAAGCTAACCCACATACACACTTTTATTTCTAAGTATTTGATTTTCTAGCATTTGTTGATAAATTATGAGAGAAATTGAAAATATTGGTGCAACTCTCATAGTTTATGGAGCTTATTTTGTTTGATTTCATTCAAATTGTTTAAGTGTATGATTGTGTGAACTTCATTGTGAACATTATGCTATCTTTATCCTAGATAGAGTATTTATCAAGCGGGAGCATAGTGTGCTAACCTTTGTTCTCTTTTATGATATGTTCACATGTTTCATCTTGTTATATGTTGTCATATTCTTGACATAATGAATCTTGTGAGAAGTTACTTATTGTCTTTATCTTCCTTGATGATTCATTGGTTGTCATATGCCTTTATATGTGTATTTTTTTTGTGTGACTAACTTGCTTCGGTTGTTTTTCACTCATTTTTTGTTTAGTGCTTGTCTGGACTAGGTCAAGGACGAACCAAAGCAACCGGTGGTGGAAATTCTTCTAAGCCCATTGAGAAGTCCAAGTCAACCTTCAAGGGATCCAATACCTCTAAGGTGAAACCTTTAGATGTTATGTGAACCAATAAGCTATTTCAAGAGAGAGGTATTGACTTAAACAATTGTGTAGGATCTTATGTACATTGCTGTTTAATTGATAGAAATTGTGAATCTTGGGTTAGCATGCTTAATATGGTTAATAATAGTATTGTGAGAGAATTCTATCACTAATATAATAAGAGTGTTACCTATCTAGATGCCTTGATGGACATAAGAGGTGTTGTCTTTAGAGTAAATTTGGAGAACATTAATAAGTTCCTCGGATTGCCTAATGATATTGAGTCGGATTTTCTTGATGTGGATGTGATAGAAAATCTCAATATCATGAGTCAAACTCTATATGATGACATGTCTTTTGAGTAGAAGAATAGACCATTTTTTAGTCAAGGTGAGTTAACTAAGGTGAGTGCCTTTTGGCATCTCTTTACATGAATGAATGTTGTAGGATCTTTAAACACTACCGAGCTTAACAAAGAAAAAATCAAGAATGTACATGCCTTAGTGAAAAATCGACCTATAAACCTTAGGGAAATTCTCAAGATATATTTAAATAGTGCAATTTAACAACTAGGTTAGACAAAAAGTTAGCACTATCAGAGTTTATAACTCTATTATGTTTGGCTAATGGTGTGAAGTCACAAGAGGAAGATGTGATTTTACCTCTCTTAGAAAAGCTTAGTGAGAAACGTGTGACATTTATGTCATACAAGATTAAGGGAAAGGCTTGTGATACATTAGGGGCTATTTAGTGGAACTAAAGAAGCAAGCCGTGTTGTAAGCACAAGTTATCTTCTAAATTAGGCAACTTAATTGTCAAAAGAGGTTGAGGGATCAAAGTTGAAGATTGAAGAACTGAAGGCAAAGATAGCTCAACAAAATGATAGAATTGAAGAGTTGAAGGATAGTAGTCCTACGAGCAAGAGACCACCTCTTAAGCATTTTGTGAGGTCTATCAACCGCTCAAAGTTCTTTGATTAAACAAGTGGCTAGTGATATGATGAGGTACATTTCTTCTCTTATCCTTTTGGCTTTATTTTATGTCAAAAAAGGGGAGAAATTAGTGTTCTATGGAGAAATTAGATATGCTAGCTTTCTTAGTTTCTTTTAATCTTTTATGTGTAATTGGAGATTTATTATTTCTTTTTAGTATTATTTTGGATACACTTGAACTTTTATTATGGCATGTAATATTGTTTTTGATTTGGTTAAGACTACTTGGGGAATGGCATGGATTAAGGGGGAGATACGTGGCTCATGGGATTTAAATGTTGATTTCTTGCCAAAACTATGTTGCCATATTTTGTTCTCTCTTGGATATACAATTGTGCTCTAAGATGATTTTAGGTGGCTACAAGAGAAGATCAAGTAGAAGTTCAAGACTTGTTGAAGATTAGCCTAAGAGTATGTGAGTCATTGTAAATCATTGTAACTCAAAGTGACCAATCTTCATCGTAATTGTTTTTTATTGATTTTAGTACATATGTATAGGGTTTTTGACATGGAATTTGTCAAAGGGGGAGATTGTTAGGTTTTTTGTTTGTGTTGGTATTAATTCCATATCAAAATCATGTTTTACTTTTATTGATTAAGTGTCTTAGATTCATGACGATTTAAGCTTCAAAGAAGATATGACAACTGAAAATACAAACACGGATACTAATCTAAAGGGGGAGAGGGGTGAATAGGTTGGTTCATTTTTTTTTTTATCCCTTGAAACAAACTTAAGTTTGTCCCTCTAGATGGCTTGTATCACAATTTTATTAGACACATATGCACAATCAATGAGATAGTAGAGTGCTTTGTTAATTGAAAACAATATAGTTAACAATCAATATGTGACACAAGCTCGTTCTTCTTTAACATACAAAAACAATATATTGTAAGGTAGTCATTCATAAATATTACTATATGCAATATATCAATTACACATACATATATGAGAGATAGAGATAGAGAAAATTTGATACAAGATATTTACGTGACAAACCTCCAAAGAGGAAACATCCACGGGTTGATTCCACAACCACTGGAAAACACAATCCACTAGTAGATAAAAGAGTACAATCTCTCAAGTGACCTCTTCACCTAGAAATCTACCCTCCTATCCTACATAAAAAAGTGATGCCACCTTGCACAAATCATAGATTCACTCTCTAAAATGTGACTTCTAATGTTTAACTTGAAGATTCACTCTCCAAATGAGACTTCCAATGCTCCACTTGATGATTCAGTCTCTAAATCAGATCCAATGCACAAGTCAAAGAATCACTCTAAGACATGTGACTTTTAATGCATAAACCAAAGAAAAACTCTAAGGAATGTGACTTCCAATGCGCTACTTGAAGAATCACTCTCCAAAAACAACTTCCAACACTAAATCCATTGAATCACTCAATGGAATGAGACTTCCAACCTCTTCATAAGGCAACAAGGTGACCGTGAATGCAAAATGCAAAGAAGTACGCAACATAGAAACTAATAATCAACAAATTCTATGGAAACTAGACTTAAGCATTGATACACATCAACAAATATAGTCTTGTCAAAATGCATGCATGACAAATCTAGATCATATGAGAAATTTTCAAAAACACTTAGAAACTAGATACATTCACGAATCTAAAACTTGAATTACAAGACATTTCCACTTAGCACAAATTCCAAGTTTTAGTCACATACACATATACCAGCTTAAAATCAAATGACAAAGTCACTTAGATTTCTAGCCTAAATCCTAGAGCATGTGATATTCATAGAATTTAATAAAATCTAAGAATAGCTCTAAGAATACAAACACATGTGTTATATCTTGAAATTCGATCAATATAACCCTAACATATGTATAGACTAATTTTCATAGAAATTAATCAGTAAAAGATCACAAAATAGTCCTATATGCAAAGCTGTCACAATACAATCTCACCTAGGTGAAAACATAGGCAAAATAAAATCTATCACATAGAAATTGCTCTAGCTTTAAATGCCTTCTAAACCCAAATTAAACTAATCACATTATACATACAAATAGTGAAGAAGAAACCCTAAGGCTATTGCCCAAGTTTAGAAGCAAAACTCAAGAAGAAAATCAATGCCTCAGTGAAAATATTGCAGTCCTGATTTTGTTTTTGTAGCTGCCAAAAAACACCAACAAAAACTCCTTAAACCTTCTTGACAAAGATAAAGAATTGAAGGATGAACACTCTTAACTATGAATCACTCAAAAAAAGCTCAAATGATGAAGGTATAGTGTTTGGAAGGTGAGAAAATTGAGAGAGAAAATTCTGCACTTGATTTTCAAAAGTTCTTCTTAGAATGAAATGTGAGAGGGAAAGAGTTTATAAAAGAGAGGGAACTAAAAACCAAAAAGATGAAATTGCCCCTCACCCTTATGCCTTCCCCAAGATGGCACGTGACCATCTCAGGACCAGCAAGGGTGTGAGCCTCAGACGGCCACGCGCCATCTTGGGGTTGCACCTTGTGACGGCCTTTGGCCATCGTGCATCTCCCTCGCGCTCCTCCCGCGTTCTTCGACCATTCTCGGCCTTCGAACTCTGAATTAGAATCCATTTACGGATTACTAACCGAGACTCTCTCAAAAACATGGACAACAAAGAAAATCAACCCAGAAAAAAAAATCAACTCGATACAAGAAAACAACAACTATGCATGCAACATGACTGGAAAGTTTCATATCTCTTGACTCAGAACTTAAAATCAAATGTATGAGTAACCAAAATGGCCGAAACTCAATGAGGAACAATACAACATCAAATTCAAGTTCAAGGTCCATGTTATGCAAACATATAAACATAAAAACACATATCACACAAGAATGTTTATCATTTGGACATTGTCCACGAACATGCATTTTTCACAACTAGTCAACTTTACACCAATGCATGTGCATTCAATATCAAGTGTTGGTGAATGTGTTATACCAAATGAGCACAATGATACAGGGACACATATGGATGCAATGTGTGTGTACCTCTAATCCTTCTAAGAGAAAATAGGTCTTGATATACCTTTTTGTTGAACAATGAAGCTCTTTTCTCTGTGAAGACTTGAACTTGCTTGGATAGTTATCATGTCTTCTTTGAAGCTTGAATCATCATCAATTAAAGACAAAAAAAAATACAAGTAAAATATTGTTTTGATATGGAATTAATACCAACATAAACCTGAAACCTAACAATCTCCCCCTTTGGCAAATTCCATGTCCAAGCACCTATACATATACTAAAAACATACAAAATAATAATTGGTCACAAAATCACTCCCTCACATTACAATGAGTTGTTTCCCAAAGACTAATCTTCAACACAAACTTGAAATTCTTCTTGATCTACTCTTATAGCAACCTAAAATCACCTTAAAGCACAAAGCATATCCAAGAGAGAACAAAAATATGGCAAGAAATGAGCAATAAAGTTCATGAAACATGAATCATGTATCTCCCCGTTAATACATGCCATTCACAAATAGTCCTAACCAAATAAAAATATTACATGCCACAATAAAGTTCAAGTTATTACAATATAAACATACAAGAAATCAAGTAAGCTAGCACCTAATTTATCCCCCTTTTGATATGAAATTACACCAAAAGGATAAGAGATGTACCTCAAAGCAATAATACTAGCCACTTGTTTCACCAAAAAACTTTATGCACTTGGTTGTCATCACATAATGCTTTAGAGATGATCTTGAGCTTGTAGCAAGTTGATTCTCCAACTTCTTGAGCCTTGTATCTTGTTGAACAACCCTAGCACAAAGTTGATCAACCTTTTCCATCAATTGAGTAGCCAACTCTGAATGTTGACTTATGATTACCAATTGGCTTGTATCATGAGATACACTAAAAAGTCCTAATGCATCACAAGCCTTCCCTTTGTTCTTGTATGACATGTAAGGTACACGCCTAGCACTATACTTTCAAAAAAGGGCAAAGTCACATCATCTTCACGTGCATTGACACCATGAGCATGTAGGTAAAAAATCGGTTCAAAACGCCGCAGAAGCGTAAAATTAGGGTTTGCTATATTTAAATTTTTTCCCTTTAATAGAAAGAACCTTAACCCTAGAATAATTGACGTATATTAAAAGTATCATACCTTTTTCTCATGAAGATTGAACTAGTGTCGAATTGAATCCATAAGATCTTCCAATCCAATCACAAACGTGAATCACCTTGGAATGTGGGCTCCATTTCTTTAAATTGTATACCTTAGGATGGAAACAAACAAATTCACTTTCTTTATTAGTCACAATAATCCTCCAAGAAGAAAAACAATGAACATTAAGTCATTGTGAATTATCAATCAATTTGATTGAAACTCGTGTGAACCTAGATTTGATGTTGTACACAAAACCTTTTAATGTAAATGCTACTAGTGCACTATCGAATACAAAACGTTCTTTCTTTCCTTTCCTCTTTGCTGATTTTAACACACAAATCTTTAGAGTTGGATAAATTTTTCTAGAGCAAGATCCGAATTCTCTACAACCAAAATTCTCTCTTGGCCGAAATTTCTCTCCCTTAGATTAGGGTTTGGCCGAAATTTCTCTCCAAGAAAAGGAAGTGGCCAAAAATTTTCTCTCTCTAAAAGGCCGAATTCTACATCCCATATATGTAGTGGTCGAATCCCGGCCTAATTTATTTAGGGTTGGTCGAATTCCTCTTGTTTTTAGTTTAGGAGACCTAATCCTCTCCTAAGAAGGATTTACTTGGTGGGCATGAATCCTTTCCTTAGATGGATTTACTTGGTGACTAAGAATCTTTTTTTAAAAAGAATTCTTTTCTACACCAAGACTCCTAATCCAACTCAAATAGTGTATTTATTCAATAACTAGTTATTGAATATAATTAAATTGTGACTAAATTAAAACTTCCTAATTTGACCAATTGTCAACTAGAGTTTTAATAGATATCAAATACTTTCTAATTTGACTAGATAAAAAATTCCTTTTATTTATCTACTTATCAAATATAGTATTTGACACTTATCATATTACCAACAATAATATGACAATAGGAGACTTACTCCTCTTAGGAAAAAGATTTTGACTATTAATTAATAATTAATTAATTAACAAATTAATTAATTTCCATTTAATTAAATAATTAAATAAGAAACAATATAATAAGCAATAATATAAAGCCTTAGCCGCCCAAGCCAATATATATGGGCCTTATATTGTTTATCCTATTTTATTAAATCTATTGGACTTAAATGAAAAGTCCACATGTGAACTAGACCCATTCTTAAAAAAAGAAACAAGGTGACATGCCTTAATATAATTCTACATGTAACCCGTAAATTGGCTCGGTAGATTATATCAAGTGATCCATGCAAGTTCGTGTGGATTTGAGATCTTGGCGGGATATCTAAATTTAAGCTCCAATAGACATAACCTAATCACAATCAACAAATGATTCACTTAGGTCCGATCTACTAATTTTAGTTCATTCCACTAAAGAACTAAAATTGAATTATTAAATAAAGATAGATTAAGTTAATATTGCTCATTCATACCCTAGACAATCTTAATGGAGATAGTGTATCCTCCTGAAGAATATCAATAATCGCAAAGAGCTCATAGATCGCCTATAGCTCTACAAGTTACCGTATTTACTCATATGACCACGTTTTGAACTTGGATATTTTGACTTGTCCAGAAGCCATATTTCAATAGACACTATTGAAAACTTAACGTTAAGATTTAATAACCAATACCTCAAAACATCCATATGATGTAATTCTACTCTCATTTATTAAATGGAGCCACGATGTCCATATCTATAAATGAAGTACTCTATCGATTAACTAATGAATACCACCAAACTATCGAGGATAGACTATTCTGTATAATCGTACACATTGATAGCTCAAAATATAACACTTGCAACCGTAAGTCCATCATTTATCTCAGGATTGAGATAGACTCTCTGATTGACTTCAAGTGAAAACTTTTATCCGTTGAGGGTTTTGGATAAAGTTTATCACTGTGATCTTATTCAATGCACCTAGTGCGTCAGATTCCTTTGCCCAAAGACACCACACTGATGATTTTAGACTCATCATAACACATTTGATCCCACTCAAATGATAGTAAGAATCTACAACTTTAACAAGATAAAGGCGCCTAACCTTTATCTTAAGTTGTGATTATTATTCAAGACTAACTAAATAATTGTGCCTATCTCATACATATCCAGATGTACGAACAATTCTTCTTTTCTCATAGTCTATTGATCTTATGATTATTTACTTTTGACAATTTTAATAATTGAGCTATAAATGCTATAAGATTTGTTAAACTAGAAATTACTTTATTAATATGAAAAGATTGTCAAACACATTATTACACTCTTGTTATCGAGCATAATCCCAACAATTTCCCTCTTGCTCTATAGAAAATGTGCCATGTCTCTTATCCCGGTATTCTCCATGTACCCACCAAAACTCTTTTAGGGAATAGCCTTTATGAAGGGATCCGTTAGATTTTCTACCGCTTTGATCTTGGTTATCGTCATGTGTCCCCTATGCACAGTTTCCCTAAAAAGGTGATACTTTTCTTCAATGTGTTTCCTTCTCATATGACTTCTTGGTTCTCTCGAATTAGTCATTGCTCCACTATTGTAACAATAGATAGTGATCTGCTTTTTCTTATCAGGAACCACTTTCAAGTCAATCAAGACTTGGTAGAGCCACACAGCCTCTTTAGTAGCCTCACATGCGGGAACATACTCAGCTTCCATGGTAGAGTCAGCATTACAAGATTGGTAGATACTCCTCCATATGTCTGCCCCTCCTCCAAGTGTAAACACAAATCCTAATATTGATCTTCTGAAGTTAGAATTCGATTGGAAATCAAAATCTGTATGCCCAATGGGAATTAAATCCCCGTCGGAGTATACAAGAATATAATCACTCGTTCTCTTGAGATACTTAAAAATATGGGTGACTGTCATCTAGTGATCAGGACTAGGTTTCGATGGAAACCTACAAACTATGCCAACAAAAAAAAAATTATGGTCTAGTACAGAGCATTACATACATGAGACTCCCAACTGGTGAGACATATGGAACCCTACTTATGAATTGCTCTTCATGCTCATTCTTAGGAACTTGTTCCTTAGAAAATTTGATTCCATGTCTGAAAGGTAACATATCTTTCCTGGAATCTTGCATGGAAAATCTAGACAAGATTTTATCTATGTATGAAGCTTGGGATAATGCAATCGTTCTTTTCCTTCTATCTCTTATGACTTGGATACCAAGAATATAACTATCTATTTGAGACTTCCAACACTCAACTTGAAGAGTCACTCTCCAAATGAGACATCCAATGTACAAGAAAAAGAATCACTCTAAGACATATGACTTTCAATGCACAAACAAAAGAATAATTCTTAGGAATGTGACTTCCAATGCGCTACTCGAAGAATCACTCCCCAAAAGCGACTTCGAACGTTCAATCAAAAGAATCACTTAAAGGAATCAGACTTTCAACCTCTTCAAAAGGCAACTAAGTGATCATGAGTGCAAAATGCAAACTGAAATTCCCTAGAATGTGTGTGTCTATACATCGAATAGGTTTTAATCCGATTGATTACCAATTTTATGAATTAATCAAGATTATCGAATCGACCCTATTCTACCAAGTGTTCAAATAAATGACAATTAACATAAAGCAATAACAACACGCAATATATACGTGGAAACCCTCCAAATGTGCAAAAACCACGGCCTGTTCAGAGCGCCCCCCTCGATCCTAAAAATCCACTATTGAGTGAAAGTTTACAACCTAGGTTGACCTCCCGTCTAACCCTCTAGTTACTAACCCTTTCATTCTACCAACAGGCATTAATAGTGATTTTGGATCACAAACCTTGTGCACTAACCACTTAGCCACATGCTTAATCAATAATGAAGAGATAATGGCAACCTAAGTGAATATACAAGAATATTCTATATGCAAAAATTCTAGGTCACAACATTCATGCTTATCTAGGATTAATGAAGACAATTAAAGCAAATCCTAGATATTAATGTTCTAAATGCGATGGCAAGAAGAATTTGCTAGAAGGATAAAACCGTCCTAAATTCTAGCTATTACATATCAATACTTCTCAACCAACAATCAATACACAATCATGTCATAAAAGCATGTAAATATACAAGCAAGCATTTAATATGCAATAGGGACTAAAACCCTAGGTATACATGTCTAAAAAATGAAACCATAAAGTTTAGAGCATGTAGAAAATACCTTGTCATGAACAAACAAGAAACTCATGCTTGAAAGATGCTTGATGATTGTAATTTAAAGGTTGGTTGAGTAAAAATGGCTTCTTGGAGCTTCTCTTTCTTGGAAAATCTTATCTCTCTCTAAAAATGGGTTTTGAAGCTCTTAGACACGAGTAGGGAAGAAGATGATATATTAATATGAAGCCTAAAATGAAACTATATCGTTTTGACAAAAACTGTCCAAAAGACGCATTGTGTATTGGTGGGGGCGCTAGTCGAGTAGCGCTGGTCGAGTAGCTCACCACTTGTGCATAACCTATTTTGTGTGCTAGGCGCCAGATGAGTACCATAGGACAGTGGCGCATGACCAGTGACAAACCACTGGACAAGTTACGCTGGTGAGATGCACATGATGACTAGCGCACCACCAGCAATAAACCACTGAAAAGTTATGCTGGTGTTGGCGCGTATGACGACCAGCGCACCACTATCGATAAACCATTGGAAAGCTGCGCTGGTAGAAGCGCTGCTCGAGTGGCACACTGCTCACTACCTTCACACGCATACACAAATTATGCAAGAGAAAATAGGTGAAGGGAATGTAACCTAATGCCTAACATGACATGGCAATTTAATAACAAAATACAATCAATTTAAACAAGCAAAAGAAAACAACAATAGGCATACAAGATGGCAACTAAGCAAGCATGCATGATGATCAAAACATGCATAAGGGTGTGTGTGTGCACTAATACCTCATCAATGAAGGTTAAGCAAGTTATATTACCTTTGAAGCTTGAGCTAGGACTTGAGCAATGATGGCCTAAACTACCCTTAAACATTAAACCCCAAATGTGGTTGTCAACGAAATGAGCCAATCAAAAACCGAGGAACTTACACAAACAAGCACGCAACGTAGAAAATGAAGATCAACAAATTCTACGGAAACTAGACTTAAGCATGGATACACATAAACAAATATAGTCTAGTCAAAATGCATGAATGACAAATCAAGCACGGATATTATGTGTTGAATTCGGCCAAGAATAAGAGAAAAGGGGAACGTTTTTGTTTTTGATAGTGCACTAGTATCCTTTACATAAAAAAAGGTTTTGTGTACAACTTTGAATCAAGGTTCACGCTAGTTTCAATCAAATTGATTGATAATTCAAAAGTGACCTAATACCTCTTCAATAAAGGTTAAGCAAGTGATTTTACCTTTGAAGCTTGAGCTAGGACTTGAGCAATGATGGCCTAAACAAGCCTTACACATTAAACCTTAAATGTGGTTGTCAAGAAAATGAGCCAATCAAAAATCAAGGAACTTACAATCTCCCCCTTGTGTTATTTGGTGACAAAACCACCACTCACAATTCATCCTCACCAAAAACAAAAACAAAAGACAGGGTTCAACAAAATTTTCTACCTTACAAAGAGATGCCTAATAAACTAAATCTTCAAGTCATCCATCTCTAGTAGAATTAACATCCCTACAAAACAAAATAACAGACTTTCCAAGACAAGTGTATGAGAGGGATCAAGTTAAATAAAGACAGATAGAATAACTACACTTTCCAAGACAAGTGTATGAGAGGGATCAAGATAAATAAAGATAGGGTCAAATTGCATGAAACAGAAACAAGTAACATGCAATCAACTATGCACATGCACATGCAAACACTCCCCCTAAAAAGGCATTCTCCTATTATATGCAAAAGAAACACAAACTCCCCCTAAATCCAGCATTAGAAAGCAACATAAACTCCTCCTAAATCGAACATTACTCCCCCTTTTTGTCACAAGAAAGGCAAAGGAATATTCCTCAACCGGGACGCTTTAGCAAAAAGAGATATTTGCAATGTAAATGCATAATCATATACAACAACTTTTTGCAATTTAATTAAGTGAGAGAGAAGAGCAAATGAGTTTGATTTTGTAAAACATGTGTGAAAAAATTGCCTTTAAAGAAATACATGCAACATTAACATTCAAAAGCATGGTATTTGGCAAAACAAATATCAAAAGGGGTTCCAAAAAAAGTCAAACCAATTTGCACCCTTTTGTCATTAAAAGAACGATATAGCTTTTAGAAACATTTTAAGCACACATAAGCAATTGTTTCAATCCTTAATGATCAACCAAGACATGATATAAAATCCTTATTGATTGATTGGTTATGAACTCCTTATCGGTTGTGTCTTATTCAACCATTAAGAAGAGAGACACGACTAAGTTGGAAGAGACATCCTTATTAATAGAATGGACACAAGGTCCTTATTTGACTTAGCCTTATCAATTGCTTCTCCATAAAATTTCACACACATAATTCATGCATAATATTTAAGCTTGTCACAAACAAGTTCACAAGAACTTGGAGATAAACTTTGGGTCAATCAAATGTACTTCCCAATCAATTTTCCTAGTCCAAAAATGCATGTTTGAACACAAATGAGACATGCATTTCACATAAGGCAAGGGTACACTTATTGAATAGAAAGTCATATAATAATATATGCACCCAAGATACTCAAGTAATTAATTAAAGAGCATAAAATTGAATAAATTTTTGCTTAAAGCAATGTAAGGTCACTCTCTTTGCTTGAGTTCCCCATAAAGGGGTCAATCCAAATCATGTCAAAAGGGGTTATAAGGCCCTATAGACCTTCCAAGTCCATTGGATCTAGTTGAGCCTATGGGTGAAATCTTAGCACAATGACATGTGGGTTCATCTCTTCTAATTTATTTAGGTGACAAGTCCATTGGATCTAGTTGAGCCTATGGGTGAAATCTTAGCACAATGACATATGGGTTCATCTCTTCTAATTTATTTAGGTGACACAATGTCATTCCTAGTGGTCATAGTCATCATATTTCTCCTAGGATCATTAACTCTAGACTTCCTAGGCATATGCATATTTGCTCTAGCCCTATTGTTTTCAATCATGCTTCTAGTTCTACACATGTTAATATACTTGAAGCAATTTGGTTTAATATGACCATCCACACCACAAAAGTGACATGCAGGAAGAAATTGATGGTGATAACAAATGAGCTTTCCCATGACTTTTAGCTTGCCTTTGGTGTGGTATTGGTGTTCTTCTCCTTTTTATTGAGTTAGAGAAGTTTTCTTCCTTGGTTGGTGGATTTTGTGTTGAGGAAGGCTTGTTTGATGTGCTCTCTTTGGTTGAATTGAGCTTGACTACTTGGTGCCATATTGACTTGGGCATTTTAAGAGCACTTTCCTAGTTCAATTTTCTTCATAGGATGTTACGGAGGAAGAGGTTCTTTGAAGTCCATGCTCTTGACGAACAGCGTCTTGCTAAGAGTTGAGGTCTCCTTGTCATCTTCAAACCCTAAACCTTTCTTGTCACTTGACTTCTTGTAAACTCCCTACATATGGTCAAACTTCTCTGTACTCAAAGTCATCTTAGCAATCAACTCTCTAGCCTCTCTAAGCTTCTCATTCAAGCTTTCTTCCACCTTTTTTCCATTGTTCACTTTCTCACTTAAGTGAGTCACCTCGGTTGATAGATTGAGGTTCTCATCCCTTAGCCTTCGAACCTCTTTCTTCATCTTCAACCTCGAGCTTTGAAAATGCTCAATGAACCCTTCAAGGTTCATACTCTCTACATTTCCATTTGTAGAGTGAGATGAGGAACTCTCATTACTTGTGTCATCTTCTTTTTGTATTTCCACCTCTTCATCACTTGAGGATGTTATGCTCTCATCACTTTTCCTCTTGGTAGCATCATAAAAATTACTTCTAGCTACTACTTCATCTACTCTTTTTTCAAGGTCACTACTTAAGGCTTTGTTGCCTTTTTCTACATCTTCCATAAAAGTGGCTCCAAAAGCAGTGTAGTTAAGAACAACCTCTTCATCACTTGAGAAATCTCATTCACTTCCACTATCACTTGATGAGGCAACCACCATCTTTCCTCTCTTATTCTTCTTTTCAAAATAGCACACTCGGTGGCAATGTGACCGAACCCACTACACTCATAGCATTGAATTCCCTTCTTGGAATCCATCTTATGAGATTTCTCCATCATTTTTAAGGGATTCTTTTGCTTCAATTCCTTTCTTTTGGATCCAAAACCCTTCCTCACTTTGGAGGTCTTCAAAGCCATGCTCTCTTGTTTCATGGAAGGTGTAAATGTAGAGGTCCATCTAGACTCATAGGTTAGAAGCCTTCCAATCACGTCACTCGACTTCATTAACTTATAATCACTATTTTCTTCAAGAGCTATCACCTTGGATTCAAATCTAGGAGGAAGTGACCTCATGATCTTTAGCTTGATCCTTCTATCCGAATATGGGTCACCTAGCTAATGACTTTGATTTACGATGTCCATCAACTTTACTTGGAAGTCATTAAAGCACTCTTCCTCCTCCATCCTAATCATTCAAATTGTGTTTGGAGGATTTGAAGTTTAGAGCCCTTAACCACTTCGATTCCTTCATGAGCCAATTGTAAAATCTCCCGAGCCTCATTTGTATTCCTAGTGTTTTGAACTAACTTGTATTGATTGTCGTCCATGGCACACAATATGGCATGCATTGCCTTGTTGTTCCACTTGGAAGCTTCAAATTCTTTTGTGCTCCGTTAAGACTTAGGCTTTGGAACTTCATCTCCTTATTCGGTGGTCATTGTTGGAGGATTGTAGCCATCTTCAATTGCCATCCATGCACGGTCATCTATTTGGCAAATATAGGAATCCATCTTTCCTTTCCATGAGGCGTAATTATCACCCTTAACCAAAGGGGGTCTTACGCTTGAAGCTCCCTCTTTAATCATCCCAAGCTCACTTATAGTGTTTGGGTTATTAATGAGTTGCAAATGAAATGCAAAACAACCAAGCAAAATTTAAAGAGCAAGACACAAACAAGGCACGGATCACCTAAGTATGTCTAGGCACCGGCTTTGATACCAATTAAAATTCCCTAGAAAGTGTGTGTGTCTATACACCTAGAGGGTGGGCGGGGGGGGGGGGGGGGGGGGTGAATAGGTTTTAATCTTAATGATTACCAATTTTAAGAATTAATCAAGATTATCGAATCTACCCCATTCTACCAAGTATTCAAATAAATGACAATTAACATAAAGCAATAACAACACGCAATATATACGTGGAAACCCACCAAATGGGAAAAACCATGGCCTGTTCAGAGTGCCACCCTTGATCCTAAAAATCCACTATTAAGTGAAAGTTTACTACCTAGGTTGAACTCCTATCTAACTCTCCAGTTTCTAACCCTTTCACTCTACCCAATGAGCCTTAATAGTGATTTTGGATCACAAACCTTGTGCACTAACCACTTAGCCACGAGCTTAATCAATAATGAAGAGATAATGGCAACCTAAGTGAATATGCAAAATAATTCTATATACAAAAATGCTAAGTCACAACATTCATGCTTATCTATGATTAATGAAGACAATTAAAGCAAATACTAGATATTAATGTTCTAAATGTAAAGGCCAAAAGAATTAGCTAGAAGATTAAAACCGTCCTAAATTACAGCTATCACATATCAATAGTTCTCAACCAACAATCAATACACAAGCATGTCATAAAAGCAATTAAACATACAAGCAAGTGTTTAATATGCAATAGGGACTAAAACCTGTAGGGAAAAATGGTTTAGAAACGCAACAGAAGCGTGAGAAAAAACGAGATTAGGGTTTGCGTGTAAATAAAAAAAATTCCCTTTTATGAAACGAGAACCTTAACCCCAGATTAATTGATGTATATAAAAATATCATACCTTTTTCACGTGACGATTGAACAAGTGCCGAATTGATTCTGTAAGATCTTCCAATCCAATCAAGAACGTGAATCACCTAGGAGTGTGGGCTCTCTTTCTTTAAATTGTATTCCTGAGGATGGAGACAAAGCAAATATGTTTTCTTTGTTAGTTACAAATATCGTCCAAGAGAAAAATCCAAGAACGTCCGGTCACTTGTGAATTATCAATCAATTTGATTGTAACTCGCGTGAACCTTAATTCGATATTGTACACAAAACCCTTTTGATGTAAAGGATATTAGTATACTATCGAATACAAAAACGTTACCCTTTTTTTCTCTACTTTGCCAAATTCACACACTATTGCTTAGAGATGACTGAATTTTGTCTAGAGTAAAATCAGATTTTCTCCCTCAAAATTCCTAAGATGGCCGAATTCTTCACTAAGAAAAACATAGATTGGCCAAAATTCACCTCTAATGTTCCTTAGTCATGACCGAAATTCTTCACACATATATATAGGTTCATAAATCGTTTCCTTAGAAGGATTCACTTGGTTGGCAAGAATCCTTTCCTTAAGTTGATTTATTTGGTAGTTAGAATCCTTATCTAAAATGAAATCTAACCTATATGGTGTTGGCCGAATTTTTGGTCTTTGATACAGATTAGGAGAGTTCAATCTTTCCTAAGAAGGATTACTTGATGGACAAGAATCCTATCCTTAGGTAGATTAACTTGGTGGTTATGAATCCTTTTCAAATAAGAATTCTACCACTAAGTAGTTTTACTTGGTGACCAAGAATCCTTTTCCAAAAAGAATTCTTTCCTACACCAAGACTCCTAATGCAACTCAATAGTGTGTTTGTAACCATATTAAAGACTTCCTAATTTGATTAGATAAATAACTCCTTTTATTTATCTACTTATCAAATATAGTCTTTAACATGAACTATACTACCAACAATAGTATCCTACTAGGAAAAGATTTTGACTTTTAATTAAATAATTAATTAATCAACAAATTAATTAATTCTCATTTAATTAAATAATAAAATAAAATAATATATTAAAGCTATTAACCATAGCCTATGCCGCCCATACCTAGTATAAAGACCATATATTATTTTTCTTATTTTATTAAATCCATTGGATCTTAATAAAAAGTCCACATGTGAACTAGACCTATTCTTACAAAAAGAAACAAGTCCACATGCCCTATTACAATTCTAGATGGACCCCTATTGGTCCAGTAGAATATATTAAGTGATCCATATAAGTTCGTGTGGATTGGGGATCTTGGCGGGCTATCTAAATTTAAGCTCCAATAGACACTACCCAATCTCAGCAAATGATTCACTTAGGTCCAATCTATTTAATTTTAGTTCATTCCACTAAAGAACTAAAATTGAACTCTTAACTAAAGATAGAATAAGTTGATGTTACTTATTCGTACCCTAGACAACCTTATTGGAGAAAGTGTATCCTCGTGAAGAATACTAGTAATCGCCAAGAGCTCATAGACCGCCTATAGCTCTCCAAGTTACCATATTTACTCATATGACCACATTTTGAACTTGGATATTTTGACTTGTCCAGAAGCCATGTTTCAATAGACACTATTGAAAACTTAACGTTAAGATTTAATATCCAATACCTCAAACATCCATATGATGGTATTCTACTCTCATTCAATAAATGGAGCCACGATGTCTATATTTACAAATGAAGTCCTCTATCGATTAACAAATGAATACCACCAAACTATCGAGGATAGACTATGCTATATAATCGTACTCATTTATAGCTCAAATGATAACACTTGTAACCATAAGTCAATCATTTATCTTAGGATTGAGATAGATTCTCCGATTGTCTTCAAATGAAAACTTTTATCCATTGACGGTTCTAGATAAAGTATTTCATTTTAATCCTATTCAATGCACCCGTTGCACTAGATTCTTTTTCCCAAAGACACCACACTTTGATAATTTTAGACTCTTTATAACACATTAGATCCCAGTCAAATGCTAGCAAAAGAATCTACAACTTTGACAAGATAAATGCGCCCAACCTTCTATCTTAAGTTGTGAATATTATTCAAGACTAACTAAAGAATTGTGTATACCTCATACATTTCTTGATGTATGAACAATTCTTCTTTTCTCATAGTCTTTTGACCTTACGATTATTTACTTTTGACAATTATAATAATTAAACTATAAATGCTATAAGATTTGTTAAACTAGAAATCACTTTATTCATATGAAAAGATTGTTAAATATAATATTATACTCTTGCTTTCGAGCATAATCCTAACAAAACCCTAGGTACATATGTCTTAGTAATGAAACCATAAAGTTTAGAGCATGTAGAAAATACCTAGTCATGAACAAACAAGAAACCCATGATTGAAAGATGCTTTATGATTGTAATATAATGGTTTGTTGAGTAAAAAGGCTTCTTGGAGCTTCTCTCTCTAAGAAAATCTTATCTCTCTCTTAAATTAGATTTTGAAGCTCTTATAAACGAGTTGGGAAGAAGATGATATATTTATATAAAGCCTAAAACGAAACTACATCGTTTCACAAAAACTGTCCAAAAGACGCATTATGCACTGGTGGGGGCGTTGGTCGAGTAGCGCATCACCAGTGCAAAACCTATTTTGTGTACTAGGCGCTAGAGGAGTAGCGTAGGATAGTGGAGCATGATCATCGAAAAACCACTGGACAATTTACGCTGGTGAGGTACGCATGACGACCAGCGTACCACCAACGATAAACCATTGGAAAGTTACGCTGGTGTTAGCTCGAATGACGACCAGCGCAACACCATCGATAAACCACTAGAAAGCTACGTTGGTGTTGGCACTGGTAGGGGCGCTGCTCGAGTGACGCACTACTCACTACATTTATACACATACACAAATTAAGAAAGAGAAAAGAGGTGAAGGGAATGTAACCTAATGCCTAACATGACATGGCAATTTAATCATAATGTACAATCAATTTAAACAAGCAAAAGAAAACAACAAGTCACACAAGATGGCAACTAAGTAAGCATGCATAAGGGTGTGTGTGTGCACTGATACCTCTTCAATGAAGGTTAAGCTCGTGATTTTACCTTTGAAGCTTGAGCTAGGACTTGAGCAATGATGGCCTAAACTACCCTTACACATTAAACCCCAAATGTGGTTGTCAACAAAATGAGCCAATCAAAAGCCGAGGAACTTACACAAATGAGCACGCAATGAAGAAAATGATGATCAACAAATTCTATGGAAACTACACTAAAGCATGGATACACATAAACAAATATAGTCAAGTCAAAATGCATGAATGACAAATCAAGCATGTATATTATGTAATGAATTCGGCCAAGAATAAGAGAAAAGGGGAACTTTTTTTTATTTCGATAGTGCACTAGTATCCTTTACATCAAAAAAGGTTTTATGTACAACTTCGAATTAAGGTTCACGCAAGTTTCAATCAAATTGATTGATAATTCACAAGTAACCTAACGTTCTTTGTTTTTCTTCTTGGAGGATTACTGTGACTAACAAAGAAAAAGATTTTGTTTGTTTCCATCCTCAGATATACAATTTAAAGAAAGGGAGGCCACACTCCTAGGTGATTCACGTTCATGATTGGCTTGGAAGATCTTGCGGATTCAATTCGACGCTAGTTCAATCGTCATGAAAAAAAAGTTACAATACTTTTTTTATACATCTATTATTCTAGGGTTAAGGTTCTTTCTATTAAAATGGGTAATTTATAAAAATATACTAAACCCAAATTTTACGTTTCCGCCGCATTTTTAAACTGATTTTTCCCTACAGTTGGTATCAGAGTCTGATTGTACCCTTGATTTATTGATGTATGTGTAAGTGAATCTTTTTCTTTTTATTGTATATATGCATGTTTTAGAAAAAGATGGCACTCTAGGTATTCACATATATATTTACATTGGAATGTAAGGTATATATATATATATATATATATATTATATGTGGATTCTTATTGCTCAATTTTGGTCCTAGAATTTCAATGTATTTTGTTTAGGGATTGTAATAAAAAGGGTGGCTTATCATCGCCATAATTTCCTTCTTGGTAGTTGCTACTTTTTTATTTCGTTGTTGTAGTAAAAAAAATTGCACTATATTGTATTAAAAATACTTCTGTATTTTATTATTTTAAATTCTTATGTAATACATTCAAGTATCGAAGATTCGAAGGTTTGAAGAACTGGAAGCAACCGGAACAAGTTTGGGACAGTGCGAGCCACGACAACAAACGTGCGTGTGAATGAGCACGCGACCACGATTGTTATGGCATGGGTTGCACACGGCAACCCTATCAAAGCCTTGGGCTGCGCATGGCAGCCCTTCATAGGGTTATGGAGTGTGCACACCCATGGGAGGGAGCCAAGGGTGCCCATTCCATGGGAGGCAACCAAGGGAGTCCAAAAGACGAAGGTCGAGTGAAGACTTTTTCGTCAAGAAAGGAGTTTTTTATATTCCAAGACATATGTAATTTACTTGCTTTTCAAGGGTGGACCAAAATTGTAGCTATTTATATTATTTAAAATATTGAAATGTTTATCATTGTTTGTTAACATGTCAAATAGAATAGGAGTGTCACTCATATATCTATTTTGGTATGAACATGCATTGAATGGTTTATGTATCTAATTGACATCTAGATAACTTGGTAAATCATTCTATTGAATTCGATCACACTCCTTAAACAATTGAGTGGGAGAAGGTGTTTTGGAACACCTACAGCCTCTAAGTTTAGTTGAGCTTTATGTTTCATGTAATAACCCCCAAGAGGTATTCATAAATGGAATTTAGCCAGATACTTCCTTATAAGGATAGACTAGACAATTGGCCCAAACGATATCTACTCCCAAAGGAAGGATATTCGTGAGGGAATATATTGAAGGTCGATAACATGGTAACACACTCAATGTGATTTTATTAATATCCTCCCAAGAGTTCTTGTTAATAAAATCGTAAGGCTAAAATTGAAAATGTTGGTTATTATGTTAACAATTAGGTGAGACCTAGTCCAACTAGTAAATGGTGCGAACTCCCAAAGGAGGCTTGAAATTTATGGGTGTTGGATCACCGTTGAATTTTATGATTAAATTACTTTATTTAATTCAAGATAAATATTCGAAAGTGCTTTACCTTGATTGTTTATGTAGGGAAAAAACCGTTTAGAAATGCAACGGAAGCGTGAGAAAAACGAGATTAGGGTTTGCGTATAAATAAAAAAAATTCCCTTTTATGCAACGAAAACCTTAACCCTAAATTAATTGATGTATATAAGAGTATCGTACTTTTTCGCGTGACGATTTAACAAGCGCCGATTTGATTCCGTAAGATCTTCCAATCCAATCACGAACGTGAATCACCTAGGATTGTGGGCTCCCTTTCTTTAAATTATATTCCTGAGGATGGAGACAAAGCAAATATCTTTTCTTTGTTAGTTACAAATATCATCCAAGAGAAAAAATTCCAAGAACGTCCGGTCACTTATGAATTATCAATCAATTTGATTGTAACTCGCGTGAACCTTGATTCGATGTTGTACATAAAACCCTTTTGATATAAAGGATATTAGTATACTATCGAATACAAAAACGTTCCCTTTTTTTCTCTATTTGGTCGAATTCCCACACTAATGCTTAATTCGCAAGCAAGATGGACTAGGTTCACTTATACCAGGATTAGGTAGTGGTGGTGAATTTAAACCGGGATTAGGTTGTAATTCTCTTTCCATTGGTGGATTCGAGGTTTTAGTGTGGCGCACTCATTAGCCCGTGGTTTTTCCCATTTGGAGGGTTTCTACGTATATCTCAAGTGTCTTTAATATTTCCGTAATGTTTACACTTGTGATTTTGTTGTAATTAACTAGGGGCATTTTTGTCAACTTGACCTTTAACGAAAATTAGGTAAATTTGTTTAAAATCTATTCACCCCCTCTCTAGATTAATATTATACACACCATAATATTTGTTTCAATTGGTATTAGAGCAGGTTCTTAGACATAAGTGATCCTTGCTCATTTTGGTGTGTGTTGCATTTTGTATGTGTATTGATCATTCATACACTTGCATTCATATTGGTGGCAACGAGGGAACTTCTAGCACTAGACCTCCACTTCTCACCGAAGTGAATTATGCCTCTTGGAAAGGCAAGATGGAGTCGTATATTTTTGAAATTCATGACAGGGCATGGATGGCAGTTGAAGATGGCTACACTCAACCCATGATGACTCCTACAGATGAAGGATATGATGTACTCAAGCCAAAGGCACAGTGGAATGCATAAGAGTTTGAGGCATCAAAGTGGAATAAGAAGGCAATGCATGCCATCCTATGTGCAATGGATGAGAACCAGTACAAGTTGGTTCAAAATACTAGGATGGCTAAGGAGGCATGGGATATCCTAGAAGTTGCACATTAGGGAACCGATGTGGTTAACGAGTCGAAGCTTCAAGTTCTCCAAACACAATTTGAATTGGTCAAGATGGATAAGAACGAGTGCTTTAATGACTTTGAAGTGAGATCGATGGACATTGTGAACCAAAGTCATCAACTTGGTGATCCTTATACGAATAGGAAGATCAAGAAGAAGATTATGAGATCTCTACCCGATTGATTTGAGTCTAAGGTGACGACTTTAGAAGAGAATAGTGGTTATAAGGATATGAAACCAAGTGCAGTGATTGGGAGGCTTCTAGCTTATGAATCTAGGAAATGTCTTAACCCCACACCAGCTAAAAAGCAAAAGGATATTGCTTTGAAAGCCTCCAAAGTTGAGAGGGAGGAAAGTGATGACTCGAATGAAGAAATGGCTTTGCTAAAGAGGAACTTCAAGAAATTCTACAAGTTCGAGAGGAAAGGTTTTAGATCCAAGGGTCAAGACTTGAAGAAAAAGGCTCCCTTCCAAAAGTTTGAGCTTACGCAAGAAAAGACCGAGAAGAAAGGAGTCAAATGCTATGAATGTGGTGGAATAGGTCACTTTGCCCCAAAATGTGTAAATCACAAGGTCAAGAAAAAGGGAAAAGTGATGGTTGCCACATGGAGTGAAAGTATTAACTCCAACGAAAGAGATGAGTCTTCGGATGATGAAGAACTCATGGCTAACTTCATAGCATTTTCATCATCTCTTAGGAGCAGATATGCTAGTGAGAAAGAGAATGAAAGTCAAGAGGAAAACTACTTAAGTGATGATGGATCTTCATCAGAATCCACAAATGGAAGTGTGAATAGGATGGATCTCATGGACTACATGGCTAAGTTTGAGAGTTCCAGGTTAAAGAACAAGAATGAAATCAAGAGATTAAAAGAAGAAAACCTAGACCTCTCAACTCAAGTTGACCAACTAAATGAAGAGTTGATGAAATCTAAGAGGAGTGAAGAAGGGTTGAAGAAAGAGCTTGAAGATGCTAGAGAGTTGTTGTCCAAGATGAACTCTAGCACCAAAAAACTTGATCACATGCTAGATGTCGAAAAGAGGCCAAGTGATAAGAAGAGGCTTGGGTTTGAAGATGACAAGATATCATCCACTCCAAGCAAGACCATTTATGTAAGAAGCATGAACTTCAATGGGTTCTCTTCTCATCAATCACCTAGGAAGAAACTTGACCTAGGAGAGTGTTCAAGTAGTGCTCAAGTGAAGGTGGCGCCAAGGAGCCTACCTCAAGCCCATCCTACAAGGGCTCCTCAAGTTAACTTCCCTCAACCGAAAGCTCAGAAAGGGAAGACACCTATCATGCAAGCTCAACCAAGGAAGTAATCAAGTCTTGCTCAACAACAAAGAAGGAAAACTTCTCAACAACAATTAAGCAACCACAAAGACATGAGAAGGCTCCAATGCATCCTCAAGGTTATGGTATGATTCCTAACTTAATTCTTACATGTCATTTTTTGGTATTGATGGTCACATTAGACCACATTGCTTTATATATATTAAATTGTGTAGAATTGAAAGCATGATAGAGAAGAAAAAAACTAAAGCCATGATGCATGTCACTAGGAAAAATGGAACAACTTTGCATGATCCTAGGACACTTAGAGCCCATGTACCATTGAACACTAGGAATAAAAATGTTTCACCTAGGTGGATTAAAAAGGATGAACACTTTTGCCATGTTGCACAAATTGCCTTGAAAGCTCGTTCTTGTGATTTTTGGTATTTGGATAGTGGGTGCTCTAGGCACATGACTGGTGTTGTATGTAAATTTTACCAAGCATACACGTCATTGATAGGAAGGAAAAAATAGCCAGGTGGATGCTTAAATGGGCATTTGGGAAATATCCTACAAGGCATCATTAAAGAGGAGAAAGCCCGAGTAAGCATATACCGAATAAAGACCTACTCGGGATCAGTTAACAACACTCGGGACTGGTTAAAACAACGTTTCCACTCGGGCTCAAACGGAACTACTCAGGACCATCAGGTATTATTCTTACTCGGGAGTAAATACAGCTCGAATAAGAATTTATCATACGGGTTAAGTCATTAAATAAGCGAAGATATCCGTCATGAAGGAATCCCAAATAATGGACCTTTAAGTTAGAAGAGTCCCCCAATCAGGAAACAAGTTGATTTCTTTTCGAAGACTACATTCTTATAAGGAAAAAAGTCAAATTGAACTACACTACTAGAATCTCACTCGATTTCCATAAGAGACTCCGAAACAGGATAGAAGACAAATCAACCTCAAGCAAGTAGCCAAATCACAATTAAATACAAATATCCTGTATTACTTGTACAAAACAGATTAGGATTCTATAAGCATATAAATAGACCCATAATTTAATTCGAAAAGATATAGGCAATATAGCATACAGTAATCACAAATATTACAGAGAGAAAATGTGAGACCGAGAGCTTGTAAAAACATCTTATTCTCTTAGTGGATTTTGGCTTGGTTGATCTTTCAACCACCCGTGGATGTTTCTCCGACCATCGGAGTTTTACCACGTAAAACTTGTCTTTGTTACTCTCTCTGCATCTCTTTCTCTCTGAATCAATAGCCAAAATCCAGTCCTTGTTGGCTTTTCTGGCATAATCCAGAAATCGAAGTCAACAATTGGCGCTAAAAGGAGGGGGCGAACCTCCTAACTTGTTAGAAAGCAATGGCTTGAGGCAGAAATAGTTCAGGGAATGGCCAAATATCACCAGGCGATTTCCATACTGGCAATACGTCACAAATTACTGCAACAAACACAGAAAACCAACCTGCGCACCTGGCAGGGATCCAGCAAGTTCCTCCAACCAGCAGAGATCTTACGCTGCGTTTCCAAGAGGCCCTACAACAATTGGTGACGGACGCAGCAAAGAAAGGGATTGACCTACTGGCCGTAGGAGCGCATACTCCCAATCCTCCACCCTCGAGGCTCCGTTCAATGGTGGTAGGATCAGGAATAACTATGCCAGAAACCAGAAGGAACTCTTCTCCAATCAATCCTGTTGGACAGAAAACACTAGAGGAGGAGAATCACCAAAAGCTGGATCGCTATCAAATTGAACGTGCCAGACATCGCAAATACGATCGGCGCAGAGGACGATCATCGTCAAAAGACAGTGATCAACACCATCGTAAACGTCATCACAAAGTCACACGAGGGTTCCGGCATCAGAGTGAAGAATCTGAGGAAAGAATGATAGTCACCCAACGGTTCAACGGTTCAACAGTCAAGGAAGCCCGGTAGAGGACAGAGATATTACAATCCAGAGCCTAACTCGAGAAGTAGAGAATAATAGGCGACAGATGGAGGCACTTGTCAGACGTTACGGTTGCAACGATCTATCCGACGATGACTCCGACAGTCCATTTACCGAGGAAATTTTGGGACCCTTTTCCTAGAAAGATTGAGGATACCGCATGTGGAGCAATTCAAAAAAGATACAGATCCAAAGGAGCACGTTAGACGCTATAAAAGTGCCATGGCTTAATATGCCCGCAGTGACCCCTTATTGTGTCTCAACTTTCCACAAACACTGGGGGACTTAGGCTCAAGATGGTTTGGAAGACTACTCTCGACAAGCATCGAAAATTTCAGCGAGTTGAGCAGAAGCCTCTTAAGGCAATTCCTGAGCAACGTTCACAGAAAGAAGTCGGTGGCCTACCTCTCTCAAATAAAACAGGGGAAGGACGAGTCATTAAAAAAATACTTGGGCCGGTTTGGCCAAGCAGTATCAAAGATTGGCAGCGCTAATGATGAAGCCATTATTGCTGCCTTCACCAATAACTTGCAGAATGAACGATTATCCTTCGATTTGAGAAGAGCATGGCTGACAAGGTATACCGACATGATGGATATGGCGGGAGGATACGTTCTGGCCTAGGAAGAAGAGTTAGCTACAGGAGGAAGCTATATGCATGGAGGAAAGCCCGAACGGAGGAATACCGAATCCAAGGGGCAGAATCAAAAAGAAAATCAGAAAGGGAACAGCAAGGAGAAAAATAAGGATAGAGGTAATGGGCTCAAAGCCGAACGGTCCACAGAGAAATACCGCGGCAGATATACCAATTACACCCCTCTTCGAAAGAAACAATAAGAAATTCTAGCCATCCTAGAAGAAAAGAATATGGTACAAGAGTCGCGGCAACAATCACAGTTCGCACGGAGAGATACAACCAAGTATTACAGGTTTCATAAAGAGACCGGGCATGAAACTTTGAAGTGTTTTCAGCTCAGAGATTACATAGAAACCCTTATTCAGGAAGGGCACTTGCGGGATGTAATCTTAAAAAAAAGATGAGAGATCAGAAGTCAAGAAAGCCAAGGCTGCTCACAACCCTGGTCAAAACCGAAGAGCCAGCGCCGAAGCCAATCAAGTAATACATACAATCTTCGGAGGACCTTCTACTGGGAGGAGCAACCGAGAACAGACTCAGGAAGTCCGAGAAGCAGTAGAAGCCAGGAATAACTTCGACGTGAATTCGGTTGAACCAGACCTGAAGAGGATAAAAGAAGGATGAGACCCGATAGTCTTCACAGACGGCAGATTCCCACGGTGTCGATGTTCGACCTAATGACTCTTTGGTTATAAGTGCCCAGATTGGCCATAGGGAAGTTCGGAGAATTTTAATAGATAATGGAAGTTCAGCAGACATCTTAAGCGTGGCCGTATAGGACCAGCTAAGACTGGACCGAAAAGATTTACAGCCTTTCCATACTCCATTAAGAGGATTTAGGGGAATAGAGGTCAGGTCACTCGGGACGGTCAAATTATATGTGAAGATCGGAACGGCACCATGCCAGAGGACTGTCCTACTAGACTTCGTGGTAGTTGATTTGGATAATTGGCTGTATAATGCGTTATTGGGTCGGCCATTCCTGAATAAAACAAGAGTCGTGACGGCCACTTACGCATTAATGATCAAGTTCCCAACAGAACAAGAGGTTGGGATAGTCAAGGGATCCCAAGAGATGGCCCGAAGAGCAAACCTGTCGGTATACAGAGACAAGCATGATGCCGAACAAGTGTGCACCATAATGCAGCCAAATGAGTGTGAAGAATCCTTGTCATTCGAACTAGATCCAAGGGAGGGCTCGAATGACTACAAGACAGAAGTGGTTGAAACACTACTCGAAAAAGACAAACCTGACAGGAAAGTCAAGATCGGGGCCAACTTGGAAGAAAAAATCAAACGAGAATTGACCAATTTGCTCAGAGAATACAAAGATGTATTCGTCTGGAGTCACGAAGAAATGATCGGAATAGATGCTCGAATAATATCACACCACCTCGCAGTTAGCCTGAATGCCAAACCGGTAGTACAAAAGAGAAGATCGTTCAATCCTGAAAGAAGTCAAGCAATCAAACAAGAGGTGGAAAAGCTACTAGCGACGGGGTCAATCAGAGAAGTCAGCTACCCCCAGTGGGTCACCAACGTAGTCCTCGTCTAGAAGAAAAATGGACAATGGAGGATGTGCGCAGATTTCACGGATCTAAGCAAGGCATGTCCAAAGGATAGCTTCCCACTCCCAAGAATAGATCAGCTGGTGGATGCCATAGCAGGTCATGAACTGCTCAGCTTCATGGATGCTTACTCGGGATACAATCAGATTAGGATGAATAAAGCTGGTGAAGAAAAAATAGATTTCACAACGGACCAGGGTTTATATTGCTACACAGTAATGCCTTTCGGTTTAAGAAATACAGGAACCACATACTGAAGGTTGGTGAACAAGATGTTCACTCGGCAAATAGAAAGGAACATGGAAGTGTACATTGATGACATGTTGACTAAAAGCGTCTCAGCAGATGACCATGCCCACGACCTCCGAGAGACATTTGATGTATTAAGAAGATATCAGATGAAATTAAACCCAAACAAATGTTTATTCAGAGTCCACTCGGGAAGATTCTTGGGTTTTCAAGTCTATCAAAGAGGAATCAAAGTTAATCCAGAGAAGATCCAGGCTTTACAACAAATGACTTCACCTAAAACATTGAAAGAGGTACAGCGCTTAACAGGGTGTTTAGCCTCCTTGGGAAGATTCATCTCAAACGCTACAGACAGGTGCGCGCCTTTCTTCAAGTAATCAAAAAAGGGAAAGGCCTGGAGTGAAATAAAGAGTGTGAGTAGGCATTCTTAAAAATAAAAGAATACTTGGGGCAAGCTCTCATCCTCTCAAAACCATAAAAAGGGGAAATACTTCAGCTGTACCTGTCAATAACCGAGCTTGCAGCAAGTTCAGTTCTAGTCAGGACAGAAGATGGAGTGCAGAAACCAGTGTATTATACAAGCAAGACACTCCTACTAGCCGAGACAAGATACTCACAGGCAGAGAAGATAGCCTTAGCATTGGTTTCACTAGCAAAAAAGCTGAGACCATACTTTCATGCTCATACGATCCAGGTTCTCACCAATTGCCCATTAAGACAAATCTAACAAAAACCAGAGATATCAGGAAGACTTACTAAATGGGCAATCGAGTTGAGTGAATTCGATATTCATTATGTCCCCAGAAATTCCCTCAAAGGACAAGCGGTGGCAGACTTCACAACCGAGTTCACATAACCGAACCTGGAAGCAAAAAGGCTGTTGGATAAAAGTTTTTCATGGAAATTATATGTTGATGGTTCTTCAAACACTCATGGCAGCGGGGCAGAGATCGTAGTTCGCACCCTAAAAGAAGATGAGTTGAATGTGCCATAAGATTTGATTTCAAAGCAACCAATAATCAGGCCGAATATGAGGCATTGTTAGCTGGACTAAGAGTCTGTATAGCTCTTGGGGCAGATGAAATGGAAATATTCAGCGATTCACAGGTAGTTGTCAACCAGGTTATGGATGAATACCAGGCTAAAGATGAAGAAATGGTTGCCTACCGTGACATCGCAAAATAGCTCCTCCAAAAATTTAAAGAATATAAGATCGCTCAGATCCCCAGAGAAGAAAATGAAAAGGCAGACTCTTTATCTAAATTAGCATCAGCAACAACCTCAATCAGACCAAAACCAATTCCAGTTGCACACCTCCTTAAACCGAGTACGGCTGAACTTAAGCATTTGGAAATTTCAAAAATCCGAACACCGCAAGACGGTTGGATTGTCCAGCTGAGAAGGTTCCTGGAAGAAGAAATACTCCCGGAAGATCCGGTATTAGCAAAGCTCATCAGGTATCGATCGACTAGGTATACCATGATCGGAGGAGAATTATACAAAAAGGGGTTTTCTCGAGCTCTCCAGAGATGTATACCGAAAAAAGATGCACATCGAGTACTTCAAGAGATCCACTGAGGAGTTTACGGGAACCACACTGGGGGTAGGAGTCTGGCGCATAAGGTACTCAGGCAAGACAATTATTGGCCTACATTTTTCTCAGATGCACAGCAATGGTCAGAAAGTGGCAATACCTGTCAAAGAATTACCAACGATATCCGACAACCCCCAGAAAAGCTCAGAAATCTCACTGCCCCATTGCCATTTGCCATGTGGGGCCTAGACCTGATCGGGCCAATGCCAGCTGGAACAGGGGGTGGAAAGAAGCACGCCATAGTAGCTGTCGATTATTTCACAAGATAGGCCAAAGCTGAAGCGTTGGTGCATATCACGGAAGCCAACAGCATAAATTTTTTAAAGAAAAACATACTTTACAGGTTTGGAATTCCGGACACTATAATCACCGACAATGGCACTCAGTTTGATAACCAAAGGTTCAGACAATTGTGCGAGAAGTATCATATTGCTAACTACTATACAACACCAGCTCATCCACAAAAAAACGGGCAAGTAGAAGCAGTAAATAAAATTATCAAGCACACTATCAAAGCAAAATTAGATGACAAAAAAGGAAGCTGGGTTGAAAAGCTTCCTGAAGTATTGTGGGCATATCGGACGACAGCAAGGACTTCAACAGGAGAAACTCCGTTCATCCTAGCATTCGGAACATAAGCTGTCATCCCCATAGAAACATCGTATGTGTCCCCCCGGGGTAAGGCTATACGATGAAGAACAAAATATTGATACACTGCTACAAAGTTTGGATGAGCTAGAAGAAAAAAGGGAAAAGTCCCGAATAAGAAATACAGCTTATCGACAAAAAGTGGCTCGCCACTACAACTCTTGTGTTCGGATCAGGAAATTTCAGTTAGGAGACCTGGTGCTCAAGAAGGTGTCAATGAACACAAAGAATAGAGCCGCGGGATCCCTGACTGACAAATGGGAAGGTCATACAAGATCGAGGGGATAGCTGGCCATGGACTTATTGGATTGCTCGACCTAATGGTGGAGTGTTACCCCTGACTGTGCAATGCCCAATATCCGAAGATTTTCTATCCTTTAAATATATATTTATATTAAATATTTTATTCTTTTTCTAGTCAGGACAGTATTAGTCAGAATAAATATTAAAACTGTAATATTAATCTTTGTTGATTTTTCACAGTAATAAATAAAACTAGGAATTTCCAAAAGGAAAGCACCTAGCTCGAGATATCCAAAAAGTATATGATAATAAGAACAAATGGAAGAAGAGCATGATAATAAGAACATGCAAATAGAATTCTCGGGACCATCAAATCCCGAAAGGGCGGAGAAGCTAGTAGGAGCATGCCAGCCGAGCAGGGTCAAAATGACCTTCGCCAAAAGGCAAACTCGATGCACCAGACTAGAAAAATGCTCGGGACGCTATCGGAAGAAATTCCGGTGAAATGCGTAGCTGTGTTGAAGCAACTTTTTTTTAAAAAAGAGCTCAACGATTCGGTAAACCCTTGCGCATAAAAACTAGTGAGACGTCCTTGGTATTGCATAAGGACTCGAACGTATAATCATGGTGAGCCTTGATATAACGTTCGGGTAGCAACCGGGTATGAAACAAAAGTGCAAACTTTCCTATTTCAAGATGACTCGGTTAATAATAAGAAGCCAGTGTAATAAGATACTTGGCAATTGAAGTTTTTTGGGTAACAACCGGTTTCATAAGATACTCGGTTAAGTTACCCGACCACCAGCAAGTGTAATAAGATACTTGGCAATTGAAGTTATTCGGGTAACAACCGGTTTAATAAGATACTCGGTTAAGTTACCCGACCACCAGCCAGTTTAATAAGATACTTGACAATTGAAGTTATTCTGATAACAACCGGTTTAATAAGATACTCGGTTAAGTTATCCGACCATCAACCAGTTTAATACAACCTCTAGCAACAAAAATAAAGACTGAAACCATTCAACTCAGAAAATCGAATTCTATTACGCTGAAAAAGGATGGTTACAGTTCAAAGAAATGATTCTTTACACAAGTAAAAAATAATGAATCAGAATCAGAATCTTCTACAAATCTACAAAATTAAGGTTGCGAGGATTTCGAGCCTTTGCCAATACTCGGGTCTGGCACCATCTCGTATTCACAAAGCAGGCTCTCATTAGACGGCCAAGTGAAATCATCAACAATATCATCCCGTCTATGGGATAAGTATGGTATCCCTGACACGGTTCCTCTAACTGTCCCCCATCAGAGTTACGATGTTTTTAACTGCCCAAAGGAGTGCTCCCTATCCACGTCGTGGCTTTTGATAGCGGGGAGAGACTCCATTTTCACCCCTCCCTTCGATGGGCTCTTAATGCCCTTCAGTTAGCTCCACTTCAACAGACGCCAGGCTTCTGAAGGCATCTAATTGGCTTTCTGGTATTGTAGAGGGAGCAATGTGCGGCTTGACCAGAGAGCCTGGGGCCTAGGAGCTCACCTTCCTTTTCTAGATTGGTAGCCTGGCAGGAGTCCCACGAGGCCAATTCTATGCTAGGGCCAAGAATAGGCTCAACTTGATCATCCCTTGTGCTTTAAAGAAGGATCCCGCCTGGAAAGAAGCATCAGTATTGGCGGGGGGTGACTGGGGGAGCTCCATCTTCATCGGCGGACATGAGCTCGAGGTCCCCATCGCCTTTAGTGACAAACTCACCTAAGGTCGGGGATTCCTTGCCCGCTGAGTCTGAAGTCGTGCTGAAGACCATCCTAGCTCGGAACTATCTGAATCTGAAGTTTTTGGCCACCGACCCATTTGATCCCCGCAGGGTAAACAGGTACCTACGGATATCCAGTGCTACCCCTCGTAAGTATCTTGGACTATCCTGTTGTTGTTTTTTTTATTGAAAGGTTCAGTTCTGACGATCTTGACTTCCTTCTCTAACAGTTTTTATTGTTGCTTCAGCTTCTCATGAAGCCCGACAAGCTGAGATGCCTCCTCCTCCTCCTTCCAGATTGTCCCCAGGAGCGCTTTCGACTGTTCCAAAGAAGATGGTGTCAACCACTAAGGTAGTTGCCCCGCTCGATCCTTCCCCATCTCCTTCCCAGGTGAAGTCCAAGATGGCTCTTCTGGCATCTCGGGTTACGAAGGCTCTAAATTGAGGAGGGTCTAACTCTGAAATCGTCAATAAATCTGTTCCTGCCCCTCATCTAGTAGTCACTGCTCCGAACGATGCTCCCTGAGTCACGCTACCCCTCTCTGCAGATTGATTGTATCCCGGGTAGTCGAGGTTCCCTACGAGACTGATACCTATTTTTCGGAGGTCACCTTTTCTTATCCCCACCAGCAATAGAGCTCGGCTGGTCAGGATGAGGTTTTGAAGCAATTTGTCGCATCTTGTCTAGGCGGCGGGCTTTCTTGGATAACCGCGATGCCCGTGGACATCTTGATCACCAAAGAGTCTGCCCTTCTAGCCGAGGTAAATGTCGATTTTACTTCTTCATTCAGCTGCTTGACTTGTCATTTTCTAACATGATTCTCCTTTACAGGCTTTCAAGTTTCAGGTGGCTATAGGACATCAGGTAGCCTTCCTCCGTGATTGGGCAGCCAAGGCTGAGGCTGAAGCTGAGCGAGCCATGGGGTTGCTTGCGCGGTCTCAGACCCTAGTCCAAGAGATGACCTCCAACCAACAAGGAATAGAGACGCAGCTAGCTGAACTTCAATGTGATCATGAGAGGCTGAAGCGGGTTCTTGATCAGAAGACTCTCCGATCAAAGCGGCGGGCTAGCCAGCAGGATGACTAGAGGGAAGAGGCGAAGGCTTAGATGTTGAAAACCAGACCTTGCAGGCTTGAATTACCCAGCTCCAAGCCGAAGTGGAAGCCTCTTTTAGCTAGGGGTATTTCTATGCCTCCTATCAGGTTATAAAGGCTACCCCTCCCCCATTCTATCTCTCCAGTATTACCGACTGGGATAAACCGAAGGTCATATCAAGAGTTGCGAAGATGTCTCATCCTGAACTTATGGTTGGCCTTTCTGGGGAGGGAGCTGGGAAGCAGTTGGAGGTGCCAGATCTGCCTCTTCCTGTTCCAGCCTTTCCAGTATCTGGTTCCGGTGAATCCTTGAAGGGGGTTTACAATGGGGAGCTAGAAGGAGGCCTTGCTGAAGCCCAAGATCCCCCTCGCAGTGCTCTTAGGATTAGAGTCAACAGAAAGCAGGAACATACCTAAGTCGATGACCTAGCCTTCTTGAAGCAGCTATACCACCTGATGTTATGGTGGTGATCGATCAAATAGTGGAGGAGGATCCTATTGACCCTAAGGCAGCCGGGACTGATCCCTAGAAGAAGGCAGCTGAGGTGGTAGATGCAGCTGGCCAGGATGAGCCACAACCGGAGAGAGGAGCAGGGGGCGAGGTCCATTCTATGAGGAGGAAGCTGAAGTCCCTCAGGAAGATGAAGAAGCTTGAGTTCTCTTCCATGTGATCTATTTTGAATGTCCGAAAAAGGGGGTGGGCATCCCATCTTCAACTGAGTTTGATCGTTTATTATTTTTCTTTTGTAGCCTGAAACTAAGGATTGGGCCCCTCTTGCATGTTGTAGCCTTGTTGGGGGATATGCTCCCTTACTTGATAATAAAATTTTAATCTCAATTCTAACTCTGGCTTGCATGTACTTGCTCGGTCGTCCAGCTTTTATATCGAAATGAGCTATCTTTGGTGGAAATAACAAGATAAGCAAAAAGGTTATTAGTATTGAGTCCCCATACTATTGAAACTCTTAGCTCAACTTCTCCAGTTGACAGTCCCCTTGTTTTATTGTGGATCTGCTGTAGTAAGTAACCCTGTATCAAAGAGATCTGGTGAAATAATAAGAGCATTTAAAGTTTAATTAAATCGAGCCCTCTATCTCGAGCTCCTTTAAAGGGCAGTAGCCCAAGTAGAACATTAAGTAAATACCTGTTTAACCCCCTTTTTAGGCTCGAGATCAGAAGGGCTTCCACGATTTCCAGCTCGATCCCTTCTTGGGGGGAACGATAACCCGACCAATGCATCAGAAGGGCTATCTAGCTATTTCCTGGTCTTGAGATCTGGATGGAAACTATGATTTTACACTCAGATCCTTTTTGGGGGTGTGAGCCAAACCAAGGCATCAGAAGTGCTATCTAGCTATTTCTGGTCTTGAGATCTGGATGGCAATTATGCTCTTACACTCAGATCCTTCTTGGCGGCGGTAGCCCGACCAAGGCATCAGGAGGGCTATCTAGCTATTTCCTAATCTCGAGATCTGGACGGCAACTACGCTCTTACACTCAAACCCTTCTTGGTGGGGTGTGGTGCCCGATCGAGGCATCAAGAGTAGCGAGGCGGCTTCCCCGGCTTACCCATGGTCTTGAGGTGAAAATGTCGAAACTTTCCATGTAGACACAAATCATTGTAGGAGATAGTTGAAGAATGAGTAAACAGGAAAAGACTAGCTTTATTGATATGGAAGATGGAGTACAATACTGTCAGAAGAAAAAATAAAAGAAGCTAGTCGGAGGTTGCCTGCTCCTGAGTCTCCTGTTTAAGGGTAGACCTTCCTTAGGTGGTCCGCATTCCAAGTATGGTCGATGAGTCGGCCATCCATATCCTCGAGCTTGTACACCCTATTACTGATCACCATTTTTATTTGGTAGGGTCCTTCACAGTTGGGCCCTAGGACCCCGTTTAACCTCTTCTTGTTTTTCAACGTCACTTTCCTGAGGACCATATCCCCTTCTTTGAAGCTTCGGGTTTTAACCCTCTTGTTGAAGTACCTGGCAATCCTGCCTTGGTAGATTGCTACCATTTCAGCCATTCGATCTTGCTTTTCCTCCAGGAGGTCCAAACTAGCTCGGAGCTTGCTTTCATTGCTTCCCGGTTTAAATCATTGGACTCTAAAGGAGGTCAACTTGTGCTCTAAAGGTAGGACTGCTTCAACCCCGAAGGCTAACGAGTAGGGCATTTCCCTGGTAGCTGTTCTCCTTATAGTACGGTAAGCCCAGAGGCCCTTGGGAAGCTCCTCTACCCATCTGCCTTTCTTTTGTTGTAGCTTTTTCTTCATTTACTTCTTGATGGTTTTGTTCGTGGATTCCACCAATGTAGGAAAAAATGGTTTAGAAACGCAACGGAAGCATGAGAAAAACGAGATTAGGGTTTGCGTATAAATAAAAATTTTCCCTTTTATGCAACGAGAACCTTAACCCTAGATTAATTGATGTATATAAAAGTATCGTACCTTTTTCGTGTGACGATTGAACAAGCACCGAATTAATTCCGCAAGATCTTCCAATCCAATCACGAACGTGAATCACCTAGGAGTGTGGGCTCCCTTTCTTTAAATTGTATTCCTGAGGATGGAGACAAAGCAAATATCTTTTCTTTGTTAGTTACAAATATCCTCCACGAGAAAAAATCCAAGAACGTTCGGTCACTTGTGAATTATCAATCAATTTATTATAACTCGTGTGAACCTTGATTCGATGTTGTGCACAAAACCCTTTTGATGTAAAGGATATTAGTATACTATCGAATACAAAAACGTTCCCCTTTTTTCTCTACTTGGTCGAATTCACACACTATTGCTTAGAGAAGATTGAATTTTGTCTAGAATAAAATCAGATTTTTCTCCCTCAAAATTCTATGATAGCCAAATTGTTTACTAAGAAAAATATGGCTTGGCTGAAATTCTTCTCTAATGTTCCTTAGAGCTGGCCGAATTCATCATCCAAATATATATAGGTTCATAAATCCTTTCCTAAAAAGGATTCACTTGGTTGGCAAGAATCATTTCCTTAGGTGGATTTATTTGGTAGATAGAATCCTTATCTTAGAAGAAAACTAACTACTCCTTTATTATACATTTGATGAACAAAATTCCCTTCTTTGATGTAGTTTAGGAGAGTTTAATCTTACCTAAGAAAGATTACTTGATGGAAAAGAATCGTATCCTTAGGTAGATTAACTTGGTGGTTATTAATCCCTTTCAAATAAGAATTCTACCACTAAGTAGTTTTACTTGGTGACTAAGAATCTTTTTCCAAAAAGAATTCTTTCCTACACCAAGACTCCTAATCCTACTCAATAGTGTGTTTGTAACCATATTAAAGACTTCCTAATTTGATTAGATAAATAACTCCTTTTATTTATCTACTTATTAAAAATAGTCTTTAACATTAACTATACTACCAACAATAGTATAGTTTTAGGAGACCATCTCCTAATAGGAAAACATTTTGAGTTTTAATTAAATAAATAATAAATCAAAAAATTAATTAATTTCCATTTAATTGAATAATAATAAAATAAAAATAATATATTAAAGCTATTATCCATAGCCATTGCCGCCCATACCTAGTATAAAGGCCATATATTATTTTTCTCATTTTATTAAATCTATTGGACCTTAATAAAAAATTTCACATGTGAACTAGACCTATACTTACAAAAAGAAACAAGTTGACATGCCTTATTACAATTCTAGATGGACCCCTAAATTAGTCCGGTAGAATATATCAAGTTATCCATGCAAGTTCGTGTGGATTGGGGATCTTGGCAGACTATCTAAATTTTAGCTCCAATAGACACAACCTAATCACAATCAACAAATGATTCATGTAGGTCCGATCTATTTAATTTTAGTTCATTCCACTAAAGAATTAAAATTGAACTCTTAAATAAAGATAAAATAAGTTGATGTTACTCATTCATACCCTAGACAACCTTATTGGAGAAAGTGTATCCTCGTAAAGAATACCAGTAATCGCAAAGAGCTCATAAACCGCCAAGAGCTCATAAACCGCCTATAGCTCTCCAAGTTACCATATTTACTCATATGACCACATTTTGAACTTGGATATTTTGACTTGTCCAAAAGCCATGTTTCAATATACACTATTGAAAACTTAACGTTAAGATTTAATATTCAATACCTCAAAACATCCATATGATGGTATTCTACTCTCATTCAATAAATGGAGCCACGATGTCCATATCTATAAATGAAATCCTCTATCGATTAACAAATGAATACCACCACACTATCGAGGATAGACTATGCTATATAATCGTACTAATTGATAGCTCAAATGATAACACTTGCAACCATAAGTCCATCATTTATCTAAGGATCGAGATAGACTTTCCGATTGTCTTCAAATGAAAACTTTTACCCATTGACGGTTCTAGATAAAGTATTTCATTTTGATCCTATTCAATGAACCCAGTGCAATAGATTCTTTTGCCCAAAGACACAACACTTTGATGATTTTAGACTCATCATACCACATTTGATCCCACTCAAATGCTAGCAAAAGAATCTACAACTTTAACAAGATAAAGGCGCCCAACCTTCTATCTTAAGTTGTGAATATTATTCAAGACTAACTAAAGAATTGTTTCTACCTCATACATATCTAGATGGATGAACATTTCTTCTTTTCTCATAGGCTTTTGACCTTATGATTATTTACTTTTAACAATTATAATAATGAAACTATAAATGCTATAAGATTTGTTAAACTAGAAATCACTTTATTCATATGAAAAAGATTGTTAATTACATTATTACACTCTTGCTATCGAGCACAATCCTAACAACCAAACCATTGGTCTGAGGGTGAGCTACCAAAGCAAATCGAAGGTCGATTCCCAAACATTGATAGAAATCTCTGAATTGGGCATTGTCGAATTGTTTACCGAGGTCGGTTATGATGCCCAGAGGGGTTCCAAACCTGCAAACTACATTAGTCTTGATGAACCTTGTTGTGTTTTCTTCTGATATCTGGGACAGTGGTCCGGCTTCAACCCATCTTGTAAAGTAATCAATCGCTACGATAGCGTGCTTGGCCTATCCTGGAGCTGTAGGAAGCGGTCTAATCAAATCGACTCCCCACATAGCAAAGGGGTATGGTGAGCTAAGAGATAACAAATGCTCCAGGGGGAGGTGACTCAAGTTTACAGTCTTCTGGCATGCCTTACAGGTTTGCACAAAGTCCTTAGCATCTTGATGGATGGTCGGCCAATAATACCCCATGCGGAGAACCTGATATGCCAAGGCTTCTCCACCAATATGGTTTCCGCATTTCCCAAAATGGACCTCTCTCAGACCCCACTTGGCATCTTCAGGGTGTAGACATGGGAGCAAGGGGAGAGATTTTCCCCTTCGGTATAAATGCCCATCCACCTTATAGTACCGAACTGATAGCCTTTTAACCCTCCTAGCTTTGTCAGGCTCTCCAGGGAGTTTCCTGTCCTGTACATATTCTGCTATTGGATCCATCCAGCATGGTTGTCGGTCCAAGGTATAAGCTTCCTTACCATTCATAATGCTAGGCAGAGGGATTACTTGAAGAGGGGCTCTATGAGGTAGGGTCTGGCCACCATAGGTATCTATCTTGGTTAGGATGTCAGCCCGATGATTTAGGTGTCGAGGTTTCTGCTCGATTCTGAATCCCCTAAATTTTGTCCTGAGTTGTTGCACCAGTTTTAGGTAAGCGATCATGTTATCCCCTTTGGCCTTATAATCCCCGGAAACTTGGTTGACCATGAGTGAAGAGTCGCTCTTGATATTCAGATAATCAACCCCGAGCTCTATGGCAGCTTCTATCCCAGCTAGCAGGGCTTCGTACTCAGTTTCATTGTTCGTAGCTTTAAATTCGAACCTGAAATAATGGCAGCACTCAGTTCCCTCTGGGTCGATAAGATCTATGCCCGCTCCTCTCCTGGACTACCTGGAAGCTCTGTCAGTGTAGAGAGTCTATGACTCGCAGCACTTCGGCCAGTTGTCAAATTCTGGAATCCTCTCAAAGGTGACATCTGTTACAACTGGGTTACGTGATCTGAAGGTACTGAAAGCTCGGCTACGAAGTCCGCTAGTGCTTGAGCTTTTATCGTGGTCCTAGGCTTATACTTCAAATCGAACTGGGTAAGCTCTAGGGCCTATAGAACCAGCCTTCCAGATACATCTGGCCTTTGTAAGAACTGACGGAGGGGTTGGTCCGTCACCACTGCTATTGAATGAGCATGAAAGTAAGGACAGAGTTTCCTTGCCGAGGTTACCAAGACATAAGGGATCTTCTCCAGCAGAGTATAGTTCTTTTCGGGCTTGGTTAGAGCGCGACTCACACAGTAATAGGTCACTTGATCCTATCCCCGCATTCCTTAACCATGGCCCCACTCATAGTTTTTTCTGAAACTGCCAAGTATATTTGGAGCTCTTCTCCAGGATTTCGCTTGACCAGCAATGGAGGGCTTGTTAGGTATCATTTCAAAGCTTGGAAAGCCTGTTCGCTCTCCTGATCCCACTTCATATTTCTTCCCTGCTTGATAGCTTTGAAGAATTGTAGGCACTTATTGGTGGACCGGGAAATGAACCTGTTGAGCGCTGTTATCTGTCCGGTCAAGGCTTGAACCTGCTTAAGAGATGTGGGAGATTCCAGGTCCAAGATAGCCATGACTTTTTTCGGGTTAGCATCTATGCCTATCTCATGGACCATGAAGCCCAGAAACTTCCCCGAAGTAACACCAAAGGCGCATTTGGAAGGGTTCAACCTCATCTTGTTTTTCCTTAGGATCATAAAAGTCCTACGAAGGTCATCCAGGTGGTATTCCGAGGTCAAAGATTTATTGATCATATCGTTGATATACACCTCCATTGATCTTCCAATTTTGGGCTTGAACAAACGGTTGACTAACCGCTGGTAAGTAGCTCTAGCATTTTTGAGCCTAAAAGGCATCACCTTGTAGCAGTATAAGCCTTGGACGGTGATGAAGCTGGTCTTTTTTTGGTCGACGCGATGCATCATAATCTATTGTAGCCGGAAAACACATCCATGAAGTTTAAAAGCTTGTTCCCGAAGGTAGAATCGACCAATTGATCAATTTTTGGCAGAGGAAAACTGTCATTCGGGCATGCCCGATTGAGGTCGGTGTAGTCCACACACATGCGCCACTTCCCATTCGCCTTCGTGACCGTGACCATGACCACTTTGGCAAGTCATTCGGTGTAGCGGGCTTCTCGAATGAAGCCTGCTTAGGTGAGTTTATCCACCCCTTCTTGAACCGCCACATTTCTTTCAGTGTTGAAGTGGCACCTTTTCTGTTTGACAGGATTGAAGGTTGAATCCACCACAAGTCGATGTGCAGCTAATGTCATTGGGATCCCCGACATCTCCACATGACTCCAGGTGAAAATATCGTTGAATTCCGTGAGGAGCCTAATCAGGCCCTCTTTCATTCCTGGCTCAAGGGTCCGATCTTGACGACCTTCGAGGGATCGCTTAGTCGAATAGGAATCTCCTCTAACTTATCGACCGGGTGGCCGCTGGCCTATTCCCTTCTCTGTTTTTCCATGTCGAGTGTCAAAAAGCCTTCCTCGGGACAATCGGTGGAGCTCGCGTATTCCATGTTTAGTGCCGGGGTTATCCCGCCTTGGATAGTTATTACTTGGGTGAGCTGTTTAGCTAGAGTTGTTAGACTTGCTGACATTACGTAGCATTTCCTAGCTGCTTGCTGATCTCGCCGAACCTCTCCCACATTGTCTTCTACCGGGAACTTCAGGACATTGTGATAAATAGAAAGGACCCTCTTTAGGGATAATAGGAATGACCTCCCTAATATTGCGTTGTAGGTCGATGGGGTATCCAACATCACGAAGTTGGTCATGATGTTTTACTGGATAGGTGCGGCTTCGATGATCACCGGTAGGATTTTTGACAACACCGGTGTGATAGAGTCCCCATTGAAACCGTATAATGGAGTAGTGCAACTGTTATAGCACCATTGTCTCAAGTTTAGTTTTTCTAAAATGTTTTTGAACAGAATGTCGACGCTGATACCTGTGTCGACGAGCACGCGGTGCACCTTAAAATTGGCAATTTGTACTATAATGACCATGGGGTCATCATGTGGCTGCACAATGTTAAATACATCTGCTTCGGTGAAGATGATCTGAGACAGCTAGGAGGGGTTAGTCGGTCTCTGGTCGACCTTGAAGATATCCAGCCCCTCGTCTGTATGAGGGACCTTCATCGCATGGTTTTTCCTAGAATTGTTGGAGGTACCGACCAGAGTAAGACCTCTGCTGATAGTATGTATCACCTGAATTTGTTGCATCAGATCTGCCTATTCTTCCTTCCTCTTTTCAGCATGTTCCCCGATCTCGGCTTGCACCTCTCTTCCAGTTTGAATGTTCTCCCTGACCTGCTGTAAGAACTCTATCAAGCATCCTCCCTTTATCAAAGCCTTAATCTGATTCTGCAGGTTGTAGCATTCTTTATGAAAGTCACAATATTTGTAACGATTTCTTTTATTTACCGGGGCATTCATAGGAGCAGGCTTCTGTAACAAACCCTTATCCCCAATGGCGAGGTAGACCGTTTCTCGGGATGCATTCAAGGGAGTGTAATGGTCGTACCCTCTCTCATCTCGAGCTATAGAGGCCACTGTCTTAGGAGGTGGTAAAGCTTGATGAGGAGCCCGTTTGTCTGGATACCTTTCTGATCTGGGCTGAGGAAGAGGGCAACCGTATGTTGACTTATTAGGAGGTTTGTTTCGGCTTTTTTGATCTTGCTCGGATCTGGGAGCTTCTTTCTTTTGTCACTTTTCAGCTCTCATGTCATTATGCTCCATCTTGACATTGAGCTGTTCGTCGACATCGATCTGTTCCAGAACCCGATCATAGGCTTCCTGATAGGATTCTGGAGGTCTCTTGGCAAAAGACCGGAATAGTTTTCCTGCCCACAAGTTTCTTCTAAAGTTGGTGAGGATTTCTCTCTCGCTGAAGACCCCCATCTGGATGACTTCCTTATGGAACCGCTCGATATAAACCCAGAGAGTTTCCCCTCTCTCCTGGATCATGTATTGTAGATGGATCGGGTCTTTCAGTCGGGGCTTAACCCCCTGGAACTGTGAGTAGAAATCAGTTGATAATTTGGTGAAGGAATCGACGCTCCCTGTGAGTAGTTTCCTAAACAAGGTCTTAGCATAATCCGTGAGTGTAGTGGGGAACATCAGACACATAGCGGCCCTGGTTGTGTTCTGGACCTCCATCTGTTGAACGAAGCTCTCTAAATGGCTCAGCGGATCTTCAGTTCGGAGAACCTGTCAGCTGGCATTTTGTACTAAGGCGGAAGCTCTGGCTCCTAGATCCTTCTAGTGAAGGGGCGTTCATCTCACTTAGAGGATCTTTCTTATCCTCATTTTATTTCCCTTTCTTTATCAATTGGACCTCTTTCTGTAGCTCTGCCAACTGGTCCCTTAGTCGCTTGCTTTCGGACTTCTTTGAGTCGATCTCAGATTCCTCACCATCAAATCCCCTTGATGAACTGGTGACCTCTACCCGGTTCCTTCTTTGGAGGGGGCTTGCTCGGGGGCTTTGTTGACTTTCTTCTTCTCTACCCCGGGCTTCACTCATTGTAGTAGTTGGGTAGAGGAGCTCTTCCCGTTCCTGGGGAAGGACATCTACCACTGATTTGACTTGTAGTGGTTGGTAGCTTGGCAGAGCTTCGGGAACATGGGGCATGGGCCCTAGCGTATCCCGGATCGAGGTCAGGGGCTCCGCTCTATTACGAGTTGATTCCCGAGGGGCAGGCCCCAAGCGATCAAATGCGGGTTGCCTAGCCCAGGCCTGCTTGATTCCCATTGATTGCAGAAGCCTGTTTGTTGAATAGCGATACCCTCGACAAGTAATCTAAGGTAGACGTTCTCTACAAAGTCTGCCGCTTTACCATACAAAATCTGCCGTTTATTGGTAAAGCTCGACCCGACTTTCCAGATGGGGATCGAGAGCCTGCACAGTAGCTGACTGGGTGGGAATCTGGCTATGGAGCCCGAATTTCTTCCCTTTTCCTCGGGACCTTTCGTTTCGATGTAGCAGAAGGTTGCCCTGATATGCCTTGCTGCCCTTGTGAAGAGCGGAGTTTCATGACGACTTTGAAATAATCAACTTTTTGAATAAAAAAAAATGGTGGTGTGAGAGGTTTCCCACAGACGGTGCCAGAAAGTGTTGACGGGAAATTTTCTCCTGATGAGAAATTCCTGTTAACACCCTCAAGACCACTACAACGAAAGCGGTGGTAAGGGTCAGTACCGTTGGTTCCCGACCTATTTAAAAGAGAGACGAGTGGCAGTAACAGTAAATGGTAGCTCTATTATTGATATATCATTTTGAGATACAAATAACTCTCTTATTTGCTTACAATCTCTCGGAGGTGTAGGGTGGTGGCAACTCGGTGCCTGTCGAATAGTGGAGATAAAGGTAACCATGTTCTGTAATCAGAATTTAGGCCCTCTTTCTATGTGTATATCTGTTGTTTTTTATTTTCTATCTCTCACCTCTTTTCCTTGCTTGGATTCACATATATATGTCGTCCAAGTAGGTATTTCAGTTCGTGAATACTCTACAGTAATCTCATGAATCTGTTCCCTCCTTATCGGGCGGGATTCGTTATTTAAATTTGAATTGTTTCCTGATTTGATGATATCGTTGACGAAGATAAGTTTGTTCCCTTATTTGAATTTAAACTCTTAACGTGTATGTAAATATTACGTGGAGATGATCCTGTATGCACTCGTGCCATGGATCTTCATGGAGGTGACCCTGCCAGCTGCTTGTTGCAACGTAAAGCGAGGTAGACCCCTGCTCTGACTCTATTTTTTAGAAGCTTAAGATATATTTTACCTGACCCATGGGGGCTTGAGGTACCCTTGTACACCTTCCCGAGATGTAGCTGGGGTAGTGAAGCTTTAGGCGTGACTCTTCCTTTATGTTTAGTAAGGACAGCGGGCTTCTGGAGAGGTTAGCGGGCTTCTTTCGAATCTCTCTTGAGCTTGGAGACTTCCCCCGGTATTCATAGGGCGGTTGTGAAGCTCGAACTCTCAGCAGAGGTTCCCCGATAGATGGCCTGGAGAAACCCGGCTTCCAGTGCTCTTGTAGGGGCTCGTCCCAATCGTGCCTGGCTTGTCTTCTGGTAGCTTTGAAGCCGAACCGGCCTTCCTTGTTCCTACGAGGTGGTTTTTTGATCTTCGCGGGTTTCATGATTGTCGATTATGGGTGGAAAATTTCTCTTTGACCCCTAGCTAAATTTCCCTGTTAACAGTATCCATTTTGCTTCGCCAAATACATAAAACTCAACGAGTACCTTCATGAAAAGGGCTACACATATTGGTTGTGAAAGCTACCCAATGTTGGAAAGAGCTACACCATCATGATGAGTGAAAGCCGTCATGAAGTGAATTTTGTTTATGTTTAAAAAAATTGAAAAATCAAAGAAGTATTGAAATGGAATCATAAAAAAAATTCTTTAATTCAAAGCCTAAAAAGAAAATAAGGAAGGCTTAAAAAGAAGTATAGTTGAAAATCAAATGAGCTCGGGTTGAAAAACAGAAATGGGATGACTAGCCACATGCACACGCACTCTCATATGTTGAAATCTATTCTATTAAAAGCAAAAATTCCGGATGATAATTGGTTTGACTTTTTATGGAAAAAGCTTAAGATGAATAGTTGTTGGAAATTGTTTGCATGTCGATTATCAAACTAATTCTTGATATATATTTGAAGCATATCTCTCCCACACACACTTTGTTTATGAGTATGATGATATTCTAGCAATTGTTGAAAAATTATGAGAGAACTTGAAAAATATTTGTGTATCTCTCTTAGCAAGTGAAGCTCATTTTGTTGATATTTCTTCAAATTGCTTGAATGTGTGATTGCGTGAACATCTTTGTGAACTTTATGCTATCATTGATTTTAGTTACAGCATTTATCAAGAGGGAGCATTGCATGCTAGACATTGTTCTCTTTTATGATATGTTCACATGCTTCATTTTGTTATATGTTGGCATATTTTGACTTAAAGATACTTGTAAGATATTACTCACTATCTTTGTCTTGCATGATGATTCATTCTTAAGTCATATGTCTTTGTTTTATATATTTGTGACTAATATGTTTGTTTTGTCTTTCATTCACTTTTGTTGTATGTATATAGCATCTTATAACACAAGAATAAATGGGAAGAACTAAGGTTACCGGAAGTAAAAAATCAATTGAATCCCGTTGTGAAAGCCAAGTCTACCTCAAAAGGATCCAAAGCTTCAAGGACAAAAGATTTAGGGATATTTGGAACTAAAAAGATATTTCAAGAGAGAGGAATTGACGTAGGTAAGTGTAAAGATTCTTATATTCTTAAGTGCATTAAGGATAGAAATTGGGAATCTTGGGTGAGCATGTAAGGAATAGTGAATGATACTCTTGTTAAAGAGTTTTATCTTAAATATAGAGAAAGTGCCACCTTATTGGATGCTTTGATAGAGATTAGGGGTGTTGTGTTTAGAGTTAACCCGGAAAACATTAACAAGTTTTTTTTGGGTTATGTAATGATATAGATTATAGTTTTATATATGTGGATGTCATTGAAAATCTTAATATCATGGATAAAACTCTTTGTGACAATGTTTCTTTTGAGTGGAAAGGTAGAGCATATATTAGTCAACATGAGTTAACTAAGGCTAGTGCATTTTGGCATCTATTCATTTGCACTAACATTATTGGATCTTCGAATTCAACCGAGTTGAATAAGGACAAGATCAAAATAGTGTATGTCTTGGTGACTAATCTACCTATAAACATTGGGGATCTTCTCATGCTTTATATTGATAGTGTGGCTTTCTCTACTAGAGGTGATAAAAAGATTGTATTACCGGAGTTTATAGCTTCTTTATGTTTAGCTCGTTGGGTTAAGAGTAGAGAAGATGATGTGTTAGTTCAACCCTTGGAAAAGTATAGTGATAAACGTGTGTCATACATGTCATACAAGGATAAGGGTAAGACTTGTGATACTTTTGGACTATTTAGTAATTCTCAAGTTGATAGTCATGTGATTAGCACAAAAATTCTTCCGGATTGGGCTTTACAATTGAAGAAGAAGGTTGATGAGCTTAATGTTATAGTTGTACAATAAGATGCTAGGATAAAAGAGTTGGAGGAGTGTATTGCTTCAAGTTCAAGACCACCTCTCAAGCATTATATTAGATCAACTACCCGCACTACTTTCTTTGGTGAACCAAGTAGCTAGTATTTGAATCTTGTGGTATATTTCTTAACTTTTGGCATCATTTCATGTCAAAAAGGGGGAGAAAAAGATGCTAGTTACTTAGTTTCTTTATATGTTGTTTTTGTGAACTTTTGAACTTTCAATGGCATGTAGTAATTAGTCTTAAGGTTTGGTTAAGAATTCTTGTATTTTGGCATGTACTGAGGGGGAGATATATGTATTTGTGGACTTAATTGTATATTCGTATCCATATTATATGTTGCCATTTGTTGTTGTTCTCTTGTATATGCATTGTTCTTTGAGAAGATTTGTAGGTTGCTTCAAGAGAAGATCAAGATGAAGTTCAAGAGTTGGTGAAGATTAGTTATAGGAATCTTACTCATTGTAATGCGAGGGAGTGATTTTGTGACCTATCTTCATTTTTATATTTGTAGTAAATGTATAGGTGTTTTGACATGGAATTTGCCAAAAGGGGAGATTGTTAGGTTTTAGTTTGTGTTGGCACTAATTCCATATCAAAAAGATATTTACATGTAGTAAATTAGTTGTTTAGATTCATGATGATTCAAGCTTCAAAGAAGAATGAACAACAAGTCAAAGCAAGTTCCAAGTCTTTAAAGAGAAAGGATGCAATATGGTTCTATAAAGGTATACTAAGACCTCATATTTCTCTTACATTGCTTACACACACACACATAATTAATACATTTGTGTCCCTGCATCATTGTGCACCATTATAGGAAAACATATACAATTCATTCATATGTGTCCTTGCATCGTTGTGCACCATGTATAACACATTCACACACTTGAAGATGAATGCTCATGCATTAGTATGGAAATAACATGTTTTGGAAAATGCATGATTGGAGACTATCTCTATGTAGTTTGCATTCTAGTGTGAATTGTGTTTGTATGTGTATATGTTTGTATAACATGGATATTGAACTTGAATTTAGTCTTAGATCATTCTTGATTGAGTTTCGATCATTTCGGTTACTCATACTATTGATTTCAAGTTCTTAGTCAAAAGATACTACACTTTCAACTCATGTTGCATACATTGTCTTCGTATTCATATATTGAGTCAAATTATTATTTTCTTGATTGAGTATCTTATATGTCCATATCCATGAGAGAGTTACGGTTCGTAATCCTTAAACGGATTCGAATTCTGAGTTTGGAGGCCGGAGAACGGTTGAAGAACGCGAGAGAAGTGCAAGGGAGTTGCACCTTGGCCAAAGGCCAACAAGAGGTGCGAGCCCGAGATGGCACATGGCCATCTCGGCTGCAACTCCTTGCTGCCCTGAGATGCCCACGAGCCATCTCGGGGAAGCAATAACAAAGGAGGGAAAATTTGTCTTTTAAGCTTCTTTCGTTCCCTCTCCTTTATGTTCCTCTTCCCCCTCACATTTCATTAAAAGAAGAAATTTAAAAATTTTGTGCAGAAATTTTCTCTCTATTTTCTCACCTTCCAAATACCATAACTTCTTCATTTGAACTTCAATTTGAGTGATTCAAAGTTGAGAGTGTTTGTCTATTCATCCTCCATCTTTTCTCTAATAATTTTAGTGAGTTTTATTGCTGTTTTTTGAGTCTAAACACACAAAAACGGGGACTGCAGCAAAATCAACTAAGGTATTGATTTTCTCTCAAAGTTTTCTTTTAAAACTTGGTCAATTGCCTTGGGTTTTCTTCTTCAACATATATATGTGTATTGTGAGTGTTTTGATTTGAGTTTTGAACTCTTTTAAAGCTAGGTTGAGTTTCAAATGAAATCTTACATGTTGAGTTAGGTTTTGATTTTGCCTACGTTTTCACATGTTTGGGATTGTATTGTGTTAGCTTTGATTCTAGGAATATTTGATGATCTTTGATTGATTGATTTTGTGAAAAAATAGTTCCTCACATGTATTAGGCTCTCTTGGCTGAATTCTCACAATGATACATGTGCTTATGTTCTTTTGAACTATTTATGTGTTTTGTTGAATCTATGTATAGGAATATGCTCTAGAACTTTAGCTTAAATCTAAATTACTTTGTCAATTGATTTTAGCATGTTTTTGGTTTATGTGATTTAAACTTGATTATATGATTAATTGAAGATATCTTGTGATTCAAGTTTTAGATCTATGCATGTATCTAGGTGTAATTAATGTTGAACATATCTTACATGATCTAGATGGATTAAACATGCATGATTGACTAGACTATATTTGTTTTGTGCATTCATGCTCATGTCTAGTATTTTCCATAGGATGTGTTGATCATAACATTCTATGTTGCATGCTTGTTTGCGTTTTCCATTCATGATCACCTAGATGTCTTATGGAAGGAAGTCTTGACAATAGGTGTGAGACCTATGTTGTTGAGTAAGAAAGTTTTGGCAAGAGGTGTGAGACCTTGGATTGTCAAGCAGGAAAGTCTTGGCTAGAGTCGGAAGGACTCGGATAGTCAAGCAAGAAGTCTCGCCTAGGGTCATGAGGATCCGGAAGGCTGAGCGAGGAAGTGTTGACTAGAGTCGGGAGGACTCGGATAGTTGAGCAAGAAGTCTTGCCTTGGGTCATGAGGATCTGGTAAGGTGAGAGAGGAAGTCTTGACAAGAGGTGTGAGGCCTCGGATTGTTGAGCATGAGGGCGACATCTTCATGAATAGGATAGGAGGGTAGTTTCTAGGTGAAGGGGTCACTTGAGAGATTGTACTTGTCTTATCTACTAGTGGATTTTGTTTGCCGGTGGTTACTAACCCATGGATGTTTCCTCTTCGGAGGTTTACCACGTTATATCTTGTGTCAACTTTTCTCTATCCCTATCTCTCTTATATTTGTACTTTTTATTTGAATACTTTGGATAGAACTCTTTATGTAAGTTGACTTCCTTTCTATGATATAGATTGTGTATGTGTTATCATTACTTGTTTGTATCACACTTACTTGTTTTATATATTGATTAAGTGTATTTAATTGATATATATATATATATATATATATATATATTGTGATACAACCAATATAGAGAGACAAACTTTTGTTTGTTTCTAAGGGAGTCGAAAAAGGTGTCTACCCTATTCAACCCCCCACCCCCCACCCCCCCTCCAGGTTTTGCCTTGAGCATATAACCGTGTTTGTATTTTCAAACTTGCGTTTAGGCAACGGAGCGTTGGTGTCTACTAGTGTAGTGGGAGATATTAGAATCAATTTAGATTCTTATAGGCATTTATATTTAATAAACTTTTATTGTGTACGTCAATTCAAGAGAAATTTAAGTTCAGTTTCTTGTTTAAATAAATTTGAATATTCGGTTACTTTTAATAAAGGTTTTATTATTTGTAAGAATGAAAAAATTATTTGCAAAGGTACATTGGAAAACGGTTTATTCTATTTGCACAGAAATATCTCTCACTTGTTAGACGCGGAATCAACGGAACGTAATCATAAAAGTGTAAAATTATCAAAAGATGAAACCTACCTATGGCATTTGCGGCTGGGTCATATTAACCTTGATAGAATCAAAAGATTGGTTAGTGATGGACCTTTAAGTGACTTAAAAGTTGATGATCTACCAACTTGTGAATCTTTTTTGAAAGGTAAGATGACAAAAAGTTTGTTCACGACAAAAGGCACAAGAGCCACCGAAAGTTTAGGATTGATACACACTGATGTGTGTGGTCCTATGAGCATTCAAGCTAGAGGTGGATATGAGTATTTTATCACTTTGATGGATGATTACTCGAGATTTGGCTATGTGTATCTCATGAGACTTAAGTCGGATGTTTTTGACATGTTCAAAGCATTTAAAACTAAAGTTGAAAATCAGCTAAAGAAACACATAAAAATCTTAAGATTTGATTGTGGTGGAGAATATCTATCCGGTGAGTTTCAGCAATATCTTATTGATAATATGATAATTTCTCAATTTTATATGCCAGGTACACCTCAATAGAATGGGGTGGCAGAAAGAAGAAATAGAACTCTTTTGGACATGGTTAGATCTATGTTGAGTTATTCAATGCTTCCTAATTCTTTTTGGGGACATGCTTCACATACCGCTATGAACATTCTAAATGATGTACCATCTAAGTCAGTTCCTAAAACACTACATGAGTTGTGGACTGGGCGAAAGCCTAGTTTACAACACCTAAGGATATTTGGATATCCTGCACACGTGTTAAGAGGAAAGACAAAAAAGATAGAGTCCCATTCAGAAACATGCATATTTGTAGGATATCTAAAAGGAACAAAATGATATTATTTCTATAGTCCTTCAGATCTTAAAGTAATTTTTTTGACAAAAGCTAAATTTGTTGAAGAGGAATATATGAATAATTTTGTGCCTAAAAGTAGAATTGTCCTGAATGAGCTTTCAGGAGATACAATTCCACAAGAGGTTTCACAACCTAGCCCAATTGTAAGTTCCGCACCAACATAAGATCAACAAACTACCTTACGTTGTCGTAGTGGGAGGGTTAGTAGACAACCCAACAGATACATCGGTATTGAAGAATCTCCCAGACGGCAATGATCCCTATACATACAAGGAAGCAATGGAAGATGTTGATTGTCGCCATTGGCAAAAGGCAATGCAATCCGAAATTGAATCTATGTTAAAAAACAAAGTCTGGTCTTTTGTAGAATTGCCTAAAAGGATAAAACTCATAGGGTCCAAGTGGGTATACAAGAGGAAAAGAGGAATGGACGGAAAGATGGAAACCTTTAAAGCTAGATTGGTAGCTAAAGGTTACATATAGAAGGAAGGTATCGATTATGAATAAACCTTCTCTCCTATTGCCAAGCTTAAATCCATTAGGATACTCTTATCCATTTCGGTATCTATAGACCTAGAGATTTGTCAAATGGACGTCAAGACAGCTTTCCCTAATGGAAGTCTTGACGAAAGCATATATATGATGCAATCAGAAGGATTTATTGAAAAAGGCCAAGAGGAAAGGGTATGCAAGTTGTAAAGATCCATATATAGATTGAAGCAAGCATCCAGATCCTAGAACATAAGGTTCGATCAAGCCGTGAAAAGTTTTGGATTTATTCAAAATCTTGACGAACCCTGTGTATACAAAAGGATTAAAGAAGACAAGTCGGTTTTCCTAGTTTTTAATGCTGATGATATACTAGCCATCGGAAACGATGTAGGTGTATTGACATTAGTAAAAGAATGGTTAGCAAAAAAATTTGATAAGAAGGACTTAGGAGAAGCAAGTTATATTCTATGTATCCAAGTCATATGGGATAGAAAGAATAGAACGATTGTATTATCCCAAACTTCATACATAGATAAATTCTTTTCTAAATTTTCCATGCAAGATTCAAAGAAGGTATGCTACCTTTCAGACATGGAATCAAACTTTCTAAGGAACAAGTCCATAAGAATTATCATAAAGAGCAATTAATGAGTAAGGTTCCATGTGCCTCGGCATTTAGGAGTCTCATATATGCAATGCTCTGTACTGGACCAAATGTTTGTTTTATAGTCAGTATAGTTAGCGGGCTTCAATTGAAACCTGGTCCTGATCACTAGACGACAGTCAAGCATATTTTCAAGTATCTCAACAGAACGAGAGATTATATGCTTGTATACTTCGGAAGGATTTAATTCCCGTTAGGTATACAAATTCTGATTTCCAATCGGATTCTGACTCCAAAATATCAACATCAGGATGTGTGTTTACACTTGGAGGAGGGGCAGTCATATGGAGGAGTGTCAAGCAATCCTGTATTGCAGACTCCACCATGGAAGCTGAGTATGTTGCCGCATGCAAAGTTGCTAAAGAGGCTGTATTATTGATTGACTTGGAAGTGGTTCCTGATGCGAATAAGTAGATCACTATCTATTGTGACGGTGGTAGAGCAGTGGCTAATTCGAGAGAACCAAGAAGTCATAAGAGATTCAAGCACATTGAAAGAAAGTATCACCTTTTAAGGGAAATTGTGCATAGGGGAGACGTGACGATAACCAAGATTACGTCAGTAGAAAATCTAACGGATCCCTTCACAAAGGCTCTTCCACAAAAGAGTTTTGATAGACACCTAGAGAATATGGGATAAGAGATATGACATATTTGCTAAAGAGCAAGTGGGAGATTGTTGGGATTAGGCTCGATAGCAAGAGTGTAATAAAGTATTTGACAATCTTTTCATATTAATAAAAGTTATTTCTAGTTTAACAAATCTTATAGCATTTACAGTTTAATTATTATAATTATCGAAATCAAATAATCATAAGGTCAAAAGACTATGAGAAAAGATGAATTGTTCAATACATCTGGATATGTATGAAGTAGACATAATTCTTTAGTTAGTCTTGAATATTATTTAGCACTTAAGATAAATGTTGGGTACCTTTATTTTGTCAAAGTTATAGATTCGTTTGCTAGCATTTGAGTGGGATCAAATGTGTTATGATGAGTCTAAAATCATCAAAGTGTGGTGTCTTTGGGCATAAGAATCTAGTGCCCTAGGTGGATTGAATTGGATCACAGTGAAATACATTATCTAGAACCGTCAATGGATAAAAGTTTTCAGTTGAAGACAATCGGAGAGTTTATCTCAATCTTGAGATAAATGATGGACTTATGGTTGCAAGTGTTATCATTTGAGTTATCAATGAGTACGATTATATAGCATAGTCTATCCTCGATAGTTTGGTGGTATTCATTTGTTAATCGGTAGAGGACTTCATTTATAGATATGGATATTGTGGCTCCATTTATTAAATTAGAGTAGAATATCATTATATGGATGTTTTGAGGTATTGGATATTAATTTTTGACATTAAGTTTTCAATAGTGTCTACTGAAATATGGCTTCTGGACAAGTCAAAATATCCAAGTTCAAAATGAAGTCATATAAGTAAATATAGTAACCTGGAGAGCTATAAGCGGTCTATGAGCTCTTGGAAATTATTGATATTCTTCACGAGGATACACTTTCTCCATTAAGATTGTCTAGGGTATGAGTAAGTAATATTAACTTATTCTATCTTTTTTTAAGAGTTCAATTTTAGTTCATTAGTGGAATGAACTAAAATTAATATATCGGACCTAAGTGAATCATTTGTTGATTGTGACTGGGTTGTGTCTATTGGAGCTTAAATTTAGATAGCCCACGAACTTGCATGGATCACTTGATATATTCTACCAGACCAATTTATGGGTCCATCAACAATAGTATTAAGGCATGTGGACTTGTTTCATTTTCAGTAAGAATAAGTCTAGTTCACATGTGGACTTTTTATTAAGGTCCAATGGATTTAATAAAATAGATAAAACAATATTGGCCCATATATATTGGCTTGGACTGCAAGGGACTATTTATTAGTCCTATATATTGTTTTTTATTTTATTGTTTTATTAAATGGAAATTAATTAATTAATTAATTATTTATTTATTTATTTAAAAGTCAAAATCTTTTTCCTAGTAGGAGATGATCTCCTAGAGTTATATTATTATTGGTAATATGATAAATATCAAATACTTATTTATCTACTTATCAAATAGTACATTTGATAAGTAGATAAATAAAAGGAATTTATTTATTTAGTCAAATTAGGAAGTATTTGATTACTATTAGGACTCTAATTGTCAATTGGTCAATTGGTCAAATTAGAAAGTTTTTGATTTAGTCACAATTTAATTTATATTCAATAATTGGTTATTGAATAAATACACTATTTGAGTTGGATTAGGAGTCTTGGTGTGGAAAAGATTTTTTTTTTAAAGGATTCTTGGTCACCAAGTAAATCCACCTAAGGAAAGGATTCCTACCCACCAAGTAAATACTTCTTAGGAGAGAATTTAGTCTCCTATATATACTACCCATAAATTTCAACCAAGGCTTAATTCTACGTGAATTTTTGGCCAGGGCTAGGGTTTTGTGAGAGAGAATTCACCTTAGTGAGAGAATTTTGAGAGAGAAAAAAAAAGTTTTTTGCTCTAGATAAAATTCGGCCAACTCATAGATATTGTGTATTGAATTAGGCCAAGAAGAAGAGAAAAGGAGAATGTTTTTATTTTCGATAGTGCACTAGTATCCTTTACATCAAAAAAGTTTTGTGTACAATGTCGAATCAAGGTTCACACGAGTTTCAATCAAATTGATTGATAATTCATAAGTGACCTAACGTTCTTTGTTTTTCTTTTGGAGGATTAAAGTGATTAACAAAGCAAAAGATTTTGTTTGTTTCCATCCTCAGGTATACAATTTAAAGAAAGGGAGCCCACACTCCTATGTAATTCATATTTGTGATTGGATTTGAAGATCTTGCGGATTCAATTCGGGTTCAATCGTCACGAGAAAACGGTACGATACTTTTAATATACGTCAATTAATCTAGGGTTAAGTTTTTTCTATTAAAGGGATTTTTTTCAAAAAATAATTCAAACCCTAATTTTACTCTTCCGCCGCATTTGAACTGATTTTTCCCTACAGTTTCCTCTACGGAGGTTTTACCACGTACACATCGTGTGTCAACTTTCTCTATGTTTCGCTCTTATACACTTGCTTGTGTATGTTTGTAACTTGTTTCACAATCCTTATTTCCATATTCTCTTGTAAACAAGTTTGTCGTAATATGTGATGTACAAACACTTCAATTGATCAAAGTTGTAAATACCTTGTATGTGTAATTGAATATATTTGTGTATAAGTTAATTTGATTGTATACTTGTTTAGCTTGAACAATATTTTGAATACAAGTATTATTTATTCTTTGTTACATTTTTGGATCCTTCTCTAGTGATGTGTATGCTTCCTTAACAATGCTTGATTGATAATACATATTGATTGTGTTTCATATGCTTTATTATCTTAAATATTGTTATTCAAGCTAACTAGAGGGACAAACATAAATTTGTTATAAGAGATTGGAAAAAGGTGTAAAAATCTATTCACCCCCCCCCCCCCCTCCCAGGTTATCCTAAGACAATTTAACCACGTTCATACAATTTTAGTGATCTTAATCTTAAATGTCTTATCTACTCCTTCAAGTTAGGTCGTAGTCTTTGATGTACCATAGGTGAAGTCTGAGTTGCATTACCGATCTATATAGTCTGTATGTTAGGATGAAATCAATCAAATGGACACAACTCATGCTAAACTTGAGAATCCATAGAACAAACCACAAAATGAAATAAAAATTATCCTAGTCATGCTTCTTAATCAAATAAGATCAATCAATAAGAAGATCAAAGAAGAAAACTAAGAAGAAGATGATTTTACCGACAATGATGAAAATCAAGAACTGAAAATCTAAAAATCACGAAAAATATAGACATCCTTTGGTTCTGTAAATGCTTGGGGTTTTTATATCTCTTCAAGACACTCGAAATCGGTTTTTGAATCAAGTGATTCGGAGCAGAATTGAAGAAGTTATCTCCAAAACAAAAATCAAAATGTTGAGAGAAATATTCTGCACTTGTTCTTTAATTTTAATTTTCTCAACTTTGTTGTGAATAAGAGGCTTTAAAGAGATAACAATCAAATGACCAAACAGACCCTAAGCTTTAGTGCCTCCCCAAGATGACGCATGGGCATCTTGGGGAAGAAAAGCTTTGGGGCAGAGATGGCCACGTGCCATCTCGGGGAAGGTGCCCAAGTGATGGCTTATGCTATCGCACTTCTTCCCTTGCGCTCCTCTCCCGTTCTTCGACCTCTCTTTGGCCTTCGAACTTCGAATTCGAATCCGTTTGAAGATTACAAACTGGGACTCCCTCATGAATAAGTACACATAAGATACTCAACCCAAAAAATAAGAATTCGACTCGATATATGAAGACGAAGATAGTGTATGCAACATGACTAGAAAGTATCATATCTTTTGACTTAGAACTCGAAATCAATAGTATGAATAATCTAAGGCTAAAATCAAGTTCAGGATCCATGTTATACAAATATATAAACAAACTAACACATTTCACACTACAATACAAACTACAAAGACATAGTCTCAATATATACATTTTCCAAAACATGTCACTTTTATACCAATGCATGAGCATTCAATATCAAGTGTGTAAATGTGTTATACCGATTGATGCACAACAATATAGGGACACATATGTATGATATGTGTGTGTACACATTTAATGGTGCACAACTATACGGGGACACATATGTATGACTTGTGTGTGCACGCATTTAATGGTGCACAACTATGCATGGACACATATGTATGAGTTGTGTGTGTGTGCCCTTACGCCTTGCAAGAGGAAGAGGAATCTTGATACCTTAGCATCAAAGAATAGTATCAATCCTCTTGAAGACAAACTTTGCATCATGAGAAGTTGCTTTTCTTCCTTGAAGCTCTTATCATCACGAACCACCCAAGTAACTAAACATTACAGAGAAATGAAGTTTTGTTATGGAATCAAGCCAACACAAATCTAAAACTTAACAATCTCCCCTTTTGGCTACTCCATGACAAAATCTCTACCTCACCGTACAATGATCACTCATAATCAAAGTTGATTGCATTCTCACATCCTCCCATTACAAGAGATATTCCTAGACTAAACTGTCTTTAAAAGTCTTCAAGAATATCTTCACACATTCAAAGCACATGTGAAACAAGAACAACTAAAAGAAATCTTCTACAAAAAAGATAGGTAAGATCAACATACAAATATATGAAACTATATACAAAACTCCCTTATCTCATGCAAACAAAAATTCTTTCTCCCTCTTAAGACAAGTTTTCTCCCTCTTAATAATTTATCTCCCATTTTTATCAAAAGTAACATGGTGTGGAAAAACACTTTCTCCCCCTTTTTCACAAGGAATAGACAAAAACATAGTACAAAACCTATAGAGAGAGAGGTAAATACCAAGTGAAAATACCTACAAGGTTATAAGGGATGCATAATAAAATCTTGAGATAATGAGCAAACAAGTTGTTAAAGAACTAAGTTCAACAAACTAAGCTCTCCCGTAACATATGCTCCACATGTTAATAAGCAAGTAAACTTGTTCACAAGGGAATCACACAATCACATATTGCAAGCAGTAAAATACAATAAACCATTATTTTTCAAAAATATAAGAGAATCATAGATTTTCATTACTCGCTCAAAAATAATCTCTCATAGCTAAGGAATCAAGCACATTAAGCAAAAAACGTGTGTGCGTGGAATGCTTCTAGCATATACCAAAGGAGTGATTGTGATATCAAAATGCAAACCACTTCAACACCTATCCATCTAAATCTTTTCCAATCAAGTTCAAACCGATTATCATCCGAATTTTTGCTTTAAAGAGAATAGATTTCAACATATGAGTGTGTGTGTGCATGTGGCTCGTTATCCCATTTCTGTTTTTCAACCCGGGCATTTTTTTATTTTTCAACTAAACTCCTTTAAGCCTGTTTCCATTTTTTTTAGGCTTTGAATCAAAGTTTTTTTTTATTGGTTCTTTTTCAACACTTCTTTGATTTTTCTAACATAAATATATACTCTTCATGATGGCTTTCACTCATCACAATGGTGTAGCCCTTTTCTTCATTGGGAGGCTTCACAACCAAGGTGTGTAGCCCTTTCCATGAAGGTGCTCATTGAGTTCTATGTAGATGTTGAAGCAAAATGGATACTAACCGTAGGTCATCTATCATGTAATAAACAATAAACTTCAAGATGCATCCATAATCTACATGCTTTGAAACTCAACTACTCAAACTTAAGTATATAAGAGAAGCATTTGTGCACTTTTGAAAATAAGTTTTTAAAAGCTCAAGTACATGATCTAGAAACAATAAAAGCTATTTTCTCAAGATCATTACTTTTCACATGAGTAGCAGTCAAAGAAATAGATATACAATATAGTTTTGCTTATCAAATCACTCATCATAACACAAAAGCATCAATCAACACAAATCATGCCAATGGATCTTCTAAGAGATATAAATCTCTCTTTGTCCAAGGGCTTAGTGAATAAGTCCACAAGTTTATTTTTAGTAGGCATATGCTAAAGGGTTACTATTGAATGTTCAACAAGTTCTCTACTGAAATGATGCCTAATAATTATGTGCTTTATGCGTGAATGATGGACCGGATTTTTTGAGATGTTAATGGCACGCATATTATCGCAATAGAGAGTCATTTTACCTTGTTCAATCTCATATTCCTTGAGGATTTGCTTCATCGAAAGAAGTCGTGTGCAAGAACTTCCGGCTGCAATGTACTCGGCTTCGGAAGAAGAAAGAGAGACAAATTTTTGCTTCTTGCTTTGCCAAGCAACCAAGTTGTTCCCCAAGTAAAAGCAACTGCCCGATGTGCTCTTATGGTCGGTCATAAATGTTTCATACCCAATCCGCATCACAATATCCAACAAGAATATCATTAGTATCAAAAGAATAGATTAAACCAAGATTACATGTTCCTTTTACATACCTAATGATTCTTTTAACGGCCTTCATGTGATACTCTTTTGGATTAGCTTGAAACCTAGCACGTAAACCAACACTAAAACATATATCCGGCATACTAGCCATTAGGTAGAGAAGGCTACCTATCATACTCCTATAAAGGCTTTGACCAACATTTTTTCCTTTTTTATCCTTGTCAATTTTTATAGATGTACTTATGGGTGTTTCATAGGTTTTTTCATTTTCAATGCCAAACTTTTTCACAAGACTTTTAGCATATTTGGATTGTGTCAACATAATTTCATCACTAGATTGTTTGATTTGCATACCAAGAAAATAGTTATGTTCACCCACCATACTCATCTCAAACTCACTTGACATAATACCAACAAATTCATCAACCGTAGCTTTACAAGTTGATCCAAAGACAATATCATCCACATAAATTTGTGCAACAAAAATGTCATCAATATAATGTTTGAAAAATAATGTCTTATCAATGCTACCTCTCTTATAGTTGTTCTTGACTAGATATGTAGTCAATCTATCATACCAAGCTCTAGCTGGTTGTTAAAGGCCATAAAACACCTTTTTCAACTTAAAAACATGGTTAGGAGAGTGTAGATTTACAAAGCCCTTAAGTTGTTCGACATATACCTCCTCTTGAAGGTATCCATTAAGAAAAACACTCTTGACATCCATTTGAGACAGTTTGAATTTTTAAGACATGCAATGGACTCAAGATGTGCAACAAGTGCAAAAGTCTCATCAAAGTCTACACTCTCAACTTGAGTGCACCCTTGAGCACTAGTCTAGCTTTATTTCTCACTATCTTGCAACTTTCATCAGTCTTGTTCCTAAACACCCATTTTGTACCAATCACATTGATATCCGTTGATCTAGGAACTAAGGACCGCACTTCACTCCTCTCAAATTGATTCAATTCTTCTTGCATAGCATTAACCCAATATTCGTCTACAATATCTTCATTAATATTTTTGGGCTCAATTTGAGATGTGTAGCAAGCACACAAAATTTGGTTAGCTAGTTGCCTTCTAGTTCTAACCCCTTCATTCAAATCACATATGATGTCTTATTGATAATGCATTTTCCTAAGTCTAGAATTAGAATTTTCAACATCTTGTTGGTTATCATTCAAACCTTTTTCTAACTCTAGACTTTCTTTACTAGCAACACTATCATTATTATCATTATGACTAGACTCACTTTCATCACAACTAGTCACATCAATAGGTGCTTTAGTGTCAATCAACAAATGTTCTTTATGTTCATTGACACCATTATCATCACACATATCAAGCATGCTAAGATCATTTATTTTTATATTAATATACTCCAAATATCAAGCATGCTTTAGTGTCAATCAACAAATGTTTTTGGTTTTCAAATTGAACACTCTATATGCACGACTACTATTAGCATAACCAAGAAAGAGACCAATATCACTTTTAGGATCAAACTTTCCTAAGTGATCTCTGTAATTCAAATTAAAACTCTTACTCCCAAAAGTGTGGAAGTAACTCACATTGGGCTTCCTACCCTTCCAAAGCTCATAAGTGGTTTGTTTTCTGTCGGGCCTTCTAAAAACTCTATTTATGACATAGCATGCAGTGTTGACCGCTTCGGCCCAAAGATTTCTAAAGAATTTTTTGGTATTGAGCATGACCCTAACCATCTCTTGCAAGACATGATTCTTCCTCTCAACAACACCTTTTTGTTGAGGAGTTCTAGGAGCCGAGAACTCATGTTAAATCCCATAATAATCATAAAACTCACTAAATCTAGCATTTTCAAATTCACTCCCATGATCACTCCTAATGCGACATATTTTCTTGATACCAAGACCTTTTTCATTTTGAACTTGATTACAAAACTTCTTAAAGTAACAAAAAGTTTTGGTCTTGTCTCTAAGAAAATATACCCAAAATGTATTTCTTACCATTTATGCTTTTGGTTTTGATTGGCCCCATTAAGTCCATATGAATAAGTTCTAAGGGCTTCTTGGTAGAAAATTAGTGTTCTTTTTATGAGACACTTTGGTTTATTTACCTAGTTGACATGGTTCTCAAACACCATCAAGCTTTTTACCAAGTCTAGGAAGACCTCTAATAATGTTATATATCTCAAGCTTCTTTAAGTCTTTATAGTTCATGTGGCCCAATCATTCATGCCATAATTCAAGCTTGTTGCACTCATGTGCCATATTACATGTTAGTGGACCGATCTCTAGACAATAACAATTGTCCGAAGATCTTTTGACTTTCATAACAATCTTGCCCTTCTTATCAATTACGGTGCATATATCCTTGTTAAAGCTAACCTCATGAAAGGTCTCACACAAATGTATAAGGCTTATTAGATTAGCTTGGAGACCGTCAACATACAAAGTATCTTTAAGTTTAGGTAACTCGGGAATGTAAATAGTTCCTTTACCTAAAACTAGTTTCTTGGTGCCATCCCCAAAAGTAACCCATACACCATCTTTCATAACAAGATTCTTAAAGAGTTCCTTGTTACTGGTCATGTTTCTAGAGCAACCGCTATCTAGGTACCAACAATAGGATGAGTTAGCTCTTAAAGCATATTATGTAACCAAACATTATGTTGTGTTTTTCTTAACCCAAACCTTCTTGACAAGTTTTTCACTTCTACTCTTATTAACATGCTTTCACTTGTTTTTAGGCACATTGACTCCATTAGTCACATTTTCAAACAAATCAAACAAAGCATTATCAACTTTTTATGCATAGTAAAGTGAGGCACAACACAAGGTTTAACAAATAAGTCATCGACACATTTATTCTCAACATGCTTTTCCAAGGTCTTTTTAGGTCTAATTCTTGATCCATACAAGGATGATTTCCTAATACCATTCAAATACATATCATGCAAATCATTGGAAATTTTATATTTACGAATGTATTCAAAACATCTAGGTCTTATGTGTCCTACCATGTCGATATAATGACAAATATGTATGAATTTGAGAATTTTACCATTTGCTGGAGCATTCAAGTCATTTTGCCTTCTCACATTTTTACCACTTTGGCGTGCAACTTTAAATGTCTTACCTTTTGCATTTGAAGATGATGTAATTCGTCTTTAGCATTGTTAAGTCTTTTCCTTGACCTTCATTGTTGATGATGAGGCACCTCCGGTAGCATCCATGGCTTTACCGTTAGAGAGTGTACCTACATTCAAATTGCTACAAGCTTTGACAAAGGTTGATTTGTTAGATGAAGGAGTTGATTTTTCATTAACATATCCTAAACCTCTTTTATCGCTTGAAGACTTTCCAACCTTAATGAGAGCTTGAACTTTATTAGAGCTAGATGACATCTTGTTAATCATCTCTTTAGCCTCATTAAGTTTGTCATTAAGCACTATCTCTTGATTTTCATGCTCACTAAGTTTTGCTCTAAGCACATTCTCAATTCTCTTAGAACGATCAAGAGATTCATCTCTTTGCTCAACCTTGATATGAATGAGAGGGAATGCGAGGTTTAAAGAGATAACAATCAAATGACCAAAAAGACCCCATGATTTAGTGCCTCCCCAAGATGGCGTGTGGGCATCTTAGGGCAGCAAGGCATTAGGGCCGAGATGGCCACCCGCCATCTCGAGAAGGTGCTCGAGCGATGGCTTACTCCATCGCACCTCTTCCCTTGCGCTCCTCTCTCATTCTTCGACCGTTCTTTGGCATCCAAACTCTCATTCCATTTAAAGATTATGAACCGAGACTCCCTAACAAACATGTAAATATAAGATATTCTACCCAAAAAATAAGAATTCGACTCGATATATGAAGACGAAGACAATGTATGCAACATGACAGGAATGTATCATATCTTTCTACTTAGAACTCGAAATCAATAATATGAATAACCGAAATGACCAGAACTTAGTTATGAAAAATCTAAGGCTAAAATCAAGTTCAAGATTCATGTTATACAAACATATAAACAAACAAACATATTTCACACTAGAATGCAAACTACATAGACATAGTCTCAATACATGCATTTTCCAAAACATGTCACTTTTATACCAATGCTTTAGCATTCAATAACAAGTGTGTGAATGTGTTATACCAATTGATGCACAACTCTGCAGGGACATATATGTATGATATATGTGTGTGCGCATTTAATAGTGCATAACTATACAGGGACACATATGTATGAATTGTATATGTGCGTATTTAATGGTGCACACTATGCAGGGACACATATGTATCAGTTGTGTTTGTGTGCCCTTACGCCTTGCGAGAGAAATAATAATCTCGATATCTTAGCATCCAAGAATAGTACCAATCCTCTTGAAGACGAACTTTACGTCATGAGAAGTTGTTTTTCTTCCTTGAAGCTTTTAACATCACGAACCACCCAAGCAACTAAACATTACAAAGAAATGAAGTTTTGATATGGAATCAAGCCAACACAAATCTAAAACCTTACATTATAGACGTTGAAATCCGATGAAGAAGACAAATGGTGAAATAGCGAAATCGAAAACATGCATGACGACATTGTTCATGGGCACTGTTCATATGACACTATTCATATAGTACTATTCACATGGTACTGGTGCATGACGCACTTCGAGCATACCTCTAAACTAATGGTACTCTAAAGATTAAATGAAATGCATGACTGATTGACCCTTCACAAGTGTACGAATCGTTGTTAAGTATAGTCGACATAGTAGGCGTATCATTCCCGTAGAGAAAAACTTGTAACGGTTTAAATGACTGTTTCAGTACAAGTCTCTAAAGATTATGCAAATTGTAAAATGATTGTTCTAAAGATTCTAAAGATATATTAAAGAGATAATGATGTAACATGCTAATACCAAAGTTCACAACCTAGTTCCTATAATTAAGAATCTATACGGAAGAATTTCAAATGTATCCTACTCAAGATTGATCAGCCAAAAAGTAGATTCACTCTTCATGCACACAACCCATGCTTAGATGCAAAGTACTGATTATACCCAACAATCAGCATGTTAAAAGATAACGCAAAAGAGAAACTTAAGATATATAATAGATAGGCTATACCATTACTAAATCCTCACCAAAAAGGATTTAGCTAATCATGATCAAATAAGTACAAGTAAAGTAAAGAGAAAGATAAAGAAAACTCATGGATTCTAGATGCACTATTCTATGCTTGCTCAACATAACCTTGCTTGCTTGACAAATTGTAGATCTACTTATCACTAATTTAAGATTCGAATTATGAGTTATGAAATATAGGGTGTTTAATCTAAAGATACAAGATTAAAGTTAAAGTGAAGGTGTTTCTTACTTTAAATCTTAGGATTACAATCTAGTAGTATTCTAACACAATACCACACACATTAAAGAAAGAAAAATGTGTATATATAGCTAGGAGAAGATTTGGATAAAGTTCACTTGCAGGGTAATGTGTAATAAGATATGTGACTTGGACCTCACTGATTTATCTCGCAGTTGATTCGGCACAATATCTGCTACTTCTATCTATTGGTAGTAACTCGCAGATCTTCATTTTGGGTTGTCCTACGACTTCATTCTGTGAGATCAACCTCATAGTTGTTAGTCATAGTGACTTCTGGGGCTGAACTGCTGGTTGTTTCTGCGAGTAACAACTCACAGTCTTTACTCGCAGTCATTTCTTAAACTGAACTGCTAGATGAAACTCGTAGCAATAACTCACATAAAATATATGTCTTGGCTGCTACCTTTTTCTGTAAGATCGATCTCACAGTTACTTCTCGTATTGCACTCCACCTTTGTTCTGCCGCCTAAATCTACAAGATGTAACTCACAGTTTTGCTCTGCTATACGCTTGTCGCAACTTGAACTGGCAGTGTCTTCTGGACTTGATATGCGACTTCGTTCTGCGAGGTAGAACTCGTAGATTTCCTCAAACAACTATTTTTTTTCCTTTGTCTTCTCCTTTATTCTTTATCAGGTCCTCAGTTGCCCCTAAGTAAGAAAAATACCTGCAAATGACTCAAAGAGATAATTAAAACACACAAATGTCTGATAAACAGACACAAAAGGGATGAATTAGACACTCAAAATATATACAAACATAGAGCGATCAGTGCAGACAATATTCACATGCACTATTCATGCGATTTTATTCACGCGATACTGTTCTGCGGTATTGTTCACACGGTACTGGTACGGGCAGCCTACGTACACAAATGACTGCTTTGCGCGAAAGTGTTATGGGCTGAAAATTCACGATGTCAAGGTTTCCAAATTTGCATAAGATTTGGGCTGAATTTTTTTTTTTTACCTTGGCCTCAAGTATAGTGTTAAAGTTACACTTGGGCTTTATGTTTGATTCATGAGATAGGTCACAATAATAAAATAATTTTCTATTTAATAAAGTTGGACTTGATTAAAAGCCCAATATGAATAAGAACCCAAAATATTTGAAGAAACATGGAGATTACTTGAAGACCAAGGAATGCCTTGGGTATATTTGTAATTAGATTCTTATTTTTATAGGTTAATAATCCACGACACTCGGTCAACTCATGTATGTTTTTAAGTATGTGATGATTAAACATTGTCATACATACACATGTCATTTAATTAGTTGTGCCTACACATATATATGTTAGTATGCCATACATACATCATAGGAATTTATATTATGTGTTATTTTTTATTATGATTAAAGTAAGCAGTTCACATAATTGGCTATATATTAATCAGATTAGTTTTTAAGTATAAAAACTTGGTAATACTCATTAGTTATTAATCTATTTATTAAAGAGTTTAATTAGTTAGATTAATAGGGTCCTTTATTGAAATTAGGATTAATTTGATTGTCCCTAATAATAATTGGACCAAAATAATGTGTTCAGTTTTAATAGTTAAAACTTGGTAAATACACGTTTAATAATTCTAGTCTTAGTAAATAGTTTACATAGATTTGAATTATAACTAATGAATTGGATTTTTAAGTGTTAAAAATCATTTTAATTTATTAGATGAATAGAATTATATTCTAATAAACAATGTTTAATGCACTAGACGCTAAGATTAAAATTAGCCGTTTAATCTTGTATAATCTAGGTGCAATTACATAAATAGAAAGCCCTAATTATAAAATAGTCAGTGCAGTCTCCATCATTAGGTAAAAACACTGAGATCCGAGTGGGTCTCATGACGACTTTGTTTTCGTCCTCCTTACGGAGGGTCTCCACAAAGATCAATACCAAGGTTGACTTTCTAACGGATAGGATATCTAAGGGGGTTTTGGGATTGATTGACAGACCCTAAGGCGACAATTCTTGAGTTAAGCTCATGAGATCTGAAATTATGGGTTACACTCATAAGGTTTTGATTAAATTGGTTAATTAAAAACCTGACTAAATACATGATAGTTGAATGGTACTGGAATAATAGTTATTATGGTATATAATTTGATTGAAAAGGTCTCAATTCAACATGTAAGAACTTGACCGACTCTAAGGTGGCACTTCCTTGTGGTACGTTGGATTGTCATGGCATAGAAAACCCGTTTATGGTTGTTCTTGTTCATTAAATATTTTCAAGCATTATGTTTAATTTCATGCCAAACATTTGCATATGTTTTGAACGTATGACTTAATGAATCTTTATTTTATGTTTATTTCAACAATGTCATCTGCACTCTCACAAATACTGGCCATTGACAAATTAACTTGTGATAACTACATAAAATGGAAAAATAATATTAATGCAATCTTGGTCACAAAGGACCTGAAGTTTGTGCCTACAGAGGAATGTCCTCCAGCTTCTACTGCCCATGCTGCACAAAGAGTCCGTGAGGCATATGAGAAATAGGTCTCATCAAATGTAAAAGCCCGAACATATATGTTACCTAGTATGATAGACGTGCTTATCACAAAGCACAAAGCAATAGCTTCCTCATTCGAAATAATGAATTCATTGCAGGCCATGTTCGGGCAGCCCTTTGATAAAAAGCGGCATGAATTTTTTCATTCCGTAATACTTGCTCGAATGAAAGAGGATGTATCTATTCGGGAACATGTCCTGAACATGAACCCAGTCAAGTGAGCATCATACTAATGACTCTTCTAAACAGTTTCGATCAGTTTAAAAGTAACTATAGAATGAACCAACTAAGGTTCAGTTTTACTTAATTGCTCAATGAGCTCATAACCTTTGAGTCCTTGACTAAGGACAACAAAAGAAAGATCGATGAGGAAAATGTTACTGAACCATCATCCTCTGGCAATAAGAAGCGGAAAAGCTTTGTTGGGAAGGCCAACGGTAATTCTAAGCCAAGAAAGCCTAAAGCAAGAAGAAGGGCACCTTCATTTACTAGAGCAAAGGAAAGTGTTTCCATTGGGACAAGGTTGGATACTGGAAGAAGAATTGTCCTTAATATCTAAAGGAGGTAGCCAAGAAGATGCAAACGAAAGGTAAATATGATTTACTTGTTATTGTGTCTTGTTTAATGGTAGATGATTCTTCACCCTAGATAGTTGAATTGGGGGCCACTAACCATGTTTGTTCTATACAGTGGACTGATTCTTGGACGCAGCTTTAGGAGAGAGCCTATACGTGTTACGTTAGGGGATGTCGTGTCAGTGAGAGCAGTGGGTGTAATCATATTACATTTTGGAAATTGTTTTTTATTGTTGGACATTGTGTTTTTTTTCTTGTATTTATTCGGAATTTAATTTCCGTTTCGTAGTTGTTGGAACGTTTATATTCCATTTCTTTGGATAAAAAATCTGTTACTATTGCAAATAATGGTATGAATATATGTTAAGGACTAAATGAAAATAATTTGTATGTTTTAAGATTTTTACTACATACAACACTGTTTAATGTTAAAATGTTTAAAGTTGAAAAAACAGAAACTAAACGACACAAGATTTCTCCAAAAATTGAAACGTATCTCTTGCATCTAAGGCTTGGCCTTATTAACCTTGACCGGATAGACAGACTAGTAAAAGGCGTACCTTTAGGTAAAAAAAGTCTTCATTCGTTGTTGGCTTATTTCATGAACAACAACATTGTTGGGGTTCATGTAAGGGTAGTCTAGGCTCTCAAGACCTCAAGAGGAGAAGCACCAAAGGTAAAATTCTTATGCTTACTTACTTTGAAGAGATAGTTGCACACACTCACATATTCATGCATAACTCTTGATCTTATATGTTGAGTGTTTTCTTGTGTGCATTTTAGTTTAAATGACTCTTGTAGACCTATTTGCATTTTGCTATGAAAGTTTTATTTCATGCTAGGCATTAAAATATGATGCATTTTAATCACTCTTGTACTTGTTGCTTGTACTGTTGTTTGAGTGTTGAAGTAGGAATTACGCTGGTGGTGCGCTACTCAACCAGCATACCTCACCAGCGCAACATTCACAGTGGAGTGTCGCTAGTGTTGTGCCACTGGGTTGCACTACTGCACCCGCGTAAAGATCCAAAAACTGGGCGTGCGCTGGTGGTGCGCTACTTAACTAGTGCAGCTCCACCAGTGCAAACATTCCAGTGGTTTTACGCTTGTGTTGTGCCACTGACGTATGCCACTCTACCAGCACCTATTGAAATTTTTAGGCAGTGCGCTGGTGGTGCGCTACTCAACCAGCGCACAATGAAGAAGCTGGAACATTTTTTCCAAAACGACATCACTTTGTTTAGATCTCATATATATATATATATATATATATATATCTCATTGTCTTAAGGTCGTGTAAGAGTTCAAAATATCATATATTTTCCTTAGAACACATTTCAAAGGAAAAATACTTCCAAGAACTCATTTTTACTCACTCAAAGCATTCCTATGTGTATCAAATCTTCATCTTGCATCATCTAAGTTCATCTAGAGTGCATCTATGGATAGGGTTGCTTCATCACATCTTGTTTGGTAAGCTCTTCACTATCTTCTTACAAGTTAAGTGGTTTTGCTTGCTAAACCATCTCTTTCATTAATTGTACTCTTTTAGATATTTTTTTTTACAAATTAGAGACTGCTGTGATGACATGATTGAGTGTTGTATTGTGATAGCTTCATAGGATTGATTGATCTATGTTTAGCTAAGCTATTTGAACATGTCATTTAGCACTTGATATCTAGAATTGCATTAATTGTCATCTCATTATCCTAGATAAGCATATAGGGTTTCATAGCCTTGTTTGTTCATTGAATATCATCACATATTCACTTAGGACACTTTATCTCTTCAACGAGAAGTAAGACTTGTGTTGCTTCAGGGAGTAGGTAGTTTAAAGCACAAGCAAGATGAACTATGTTCACTTATACCGGGATTAGGAAGTGGTGGTGGATTAAACCGGGATTAGGTTTTAATTCCTTGCCATTAGTGGATTCGAGGTTCTAGTGTGGTGCACTCATCAGCCCGTGGTTTTTCCCATTTGGTGGGTTTCCACATATATCTCAAGTGTCGTTTATATTTTCGTATTTTTACACTTGTGATTTTATTGTAACTAGCTAGAGGCATTTTCGTCAATTTGACTCTTAACGAAAATTGGGTAAAAGTTAATTAAAATATATTCACCCCCCCCCCCCTCTGATTAACTTTACACACCATAATATTTGTTTCAAAGTAAGTTAAGGGTTGACACCTTACCTGTCTACGAATCCTGTCGAAAAGGTAAAATAACCAAGAGTATTTTTACTAGAAAAAGGCTTAAAGCTAAAGAACCACTAAAGCTTATACATTCAGTCGTCTACAGACCGATGAATGTTAAAGCAATGGGCAGTTATGAGTGTTATTTCACCTTTTATAGATTACTACTCCAAATATGGATATGTCTACCTAATGTAACATAAGTCGGAAACTTTTAAAAAGTTTAAAGACATTCGAGCTAAAGTTGAGAACCAGTTAGGAAAGACTATCAGGTCTCTACGATCGAATGTGGGGGTGAGTACCTTGACTAAGAGTTTGAAGACTTCATGGTCAAGCATGGGATAATGTCCTAACTCACAGCACCTAGCATACCGTAATAAAATGGTGTAGCAGAGAGGAGAAATATAACCCCATCTGAAAATAGTGAGATCTATGATTAGTTTCTTATCATTACCAAATTTCTTTACGGGATATGCATTACAAACTGCGGCACACATTTTGAATGTAGTGCAATCTAAATTTGTTCCTAAGACTCCCTTAGAGTTGTGGATTGGTCGTAAAGCTAGTTTCAAATACTTTCGTACATGATGGTGTATAACACATGTGCTGAAAAACATAAATGGAAAGCTGAACCCCAAGTCTGTAGTCTGCTTGTTTGTAGGATATTCGAAGGAAACTAAAGATGGATACTTCTATAGTCCTGAAGAGAACAAAGTGTTTGTATCGATAAATGCAACACTTCTTGAGGATAACCATATTAGTGATCATAAACCTCGTATTAAGATTGTATTGAATGAAATGGAGCCTGGTACGACCATTGCTCAATCAACAAGAGTTGTTCATCCATTGATATCTGAGAGTCAGATGATTTCTAGTCAGGACACACTACCACCTAGATGCAGTTGGATGGTTGTACAACACCTGAACGCTATTTGATTATAGATAAGGGACAAGGTGATGTGTCTAGTAATAGTGTGGATGATCCATTGACATTTAAGAATGCAATGGAAGATCTTAACATAAAGGTGTTAGGATTATGCTCAATAGCAAGAGTGTAATATTGTAATTAACAATCTTTTCATATGAAAAAAGTGATTTCTAGTTTAACAAATCTTATAGCATTTATAGTTTAATTATTATAATTGTTAAAAGTAAATAATCATAACGTCAAAAGACTATGAGAAAATAAGAATTGTTCATACATCTAGATATGTATGAGGTAGACACAATTCTTTAGTAAGTCTTGAAAAATATTCACAACTTAAGATAGAAGGTTAGGCGCCTTTATCTTGTCAAAGTAGTAGATTCTTTTGCTAGCATTTGAGTGGGATCAAATGTGTTATGATGAGTCTAAAATCATCAAAGTGTGGTGCCTTTGGGCAAAAGAATCTAGTGCACTGGATGTATTGAATAGGATCAAAATGAAAGACTTTATCTAGAGCCGTCAATGGATAAAAGTTTTCATTTGAAGACAATCAGAGAGTCTATCTCAATCCTGGGATAAATGATAGACTTATGGTTGCAAGTGTTATCATTTGAGCTATCAATAAGTACGATTATGTAGCATAGTCTATCCTCGATAGTTTGGTGGAATTCATTTGTTAATCGATATAAGACTTCATTTATAGATATGGACATCGTGGCTACATTCATTGAATGAGAGTAGAATACCATCATATGGATGTTTTGAGGTATTGGATATTAAATCTTAACGTTAAGTTTTCAATAGTGTCTATTGAAACATGGCTTCTGGACAAGTCAAAATATCCAAGTTCAAAATGTGGTCATATGAGTAAATATGGTAACTTGGAGAGCTATAGGCAGTTTATGAGCTCTTGGCGATTACTGGTATTCTTCACGAGGATACACTTTCTCCAATAAGGTTGTCTAGGGTACAAATGAGTAACATCAACTTATTCTATCTTTATTTAAGAGTTCAATTTTAGTTCTTTAGTGGAATGAACTAAAATTAAATAGATCGGACCTATGTGAATCATTTGTTGATTGTGATTGGGTTGTGTCTATTGGAGCTTAAATTTAGATAGCCCGCCAAGATTCCTAATCCACACGAACATGCATGGATCACTTGATATATTCTACCGAACCAATTTAGGGGTCCATCTAGAATTGTATTACGGCATGTGAACTTGTTTCTTTTTGTAAGAATAGATGTAGTTCATATGTGGACTTTTTATTAAGGTCAAATGGATTTAATAAAATAAGAAAAATAATATATGGCCTTTATATTAAGGTATGGCGGCAAAGGCTATTAATAATAACTTTAATATATTATATTATATTTTATTATTTTATTAAATGGGAGTTAATTAATTGGTTGATTAATTAATTTTTTAATTAAAAGTCAAAATCTTTTCTTAGTAGGAGATGGTCTCCTAAAACTATACTATTGTTGGTAGTATAGTTAATGTTAAAAACTATATTTTATAAGTAGATAAATAAAAGAAATTATTTATCTAATCAAATTAGGAAGTCTTTAATATGGTTACAAATACACTATTGAGTTGGATTAGGAGTCTTGGTGTTAGGATAGAATTTCTTTTTGAAAAGGATTCTTAACCACCAAGTAAATCTACCTACGGAAAGGATTCTTAACTACCAAGTAATCCTTCTTAGGAAAATAATAAACTCTCCTAATCTAAATCAATGAGAAATTCGGCCAGCCCATATGGATATAGAAGAAGTTAGATTTCCTTTTAGATAAGGATTCTTAACTACCAAAAAAATCCACCTAATGAAAGGATTCTTGCCAACCAAGTAAATACTTCTTAGGAAAGGATTTATGATCCTATATATATGTGTGTGATTTTCGGCTAGCCCTAAGAATTCTATGATGAAAATTCCGGTCATGCCTAGGTAATTTTCAAGAGATAATTTGGCATAGCATGAGAGAATTTTGAGGGAGAAAAATTAGTTTTTGCTCTACACAAAATTCAATCAACTCATAGAAAAAGGGTGTGGAATTCGGCCAAGGAGAAAAGGGAAAAAGAGAACGTTTTTGTTTTTGATAGTACACTAGTATCCTTTACATCAAAAGGGTTTTGTGTACAACATCGAATCAAGGTTCAATTGATTGATAATTCACAGGTGGCCGGACGTTCTTGATTTTTCTCTTGGAGGATATTTGTAACTAACAACGAAATAGATTTTGTTTGTTTCCATCCTTAGGTATACAATTTAAAGAAAGGGAGCCCACACTCCTAGGTGATTCACGTTCGTGATTGGATTGGAAGATCTTACGGAATCAATTCGGCGCTTGTTCAATCGTCACAAGAAAAAGGTACGACACTTTTTATATACGTCAATTAATCTAGGGTTAAGGTTCTCGTTGCATAAAATGGGAATTTTTTTTATATACGCAAACCCTAATTTTTGTTTTTTATCACGCTTCCGTTGTGTTTTGAACCCGTTTTTTCCCTACAATCGGTATTAAAGCCTGGTTGTACCCTTGATTAATTGATGTATGTACGTGAATCTTTTTCTTTTTATTGTACATATGCATGTTTTAGAAAGAGATGGCATTCTAGGTATTCACATATATATTTACATTGGAATGTATGGATATATATATATGTTTTTTATGTGTATTGTTATTGCTCAATTTTGATCCTAGAATTTCAATGTATTTGGTTTTGGGATTGTAACAAGAATGGTGGTCTATCATTGCCATAATTTCCTTCTTGGTAGTTGCTAAGTTTTTTTTTTTAATTTTGTTGTTGTATTAAAAAAAAACTGCGGTATTTTATTATGTAAATTATTTTGTAATACGTTCAAGTTTTGAAGACTTGAAGGTTTGAAGAATTAGGAGCAACCGGAACAAGTTTGGGACCGTGCGAGCCGTAACAACAAACGTGCGTGCAAAGAGCGTGCAACCACGATAGTTGTGGCATGGGCTGCGCACAGCAACCCTTTTGGTAGCCATGGGCTGTGCATGGCAACCCTTTTTGGGTTTGTGGCATGCGCACGCCTATGGGCAAGGGCGAAGGGTGTGCACACCCATGGGAGGTAGCCTAGAGAGTCTAAACAATGAAGGTCGGATGAAGACTTGTTCGCCAAGAAAGGAGTTCTTGTATTCCAAGATATATGTAATTTACTTGTTTTTCTAGGATGGACCAAAATTGTAGCTATTTATATTTTTATAAATATTGCAATGTTTGTCATTGTTTGATAACATGTCATATAGAATAGGAGTGTCACTCATATATCTCTTTTGGTATGAACATGCATTTAATGGTTTAAGTATCTAAATTTGCGTCTAGATAACTTGGTAAATCATTCTTTGGAATTCGATCACATTACTTAAACAATTGAGTGGGAGAAGGTGTTTTGGAACACCTACGGCCTCCAAGTTTAGTTGAACTTTATGTTTCGTGAATAACCTCCCAAGAGTTATTCATTAATGGAAATTAGCAAGATACTTCCTTACAAGGAAAGAGTAGACAATTAGCCTAAAAGATTATATTGAAAGTCGATAACTTGGTAACACACTTAATGTAATTTTATTAATATCCTCCCAAGAGTTCTTGTTAATAAAATTGCAAGGCTAAAATAGAAAACGTTGGTTGTTATGTTAACAATTAGGTGGGACCTAGTCCAACTAGTAAATGGTGCATACTCCCAAAGGAGGCATGATAATTATGGGTGTTGGAACACCGTTGAATTTTTACGATTGAATTATTTTATTTAATTCAAGATAAATATTCAAAAGTGCTTTATCATGATTATTTACTTATATATTTTTTGTTAATATAAAGAAATCATGATTCCATCCCTAATCAAATTCCTAATAAATAATACTTTAGCTAATGATAATTATGTCACATGGAAAAAGGAATATTGGGTTGTTGTTGCAAACTGAAAAGTATAAGTTCATTATGTATATTCCTTAACCACCAAACTAATGAATCTAACTCAGGAAGCAAAGAGATGAGTATCGGTAGTGGAAGTCTTCAGATGAGATGGCTAAATGTACGTTACATTATGGCCATCATCTCCGATGTGTTGCAATAGCAACATTAAGGAATGGAGACTGCTACCGATATAATGATGTCTTTAGAGGAGATGTTTGCTATGAGGTCTAGAATGACTAAGAGAGAGAGGCAGTGATTGCTTTTATAAATCTTAGGACGAAACCTGGACAGGGTGTGAAATATCACATGATAAAAGTCATAGCACATCTTAACATTGCTGAACTGAATGGTGCTAAGATAGATGTTGAGACCAAAATTGACATGATTGTCAACTCACTATCGAATTCCTTTGATCAATTCAAGTTGAACTACACCTTGAATAATAAGGAATGCACCTTGTAAAGCATGATGCAAGATATTCAAAGCACCAAGATAATCCTTGTGAAAGGCGAGGGTAAAGAGATTCATATGCTTGGTAAGTTGCTACTATTAAGACCCGTTAGAAGGTCAAGAAACAACAAAGGAAAAAGCAACTTGAACCTTCTTAAAAGAAGACCAAGAAAGTAACCAATATCAAAGGAAAATGTTTCTTTTGTGGTGAAAAGGGTCAAAGGAATAGACTAAATAAGAATGAATTCAACTTGCATTTGGGCAATGGAGCGTTGGTGTCTACTAGTGTAGTGGAAGATATTAGAATTAATTTTGATTCTTATAGGCATTTAGATTTAATAAACGTTTATTATGTACCATAATTCAAGAGGAATTTAATTTCGGTCTCTTGTCTAAATAAATTTGGATATTCAGTTACTTTTAATAAAGGTTTTATTATTAGTAAGAATAAAAAATTTGTATGCAAAGGTACATTGGGAAACAATTTATTCTATTTATATGGAAATATCTCTCACTTGTCAGACACAGAATCAACGGAACCTAATCATAAATGAGTAAAATTATCAAAAGATGAAACCTACCTATGGCATTTGCACTTAGGTCATATTAACCTTAATAGGATTAAAATATTGGTAATTGACGGACCTCTAAGTGAGTTAAAGGTTGATGATCTACCAACTTATGAATCTTGTTTGGAAGGTAAAATGACCAAAAGGTCGTTTACGACCAAAGGTTCAAGAGCCATCGAATGTTTAGGATTGATACACACTGATGTGTGTGGACCTATGAGTGTTCAAGCTAAAGGTGGATATGAGTACTTCATCACTTTCACGGATGATCACTCAAGATTTGGCTATGTGTATCTCATGAGACATAAGTTGGATGTTTTTGATATGTTCAAAGCATTTAAAGCTGAAGTAGAAAATCAGCTTGAGAAACGCATACAAATCTTAAGGTCCGATCGTGGTGGAGAATATCTATACGGTGAGTTTCAGTAATATTTTATTGATAATGGACTAATTTTTCAGTTTTATGCATCAGGCATACCTCAACAAAATATGGTGGCAGAAAGGAGAAATAAAACTCTTTTGGAAATGGTTAGGTCTAAGTTGAGTTATTCAACGCTCCCTAGTTCTTTTTTGGGATATGCTTTACAAACTACCATGTATATTCTAAACGACGTACCATCTAAGTCGGTTCCTAAAACACCGCATGAGTTGTGGACTGGGTGAAAGCCTAGTTTACAACACTTAAGGATATTTGGATGTCCTGCGCACGTGTTAAAAGGAAAGACAGATAAGATTGAGTCCCGTTCAGAAACATGCATATTTGTAGGGTATCCAAAAGGAACAAAAGGATATTATTTTTATAGATTTTCAGATCTTAAAGTATTTGTTTCGACAAATGCCAAATTTCTAGAAAAAGGGCTATATGAATAATTTTATGCCTAAAAGTAGAATTGTCCTCAATGAGCTTTTAGGAGATACAATTCAATAAGAGGTTTCGTACCCCAAGCCCAATTGTAAGTTCCTTACCAACACAAGATCAACAATCTACCATACCTCATCGTAGTGGGAGGGTTGTTAGACAACCCGAGAGATACATCGGTCTAGAAGAATCTGTAGAGAAACTTCTGGACGACGATGATCCCTATACGTACAAGGAAGCAATAAAAGATGTTGATTATCGCCATTGGCAAAAGGCAATGCAATCCAAAATTGAATCTTTTTTCATAAACAAAGTCTGGTCTCCTGTAGACTTACCTAAAGGGATCAAACCCATTGGGTGCAAGTGGGTATACAAGAGGAAAAGAGGAATGGATAGAAAGGTGTAAACCTTTAGCTGCTAAAGGTTATACACAAAAGGAAGGTATCAATTTTAAAGAAACCTTCTCTTCTGTGGCCATGCTTAAATCCATCAGGATACTCTTATCCATTGCGGCATATCTAGACCTAGAGATTTGGAAAATGGACGTCAAGACAACTTTCATTAATGGAAGTCTTGATGAAAGCATCTATATGATGCAACCATAAGGATTCATTGAAAAGGGCTAAGATGAAAGAGTATGCAAGTTGCAAAGATCCATATATGGATTGAAGCAAGCATCTAGATCTTGGAACATAAGGTTCGATCAAGCCATAAAAAGTTTTGGATTTATTCAAAACCTTGATGAACCTTGTGTATACAAAAGGATTAAAGGAGACAAATTTGTTTTCCTAGTTCTTTACGTTGATGATATACTACTCATCGGAAACGATGTAGGTGTATTAACATCAATAAAAGAATGGTTAGCAAAACAATTTGATATGAATGACTTAGGAGAAGCAAGTTATATTTTTGGTATACAAGTCATTAGGGATAGAAATAATAGAACGATTGCATTATCTAAATCTACTTACATAGATAAAATCTTGTCTAGGTTTTCCCTACAAGATTCCAAAAAAGGTATGTTACCTTTCAGACATGGAATCAAACTTTCTAAGGAACAAGTTTCTAAGAATGAGCATGAAGATCAATTCATGAGTAGGGTTCCATACTCATCGGCAGTTGGAAGTCTCATGTATGCAATGCTCTGCACTAGACCAGATATTTGTTTTGCTGTAGGCATAGTTAGTAGGTTTCAATCGAAGCCTGGTCCTGATCACTTGACGGCAGTCAAGCACATTTTCAAGTATCTTATGAGAACGAGAGATTATATGCTTATATACTCTGGAGGGGATTTAATTCTCGTAGGGTATACAGATTTTGATTTTCAGTCAGATTCTGACTCCAAGAGATTGACATAAGGATCTGTGTTTACCATTGGAGGAGGGGCAGTCATATAGAGGAGTATCAAGCAATCTTGTATTGCTGATTCCACCATGGAAGGTGAGTATGTTACCGCATGCAAGGCTGCTAAAGAGGCTGTCTGGCTCCGCCAATTCTTGATTGACTTGGAAGTGGTTCTTGAAGTGAATAAATAGATCACTACCTATTGTGACAATAGTGGAGCAGTGGCTAATTCAAGAGAACCAAGAACTCATAAGAGAGGGAAACACATTGAAAGAAAGTATCACCTTCGAAGGGAAATTGTGCATAGGGGTGACGTGACGATTACCAAGATCGCGTCAGGAAAAAATCTAGCTGATCCCTTTACAAAGGGTCTTCCTTAAAAGAATTTTGATGGACATCTAGAGAACATGGGGATGAGAGATATGACACTTTTTCTATAGAGCAAGTGGGAGATTGTTAGGATTATTCTCGATAGCAAGAGTGAAATATTTTAATTAACAATCTTTTCATATGAATAAAGTGATTTATAGTTTAACAAATCTTATAGCATTTATAGTTTAATTATTATAATTGTTAAAAGTAAATAATCATAAGGTCAAAAGACTATGAGAAATGAAGAATTGTTCATACATCTAGATATGTATGAGGTAGACACAATTCTTTAGTTAGTCTTGAATAATATTCACAACTTAAGATAGAAGGTTGGGCGCCTTTATCTTGTCAAATTTGTAGATTCTTTTGCTAGCATTTGTGTGGGATCAAATGTGTTATGATGAGTCTAAAATCATCAAAGTGTGGTGCCTTTGGGCAAAAGAATCTAGTGCACTGGCTGTATTGAATAGGATCAAAATGAAAGACTTTATCTAGAACCGTCAATGGATAAAAGTTTTCATTTGAAGACAATCAGAGAGTCTATCTTAATCCTGGGATAAATGATAGACTTATGGTTGTAAATGTTATCATTTGAGCTATCAATAAGTACGATTATGTAGCATAGTCTATCCTCGATAGTTTGGTGGAATTCATTTGTTAATCGATATAAGACTTCATTTATAGATATGGACATCGTGGCTACATTCATTGAATGAGAGTAGAATACCATCATATGGATGTGTTGAGGTATTGGATATTAAATCTTAACGTTAAGTTTTCAATAGTGTCTATTGAAACATGGCTTCTGGACAAGTCAAAATATCCAAGTTCAAAATGTGGTCATACGAGTAAATATGGTAACTTTGAGAGCTATAGGCAGTTTATGAGCTCTTGGCGATTACTGGTATTCTTCACGAGGATACACTTTCTCCAATAAGGTTGTCTAGGGTACAAATGAGTAACATCAACTTAATCTATCTTTATTTAAGAGTTCAATTTTAGCTCTTTAGTGGAATGAACTAAAATTAAATAGATCGGACCTAAGTGAATCATTTGTTGATTGTGATTGGGTTATGTCTATTGGAGCTTAAATTTAGATAGCCCGCCATGATCCCCAATCCACACAAACTTGCATGGATCACTTGATATATTCTACCGAACCAATTTAGGGGTCCATCTAGAAATGTATTAAGGCATGTGAACTTGTTTTTTTTTTTTGCAAGAATAGGTCTAGTTCACATGTGGACTTTTTATTAAGGCCCAATAAATTTAATAAAATAGGAAAAATAATATATGTCTTTTATATTAAGGTATTGGCGGCAAAAGCTATTAACAATAGCTTTAATATATTATTTTTTATTTTTTTATTTTTTTATTTTATTAAATGGGAGTTAATTAATTTGTTGATTAATTAATTATTTAATTAAAAGTCACAATCATTTCCTAGTATGAGATGGTCTCCTAAAACTATACTATTGTTGGTAGTATAGTTAATGTTAAAGACTATATTTGATAAGTAGATAAATAAAAGGAATTATTTATCTAATCAAATTAGGAAGTCTTTAATACGGTTACAAATAAACTAGTGAGTTGGATTAGGAGTCTTGATGTTAGGATAGAATTCCTTTTTGAAAAGGATTCTTAACCACCAAGTAAATCTACTTAAGGAAAGGATTCTTAACTACCAAGTAATCCTTCTTAGGAAAATAATAAACTCTCCTAATCTAAATCAATGAGAAATTCGGCCAGCTCATATGGATATAGAAGAAGTTAGATTTCCTTTTAGATAAGGATTCTTAACTACCAAATAAATCCACCTAAGGAAAGGATTCCTGCCAACCAAGTAAATCCTTCTTAGGAAAAGATTTATGATCCTATATATATATATATATATATATATATATGTGTGTGTGTGTGTGTGTGATTTTCGGCCAGCCTAAGAATTCTATGATGAAAATTTTGGCCATGCCTATGTAATTTTCAGGAGAGAATTTGGCATAGTAAGAGAGAATTTTGAGGGAGAAAAATTAGGTTTTGCTCTAAACAAAATTCAATCAACTCATAGAAAAGGGGTGTGGAATTCGGCCAAGGAGAAATGAGAAAAAGAGAACGTTTTTGTTTTCGATAGTACACAAGTATCTTTTACATCAAAAGGTTTTTGTGTACAACATCGAATAAAGGTTCACGCAAGTTTCAATCAAATTGATTGATAGTTCACAAGTGGCTGGACGTTCTTGATTTTTCTTTTGGAAGATATTTGTAACTAACAACGAAATAGATTTTGTTTGTTTCCATCCTTATGTATACAATTTAAAGAAAGGGAGCCCACACTCCAAGGTGATTCATGTTCGCGTTTGGATTGGAAGATCTTGCAGAATCAATTCGATGCTTGTTCAATCATCATGAGAAAAATGTACGATACTTTTTATATACATCAATTAATCTAGGGTTAAAGTTCTCGTTGCATAAAAGGGAATTTTTTTTATATACGCAAACCCTAATTTTTGTTTTATATTACACTTCCGTTACGTTATGAACCGTTCTTTTCCCTACAAAAGGAATGGCTTAAAGCCATGAATCTCGAGATGAAGACCATGTACTCTAACTCAGTCTAGAAACTTATAGACTTATCAGATATGGTAAAACCCATAGAGTGTAAGTGGATCTACAAAAGAAATACATGAGTAGACAGAAAGTTAGAGATCTTTAAGGCAAGGCTAGTGGCCAAGGGTTATTCCCAAAAAGATGGGGTCGATTATGAAGAGACTTTCTCGCCAGTGAAAGTCAAAAGTGGATAAGTATTAGAAAAAATCCATTATTAAAGACCATGTGGTTTTTCTTAGAGTTGTTGGCGGCTTTGGCATGCCTTCAATAACTATCGCCAATGTACTCCTTACCAGCTGACATGGAATGAAGCATGGAAAAGGGGGTCGGTACGAGAACTACTCAAACGAAGAGGTAGAGAAAGTCAAGATGTAGAAACAATCGATGGAACCGATTGGGTGGATCCATCATGCCAAGTGTGGAAATGGTTGGGAAAGCTGCTGGAGTGGCTGAATCTAAAACAAGTGATGCCCTAGAAATTCCATCGCCCTCTCCAGTCTGATGGATTGTTGTAAGAGTCCCGGATTCTTGCCTTTCAGAAGCTTGAACTTCATTTACCCCATCATGATAAAGAGGGACAAAAGGCACATCAATAGGGATACTCCCAGCTTGGCTAGTCCCAACAACACCAACTAAACAGGCAACCACAACATTTGGCAAAACCCTAGAGGGCTTATCCAACCACAGAGATACTTTACCAACATCCTCTTCAATAACCTCGAGCACATCGTTATCATTGAAAAGCTCCATAGAATTGGGTTCACTAATATTTGAGTCTGAATCGGTGAAGATTATCTATCGTTTCATAGAAAATTGCTTAAAGCCTTACCAGGACGCTGAACAGATGGGTCAACAGAAGCCAGATCGACAGGATGGTCAGCTTGGGTATAAGGTGGCTCAGATTGGGAAGGAGCTATTTTTTGTTGAAATGCTCCCACTCCACTAGAGACTGGGTCAGCTGTTCAGGTCGTGGTAAAAGAAAGGAAGGCAAATGTTATAGATATACGGTCAACCCTTCTCTTAGATCATTGCGTAAAATCAGGTCAGTACGGGTCTCTTAATAATAATCATCTTCCTCAAGGAAGATAGGATCAACCCCTACATAAGGAACTACTGGATCAATAGCAAGTGGGGCTTCTATTCGTTTACGGATGGCCTTGAGGGTGGAGGAACCCCCTATAGTTTTGGTTACCTTTTTGCTAGTCGCCTCTCCGTTAGATTTCTCTCTACTAGACCTTTCCTTGCTAGGTATTTTTCTACTGGATCTCTCCCTTCTGGATCTTTCCCGAGTAGACTTTTCCTGAGCACATCTGTTCTTAAAGGACACTATCCTACTATCCCTTGGAAGGGGGTCACGTTCACTCCCCTCAGCCTGGACAACAGGGGCTGTTGTTTTGTTAGGATCAAGCTCATATACATGTTCCATTAAATCATGCTCAGATGGCGCAATTCCCTTAGCCATTTAATCAGCGACCTCTCTTCTACTAGCCTGATCAATAATCTTCGCCTTTTCAGCTTGGTTGCCAACAACGATAACTGTCTCAAAAACTAAAAAGACAATTTAGCAAGATTGATAAGGACATGTACAAACATTAGAAAGCCATACGATAAGGCAGTCAGGACTTAAAGAGCTAGCGTTTGGCGGAAAAGGCTGGAAAAAACCCTAAGTCGATCAAGTCTTTTTCAACAAATAGGCTATGACGATCCCTGGCCTGCCATGAAGTCTAGGCTGCCTCAACGTCCAAAGTAGCTTGACTCCGACTCATCACAGGTGGAGTCTTGTTCCACATCTTATGGCTATAAAAGTGTCTTGGGACACTAGTCATGTTCAGGTTCTGGTTGGGTTCAACTACCATTGTGTCAGCCCAAAATCCTCTAACGAAGAACCATATGTTTTTCCAATACTTGTTAGAGGAAGGAAATCCCCATACTTGGTATATTTTAAAAATTTCCATTAAAAAAAAGAACCTTAATTGACGTATATTAAAAGTATCGTACCTTTTATCTCGTGACGATTGAACTAGTGTCGAATTGAATCCGCAAGATCTTCCAATCCAATCGTGAACGTGAATCACCTAAGAGTGTGGGCTCCCTTTCTTTTAATTGTATACCTGAGAATGGAAACAAACAAAATCTCTTTCTTTGTTATTGGCAATAATACTCCAAGAAAAAAAAAACAAAGAACGTTAAGTCACTTATGAATTATCAATCAATTTGATTGAAACTCGCATGAACCTAGATTCAATGTTGTACACAAAACCTTTTAATGTAAAGGGTACTAGTTCACTACTGAATAAAAAACATTTTTTCTACCTTTTCCTCTTTGCCAAATTTTCCCACACCAATCTAAATAGTTAGAAGGATTTATCTAGAGCAAGATCCGAATTCTCTACACTCAAAATTTTCTCGTGGCCAAAGTTTCTCTCCCTTAGATTAGGGTTTGGCAAAACTTTCTTTCCAAGCAAAGGAAGTGGCCGAAATTTTTCTCTCTCTAAAAAATTAGTTTGGGAGAATTCTACACTATCATATATATAGTGGCCGAATTCTTCATCCTTTTAATTAAGGAGATCAAATCTTCTCTTAAGAAGGATTTAATTGATGGGCAAGAATCTTTTTTTAAGGAGGATTTACTAGGTGACCAAGAATCCTTTTCAAAGAAGAATTCTTTTCTACACGAAGACTCTTAATCCAACTCAAATAGTATATTTATTCAATAACCAGTTATTGAACATAATTCAATTGTGACTAAATCAAAAACTTCCTAATTTGATCAATTGTAAATTAGTCCCAATAGAAATCAAATACTTCCTAATTTGATCTATTGTAAATTAGTCCCAATAGAAATCAAATACTTCCTAATTTGACTAGATAAATAAATTCCTATTATTTATCTACTTATCAAATATAATATTTGATACTTATCATATTACCAACAATAGTATGATTCTAGGAGACCATCTCCTACTAGGAAAAAGATTTTGACTTTTAATTAAACAGTTAATGAATAAATTAATTAATTAATTTCAATTTTATTAAATAATAAAATAAAAAACAATATATAAGGCTAATCTAAAAGCCCTAGTCACCCAAGCCTATACATGGACCAAATATTGTTTTTCTTTTTATATTAAATCCATTAGACTTAAATAAAAAGTCCACATGCGAACTAGACCCATTCTTACTAAACAAAGCAGGTCCACATGCCTTTATACAATTCTAGATGGACCCATAAATTGGTCCGGTAGAATATATCAAGTGATCCATGCAAGTTCATGTGGATTAGAGATTTTGACGGTCTATCTAAATTTAAGATCCAATAGGCATAACCTTATCACAATCAGCAAATGATTCACTTAGGGTCGATCCATTAATTTTAGTTTATTCCACTAAAGAATTAATATTGAGCTCTTAAATATAGATAGAATAAGGTAATATTGCTCATTCATATCATACACAATCTTAATGGAGAAAGTGTATCGAGGTGAAGAATATTAGTAATCGCCAAGAACACATAGACCGCCTATAACTCTCCAAGTTACAATATTTACTCATATGGTCACATTTTGAACTTGGATATTTAAAAAATTTCAGAAGCCATATTTCAATCGACACTATTGAAAACTTAACGTTAAGATTTAATATCTAATACCTCAAAACATCCATATGATGATATTCTACTCTCATTTAATAAACTGAGCCACAATGTCCATATCTATAAATGAAGTCCTCTATCGATAAACAAATGAATACCACCAAACTATCGAGGATAGACAATGCTACATAATCGTACTTATTGATAGCTCAAATGGTAACACTTGCAATCGTAAGTCCATCATTTATCTTAGGATTAAAATAGGCTCTCTGATTGTCTTTAAGTGAAATTTTTTAACCATTTACGGTTCTGGATAAAGTATTTCAATGTGATCATATTCAATACACCCAGTGCACTAAATTCTTTTGCCCAAAGATACCACACTTTGATGATTTTAGACTCATCTTAACACATTTAATTCCACTCAAATGCTAGCAAAAGAATCTACGACTTTATCAAGATGAAGGTGCCCAACCTTTATCTTAAGTTGTGAATACTATTCAACACTAACTAAATAATTTTGTCTTCCTCATACATATCTAGATGTATGATCAATTCTTCTTTCATCATATTCTTTTTACCATATGATTATTTAATTTTGACAATTATAATAATTAAACTATAAATGCTATAAGAATTGTTAAACTATAAATCACTTTTATTAATATGAAAAGACAGTCAAATACATTATTACACTTTTGCTATCGAGCATAATCCCAAAAATCTCCCACTTGCTCTATACAAATGTGTCATATCTCCTATCCCCATATTCTTAAGATGCCCATCAAAACTCTTTTATGGAAGAGCCTTTGTGAAGGGATCCGCTAGATTTTCTATTGACGCGATCTTGGTTATCGTCCCGTCTACCCTATGCACAATTTACCTTACAAGGTGATACTTTCTTTCAATGTGTTTTCCTCTCCTATGACTTCTTGGTTTTCTCGAATTAGCCACTGCTCCACTATTATCATAATAGATAGTGATTTGCTTATTCGCATCAGGAACCACTTCCAAGTCAATCAAGAATTGGTGAAGCCAAATAGCCTTTTTGGCAGCCTCACATGTGGCAACATACTAAGCTTCCTTGGTGGAATCAACAATACAAGATTGACTGATACTCCTTCATATGGTTGCCTTTCCTCCAAGTGTAAACACAGATCCTGATATTGATCATCTAGAGTCAGATTCCGATTGGAAACCGAAATCTGTATACCCAACGGGAATTAAATCCCCTCTAGAGTATACAAGCATATAATCCCTTGTTCTTCTGAGATACTTGAAAATATGCTTGACAGTCGTCTAGTGATCAGGACCAGGTTTCGATTGAAACCTACTAACTATTCCTGCATCAAAACAAATATCTGGTATAGTACAGAGCATCGAATATATGAGACTCCCAACTGCCGAGGCATATGGAACCCTACTCATGAATTGTTCTTCATGCTCATTCTTATGATCTTATTCCTTAGAAAGTGTGATTCCATTTATGAAAGGTAACATACCTTTCTTGGATATGTATGAGATAGACACAATTCTTTCCTTCTATGTGTAACCTTTAGCTACTAATCTAGATTGAAAGGTTTCCACCTACCTTCTGTTGGTAACCTTTAGCTGCTAGTCTAGCTTGAAATGTTTCAACCTTTCCATCCATTCCTCTTTTCCTCTTGTATACCCACTTGCACCCATTGGGTTTTAACCCTTTAGGTAAGTCCACAATAGCCCAAACTTTAATTTTGTACATATATTTAATTTCGGATTGCATTGCCTTTTGCTAATGGCAGCAATCAACATCTCCTAGACCGATGTATCTCTCGGGTTGTCTACTAACCCTCCCACTAGGATGAGATATGGTAGATTTTTTATCTTGTGTTAGTGCGAAACTTATAATTGGGCTAGGTATTGAAATCACTTATGGTATTGTATTTGAGCCCGCTGCTGGGGGTTTGAGGCCCAATGATAGTGAGGGATATGAGACAGACCCTCAACGAGAAAGGTATAGGCATAGGCATAGGCATAGGCGGGTTCGGTTTTCCACCCCCGGACATGGTACATCTGCAGGGGATTCCAGTGGGGGCATTGGACGTGATGGAGAGGTAAGTTGAAAACAAAGTTTAGTGTTTTTTTCGTGGACTGAAATGTTGAACGATGTGTGTGAAGCCCTCCGGAAGAGTGACGAGGATCGACAACGTCAACACTTGGAGTTGTTGGATATGATCCGGAAGAGTGATGAGGATCGTCTGCAGCAACACCTATTATTACTGGATATGATCTGAGGGCTTCAAGGTTCGACCTTGCGTACACACCGGGATGGTCCCTACCTCCTGATCAATTATTTAGTCCTGGAGGGTCGACTGATAGGTTAACGGGGGGGACAGACACCCAGGCTCAGCGGTCCTCCCTAACTCCCATCACATTGATCCCTCAACCTCCTAGCACATCGATTCAACCACAGCGGTCCCCTCCCCCACCCAACACGTCCGTGCCGTCAGAGTGGTCCCCTTCCTCACCCAGCACCTCCTTGGCGTAGGAGCGGTTCCCTCCCCTACCCAGCACCTTTATGGTATCGGAGTGGTCTCCTCCCCCACTCAGCACGTCCGTGGCGTAGGATCAGTCATCTCCCTTACCCAGCACCTCCATGGCGTCGGAGCTGTCCCCTCCCCCACCTAGCAAATCTGTGGCATCAGAGCGGTTCCCTCTCCCACCCAGCACCTCCGTGGCGTCGGAGCGGTCCCCTCCCCTACCCAGCACCTTCGTGGCGTCAGAGCGGTTCCCTCCCCCACCTAGAACATCTGTGGCGTTGGAGCGGTCCCCTCCCCTGGCAAAGAATTTAGGTAAGCGCGGATGGCAGTTGGTGAGCCCTTACACAGATCCATGAAGTCCAAAGAGGTTGAGGGCACGACCCGAGTTCGTGGAACACATTTTTGACCCTTACAGATCAGTGGACGCTGACCACCTTGCGGCATACAAGGCCTTCAAGAGGAACATCAATGGGGAACAGTGAGTCCAACTTTTTATAATGCAAATGGATATACATTTCTTGTTTATTCTAATTTATGTATAGCTAAGGTAATTCAATCATTAAACAGACGTGATATGGACGTGCTGTCACCAGTTACCGCGGGATGGTTCATGCGTATGCAGTCCAACTTCATGGACTTGGAGGACACGGTATGTACTTATTATATTTTATATTAACGTTTGTGTAAGTATTGTTGAATTGTTAACAATTACGGTGATTTTATTGTTTGTCAGCATATAGATGCATACCTCAATATTCTTTGCAAGCGTCAGCGAGGATTCCACAATGTGTACAACCAAAGGATCAACGTGTTGGATACACAATTTTATGTAAGTAGTTATAACATTTGGGAATCACATCGGATTTTGTGCTTCTGTATTAATAATACGATCTTGTCAATGCTTGTACAGCCACTTATGTTGTACATGTGGGAGAGGATGATGCCTCGTGATTCCCACGGTACTGTGAGCACAGCAATGTGGAATGTGTTAAAGTCCCGATGGTTAGAAGAGGACCTTCTCACGGTCCGTGGAGCAACCACGAGTGGAAACCACCCATGGCACGAGGTTAACCAGGTAAGTGTTACATGATTGAGATGATTTAAACAAAATGTAAGTATATCCTCAGCTAACATGGCATGCAAACTATTACAGGTGTTGATTCCGTGCAACGTTGGGGCCCAACATTGGCTGGTTGTGAGCATCGACCTTTGTTGTGGGAAGATTGACATTTATAACCCCTGAAGACAGGAAGTCCTTTATCAGATCAGGCACCAGCAGGCCTGGCCATTACGGTGGTTTTTACCCTCCATGTTGAGTGATGCAGGGTTTCACACAGCATGGTGACCTGGTCGTCGGGCGTTCACTCAGGAAAATAAGCCTTTCTCAATCAGCCTGGTGCATGCTTCTATAGTCCCCCAACAAAAGAAATCATAAGACATTCTATTTCGTTCACGTGTTTAGATATTCTTTATGAACGATTTCTAATGGTGTTTTATGTCCCGAATTGCAGAGGTAACTGTGGTCCCCATACTTTGAGAATTATCAAGTACATAGTGGCGAACCGAAGGCCTTTTGATTGGTCAGAGGATGACATGGGGATGATTTGGGAAAAAATGGCAGTGGAGATTTTTTCTAACTCCAGGCCCGCCAAATGATTTTTTGTATATTACCATTTTAGTTGTACACAGACATGTAATTAATTCCTGAATATTAATTCGTTCATTATCCATTCATTAATAAGTAATTATTGCAATTCCAAATTATTACAATCTGATACACTTCCAAAAGTTTTCAATGTGATCAAAAAATTGTCATTCATTCCCTATTAGAGTCAATGTTAGGGCAGGTTTTTTTTGTTGTGTCCAATTGAATGGCAGATGCTACACTTGCGGCGATATTGATCGGGAACAGCTCTTCTTTTACCTTCATTAATCATAGGTGGATTAGGACATCTCCTAGAATTATGCTCTTGTTGTCCACATCTTCTACAGGATTGTGTAGTTGTCCTCTCCGAAGACGAGACATGGCGACCGGCCCTCGGGCTTCCTGCTTGTGTCCTGGAGTTTGGATTCAAAATCACCCTCTGAGCAATGTCAGATGGCCCAACCCAATTGGAAGGATGGCCCACCGGTATAATAGGAACCGAGTACACGTTAATAAATGTCTGTGTCTTGTAGTAGTCCGCACACAAAGTTGTGAAGTCCAAGTTTCGCTCCCTGTAAAAAATATTGAAAACAATCAGCTTCACCGAGAAAATGATTAGTAGGTTTTCAAAGTTGTGAAGTCCAAGTTTCAGTAATCTACCGTGCCGCCGCAAGGGCATGAGAACATGGAAAATGATCCATTTGAAATTTGTTGCAAGTACAAGTCTTCCTAGCTAAGTCAACTGTCCACTGTTTTCCATACCGCTTGATCGAAAAAATGTTCCAGTCGACTGGATTTACTGTCAAATAACCACACTTCTCCACACGTTTTAAGAGCACAAGATATGCTACGTCGGTCAACTGATGACGCATGGTTTGTGCAGCTCTATAGCGATCATGAAATCACCGTTGCAGCATATTCCTAATGAACTCAGCCAGAGTCAACATAGGCAGTTGGCATGCAAATTTTAGGCATAAGTTTATGCATTCTGCATCATTAGTCGTCATCACCCTATACCTTCTTTCCGGGCAGTGTACACGAGACCACTTGTGTCGACCGACATCAATGACATAATCATATACATTCTGGTGCAAGTTTCTTAACTCTTCCATATGCTGGTTATATTCAAACTCGATGTATGCGCGGGCTGCTTTGTCCATTATTGCGGCAACATCCTTCCTATGAAATCGCTTTTTGGCATTGTCAGCAAAGTGCCAGCAACATATGGTATGGGTGGCATAAGGGAACACTTTAGAAATCCCTGCTTCAATGCTTGCATGCCTATCAGAAAGGAAAACTAGCTCATCAATATGACCTAGGGCACCCTTCAAGCAATCCAAAAACCATTCCTATGAAAGGTTGTTTTCTGAGTTGCCGTACCCAAAAGCAATTGGATACACATGTTCGTTCCCATCTTGTGCTGTTGTAACAAACATTGTACCCCAGAATCATCCCTTCAAATGGGACCATCAACGGCAATGACTGGACGCATACACATTCGGAATCCTCTAAGTGAGGCACCAATCGACATGAAGAAGTATAGAAATTTGCCATCTTCGTCGCACTGTAAGTCAGTGATTGTGCCTGGATTTTGTTGTTCCAAAACGTAACCAAATGATGGAAGCAGTTGGAAGGTTTCCTCATGCATTCCATAAGTCAATACAGTGCATAATCAAGGGCGGTGTGTGCCTTACTATACATGATTTGGATTCCATACATTGATTTCATGTCGATGATTATGTCCTTCGGACGCATTAGTCGACCATCTTGTTGTTGAAGTCTAGGTGCAATAACTTCTCCAATTATGACTGCACTAGCTTGTCGGTGCCGGTGGTGAATTTCCTCTAACGGACAAGTGTGTTCGTTGACAAAACTTCTTACTTGAAAGTATGTGCCTTCATCTCTCCTCACCGCTCTTAACTTCCACGAACAATTTCCCATCAAACAAACTAGATGTAATGTTGTCTTACTGGACCTTTTCACCTTCCACTCGAAGTTCTTCCGTATTGCAAAATGGTCTACTAGTCTCTTCAAATCCTTTTTCATTGGAAAAAACTGGCCTTTATATATCATGCTTGTAGGTTCATCTCCAAACAAGTTCATGCTTCCACCAATACTAAACAAGTATGATTCTGCTCCTGGAATAACTTATGTTCTGGCATTATCATAATCATCTACAGTTACATTAGCCCTCCCATCGGAGGTCCTAGCTATATCTGGTGCACTGGAACTAAATCTGTGTACATGTCTTACACGTCTTTATGTTTCGATAGGTTCTGCATCATCCTGATTGTCCTCTACATTTTCTATAGAATTTAAATTGCCCTCATTATCCACCTCATGATTCACCCCAACATTCAGTGTTGTATTCTCCTCATTGTTGATGTCATTGTATTGGTGGTTGTACTGTCAACCATTCATCTCAATATGACAACCAAATACATCGTCGAATTGAGGTTCCGGTCTATTATCATAGGCGGCTACTTCCGGTTGGACAACAAATATGTTTTCCCGACCATCAATCCCACTTCTTTCTGTGAACAACTGGTTGTTTCCTCCTGACGATCGAAATTGTTGGTTATTATCAGGATGAGGGATATCTTCACCAATGACACCTCCTGCTGGCCTCTCGATTAGACTAACACATACTTGAGGGATCACCCTATCTTTCCCTAGCATAAACTGAACATTGTCATTGTTTCTTATAAATGTACGACATGTAGTCCCAGTAACAATTGATAGAGACTGTAGCTCAGCATTGTATTTGTTCTCATCAAACTTCACAATGGTTTGCACGATCGACATCAGTCCATCGTAACTCAAATTCTTTGACAAATACAAACATTGGTTATCTGAACCTAAATACCTCTGATTTCCATCTGGTAATTGCTCCCATCGACCGTTGTAAAATATGACTATTCTCACCCTATCCATTGTCCTGTCAAAACCAACATCAAAAACAATTCATAAGGAAAAAATATTTCATATTAAATTTACAATTATAAAGGATTAAACAAAAATCAAAAGTGTAAGATATGAAGCTTTTTTTTTAAACTGATCGAGCTTTTTTTGTACATGATCGAGCTCTTTCTAACGGGATCGAGCTTTTTAATATATGGCCCAATCTTTTTTTCATATGGCTCGAGCTTTTTTTCATATGGCTCGAGCTTTTTTCATATATAGCTCGAAATTTGATTTTTACGGATCGAGCTTTTTTGCTAGGGATCGTATATTTTTTTGTGCGGTATCGAGCCTTTTTAAAAAGGGATCGAGCTATTTGTGTGAGGGATCGAGCTTTTTTTGGCAGAGATCAACCTTTTTTCTGATGGATCGAGCCTTTTTTTTAGGGATCGAGCTATTTGTGTGAGGGATCGAGCTATTTTTGAAAAGGATCGAGCTTTTTTTCTGATGGATCGAGCTTTTTTTTTGCAAGGATCGAGCCTTTTTTCTAAGGATCGTGCTTTTCTTTTTACGTATCCAGCATCTATTTTTGGAATCGAGCTTTTTTAGAATTTGATCGAGACTTTTTTTCATATTTCCGAGCTTTTTTACAAATGTTTCGACATTTTTTTAAAACATTTCCAGCTTTTATGCCCAAGATTATAAACTTGTTTGCACCACTACAACTCAACTCGCCCAAATATATATACAAAAAAATATGCATACATGTTCATTCATTCTTTGTAAAAAGTTTACAACTCCAGGACATCAACATAAAAAAATTGAGACAATATGTTCATAAATGTTCATACAGTGTTATACCACACAGAAATACTATAAATAATGGAAATGAAGATCATAAATATTATTTTACCTTCTTGTGCAATATCTGGAATGGAGCTCGTTTTGTGAAGAAAAAATGGAGTAGGTGATTGATTTTTAGACAACTTTATTAGACGGCAGCCTTTAAAGAATAAAATATTGATTATTTAAGGGCAATTTCGGTAGCTCACCATAATAGGTGTATTTTAAACTTAACTTATTATAAGGGTGACATCACTGCATATGACCAACAAAAATGAGACATTCCTCACCATTTCCACGTTACTGTATTGTCGCCAAAAAACTTAAAATTGATAAATATAGTTATCTGTAGCTAAACCCATGACTTAAAAGTAAATCATAGGATTTATAACCTACATGAGTTGTACCACTTTTTTTTTTAACTACAAATTTTTAAATGGTCGGGAAAATTGATTTGAATTAAAAACTTTATTAAGTCCAAAAACTTTACTAGTACGGATGTATAAGCTTACCACAGTCTTTTTAAATTTTATCTAGTGCAGAAGGGAGGTGGAATTTTAAATTTCATCAAGTTTAGAAGCTAAACTCTATAATTTTCATTTTGAATGAAGTAAAAGAAAAAAAAAATCAATTATTTGTACCTACTAAAATGAATTTTCCAAGAGGTCTTGCAAGATCCTTCACCGAGTAATCTTTTGACTCCTTTTAGATTGGTACTTAATAAATAATCATTACTTTATATAATTTAACACTCAATAAGTTTTGTAGTTGTATGTTGTAATTGTAAGTTATGTGATCTTTGCTAAGCTGGCTGGGCCCCATTCTTTCAAAGAGATGTCGTTACTCATTACATTACTATTGTATAAATCGCTGAGTTAACAATCTGATTCATTCTAGTCCAAAAACAAAAACAAAAAAGAATCTCATCCATTCTAACTGTTGAGCCGTCATTTATCAGATTGTGATGTTTAATTTATAAACTAGGAGAAAGTGCACTCACACCCTTGAAGTTTGGCATAACTGCACCTACATGGCCAAAATCATTTTAGTAATTACACTGCCTTGACTTATGTTAAGGCTAAACAACTCGAGGACACTAAGGTCTTTTCCATATGATTAAAAAATCATTTGAGAAACGGAAAAGGACAACTCTCTTGGAAGTCGCAAATCCTATAAGGTTGTCAATGTTATTAATCCATTTTACCGAATCTTAGAGACCGATTTGTTTATGATATTTGGGTGTGTTCGGCACGGAGACGGGATATGACTAGGTGGGATGATATATGACTGTATAGGGATAATTGTTCTGTACTGTATCTGGAATGTTCGAGACAGAACTGTTAAATGTACTGTAATATGTTTGGTTTGGTTTGGTTGGAACAGAACGAGACAAGAGGTTCAAATGACTAAAGTATATATATATATATATATATATATATATATATATATATATATATATATATATATATATATATATCCTAGAATAATTTACTTTCAATTCAAACTCAAAGCATTCAGATAATAATATAAATATATATATATATATATATATATATATATATATATATCTAATACTATAAAATTATATAAATATTATCGTATATTTAATATAATATATATAATATTAAATATGATTACATATAATAATATATTTTTTATAATAATAATATTAATAAGAAATAAGATATTATATATCTATATATATATATAGATATCATTTTATATGGAATATTTTTTAAAATATCATATATATTTATATAAAATACAATATATTATATATTATAAAATATATAGATATATAATACATATAAATATATATGTATATATATATATATGTATTATTAGTATATATTTATATTATATATATATATATATATATACACATATATTTGTATATGTATATATATATATATTTATATATATATTTATATATATATTCATCGTATGTATTTATTAATATTTATATATATCGTATATATAAATACTAATATATATATATATATTATATTATTATTGCATATGTAATAATATTTAATATATTATACATTAACATATATAGTACATAATAAGGTGTATTATATATATGAATGGTTCTCTCAAAAGGGATCCCTTGTTTTAATTTTGTTAAGGAACATGGTGAAGTCATATCCATTTTTATGATATTTGATATAACTTTTTTGTATATGATATGTTCAATGAAATCTATCTGTAAATAAAATTTGAGAATTTCCAACCACTATAACTATTTAGCCCAACTTTGTTAAATATGAAAGCAACGGAAAATGGATGAAATATGGGAAAATTCAATAAAAATAATTTTAGTTTTTGAAAAATTCTCAAAACTTATTCATATGTAGATTTCATTGAACATTTCATATACTAAAAATTTCATATCAAATATCGTAAAAATGGATGTGATTTCATCATGGTCCTTACCGAAATTAAAATAAATGACCCATTATGAGAGAACAACTATATATATATATAGTTGGGGTTTATGCCCCAAAGATATAATTTATAAATGGATTTATGAAATAAATAAAAATAAAAGTTCAATTCATTCATGTTGAATTGTTTATTTTATAACTTGTGCATATATTTAACATTCAAGATTGCCGGATGTAATCTCGAATGTATATATTAGTGTCATATACGGATGAATACAGTAAGAGACGTGCAATATAAAGAATCCATAGATAGCAAATAAAGCTAGGTACTTTATTTGTAGTTAATCTATATCTGCGGTCAATTCCGTAATGTACGGTGATTCTATCATGAATCATTCATATGAGATATGGGAATGGAGGCACCTTGTATGATTTGATCATATAGGACTTGGCCATGATCTATATGAATCCCTCACCAAGATCCGTTTACCGATGAAATTCATATATATCAACTAATGATGGCTATATGTGGGTGATCTTAATCCTGAGTGTCTTATCGACTCCTTCAGGTTAAATAGTGGTCTTTGATATACCATGGGTGAGGTCAGATGCATTTCTTGATCAATATGATCTGTATGTTGGAGTTACGGTTTGGCTTGTGGCTGGGAAGGTTTATACGCAATAGTGGAATCCACTCCTTCTTATAAGAAGTATATGGTAGTTCACTTAAGGTTTGATTCAAGGCTTGGTCAATATAAGTACTCTTATAATTCCGTGAGGAAATAGGATTTATTGTCCTTTAGAGAATCAATGGTACTTAAAGGATATATGTAATTAGAGGGGTAAAATGGACATTATGACCTAGCTCTAATTATGAACTACTGTGGAGGATCACACCATATGTAATAGCTATATCAATGGATACCGAGTTGTATCAACTTGTGTAAAAGCGTCTACAGTTGAGAGAATGCATATTTGGGTTTTTAGTGGAATAACACTATAGTTAATAATCAATGAATATTAACTAAATAGTTTAGTTAATGATTCCGAGAATTATTGGAGCTCAAAATACTATGGGTCCATTATGACTCATTGCTAGCCCGGTCGATTTAGGTAACAATGGTTAAGGTTAATTAATTGGATTGTCCAATTAATTATGTTACGGAAGTGACCCCCAGTTTATTCGGAAATTAATTGAATAATGAGATTATTTAATTAATGAATATTAACGATTATGTAAATTAAATAATTAGATTATTTAATTGTTTTATTATTCAGTAGTTGGAGGATATTGATTGATATTTAATTTGAATAAAGATAAAATAACTTGATTATTTTATTTTTATTAAATTAGTTATTTGATTTTGAATTTAAAGAGTTTGAATTCAAAACAAATTGAATGATATCTTTAAAGATATGAGATATCTAAAAAGATTGGAATTGATATATATATATATATATGTTTTATATATTTAAAAGAAGATGAAACCAAGACACACATATTGTTTGTATAGGATACAAACACTCATGTACGTGAATCTATTAAAATGAAAAACAAAACAATCAATATATATATATATTTTAACACATTATCAAAAAACAGTGAGGAGGCATGTTTTTTTTTAAATCAAGTGATTGCACTGTTATAAAAAAAATGGCGCGTGAGAAATAAAATTATATATATTAGATATATATTATGTTTGTAAAAACCGAACCATATCAGTCAATTAAATTTATATGTACATGAGATCAATACACCAAATTGAGAAGAAAGAGTTTCTTTAAGTATTTTATCTACATCCTTCATTCAAGTTCCTGAGACCGTGACGCGTCTACACGCAGTTGCCAGTTCCGGGAGATAGCAAGGAAGATCGAGTGGTTCAAACAGGATCACATCGTAAAGTGAAGAAGTCTCCAAACGTTGGTAAGATTGATTCAAACAAGAGCATATCATAAAGTGAAGGAGCCTCCAAATGTTGGTAAGATTTTCTTCTTCTGATTATGTTGATTACAATTTCCTGTGTATACATATTGTATGTATGAGTTCCAAAATTAATTACGATCCCAAGTTCACTAGTCCAAGATACAGATTAAGATCTGTATAAAAATTTTAAAACCTAATTTCGTTGCATGACCGGTGAACAGGGTTCTAACAATTGGTTTCAAAGCTTGGTTTATTTTTCGGATCAGGAAATTGTTTTCGATACTCCTGTATATATGAATGTGTAGGCACTATCTATATGAATGTTTATAATTAAATTGTTTAATTTAAACATGGTTGATCGTAAATTTTTATGGTACGGTAGATTTAGGGTTTATGGATTGTATAATATTTTTTTTTTACAGTTATTGTATTGTAAATAAAAAAATAAAAAATTAACCTATAAACGAAGAACAAGAAACGCGCGCGACGACAGTACTATTCACCTGGCACTGTTAACCGAGGGGCTACTATTCATGAACACTATTCACTAAGGTACTGTTCAACGGCATTGTTCATGCGGTACTATTAACCAGGCACTGTTCACCGGATACCGTTCACCGGGGGTACTGTTCATGTAGTAATATTCACATCACTATTCACAATGTCTAGCACGGTTCCGTTGGCAAGTGTTGCCTAGTGCATTCCGTATAGATTTCACGTTTCGGATTCATGAGATGAATCGGAGTGACTTATAAAGACCGGAAGATAACTGAAGTTACTAGAAGACAAAGGAATCCCTTGGGGGTATTTTTGTAATTTTTTATTCCAACTTTTTTTAGGTTAAATATATATATATATATCCATACATTCCATTATAAAAATATATGTGAATACCTAGAGTGTCATCTCTTTCTAAAACATACATATTAACGATAAAAAGAAGTAAATTCACGCACATATACATCAATTAATCAAAGGTACAACGAGGCTCTGATACCATTTGTACTGAAAAATCAGTTAAAAATGCGACAGAACCGTAAAATTAGGGTTTGGTAAATTTTAAAAATTTACCATTTAATAGAAAGAACCTTAACCCTAGATTAATTGACGTATATTAAAATTATTGTACCTTTTATCTCGTGACGATTGAACTAGCATCGAATTGAATCCACAAGATCTACCAATTCAATCACGAACGTGAATCACCAAGGAGTGTGGGCTCTCTTTCTTTCAACTGTATACCTAAGGATGGAAACAAACAAAATCTATTCGTTTTTTATTCAAATAATCCTCCAAGAAGAAAAACAAAGAACGTTAGGTCACTTGTGGATTATCAATCAATTTGACTGAAACTCGCGTGAACCTAGATTCGATGTTGTACACAAAACCTTTTAATGTAAAGGCTACTAGTGAAATATCGAATACAAAACGTTCTTTCTTCCTTTTTCTCTTTGCCAAATTTTCACACACCAATCTTTAGAGTTGGAAGAATTTATCTGGAGCAAGATCCGGATTTTCTACGCACAAAAATCTCTCTAGACCGAAATTTCTCTCCAAGAAAAGGAAGTGGTCGAAATTTTTCTCACTCTAAAAAATTAGGTTGGCCGAATTCTACACTATCATATATATAGTGCCCGAATTCTTCATCCTTTCATTTTATGAGACCAAATCCTCACCTAAAAAATGATGTACATGGTGAGCAAGAATCCTTTCCTCAGAGAACTTACTTAGTGACCAATAATCCTTTTCAAGGAAGAATTCTTTTCTATACAAAGACTCCTAAGCCAACTCAAAAAGTCTATTTATTCAATAACCAGATATTGAATATAATTAAATTTTGACTAAATCAAAAACTTCCTAATTTGACCAATTGTCAATTAGAGTCCTAATAGAAATCAAATACTTCCTTATTTGACTAGATAAATAAGTTTCTATTATTTATCTACTTATCAAATAAAGTATTTGATACTTATCGTATTACCAACAATAATATGACTATAAGAGACCATCTCCTACTAGGAAAAGGATTTTGACTTTTAATTAAACAATCATTGAATAAATTAATTAATTAATTTCAATTTTATTAAATAATAAAATAAAAAATAATATATATTGCTATTCTACAAGCCCTAGTCACCCAAGCCTAAACATGGGTCAAATATTGTTTTCCTTATTATATTAAATCCATTGGACTTAAATAAAAAGTCCACATGTGAACTATTCCCATTCTTACTAAACAAAGCAGGTATGCATGCCTTAATACAATTGTAGATGGACCCATATATTGGGCGGTAGAATATATTAAGTGATCCATGAAAGTTCGTGTGGATTAGAGATTTTAGTGGTCTATATAAATTTAAGCTTCAATAGGTATAACCTTATCACAATCGACAAATGATTCACTTTGGGCCGATCTATTAATTTTAGTTTATTCCACTAAAGAACTAAAATTGAACTCTTAAATAAAGATAGAATATGGTAATATTGCTCATTCATACCATACACAATCTTAATAGAAAAAGTGTATCCACGTGAAGAATATCAATAATCGCCAAGAGCTCAAAGACAGGTACAATATTTACTATAAAACCACATTTTGAACTTGGATATTATAAATTTTCCAGAAGCCATATTTCAATTGACATTATTGAAAACATAACGTTAAGATTTAATATTCAATACCTCAAAACATCCATATGATGATATTCTACTCTCATTTAATAAACAGAGTCACGATGTCCATATCTATAAATGAAGTCCTCTATCGATTAACAAATGAATACTTCCAGACTATTGAGGATAGACTATGCTATATAATCGTACTCATTGATAACACTTGCAACCATAAATTCATCATTTATCTCAGTATTGACATAGACTCTCCGATTGTCTTCAAGTGAAAATCTTTATCCATTGACTATTTTGGATAAAGTATTATACTATGATCTTATTCAATGCACCAAGTACACTAGATTCTTTTGGCCAAAGACACCACACTTTGATGATTTTAGACTTATCATAACACATTTGATTTCACTTAAATGCTCACAAAAGAATCTACAACTTTAACAAGATAAATGAGCCTAACCTTTATCTTTAGTTGTTAATATTATTCAAGACTAACTAAAGAATTGTGTCTACCTCACACATATCCAGATGTACGAACAATTCTTCTTTTCTCATAGTCTTTTGACCTTATGATTATTTACTTTTGACAATTATAATAATTAAGTTATAAATGCTATAATATTTGTTAAACTAGAAATCATTTTTATTAATATGAATAGATTGTCAAATACATTATTACAATCTTGCTATCGAGCAAAATCCCAACAAGATTCTACTGAAAACTATGAGGAATCTAGTGATTTGATAAAGTTGATTGAAGGTGAAATGTACCTCTAGCATCTGAACAACCAAGAGTATAGAAGTTGTGAATCTCTTGGGAGGTCAGGGGGTGTCTAACCTAGATTTTCCTCTATATATGCCATAAGTTGATCAACACCCGATAAGAGTTAGAGGTTAGTTGTGCAAGATCAATGCTAGCATCAACCAAGAATTGAGCAATAAAGGGCTGGATGGGGAAAGTGACTCCAGAAGATAGCATGGCCCCATATCTGGTGACATCACTAGAAGAAGAGTTCTATATGGGGTGATCGCCGCTAGAAATCAGTTGCACTGAATGGGGGATATCAAACATATCCCTGAACTTCTCAAGTTCATAATCGGTCACCACATCCATCTCATAGTCGAAGGCAGCTGAGTGGTCTGTTGAAAACTTCAACACATGTGCCCATCATATTTTTGGAATTCCTCTATTTTCAATTTCTAAGAGGTGATCTTTAAGCCACTCACAATACAAGTGGATTCTCATGGCAAAGATCTGGGAGCTTGTCTAGAACTCGTTGTCCTTAACATATCAAGACAAGTAACAACAGAGGTGGAAATAGAAGTATTAACATGTGAAGGAACAAACTCTGGTCGAGCAAATAAATAATCTACATTTAGGGCAATGGGTTGAGATGAAGGACTGTATGTGTGAAAATGTCCCTATAGTACTGATTAAAGCCAAGCAATATTTTCTTTATCACCCACTTCAATAACACGCATGAAAAGTTAAAAATATTGATGACGAAGGATAGGATCCATACCTGAAAGGTTGTTGCAAGTGGGAGATTGTTGGGATTATGCTCGATAGCAAGAGTATAATATTGTTTTTGACAATCTTTTTATATAAATAAAGTGATTTCTGGTTTAACAAATCTTATAGCATTTATAGTTTAATTATTATAATTTTCAAAAGTAAATAATCATAATGTCAAAATGTAGGGAAAAACGGTTCAAAACGCAACGGAAACGTAATAAAAATGAAAATTAAGGTTTGCGTATAAATAAAAATTTCCCTTTTATGCAACGAGAACCTTAACCCTAGATTAATTGATGTATATAAAATGTGTCGTACCTTTTTCTCGTGAGGATTGAACAAGCGCCGAATTGATTCCACAAGATCTTCCAATCCAATCACGAACGTGAATCACCTAGGAGTGTGAGCTCCCTTTCTTTAAATTGTATACCTGAGGATGGAAACAAACAAAATCTTTTCTTTGTTAGTTACAAATATCCTCTAAGAGAAAAATCAAAGAACGTCTGGTCACTTGTGAATTATCAATCAATTTGATTGAAACTCGTGTGAACCTTGATTCGATGTTGTAAACAAAACCCTTTTGATCTAAAGGATACTAGTATACTATGGAAAACAAAAACATTCCTTTTTTTTTCTCTTCTTGGCCGAATTCACACACTATTGCTTAAAGTTGGTCGAATTTTGTCTAGAGTAAAAACCAAATTTTTTTCTCCCTTAAAATTCTCTCTTGCTTGGACGAAATCTCTCTTTAGAAAGTCCCAAGCTTGGCCAAAATTAATTCTTGCAATTAATTATGGGCTGGCCGAATTTAAAACACACACACACACACACACACACACCAAGACTCCTAATCCAACTCAATAGTGTATTTGTAACCATATAAAAGACTTTCTAATTTGATTAGATAAATAACACCTTTTATTTATCTACTTATCAAATATAGTCTTCAATATTAATTAAACTACTAACAATAGTATAATTTTGGGAGACCATCTCCTATTAGGAAAAAGATTTTGGATTTTAATTAAATAATTAATTAATCAACAAATTAATTAATTTCCATTTAATTAAATAATAAATTAAAAATAATATAATTTAAGCTATCTTTAATAGCCTTGCCGCCCAACACATGTATATGGGCCATATATTATTTTTCTTATTTGATTAAATCCATTGGACCTTAATAAAAAGTCCACATGTGAACTAGACATATTCTTACAAAAAGAAACAAGTTCACATGCCTTAATACAATTCTAGATGGACCCCTGAATTGGTCTGGTAGAATATATCAAGTGATCCATGCATGTTCGTGTGGATTTGGGATCTTGACGGGCTATCTAAATTTAAGCTCCGATAGACACAACCCAATCACAATCAATTAAATGATTCGTTTAGGTCCGATCTATTTTATTTTAGTTCATTCCACTAAAAAACTAAAATTGAACTCTTAAATAAAGACAGAATAAGTTGATGTTACTCATTCATACCCTAGACAACCTTATTGAAGAAGTGTATCCTCGTGAAGAATACCAGTAATCGCCAAGAGCTCATAGACCGCCTATAGCTCTCCAAGTTACCATATTTACTCATATGACCACATTTTGAACTTGGATATTTTGACTTGTCCAGAAGCCATGTTTCATTAGTCACTATTGAAAACTTAACTTTAAGATTTAATATCTAAAACCTCAAAACATCCATATGATGGTATTATACTCTCATGCAATAAATGGAGACACGATGTCCATATCTATAAATGAAGTCCTCTATCGATTAACAAATGAAAACCACCAAACTATCGAGGATAGACTATGCTATATAATCATACTCATTGATAGCTCAAATGATAACACTTGCAACCATAAGTCCACCATTTATGTCAGGATTGAGATAGACTTCCTGATTGTCTTCAAATGAAAACTTTTATCCGTTGATGGTTCTAGATAAAGTATTTCATTTTGATCATATTCAATGCACCCAGTACACTAGATTCTTTTGTCCAAAGACACCACACTTTGATGATTTTATACTCATCATAACACATTTGATCCCACTCAAATGCTAGCAAAAGAATCTACAACTTTTATAAGATAAAGGCGCCCAACATTTTATCTTAAGTTGTAAATATTATTCAAGACTAACTAAAGAACTGTGTCTACCTCATACATATCTAGATGTGTGAACAATTCTTCTTTTCTCATAATCTTTTGACCTTATGATTATTTACCTTTTAGAATTATAATAATTAAACTATAAATGCTATAAGATTGTCAAACACTTTATTGTACTCTTGCTATCGAGCATAATCCTAACAATCTCCCAATTGCTTTATAGCAGTTGTGTCACATCTCTCATCCCCATGTTCTTTAGATGCCCATCAAAACTCATTTCTGGAAGAGCCTTTGTAAAGAGATCGGCTAGATTTTCTATTGACGCGATCTTGGTAATCGTCACGTCACCCTATGCACTATTTCCCTTAGAAGGTGATACTTTCTTTCAATGTGTTTCCCTCTCGTATGACTTCTTGGTCCTCTCTAATTAGCCACTGCTCCACTATTGTCACAATAGATAGTGATCTGCTTATTTGCATCAGGAACAACTTCCAAGTCAATCAAGAATTGACGGAGCCAGACGCCTCTTTAGCAGCCTTGCATGCGGCAATATACTCGGCTTCCATGGTGGAATCAGCAATAAGAGATTGCATGATACTCCTCCAAATGACTGCCCCTCCTCTAATAGTAAACACAGATCCTGATGTTGATCTCCTGGATTCAGAATTAGACTGAAAATCAGAATCTGTATACCCAACGGGAATTAAATCCCCTCGAGAGTATTCAAGTATATAATCTCTCGTTCTTCTAAGATACTTGAAAATATGATCGACTGTCGTCCAGTGATAAGGACAAGGTTTTAACCAGCTAACTATGCCCACAGTAAAAAAATATATGGTCTAGTACAGAGCATTGCATACATGAGACTTCCAACTACTGATGCATATGGAACCCTACTTATGAATTGCTCTTTATGCTCATTCTTAGGAACTTGTTCCTTAGAAAATTTGATTTCATATATGAAACGTAACATACCTTTCTTAGAATCTTGCATGGAAAACCTAGACAAGATTTTATCTATGTATGAAGATTGGGATAATGTAATCATTCTATTCTTTCTATCCCTTATGAATTGGATACCAAGAATATAACTTGCTTCTCCTAAGTCCTTCATATCAAATTTTTTTGCTAACCATTCTTTTATTGATGTCAATACACCTACATCGTTTCCGATGAGTAGTATATCATCAACGTAAAGAACTAGGAAAACCAACTTGTCACCTTTAATCCTTTTGTATACATAAGGTTTGTCAAAGTTTTGATAAATCCAAAACTTTTCACGGCTTGATCGAACCTTATGTTCCAGGATTTTGATGCTTGCTTCAATCCATATATGGATCTTTACAACTTGTATACCCTTTCCTCTTGGCCTTTTTCAATGAATCCTTCTGGTTGCATCATGTACATGCTTTCGTCAAGACTTTCATTAAGGAAAGCTGTCTTGACATCCATTTGCCAAATCTCTTGGTCTAGAGATGCCGCAATGGATAAGAGTTTCTTAATGGATTTAAGCATGGCCACAATAGAGAAGGTTTCTTTATAATCGATAACTTCTTTCTGTGTATAACCTTTAGATACCAATCTAGCTTTAAAGGTTTCCACATTTCCATCCATTCCTCTTTTCCTCTTATATACCCACTTCCACATGATGGGTTTTATCCCTTTAGGCAAGTCTACAAGAGACCAGACTTTATTTTTGAACATAGATTCAATTTTGAATTGCATTGACTTTTGCAAATAACGATAATCAACATCTTCCATTGTTTCCTTGTACGTATAGGGATCATCGTCGTCCGAAAGATTCTCTACAGATTCTCCTAGATCGATGTATCTCTAGAGTTGTCTCACAACGCTCCCACTACGACGAGGTATGGCAGATTGTTGATCTTCTATTGGTACGGAACTTACAATTGGGCTTGGTTGTGAAACCTCTTTTGGAATTGTATCTCCTAAAAGCTCATTCAGGACAATTCTACTTTTAGGCACAAAATTATTCATATAGTCTTTTTCCAGAAATTTTGCATTTATCAAAACAAATACTTTAAGATCTGAAGGACTATAAAAATAATATCCTTTTGTTCCTTTTGGATACCCTACAAATATGCATGTTTCTGAACGGGACTCCATCTTTTCTATCTTTCCTTTTAACACGTGCGTAGGACATCCAAATATCCTTAAGTATTGTAAACTAGGCTTTCGCTCTGTCCATAACTCATGTTGTGTTTTAGGGACCGACTTAGATGGTACATCGTTTAGAATGTACATTGTGGTTTGTAAAGCATATCCTCAAAAGGAATTAGGGAGCGTTGAATAACTCAACATAGACCAAACCATGTCCAATAGAGTTCTATTTCTCTTTTCTGCCACCCCATTTTGTTGAGGTGTGCCAAGTGCAAAAAACTGAGAAACTATCCCATTATCAATAAGATATTGCTGAAACTCACCATATAGATATTCTCCACCATGATCAGACCTCAAAATGTTTATGCGTTTCTCAAGCTGATTTTCAACTTCAACTTTAAATGCTTTGAACATGTCAAAAGCATCCGACTTATGTCTCATGAGATACACATAGCCAAATCTTGAGTGACCATCTGTGAAAGTGATGAAGTACTCATATCCACCTCTAGCTTTAATGCTTATAGGTCCACACACATCAGTGTGTATCAAACCTAAACATTCAATGGCTCGTGTGCCTTTGGTCGTAAACGACCTTTTGGTTATTTTACCTTCCAAATAAGATTCAAAAGTTGGTAGATGATCAACCTTTAAGTCACTTAGAGGTCCGACACATACCAATCTTTTAATCCTATTAAGGTTAATATGACCTAGGCGCAAATGCCATAGGTAGGTTTCATATTTTGATAATTTTACTCTTTTATGATTAGGTTCCGTTGATTCCGTGTCTAACAAGTGAAAGATATTTCCATGCAAATAGAATAAACCAGTTTCCAATGTACCTTTGAAATAATTTTGTCATTTTTACTAATAATAAAAGCTTTATTAAAAGTAACCGAATAACCAAATTTATTTAGACAAGAGACCGAAATTAAATTCCTCTTGAATTGTGGTACACAATAATCGTTTATTAATTCTTAATGCCTATAAGAATCTAAATTGATTCTTATATCTGTTAGGATTATGCTCGATAGCAAGAGTGTAATAGTATAATTAACAATCTTTTTCATATGAATAAAGTGATTTCTAGTTTAACAAATTTTATAGCATTTATAGTTTCATTATTATAATTGTCCAAAGTAAATAATCATAAGGTCAAAAGACTATGAGAAAAGAAGAATTGTTCATACATCTAGATATGTATGAGGTAGACACAATTCTTTAGTTAGTCTTGAATAATATTCACAACTTAAGATAGAAGGTTGGGCGCATTTATCATGTTAAAGTTGTAGATTCTTTTGCTAGCATTTGAGTGGGATCAAATGTGTTATGATAAGTCTAAAATCATCCAAGTTTGGTGTCTTTGGGGAAAAGAATCTAGTGCACTGGGTGCATTGAATAGGATCAAAATGAAATACTTTATCTAGAACCGTCAATGGATAAAAATTTTCATTTGAAGACAATCGGAGAGTCTATCTCAATCCTGAGATAAATGATGGACTTATGGTTGCAAGTGTTATCATTTGAGTTATCAATGAGTACGATTATATAGCATAGTCTATCCTCGATAGTTTGGTGGTATTCATTTGTTAATCGATAGAGGACTTCATTTATAGATATGGACATCGTGGCTCCATTTATTGAATGAGAGTAGAATACCATCATATGGATGTTTTGAGATATTGGATATTAAATCTTAACGTTAAGTTTTCAATATTGTCTATTGAAACATGGCTTCTGGACAAGTCAAAATATCCAAGTTCAAAATGTGGTCGTATGAGTAAATATGGTAACTTGGAGAGCTATAGGCGGTATATGAGCTCTTAGCGATTACTAGTATTCTTCACGAGGATACACTTTCTCCAATAACGTTGTCTAGGGTACGAATGAGTAACATCAACTTATTCTATCTTTTTTTAAGAGTTCAATTTTAGTTCTTTAGTGGAATGAACAAAAATTAAATAGATCGGACCTAAGTGAATCATTTGTTGATTGTCATTAGGTTGTGTCTATTGGAGCTTAAATTTAGATAGCCCGCCAAGATCACCAATCCACACGAACTTGCATGGATCACTTGATATATTCTACCGGACCAATTTAGGGGTCCATCTAGAATTGTAATAAGGCATGTGAACTTGTTTTTTTTTTTGTAAGAATAGGTCTAGTTCACATGTGAACTTTTTTATTAAGGTCCAAAGGATTTAATAAAATGAGAAAAATAATATATGACATTTATACTAGGTATAGGCGGTAATGGCTATGGATAATAGCTTTAATATATTATTTTTATTTTTTTATTATTTAATTATATGGAAATTAATTAATTTATTGATTAATTAATTATTTAATTAAAAGTCAAAATCTTTTCCTTTTAGGAGATGGTCTCCTAAAACTATACTATTGTTGGTCGTATAGTTAATGTTAAAGACTATTTTTGATAAGTAGATAAATAAAAGGAGTTATTTATCTAATCAAATTAGGAAGTCTTTAATATGGTTACAAACACACTATTGAGTAGGATTAAGAGTCTTGGTGTAGGAAATAATTCTTTTTGGAAAAGGATTCTTGGTCACCAAGTAAAACTACTTAGTGGTAGAATTCATATTTGAAAAGGATTCATAACCACCAAGTTAATATACCTAAAGATAGGAATCTTGTCCATCAAGTAATCTTTCTTAGGTAAGATTAAACTCTCCTAAACTACATCAAAGAAGGGAATTTCGTTCATCACATGTATAATAAATGAGTAGTTAGTTTTCTTCTAAGATAAGGATTCTAACTACCAAATAAATCCACCTAAGGAAATGATTCTTGCCAACCAAGTGAATCCTTCTTATGAAAGGATTTATGAACCTATATATATATATGTGGATGATGAATTCGGCCAGCCCTAAGGAACATTAGAGAGGAATTTTGGCCAAGCCATATTTTGCTTAGTGAAGATTGAATTAAGTGTCTTTAATTAAATCTTGAGAGAGAAAAATCTGATTTTACTCTAGACAAAATTCAATCTTCTCTAAGAAATAGTGTGTGAATTCGGCCAAATAGAGAAAAAAAGGGGAACGTTTTGTATTCGATATTATACTAATATCCTTTACATCAAAAGGGTTTTGTGTACAACATCGAATCAAGGTTCACGCGAGTTACAATCAAATTGATTGATAATTCACAAGTGACCGGACGTTCTTGGATTTTTTCTCTTGGAGGATATTTGTAAATAACAGAGAAAAGATATTGGCTTTGTCTCCATCCTCAGGAATACAATTTAAAGAAAGGGAGCCCACACTCCTAGGTGATTCACGTTCATGATTGGATTGGAAGATCTTGTGGAATTAATTCGGCGCTTGTTCAATCGTCATGCGAAAAAGGTACGATACTTTTATATACATCAATTAATCTAGGGTTAAGGTTCTCGTTGCATAAAAGGGAAAATTTTTATTTATACGCAAACCCTAATCTCGTTTTTTCTCACGCTTCCGTTGCGTTTCTAAACCATTTTTCCCTACAATATCTCCCATTACACTAGTAGACACCAACGTTCTATTGCCTAAATACAAGTTGAATTCATTCTTATTCAGTCTATTCCTTTTTACCACAGAGGAAACACTTCCTTTTGATCTTGGTTACTTTCTTGGTCTCCTTCTAAGAAGGCCCAAGTTGATTTTTCTTATGTTGTTCCTTGACCTTCTAACGGGTTTTAACTGTAGCAACTTTACCAACCATAAGAATCTCTTGCCCTAGCCTTTCACAAGGATCTTCTCGATGCTTTGATCATCTTCCATCAGGCTTTGCAAGGTGTATTCCTTATTATTCAAAAGGTGTAGTCCAACTTGAATTGATCAAAGGAATCCGACAGTGAGTTGGCAATCATGTTAATTTTTGTCTCACTATTTATCTCAGTACCATTCAGTTCAGCAATGTTGAGATGTGCTATGACTTTCACCATTTGATCTTTCACACCCTGTCTAGTTTTCATCCTAAGATTCATGAAAGCATTCACTGCATTTCTCTTGGTCATCCTAGACCTCATAGCTAACATCTCTTATAGAGACATCATTACATCGGTAGCAGTCTCCTTTCCTTCATGTTGCTGTTGCAACACGTCGGAGATGATGACCATAATGTATCGTACATTTAGTCATCTCATCTGAAGACTTCCACTACTGAAACTCATCTCTTTTCTCCTGATTAGATTCATTAGTTTGTTTGTTTAGGAATAGACAGAACGAACTTATGGTTTTTCAACTTACAACAACAACCCAATTTTCCTTTTCCATGTGACATAATTATGACCAGTTAAAGTATTATCTTTTAGGATCTTAATTAGGGATGGGGTCATGATTTCGGAACAATAAAAAAAATTATATAAGTAAACAATCATGATATAGCACTTTTGAATATTTATCTTGAATTAAATAAAATAATTCAATCGTAAAAATTCAACGGTGATCCAACACCCATAAATGTCACGTCTCTTTTGGGAGTACGCACCATTTACTAGTTAGACTAGGTCCCACCTAATTGTTAACATAACAACCAACGTTTTCAATTTTAGCCTTGTGATTTTATTAACAAGAACTCTTGGGAGGATATTAATAAAACCACATCGAGTGTGTTACCAAGTTATCGACCATCAAAATAATCCCTCACGAATATCCCTCATTTGGGAGTAGATATCGTTTGGACTGATTGTCTAGTCTATCCTTGTAAGGAAGTATCTTGCTAAATTCCATTCATAAATACCTCTTGGGAGGTTATTTACGAAACATAAAGCTCAACTAAACTTTGAGGCAGTAGGTGTTCCAAAACACCTTCTCCCACTCAATTGTTTAACGAGTGTGACCGAATTCCAAACAACGATTTACCAAGATATCTAGATGCCAATTCAGATACCTAAATCATTATATACATGTTCATACCAAAAAAGATATATGAGTGGCACTTCTATTCTGTATGACATGTTATCAAACAATGACAAACATTGCAATATTTACAAAAATATAAATAGCAAAAATTTTGGTCCATCCTAGAAAAATAAGTAAATTACATATATCTTGGAATACAATAACTCCTTTCTTGGCGAACAAGTCTTCACACAACCTTCGTCGTTCTGACTCCCTCTGAAAATACAAACACGGTTAAATGCTCAAGGCTAACCTAGAGGGGGGGTGGGGGGTGAATAGGTTAGACACTTTTTTCGACTCCCTTAGAAACAAACAAAAGTTTGTCCCTCTAGATTGCTTGTATCAAAATATATATATCAATTAAAGTAATCAATATATAAAACAAGTAAAGTGTGATACAAATAATTAATTGTAACACATACACAATTTATATTATAGAAAAAAAGTCAACTTACATAAAGACTTCTATCCATAGTATTCAAATAACAAATAACAAATACAAATATAAGAGAGATAGGGATAGAGAAAGGTTGACACAAGATATAACGTGGTAAACCACCGAAGAGGAAACATCCACGGGTTAGCAACCACCGACAAACAAAATCCACTAGTAGATAAGACAAGTACAATCTCTCATGTGACCCCTTCACCTAGAAACTACCCTCTTATCCTACTCATGAAGATTTCGCCCTCTTGCTCAACAATCTGAGGCCTCACACCTCTTGTCAAGACTTCCTCGCTCACCCTTCTGGATCCTCACGACCCTATGCAAGACTTCTTGCTCAACTATTCGAGTCCTCCGGACTCTAGTCAAGACTTCCTCGCTCACCATTTCAGATCATCACGACCCTAGGTAAGAATTCTTGCTCAACTATCCGAGTCCTCCCGACTCGAGTCAAGACTTCCTTGCTTGAAAATACAAGGTCTCACACCTCTTGCCAAGACTTTCTTGCTCAAAAACATAGGTCTCACACCTATTGTCAAGACTTCCTTCTCACAAGACGTCTAGGTGATCAAGAATGCAAAAAAGAAAACAAGCACGCAACATAGAATGTTATGATCAACACATCCTATGGAAAATACTAGACATGAGCATAAATGCACAAATCAAATGTAGTCTAGTCAATCATGCATGTTTAATCTATCTAGATCATGTAAGATATGTTCAACATTATTTACAACCTAGATACATGCATAGATCTAAAACTTGAATCACAAGATATGTTCAATTAACACATAATCAAGTTTAAATCTCATAAACCAAAAATATGCTAAAATCATATGACAAAGTCATTTAGATTAAAGCTAAAGTTCTAGAGCATATTCTTGTTCATAGATTCAACAAAACACAAGAATAGCTCAAAAGAACATAAGCACATGTATTATTGTGAGAAATAGGCCAAAGAGAACCTAATACATGTGAGGAACTATTTTTCACAAAATCAATCAATCAAAGATCATCAAATAGTCCTAGAATCAAAGCTAGCACAATACAATCCCAAACATGTGAAAACATAGGCAAAATCAAAGCCTAACTCAACATGTGAGATTTTAATTGAAACTCAACCTAGATTTAAATGAGTTCAAAACATAAATCAAAACAATCACAAGACACATATATATGTTGATGAAGAAAACCCATGGCAATTGACCAAGTTTTAAAAGAAAACTTTGAGAGAAAATCAATACCTTAGTTGATTTTGGTGCAGTCCCGTTTTTATGAGTTTAGAATCCAAAAAAAGCAATAAAACTCACTCAAACCTTCAGAGAAAAGATGGAGGATGAATACACAAACACTCTTAACTTTGAATCACCCAAATCGGAGTTCAAATGAAGAAGTTATGGTATTTGGAAGGTGAGAAAATGTAGAGAGAAAATTCTGCACTCAAGTTTTTAAATTTCTTCTTAGAATTAAATGTGAGAGGGAAGGGATATATAAAGGAGAGGGAAAATGGGAATATGAAATGACCAAAAGGGACAAGAAGCAGCCAAGCTTGCTTGCTGCCCGAGATGGCACGTGGGCATCTCGGGGCAGCAAGCCTTCTGCCCCGAGGTGGCCACGCACCATCTCGGGAAAGAAGAGCTTCGCTGTCTTCTTTTTCCCTTGACCTATCTTTATGTTCTTTGACCGTTCTCCGGCCTCCGAACTCGAAATTTGAATCCGTTTGTGGATTAAGAACTGTAACTCTCTCATGTACATGGACATATAAGATACTCAATCTAGAAAATAATAATTTGACCTTATATACGAAGACAAGACAATGTAAGCAACATGAGTTGAAAGTGTAGTATCTTTTGACTTAGAACTTGAAATCAATAGTATGAGTAACCGAAATGAATGGAACTAAATCAAGAATGATTTAAGACTAAATTCAAGTTCAATATCCATGTTATACAAACATATATACATACAAACACAATTCACACTAGAATGCCAACTACATAGAAATAGTCTCCAATCATGCATTTTCCAAAACATGTTATTTTCATACCAATGCATGAGCATTCATCTTCAAGTGTGTGAATGTGTTATACATGATGCACGATGATGCAGGGACACATATGAATGAATTGTATGCGTGCGCTCATAATGGTGCAAAACGATACAAGGACACAAATGTATGAATTGTGTGTGTGTGTCTAAGCCTTGTAAGAGAAAGATAAGGTCTTATTATACCTTTGTAGAACCATATTGCATCCTTTCTCTTTGAAGACTTTGAACTTGCTTTGACTTGTTGTTCATTCTTCTTTGAAGCTTGAATCATCATGAATCTGAAAAACTAAATCATTACAAGTAAACATCATTTTGATATGGAGTTAATGCCAACACAATCTAAAACCTAACAATCTCCCCCTTTGACAAATTCCATGTCAAAACACCTATACATTTACTACAATTATAAAAATGAAGATAGTTCACAAAGTCACTCCCTCATATTACAATAAGTAAGATTCCTATAACTAATCTTCATCAACTCTTGAACTTCATCTTGATCTTCTCTTGAAGCAACCTACAATTCATCTCAAAGCACAATGCATATACAAGAGAAAAACAACAAATGACAACATATAATATGGATAAGAATATACAATTAAGGCCCCAAATACATGTATCTCCCCCTCAATGCATGCCAAAACACAAGAATTGTTAACCAAATCTTAAGACTAATGATTACATGCCATTGAAAGTTTAAAAGTTCATAAAAACAACACAAAAAGAAACTAAGAAACTAGCATCTCTTTCTTTCCCTTTTTGACATGAAATGATGCCAAAAGTAAAGAAATATGCCACAAGACTCAAATACTAGCTACTTGCTTAAGAGGTGGTCTTGAACTTGAAGCAATACATTCCTCCAACTCTTTTATCCTAGCATCTTGTTGAATAACAATAGCACTAAGTTCATCAACCTTCTCTTTCAATTGTATAGCCCAATCCGGAAGAATATTTGTGCTAATCACATGACTATCAACTTGAGAACTACTAAATAGTCCAAAAGTAACACAAGTCTTACCCTTATTCTTATATGACATGTATGACACACGTTTATCACAATACTTTTCCAAGGGTTGAACTAACACATCATCTTCTCTACTCTTAACCCCACGAGCTAAACATAATGAAGTTATAAACCCCGGTAATGCCAGCTTTTTATCACCTCTAATAGAGAAAGCCGCACTATCAATATAATACATGAGAAGATCTCCAAGGTTTATAGGTTGATTAGTCACCAATGCATACACTATTTTGATCTTGTCCTTATTCAACTCGGTTAAATTCGAAGATCCAATAATATTAGTGCAAAGGAATAGATACCAAAATGCACTAGCCTAAGTTAACTCATGTTGACTAATATATGCTGACTAATATATGCTCTACCTTTCCACTCAAAAGAAGCATTGTCACAAAGAGTTCTACTCATGATATTTAGATTCTCAATGACATCCACATATAGAAAACTAGAATCTATATCATTAGATAGCACAAGAAACTTATTAATGTTTTTCGGGTTAACTCTAAACACAACACCCCTAATCTCCATCAAAGCATCCAATAAGGTGGCACTTTCTCTATATTCAAGATAAAACTCTCTAACAAGAGTATCATTCACAATTCCTAACATGCTCACCCAAGATTCCCAATTTCTATCCTTTAAGCACTTAAGAACATAAGAATCTTTACACTTACCAAAGTCAATGCCTCTCTCTTGAAATATCTTCTTAGTTCCAAAGATCCCTAAATCTTTTGTCCTTAAAGCTTTGGATCCTTTTGAGGTAGACTTGGCTTTCACAACGGGATTCAATTAATTTCCACTTCCGGTAATCTTAGTTCTTCCCATTTGTTCTTGTGTTATAAGATGCTATATACATACAACAAAAGTGAGTGAAAGACAAAACAAGCATATTAGTCACAAATATATAAAAACAAAGACATATGACTTAAGAATGAATCTTCATGCAAGACAAAGATAGTGAGTAATATCTTACAAGTATCATTAAGTCAAAAATATGCCAACATGTAACAAAATGAAGCATGTGAACATATCATAAAAGAGAACAATGACTAGCATGCAATGCTCCCCCTTGATAAATGCTATAACTAAAATCAATGATAGCATAAAGTTCACATAGATGTTCACACAATCACACATTCAAGCAATTTGAAGAAATATCAAGAAAATAAGCTTCATATGCTAAGAGAGATACTCAAAGATTTTTCAATTTCTCTCATAATTCTTCAACAATTGCTAAAATATCATCATACTCATAAACAAAGTGTGTGTGTGAGAGAGATATGCTTCAAATATATATCAAGAAGTAGTTTTATAATCAACATGCAAATAATTTCCAACAACTATTCATCTTAAGCTTTTCCATAAAAAGTCAAACCGATTGTCATCAGGAATTTTTTGCTTTTAAGAGGATAGATTTCAACATATGAGCGTGTGTGTGCATGTGGCTCGTCATCCCATTTCTGTTTTTCAACCCGAGCTCATTTGATTTTCAACTATACTTCTTTTTAAGCCTTCCTCCTTTTCTTTTTAGGCTTTAAATTAAAGAATATTTTTTTCTGATTCCATTTCAACACTTCTTTGATTATTCCATTTTTTTTAACGTAAACAAAATTCACTTCATGGTGGCTTTCACTCATCACAATGGTGTAGCTCTTTCCAACATTGGGTAGCGTTCACAACCAATGTGTGTAGCCCTTTCCATGAAGGTGCTCGTTAAGTTCTATGTATTTATCGAAGCAAAATGGATACTAACCATAGGTCATTTTAAATGTACTTAAGCACAAAAACTTCAAGGTGTATCCAAAGTTTACATATTAGTAAACTCAACCTACTAGCAAAACATATGAGAGAAGCAAGGTGTATTTTAGAAAACCAAGATTTTATGGTTCATAAGCACATGATCTAAGAGCAATAAGTAGAGACTTATTCAAGATCATAACTTCTCTAATGAGTAGCTTTCAAAGAGTATGAAGCTCATATTTTCAAAAGTAATGCCACTCAATATACTATACACAAACAATCATCAAAGTTAAGATCAATATGAACAATATCACTATTAGATCCTAAAATAGCAAATGTCAATGAGAACCATATGTATGCTATACAAAATTATCTAATAAGACATGTTAAGAGATGTATATCAAAAATTGAATCAAAAGATGAATATCTAAGAGAACATGCATTAGAGTATAGAGATACCTTTTTGCACATTATATTCACCAAATATCATACTTCTGCCCTTTTTATGATCACTCTTACCATGAATGTCCTCATGACACCAAGTTGACGATGATTCACAACAAGAGTATAAAAAGCATAATATCTCAACTCAATCAACACATATATCAAAAGAACTTCTCTAAAGTTAATCAACAAATTTTGACCATCATAACAAACATGATGTGAGATAACCAAGTTCATATCAATACATGGAGTATTCAAAGCTAGCAAGCAAGAATTCTCAACACAATTGATATATTGCCTCAAAGCTATCTCACATGTGCTTCTTATATTAGTGATAAGAGCACTCACCCTTGAACCACATGTTCTTGGGTGTACCTACACAAACATTTCCAATATCATCCTTGACAATAATGTTAAATCTAGAGTAAAGTCATTCAATGACTTAATTTTCAAGAATATCATTAACACATTCTTCCTTAACATTTTCAACACAAGCTTTATCAAGTTGAACAAGATTAGTTTTCTTTCTACTCCAAAACTTCTTTTCACGCTTAGCAAAATTATCATGTTTTTCAACTTTCAAATCCTTAGCATGTTCAAGTTGAAGTTTAATCTCCTTATCTCTAGATTCATTCCCTAATTTGCATTTTTCAATATATTTATAACACCTACACTTAATGTGACCTATTGTGTTGCAATAATGGCAAATTGGAATAAAAGATGAGATTGTACCTTTTGGAGTTGAACTAGTTTCACTAGGAGTTTGTAAAGATACCTTATTCGTAAACTTCTTCTTGGTTCTTCTGTGGTTTATTATCAATCACAACTTCATCAAAGTGAGTAGGAAATGGTGCTTCCAAGAGCTCCTCTTCAACTACCAAGTCGTCTTCACCACTATGAGAGTTAACAAGATTCCTAACACTAGAAACAGTTAACGAATCATTCACTAAGTCCTTGATGGCCTCCTTAGCCGTGTCTATCTCTTCTATTAATTCTTGTTCTCTCTTCTATTAATTCTTGTTCTCTCTTCTTCAAAGAAGATATCACATTATCTTTCTCAAGGTTTATCTTTTCAAGTTCTCTAAACTTCTTCATAATATCACCTTTCTCACTAAGAAGTCTACAAGTGACAATCACAAACTCATCTAATTGTTTCTTGATCAACTCATCCTTCTCAACTATCTCTCTTAGAGCATTATCTCTAGCTTCTTCAAGCTTTTCTATCTTGTCCAACAACTCAAGATTAGTAGGAATGGAACTAGAGCTTCCATGATGATTTGTATCAAAGTTCTTGTTCAAAGATGTTGTACCATCAACATCTAGTTGAGAATGAGAAGCCGTTAGAGCTACAAAGTTGCTCACCAACTCTTCATCACTTGAAGACTCACTACTAGAGCTCTCATTGTCACTATAGTTATCATCACTCCAAGTAGCTGCCAACATTTTTCCTTTATTGTCTTTCTTAGATGGCTACTTGGTGCACTCACTAGCAAAGTGACCGAAACCATGACAATTATAGCATTGAACATCTTTCTTGTTCATGGCTTGACTATTCTTCTCATTCCTTAGAGATGATGTTTTCTTAACTCCCTTTTCCTTAGAAGACTTGCCTCTAGGCTTGGCATTCTTCTTTAGAAACTTCTTGAACTTTCTAACCAAAAGAGCCATCTCTTCATTTTAATCATCACTCTCCTCAATAGCATTGAGAGCGATTCCCTTACTTTTAATCCTTGGCTTCAAGCACATCTCATAAGTTTGGAGAGACCCAAGCAACACATCATTGTTCATACTATCCACATCCTTGCTTTCCTCAATGACCGTCACCTTTGATTTAAATCTCTTAGGAAGAGACCTAAGGATTTTCCAATTTAAACGCTCCTTTGAGATAGGTACTCCAAGTGCTTGACATTGGTTAGCAATATTAAGAAGCCAGAATTGGAAGTCTTCAAACTTTTCTTTTTCACCCATACTTAAACCTTCAAATTGTGATGCCAACATTTGAAGCCTCGATTTCTTCACCGCTAAGGTTCCTTCATTAGTAACTTGGAGAGTATCCCAAGCTTCCCTTGCAGATTCAAGATTTTGAATGTAGGAGAATTGATGCCTATAAACTCCTCCAAAGATGGCATTCATAGCACGATGGTGCCATTTAGCAACCTCAAACTCATTTGTTGTCAATTCATTCATTGGCTTGAGTATCATGGTTCCTTCCTCTTGAACCTTGGTAGGAGGACTATAACCTTTTTTCCACTACCATCCAAGCCCTTTCATCAATAGAGTGGATGTAGGCTTTCATCCTCAACTTATAATACCCATAGTTAGTGCCTCGAAGTAATGGTGGCTTAGTATTTGAGCCTCATTCCGCAATTACATCATCTTGTAAACCCATGACTTCAAAAGCTTTGCAAAAACCGTGAATGTATAACCTGGACTCTCACTAAATACAATCTAGTGTCCTGCTCTGATACCAATTGAAAATACAAACACAGTTAAATGCTAAAGGCTAACCTAGAGGGGGGTGAAAAAGTTAGACACCTTTTTCGACTCCCTTAGAAACAAACAAAAGTTTGTCCCTCTAGATTAATTGTATCACGATATATATATATATATATATATATAAATTATAGACACTTAATCAATATATAAAACAAGTAAAGTGTGATACAAACAAGTAATTGTAACACATACACAATCTATATTATAGAAAGGAAGTTAACTTACATAAAGAGTTCTATCCATAGTATTCAAATAACAAATACAAATACAAGAGAGATAGGGATAGAGAAAAGTTGACACAAGATATAACGTGGTAAACCTTCGAAAAGGAAACATCCACGGGTTAGCAACCACCGTTAAACAAAATCCACTAGTAGATAAGACAAGTACAATCTCTCAACCCCTTCACCTAGAAACTACCCTCTTATCCTACTCATGAAGATGTCGCCCTCTTGCTCAACAATTCGAGGCCTCACACCTCTTGTCAAGACTTCCAAGGTCTCACACCTCTTGCCAAGACTTTCTTTCTCAACAACATAGGTCTCACACCTATTATCAAGGCTTCCTCTCACAAGGCATCTAGGTGATCATGAATGCAAAACACAAACAAGCACGTAACATAGAATGTTATGATCAACACATCATATGGAAAATACTAGACATGAGCATGATTGCACAAATCAAATGTAGTCTAGTCAATCATGCATGTTTAATCCATCTAGATCATGTAAGATATGTTCAACATTAATTACAACCTAGATACATGCATAGATCTAAAACTTGAATCACAAGATATGTTCAATTAACACATAATCAAGTTTAAATCTCATAAACCAAAAACATGCTAAAATCATATGACAAAGTCATTTAGATTAAAGCTAAAGTTCTAGAGCATATTCCTATTCATAGATTCAACAAAACACATGAATAGCTCAAAAGAACATAAGCACATGTATTATTGTGAGAAATCGGCCAAAGAGAACCTAATACATGTGAGGAACTATTTTTCACAAAATCAATCAATCAAAGATCATCAAATAGTTCTAGAATCAAAACTAGCACAATACAATCCCAAACATGTGAAAACATAGGCAAAATCAAAACATAACTCAACATGTGAGATTTTAATCGAAGCTCAACCTAGCTTTAAATGAGTTCAAATCTTAAATAAAAACAATCACAAGACACATATATATGTTGAAGAAGAAAACTCAAGGCAATTGACCAAGTTTTAAAAGAAAACTTTGAGAGAAAATCATTACCTTAGTTGATTTTGGTGCAATCCTGTTTTTATGAGTTTAGACTTCAAAAAAAGCAATAAAACTCACTAAAACCTTAGATAAAAGATGGAGGATGAATACACAAACACTCCCAACTTTGAATCACTCAAATTGGAGTTTAAATGAAGAAGTTATGGTGTTTGGAAGGTGAGAAAATGTTGAGAGAAAATTTTGCACTCAAGTTTTTAAATTTCTTCTTAGAATTAAATGTGAGAGGGAAGGGATATATAAGGAGAGGGAAAATGGGCATATGAAATGAAAAAAAGGGACAAGAAACATTCAAGCTTGCTTGCTGCCTGAGATGGCACGTGGGCATCTCGGGTCAGCAAGCCTTCTGCCCCGAGATGGCCACACGCCATCTCGGGAAAAATGTCTTCTTTTTCCCTTGTCCTTCATTCACGTTCTTCTACCGTTCTCCTGCCTCCAAACTCGGAATTCAAATAAGTTTGTGGATTACGAACCATATCTCTCTCATGAACATGGACATATAAGATACTCAACCCAAAAAATAATAATTTGACTCGATATATGAAGACAAAGACAATGTATGCAACATGAGTTGAAAGTGTAGTATCTTTTGACTTAGAACTTGAAATCAATAGTGTGAGTAACCGAAATGACGGGAACTCAATCAAGAATTATTTAAGACTAAATTTAAGTTCAATATCCATGTTATACAAACATATTCACATACTAACACAATTCACACTAGAATGCAAACTACATAGAGATAGTCTCCAATCATGCATTTTCCAAAACATATTATTTTCATACCAATGCATGAGCATTCATCTTCAAGTGTGTGAATGTGTTATACATGATGCACAATGATGCAGGGACATATATGAATGAATTGTATGTGTGTGTCTATAATTGTGCACAATGATACTGGGACACAAATGTATGAATTGCATGTGTGTGCCTAAGCCTTGTAAGAGAAAGATAAGGTCTTAGTACACCTTTGTAGAACCATATTGCATCCTTTCTCTTTGAAGACTTTGAACTTGCTTTGACTTGTTGTTCATTCTTCTTTGAAGCTTGAATCATCATGAAACTAAACAACTAAATCATTACAAGTAAACATCATTTTGATATGGAATCAATGCCAACACAATCTAAAACCTAACACCCTCGACTACCTCCGATGGGCATGTGCACCATTTTCCCTTACCCATGGGAGTGCGCATGCCACAAACCCATAAAGGACTGCCATGTGCAGCCCATGGCTACCAAAGGGTTGCCGTCCATAGCCCATGCCACAACAAACATGGTTGCGCGCTCTTCGCACGCACATTCGTTGTTACGGCTCGCACGGTCCAAAACTTGTTCCGGTTGCTCCTTATTCTTCAAAACTTTGAATCTTCGATACTTGAATGTATTACAAAAGAATTTAAATAATAAAATACTGTAGCTTTTTTTTCATTATTACAACAACAACAACAAAAAAACTTAGCAACTACCAATAAGAAAATTATGGCGATGATAAACCACCCTTCTTGTTACAATCCCAAAATAAAATACATTGAAATTCTAGGACCAGAATTGAGCAATAACAAACCACATATAAAACATATATATATCCATATATTCAAATATATATATATATATATATATATATATATATATATGCGAATACCTAGAGTGCCATCTCTTTCTAAAACATGCATATATACAATAAAAAGAAAAAGATTCACGAACACATACATCAATTAATCAAGGGTACAACCTGGCTCTGATACCAGTTGTAGGGAAAAAAGGGTTCAAAACGCAACGGAACCGTAATAAAAATGAAAATTAGGGTTTGCGTATAAATAAAAAAATTTCCTTTTATGCAACGAGAACCTTAACCCTAGATTAATTTATGTATATAAAAAGTGTCGTACCTTTTTCTCGTGATGATTGAACAAGCACCGAATTGATTCCGCAAGATCTTCCAATCCAATCAAGAACGTGAATCACCTAGAAGTGTGGGCTCCATTTCTTTAAATTTTATACCTGAGGATAGAAACAAATAAAATCTTTTCTTTATTAGTTACAAATATCCTCTAAGAGAAAAATCCAAGAACGTCCAGTTACTTGTGAATTATCAATCAATTTGATTGAAACTCGTGCGAACCTTGATTCGATGTTGTACACAAAACCCTTTTGATGTAAAGGATACTAGTATACTATCGAAAACAAAAACATTCCCTTTTTTTCTCTTTTTGGCCGAATTTACACAGTATTGCTTAGAGTTTATCAAATTTTGTCTATAGTAAAAACCAAATTTTTTTCTCCCTCAAAATTCTCTCTTGCTTGGACGAAATCTCTCTTTAGAAAGTCCCAAGCTTGACCAAAATTAATTCTTGCAATTAATTATGGGTAGGCCGAATTTCAAACACACACACACACACACACACACACATATATATATATATATATATATATATATATATATATATGATTAATCCTCTCCTAAGGAGGATTTACTTGGTTGGCAAGAATCCTTTTCTTAGGTGGATTTATTTGGTAGTTAAGAATCCTTATCTAAAAGGAATTCTATCCTCCTCTTATATATACATAGCTGGCCAAAATTCATAGGAAATGTATTAGGAAACTTAATTCTTTTCCTAAGAAGAATTTACTTGGTTGTTAAGAATCCTTTCATTAGGTAGAATTACTTGGTGGTTAAGAATCCTTTTCAAAAAGAAATTCTATCCTACACCAAGACTCCTAATCCAACTCAATAGTGTGTTTGTAACCATATTAAAGACTTCCTAATTTGATTAGATAAATAACTCCTTTTATTTATCTACTTATCAAATATAGTCTTTAATATTAATTATACTACTAACAATAGTATAATTCTAAGAGACCATCTCCTATTAGGAAAAAGATTTTGACTTTTAACTAATTAATTAATTAATCAACAAAATAATTAATTTCCATTTAATTAAATAATAAAATAAAAATAATATAATTTAAGCTATCTTTAATAGCCTTGCCGCCCAACACATGTATATGGGTCATATATTATTTTTCTTTTATGATTAAATCCATTGGACCGTAATAAAAAGTCCACATGTGAACTAGACCTATTCTTACAAAAAGAAACAAGTTCGCATGCCTTAATACAATTCTAGATGGACCCCTGAATTGGTCCGGTAGAATATATCAAGTGATCCATGCAAGTTCGTGTGGATTGGGGATCTTGGCGGGCTATCTAAATTTAAGCTCCAATAGACACAACCCAATCACAATCAATTAAATGATTCACTTAAGTCCGATCTATTTAATTTTAGTTCATTCCACTAAAGAACTAAAATTGAACTCTTAAATAAAGACAGAACAAGTTAATGTTACTCATTCATACCCTAGACAACCTTATTGGAGAAAGTGTATCCTCATGATGAATTCCAGTAATCGTCAAGAGTTCATAGACCGCCTATAGCAGTCCAAGTTACCATATTTACTCATATGACCACATTTTGAACTTGGATATTTTGACCTGTCCAGAAGCCATGTTTCAATAGTCACTATTCAAAACTTAACGTTAAGATTTAATATCCAAAACCTTAAAACTTCCATATGATGGTATTCTACTCTCATGCAATAAATGGAGCCACGATGTCCATATCTATTAATGAAGTCCGCTATCGATGAACAAATGAAAACCACCAAACTATCGAGGATAGACTATGCTATATAATCGTACTCATTGATAGCTTAAATGATAACACTTGCAACCATAAGTCCACCATTGATCTCAGGATTGAGATAGACTTTCCGATTGCCTTCAAATGAAAACTTTTATCCGTTGACGATTGTAGATAAAGTATTTCATTTTGATCCTATTCAATGCACCCAGTGCACTAGATTCTTTTGTCCAAAGACACCACACTTTGATGATTTTGTACTCATCATAACACATTTTATCCCACTCAAATGCTAGCAAAAGAATCTACAACTTTTACAAGATAAAGGCGCCCAACCTTTTATCTTAAGTTTTGAATATTTTTCAAGACTAACTAAAGAATTGTGTCTACCTCATACATATCTAGATGTATGAACAATTCTTCTTTTCTCATAGTCTTTTGACCTTATGATTATTTACTTTTTAGAATTATAATAATTAAACTATAAATGCTATAAGATTTGTTAAACTATAAATCATTTTATTAATATGAAAAGATTGTCAAATACTTTATTATACTCTTGCTATCGAGCATAATCCTAACACAAAAGACTATGAGAAAAGAAGAATTGTTCATACATCTAGATATGTATGAGGTAGACACAATTCTTTAGTTAGTCTTGAATAATATTCACAACTTAAGTTAAAGGTTGGGCGTCTTTATCTTGTTAAAGTTGTAGATTCTTTCACTAGCATTTGAGTGGGATCAAATGTGTTATGATGAGTCTAAAATCATCAAAGTGTGGTGTCTTTGGTCAAAAGAATCTAGTGCACTGGGTTCATTGAATTGGATCACAATGATTTACTTTATCTAGAACCGTCAATGGATAAAAGTTTTCTTTTAAAGACAATTGGAGAGTCTATCTCAATCCTGAGATAAATGATGGACTTATGGTTTCAAGTGTTATCATTTGAGCTATCAATGAGTACAATTATATAGCATAGTCTCTCCTCGATAGTTTGGTGGTATTCATTTGTTAATCGATAGAGTACTTCAATTATAGATTTGGACATCGTGGCTCCATTTATTAAATAAGAGTAAAATATCATCATATGGATATTTCGAGGTATTGGATATTAAATCGTAACGTTAAGTTTTCAATAGTGTCTAATGAAACATGGCTTCTGGACAAGTCAAAATATCCAAGTTCAAAATGTGGTCATATGAGTAAATATGGTAACTTGGTGAGCTATAGGCGGTCTATGAGCTCTTGGCAATTACGGATATTCTTCACAAGGATACACTTTCTCCAATAAGGGTGTCTACGGTATGAATGAGAAATATTAACTTATTCTATCTTTATTTAAGAGTTCAATTTTAGTTCTTTAGTGGAATGTACTAAAATTAATAGATCGGACCTAAGTGAATCATTTGTTGATTGTGATTGGGTTGTATATGTTGGAGCTTAAATTTATATAGCTCGCTAAGATCCCTAATCCACACAAACTTGCATGGATCACTTGATATATTCTACCGGACCAATTCAATGGTCCATCTTGAATTGTATTAAGACATGCGAACTTGTTTCTTTTTGTAAGAATGGGTCTAGTTCACATGTGAACTTTTTATTAAGGTCTAATGGATTTAATAATATAGAAAAAATAATATAATGGCCCATATATGGTGTTGGGCGGCAAAGCTATATAGCTTAGCTTAATTATATTATTTTTATTTTATTATTTAATTAAATAAAAATTAATTAATTTGGTAATTAATTAATCATTTAAGTAAAAGTCAAAATATTTTTTCTAGTAGGAGATGGTCTCCTGATATTATACTATTGTTGGTAGTATAATTAATATTAAAGACTATATCTGATAAGTAGATAAATATAAGTAATTATTTATCTAATCAAATTAGGAAGTCTTTAAAATGGTTACAAGTATAATATTGAGTTAGATTAAGAGTCTTGGGGGAAAGAATTCTTTTTGGAAAAGGATTCTTTAAATAGAATTCTTTGTTACCAAGTAATTCTACCTAAGGGTAAAATTCTTTTTTGAAAAGGATTCTTAGCCACCAAGTAAATCCACCTAAGGAAATGATTCTTAACAACCAAGTAAGTCCTTCTTAGGAAAGGATTTGAAATCCTAATATATTCCGAAAAGGAATTTTGGCCAGCCCTAGTTATATATATAAGAGAAATTTTGGCCAGTTATAGGGATTTGAACTTGGAGAGAATTCGGCCACCATAGAGTTTTGAGGGAGAAAAAATTGATTTTGTTCTAGACAAAATTTTATCAACTCTAAGAAATAGTGTGAGATTCGGCAAAGAAGAAAAGGAAGAAAGAACGTTTAGTTTTCGATAGTACACTAGTAGCCTTTACATTAAAAGGTTTTGTGTACAACATCGAATCAAGATTCACGCGACTTTCAATCAAATTGATTGATAATTCACAAGTGACCTAACTTTCTTTGTTTTCTTCTTTCAGGATTATTGTGACTAACAAAGAGAAAGATTTTGTTTGTTTCCATCCTCAGGTATAAAATTTAAAGAGAGGGAGCCCACACTCCTAAGTGATTCACGTTTGTGATTGGATTGGAAGATCTGGCGGATTAAATTCGACGCTAGTTCAATTGTCACAAAAAAGGTACGATACTTTTTATATACATCAATTAATCTAAATCTAGGGTTAAGGTTCTTGTCATTAAAAGGGGAAAATATTTTATTTATACCAAAACCCTAATTTTGATTTTTCACGCTTCCATTAAGCGGATTTTCCCTACTACCGGAACAAGTTTGGTGTCGTGCCGCCACAACAACAATTGTCTGTGCGAATGAGCGCTCGGCCACGATTGTTGTGGCATGGGCTGAGCACGGCAGCCCCATGGATGCCATGGGCTGCGCACGATAGCATTATGGATGTCATGGGTTGCGTATGGCAGCCCTTTATGGAGCCAAGGGGTGTACACGCCCATGGGAGGCAGTCAAGGGATCCAAACGGACGATGGTCATGTGATGACTTGTTCACCAAGAAAGGAGTTTTTGTATTCCAAGACATATGTAATTTACTTGCTTTTCTATGATGGAGCAATATTATAGCTATTTATATTTTTGTAACTATTGCAATGTTTGTCAATGTTTGATAACATGTAATAAATAATAGGAGTGCCACTCGTATATCTCTTTTGGTATGAACATGCATTGAATGGTTCAGGTTTCTAATTGGCATCTAGATAACTTGGTAAATCATTCTATGGAATTTGATCACAGACTTTAAATAATTGAGTGGGAGAAGGTGTTTTGGAACACCTACAGCCTCCAAGTTTTTTTGAGCTTTTTGTTTCATGTAATAACCCCCAAAGGGGTATTCATGAATGGAATTTAGCATGATACTTCCTTACAAAGAGAGATTAGACAATTAACCCAAACGAAATCTACTCCCAAAGGAGGGATAATCGTGAGGGATTATATTGAAGGTCGATAACTTGGTTACACACTCAATGTAATTTTATTAATATCCTCCCAAGAGTCCTTGTTAATAAAATTGCAAGGCTAAATTGAAAATGAATGTTGTTATGTTAACAATTTGGTGGGAATTAGTTCAACTAGTAAATGGCGTGAACTCCCAAAAGAATGGGTGACATTTATGGTTGTTGGATCACCGTTGAATTTTACTATTGAATTATTTTATTTAATTCAAGATAAATATTCAAAAGTGTTGATGATTGTTTACTTATATAATTTTTGTTATCAAAAAGAAATCATGACCCCATCCCTAATCAACATTCTAAAAAATAATACTTTAACTGATGATAATTATGTCACATGTAAAAGTTAAATTGAGTTGTTGTTGCAAGCTGAAAAGAGATGAGTATCAACAACAGAAGTCTTCAGATGAGATGGCTAAATGTTACATTATGGCCACCATCTTCGACGTGTTGCAATAGCAACATAAACGAATGGAGATTATTGCCGGTATAATGATGTCTCTGGAAGAGAGGTTTGCTATGAAGTCTAGGATGATTAAGAGAGAGGCAGTGACTGCTTTCATGAATCTTAGGATGAAACCTGGACAGGCAGTGAAAGATCACTGAAAAAATTCATAGAACATCTCAATATTGTTGAACTCAATGGTGTTGAGATAGATGGTGAGATGAAAATTGACATGATTGGCAACTCACTATCGGATTCCTTTGATCAGTTCAAGTTGGACTACACCTTGAACAATAAGGAATGCACCTTGCAGTGTATGATGCAAGATGATCGAATCAACGAGAAAATCCTTATGAAAGGAAAGGGCTGAGATTTATACGGTTAGTAAAGTTGCTACTGTAGAAGACCCGTAAGAAGGTCAAGAAAAAACAGAAGTAAAAGCAACTTGGGCCTAACTAGATTAGGTTTCGGGAAAGGAAAAGACTGAATGAGAATGAATTCAACTTACGTTTAGGCAATGGAGCGTTGGTGTCTGCTGCAGTGAGAGATATTACAATTAGTTTAGATTCTTATAGGCATTTAGATTTAATAGACATTTATTATGTTACTCAATTCAAGAGGAATTTAATTTCAGTTTTGTGTTCAAATAAATTTGTATATTCGGTTACTTTTAATAAAGCTTTAATTATTAGTCGGAATAACAAATTTGTTTGCAAAGGTACAACGAAAAACGGTTTATTCTATTTGTATAGCAATATCTTTCACTTGTTAGACATGAAATGAATGCAACCTAATAAAAAAATAGTAAAATTATCAAAGATGAAACCTACCTATGGCATTTGCACCTAGATCATATAAACCTTGACAGGATCAAAAGATTGGTTAGTAATGGACCTTTAAGTGACTTAAAGATTGATGATCTACCAACATGTGAATCTTATTTGGAAGGAAAAATGACTAAAAGGTTGTTCACGACAAAAGGCACAAGAGCCACCGAATGTTTAGGATTGATACACACTGATGTATATGTTCCTATGAGCATTCAAGCTAGAGATGGATATGAGTACTTCATCACTTTCATGAATGATTACTCAAGATTTGATTATGTGTATCTCATGAGATATATGTCGGATGCTTTTGACATGTTCAAAGCCTTTAAAGCTGAAGTAGGAAATCAGTTTGAGAAACACATGAAAATCTTAAGATCTGATCATGGTGGAGAATATCTATCTGGTGAGTTTCAGCAATATCTTAATGATAATAGGATAATTTCTCAGTTTTCTACACCAGGTACACCTCAATAAAATGGGGTGGCAGAAATGAGAAATAGAACTCTTTTGGACATGGTTAGATCTATGTTGAATTATTCAACGCTCCCTAATTCTTTTGGGGGATATGCTTTACAAACCGCTATATTCATTCTACACAAAGTACAATCTAAGTTAGTTCCTAAAACACTGCATGAGTTGTGGACTAGGCAAAAGCCTAGTCTATAACACTTAAGGATATTTGGATGTCCTGTGCACGTGTTAGAAGGAAAGATAGAAAAGATGGAGTCCCGTTCAGAAACATATGTATTTGTAGGGTATCCAAAAGGAACCAAAGGATATTATTTTATTCCTTCAAATCTTAAAGTATTTGTTTCGGTAAATGCTTAATTTTTGGATAAGGAATATGTGAACAATTTTGTCTCTAAATGTAGAATTGTCCTGAATGAGCTTTTAGGAGATACAATTCCAAAAGAAGTTTCATAACCTAGCCCAATTAAGTTTCGTATCAACACAAGATCAACAATCTACCATTCATCATTGTAGTGGGAGGGTTAGTAGACAACCCGAGAGACACATTGGTCTAGGAGAAATAGTAGAGAATCTCCCGGACAACGATGATCCCTACACGTACAAGGAAGCCATGAAAGATGTTGATTGTCACCATTGGCACAAGGCAAGGCAATGCAATCCGAAATTGAATCTATGTTAAAAAAAAGTCTGGTCTCTTGTGGACTTGCCTAAAGGGATAAAACCCCTTGGGTGCAAGTGGGTATACAAGAGGAAAAGAGGAATGGATGGAAAGTGGAAACCTTTAAAGCTAGATTGGTAGCTAAAGGTTACACACAGAAGGTAGGTATCGATTATGAGGAAACCTTCTCTCCTATGGCTATGCCTAAACCCATTCGGATACTTTTATCCATTGCAGCATCTCTAGATGGCAAACGGACGTCAAGAAAGCTTTCCTTAATAGAAGTCTTAACGAAAGCATCTAAATGATGCAACCATATGGATTTATTGAAAAGGCTAAGAGAAAAGTTATGCAAGTTGCAAAGATCCATATATGGACTGAAGCAAGCATCCAGATACTTGAACATAAGGTTTGATCGAGCTGTGAAAAGTTTGGATTTATTCAAAACCTTGACGAACCCTGTGTATACAAAAGGATTAAAGGCGATAAGTTGGTTTTCCTAGTTCTTTACGTTGATGATATACTACTCATCAAAAATGATGTAGGTGTATTGACATCAGTAAAAGAATGGTTAGGAAAACAATTTGATATAAAGGACTTAGGAGAAGAAATTCTTGCTACCCAAGTCATAAGGTATAGAAAGAATAAAACGATTGCATTATCCCAAGCTTCATACATAGATAAAATCTTGTCTAGATTTTCCATGTAAGATTCCAAGAAAGGTATGTTACCTTTCAGACATGGAATCAAACTTTCTATGGAACAAGTTCCTAAGAATGACCGTGAAGAGCAATTCATGAGTAGGTTTCCATATGCCTTGGCGGTTGGGAGTCTCATGTATGCAATGCTCTGTATTAGACTCGATTTTTTTTTATTGTTGGCATAGTTTTCATGTTTCAATCGAAACCTGGTCCTGATCACTGGACAACAGTCAAGAATATTTTCATGTATCTTAGGAGAACGAGAGATTATATACTTGTATACTCTATAGGGGATTTAATTCCCATTGGGTATACAGATTCTGATTTCCAATCGGACTCTGTTTCAAAGAGATCAATATCAAGATCTGTGTTTACACTTGAAGGAGGGGCAATCATACAGAGGAGTATCAAGCAATCTTGTATTACTGATTCCACCATGGAAGCTGAGTATGTTATCGCACACGAAGCTGCTAAATAGGCTGTCTGGCTGGCTCCGCCAATTCTTGATTGACTTGAAAGTGGTTCCTAATGCGAATAAACAGATCACTACCTATTGTAACAATAGTGGAGCAGTGGTTAATTCGAGAGAACCAAGAAGTCATAAGAGAGGGAAATCCATTGAAAGAAAATGACACCTTTTAAGGGAAATTGTGCATAAGGGAGACGTGACGATAACCAAGATCGTGTTAGCAAAAACTCTAGTGGATCCATTCACAAAGGCTCTTCCATAAAAGTGTTTTATTGGGCACCTAGACAACATGGGGATAAGAGATATGACACATTTGCTATTGAGCAAGTGGGATATTGTTGGGATTATGCTAGATAGCAAGAGAGTAATAATGTATTTGATAATATTTTCATATAAATAAAAGTGATTTCTTGTTTAACAAATCTTACAGCATTTATAGTTTAATTATGACAATTTTCAATAGTAAATAATCATAAGGTTAAAAGACTATGAGAAAAGAAGAATTGTTCATGCATCTAGATATGTATGAGGTAGACACAATTCTTTAGTTAGTCTTGAATAATATTCACAACTTAAGATAAAGGTTGGGCGCCTTTATCTTGTTAAAGTTATAGATTCTTTTGCTAGCATTTGAGTGGATCAAATGTGTTATGATGAGTCTAAAATCATCAAAGTGTGGTGTCTTTGGGCAAATGAATCTAGTGCACTGGGTGCATTGAATTGGATCACAATGAATTGCTTTATCTAGAACCGTCAATGGATGAAAGTTTTCATTTAAAAACAATCAGAGAGATTATCTCAATCCTGAGATAAATGATGGACTTATGGTTGCAAGTGTTATCATTTGAGCTATCAATGAGTACGATTATATAGCATAGTCTATCCTCGATAGTTTGGTGGTATTCATTTGTTAATCGATAGAGGACTTTATTTATAGATATGGACATTGTGGCTCCATTTATTAAATAAGAGTAAAATATCATTATATGGATGTTTCGAGGTATTGGATATTAAATCTTAACGTTAAGTTTTCAATAGTGTCTACTGAAACATGGCTTCTGGACAAGTCAAAATATTCAATTTCAAAATGTGGTCATATGAGTAAATATGGTAACTTGGAGAGCTATAGGCAGTCTATGAGCTCTTGCTGATTACGGATATTCTTCACAACGATACACTTTCTCCAATAAGGTTTTCTAGGGTATTAATGAGAAATGTTAACTTATTCTATCTTTATTTAAGAGTTCAATTTTAGTTCTTTAGTGGAATGAACTAAAACTAATAGATCGGACCTAAGTGAATCATTTGTTGATTGTGATTAGGTTATATCTATTGAAGCTTAAATTTAGATAGCTTGTTGAGATCCCCAATCCACACGAACATGCATGGATCACTTGATATACCAATTTATAGGTCCATCTAGAATTGTATTAATTCATGTGGACTTGTTTCTTTTAGATAGAATGGGTCTAGTTCACACGTGGACCTTTTATTAAAGTCCAACGGATTTAATAAAATAGAAAAAACAATATTTATCCCATATTTATATAGCTTGGACAGCAAGGGACTATACAATTGTTGGGATTATACTTGATAGCAAGAGTGTAATAATGTATTTGAAAATCTTTTCATATTAATAAACGTGATTTCTAGTTTAATAAATCTTAAAGCATTTATAGTTTAATTGTTATAATTGTCAAAAGTAAATAATCATAAAATCAAAAAACTATGTGAAAAAAATAATTGTTCGTACATCTGGATATGTATGAGATAGACGCAATTCTTTAGTTATTCTTGAATAATATTCACAACTTAAGATAAAGGTTGAGCATCTTTATCTTGTCAAATTTGTAGATTCCTTTGGTAGCATTTGAGTTGGATCAATTATTTTATGATGAGTCTAAAATCATCAAAGTGTGGTTTCTTTTAGCAAAAGAATCTAGTGCACTAGGTTCATTGAATCGGATCACAGTGAAATACTTTATCTAAGAACTGCCAATGGATAAAAGTTTTCACTTTAAGATAATCGGAGAGTCTATCTCAATCCTGCGATAAATGATGGACTTAAGGTTGCTAGTGTTAACATTTGAGCCATCAATGAGTACTATTATATAACATAGTCTATCCTCGATAGTTTGGTGGTATTCATTTGTTAATTGATAGAGAAATTCATTTATAGATATGGACGTCATGGCTCCATTTATGAAATGAGAGTAGAATATCATCATATGGATGTTTTGAGGTAATAGATTTAAATCTTAACGTTAAGCTTTCAATAGTGTCTATTGAAATATGGCTTCTGAACAAGTCAAAATATCCAAGTTCAAAATGTGGTCATATGAGTAAATATGGTAACTTAGAGAGCTATAGGCAGTCTATGAGCTCGTGGCAGTCTATGAGCTCGTGGCGATTACTGGTATTCTTCAAGAGGATACACTTTCTCTATTAAGATTGTCTAGGGTATGAATGAGCAATATTAACTTATTCAATCTTTAGTTAAGAGTTCAATTTTAGTTCTTTAGTGGAATTAACTAAAATTAATATATCGGACCTAAGTGAATCATTTGTTGATTGTGATTAGGTTATGTCTATTGAGCTTAACTTTAGATACTCCACCTAGATCCTCAATCCACATGAACTTGTATGGATCACTTTATATATTCTACCGGACCAATTTATGGGTCCATCTAGAATTGTATTAAGGCTTGTGGACTGATTTCTTTTAGTAAGAATTAATCTAGTTCACTTGTGAATTTTTTATTTAAGTCCAATGGATTTAATAAAATAGGAAAAAAAATATTTGGTCCATTTATACAGGCTTGGGCGGTAAGGGGCTATTTATTAGTCTTATATATTGTTTTTTATTTTACTTTTTAATTAAAATGGAAATTAATTAATTAATTTATTATTTCATTATTTAATTAAATGTCAAAATCTTTTTTCTAGTAGGAGATGATCTCCTACAGTCATATTATTGTTGGTAATAAGATAAGTATCAAATACTATATTTGATAAGTATATAAATAACAGGAATTTATTTATCTAGTCAACTAGAAAGTATTTGATTCTATTAAAACTCTAATTGACAATTGGTCAAATTAGGAAGTTTTAATATAATCACAATTTTTATTATATTCAATAATTGGTTATTGGTTATTGAATAAATACACTATTTGAGTTGGATTAGGAGTCTTGGTGTAGAAAAGAGTTTTTCTTAGAAAAGGATTCTTGGTCTCCAAGTAAATCCTCGTAATGAAAGGATTCTCGCTCACCAAGTAAATCCTCATAAGGAAAGGATTCTAGCCCATTAAAAGGATGACGAATTCGGCCATTACATAAAAGATAGTGTAGAATTCGGCCAATCTAATTTTTAGAGAGAAAAATTTCGGCCATTACCTTTGCTTGGAGAGAAATTTCAGCCAAGAGAGAATTTTGAGCGTAGAGAATCCGGTTCTTGCTCTAGATAAATTCTTCCAACTCTAAATATTGGTGTGTGAAACTTTGACAAAGAAGAAAATGAAGAAAAAACGTTTTTATTTTCGATAGTGCACTCGTAGCCTTTTCAAGAAGAGGTTTTGTGTACAACATCGAATCAAGGGCTCACACGAGTTTCAATCAGATTGATTGATAATTCACAAGTGATCTAACGTTCCTTGTTTTTCTTCTTGGAGGATAATTGGGATTAACAAAGATTTTTTTTTTTATTTGTTTCCATCCTCAGGTATATAATTAAAAGAACGGGAGCCCACACTTCTAAGTGATTCACGTTCGTGATTGGATTGGAAGATCTTACGGATTCAATTCGATGCAAGTTTGGTGTGTAAAGTCCTCATTTATTGATTGGCTTATTTCATGAACAAATCACATTTTTGGGGTATTATGTAAGGGTAGCTTAGGCTTTCAAGACCTTAAGAGGAGAATCACCAAAGGTTAAATTCTTGTGCTTACTTGCTTTGAAGAGATAGTTGCACACACTCACAAATTCATGCATAATTCTTATTTATATATGTTGAGTGTTTATATTTGTGTGCATTTTGGTTTGAAAGACTCTTGATTGATATATTTGCATCTTGTAGTTAAAGTTTCATGTCATGTTAGGCATTAGTATAGGATGCATCTTCATCACTCTTGGATTTGTTGAAAATGTGGTTTGAGTGTTGAAAAATTAGGATGTGCGCTACTCGACTAGTGCAACCTCACCAGCGGAACATTCCAGTGGAACGCCGCTTGTCATGCGCCACTGAGCTGCGCCATTGCACCCGTACAAAGTTGAAAAAAAGAGCAGTGCGCTGGTGGTGCGCTACTCGACTAGCGCAGCCTCACCAGCTTAACATTTCAGTGGATTGTGGCATGTGTTGCGACACTGGACTGCGCCATTCATCCAGCGCCTATTGAAAAATTAGGCTGTGCGCTACTCGACCTGCGCACGTCACCAACGCACATAGAGGAAGCTGGAATGTTTTTTCCAAAAGGCCCTCACTTTGTTTGGATCTCATATATATATAACTCTTTGCTTTAAGGTCGTGCAAGAGTTCAGAACTTCATATATTTTCCTTAGAACACATTTCAAAGGAAAATCTCTTCCAAGAACTCATCTTTAAACACTCAAAGCATTCTCATGCGCATAAAAACTTCATCTTGCATAATCTAAGTTCATTTAGAGTGCATCTATGGATGGGTTTGCTTCATCACATCTTGTTTAGTAAGTTCTTCACTATCTTCTTACAAGTTAAGTGTTTTTCTTGCTAAGCCATCTCTTTATTTATTTGTATGCTCTTAGAACATATTCTAGATACAAATTAGAGATTGTTGTGATGACATGATTGAGTGTTGTATTGTGATAGCTAGGATTGTTGTTAATGATAACTTCTAGCTAAATCTCTATGCTTTGCATTTAGATATTGTTTAAGACTCATTGATTGCATTTAGTGATTGCATTATAGTCCTTGCCATGCTTAATGACAACATGTGTTGATTTGGCCTTTATGATAGCTTTATAGGATTTTTTGTTCTATGTTTAGCTAAGTTTTATGACATTTCATTTAGCTTTTGATATCTAGGATTGCATTTAATGCCATCTCATAATCCTAGATAAGCATATAAGGTACCCTAGCCTTGTTTGTTGTTTAAATATCATCATATATTCACATAGAACATTTTATCTCTTCATTGAGAAGTAAGACTTGTGTTGCTTCTTGGAGTAGGTAACTTAAATCGCAAGCAAGACGGACTAGGTTCACATATACCGGGATTATATAGTGGTGGTGGATTTAAACTGGGATTAGGTTGTAATTCCTTTGCCTTTAGTTGATTCGAGGTTCTAGTGTGGCGCACTCGTCAGCCTGTGGTTTTTCCCATTTGGAGGGTTTCCACATATATCTCAAGTTACTTAAATATTTCCGTAATCTTTACACTTGTGATTTTGTTGTAACTAGCTAGGGAAATTTTCGTCAACTTGACCTTTAACGAAAATTTGGTAAATTTGTTTAAAATCTATTAACCCCCCTCTAGATTAATATTATACACACCATAATATTTGTTTCAATTGGGATCAGAGCGGGTTCCTAGACATACATAGGTGATCCTTGCTCATTTTAATGTGTGTTGCATCTTGTGTGTTTTTGTTGTTGATCATTCATACACTTGCATTCATATCATTCATTCAAAAATACATTGAGTGGAAACGGTGGCAACGAGGGCGCTTCTAGCACAAGACCTTCACTTCTCACCTGGTTGAATTATGCCTCTTGGAAAGGCAAGATGGAGTCGTATGTTTGTCAAATTCATGATAGAGCATGGATGGCGATTGAAGATGGCTACACTCCAACCATGATGACTCCTACGGATGGAGGAGATGATGTACTCAAGCCAAAGGCACAATGGAATGCACAAGAGTTTGAGGCATCAAAGTTGAATAGGAAAGCAATGCATGCCATCCTATGTGCAATGGATAAGAATCAGTACAAGCTGGTTCAAAACACTAGGATAGCTAAGGAGGCATGGGATATCCTAGAGGTTGTACATGAGGGAACCGATAAGGTTAAGGAATCGAAGCTTCAAGTTCTCCAAACACAATTTGAAATGGTCACGATGGATGAGAACGAGTGCTTCAATGACTTTGAAGTGAGGTTGATTGAAATTGTGAACCAAAGTCATCAACTTGGTGACCTTTATTCGGATAAGAGAATCAGGCAAAAGATTATGAGATCTCTACCTAAAAGATTTGAGTCTAAGGTGATGGCTTTAGAAGAGAATAATGCTTACAAGGATATGAAGCTGAGTGAAGTGATTGAGAGGCTACTAGCTTATGAATCGAGGAAAGGTCTTACCACCACGTCTTCTAAAAAGCAAAAGGGAATTGCTTTGAAAGCCATCAAAGTTAAAAAAGAGGAAAGTGATGACTCGGATGAGGAAATGGATGTACTAATGAGGAAGTTCAACAAATTCTATAAGTCCGAGAGGAAAGGTTTAGGATCCGAGGGTCAAGACTTGAAGAAAAAGACTCATTTCAAGAAGTTTGAGCCTAGGGAAGAAAAGACCGAAAGGAAAGGGGTCTGATGCTATGAATGTGGTGGGATATGTCACTTTGCCCCCGAATGTGCTAATTCGAAGAAGAAGAAAAAGAAAGAAAAGGTGGTGGCCACCTCATCAATTGATAGTGGAAGTGATAACTCCAATGAAGGAGATGATTCTTCTAGTGATGAAGAGATTATTCCTAACTACATGGCTTTTCGAGCCTCCTTTATGGAAGATGTGGAAAAAGGCAATAAGACCTTAGTTTGTGACCTTGAAGAAGGATGTGATGAAAAAATAGCTAAAAGAGTGATTAATAAAGATACTTATGTTGATGATGCCAATATGGCAAGGGACATTAGTGATGACTCAAGTAAAGAGAGTGTCTCATCTCACTCTACAAATGAAAATGTAAAGAGCATGAACCTTGAAAGGTCCATCGAGCATTTTTCAAGTCTAAGGTTGAAGATGGAGAAAGAGGTTCAAAGGTTAAAGCTTGAGGTTACTTAAGTGAGAAAGTGAAAGATGGAAGAAAGGTGGAAGAAAACTTGAAGGAGGAGCGTAGAGAAGCTAGAGAGTTGATTGCTAAGATGACTTCGAGTACGGAGAAGCTTGACCATATGTTGGGAGTTGGCAAGAAGCCAAGTGACAAGAAAGGTCTAGGGTTTGAAGATGACAAGGAGACCTCAACTCCTAGCAAGAAAGTATTTTGTCAAGAGCATGGACTTTAAAGAACCTCTTCCTTCCTTTTATCCTAAGAAGAAAATTGAACTAAGAGAGTGTTCTAGAAATGTCCAAGTCAAGATGGCACCAAGAAGTCAAGCTCAAGCTCAACCAATGAGAGCACTTCAGGAAACTATCCTTCAAACTAAAGGCCATCAAGCCAAGAAGCATTTCTTGCAAGCTCAACAAAGGAAGCAATCTTCTCCAACTCAGCAACAAGGATGAAGAGAATCAACAACACACCGAAGGAAAGCTCGAAGACATGGGAAAGCACCTTTGTCCTCACGAAGGAATGGTATGACCCCTCATTTTATTCCTTCCTGTCATTTTTGTGTTGTTGATGGTCACATTAGACCAAATTACTTTCTTTTTATAAAATTGTGTAGAATTAAAAGCATGGTAGAGAAGAAAAAGGCTAAAGTAGAGATGCATATCTCTAGGAAAAATAAACCACATTTGCTTGTTCCTAGGACATCTAGAGCCTATGTACCATTGACCAATAGGAAAGAAAATGTTTCACCCAAGTGGACTAAAAAAGATGAACTCGCTTGTCATTGTGCTAAGGTTTCACCCATAAGCTCAACTAGATCCAATGGATTTAGTAGATCTATTGGGATTTTTCACATGGAGTGATGAGTTTTGGTCTTTTACTCTATAAGGGGAACTCAAGCAAAGAGAGCTATTGTATACTTGTTGCATCCAATTTTTTTTTAAATGTTTATGCTCCTTTATTGGTTGCTTGAGTATCTTGGTTGCACTTATATATTATATTGTATTTTCTTCAATAAGTGTGAACTTTGCTTTGATTACAATCCATGTCATATTTATGTTCAAACATGCATTTTTGGACTAGGAGATCTACATAGGAAGTACATATTGAATGACCTATAATTATCTCAATGACATGATTGTTTAATGACATGCTAATGAAAAATAATAAAGCATTAATTGTGGATTGCAATTGTTGAATGCAAAATATTGTGTGAAAAGAAGCTAGTGAGACTAAAATGTTATATCAATGTCTCTCTTTCTTTATTAGTTAAGCATGCTACTATCATACGGGTATCCTCCCGAAAAAATCAAATAGGGTGCATAGTTTCTCATGCTATGTTTAGCTTATAAAGTTGGATATAGTGCCAATAAATTTGATATCTATAAGAACTCTATATCCTTGCTTCTCTCATAACAAATGGTGAAATCGGTTTGAATTATATTGGAAACCTTTGCCATTTGCTTTTCCAAATACTATTGTTTTTGGACTTGAATGCAACATGTCTTGTATGCAAATCATTTTTTATTCACTCATTTTCTTCAAATAAATCTCCTTGTTTCTCTCCTATTAATTGGGTTGCATAAATGTGGTTTATATAATTATGCAACAATCTTGTATGCTCCTGTCTTTCTTTCCCTTGAGTGAACCGGTTAGGGACTTCTCCTTTGCATATATCATGACAAAAAGGGGGAGTAGCATTGACCTAGCATTGTGGTGTTAGGGGAGTAGCATATGGTAGCATATGTTGGCTTTAAGGGGAGTTGTACTTGGGAGTTGTACATATTTTTGGGGAGATTACAATTAGGGGGAGTAACCCTTTAAGGGGGATCATTGCATGATGTGGTGCATTACTCATATTCTTATATGCAAATGCTTTTGTTTTCTATCCACTTGATCAGCTCACATGCACTTGGTTTGAAAAGTGTACTTGTTGTTTGTTTTATGTGTAGGGTTGATGATTCTACAAGAGATTGAAGATTTGAAGTTTTTTTATGTATATCTCTTTGTAATGTAGAATATCTTCATAATGTTTTATTTTGTTTTTGTGAGGATCAATGTGAGTGGTGGTTTTGTCACGAAATAGCCAAAGAGGGAGATTGTAATATCCTCATTTATTGATTGGCTTATTTCATGAACAAATCACATTTTTTGGGTATTATGTAAGGGTAGCTTATGCTCTTAAGACCTCAAAAGGAGAAGCACAAAAGGTAAAATTCTTGTGCTTACTTGCTTTGAAAAGATAGTTGCACACACTCATAAATTCATGCATAATTCTTATTCATATATATTGAGTGTTTATACTTATGAGCATTTTGGTTTAAATGACTCTTGATTGATATATTTGCATCTTTTAGTTAAAGTTTCATGTCATGTTAGGCATAAGTATAGGATGCATCTTCATCACACTTGGACTTGTTGAAAATGTGTGTTTGAGTGTTGGAAAATTAGGTTGTGCGCTAGTGGTGTGCTACTCGACTAGCGCAGCCTCACCAGCGTAACATTCTAGTGGAACGCTGCTTGTCATGCACCACTGAGCTGCGCCATTGCACCAGCGCAAAGTTGAAAAAGTGGGCAGTGCGCTGGTGGTGCGCTATTCGACTAGTGCAACATTCCAGTGGATTGTCGCATGTGTTGCGCCACTCATCCAACGCCTATTGAAAAATTAGGTTGTGCACTACTCGACCAGCGCACGTCACCAGCGTACATAGAGGAAGCTGGAACGTTTTATCCAAAAGGCCCTCACTTTGTTTGGATCTCATATATATATAACTATTTGATTTAAGGTCGTGCAAGAGTTCAGAACTTCATATATTTTCCTTAGAACACATTTCAAAGGAAAATCTCTTCCAAGAACTCATCTTTAAACACTCAAAGCATTCCCATGTGCATAAAAACTTCATCTTGCATCATCTAAGTTCATTTAGAGAGCATCTATGGATAGGTTTGCTTCATCACATCTTGTTTGGTAAGTTCTTCACTATCTTCTTACAAGTTCAGTGTTTTGCATGCTAAGCCATCTCTTTAATTATTTGTATACTCTTAGAACATATTTTAGATACAAATTAGAGATTGTTGTGATAACATGATTGAGTGTTGTATTGTGATAGCTAGGATTGTTGTTATTGATAACTTCTAGCTAAATCTATATGCTTTACATTTAGATATTGTTTAAGACTCATTGATTGCATTATAGTCCTTGCCATGCTTAATGACAACATGTGTTGATTTGGACTTTATGATAGCTTTATAGGATTGCTTGTTCTATGTTTAGCTAAGCTTTACGACATGTCATTTAGCTCTTGATATCTATGATTGCATTTAATGCCATCTCATAATCCTAGATAAGCATATAATGTACCCTAGCCTTGTTTGTTGTTTGAATGTCATCATATATTCACTTAGGACATTTTATCTCTTTATTGAGAAGTAATACTTGTGTTACTTCCGGGAGTAGGTAGCTTAAATAGCAAGCAAGATGGACTAGGTTCACTTATACCGGGATTAGACAGTGGTGGTGGATTTAAACTGGGATTAGGTTGTAGATCCTTTCCCATGAGTGGATTCGAGGTTCTAGTGTGGCACACTCATCAGCCTGTGGTTTTTCCCATTTGAAGGGTTTCCACGTATATCTCAAGTGTGTTTAATATTTCCGCAATCTTTACACTTGTGATTTTGTTGTAACTAGCTAGGGGCATTTTCGTCAACTTGACCTTTAACGAAAATTTTGTAAATTTGTTTAAAATCTTTTCACCCCCTCTAGATTTATATTATACACACCATAATATTTGTTTCAATTGGTATCAGAGCGGGTTCCTTGACATACATAGGTGATCCTTGCTCATTTTGGTGTGTGTTGCATCTTGTGCGTTTGTGTTGTTGATCATTTATTCATAAATACAATGAGTGGAAACGGTGGCAACGAGGGCGCTTCTAGCACAAGACCTTTACTTCTCTCCTGGTTGAATTATGCCTCTTGGAAAGGCAAGATGGAGTCGTATGTTTGTCAAATTAATGATAGGGCATGGATGGCAATTGAAGACGGCTACACTCCACCCATGATGACTCCTACGGATGGAGGAGATGATGTACTTAAGCCAAAGGCACAATGGAATGCATAAGAGTTTGAGTTATCAAAGTGGAATAGGAAGGCAATGCATGTCATCCTATGTGCTACGGATGAGAATCAGTATAAACTGGTTCAAAACACTAGGATAGCTAAGGAGGCATGGGATATCCTAGAGGTTGCACATGAGGGAACCGATGTGGTTAAGGAATCGAAGCTTCAAGTTCTCAAAACACAATTTGAATTGCTCAAGATGGATGAGAACGAGTGCTTCAATGACTTTGAAGTGAGGTTGATGGACATTGTGAACCAAAGTCATCAACTTGGTGACCCTTATTCTGATAAGAGAATCAAGCAAAAGATTATGAGATCTCTACCTAAAAGATTAGTGTCTATGGTGACGGCTTTAGAAGAGAATAGTGTTTACAAGGATATAAAGCCGAGTGAAGTGATTGAGAGGCTACTAGCTTATGAATCGAGGAAGGGTCTTACCGCCACATCTCCTAAAAACAAAAGAGAATTGCTTTGAAAGCCTCCAAAGTTGAAAATGAGGAAAGTGATGACTCGGATGAGAAAATGGATTTACTAATGAGGAATTTCAAGAAATTCTACAAGTCCGAGAGGAAAGGTTTCTGATTCAAAGGTCAAGACTTAAAGAAAAAAACCAATTTAAGAAAAGACCGAAAGGAAAGGGGTCTGATGCTATGCATGTGGTGGGATCTGTCACTTTGCCCCCGAATGTGCTAATTCGAAGAAGAAGAAGAAGAAGAAAGAAAAGGTGGTGGCCACCTCATCAATTGATAGTGGAAGTGATAACTCCAATGAAGGAGATGATTCTTCTAGTGATGAAGAGATTATTCTTAACTACTTAGCTTTTGAAGCTTCCTTTGTGGAAGATGTGGAAGATGTGGAAAAAGGTAACAAGGCTTTAGTTTGTGACCTTGAAGAAGGATGTGATGAAAAATTAGCTAAGGGAGTGATTAATAAAGATACTTATGTTGATGATGCCAATATGGCAAGAGTCATTAGTGATGACTCAAGTAATGAGAGTGTCTCATCTCACTCTACAAATGAAAATGTAAAGAGGATGAACCTTGAAAGGTCCATTGAGCATTTTTCAAGTCTAAGGTTGAAGATGGAGAAAAAGGTTCAAATGTTAAAGGAAGAGAACCTCAAACTATGAACCGAGGTGACTCACTTAAGTGAGAAAGTGAAGGATGGAAGAAAGGTGGAAGAAAACTTGAAGGAGGAGCTTAGAGAAGCTAGAGAGTTGATTGCTAAGATGACTTTGAGTACGGAGAAGCTTGACCATATGTTGGGAGTTGGCAAGAAGCCAAGTGACAAGAAAGGTCTAGGGTTTGAAGATGACATGGAGACCTCAACTCCTAGCAAGATGGTATTTGTCAAGAGCATGGACTTCAAAGAACCTCTTCCTACACTTCATCCTAAGAAGAAATTTGAACTAGGAGAGTGTTCTAGAAATGTCCAAGTCAAGATGGCACTAAGAAGTCAAGTTCAAGCTCAACCAATGAGAGCACTTCAAGCAACTATCCCTCAAACCACAACCCATCAAGCCAAGAAGTATTTCCTGCATGCTCAACAAAGGAAGCAATCTTCTCCAACTCAACAATAAGGGAGAAGAGAATCAATACCACACCAAAGGAAATCTCAAAGACATGGGAAAAAACCTTTGTCCTCACAAATGAATGGTATAACCCCTCATTTTATTCCTTCATGTCATTTTTGTGGTGTTAATGGTCACATTAGACCAAATTACTTTCTTTTTATAAAATTGTGTAGAATTGAAAGAATGGTAGAGAAGAAAAAGGCTAAAGCCAAGATGCATGTCTCTAGGAATAATGAACCACATTTGCTTATTCTGAGGACATCTAGAGCCTATGTACCATTGACCAATAGGAAAGAAAATGTTTCACCCAAGTGGATTAAAAAAGATGAACCCTCTTGTCATTGTGCTAAGGTTTCACCCATAAGCTCAACTAGGTCCAATGGATTTAGTAGATCTATTGGGATTTGTAACATGGAGTGATGAGTTTTGCTCTTTGACCTAATAAGGGGAATTCAAGCAAAAAGAGCTATTGTATACTTGTTGCATCCAATTTTTTTTTTAAATGTTTATGCTCTTTTATTGATTGCTTGAGTAGCTTGGTTGAACTTATATATTATATTGTATTTTCTTTAATTAGTATGAACTTTGCTTTGATTACAATCCATGTCATATTTATGTTCAAAAATGTATTTTTGGACTAGGAGATCTACATAGGAAGTACATATTGAATGACCTATAATTATCTCCATGACATGATGATTCTTTAATGACATGCTAATGAAAAATGATAAAGCATGAATTGTTGATTGCAATTGTTGAATGCAAAATATTGTGTGAAATGAAGCTAGTGAGACTAAAATGTTGCATCAATGTCTCTCTTTCTTCATTAGTTGAACATGCTACTATCATATGGGTATCCTCCCAAAAAAATCAAATAGGGTGCATAGTTGCTCAAGCCATGTTTAGCTTATAAAGTTGGATATAGTGCTATTGAAATTTGATATCTATAAAAACTCTATATCCTTGCTTCTCTAATGACAAATGATGAAATTGGTTTGAATTACATTGGAAACCTTTGCCATTTGCTTTGCCAAATACCATTGTTTTTGGACTTGAATGCAACATGTCTTGTATGCAAAGCATTTTTTATTCACTCATTTCCTTCAAATAAATCTCTTTGTTTCTCTCATATTAATTGGGTTGCATAAATATGGTTTTTATAATTATGCAATAATCTTGTATGCTCCTGTCTTTCTTTGCCTTGAGTGACCCGGTTGGGGACTTCTCCTTTGCCTATATCATGACAAAAATGGGGAGTTGCATTGACCTATCATTGTGGTGTTAAGGGAGTAACATATGGTAGCATGTGTTGGCTTTAAGGGGAGTTGTACTTGTTTTTGGGGAGATTACAATTAGGGGGAGTAACCCTTTGAGGGGGAGCATTGCATGATGTGGTGCATTACTCATATTCTTATATGCAAATGCTTTTGTTTTCTATCCACTTGATTATCTCACATGCACTTTTTTTGGAAAGTGTACTTGTTGTTTGTTATTTGTGTAGGGTTGATGATTCTACAAGTGTTTGAAGATATGAAGTTTTTTTTTATATCTATCTCTTTGTAATGTAGAATATCTTCCCTGTGTTTTATTTTGTTTTTATGAGGATCAATGTAAGTGGTGATTTTGTCATGAAATAACCAAATGGGGAGATTGTAAAGTCCTCATTTATTGATTGGCTTATTTCGTGAACAAATCACATTTTTGGGGTATTATGTAAGGGTAGCTTAGGCTCTCAAGACCTCAAGAGGAGAAGCACCAAAGGTAAAATTCTTGTGCTTACTTACTTTGAAGAGATAGTTGCACATACTCACAAATTCATGGAAAATTCTTATTCATATATGTTGAGTGTTTATACTTATGTGCATTTTGGTTTAAATGACTCTTGATTGATATATTTGCATCTTGTAGTTAAAGTTTTTATGCCATGTTAGGCATTAGTATAGGATGCATCTTCATCACTCTTGGACTTGTTGAAAATGTGTGTTTGAGTGTTGGAAAATTAGGTTGTGCGCTGGTGGTGCGCTACTCAGCTAGCGCAGCCTCACCAGCGCAACATTCCAGTGGAACGCTGCTTGTCGTGCACCACTGAGCTGCGCCATTGCACCCTCGTAAAGTTGAAAAATTGGACAGTGCGCTGGTGGTGCGTTACTCGACCAGGGCAGCCTCACCAGCGCAACATTCCAGTGGATTGTCCCATGTGTTACGCCACTGGGCTGCGCCACTCGTCAAGCGCCTATTGAAAAATTAGGTTGTGCTCTACACGATCAGCGTACGTCACCAGCGTAAGTCATCAGCGCACATAGAGGAAGCTGAAACGTTTTTTCCAAAACGACCTCACTTTGTTTGGATCTCATATATATATAACTCTTTGCTTTAATGTCGTGCAAGAGTTCAGAACTTCATATATTTTCCTTAGAACACATTTCAAAGGAAAATCTCTTTCGAGAACTCATCTTTAAACACTCAAAGCATTCCTATGTGCATAAAAACTTTATCTTGCATCATCTAAGTTCATTTAGAGTGCATCTATGGATAGGTTTGCTTCATCACATCCTGTTTGGTAAGTTCTTCACTATCTTTTTACAAGTTAAGTGCTTTGCTTGCTAAGCCATCTCTTTAATTATTTGTACGCTCTTAGAACATATTCTAGATACAAATTAGAGATCGTTATGATGACATGATTGAGTGTTGTATTGTGATAGCTAGGATTGTTGTTATTGATAACTTCTAGCTAAATCTCTATGCTTTGCATTTAGATATTGTTTAGGACTCATTGAGTGTATTTAGTGTTTGCATTATAGTCCTTGCCATACTTAATGACAACATGTGTTGATTTGGCCTTTATGATAGCTTCATATGATTGCTTGTTCTATGTTTAGCTAAGCTTTATGACATGTCATTTAGCTATTGATATCTAGGATTGCATTTATTGTCATCTCATAATCCTAGATAAGCATATGAGGTACCATAACCTTGTTTGTTTTTTTGAATATCATCATATATTCACATAGGTCATTTTATCTCTTCATTGAGAAGTAAGACTTGTGTTGCTTCCGGGAGTAGGTAGCTTAAATCGCAAGCAAGACGGACTAGGTTATCTTATACCGGGATTAGGTAGTAGTGGTGGATTTAAACCGAGATTAGGTTGTAATTCCTTTTCCATTAGTGGATTCGAGATTCTAGTGTGGCGCACTCATCAGCCCATGGTTTTTCCCATTTTGAGGGTTTCCACCGATATCTCAAGTGTCTTTAATATTTCCGCAATCTTTACACTTATGATTTTGTTGTAACTAGCTAGGGGCATTTTCATCAACTTGACCTTTAACGAAAATTGGGTAAATTTGTTTAAAATCTATTCAACCCCCCCCCCCCCGATTCATCAACATACCATAATATTTGTTTCATTGTGGTATTCATTTATTAATCGATAGAGGACTTAATTTATAGATATGGACATCGTGGTCCATTTATTAAATAAGAGTAGAATATCATCATATGGATGTTTTGAGGTATTGGATATTAAATCTTAACGTTAAGTTTTCAATAGTGTAGATTGAACATGGCTTCTGGACAAGTCAAAATTTCTAAGTTTAAAATGTGGTCATATGAGTAAATATGGTAACTTGGAGAGCTATAGGTGGTCTATGAGCTCTTGGCGATTACTGATATTCTTCATGATGATACACTTTCTCCAATAAAGTTGTCTAGGGTATGAGTAAGAAATATTAACTTATTTTATCTTTATTTAAGAGTTCAATATTAGTTCTTTAGTGGAATGAACTAAAATTAATAGATCGGAGATGGTCTATTGGTAATTAATTAATAATTTAATTAAAATTCAAAATCTTTTTCCTATTTGGAGATAGTCTCCTAATATTATACTATTATTGGTACTGTAATTAATATTAAAGATTATATTTGATAAGTAGATAAATAATAGGAACTATTTATCTAGTCAAATTAGGAAATCTTTAATATGGTTACAAATACTTTAATGAGTTGGATTTGGAGTCTTGGTATAGTGTAGAATTCTTCTTTGAATAGGATTCTTGCCAACCAAGTAAATCCTTCTTAGGAGAGGATTTATGATCCTATATATACCACCTCATAGTTTTCGGCCAGCCCTATGATTTTATGAGTAAAATTTCGGCCAAACAATGTGATTTTCTAAGAGAGAATTCGGCCAAGCAAGAGAGAATTTTGAGGGAGAAAATTTTAGTTTTTTGGTCTAGAAAAAATATGATCAACTCATAAATAAAGGGTGTATAATTCAGCCAAGGAGAAGAGAGAAAAAAGGAACGTTTTTGCTTTTGTTAGTACACTAGTATCCTTTACATCAAAAGGGTTTTGTGTACAAAATCAAATTGGGTTCACGCGAGTTTCAATCAAGTAGTTTGATAATTCAAAAGTGACTGGACGTTCCTGGATTTTTCTCTTGGAGGATAATTGTAACTAACAAAGAAAAAGATTTTGTTTGTTTCCATCCAAAGGTATACAATTTAAAGAAAGGGAGCCAACACTCTTAGGTGATTCACGTTCGTGATTGGATTGGAAGATCTTGCGGATTCAATTCGGTGCTAGTTCAATCGTCACGAGAAAAAGGTACGACACTTTTTATATATATCAATTAATCTAGGGTTAAGGTTCTTGTTATTTAAAAGGGAAAATTTTTATTTATACCGAAACCCTAATTTTGATTTTTCATGCTTCCGTTGCGCGGATTTTCCCTACAGTGCTAAGAAGTAAGTTGGTCATAATTCAAATTATTAAAAGCATAAATGACCATAAGAAAGAAGAGAACCCACCTCATCAAAAAACACCGAGTATGGAACTAAGACTGGAAATTCCTCATTATTTATTAATGATGTTGTAGCGAGTCCTATTTCCACCACTTGACCTTCTACCGATCCAATCTACAGTAAAGAAAATAAATAAATCAGTAAATGCAAAAGAGCTAGAAAACACACATTCTTTCGATTAATTTTTTTAAAACTCAAAAATTAGAAAGATGGAGGTCAGTTGTTAATTAATCAAAAGTTAATCCAATCACGTCTCGATAGTAAATAGGTAGTTATGAATAACCCAGCCAAAGTGATATGAATTAGACCTAATACAATTTCAAATAGACAAACTAGCAAGGGGTTTTAGCCATCGCCCCTAGAAATTTATAATCCATAGATTAAAGAATTTCTCTTGCAAGATGAAGTTTGTAGTTGGGAACGGTGCTCAGATCCATTTATGGGAAAATTGTTGGATTTATCCTACACTCTTATGCTCGGCTCCGTTTTTTAAACTATTTTTTTTTTGTAATAAATTAACTAGCACATATTTATAAGGCGACTTAGACTTGCCTAGCGCCTGGCAACCTGGACCGCCTCATGGCATCTGTTGCGCCTGGCCTCTTAATGCACCATCCTAGAGCTTAGGCGGTACACACCTTGAACTCTACAATATTTTTTTTTTTAAAAAAAAAATATGATTTTTTTTAATTTCTAATTAATTAATGTGTTTTATATAATTAATTATTATTTAAGGGCAAAGTGTGCTTTCCCTCCACCATTAATGACTAAGAGTGGTCAAGTCAGTCATCCATTTGAGGGGTACTGTGTGCAATAAAATGGTTTCCGCATGATAAGTGCAATTTCACCTATTATCAGTCTCCCTCACTCTCTTCACCCTTCCCTCACTCCCTCTCCGCATGCTAAGTGAAATTTCTCCTATTATCACTCTCTCTCTCTCTCGTACTTTGTGCAATAAAATGGTTTCCGCATGCTAAGTGCAATTTTCACATATTATCAGTAAATGTTAGTCTCTCTCTCTATTGATAGACTAGGTTAATTAGTAAGTTTTTGATTAATCATCAACTATAGACAGTAGAAAAATAACTTTATATATATCACTGAAAAATATTCACAATTAACTAACAATGTCGAACAACATAAACAATCCACAAAAAACTTTAACACTCAAGGGATTTTCACCATTCAACGACAAAATAAAGTGTTTTCACTTAAATCATCCTTAGTTAAAAAATCATTTGAATATACATATATATATATATATATATATATATATATTCAAATATACAAAAGTTAAGTAAATTATCTACTCAACATAATTTACAAATATCTTAAACAAAATTTAAAAAATTGGTGGCTACCATAGTAATGACTCCATACCTCTATTAGATGAGGACAAGGCCTCAACCCAGAGAAGAGGTCCTTGCCTCCTAAACCCTCACTAGGTGGACAACAGGAAAATTTTAAAACATTGTCTAATCAAACACCATTACACTTTACGGGCAAAAGAGGTGAGTGCCTATTAATCCAAAACCCAAAAAATTTCTGATCAATGGAAGGTGGATGATTTTTTTTGGGAAAGAATCGTTTTCCCCCTATATTATGTCCAATTGGTAAATATCCCCCTGCATTTTGCTTAAAGGCCATTTTTCCCTTTCAAAATAAAAGTATTCGTCAAATTCCCCTTACCATTACATTTTCTGTTAAAATGTCCAGTTGATCGTTATGTAACATAGTAACTTTGACAAATAAAATGAATGAGAATTAATATGGGAGGACAAAAACGTAAAATCAGTAATAAACATTAAGATTAAAAATAAATTAACAAAATATTAAAATAAAAATTAATTGAAATAAACATTAATAAAAATAATAATTATAAAAATTAAAATTAAAATTGAAACTCTCACCATCTGTCTCTTCGAATTCTCACTCTCTCTTCATCTGATCTCTCTTTCTCTGATCTCTCCAATTTCTCTCCATTTCTTCAACTTGGTGCCAGCGAGAAGTGGCAATTTCTTCCCTTGAGAGGAGATCAACTCTCTTCTTTTCCCGTTTCTCTCTCTCTTTTTTCCCACATCTCGCTCCATTCTTTCCCTACCGATTCGATCCAATCCAGTTGGCCACCGACGAGGACTCGAGTGTCGATCTCTTCTGTTGAGAAAAGATTGGCGTTAGTGGTGGTGGTTTTTGGTGGGGGTGGTTGGTGGTGGTGGTGGTTGGATTTGGGGATTAGGGATTTGGTAGTGATAGGATTTAGGGGTTAGGGATTTATTGGTGGTTGGATTTGGGGGTTAAGGTTTCTTAGATTGATGGTGATAAACTAATGGTGGTCTCGGCGAGATTCAAGGTGGGTTGGTGAAGTTCGGGCTTGTTTTCTGGGTTTGTAGTGGTTGGTTTGTTTTGATTTGGGGATGAGGATTGGAGGTGAGGGTTGATTCATCAATCTTTGGTGGGCAAGATAGATTTACATGAATTTTTTGGTAGTGTTTTTGAGTGTTGAAGAAAAGATTACCGGGTTTAGTATTTACATAAATATTTTTATTTTGGATTTAGTAAACATTTTATTTCCGAGTTTATGGGTTTGATTTTGTTGATGATGATGATGATTTGAATTTTTGGGTTGAGTGTTGTTTATTGTGTCGACAATGATGAGTTGTTGATTTTGTTTTTTGTCTTTTTTTGCTAATTATCTACACCGTCCATCTTAGAGATGGACGGTGGAGATTGAATCTGGAGATAATGGTGATGAATTTGTTAGTTTTTATAGGGAGCAATATCCCAAAGGTATCTTAAAGGTTTCATTAAAGGGGCAGAAAAGTATTTTCATTTTAAGGAGCTAAGTGTTTTTGTCTTTCAAGGGTAAAAGAGTCTTTCCACTAACTGTTATTGTCCGAATTGGACACTTTAACGGAAAAGATAACAGTAGGGGGGAGATTTACCAATTAGACATAATATAGGGGGAAAATGGCCATTAAGGAAAATATAGTGGGGAGATTTACCAATTGGACATAATATAGGGGAAAAATGATTCTTTCCCAAATTTTTTCTGTACACTATCACAACATCATGAAATGAAAGCATATAAATAGCTTCATAAACTTTTTCACGATCCAATTCAGAAAAGCATCAAAATCAACGATCAATAATGTGCAGGCCCAACTTACTTTTATATGATTTCCAATTGACAAGGGCTTTGATAACTGCATAGACAACCCACCCAGCACATCCTTAATGATGTCTCTCTAGCAGCAAAAGTGGCAGAAGAAAGTTCAAATCCTAATAAATAGTATAAAGAAGTTAACTCAATCTTTCATACCTTTCAAGACAACTTTAACATACAAATAGTGCCTAGAGGCCATTGCGAACTCTCAAATATCTCCCATTGGTTATGTAAAATACATTAACATAAGTACAATTTTTGTTTTTTTTTTCCTGTTTTTCAACCAGTCACATATTAGAGCACAACTGTAAGTCGATACAATGCAAAAATAGAACTAGGAGAGGCTGTGCTTAGCTAGCCAGCCTAGTTCGATATTGTGAAATGCTATTTAGGATGCAAGATTTTATTAATTGAGCAACACGTCTTTACACGACTATGAAATGACACAAGGATGTTGAGGTGAAGGAGCAGCAGGTCCTATAAAGAATAAATTGTAAAAGGTAAGATAAATTGCTAATAAACTTAAAATTGTTTAGTAATATGTAGAACAAAGAGTTGTAAGGACATATCCAACGAAAAAGCATACACACAAAAAGACTAAAGACTGAAATTAATACCAAATGAAAGTAACAAAATAAAAATTAAGATGTGATAGAAATTTGGAAGACATATAGAAAAATAGTTTTCAATGCAGTTCAAAACAAAACTCAGCACATGATTAAGCAAACCACAATGATAAATAAAGAAGTCTACTTGAGCAAGGCCAGGACAAACTGTGAATAAATTTGGTATAAACAAAATGAATCCGGATTACCATTCACCATCGAAAAATCCGAATTTCAACGGAAGCGAGGATCAAATACCTGGAACTGTATCACCGGTCGGAGGACGATCACGCAATCGGAAAGTCCCCTCTGATCACAATACAAGAACCACACTCTGATCTTGGATGGAAGAAAATTCTACTGATTTTTTCTACATCTCTTAGTTGTGTTTGTCTCTGTATTTTGTTCTATGATAAACACATGTACATAAGCATGCATTTTTACATGTAATATTCTCTTGCACACACTGTATTTATATTACATACACTGATACTTTTCATTGTACAGACAATGCACACATGTCTTGCCTCGTACAAAATGCACACACTGGAATATGAAACTTCACAACCACATATACATGCATTGAACTCTAATGCACGTAGACAATGCTTTCCATGCATCATTCATCCAAAATACACGTACAGTTTATATCCTTTTTGTGTGTCTTGTACTCTTGCCTTGTCTTATATTTATTTATCAGTTTCTCAAACTGATATAAATAGCCACTCATAAAACTGCTCATGCAGTTTTATATGCTTGTTAGGCTAGGTGACTTAGGTTTGGTTCACTTGGGTGTATAATAGGTCTCCAACCCATACCTAAATATACCAACACAAACAATTTTCCAAATCAAAAAAGAAAATTAGGACCTCTTAAAATAAGAATAGTTTACAAAATAGTTCAAGTTATAACTTTTTTTCTATAAAAACAGTTAACAGCGACGTGAACTTATGAAATAAGCAGCAAATGCATACCTCCAATGCCACCAACAAATAAGATGGAATGGACCGCCACATCACATGCCAATGCTAAAGCCTTTAACCCAACAACAATCAGACAAATTGACGAAGCTTTGTCTAGAATTAACATCTTTTGCAGATCACGTTCCACTAAACTTTGAGAAGTCAAAGTATGTGTTTTCCACCGACAAAGAAACCACACTGAAGAAAGGATGACAGCAATCCTCCATGCCTGTGCAAGGTACTGTGATGCTATTGTGGTTGGTCCAAACATCGTGCCACTGAAAGTGAAAACCGACTTTTATTTTTATTTACCACACTTTGGAGAAAATAAACCAAAAATATATAGAAAGTGAAGGACTAACATTTTCGCAAATGCCACGAAGGTGATCAAGTATCGCACTGGATTCTACAGAGAGCCCCAAAAGTTTTTCTCGGAGGGAAGTTACATCCTTGATAGACTTTCAGATAGTAAATTAAAAGGACCTTGCAATCCGTACTGGTGACATCTTTGCAAAGGCTTGGGAATCATAAACCAAGCTAATATAGTACCCCCAAAATAACATTCAAGAGGAAAAGCCACATCTTGGAGATAGGGATGCACATCAAGCAAAGAGGACTCTTGAGCTTATTGCCCAGTACAAGTTAGGGCATCCCTTGCAGTGAGCCAAGCATCCTTAAGTTTCTCCATCTAATCATTTCCAACACCCACTTCAGTCCTACCAAAAGCGGCTGAAACATTTAAATCCTCGGGTTTATTGAATGAATATGAACGGTGGTTAAAAGGGGACTTGATGAAACAAAAGATATAACACTCTGAGAGGACAAATTTGTTACCCAAATAGATTTAGATTTGTAACATTGATAGATAAAAGGAGACACAGAGCTCAGTGTCTTTGTAAGATATACTGTACTATTTCGGTAACTGTTATTTATAAGGGCATAGGATAGGTTTACATGACTTGGGTAAGAATGTTTTGTATTACATTCTGACACCAACTACTAATTATCTACTAACATAACTATATCAACTGATGTAAGGAGTCGGCTGCTATGCAGTCATATAGAAAATGGCTGTATCATACAGCTATGAATAGTATTATATATGGTCGGTTGGATCAATTTAAACTTGATCCAACGGTCTTGGATTATTTTTTTTAAAAAAAAAACAAGTTTTTCGGGTTACAAGTTGTCTCAGACAATATCGATCTCCTTCATCGATTGACTTCCATTCTTCTCGTTTCTCGATTGTAGTTCTCACGATTTTTTTGGCAATTTCTCTCTCTTTAGCTTCCATGTCTGCTTTGACTGCCGCCGTCGGCTAATCTCCAACCGCATGCAAATCGCCCCCTCCGTCGTCGCTAACACCACCACCATCACTTCAATTCTTCTGAGTTCTAGTTCTAGTTCTCACGCCACCACCATCACTTCTATTCTTCTCAGTGCTGAGTTGTGGTTGTGTAGCCAACGCCACCGGCCCACCGCCATCACTTGTAAGCTTGAAATTGATTTTTCTCAAAATATTTCGAAATCAGAAATTTATATATTTATATGTTTAAAGTTGTCAAATTGTTTTGGTAAATTTTATGGCCGTTAATTTTGTTTCCCATTTTTAGTTTCTGCTAATGAATTCTTCTCAGTTGTAGTTCTCACGATTTTCTTCTCAATTTGTCTCTCTTTGGCTTCCATGTCTGCTCCGACTGCCACCGCCGGCTAATCTCCACCTCTGCTTGCAGATCGCCACCTCTGTCGTCGCCAACGCCACCATCATCACTTCCATTCTTCTCAGTTCTGAGTTTTATGGGCATATGCACACCTGTGGTGCATACAAACATCGTTCAGACGTTACCTATTGAAAGTGTATTTAAACGAATGAATTCAAAACTTCTATAACAGTCAACTGTTATACAATGATTATTTGTTTTTAATGTGCAATAATTTTTAAAACGTTTTTTTTTATTTAAAAAATTGAATTTTCAATTTTTATTTCTTTTAATGGTTGGTGTTAATTTTATTTTTCAGTTTTTATTTCTAATCTTATGAATAGAGGCTTTGTTCATTCACAAGACACGACAAATTTATTTTTTTTGAGAAACAAAAGCTCTCTACAACTTTAAAAGAAATTCTTAAGTATTATTTTGTTAGATTTCCGAGCAATCTTTGAAAGAGTTTGAGTATTCTATTTCTTCTTTGTGCAAAGAAGTTCTGAGACAGAGGTGATTCTGGGTTGTTTTATCATGGGGATGACGTGACAACTTTGGAACTGCTTGCACAATTAGGGTAGAGCCGTGAAACGTCTTAAAGATAGCGACATTGTCCGTGACTCAGCCACTTTCTAGGTTTTTCCATTCTAATTATATTTAGTACTATTTTGAAATATTTTTTCAAAACAATTTTCAACAACAACAACAAAAATGAAAAACTTCTAAGCAACTATTTGCATTAAAGAATTTGCAGTAACAATTTTAAGGTGTTTCTTAATCTTTTTTAAACCAATTTTTTTTTTTCAATGGATTCTAAGTTATCCGATATAAACCGACCATTCCGCTTTGAGGGTGTTCAATTTAAACGCTGGAGACAAAAAATGCTTTTTTACTTGACCACCAAAAAATTAGCCATTATTGTTAACACTGAAAAACCAGTTCTTTCTAAAAACCCAACTGTTGAACAAACCTCAGTTCTAGAGAAATGGACTGTAGATGATTTTATTTGCAAAAATTATATTCTTAATGACTACTATACTACTTTTGATACTACAAAAAATTTATGGGAGACACTTTAGAAAAAATACGATACTGAAGAGGCTAAAAAAATTGTTGTCAACCGCTATTTGAAGTATCAAATGACAGATGACAAGTCTGTAGAAGCCCAGTCACATGAGTTGTAGAAGATTGCCCACGAGATCACATCTGAAGGTATAAACTTTGATGATCAATTCCAAGTAGCAGTGATCATCGACAAGTTACCCCCAAGTTGGAAAGACTTTAAGAACCATCTGAGACACAAGACCAAGGAGTTTTCCCTGGAGAGTTTGATCACACGCCTTCGAATCGAGGAAGAGGACAGAAAACAAGAACTAAAGGAGGAAAGTCTGGTTGTGACAAACACCAAGAATTTCAACATGAATAAGACCCCCACTGTTCTAAAACCGGGAGCTAAGAACATGAAGAACCAAAACCGAAATCAGAACAAGAATCGCAACAACAAAACACATAGTAAGACTCCAAAAAATCAGAATAAGCAACACCACCCTCATGGAACAATGATTCGTCACAGTTTTCTAGCTATAACTGTGGCAAGCCATGGCATCTTGCTCGAAATTGCCGAAACAAACGAGTTGCACGTCATGCTGCTCAGGCTAACTTGACCATAGACCAACTGGTTGCTATGATTTCGGAAGTCAACTTAGTTGATGGATTCGAGGGATGGTGGGTAGACAATGGTGCCTCTTGCCATGTCTGTTATGATCGAGCAATGTTTAAGTCTTATTCTAATGTTGTGGACAAAAAGGTGTTGTTGGGTGACTCACATTCTACCGTTGTTACTGGTAGTAGGGAAGTTGAACTAAATTTTACTTCTAGGAAGACTGTCATTCTTAAAGATGTCTTGCATACCCCAGAATAAGAAAGAATCTGGTATATGGCTATCTCCTCAACAAGGCAGGATTCACTCAGACCATTGGTGCAGATTTGTTTACTCTCACCAAAAATGGATTTTTTGTTGGCAAAGGCTATGCTACTGAGGGTATGTTCAAACTTAATGTTGATGTTAATAAAGTTATTACTTTTGCTTACATGATTTGTCCTTTTAATATCTGGCATTCTAGACTTTGTCACATAAATAAAAGACTAGTAAAAAATATGAGTAGCTTAGGATTAATTCCAGAACTATCTCTAAAAGATTTTGAAAAATGTGAATCTTGTAGTCAAGCGAAAATCACAAAAACTCCTCATAAATCAGTGTTTAGGGTTTTTGAACCTCTTGTTGGGAAAATCCACGCAAAGGAAGCATGAAAAAATAAAATTAGGGTTTCGGTATAAATTAATTTTTTTCATTTTATTAACAAGAACATTTTTCTCGTGATGATTGAACAAGCACCGAATTGATTCCGTAAGATTTTTCAACCCAATCACGACGTGAATCACATAGGAGTATGGGCTCCCTTTCTTTAAATTGTATACCTGAGGATGGAAACAAACAAAATCTTTTTCTTTGTTAGTTACAATTATCCTCCAAAAGAAAAATCCAAGAACGTCCGGGCACTTGTGAATTATCAATCTAATTGATTGAAACTCGCGTGAACCCGATTTGATTTTGTACACAAAACCCTTTTGATGTAAAAGATACTAGTATACTATCAAAAACAAAAACGTTCCTTTTTTTCTCTTTTCCTTGGTTGAATTCTACAACCTTTATTTATGAGTTGATCAAATTTTGTCTAGAGCAAAAAACTAAATTTTTCTCCCTCAAAATTCTCTCTTGCTTGGCCGAATTCTCTCTTAGAAAATCACATTGCTTGGCCGAAATTTTGCTCATAAAATCATAGGGTTGGCCGAAAATTAAGAGGTGGTATATATAGGATCATAAATCCTCTCCTAAGAATGATTTACTTGGTTGGCAAGAATCCTTTCCTTAGGTAGATTTACTTGGTAGTTAAGAATCATTTTCAAAGAAGAATTCAACTCTATACCAAGACTCCTAATCCAACTCATTAGAGTATTTGTAACCATATTAAAGATTTTCTAATTTGACTAGATAAATAATTCCTATTCTTTATCTACTTATCAAATATAATCGTTCATATTAATTATACTACTAACAATAGTATAATATTAGGAGATCATCTCCTACTAGAAAAAAGATTTTGACTTTTAATTGAATAAATAATTAATTACCAAATTAATTAAGTTCCATTTAATTAAATAATAATAAAATAAAAATAATATATTTAAGCTAAACTATATAGATTTGCCGCCCAACACCATTTTATAGGCATATATATTATTTTTTTAATTTTATTAAATCCATTGGACCTTAACAAAAAGTCCACATCTGATCTAGACTCATTCTTACAAAAGAAATAAGTTCGCATGCCTTAATACAATTCTAGATGGAACCCTAAATTGGTCCGGTAGAATATATCAAGTGATCCATGCAAGTTCGTGTGGGTTGGGGATCTTGGCGGGCTATCTAAATTTAAACTCCAATAGACACAACCCAATCACAATCAACAAATGATTCACTTAGGTCCGATATATTAATTTTAGTTCATTCCACTAAAGAAATAAAATTGAACTCTTAAATAAAGATAAAATAAGTTAATATTTCTTACTCATCCTAGACAACCTTATTGGAGAAATCGTATCCTCGTAAAGAATATCAGCAATCGCCAAGAGCTCATAGGCCGCCTATAGCTCTCCAAGTTACCATATTTACTCATAAGACCATATTTTGAACTTGGATATTTTGACTTGTCCAGAAGCCATGTTTCAATATACACTATTGAAAACTTAACATTATGATTTACTATTCAATACCTCAAAACATCCATATGATGATATTCTACTCTCATTTAATAAATAGAGCCACGATGTCCGTATCTATAAATGAAGTCCTCTATCGATTAACAAATGAATACAACCAAACTATCGAGGATAGACTATGCTATATAATCTTACTCATTGATAGCTCAAATGATAACATTTGCAACCATAAGTTCATCATTTATCTCAGGATTGAGATAGACTCTCTGATTGTCTTCAAATGAAAACTTTTATCCATTGACGGTTCTAGATAAAGTATTTCATTGTGATCCAATTCAATGCACCCAGTGCACTAGATTCTTTTGCCCAAAGACACCACACTTTGATGATTTTAGACTCATCATAACACATTTGATCCCACTCAAATGCTAGCAAAAGAATCTACAACTCTAACAAGATAAAAGCGCCCAACCTTTATCTTAAGTTGTGAGTATTATTCAAGACTAACTAAAGAATTTTGTCTACCTCATACATATCTAGATGTATGAACAATTCTTCTTTTCTCAGTCTTTTGACCTTATGATTATTAACTTTTGACAATTATAATAATTAAACTCTAAATGTTATAAGATTTTTTAAACTAGAAATCACTTTATTAATATGAAAAGATTGTCAAATACATTACTATACTCTTGATATCGAGCATAATCCCTACACCTCTTGATCTAATTCACTCCGATATTTGTGAATTTGAAGGAATTTTGACTAGAAATGGTGAAAGGTACTTTATTACCTTTATAGATGATTGTTCTAATTTTTCATATGTCTATCTTTTGAAAAACAAAAGTGAAACCATAGACATGTTCAAAATATTATTAAATGAAATAGAAAATCAATTTAACAGAAAGGTTAAAAGATTTCGTAGTGATAGAGGGATGGAATATGACTCAGATGAATTTGTCAATTTGTATAATTCACATGGAATTATCCATGAGAAAATTTCCCCTTGTTCCCCAGAGATGAATGGGAAATCTAAAAGAAAAAATATAACTTATTCTGAGATAATAGTAGCTGTTCTACTTAGTTCTGGTGCTGCCTCACATTGGTGGGGATAAGTTTTATTAACTGTTTGTTATGTCTTGAATAGTGTTCCCAACTCGAAATCCAAAATTTCACCTTATGAAATTTGGAAAATTAAAAAACCAAATGTTTCTTATTTTAGAACATGGGGTTGTTTGGCTTATGTTCTGAAGCTAGATCCAAAAAGATCGAAGTTGGCAAGTCGAGCTTATGAATGTGTTTTCATAGGTTATGCAGTTAACAGTAAAGCTTATAGATTTTATAACTTAAAAGATCATGTTATTATTGAGTCAAATGATGTTGATATCTTTGAAGATGAATTTCCCTTTAAAATAAGAAATAGTGGGGGGTCAGAGTCTAGTAGTGTACCTAGATCTATTATGACTGATGAAGTTGAGTTAGAACCAAGAAAGAGTAAAAGGGACCGGACCTCTAAAGATTTTGGGCCTGATTTTTATGCCTACACCTTAGAAGATGATCCAAATTCTTTCCAAGAAGCCTTGACTTCCTTGGATGCTGACCTATGGCAAGAAACCATAAATTATGGAATGGAATCTCTAGAGTCTAATGGAACATGACACTTAGTAGACCTTCCGCCTGATTGTAAAACCATAGGTTGTAAGTGGATTCTTAAGAAGAAATTAAAACCCGATGGATCAATTGAGAAATACAAGGCCTGGCTTGTGGTCAAGGGTTACAGACAAAGAGAAAATGTAGATTTCTTTGATACTTTTTCACCAGTAACTAGAATAACATCCATTAGAATACTTATAGCTTTAACAACTTTGCATGATTTAGTTATACATCAAATGGATGTTAAAACCGCCTTCTTGAATGGAGAATTAGAAGAAGAGATTTACATGGACCAACCTGAAGGATTTATAATTCCTTGTCAAGAGAACAAAGTTTGTAAGTTAATCAAGTCTCTGTATGGACTTAAACAAGCACCTAAACAATGACATGAGAGGTTTGATAATCTAGTCATATCTAATGGTTTTAGAATAAATGAAAGTGATAAGTGCATTTATTATAAATTTGAAAATAATGTTTGCACTGTTATTTGTTTATATGTGGATGACTTGCTTATTTTTGGCTCAGATATTCATGCTTTGAATGATGTTAAATGTTTATTGACTGCTAAATTTGCAATGAAAGATTTAGGTAAAGCTAGTGTAATCCTGGGTATAAAAATAACTAGATCAAAAATGGGAATTACTTTAGATCAATCTCATTATGATGCAAAAATTCTAAAGAAATATAATTACTTTGACTGTAAACCTACATGTACTCAATATGATCCTAGTGTAAAGTTGTTCAAGAACACTGGTAACAGTGTTAGACAAAATAAGTATGTGAGCATCATTGGTAGTCTTCGTAATGCTACTAATTGCACTAGACCCGATGTAGTTTATGTTGTAGGAGTACTTCGTAGGTTTAATAGTAGAGCTGGTTATGAGCATTGGCATGCTCTTGAAAGAGTAGTGTGTTATCTTAAGAGAACAATGAACCTCAGATTACATTATGCAAAGTTTCTGTTAGGTTTTAGATTTGTGTTGGCTTGATTCCATAACAAAACTTCATTTCTTTGTAATGCTTAGTTGCTTAAGTGGTTCATGATGATAAGAGCTTCAAGGAAGAAAAGCAACTTCTCATAATGCAAAGTTTGTCTTCAAGAGGATTGGTACTATTCTTGGATGCTAAGGTATCGAGATGTTTTCTTCCTCTTGCAAGGAGTAAGGCGCACACACACAATTCATTCATATGTGTCCCTGCTTAGTTGTGCATCATTAAATGTGCACAAACACACAATTTATACATATGTGTCCCTGCATCATAGCACATTATTTGGTATAACATTTTCACACACTTGAAGTTGAATGCTCATGCATTTGGTATGAAAGTAACATGTTTTTGAAAATGCATGATTATAAACTATCTATTTGCAGTTTGCATTCTTGTGTGAAACGTGTTTGTTTGTTTATATGTTTGTATAACATGGATCTTGAACTTGGTTTTAGTCTTAGATTATTCATGATTGAGTTCCGGTCATTTTAGTTACTCATACTATTGATTTCGAGTTCTAAATCAAAAAGATACTACACTTTCAACTCATGTTGCATATATTGTATTCGTCTTTATATATCTAGTCAAATTATTATTTTATGGGTTGGGTATCTTATATGTCCATGTCCGTGAGGGAGTCCCAGTTTATAATATTCAAACAGATTCAAATTCGGACTTCGGAGGACAAAGAACGGTCGAAGAATGTGAGAGGAGCGCAAGGGAAGAGGTGCTATGGCACAAGCCATCACTTGGCACCTTCGCGAGATGGCGCGTGGCCATCTCGGCCCCAAAGCCTTGCTGCCCTGAGATGCCCACACGCCATCTTGGGGAGGCACTAAGGCATGAGGGGTTTTTGGTCTTCCTCTCATTCAATAAGAAGTTAAGAAAAACGAATTTGAAGAACAAGTGCAGAATTTTTCTCTCAACATTTAGATTTTTGTTTTTGTGATAACTTCTTCATTTCTACTCCGAATCACTTGATTCAAAAATCTATTTCGAGTGTCTTGAAGATTTCTATAAACTCCAAGCATTTCTAGAACCAAAGGATGTCTAGATGTTTGGTTGTGATCAGATCTTCAGTTCGTGGTTTTCATCATTGTTGGTAAAATCATCTTCTTCTTAGTTTTCTTCTTATATCTTCTTATTGATTGATGCTATCTGATTAAGAAGCATGACTAGGATGATTTTAATATAATTTTATGGTTTGTTGAATTTATTTTTAATTTTAGCTAGATTTGTGATAAGTTGATTGATTTGTGCTAAACTTGATAAACATGAAATTGTTTCTAGAAATCTATTGTTCTTATGATTGATTGATTATTTCTAGATCTAATTTCATTTTCTAAGAACTAGGTTATGTTTCAGTTGGTGTCTATATCTTCATATCTATGTTCTTAGTTGATAACATGCTTAGGTTGCCTAGATACATTTGTAATTGTTCTTTGAAAGAATAATCTAGCTATCTAGTTGCATGTCCATAGAATTTGTTGATCATCAATTTCTATGTCGAGTGCTTGTTTGCATTTTGCATTCTTGATCACTTAGATGCCTTGTGAAGAGGTAGAAAGTCTCATATCTTAGAGTGATTCTTTGATTTGAGCAACTGGAAGTCATAGCTAGAGTCGGGAGGACTTGGATAGCTAGGCAAGTGGAAGTCTCGGCAAGAGGTGTGAGACCTCGGATTGTTGAGCAAGGAAGTCTTGACTAGAGTCGGGAGGACTCGAATAGTTGAGCAAGAAGTCTTGCCTAGGGTCGGGAGGATCCGGATAGGTGAGCAAGGAATCTTCCTAGAGACAGGGGGCTTGAATAAGAAGTCGGCTTAGTAGATCACTAGGTTCAAGGATAGAGTAAAAGTGATAGCTTGGAGAGCATGTGTTGATTGTTTGAGTGTGTAACTTTTATTTAAAATAGTGGATTTGCTTTTTCCAGTGGTTGTGGTATCAACCCGTGGATGTTTCCTCTACGGAGGTTTACCACGTAAATATTGTGTGTCATTGTTTGCAATTTACATTGATCATTGTTAGAATTGCATTGTTTTTAAAAGAGGAAAAAAATTGGAGCATATACCTATTCACCCTCCTCTAGGTATATTCACATTATAAAGATACAGGGAAATTTCAATTGGTATCAGAGCAGATGTCTAGACGCACTTAGATAGATCTTCTTTGTAGTGTTTGTTATCTTCTTTTGTTTCATCATGATTAAAGAAATGTATTCTTTTGTGGCTTCTCTTGTTGAAGGTGAGACTATTGACTTAGATGATCAAAAGATCAAAGATCTTATTCAAGAAAATGAAAGGATCTCTAAGATCAATAAGTCTCTCACTAAGAAGTTAGAAAATCATGATTGTAGCTTAAAATGTGTTATTGATCTTAATGAAAAAATTCTTAATCTTGAGAAAAACTTGATTGATAGCAATAATAGATTAAGTATGTTGAAGCATGAAATTGAGAAAAGAGATGAATCTCTTGATCGTGTTAGGAGAATTGAAAACGTGCTTAAAGCAAAACTTAATGAGCACGAGAATCAAGAGAAAGTGCATAATGACAAACTTAATGAGTCTAAAGAAATGATTAACAAGATGTTATCTAGCTCTAACAAAGTGAAAGCTCTCATTAAGGTTGGAAAGCCTTCAAGCGACAAAAGAGGTTTAGGATATGTTAATGAAAAATCAACTCCTTCATCTAACAAATCTATTGTCAAAGCTTGTAGCAATTTAATTGTAGGTACACTCTCTAACGGTAAAGCCATGAATGCTACCTGAGGTGCCTCAACATCAACAATGAAAGTCAAGGAAAAGACTCAACAATGCCAAAGACAAGCTCCATCATCATCAAATGCAAAATGCAAGACATCTAGTGTTGCACGCCAAAGAGGTAAAAATGTGAGAAGGCAAAATGAGTTGAATCCTCAAGCAAATGGTAAACTTCTTAAATTTATAACTATTTGTCATTATTGCAACATGGTAGGACACATAAGACCTAGATGCTTTGAATACATTAGTAAATGTAAAATTGCCAATGATTTGCATGATATGTCTTTGAATGGTCCTAGGCAATCATCCATGTATGGAACTAGAATTAGACCTAAAAAAGCCTTGGAAAAGCATGTTGAGAATAAATGTGTTGATAATTTGTTTGTTAAATCTTGTGTTGTTCCTCGTTCTACTATGCATAAGAAAATTGATAATGCTTTGTTTTATTTGTTTGAAAATGTGACTAATGGAGTCAATGTGCCTAAAAACAAGTCATAGCATGTTAATAAAAGTAGGAATGAGAAACTTGTCAAGAAAGTTTGGGTTAAGAAAAACACAAAACAATGTTTGGTTGCACAATATGCTTTAAGAGCTAATTCATCCTATTGTTGGTGCCTAGATAGCAGTTGCTCTAGGAATATGACCGGTAACAAGGAATTCTTTAAGAATCTTATTATAAATGATGGTGGATGGGTTACATTTGGTGATGACACTAAAAAGCAAGTTCTAGGCAAGAGAACAATTTGTATCCCCGGATTGCCTAAACTTCGTGACATCTTGTATGTAGATGGTCTACAAGTTAATCTAATAAGCATCACTCACTTGTATGAAATTTTTAAATAAGTTAGCTTTAACAAGGATGTGTGCACGATAATCGATAAAAAGGGCAAAATTATTTTGAAAGTCAAAAGGTCTTCGGACAATTGCTATTGTTTAGAGGTTGATCCACTAACATGTAATATGGCACATGAGTGCAACAAGCTTGAATTATGGCATGAAAGATTAGGCCACATGAATTATAAAGATTTAAAGAAGCTTGAGAAATATAACATTATTAGAGGTCTTCCTAGTATTCGTAAAAAGCTTGATGGTGTTTGTGAACCATAGCAATTAGGTAAACAAACCAAAGTGTCTCATAAAAAGAACACTAATTTTGTTACCAAGAAGCCCTTAGAACTTGTGCATATAGACCTAATGGGACCAATCCAAACCGAAAGCATAAATGGTAAAAAATACATTTTTGTATGTGTTGATGATTTTTCTCGGTTTGATTGGGTATATTTGCTTAGAGACAAGACCGAAACTTTTGGTTACTTTAAGAAGTTTTGTAATCAAGTTCAAAATGAAAAAGGTCTTGGGATTAAGAAAATATATCGCATTAGGAGTGATCAAGGGAGTGAATTTGAAAATGCTAGATTTAGTGAGTTTTGTGATGATTATGGGATTTCACATGAGTTCTCGGCTCCTAGAACTCCTCAACAAAATGGTGTTGTTAAGAGGAAGAATCGTGTCTTGCAAGAGATGGCTAGGGTCATGCTCAATAGCAAGAAAGTCCCCAGAAATCTTTGGGCTGAAGCGGTCAATACCGCTTGCTATGTCACTGATAGAGTTTTTAGAAGGCCCGACACAAAACAAACCTCCTATGAACTTTGGAAGGGCAAGAAGCCCAATGTGAGTTACTTCTACACTTTTGGGAGTAAGTGTTTTATTTTGAATTATAGAGATCACTTAGAAAATTTGATGCTAAAAGTTATATTGGTCTCTTTCTTGGGTATGCTAATAATAGTCGTGCATATAAAGTGTTCAATTTGAAAACAAAGACTATTATGGAGTCTATTAATGTGAAAATAGATGATCTTAGCATACTTGATTTGTATGATAACAATGGTGTCAATAAACCTAAAGAACATTTATTGAATGACACTAAAGCACCTATTGATGTGACTAGCTGTGATGAAAGTGAGTCTAGTCATAATGGTGATAATTGTAGTGTTGCTAGAGAAGAAAGTCAAGAGTTAGAAAATGGTTTAAATGATAACCAACAAGATGTTGAAAATTCTAATTCTAGACTTAGGAACATGCATTACCAACAAGACATCATAGGTGATTTGAATGAAGTGGTTAGAACTAGAAGGCAACTAGCTAACCAAATTTCATATGCTTGCTACACTTCTCAAATTGAGCCCAAAAATATTAATGAAGCAATTATTGATGAATATTGGGTTAATGCCATGCAAGAATAACTAAATCAATTTGAGAGGAATGAAGTATGGTCCTTAGTTCCTAGACTAAAAGATGTCAATGTGATTGGTACAAAATGTGTGTTTAGGAATAAGACCGTTGAATGTGGCAAAATAGTGAGAAATAAAGCAAGACTAGTGGCTCAAGGATACACTCAAGTTGAGGGTGAAGACTTTGATGAGACTTTTGCACCCGTTGCATGTCTTGAGTCCATTAGGCTTTTGTTGTCCATTGCATGTGTTAAAAAATTCAAATTGTTTCAAATGGATATCAAAAGTGCTTTTCTCAATAGATACCTTCAAGAAGAACTGTATGTTGAACAACCTAAGGGTTTTTTTATACCCACACTCTCCTAATCATGTGTTTAAGTTGAAAAAGGCTTTTTATGGCCTTAAGCAAGCTTCTAGAGCTTGGTATGATAGGTTGACTCAATATCTTATTGACAACCAATATAGGAGAGATGGTATTGATAGAACTTTATTTGTCAAGCATTATGACAATGACATTTTTGTTGCACAAATATATGTTGATGACATTGTGTTTGGGTCTACATGTAAAACCAAGGTTGATGATTTTGTGAATGTTATGTCAAGAAAATTTGAAATGAGTATGGTAGGTGAACTCAATTACTTTCTTGGTATGCAAATGAAACAATCTAGCAATGGTATCATGTTGTCTCAATCTAAATATGCTAGAAATCTTGTTAAGAAATTTGGCCTTGAAAGTGGAAAAGAATTTGAAACACCTATGAGTCTACTTTAAAACTTGACAAAGATGAAAAAGGAAAAAATGTTGATCAAAGTCTCTATAGGAGCATGATAGGTAGCCTTATTTACCTAACGGCTAGTAGGCCGGATATTTGTTTTAGTGTTGGTTTGTGTGCTAGGTTTCAAGCCAATCCAAAAGAATCTCACTTGAAAGCCGTTAAAAGAATCATTAGATATATAAAAGGAACACATAATCTTGGTTTATTCTATTCTCTTAGTACTAATGATATTCTTGTTGGATATTATGATACGGATTGGGCAGAAAACATTGATGATCGTAAAAGCACATCGGATGGTTGCTTTTACTTGGGGAATAATTTGGTTGCTTGGCAAAGCAAGAAGCAAAATCCCATATCTCTTTCTTCATCCGAAGTCGAGTACATTGCGGCCGGAAGTGCTTGCAGACAACTTCTATGGATAAAATAAATTCTCAAGGATTATGAGATTGATCAAGGTAAAATGCCTCTCTATTGTGATAATATGAGTGCCATTACCATTTCTAAAAATCCGGTTCAACACTCACGCACAAAGCATATAGACATTAGGCATCATTTCATTTGAGAACTTGTTGAACAATTAATAGTAACTCTTGAACATATGCCTACTAAAAATCAACTTGCGGACTTGTTCACAAAGCCCTTGGACAAAGAGAGATTTGTATCTCTTAGAAGATCCATTGGCATGATTTGTGTTGATTAATGCTTGTGTGTGGTTATGAGTGGCTTGATAAGCAAAACTATATTGCATATCTATTTCTTTGAGAGATACTCATGTGAGAAGTAATGATCTTGATAAAATAGCTTTTATTGCTTCTAGATCATGCACTTAAGTCTTTGTAAATCTTGTTTGTTTGAAAGTGCACAAGTGCTTCTCTTATATTTCTAAGTTTTGAGTAATTGAGTTTGAAAGCATGTAGATCATGGATGCATCTTGAAGTTCATTGTCTAGTACATGATAGATAACCTATGGTTAGTATCCATTTTGCTTCGACATCTACATAGAAATCAACGAGCACCTTTATGGAAAGGGCTACACACCTTGGTTGTGAAGCCGCACAATGTAGGAAAGGGCTACACCATTGTGATGAGTGAAAGCCATCATGAAGAGTATATGTTTATGTAAGAAAAATAAAAAAAGTGTTGAAAAAGAATCATTTAAAAAAAAATCTTTTTGTACAAAGCCTAAAAAGAAATGGAGGAAGGCTTAAAATGGAGTATAGTTGATAATTGTGATTGCTTAAGTTGAAAAATAGAAATGGAATGACGAGCCACATGCACACACACGCTCATATATTGAAATCTATTCTCTTTAAAGCAAAAATCCGGATGATAATTAGTTTGACCTTGATTGGAAAAGCTTTAGATGGATAGTTGTTGAAGTGGTTTGCATGTTGATATCACAATAACTTCTTTTATATATGCTAGAAGCATTTTTAGACACACATTTTTGCTTAATGTGCTTGATCCATTAGCAATGCGAGATTATTTTTTAGAGAATAATGAAAATCTATGATTTTCTTATTCATTTTGAAAAAATAATGGTTTACTTTCTTTTATTATTTGAAATGTGTGATTGTGTGATTCCCTTATGAACAAGTTTACTTGCTTATTAACATGTGGAGCATATGTTAAGGGGGAGCTTAGTTTGTTAAACTTAGTTCTCTATACAACTTGTTTGCTCACTATCTCATGATTTTATTATGTATCCCTTATACCCTTATAGGTATTTTCATTTGGCATTTATCTCTCTCTAGGTTGTGTAATATGTTTTTGTCTATTCCTTGCCAAAAAGGGGGAGAAAGTGCTTTCCTCACCATGTTACTTAGTTTTGATATAAAGGGGAGACAATTCATTAAGGGGGAGAAAGAATTCTTTTTTGCATGAGATAGAAGAGATAAGGGAATTTTTATTTTGTTTCGTATATTGTTTGTTTATCTCAACTATCTTCTTTGTAGACTATTTATGTGTCACCGGACACTATTTAGATTCTGAATGAAGGATAACAAAAAGAATTCTTGGTTTACGTCCTATAGATTTTGCAAATGCCGTAGAAAATAATTTTAATGTCATTCTATATGTTTTAGAAACTTATGAATCACGCATCACATCCTTTATATCACATTAGATAATGCATCTGTAAATACTAGCTCTATTGTATTGTTTGTTGTAAGAAATATCCCAGAAGATGGAGGTTATTTCTTCCATCAACGGTGTGCATGTCATATTATAATATAGGCTGGTTTAAAGCAGGTAAGCAACCAAATAGATTGCATCAGAGATGCCATTTATTGGATTTGCAGTTCCAATCCCAGATTCAATGAATTCAAAGACACTGTAAATTAAACGGTCTCAAACCCCTATAATTCCAAACTGATATGTCGGTAAGGTGGAACTTTTCTTACTTAATGCTGGATAATTGTCTGGATTATGATACAACCATTAAGTATTTTTATAACATGAAATTGGTCAAAACCGATCGTCCTGAAGCAAAAGCACTAACCACAGATGATTGGTTTATGGCAAGGGTTTTTGTTCATTTTTGAAGATTTTTTACAATGCCACTATAAGTCTTTTCGGGATCTATTACCCCACATCTTCCTAGACAATCCATCAGATAGTGGAAATGTCTGAAGTGTTAAACATTTATAGAGAATATGAACATCTAAGTATTGCAGTTGTTACCATGGAGATAAAGTTGAAAAAATATCGGGCTAACATTGCTTTACTTTATGCCTTAAGTCTTATAGTAGATCTTGAGATTAAATTATCTGGTTTAGAAGTTTTGCTTGAGTTTTTTGGTACTAATTTGTCAATAGATTATTCTGAAAAAATTACTAACATTCGAACCAAGTTGTTCGAGATTTTTTGTATTTATGGGAGCAGATTTGGCAATATTGCCCCCCCAATCAACACAACCAGAGACAGAGCCGAAGCAAACAAGTTGGAGCCTTCTCAAATGGCGAAAAAATGACAAATCAACAAGTAGTTCTTCAGGGCAAAGATTTGGTCCATCTTGTTGTACTGAACTGATTAGGTACCTTGAAGCATAGTTCGATGCTGTTGAAGACAAGGAAGAGTTTGACTTGTTGTTATGGTGGAAGACCTATACGTACAAGTATCCAGTTGTCACACCTAGCACACGTTGTACCTGTTTTCCCCGTGTCAACGGTGTCTTTAGAACAAGCTTTCAGCATTAGTGGACGTATAATTGAACCAAGAAGAAGTTGTTTGTCTCCGGAGAAAGTGGAGGTATTAACATGCCTTCGGGATTGGGAGCATGCTAAAAAAAGGTTGTAAAATCAAACTGTAGATAAAGAACTTATTCTAAATTTCAACAATCTATATATTGATGAGTCTTTCGGTAGTGGCCAGGGCCACAACTAGGTTATACATTTACATGTGTATTTACTTGTAAGTTGTAATACGATTGCACTCTTTTTCCCTTACCAAGTTTTTATCCTACTAGGTTTTTCTCGGTAAGGTTTTTAATGAGGTAATCATGTAAATATGTAATACTGAATTTTATAAGTGATGTTGACGTCGGTTTCTAGATTGTATCAGAAAAGCCAACAAGGATTGGATTTCGGCTGTAATTTCAAAGAGAAAGAGAAGGAGAAAGTAACCAAGACATAAGTTTTTTTACGTGGTAAAACTTCGATGACCGGAGAAACGTCCACGGTTGGTTGAATGATCAACCAAGCTAAAATCCACTATGAAATTATAATATTACAAGCTCTCGATCTCTTTTTTTTCTCTCTGTATTTTTCTATAAATGTTGTATTATTTTTTTTGCTAGATTATAGGTCTATTTATATGTTTATAGAACGCTAATCTGCTTTATACAAGTAATAGAAGATCTTTCTATTTAATTATGATTATTTACTTGCTTGAAACTGATTGTCTTTTTTCCTATTTCAGAGTTTTGTATTGAGATCGAATGGGACTCTAATAATGTTGCCCAATTAGGACATATTTCCTTATAAGAGTGTAGTCTTTTTGAAGAAATAAAGTTGTTGCCTGATTGTGAACCTTTTCTGTTTAATATTCTGTTCTTATTGGGATTCCTTTTTGATATGGATATCCTCGTGCATTTTAATGACTCGATCCACGTGAGCTATGCGTTGGGCCTTTATTCAATTTTCTTCATGTTTTCCCGAGTAAGGACAATACCCGCTGGTCCCGAGTAATGTCATTTGATCCCGAGTAGAAGTGTCATTTAGCCAGCCCCGAGTGTCATTAAATGATCTCGACTAGTATATGACATCGATTGACCCCGAGCAGGTTTTGTTCAACATCTGCTTACTTGGATTTTTTCTCTTCTTCAGTGATATCTTGTAGGATATTTTCTTAGTGTCTATTCGGATGTCCATCTGGCAATTTATTCTTTTTGTTGATGATGTGTACGTACGATAAAATTCACATATAACAATACCCCCTTAAAATATTTTTACTGAATAAGATTTTTTTTTCGGGCAAGGGTATTTTAATCAATTTTTCAATATCTTTTCAGTACCCGAGTAAATGTCTTGTCATAATGACGTGTCTGAATGATGACCCTATAAATTTGATTTGCCTCCCCACGTGAGATCTTTAATGACGGTGATGTTTTGCAGTTATGACGGTGAAAGCCAGTTCTCTTTTTGACACGTGTCTCTTGTCTCTTCGTTTTTTGATATCATTTATGAGAAATGACTCACGTTTCCCGGTGCACCGTCTATGTCATCAAACCTCATCATTATTTTTTTCCCGCCTTGAAATCCTAGGGTTTCGTGCCATCATCTCTTTAAATTCTTCACTAAGTGATAGCGTTGGTTCATTCTCAATAATTTTCAGCAGAAAAATTTCTCAAACCCAGATTTCTTTACACAAAAGGTCACGATCCTCCGTTGAAGATCTTGTATCAAATTTTATTCAAGGTTAGTTTTAATGGAGCCATCTTCCCGTCATCGTCTTTTTAATATTGCTCTTGATGTATTAGAACGTGGGGATTTCCAGTTGGTTTCCTGTATTAGAAGATCACTGGGGGAAATCCTTACTGATGAACCTCTATTTTTAGAAGTTGATGTTTCTAGGCTTCACCCTAACGTCACTTTTAGTTTTGTATCCAGTTCTTCATCTAGTTCTTATTCTGACATTTCTGATCACAGGCTACCTCTTCGAATGATGGGAAAACATCAAAGCAGAAGTGAAGTCCGTAAGCATAACTCAGACGATATTCGGATCAGGGAGCAGACTGTCAACGAAAACGATGTTGAAGAGGCGTTCAGGATATCTCGCCTTTCTTTCTCTGCTACTCGCCCAAGTGGGTTTGATACTGAGCCGAATGTAGTTGGGGCAGATGAGATAGAAAAGTATTGTTCCCAATTCGATCTGCCCAACTCGGTCACTCTGATTCCAGCGGGTGATAGAGCTGCGTGGAATCCTCCCCCGAGCATGGTGGCAATATACTAATCCATGCTCTGCTGTGGCATCACTATTCCTTTTCAGCCATTTATTGCCTGGTTTCTAGTTGAAGCAGGGATCGTTCCAGCTCAATTAGCCCCGAACAACTATAAATTTTTGATGTGCATGTGGAACATGTATAGCCGGATGAATATGTCTCTACCTTTCCAGAGTGAAATCAAGCACTTCTTCACGCTGAGGCAGTCTGGTAAGACATGGAATTACTTCCTCATGTCTAATACACTAGACTGTTGGGTCCCCGATGGGACAAAGGTGAGTCAGATAGCTGACGTCTCTGATGACCCTAAAAAGAGGGGTTTTATATAGGGATTCCCTACATCCAACAAGTTCTGGAAGAACAGTTGGTTTTTTACTAGAGGGAGTCTCGGGCTAGATGTTACTGTTTCAACTGGGGGTACTCGGACGGTGCTAAAAGTCCTCAGTTTTTTCTGTTCCCCCGAGATATGGAATAATAAGAAAATTGATTACAACGATTCTGAGCTGACCAGACTTGCTCGGGCAGCAGTTCACACTTTGAAGAAGATAAGCAAGACTTATCTTTTCTTAAAGGCGAAGATGATTGAGCTCGGCTTCTTCAAACAGATTTCGGGCTACCGCAGGCGATGTAAGTGGTTTTTACAACCTTTTTCTTTTCATTGTTATTTTTTGCTTTTTGTATTCTGACTCGGTTCCTCTTTTCTTCTAAGTGTATGATATGGGCATCGTCTGCGATCTTTAGACTCGCCAAGTGAAGCCAATTTTTTAGGCTAGCCGAAAAGAAGATTCTCATCAGAACAATAAAGGCGTTGCCCCGCCTGAGTCTGAGGAGGAAACTGATGCGGTTGAATAACAAGTTCCTGAATATGTCCCCGAGGACATCGTTCAACCGACCGTAGGGGAGACTAGTGGTCCGAGCGACCCAACGGATCATTCCCAACTGCCTAATGACGGGGAGAGGCAAAGTGAGGGTCCTGGTGAGGAGCCTGCCAAACGGTCAGAGGCTGGTGATGGAGGCAATACCTCCGTGGGACAAACACCTGTAAATCCTAATTTTTTTGAAGTATTTCAAGATTATACTCAGAAAGACCCCGCAACTGATCTCAGCTTCCACCAATCTCGTGCTGAGAAATAGAAGGCAATCAGCTCTCCCACTCGTCCTCTCAAGGTTCCTCGGGTGGTCTCATTCATCGACTCCAGCGATGAAGATAATGAGGCTGAGATTCCCCCGAGCGTTGATGTGAGAGCATCGGCGGATGCGGAGGCTTAAGAGCCGAACAGGGGTTCCCCTCCCCTCGAGGTTGAAGATCAAAGGGATGAACCCTCGGGGGTTCCTTTATACCCTTCTCCTTAGTATATGCTGCAGGAGATGTCCTCTGGTCGGGCTTCCATCAGGGAAGACCGCTGGAGCAGTTTTTGGGACGGCTCTCTAACTGAACGTCTTCAAAACTTTTTTAACGGTGCATTTTATGTAAGTTATCCTTAACTTCCTTCAGTTGCTTTGTTTGTTTGGCAGATTTTTAATCGAACTTCTTTATAGATGGTGGCCGAGTTCACTGAGCTGGTATAGACGCAGCAATATCAAGTTGATAGAATAAGGTGTCTCGAAGCTTAATTGATGGAAAGTGAGGATCAACGTGCTCGGGTCGAAATGGCTTATCAACAAGAGGTTGGTTCTGCCCAAGTTTTTGCCGACCACTGCTTGGCGAAGCAGGTTGAAGCCGAGGAGAAAGCTTCTTTGGCAGAGGAGAAGGCAGCATCACTTCAGAATTTTTTATCCTCTGCCCAAGAATCCATGCTTAAGGCCGAACAGGAAGCGAAGCAGTCCATATCGGCGTATGAGCAGATGATTAAAGATTTGGAACGCCAGGCTCTTACAGTCGAATCCTTGTCCCAATAAGCCAGACCGGAACTTGAAGTCCAAGGGGTGGATCGTTTTAAAAGATCCCTGTCTAAGGGCTAGTTTCACCTGGTGAGTTTTTCAAAGTTAAGAATTGGACGACTGAGGCCCTAACCAACTGGGAGTTATCGATCAAACATCATGTGGATCGGTCATTGGAATCTCTCCGGATTTGGATAAAGGAGTGGAGAGCTTACTGTCGCAGCCGAGGAAAAGAGCCTCATCCCATGCATTTGGAGGTTCCATCTGAGCATTCCCTCTCGACCTTTTATGCCAATCAGGAGTCGGTCGTGGAGGGTGTGATGCCCCATGTCAGGTCGATCCCAGGAGAAGATTACAACCAGTGGATGGATGAATTGACTGACACAATTGCTTGGCCTTCTAATGAGAGTCTGCTCTGAGAATATGAGATGGTGCCTGACCCGAGTATTGGCAAGGGTTCCAAATCCTCACAATTCTGATTTTTGTAGATAGGTTTTTTTGTACTTCTGTTCTTTGTACAGAATTCTTTGTAATGACTCTTTTGTAAATGAACCTTGTAACCATTCTTTTGAAAGATCCATGAAATTCAGAGTAAATTCTGAGCCTGGTTGTTTGATTTCATCACTCTTGAAATTTATTTAACTTGAGTATGGTTGCTGAGTATCTTATTAAACCAGCTATTTCTGACATTCGGGTAACTTAACCGAGTATCTTATTAAACTTATTTTAACCCGAATAACTTTAAATGCAAAGTATCTTATTAAACTGGTTAGTATTATTAAACTGGTTAGTATATTAACCGAGTCATCTTAAAACAGGCAAGTAGGTTTATACTTGTGTTTCATACATGGTTACTACCCGAACATTACATCAAGGCTCAACATGATCATATGTTCGAGTCCTTACACATTATCGAGAACGTCTCCCCAGTTTTTATGTGCAAGGGTTTGCCGAATCGTTAAGCTTTTTGAGTCGCTTAACATAGCTACGTATTTCACTAGAATTTTTCCCATTAGCGTCCCGAGCTTGTGCATCGGGTTTGCCTTTTTGCTAAGGTCATTTGACCTTGCTCGGCTGGCATGCTCCTCCGAGCTTCTCCGCTCATTCTGGATTTAATGGTCCCGAGTATTCTATTTGTATGTTCTTATTATCATGCTTGTCTTCCATATGTTCTTATTATCATATTCTTTCTTTTAGAAATCCCGAGTTTGAAGCTTTTATCTTTTGGAAATCCCGAGTTTGATTTTTTATTCATAACTGCAAAATCTGTAAAGTTTTAAATTCCACAGCTAATATTTAACCTAACTAAAATTGTTCTTACTAGAAAAAAGAACAAAAAATAATTAAGGATAGAAAATCTTCAGATATTGGGCATTGCATAATCGGGGTAAAACCCCTCCAATGGGTCATGCAATCCAATACGCTCCATGACCATCTACTCGTTCGAATTTGTACGGGCCTTCCCACTTATCAACCAGGGAACCTGCAACTTTATTTTTTATGTTTAATGACACCTTTCTCAGTACCAGGTCTCCTAAATGGAATTTCCTGACTTGAACATGGGAGTTGTAGTGGCGGGTTACTCTTTACTGATATGCCATATTTCGTATCGGGACTTCTCCATTTTCTCTTCTAGCCCATCTAGACTTTGTAACAGCATCAACATTCTGATCTTTATCATATAGCCTGACTCGGGGTGAAGTATATGAATTTTTTACGGGGATAACTGCTTCTGTTCCAAACGCTAAAGTGTATAGAGTCTCTTATGTTGAAGTTCTCGTTGTTGTCCGATATATCCATAATACTTCGGGAAGCTTTTCAACCCAGCTTCCTTTCTTGGCATCTAGCTTCACTTTGAGTATGTGCTTGATGATTTTGCTCACTGCTTCAACCTGCCCATTTGTTTGAGGGTGGACAGGTGTGGCATAGTAATTGGCAATCTGGTACTCTTTGCACAGCTGTCTGAATTTCAGGTTATCGAACTGGGTACCATTATCAGTGATTATAGTGTTTGGGACTCCAAACCTATAAAGCATATTCTTTTTTATGAAATTTGTGGTGTTTGCTTCTGTGATATGCACCAATGCTTCAGCTTCTACCCCTTTCGTGAAATAGTCAATGGCTACTATGGCATACTTTGCTCCACCCCTTGTCTCGGCTGGCATTAGGCCGATTAAATCCAAACCCCACATGGAAAATGGCCATGGGGATGTGAGTTTTCTGAGTTGCTCAAGGGGTTGTCGGATGTCATTAGCAATCCTTTGGAAAGTATTGCATCTTTCCGAACACTGCTGTGCATATGAGAACAGAGTAGGCCAATAATAGCCTTGCCTGAGTACTTTGTGTGCCAAATTTTAACCCCAGTGTGGTTTTTTGTAAACTCCTCCATGGATTTCCTGTAATATCTGATATGCATCCTTCTCTGACATACATCTTTGGAGTGTTTGGGAATACCCCCTTCTGTATAATTCTCCTCCAACTAATGTGTACCTTGTTGATCTATACCTGATACATTTTGCTTGTAAGGGATCTTTCGGGAGCACGCCTTCTTCCAGGAACCTTTTTAGCTGAGTCATCCAACCATCTGGCGGTGTTCAGATTTCTAAAATTTCTAGTTTTCTCTATTCAACTGTGCTCGGTTTGAGGAGATGTGCAACCGGAATAGTCTTTGGCCTTATTATGGTTGTTGCTGATGCGAGTTTGGACAATGCGTCTTCCTTTTCATTCTCCTCCCTGGGGATCTGGGCAATCTTATATTCTTTGAATTTCTTGAGGAGCTGTTTTACAATGTCACGGTAGGCTATCATGCTTTAAGCCTTGGCTTGGTACTCATCCAGGACTTGGTTGACAACTATTTGTGAATTGCTAAATATCTCGACTTCATCTGCCCTGAGAGCTATGCAGACTTTATGTCCAGCTAGTAGCGCCTCGTACTCGGCTTGATTGTTGGTTGTTTTGAAGTCAAACCTCATGGCACATTCGACATCATCTCCTTCTGGAGTGCATACTACGATCTTTGCCCTGCTGCCATGAGTGTTTGAAGAGCCATCAACATATAATTTCCATGGGAAATTTTTTCCCAACATCCTTTTTTCTTCTAGGTTTGGCTCTGTGAACTCTGCTATAAAATTTACCACTGTTTGCCCTTTGAGGGATGTCTTGGGGATGTAGTGGATATCGAATTCACTCAGCTCGATAGCCCATTTGGTCAGTCTTCCTGAAATCTCTGGCTTCTATAGAATTTGTTTTAATGGGCAATTAGTGAGTACTTGGATTGTATGAGCCTGAAAATATGACCTTAGCTTCCTTGCTGCTGAAACCAATGCTAGGGCCATTTTTTCTGCCTGTGAATACCTAGTCTCGACTGGTATAAGTACCTTTCTGGTATAGTATACTTGCTTCTGTACTCCATCTTCTGTTCTTACTAGGACTGAACTGGCTGCTAGTTTTGTAATTGATAAGTAGAGATGGAGTGTCTCTCCCATCTGAGGTTTTTAAAGGATGGGAGCCTGTCCTATGTATTCTTTAATTTTCAAAAATGCTTGCTCGCACTTTTCATTCCATTCGAGTCCTTTCCCTTTTTTAATTACTTTGAAAAAGTGTGCGCATCTGTCTGTCGCCTTTGAGATGAATCTACCCAAGGAAGCTAAGCATCTTGTTAGGCGCGGTACTTCTTTGAGTGTCCTCGGTGAAGTCATTTTCTGTAGGGCCTTGATCTTCTCGGGGTTGACTTCGATTCCTCTTCAGTGAACTTGAAAACCCAGGAATCTTTCTGAAGGAACCCCGAATAAACACTTGTTAGGATTTAGCTTCATTTGGTATCTCCTCAAGACATCAAATGTCTCTCTCAGGTCTGTCGTGATGCACTTGGTCAGCATGTCATTAATGTATACTTCCATGTTCCTTCCAATTTGCCGTGCGAAGATTCTGTTGACTAGCCTTTGATATATTGCTCCTTCATTTTTTAATCCGAAGGGCATTACTATGTAATAGTATAAACCCTAATCAGTTGTGAATGTTGTTTTTTCTTCATCAGTCTTGTTTATCCGGATTTGGTTATATCCTGAGTAGGCGTCCATGAAACTGAGCAACTCATGGACTGATGTAGTGTTCACCAACTGATCTATCCTCGGAAGTGGAAAACTATATTTCGGGCATGCCTTGTTCAGATCTGTAAAATTTATGCACATCCTCCATTGTCCATTCTTCTTTTGGACAAGAACTACATTAGCTACCCATTGAGGGTAATTGACCTCTCTAATCGATCATACAATGAGTAGCTTTTCTACTTCTTATTTAATTGCCTGACTTCTCTCGAGATTGAATGATCTTCTCTTTTGTATCACCAGTTTTACACTCGGGTCTACTGTGAGATGGTGGGATATTATTCGAGCATCTATCCCGACCATGTCTTCATGGCCTCAAGCGAACACATACCTGTATTCTTTAAGTAGATCAATGAGGCTTTGTTTGACTCTTCCTCCAAGTTGGCGCGATCTTGACCTTTTTGTCTAGTTTATCTTCTTTCAAGGTGATTTCTTCGACCGGTTCTGTTTTGGATTTATTCGGCTCTTCCCTCTGATCGAATTTGAATGATAGTGGCTTTTCGTTTTGACTCGGCTGTGTTATAGTGCAAACCTGCTCATCATTCTTGTCTTTGTATACTGACAGGTTAGCTCTTCGGGCCATCTCTTGGGATCCCTTGACTACCCCGACCCCCTGTTCGGTCAGGAATTTGATCATGAAGGCATAAGTGGCTGTTACGACCTTAGTTTTATTCAGGAATGGTCATCCCAATAGTGCATTATATGGCCATTTGTCCAAGTCTACCACCACGAAGTCGAGCAATACAGTTCTCTGGCAAGGTGCCACTCCAATATTCACATGTAGCTTTACCGTCCCGAGTGACCTGATCTCAACTCCCCCAAATCCTATGAGAGGGGTATGGAAGGGTTGTAGGTCCTTTCGGTCTAACATGAGTTGATCGTAGACGGCTACATTGAGAATGTTTGTTGAGCTTCCATTATCTATCAAGATTCTCCTGACTTCCTGGTGACCAATCCGGGCACTTATGACCAATGCGTCATTTGACCGAACATCGACCCCATGTGAATCTGTTTCTGTGAATGTTATTGGGTCCCATCCTTTCTTTACCCTTTTTAGAACTAGCTCGACCGAGTTTACGTCAAAGTTATTTCTTACCTCTACTGCTTCTCTGATTTCCTGTGTTCGCACTCGGTTATTTCTCCCAGTGGATGGTCCTCCAAAGATCGTATGTATTATTTGATTGGCCTCTGGACTGGCCCTTTGATTTCGACCAGAGCTATGATCAGCTCCGATCTCTTTCTTTGTTTCTGATTTCTCATCCCTTTTCAAGATTACATCCTGTAGATGTCCTTCCTGAATGAGGGTTTCTATGTAATCTCTGAGCTGGTAACACTTGGAAGTCTTATGACCAGTTTCCTTGTAGAACCTGCAGTATTTAGTTGTATCTCGCAGAGAAAACAGAGATTGACGGCGTGGCTATTGTACCATATTCTTTGTTTTCTGAATGACTAGGATTTCCTCCTGTTTTTTCTTAAGAGGGGTGTAATTGGTATATCTACCTCTGTATTTTTCCGTGGTCTGTTCTGCATTACTCCTGTTTCCCCCATCCTTGCTTTTTTCTTTGTTGTTTCCTTTCTGTTTTCCCTTTTGGTTCTGTACCTTGGACTCAGCGTCCTACTCGGGTTTTCCTCCATGCATGTAGCTTCCTACAGTGGCTAACTCCTTTTCTTCTGCTAGTGCATATCCTTCTACCATGTCCATCATATCTGTATACTTGGTCAGACAGGCTCTTCTTAAATCAAAGGATAGTCAGCCATTCTGCAGGTTGTTGATGAATGCAGCAATTATTGCTTCATCGTTTGCACTGCCAATTTTTGTTACTGCTTGGCCGAATCTCCCCAGATATTTCTTCAGTGACTCATCTTTCCCTTACTTTATTTGAGAAAAGTAAGCCACTGACTTTTTCCTGTGAACATTGCTTAGAAATTGCCTTAAGAAACTCCTGTTCAGTTCACTAAAACTTTTGATGCTGGCTGGGGGGAATCTCCCTAACCATCTTGAACCCGTGTCTCCTAGAGTTTTTGGAAAGTTGAGACACAGTAAGGGATCACTGTGGGCATACTGAGTCATGGCACTTTTATAGCGTCTGACGTGCTCCTTAGAATCTGTGTCTTTCTTGAACTGCTCCACGTGCGGCATCTTGAACCTTTATGGGAATGGGGTCCGTAAGATTTTCTTGGTAAATGGATTGTCAAAATCGTCATCAGATAAATTGTTATACCCATAACGTCTGACAAGCGCGTCCATTTGACGCCTATTATTCTCGACTTCTCGAGTTAGGCTTTGGATTACGACGTCTCTGTCTCCCACCGGACTTTCCTGACGGTTAAACCTCTGGGTGATTGTCATTCCTCTTTCTGGTTCTTTATTTTGATGTCGGGTTTCACGTATGATTCCATGATGACTTTTGCTACGATGCTGATCGCTATCTTCTGATGACAACTGATCCCTGTGTCGGTCATGTTTATGGTGTCTAGCGTGAGCTGTCTGATCCTGGTTCTGCTTCTGGAGTTGTCGTTCCTCCTCAGGTTTTTCACCTCTAGCCAGATTAATTGGAATAGAGTTCCTTCCAGCCTCCGGTGTATTTATTTCTGGCCCTACTACAACCTAACAAAGCCTCGCAGGTGGGAGGTTAGGAGTTTGTGCTTCTGCAACCAGTAGATCAACTCCTTCCTTTGCTACGTCTGCCACCAGTTGTTGCAACGCCTCTCAGAAGCGTTGTGTCAAGTCTCCACTAGTCGGAGGAACTTGCTGGATCCCCGCCAGGAATGTAAGTAGGTTATGTATTGTTGCAGCGAGATCCCGCTAGCTACTGCCAACGTGAAAGTTATCTGGAGATTTTTGGAAATCCCTAGAACTTCTTCTGCTTCCTATCATCGTTTCTGATTAAATTAGAGGTTCAACCCCTCCTTCTAGCGCCAATTGTTGACGTCAGTTTCTAGATTGTATCAGAAAAGCCAACAAGGGTTGGATTTCAGCTGTAATGTTAAAGAGAAAGAGAAGGGGAAAGTAACAAAGACACAAGTTTTTTACGTGGTAAAACTTCGATGACCGGAGAAACGTCCACAGGTGATTGAATGATCAACCGAGCCAAAACCCACTATGAAATTATAATATTATAAGATCTCGATCTCTCATTTTTCTCTCTGTATTTTTCTATGAATGTTGTATATATTTTTTTGGTGAGATTATAGGTCTATTTATATGTTTATAGAACCCTAATCAGCTTTGTACAAGTAATAGAAGATCTTTGTATTTAATTATGATTATTTACTTGCTTGAAGTTGATTGTCTTTTTCCTGTTTCGAATTCTTGTATTGAGATCGAATGGCACTCTAATAATGTTGCCCAATTAGGACTTATTTCCTTATAAGAGTGTAGTCTTTTTGAAGAAATAAAGTTGTTACCTGATTGGGAACCTTTCCTGTTTAATATTCTGTTCTTTTTGGGATTCTTTTTTGATATGGATATCCTCGTGCATTTTAATGACTCGATCCACGTGAGCTATGCGCTGGGCTTTTATTCAATTTTCTTCATGTTTGTCCCGAGTAAGGACAATACCCGCTAGTCCTGAGTAACGTCATTTAGCCAGCCACGAGTGTCATTAATTGATCTCGAGTAGTATATGACGTCGATTGACCCCGAGCAGGTTTTGTTCAACTTCTGCGTACTCAGTTTTTTTCTCTTCTTCGGCGATGTCTTGAAGGATATTTTCGGAGTGCCTATTCGGATGTCCACCTGGCATATTATTCTCTGTGTTGATGACGTGTATGTACGATAAAATTCACATATGACAACTGAAAATTAATTAAATAAATAAATAATTGTTCATTTCAAATTTTCGTAATTACATCTATTTTTATTATTTTGTATTACTTTATCTTTACTGAAATATTATTTTTCATATTATTTATTTCAAAAGTTAAACAAATTAATTTGAAATTTACATTTGTATAATTGAATTGTTAAATTGATAGAACAAACAATTTTTTTTGTATATTACTATTTTTTCCGTAAATCCTAAACCTAAACCCAAAATCCAAAAAAACTTAATTTTTAAAAATTGGTTTTGAAAATGGTAATGGTGTGGCCCGTGGATCAGGCTAGTGGACCGGCCCGGCACGGCTTGCAAGTACGACCCACCAGAAGCATGCCGTTGGGCTATGTCGTGCCATCGTTTTCAAAAATGGGCCGGGCCTAATGGGCCGGGCCGCTCCAAATGTACACCTTTATACTCAATCTCTAATTTTGAAGTGGTACAAATCCACAATAAGCACATGCTTATGCTTTTGATTGAGATTGTGAAGTTAAAAGTGAGATCAAAATTCCGATCTAGCCTTAAAGCATGAAAACACATTATCACAGTTTTAGAAATTGTTCTGATTGTAGTTCACACATTTGCTTATCTCGGTTCCAGAGAATGTGTTATTCAAATTTTGAGATTAATTCCGTTTAGTTGTTTACTTTATAATAATTTGATTAAAAAAAATCGATGCTTAAAATATTTGGTTAAACAGAATTTCCTCTGGTAAATGACATCTTGAAGAAACATGGAGCTGAAGGAGGAGAAGAATTAGGCCAAGCATAATTCACGCACTTACTCCAGCAAGTTCTTAGCCGCAGTATTGGCTGGCAAGGAATTAGGATTCTACTGAGTGGATTGTTTGGAACATTGACTGGTTGTACTGTATGTAAATGGTTGCAGATTTTGCACTCAAAATTATTTGCTGTCATGCAATTGGATTATTGTTTTAGAGAAACAACAAAGAAAATGTGGGGCTACCTGGAAGCACACGTGTTGAAAGCCATATGGTTATTCAAATCTCAGCTGGTTTTATGATATTTCTCAATGTTAGGTTAGTGGCAAATTATTGCTAATACTAATATACACAATCTTGTTCTTTTTGTATTTTTTTTCTCAAAATGATTATGATTATTTTAATTTCTGCAAGAAAATTCGGAGATTTCTTTGCATCAATCCTCCTCATAGTTGCTGTTGTATACTATGTTTTGTTTGGCCTAGTTTGTAAGTACCAATTATTTTTTTCGGAGATGGTTTTGTATGAGGTCCTTTATATTCTTCTCAGCATCTGATTGTTAATTTATTAGTGTTTTAAAGCTTCCGTGGGGCTGTCATTTCTGCAATTCACAAACATGAACTTAGTGAGGAACCTCTTCATCTGCGGCACTGCCCTCTTCTTGGGGTTGTCTATTCCTAAATACTTATAGCAAAACACTGCCCCTGCTCTTCATGGTCCTTTACACACCAGGGCTGGATGGTTAAGTTTGAAAGCTTCGAAATGTAATGTTTGCTAATCAATCCATCACAATGAACGATTCCATTGTCGTTTTCTATTATAGCATAACTTTGTTTGATTGACACAACCTTTATGCTTCTTTTGTGGCTACCACCAGTTCAATGATTTCCTGAACGCCATTTTCTTCTCATCTCCAACTATTGCATTGATCGTTGTGGTTTTCTTAGACAATAATGTTGACTATAAGGACAGTTCTAGAGGCAGAGGCTTGCCCTGGTGGGTTAAGTTCCGTACATTTAAAGAAGACAACCGAAATGAGGAATTCTACATTCTCCCATTCAACCTCAACCATTTCTTCCCTCCATCATGAAGTAGTAAAAACCCTTACAAATGGCAGAGATGTTATGAGGAAGAAAGTGAAATCAAATCTCATATGATGATCCCAGGATCCCATATATATTTTACAAGGCAGAGAAATGACAACTTGGTTTTCTCTCTCTCTTCATCATCTTCATATGTATATTTGACTCGAGGTTATTTGAGTTTAATCCAATGAAATTAATATGTTTGTCTCTTCCATTCAATTTGATTCATTCTTCATATTTTATTTAGTTGTTTTTGTAATTTTGAGAGCAGCTTGCTACTTTTGAGTCCCTGATTTACAAAAAAAAATAAAGTGATAAAATTTTATGGAATAATGATGAAAATAATTGAAAGAATATGGCAAAGGTTGGATGATAATTTACAACTTCACATTGCCATCATATTTTTATGTTTCTTCGACAACATTTTTGATTCATTAGCAATGGAGGCCGTTCTTTGATATACCTTTCAATCTCAGTGTCATAAAGTGTTCAGATGATTAATTAGAATGCCTTTCAAGGAGGTACAAGTAGCTCAAAAGAATACGAATTTGAATACCATATAATGTAGGGAAAAATCGGTTCAAAACACAGCGGGAGCTTAAAATTAGGGTTTAAGTTTAAAAAAAAAAATCCTTTAAAAGAAACAACCTTAACCCTAGATCAATTAATGTATAATAAAAGTATCGTACCTTTTTATCGTGACGATTGAACTAACGTTGAATTTAATCCGTAAGATCTTTCAATTCAATCATGAACATGAATCACCTAGGAGTGTGGACTCCCTTCCTTTAAATTGTATGATTCCATGATAATCATACAATAATCCTTTTCTTTGTTAGTCACAATAATCATCCAAGAGAAAAACAAAGAGCGTCCAGTCACTTGTGAATTATCAATCTATTTGAATGAAACTCTTATGAACCCGATTCAATTTTATACACAAAACCCTTTTAATGTAAAGGATACTAGTGTACGATCGAAAAAAAAACGTTTCTCTTTTCTCCTCTCCTTGGCCGAATTCAATACACAATATTTATGAGTTGACCAAATTTTGTCTAGAGCAAAAAACTAAATTTTTTTCTCTCAAAATTCTATGGTGGCTGAATTTTTTCTTTCAAAGGCCTAGCATGGCCGAATTCTACTACATATATATATATATATATATATATATATATATATATATATATATATATATATAATGGCCTAATTCTACATGCTTTTAGTTTAGGAGACCTAATCATCTCCTAAAGAGGATTTACTTATTGACCAAGAATCTTTTTCCAAAGAAGAATTCTTTCCTACACCAAGACTCCTAATCCAACTCAAATAATCTATTTATTCAATAACCAATTAAATTGTGACTAAATCAAAAACTTTTTAATTTGACCAATTGTCAATTAGAGTCCTAATAGAAATCAAATATTTTCTGATTTGACTAGATAAATAAATTCCTTATATTTATATACTTATCAAATATATTATTTGATACTTGTTATATTACTAACAATAATATGACACTAGGAGACCTTCTCCTACTAAGAAAAAGATTTTGACTTTTAATTAAATAATTAATTAATTAACAAATTAATTAATTTCCATATAATTAAATAATAAAATAAAAAATAATATAATAAGCTATTATATATTGTTTTAGCCGCCCAAGCCAATATATATGGGCCAAATATTTTTTTTTTTCTATTTTATTAAATCCATTGGTCTTTAATAAAAAGTCCACATGTGAACTAGACCTATTCTTACTAAAAGAAACAAGTCCACATGCCTTAATACAATTCTAGATGGAACCATAAATTGGTCCGGTAGAATATATCAAATGATCCATGAAAGTTCGTGTGGATTGAGGATCTTGACGGGCTATCTAAATTTAAGCTCTAATAGACATAACCTAATCACAATTAAAAAATGATTCACTTCGGTCTGATCTGTTAATTTTAGTTCATTCCACTAAAGAACTAAAATTGAACTCTTAACTAAAGATAGAATAAGTTAATATGCTCATTCATACCCAAGATAATCATAATGGAGATGGTGTATCCTCGTGAAGAATACCAGTAATCGCCAAGAGCTCATAAACCGCTTTTAGCTCTCCAAGTTACCATATTTACTCATATAACCACATTTTGAACTTGGATACTTTCACTTGTTCAGAAGCCATATTTCAATAGACACTATTGAAAACTTAACGTTAAGATTTAATATCCAGTACCTTAAAACATCCATATGATAATATTCTACTCTTATTTTATAAATTGAGTCACGATGTCCATGTCTATAAATGAAATTCTCTATCAATTAACAAATGAATACCACCAAATTGTCGAGGATAGACCAAGTTATATAATCGTACTCATTGATAGCTCAAATGATAACACTTGCAACCATAAGTCCATCATTTATCTTAGGAATGAGATAGACTCTCCGATTGTCCTTAAGTGAAAACTTTATCCATTGATGGTTCTGGATAAACTATTTCATTGTGATCCATTTCAATGCACCTAGTGCACTAGATTCTTTTGCTAGAAGAGACCACACTTTGATGATTTTAGAATCATCATAACACATTTGATCCCACTCATATGCTATCAAAAGAATCTACTACTTTGACAAGATAAAGGGGTCCAACCTTTATCTTAATTTGTGAACATTATTCAAAACTAACTAAAGAATTGTGTCTACCTTATACATATCCTGATGTATGAACAATTCTTATTTTCTCATAGTCTTTTGACCTTATGATTATATACTTTTGATAATTATAATAATTAAACAATAAATGCTATAAGATTTGTTAAACTAGAAATCACTTTATTAATATGAAAAGATTGTCAAATACATTATTACATTCTTGCTATCAAGCATAATCCAAATAATTTCCCACTTGCTCTATAACAAATGTGTCATATCTCTTATCCCCATATTCTCCAGGTGACTATCAAAACTCTTTTGTGGAAGAGCCTTTATGAAGGGATCCGTTAGATTTTCTGTTGACGTGATCTTGGTTATCATCACGTCTCCCTTATGCACAATTTCCCTAGAAAGTTGATACTTTTTTTCAACGTGTTTCCCTCTCTTATGACTTCTTGGTTCTCTAAAATTAACTACTGCACCACTATTGTCACAATAGATAGTGATCTGCTTATTCGCATCATGAACCACTTCCAAGTCAATCAAGAATTGGCAGAGCCAAATAGCTCCTTTAGCAGATTTGCTTGCAGCAACATACTCAGCTTCCATGGTGGAATTGGCAATACAAGATTGCTTGATACTCCTCTATATGACCTTCCATTCTCCACGTGTAAACACAGATCTTGATGTTTATCTTCTGGAGTCAAAATTAGATTGGAATCAGAATCTGTATACCCAACGGGAATTAAATCCCGTATAGAGTATACAAGCATATAATCTCTCATTCTCTTGAGATACTTTAAAATATGCTTGACTGCCGTCCAATGATTAGGGTCAGGTTTTAACTGAAACCTGTTAACTATGCCAATAACCAAACAAATGTCTGGTCTAGTGCAAAGCATTCCATACATGAGGCTTCCAACTGCCGACGCATATGGAACCCTTCTAATGAATTTCTCTTTATGCTCATTCTTAGGAACTTGTTCCTTAGAAATTTTGATTCTATGTCTAAAAGGTAACATACTTTTCTTGGAATCTTACGTGGAACACCTATACAAGATTTTATCTATGTATGAAGCTTAGGATAATGCAATCATTCTATTCCTTCTATCCCTTATTACATGTATATCAAGAATATAACTTGCTTCTCCTAAGTCCTTCATATCAAATTGCATTGCTAACCGTTCTTTTTCTAATGTTAATACACCTACATCGTTTCTTATGAGTAGTATATCATCAACCTAAAGAACTAGGAAAACCAACTTGTTGCCTTTGATCCTCTTGTATACACAAGTTTCGTCAATGTTTTGAATAAATCCAAAACCTTTTATAGCTTGATCGAACCTTATGTTCTAGGATCTAGATGCTTGCTTCATTCCATATATGGATCTTTACAACTTGCAAACCTTTTCCTCTTGGCCCTTTTCAATGAATCCTTCTGGTTGAATCATATAGATGCTTTTGTCAAGACTTCCATTAAAGAAAGCTATCTTGACGTCCATTTTCCAAATCTTTAGGTCTAGAGATACCATAATTGATAAGAGTATCCTAATGGATTTAAGCATCTCCACAAGAGAGCAGGTTTCCTAATAATCGATACCTTCTTTATATGTGTAACCTTTAGCTACCAATCTAGCTTTAAAGGTTTCCACCTATTCATCCATTCCTATCTTCCTCTTGTATACCCGCTTGCACCCAATGGGTTTTATCCCTTTGTGCAAGTCCAAAAGAGACCAGACTTTATTTTCGAACCTAATTCAATTTCGGATTGCATTGCCTTTTGCCAATGGCGACAATCAACATCTGCCATGGCTTTTTTGTACGTGTACGGATCATTGTCATCCGGGAGATCTCTACATATTCTCCTAGACTGATGTATCTCTCGGGTTGTCTACTAACCCTCCCACTATGATGATGAATGGTAGATTGTTGATCTTGTGTTGGTAAGGAACTTGCAATTGGGCTAGGTTGTGAAACCTCTCGTGGAATTGTATCTCCTGAAAGCTTATTCAAGATAATTCTACTTTTAGGAACAAAATTATTCATATAGTCATCTTCCAGAAATTTAGCATTTATCGAAACAAATACTTTAAGATCTGAAGAACTATAGAAATAATATCCTTTGGTTCCTTTTGGATACCCTACAAATATGCATGTTTCTAAATGAGACTCCATCTTTTCATTCTTTCCTTTTAACACATGCGTAGGACATCCAAATATTCTTAAGTGTTGTAAACTAGGTTTTCACCCAGCCTACAACTAATGCGGTGTTTTAGGAACTGGCTTAGATGGTATATTGTTTAGAATGTACATAGCGGCTTGTAAAGCATATCCCAAAAAATAATTAGGGAGCGTTGAATAAATCAACATAGACCTAACCATGTCCAAAAGAGTTATATTTCTCATTTTTGCCACCCTATTTTGTTAAGGTGTACCTGGCGTAAAAAACTGAGAAATTATCCCATTATCAATAAGATATTGTTGAAACTCACCAGATAGATATTCTCCACGACGATCAGACCTCAAGATTTTTATGTGTTTCTCAAGTTGATTTTCTACTTCAGCTTTAAATGCTTTGAACATATTAAAATCATCCGACTTTTGTCTCATGAGATACACATAGCAAAATCTCGAGTAATCATCTATGAAAGTGATAAATTACTCATATTCATATCTAGCTTGAATGATCATAGGTCCACACACATCACTGTGTATCAATCCTAAACATTCAGTGGCTCTTATGCCTTTGGTCGTGAAAGACCTTTTGGTTATCTAACCTTCCATACAACATACATCAGTTGGTAGATTATCAACCTTTAAGTCACGTAAAGGTCAATCACTAACCAATCTTTTGATCCTATCAAGGTTAATATGACCTAGGCACAAATGTCATTGGTAGGTTTCATATTTTGATAATTAAACTCTTTTATCATCAGGTTGCGTTCATTCTGTGTCTACAATTGAGAGTTATTGTTATGCAAATAGAATAAACCGGTTTCCAATGTACCTTTATAAATAAATTTGTTATTCTTAATAATATTAAAAGCTTTATTAAAAGTAACCAAATATCCAAATTTATTTAAACAAGAAACTGAAATTAAAAACCTCTTGAATTGAGGTACATAATAAACGTCTATTAAATCTAAAGGCCTATAAGAATCTAAACTAACTATAATATCTCCCACTGCACTAGCAGACACTAACGCTTCATTGCTTAAACGCAAGTTGAATTCATTCTCATTAAGCCTTCTCCTTTCCTTGAACCCCTATAAGGAAAAACAAACATGATTAGTGGCTCCGAAGTCTATGGTCCAAGAATCCATAGAATCCATCAAAAAACATGTTTCAAGATATTTTTTGTTGGTAAAATCTAAAGAATGATGAGTCAACATAACTACCAAAGGATGCGGGAATTAGATATGCCATATCACCAAGAGTCAACCTTCCTAAGCTGACCAAAGACGGTTTCATAACACCCGGTCGGGGCTATCGAGATGGTTGGGTCAAAGCATCTGGTCTGGATTAAATCATTGGTCAGGGAGAATAAGGCTTGGTCGGGTTTTGGCAGACGATAGGCAGATTGACACATGGATACTATCAAATACACGCAGAATGAGTCATACACCAATATGGTGTCTCGAAGCACATTTTGATAACGAAGCGGGTTTCCCTATCGATGTCAGAGTCCAAATTAGTCAAAAGACCTAATGCGTGAAGAATGCAAAACAAGAAAGAAGAATAAAATGACTGAAACACGTAAACTTCATTTACTTGTATAACATGAATTAGGGTTCTATGCATGTATAAATAGACCCTAATAACACCCATGAAAGGGTGGAGAAAACAAAGATTCTAGAGAGCATGAGAGACACAGTGTGTAATCAATTATTCATAGTGAATTTCTTTCCTTGCCGATTTCCGGCAACTGTGGACATTTCCCCGCTCTTGGGGTTTTACCTCGTAAAATTCTCATGTTTCTTTTGCTTTCTTAAGTATTCATAATAAGCAATTGTGTGATTTTATTTACATTTTGTTTGATGTGTGATCCATCTAAAAATCACAGTCAACAACTGGCGCTAGATGAAGGGGCCACCTCCGTTGTAATTAGCTAGAGATTTAGTCATACAAAAGAAAATCATAGTTTCTAGCACCGATAGAAATCATACCCTATGCAATGTTGATGTCTAATGAGAGGCGAATGTCCTGGACGCCGATACACCTGGAATAGATCCATCTTCAAGAACTCCACCATCAAGTGGACAGGACACTGTCACAACCACGTTCTCGGATACAGGGATATCTCCAGATGCATTCAGGAAAAATTAAGAATCCCTGCGGAGTGTCATTAATGATGCTGCTAGATAAGGAATTAGCATAACAGCACCCTCGAACCTGAGTTCACCGTACTAGCTCTCTACACTCGTGGTAGCTCAAGAACCCAATGTGCGCTCTGAGATCATGGCAACTACTCCAGGCTTGCCCCAAAAGTCTGAAAAAAAAATTGAACAGAGAAATGGGATAAAAGAGGGCGTTCACGCAGAAAAAGCAGCTCCCACCAGGATAGAAGGGTAGAGAAACATGAAGAATCAAGCTCACGCAAGGATATCACAGGGTACGATACGCAAGACTATATCCTAAGAAGGAAGACAGGTTTAATAGATGAAGCAAGAAGCCTTGACTGAATCTAAGTGATAACGAGCACTCTCTTAGAAGACGAAAGGACCCGTACGGGATCATAGTACACCAATGGTTAGACAGGCATGGTGAACCCGAAGAGGAATGTGAAGTTCTTCTTAGAAGGATAGAAGCTTTAGAGAAAAAGCAAAATCAATATAATCCCTTGGTCGGGAGTCTTGGGAACCTGTTAGCCGATACCGTAAGGCGGGCTCGCTTTTCAGAGAAATTGAGGATACCGAATGTGAAGCATTTCAAGGCTAACACCGATCCATAGGAACATGTCAGGAGATACCATAGTGCCATGGCTCAGTACGATTATGACAACGCTCTCATGTGTCGTTTGTTCCCTCAGACATTAGGGGATCAGGGATCCATGTGGTTCGGAGGATTATCATTACGGTCCATCAGAAGTTTCTAGGGGTTGACAAGAGCATTCACCAGAAAGTTTATGGGGAATATCCATAGGAGAAAATCGGTATCAGCTTTTTCTACCTTAAGGCAAAGGAAGGACGAAAAGCTAAAAAATTACATGAACATTATCTCAAAGAAGGTATCAGAGGTTCAGAACCATAACGATGATGCGGTGGTTTTTGTATTCATAAATATCTTGCAACACAGTCACCTAACCTTAAGCCTGAGACAGCGGGGACCCACCACATATGCAAGCATGATAGATCATGTTGGGGGATACGCCATGGCAGAAGAAGAATAGATTGCCCACGGGGGAGAATTTATACATGGAGGTCATCCTAGTCACAGTCCAAAGAACTAGAAAATTAGTTCAAAACATAGTGGCAAGAATGACTAGAAGAGCAACAGGGAAAAAGGGAAAGACGGGTGAAGAGATGATGACAGAACAGGAAAAAACTAAAGGCGCCAATTCACCAATTATACATCTTTAGCCAAAAAGCAGAATAAATTTTTGAATGTGATAGAAGATAAAAACTTAGAAAAAAAAACCCCCGAGGCAGTCTAGCTTCGTCAAAAGGGATACTACCAAGTACTGTAGGTTCCACGAGGAGAATGATCATAAATCCTCCAAATGTTACCAACTCATGGATTACATTGAGAAGCTAATCTGAGAAGGTTATCTTACTTATGTCATCCTTCGAAGAGGTAAAGATCGGTAAAAGGATATCCACACAGGGGATCGGGATAGGAGTTATAGGAGTCCAAAGAAAGACTCGGATAACGAGGCAATCAATACCATTTTTTATGGTCCTAATACTGGAAGTAGTAGCCAAGAAAGGATGTCCGAAGTTAGGGAAGCTATGAACAACCAAAGAAGTATGGAGGTTAATTATCTAGGTCCCGATCGGAAATAAGCAAAGCAAGGATGGGGACAAATAATTTTCACTACAGCGGACACATAAGATTCAGAGGTCAGACCAAACGATGTGATTGTTGTGTCAGTTCGCATCGAGCATAAGCAAGTGAGAAGAATAATGACTGACAATGGTAGCTCAGTAGAAATTTTGATCATAAAGGCATTTGATCAACTCGGGCTACAGAGAAGTGATCTCCAACCACTGAAAGTTCCATTAAAGGGTTTCAAAGGAACCGAGGTCAGGGCGTTGGGAATCATTAAACTACTAGTAAGCTGAAAGCTTTCCTTGTATGAAGACAATATTGCTGGATTTTGTGGTCGTAAATGTCAAGAATTGACCATAAAATGCTCTGCTAGGATGGCTCTTCATGAATAAAATAAAAGCTGTAACTACAACCTACGCGCTCATTTTAAAATTTTTGATCGAAGTTGAGGTAGGATCATGAAAAGCTCATATGAGTGAGCCAGGAAAGTGAATCTTGCTATATACAGGGAAAGGTAGTGTCGAGGGTAACGCAAGTAGATGCTGTCAAAAAAGATGAAGACCTAAAAGTAGACCCTACAGAGACAAAGGCTGAAACCCTGACTGGGTTCGATCTAGACCAAAGAAAGGCAAAGCTAGAAAGTGACAAAGGCACGGAGGAATCGACCAAGGAAGTTGCTATGAGCAACGATGATCCCAAGAAGACTGTTAGGCTTAGGTTCTAATTGACAAAGCATCATCAAAGTAAGATGGTCGAACTCCTAAAAGAATACAAAGATGTATTCGATTGGGAGCACGCGAGCATGCCAAGGATAGATCTAAGAAAATTTCACATTACTTAGCAGTGAATCATATTCAGAAACCAATTATCCAAACGAGGAGGCGCTTCAACCCTAAAAGAAGCAAGGTGATCAAGGAAGTGGTGGACAAGTTGTTGGTCGCAGGATCCATTTGGAAGGTGAAATATCCTGACTAGGTTACCAGTGTAGTCCTAGTGAAAAAGAAAAATGACCAACGTAGGATGTGTGTGGATTTCATCAACCTTAACAAAGTATATCCGAAGGAAAACTTCCCTTTGCCTCAGATTGACCAGCTGTTAGATGCAACGGTCGGTCATGAACTATTAAGTTTCATGGATGCCTATTCAGGTTAGAACCAGATCAGAATGTTCAAACCAGATGAGGAAAAATCCTTATTCACAACAGATTAGTGATTGTATTGCTATAAGGTTATATCGTTTGGGTTAAAGAACGACGGGGCAACTTACCAAAGGCTGGTAAATAAAATGTTTGCTTAACAGATTGACAGGAATATGAAGGTATATGTGGAAGATATGCTAACCAAAAGTGTAATGTTCAGTTATCATCCGAAAAACCTAAGGGAGATGTTCGAAGTGCTGTGAAAATATGGGATGAAGCTAAATCCAAAGAAGTGCGTATTCTGGGTACTGTCAGGCAGGTTCCAGGGACTTCAGGTTCACCAAAGAGGGATCGAAGTAAACCTGGAGAAAATAAGAGCCTTGGAAGAAGTGAGGTCTCCCAAGACATTGGCTCAGTTTGGCATTGCCTCCCCAGCTGCTTTTGGGGTCAAAAGTGATTCTGGACCTCAGACAGGGTGTTTGGTAAAATCGTGGGGAAGTGCTTTTGGTCACTTTTAGCTTCTCCCAACTGAGTTTTTGAGAAGCTACAAATACATGCTTTTGGATTTTGGCTTCTGCTTTTAGAAAACACGCTACAGTGATATTAAATGAAATTTTACTAACTTTTCAACTTTGTCCTTGCCTTTAACGAAATTTAACAAAAAAAAATGGGGTTATATTTTTGTATAAAAAAATATATTTCAATAATTAATTCAATAAAGTAAAATAAAAATAAAATAAAAAATAAAGTATAATAAAATAAAGAAATAAAGAAATAAAGAAATAGGACTAATTAATTAAATAAAGTAGAATAAAAAAATGGGACTAATTAATTCAATAAAGTACCATAATTATATAACACTTAACACTAAATACAAATAAACAAGAAAAATGTAAAGTATAGTAAATTAGTACCATTTAGATGTCTTTATCCTTTTAGTAATTTTACACACTCACAACACTTTTTATATCAGTTTACCAAACACATTGAAATTGCTTTTAGTTATCATAACATTTTTGAAAATCAGTTTACCAAACACTCAGCTGATTCTTCCCACATCAATTCCAAAAGCAATTCCCCCCACAACAATTTCAAAAATAGTTCTCCTCACAGCACATCAATGCCAAACTGAGCCATTTAAGGAAATCTAAATATTGAAGGGTTGCCTTGCATTACTGAGTCAATTCTTAAGTAAATCAATGGACAAATGCCTACCCTTTTTCAAAGCAATTAAGCAGGGCAAGAGGGTATAATGGAATAATAAGTGCGAGCAAGCGCTCAAAAAAATCAAAGAATACTTGGGAAAAGCTCTGATATTATCTAAACCACTTGAATGGTAAGTGCTCTACCTCTACCTGTCCGTAACAAACGTAGTGACAGGGGCAGTACTGGTCAGATTGGAAGAGGGAACTGTTGGGGTTTATGCCCTAAAAATGTAATTTGCAAATGGATTTATGAAATAAATAAAAGAAAAGTTTAATTCATTCTTGTTATGTTGTTTATTTTATAACTTGTGCATATATTTAACATCCAAGATTACCGGATGTAATCTCGAACTATGTATATGAGTGTCATTTACGGATAGATATAGTAAGAGACGTGCAATCTAAAGAGTCCATAGATAGCAAATAAAGTTTGGTACTTTATTCGTGGTTAATCTATAGCTGCGGTCCATTCCGTAATGTACGGTGATTCTATCATGAATCATTCATATGAGATATGGGAATGGAGGCACCTTGTATGATGTGATCATATAGGACTGGGCCATGATCTATAAAAATCTCACACCAAGAACCGTTTACCGATGAGATTCATATATATCAACTAATGATGGCTATATGTGGGTGATATTAATCTTGAGTGTCTTATCGACTCATTCATGTTAGATCGTGGTCTTTGATATACCATGAGTGAGGTCAGATGCATTTCTCGATCAATATACTCTGTATGTTGAGATTGCGGTTTTGCTTATGGCTGGGAAGGTTTGTACACAATAGTGGAATCCACTTTTTCTTATGAGAAGTAGATGGTAGTTCCCTTAAGGGTTGATTCGGTGCTTGGAAAGTATAAGCGCTCTCCTAATTCTGTGAGGAAATAACATTTATTGTCCATTAGAGAATCAATGGTACTTAAAGGATATATGTAACTAGAGGTGTATAATGGACATTATGACCCAACTCTAATTATGAACTACTGTAGAGGATCATACCATATGTAATAGCTATATCGATGGACACCGAGTTCTATTAGTCTATGTAAAAACATCTGCAGTTGAGAGAGTGCAGCTTCGGGTTTTTAGTGGAATAACACCGGAGTTAATAATCATGGAATATTAATTAAAGAGTTTAATTAATGATTCCGATGATTATTGGAGCTCAAAATATTGTGGGTCCATTAGGTCCCTTTGCTAGCCCGATCGATTTAGATAACAAGGGTCACATTTAATTAATTGGATTGTCTAATTAATTGTGTTATGAAAGTGATACGTATTTATTCAGGAATTAATTAAATAATGAGATTATTTAATTAATGAATAATGGTGATTAAATAAATTAAATAATAAAATTATTTAATTTTGTTATTGTTCACTAAATGGAGGGTGTATGTTGATATTTATTTTTGAATAAAATAAGATAATATGATTATTTTATTTTATTAAACTAAATATTTAATTTTTGAATTTAAATAGTTTGAATTCAAATAAAACCAAATAAAAGATATGAGATATTTTTTATTTGAAAGTTTTTAAAAATCAAATATAGATTTGATTATAGTTTTGAATATTATATATATATATATATATATATATATATGATATATATTACTTGAAAAAAAAGTGGGATCTAATATGATTTTGTTTATATATATATATATATATATATTAAATATATATTTTGAAAATCAAGAGGTTGACATCAGAGATATTGTTGACATCAATTTTTTCTCTTATATATATATATATATATATATAACTGATCACTTTTAAAATTTGATTTTTATGCATGCAAAAGAGCATGTGCGTGAGTCATTTTTTATGCAAGAATGCTAGTGTGTGCGTGAGTGATTTTTATGCAAGTGTGTTAGTGTGCAAGTGTGTGCACTTGAGATAACACCAAAAGAGAGAATAGTGTTGTGCACTGTGTGTTCGTGTACAGTTTATCAAACAAAAGTTGTTAATATTTTTGTAAGGACCTCGATTTTATGATAGTCATATTTCATGAAAAACCACATGACAATGGGGATGATTGTGTAATAGGTAGCTTAGGTCCTCATTGACAAGCTTCCAAGCATCTCCTTGATTTCAAAAGCAAAAGGTATATTCACTTGACTTTGCCTCTTAAAGAGTTTAGGTGTACACACACACCTCATGCATGATTTTTTGATCTTGTATTTGTGTTGATATTGTTTATATGTGTGCAAATCTTCACAATCATACTTCCACTTCATTTGTTGATTTAAGTGTTATATTGTGTTGTGTTCGTGCTTGCACGATGGTGTGCTTGTTATAGCGCGTTGAGTGACCATATGAGAAGGTCTCATTCTTCACTTGGTTTGGTTATATGGAGTAAGGTGTCTAGTATCAAAAGAGTGTATTTCAATGATTTAAATGTTTTTCAAAACTGACTTTTATATGGTCTTGTGACCATATCTTTTTTACAATGATTCAAAATGAGTTTTAAAAATTTCTACAAAAACTAGATACCCATACCGTTCTAACGGTATATTATTTGTAATATTTCATGATCGTTTGGATTGGTTTTGAAATCTCCAAAGTGACCACAAAAATAGGGCAACTCTGTTGTTGTCCATTTCTGACCTTTGGTCACTCAAATAACCATAACTCTTTCTACAGATATCCAAATCATGTTTTGTAAATTGACATAGAAAGTATACTTCCATACCTTTCCAACGGTATATTATATGAAATATTTTGATGTCATTTTGTAACATTTTGGGTCTCTCAAATCTTGGGCTGTTGCATTGTCGCGGCTGCGCCAGTCCACAAACGGACCTCACCAGTGCCCTTGGACAGTAGGTGTGCGCTAGTGTGGTGATTGTCGTCCTGTACAAATCACCAATGCACTGAATAAATTTCGGCAATTTTTCAAAAACATGTGGTTTTGCTCTAGGGCTCATATTTATATGTCATCTTCTTCCTCACTTGTTTTTCAAAGCTTCAAAACCATTTTTTAGAGTGAGAAAGTATTTCCTTTCGAGAGAGAAGCTCCAAGAGTTATTCCTTAACTCTCCAAACCCAAAATCCATCTCCATCTTGCATTATTCTTCATCATATGAGCATGGGTGTTCTTGGTTTCATGACTAGGTAAGTAAGAACTTCATTGAACATCATTTATTGTTACTCTTACTCTAGATTAGATATTTATTGTTTGATTAAATACCAAGACTCTACTTTATTGCATATATTTATGAGTCTTGATAACATGATTGGGTTTGTTTGTTGATTGCTAGCATTTAGGACATATTTACCATCTAGCTAATTATGTCATATTGATTGCATTTTGATGATTGCATTAATGATCATGTCATGCTTAATGACAACATAAGTTGAAATGGCCTTGTTTGATAACTAGGATATAATGTTGCATAACTATATCTAGTTAAGTCTTTATGAGCGTTCATTTAGACATTAATATCTAGGAATTGTACTTAGTGACATTCTTAAATTCCTAGATAAGCATTTATTGTTTTGCCTAGCAATATTTGCATGTTTGAATATTCATCATATTTACATAGGTTGTTGAACTTTTCATTGATTCAAGTCTTGTGGCTTTGGTGTGAAGTTGCACAAGCAAGAGAAGTCTTGCAACCAAGGGTGAGTTGTCAAGCAAATTGGTTGGGTGCCATTGTAAAAGGCCTAAGGGGTAGAGTAGGAGGCGTTCATGCCAAGAGTAGTGTATCAGGGGATATTACTAGGGATTCAACCAAGAGTGGTGAGTGGCGATGGCCATAGCCTGAGGTTGTCGAGAGTGAGAGTATGAGAATCACTTGAGGGTGTAATCTTTACTCATAGAGTGGATTTCTGCGATCGAGTGTGGCTCACTTAACAGCCCGTGGTTTTTCCCATTTGGAGGGTTTCCACGTAAAAATCAAGTGTTTTTTATTATTTCGCACTTTATACTTGATTTTGTATGTTTGTTTTGTTTGGTGAATTTGAATATTGACTAATCAAGAAAATTGGGTAATTAAATTGATTAAAACCAATTCACCCCCCCCCCCCCCCCCTTCTAGGTTGTAGACACAAGTTTTTGAAGAACTTTCAATTGGTATCAGAGGAGGTGACTAGACATACTTTGGTGATCCAAGCTCTTATTTGTGTGTTTTTCATTTGTGTGCTTTATGATCTTTGCATTTCATTTGCATTCATTCATTCACTAAACACCATATGTGAGAGTGAAACACTTAGAGCGGGTATTGCTAGATTGACCTCTAATGTTGAGAGGAAGGATTATGATTCCGATAAGCAGATAACTCTCATGGTTGAGAGATTTAAGAGATTCACAAAATCTCAAAAGAAGAGCAGGGCCTCCAAAGTGAAGGAGGAAAAGAAAATGTCAAGGAAAAGTGATTGTTGCCTTGAATGTGGCGGAATTGGCCACAATGCCTCCAAGTGTAGTAACTTGAAGTACAAGAATGGAAGAGTTAGTATGATCTCTACTCAAAGTGTTAGAGAAGAAGAAGTTATTGAAAGTTGTTCCACAAGCTCGGATGAGTGTGTGAAAAACTACCTTACATTTCTGGTTTCCTACCATGAACAAACATAAGCAACCATCAAATGTTTGTCACCTGAAGAGTTCAAAATTAGTGACTTGGAGTTTGGAAATGGAAGTGGAGCATGCTTGAGTGAAGCAAGCCTTGATGATATGACTCTCACAAGAACAACTGGAGAAGCCTTGATAGCAATGGCATATGCTCTAGGAACTCTTGTGATAATGTGTTTGATTATAAAGAGTTAGTTGATTCTCCTTAAAAGTCCTTGATGGAGAACGATAATGATATCCTTAGATTGGAAAAGGATAATCTTAAACTACAAGCCAAGTTGACTCACTTGGATGAAGAAGTGAGATGTGTAAAAGAAAGTGAAGGCAAGTTAAAGATGGAACTTGAAGATGCAAGAAGTACAATTGCTTTGATGACTTCCGATCCGGAAATGATTGGCACTGAATCAAAGCCAAATGATAAGCAAGGGCTTTTTCTTGTACATGATGAGACCACATCATCCTTGGACAAACTACAATTGTGAAGGAGATTGCTCATATTTGTCAACCTAGGTCTCAATATCCTAAGAAGATTCTTATTGTGGGTGAATCTTATAAGAGCTTAACCTTGAAGATGCTTCCAAGGAAACAAGCTCAACCTCAACCCTTGAGGATTCCATAATCATTGATCAATCAACCTTTGAGGAAAGTCACTCATGCTCAACCACAAATACACCAACATCTGGCGAATGTTTCAAGTACAAGCCAACCGGTGCAACATCAAAGACAAACTCATCAACATGATCATGCCTCGATAAGAACTAAATGCAATGGTATGAATTCTCCTTTTATACCTACTTGTCATTATTGTGGTATGATTGGTCACATTCGACCAAAATGCATTAACTACATTAGAAAATGTAGAATTGATAGCATGAGAGAAAAGAAAATGATCCGTAAGGCTAATTTGCATGATTCTAGGAAACCTAGAGACTTGAAGATTTTGACCACTAAAATTAAAAATGTGGAATCTAGGTAGGTTAGAAAGATTGAGCCCGAGTGCAATCATGATCATATGTCACACTTGGATACTATTAAGTCCAATGAACTTGATATGTCTAGTGGGACTTCCCTTACCTTGATACAGTTTGGTTTGTTACCCCATTTGGGGAGCTTAAGCAAAAAGAGCGAACTTGCATGATTTGATATATGCAAAAGTTAATTTGTTTTATGCTCTTTTGTTAATTGCTTGAGATTATTGGTTGTACATATGCTTATATGTTTTTCTTAATAAGTGTGCACCATTGCTTTGTTTGCAATCCATGTCATATTTATGTTCAAACATGCATTTTTGGACTAGGAGATTTAATTGGGAAAGTACATTTGAATGACCTATAATTTATCTCCATGACATGTGAACTTGCTTTTTATGACATGCTTAAAATATCATGCATGAATTGAGTTGGATTTCTTTAATACAAATGTGTGTGAGTGCAAATGAGAGGACTAATCAATAAGGATCTTGTATCCATGCAATTAATAAGGATTTTATATCCAAATTAGTCTTCTCTCCTTTCTTAATGGTGAAACAAGACTACTATCATACAAATAATTATCCGGAAAAATAAAAAAGAGCGCAATAGTCCCTCATGTCTTGATTTGCCTTTAAGGATTGATATAGTTGCTTTATTTTCAAATTTTTTGAAACTATATCTAGTTTGCTTAAGACAAAAGGGTACAAATTGGTTTGAATTCTTTTGGAAACCCTTTTGATGTTTGCTTTGCCAAATACCATTTGTTTTGGATTTGAATACAACATGTCTTGCTTGCAAAGCACCCTTGTCACATATTTTTCTTTAAATAAAACTCCTTGAATCTCTCTCAATTACTTGTGTTGCGTAAAATTTGTTTATATGATTATGCATCATAATTGTACTAATAGCTCTTTTTACTAAAGCAACCCGATAGGGGGAGCTGCTTTGCCTCTCTAATGATAAAAAAAGGGAGAAGTCTTGAGAAATATAGGGGGAGCATTGGTTATGCTTTGGGGAGATATCATGTGAGAGATTAACCCATTTAGGGGGAGCATTGCATATACATTTGTTTATATTGCTTTATTGAGTGCAATTGCTTTTTATGTTTGTTCACCTCACATGCACTTGTTCTTAGAAAGTGTTTTCATGCTATTGTGTGTAGGTATGATGATCTACGAAGAGATTGAAGACCTTGAAGACTTAGAATATTAGGTATCTCTTTCTATAAAGTAGAATGGACTCTCATGGACAATAGCTAGATTTTTTTATTGTGTGAGGAATTATTTGTGAGTGGTTGTTTTGTCATGAAATAGCCAAAGCCGGAGATTGTAAGGACCTCGGTTTTATGATTGGCTTATTTCATGACAAACCACACCACATTGGGGATGATTGTATAATGGGTAGCTTAGGTCCTCATTGACAAGCTTCCAAGCATCTTCATGACTTCAAGAGAAAAAGGTATATTCACTTGACTTTGCCTCTTGAAGAGTTTAGGTGAACACACACACCTCATCTATGCGTTGTTGATCTTGCATTTGTGTTGATATTTTTTATATGTGTGCATCCCTTCACAATCACACTTGCACTTCATTTATAGATTTAAGTGTGGTATTGTGTTGTGTTCGCGCTTTCACGATGGTGTGCTTGTTATAGCACGTTGAGTGACCATATTAAAGGGTCCCATTCTTCTCTTGGTTTGGTTATATGGAGTAAGGTGTCTAGTTTCAAAAGATTGTATTTCAATTATTTAAATGTCCTTCAAAACTAACCTTTGTATGGTCTTGTGACCATATCTTTTTTTACAATGATTCAAAATGAGTTTTGAAAATTTCTGTACAAACTAGACGCTCTAAGAGTTATTCTTTAACACTCCAAACCCAAAACCCATCTCCATCTTGCATCATTCTTTATCATATGAGCATGGGTGTTCTTGGTTTCATGACTGGGTAAGTAAGAACGTCATTGAACATCATTTATTGTTCTTCTTACTCTAGATTAGGTATTTATTGTTTGATTAAGTACCAAGACTCTACTTTATTGCATATATTTATGAGTCTTGATAACATGATTGAGTTTGTTTGTTGATAGCTAGCATTTAGGACATATTTACCATCTAGCTAATTAGGTCATATTGATTGCATTTTGATGACTGCATTAATGATCATGCCATGCTTAATTACAACATAAGTTGAAATGGCCTTGTTTGATAACTAGGATATATTGTTCCATAACTATATCTATTTAAGTCTTTATGAGCATTCATTTAGACATTAATATCAAGGAATTGTACTTAGTGACATTCTTAAATTCCTAGAAAATCATTTATTGTTTTGCCTAGCAATATTTGCATGTTTGAATATTCATCATCTTTACATAGGTTGTTGAACTCTTCATTGAATCAAGTCTTGTTGCTTTGGTGTGAAGTTGCACAAGCAAGAGAGGTCTTGCAACCAAGGGTGAGTTGTCAAGCATATTGGTTGGGTGCCACTGTAAATGGCCTAAGGGGGTAGAGTAGGAGGCGTTCATGCCAAGAGTAGTGTATCAGGGGATATCACTAAGGATTGAACCAAGAGTGGTGAGTGGTGGTGGCCATAGCCAGAGGTTATTGAGGGTGAGAGTCCGAGAATCACTTGAGGGTGTAACCTTTACTCATATAGTGGATTTTTACGATCGAGTGTGGCTCACTTAAAAGCCCATGGTTTTTCCCGGTTGGAGGGTTTCCACGTAAAAATCAAGTGTTCTTTATTATTCCGCACTTTACACTTGATTTTGTATGTTTGTTTTGTTTGGTGAATTTGAATATTGACTAATCAAGTAAAACTTGTAATTAACTTGATTAAAACCTATTCCCCCCCCCCCCCCCCCCCCCCCCCCCCTCTAGGTTGTAGACACGTTTTTAGGGAACTTTAAATTTTTACTAGAATTGTTCTTGTTTTTGTTTGATTTAGAAGAAAGAGTTTCTTCTCATTTCTTTCATCAACAGCCTCCTAAGTTCCTGAGTATGTGGCGTGCCCATACGCAGTTACCAAATTCGGGACATAGCAAGGAAGATCAATGGTACAAACCAGAAGCATATCGAAAACTGAAGGAGCCTCCAAACGTTGGTATTGTTCGGTTTTCTTCTTTTCATTTTATTGATTTCAATTTCCTGTATATACGTATATTTTATTATTGTAATAATTTTATATGTATTTGTTCCGAAAATAATTACAATTCCAAGTTCACTGGTTACAGATCAATTATGATCTGTATAAAAAAATTTAAAACCCATTTCCGATGCGTTACCGGTGAACGGGGTTCCAACAATTGGTATCGGAGGCAATTTTATTTTCCAAACATGAAATTGATTTCGATACTCCTGTATGTATGATTGTGTAGGCACTGTTTAAATTGATTGTATGATGTTTTTGTTCGTATATCAAATTTTTTTTTTAATTTACAAAAACATGATTGATTGTTAATTATATGGTACTGTGGATTTAGGATTCATGGGTTGTGTATTTTTTTTTTTACTGTTATTGATTTGTAAATAAAAAAATAATTGTAACCTATATTGAAGACATGGAAAAATCATGAATCGGAGTGACATGAAGAGATTAGAATACTCAGAAATTACGAGAAGACCAAGGAATGCCTTGGGGGTATTTTTGTAATTTTATACTCAAATTTTTTAGGTTAAATAATTCACAGTACTCAGCCAATTCGTATATGCTTTATATTATGGGATGATAAAAGCATTTTCATACATACGTATGTCATTTAGACTAGATGTGCCTACACAAATATATATGATATGTCATACATGCATCATAGCCTGATAATTTATGTATTTTTTTAATGTGATTAAAATGGGTAAATGCATAATTGGCTATGAAAATGAGATTAGTTTTTTAATAGTAAAAAAACTTGGTAATTCTCATTAAATATTAATCTAGTTATTAAAGAGTTTAATAAGTTAGATTAATGAGGTCATTTATTATAATCAGGATTAAGATGATTAATTACCTAATAATAAATGGACCGAATAAAGTGTTAGAGTTTTAATAGTTAAAACTTGGTAAACACTATCATAATAATCTGACCTTAGTAAAAAGTTTACAAAGGCTTAGATTATTCAATAATACATTAGATTTTTAATTGTTAAAAATCATAAATAATTTATTAGTTAATTAGAATATGATTCTATTTAGTTAATGGGCTAGATAACTTAATTAAACTTAACCGTTTGATCCTGTAGAGTCTAGGTGCATTAACGGATGATAGATAACCCAAATTTTAAAATAGTGAGTGGGAGAGGGACATATGACATATATATCCTGCAGTCTCCATCATTAGTTCAATATCGTGATATCCGAGTGGGGCCTCGTGACGGCTTTGCTTTCGTCTTCCCTAGGGAGGGTTTCCACAAAGATCAATAACAAGGTTGACTTCCAAACAGATAGGATTTCTGAGGGTATTGCAGGATTGACCGATCCTAAGGTGGCAATTCTCGAGTTAAGCTCATAAGATCTGAAATGGCGGGTTACACTCACGAAAGTTTTGATTAAGTTTGTAAATTAAAAACCTGACTGAATAAATGATGGTTGAATGATATGGAATAAGAGTTATTCTAGAATATCATTTGATTGAGAATGTCTCGGTCCTATGAGCAAAGACTTGACCAACCCTAAGGCGGCACTTCTTTATGGTATGTTGGATTGTCGTGGTATAGTAACTAGTTTTAGGGTAGTTCTAGTTCATTAAACATGTTCATGCATCATGTTTAAATTTAAACCAAAGCACTCGCACTTATTTTAAATAAATGACTAAATGAATGTTTTATTTATTTCAGCAATAATGTCTTCTGCATTACTTCAAGTTCTCACAAACGACATATTAACTGGTGATAACTACACTAAGTGGAAACTTAACATTAATGCAATTTTGGTCACCAAAGACCTTAAGTTTGTGCTTACGAAGGAATGTCCTCTAGTGCCTACTGCCAATGCCACACGAACTGTTTGTGAGGCATATCAGCGATGGATCTCATGTAATGAGAAGGCCCGAACATATATGTTTGTTTCTATAACAGACGTGCTTGTCACAAAGCACGAAGCAATGACTTCAGCATTCGAATTCATGGAGTCATTAAAAGCTATGTTTGGGCAACCCTCCGAGCAAAAGCGACACGAAGCTGTTTGTTCTTCTATGCTTGCTCGTATGAAGGAAGGTATGTCAGTTCTGGAACATGTCCTGAGCATGATGTCCTACTTCAACAAAACAGAAGTCAATGGCATGGCCATTGCCGAACCAAGTCAAGTGAGCATCATATTGACGACTCTTCTGAAGAGTTTCAATCAGTTTAATAGCAACTACGGGATGAGCAAGTTAAGGTTCAGTCTAACACATTTTCTTAATGAGCTTACTACATTTGAGTCATTGACTAAAGACTACAAGGGCAAGACCAGAGAGGCAAATATTGTGGAACCATCTTCCTCCAATCTCAAGAAGAGGAAAAGGTTTGCTGGGAAGGTGAAGGTTAGGCCTAGACCCAAGAAAGCCCAAAACAAGAAGAAGTCCAAGATTGGTAAATATGATTTACTTGTTCTTGAGTCATGTTTAGGGGAAGATGATTCTTCACCCTAGATAGTTGATTCGGAGGCCACTAACCATGTTTGTTCTTCTTTGCAATGGACTGATTCTTGGACACAATTAGAGGAGGGAGCCTTCTCAATGCGTAGGGATTCAGGGGATATCGTGTCGGCATAAGTATTGAGCGTAATTAGATTACACTTTTATAATAATTATATATTGGTTGACAATGTATTTTATATTCCTAGATTTACACGGAATTTGATTTCCGTTTCTAAGTTGTTAGATAAAAAATATTCTGTTTCTTTTAATAATAAGTCTGTTATTACTGGAAAGAATGGTTAGAATATTTGTTCGGGAATTAATGAAAACAATTTGTATGTGTTAAGACTTTTAATACATACTATGCTACTTAACACCGAAATGTTTAAGGTTGAAAAACCAAAAACTAAATGACATAAGATTTCTCAAGATAACGACACGTATCTCGGGCATCTATGGCTTGGTAATATTAACCTTGACCGGATAGACAGAATAGTAAAAATCGGACCTTTAAGTGAGTTAAAGGTTGGCACCTTACCTGTCTGCGAATCTTGTCTGAAAGGTAAGATGACTAAGAGACCTTTTATTGGAAAAGGGCTTAGAGATAAAGAACTGCTAGAGCTTATACCTACAGATGTCTGCAGTTCGATGAATGTTAAAGCTCGGAGTGGTTATGAGTATTATGTCACCTTTATAGATGACTACTCAAGATATGGATACGTCTACATAATACAACGAAAGTCAGAAACATTTGAAAAGTTCAAAGAATTATGAGCCGAAGTTGAGAATCAATTAGGTAGGATCGGATCGTGGAGGTGAGTATCTTGACCAAGAGTTTGAAGACTTCATGGTCGAGCATGGGATAGTTTCCCAACTAACAGCTCCAGATACACCTCAGCAAAATTATGTAGCGGAGAGGAGAAATAGAACCTTGATAGTAATGGTGAGATCTATGATTAGTTCTCATCATTACCAAATTCATTCTAGAGATATGCGTTACAAACAGCGGCATACATTTTGAATGTAGTGCCATCCAAAGCTGTTCCTAAGACTCCCCTAGAGTTTTTGAATGGTCGTAAAGATAGTTTGTGATATTTTTGCATATAGGGTTGTCCAGCACACGTGCTTAAGAACAGAAATGAAAAGCTAGACTCCAAGTATGTTATCTGTCTATTTGTAGGATACTCCAAGGAGACCAGAGGTGGACACTTCTGTAGCCCCGAAGATAACAAAGTATTTATATCGACAAATGCAACGTTTCTTGAGGACAATTATATTAGTGACCATAAACCTCGTTCTAAGATTGTATTAAATGAGTTGGAGCCTGGTGAGACTATTGCTTCATCAACAAGAGTTATTGATCCACAAACATCTAGGAGTCAGATAGTTCCTAATCAGGATACACTACCACCTATATGTAGTGAGAGGGTTGTAAGACAACCTAAACATTATTTAGGTATAGGTGAGGGACAAGGTGTTGTCTCTACTGATATTGTGGATGATCCATTAACATTTAAGAATGCAATGAAAGATTCTGATAAAGAGGAATGACTTAAAGATATGAATCTCGAGATGGAGTCCATGTACTCTAACTCAGTCTGGATCTTGTAGACTTACCAGATAGGGTAAACCCATAAGGTGTAAGTTGATCTACATGAGAAAAGGAGGAGTAAACGGAAAGGTAGAGACCTTCAAAGCAAGGATAGTGGCTAACGGTTATACCCAGAAAGAGGGGGTCGATTATGAAGAGACCTTATCGCCAGTAGGCATGTTTAAGTCTATTAGGATTCTCTTATCCATTACTACCTATTTTGATTATGAAATTTTGCAAATGGATGTCAAGAATGCATTCTTGAATGACAATCTTGATAAAAGCATCTATATGATGGAACCAAAGGGATTCGAGTCACCAGATCAAGAGCAAAAGGTTTACAAGATGCAAAGGTCCATCTATGGACTTAAGTAAGCACCTAGATCTTGGAACATAAGGTTTGATGATGTGATCAAAACCTATGGCTTCGATCAGAAGGTCGATGAGCCTTGTGTCTACAAGCGCATCGTTGAAAAGAAAGTAGTTTTCTTGGTTCTATACATAAATGATATCTTACTCATTGGGAATGATGTGGGAGTGCTGTCTGATGTAAAGAGTTGGATAGCTAGCCAATTCCAAATGAAAGATTTGGGAGAGGCGAGTTATGTTCTTGGGATCCAACTTATAAGAGACAGTAAGAACAAACTCTGAGCACTGACTCATGCATCATATATCGAGAAGATTTTTGTGTAATTTTCGATGCAGAACTCCAAGAAAGGTAATTTACCTTCCATGCATGGAGTTCACTTGTCTAAGGAACAGTGTCCTAAGACACCTCAAGAAGTTGAGGATATGAGACGTGTACCTTATGCATCGACAATAGGTAGTCTCATGTACGCTATATTATGCACGAGACCGGGCATCTACTATATAGCGGGAGTAGTCAGCAGATACCAATCCAACCAGGATTGGATCATTATGCTGCTATCAAGACTATTCTCAAGTATCTTCAAAGAACGAGAAATTATATGCTAGTGTATTCCAGACAGGATTTGATACCGTTAGGATACATAGATTTTGATTTTCAGTCAGACAGGGATTCTAGGAAATCCACGTCTGGACCAGTATTCACCCTAGATGGTAGAGTCATTGTGTGGAGAAGTATCAAGCAATATTGCATTGTTGACTCCACCATGGAAGTTGAATATGTAGCCGCTTGTGAAGCTACTTAATAGGTTGTTTGGCTCTGTAAGTTCTTGAGTGATCTAGAAGTTGTTCAAGATCTAGATAAGCCCATCATGCTTTATTGTGATAACAGTGGTGCTGTGGCTAATTCCAAAGAACGAATAAGCCATAAGAGGGAAGTATATAGAGAGAAAGTATCATCTTATCAGAAAGATAGTGCAGAGAGGAGATGTGATCATCACCAAGATAGCCTCACAAGACAATCGTACTGATCCATTTACAAAGACCTTAACGGCTAAAGTGTTTTTGGGTCACCTAGATGGTCTAGGGTTACCTCACATGCCTCACATGCATTAGTGCAAGTGGGAGATCGTTGGGGTTTATGCCCTAGAGATGTAATTTGTAAATGGATTTATGAAATAAATAAAAGAAAAGTTCAATTCGTTATTGTTGTGTTGTTTATTTTATAACTTGTGCATATATTTAATATCCTAGATTGCCAGATGTAATCTGGAACTATGTATATGAGTGTGATATACGGATGAATATAGTAAGAGACGTGCAATCTAAAGAGTACATAGATAGCAAATAAAGTTTGGTACTTTATTTGTGGTTAATATAAATGTGGTCCATTCTGTAATGTACGGTGATTCTATTCTGAATCATTAATCTGGGATATGGGAATGGAGACACCTTGTATGATGTGATCATATAGGACTGGACCATGATCTGTATGAATCTCACACCAAGATCCGTGGGTGAGGTCAGTTGTATTTCCTGATAAATATACTCCGTATGTTGGGATTGCGGTTTGGCTTGTGGCTGGGAAGGTTTGTACACAATAGTGGAATCCACTCCTCCTTGTGAGAAGTAGATGGTAGTTCCCTTAAGGGTTGATTAGGGGATTTGACAATATGTGCGCTCTACTAATTCCGTGAGGAAATAGAATTTATTGTCCATTAGAGAATCAATGGTACTTAAAGAATATACGTAATTATAGGGGTATAAGGAACATTATGACCAAGCTCTAATTATGAACTACTGTGAAGGATCACACCATATGTAATAGATATATCTATGGACACCGAGTTGTATCGGTCTGTGTAAAAACGTCTGGAGTTGAGAGAGTGCAGCTTCGAGTTTTTAGTGGAATAACACCGGAGTTAATAATCAAGGAATATTAATTAAAGAGTTTAATTAATGATTCCGAGGATTATTAGAGCTCAAAATATTGTGGGTCTATTAGGTCCCCTTACTAGCCCGATCGATTTTGGTAACAAGGGTCACAGTTAATTAATTGGATTGTCCAATTAATTGTGTTACGAAAGTGACACGTATTTATTCGGGAATTAATTAAATAATGAGATTATTTAATTAATGAATAATGGTGATTAAATAAATTAAATAATTAGATTATTTAATTTTGTTATTAATCACTAAATGGAGGGTGTATGTTGATATTTATTTTTGAATAAAATAAGAAAATATGATTATTATTTTTTATTAAATTAAATATTTAATTTTTGAATTTAAAAGGTTTGAATTCAAATAAAACCAAATAAAAGATATGAGAATTTTTTTTTTGAAAGTTTTTAAACATCAATTATAGATTTGATCATAGTTTTGAATATTATATATGGTATATATTATTTGACAAAAAAAAGAGGAATCTAATATGATTTCGTATATATATATATATTGAAAATCAAGAGGTTGAGAACAGATATTGTTGACATCAGTTTTTTCTCTTATTATATATATATATATATGTACATATATTGAAAAACTGCTCACTTTTAAAATTTGAATTTTATGCATGCAACAGAGCATGCGTGTGAGTCATTTTTTATGCAAGAATGCAAGAATGCGAGTGTGTGCGTGAGTGAATTTTATGCAAGTGTGTTAGTGTGCAAGTGTGTGCACATGAGATAACACCAAAAGAGAGAAAAGTGTTGTGCAATGTGTTCGTGTACAGTTTATCAAACAAAAGCTGTTAATATTTTTACTAGAATTGTTCTAGTTTTTGTTAGATTTTGAAGAAAGAGTTTCTTCTTATTTCTTTCATCAACATCCTTTTGAATTCCTGAGTACGTGATGCTCCCACACGCAGTTACCAGTTCCGGGACATAGCAAGGAAGATCAGTGGTACAGACCAAGAGCATATCAAAAAGTAAAGAAGCCTCCAAACGTTGGTATGGTTCGGTTTTCTTCTTTTCATTTTATTGATTTCAATTTCCTGTATATACATATATTTTATTATTGTAATAATTTTATATGTATTTGTTCCAAAAATAATTACGATCCCAAGTTCACTGGTTGCAGATCAATTATGATATGTATAACAAATTTTAAAACCCATTTCCGCTGCATTACTGGTGAACGAGGTTCCAAAAGGAACACTGAAACCTATATACTACACCAGCAAAGCTTTGCTACCTACGGAAACAAGATATTCTTAAGCTAAACAAATGGATTTGGCCTTGGTAACAGCAGCAAGAAAGCTGAGACCGTATTTCCAAGCTCACAAAATTGAAGTATATACCGACTGTGGAACTAAATGTATATACTCACAAAATTGAAATGGTTTTTATCAAAACTCGACGTGTCGGGAAGGCTGACAAAATGTGCAGTGGAACAGAGCGAGTTTGACATAGTCTACTCACCAAGAGTGGCGATCAATGGCCAAGTTGTAGTAGATCTGGTTGTGGAATTCACTGAGCTGAACAACGAAATGATCAGGATGTTAAGAGAAAAGGATCTGTTTGCTTGGAAACTACATGTAGATGGATCGTCAAACATGCACAGCAGCTGGGCATGCATAGTTATATCCATGCCAGAAGGTGACCAGGAGGAATGGTCCTTACGATTTGACTTCAAAGCCACTAACAATATGCCAGAATATGAGGCACTTCTAGTAGGTCGTAGGGTGTGCACGACACTGGGAGCAGATGAGTTGGAAATATTCAGTGACTCACAGGTGGTGGTCAATCAAGTCTTGAATGAATAACAAGCCAAAGGTTCAAAGCATACACAATCTCCCAGATCCCGATGGAGAAAAATGAGAAAGCAGACGCACTATCATAATATGGTCAATCGTCCACCAGTAAAAGCCAAGCATCAAGACCAAAAATCAAGTTGAAGCATCGAAGGTAGAATTAATTGAAGGGGAACAAGCTACATGGATGACCTCGATCAGATAATACTTACTGAATGGAGTGCTCCCGAAGGAGATAGCTAAAGCGAAGTGTCTCAGATATAAAGCCACAAGATATTCGATAGTAAAAGGAGTGTTAGATTTTAGTTTGTGCTGACATTAATTCCATATCAAAATGATGTTTACTTGTAATGATTTAGTTGTTTAGATTCATCATGATTCAAGCTTCAAAGAAGGATGAACAACAAGTCAAAGCAAGTTCTAAGTCTTCAAAGAGAAATGATACAATTTTGTTCTAAAAAGGTATACAAAGACCTTTTCTTTCTCTTACAAGGCTTAGGCACACACACACACAATTCATACATTTGTGTCTCTGCATCGTTGTGCACCGTTATAGGAGCACACATACAATTCATTCATATGTGTCCCTACATCATTGTGCACCATGTATAACACATTCACACACTTGAAGATGAATGCTCATGCATTGGTATGGAAATAACATGTTTTGAAAAATGCATGATTGAAAATTATCTCTATGTAGTTTGCATTCTAGTGTGAATTGTATTTGTATGTGTATTTGCTTGTTTAACATGGATATTGAACTTGAATTTAGTTTTAAATCATTCTTGATTGAGTTCCGATCATTTTGGTTATTCATACTATTGATTTCAAGTTCTAAGTCAAAAGATACAACACTTTCAACTCATGTTGCATACATTGTCTTCATATTCATATATCGAGTCGAATTATTATTTTCTGGGTTGAGTATCTTATATGTCCATGTCCATGTGAGAGTTATGGTTCATAATTAGTAAACAGATTTGAATTCTGAGTTTGGAGACCGGAGAACGGTTGAAGAATGTGAGGGAAGCGCAAGGGAATTGGACCATGGCCAAAGGCCATGAAGTGGTGCAAGCCTGAGATGGCGCGTGGCCGTCTCGGCTGCAACACCTTGCTGCCCCGAGATGCCCAGGTGCCATCTTGGGGAAGCAATAACAAAGAGGGGCATTTTTGTCTTTAAGCTTCTTTCATTCCCTCTCCTTTATATTCTCTTTCCCTCTCATATTTCATTTTACGAAGAAATTCAAACCAGTGTACAGAAATTGTCACTCTACATTTTCTCACCTTCCAAACACCATAACTTCTTCATTTGAACTCTGATTTGAGTGATTCAAAGTTGAGAGTGTTTGTCTATTCATCCTCCATATTTTCTCTAAAGGTTTAAGTGAGTTTTATTACTGTTTTTGGAGTATAAACACAAAAAAAACTGGACTGTACCAAAATCAACTAAGGTATTGATTTTCTCTCAAAGTTTTCTTTTAAAACTTGGTCAATTTCCTTTGGTTTTCTTCTTCAACTTATATATGTGTATTGTAAGTGTTTTGATTTGGGTTTTTAACTCTTTTAAAGTTAGGTTGAGTTTCAATTGAAATCATGCATGTTGAGTTAGGTTTTGATTTTCCATATGTTTTCACATGTTTGGGATTGTATTGTGCTATCTTTGATTCTAGGACTATTTGATGATCTTTGATTGATTGATTTTGTGAAAAATAGTTCCTCACATGTATTAGGCTCTCTTGGCTGAATTCTCACATCAATACATGTGCTTATGTTCTTTTGAGCTATTCATGTGTTTTGTTGAATCTATGTATAGGAATATACTCTAGAACTTTAGCTTAAATCTAAATGACTTTGTCATATGATTTTAACATTTTTTTTGGTTGTGTGATTTAAACTTTATCTTTTGATTTGTTGAACATATCTTATGATTCAAGTTTAGATCTATGCATGTATCTGGGTTGCGACTAATGTTGAACGTATCTTACATGATCTAGATTGATTATACATGCATGATTGACTAGACTACATTTGATTTGTGCATTCATGCTCATGTCTAGTGTTTTCCGTAGGATGTGTTGATCATAGCATTCTATGTCGCGTGCTTGTTTGCATTTTGCATTCATGATCACCTAGATGCCTTGTGAGAAAGAAGTCTTGACAATAGGTGTGAGACCTATGTTCTTTAGCTAGAAGTCTTGGCAAGAGGTGTGAGACCTTGGATTGTCAAGCAAAGAAGTCTTGGCTAAAGTCGGGAGGACTCGGATAGTCGAGCAAGAAGTCTTGCCTAGGGTCGTGAGGATCCAGATAGGTGAGCAAGGAAGTCTTGACTAGAGTTGGGAGGACTCAAATAGTTGAGCAAGAAGTCTTGTCTTGGGTCATGAGGATCCATAAAGGTGAGCGAGAAAATCATGACAAGAGGTGTGAGGCCTCGGATTGTTGAGCATGAGGGCGACATCTTCATAAGTAGGATATGAGGGTAGTTTCTAGGTGAAGAGGTCACTTGAGAGATTGTTCTTATCTTATCTACTAGTGGATTTTGTTTGTCAGTGCTTGCTAACCCGTGGATGTTTCCTCTTCGGAGGTTTACCACGTTATATCTTGTGTCAACTTCTCTTTATCCCTATCTCTCTAGTATTTGTATTTGTTATTTGAATACAAAGGATAAAACTCTTTATGTAAGTTGACTTCCTTTTTATATTATAGATTATTTTTGTGTTACCAATACTTATTTGTATCACACTTTACTTGTCTTTATATATTGATTAAGTGTCTTTAATTAATATATATATATTGTGATACAAGCAATCTAGATGGACAAACTTTTGTTGTTTTTAAGGGAGTCGAAAAAGGTGTCTAACCTATTCACCCCCTCCCCCTCTCTAGGTTAGCCTTGAGCATTTAACTGTGTTTGTATTTTTAGTTGGTATCATAGGAGGACACTAGGTTGCACTTAGTGAGAGTCTGGGTGATACATTCACGGTTTTTGCAAGGCATTTGAAGTCATGGGTTTACAAGATGATGTAATAGCATAAATAGCCTCAAATACTAGGCCACCATTACTTCGAGGCACTAACTATGGGTATTGGAAGTTGAGGATGAAAGCCTACGTCCGCTCTATTGATGAAAGGGCTTGGATGGTAGTAGAAGAAGGTTTTAGTCCTCCTACCGAGGTTCAAGAGGATGGAACCATGATACTCAAGCTAAGAAGTGAATGGACAACGAATGAGTTTGAGGTTGCTAAATGGCACAATCATTCTATGAATGCCATCTTTAGAGGAGTTGGTGGCCATCAATTCTCCTACATTCAAAATCTTGAATCCTCAAAAGAAGCTTGGGATACTCTCCAAGTTACTAATGAAGGAACCTTAGCGGTGAAGAAATCGAGGCTTCAAATGTTGGCATCACAATTTGAAGGTTTAAGTATGGGTGAAGAAGAAAAGTTCGAAGACTTCCAATTCTGGCTTCTTAATATTGCTAACCAATGTCAAACACTTGGAGTACCTATCTCAAAAGAGCGTTTAAATTGAAAAATCCTTAGGTCTCTTCCTAAGAGATTCAAATCAAAGGTGACTGCCATTGAGGAAAACAAGGATGTGGCTAGTATGAACATCGATAAGTTGCTTGGATCTCTCCAAACGTATGAGATGTGCTTGAAGCCAAAGATTAAAAGTAAGGGAATCGCTCTCAATGCTATTGAGGAGGAGAGTGATGACGAAAATGAAAAGATGGATATTTTGGTTAGAAGGTTTAAGAAGTTTCTAAAGAAGAATGCCAAGCCTAGAGGCAAGTCTTCTAAGGAAAAGGGAGTTAAGAGAACATCATCTCCAAGGAATGAGAAGAATAGTCAAGCCATGAACAAGAAAGAGGTTCAATGCTATAATTGTCATGGTTTCGGTCACTTTGCTAATGAGCGCACCAAGAAGCCATTAAAGAAAGATAAGAAAGGCAAAGTGTTGGTGGCTACTTGGAGTGATGATAACTCTAGTGATAATAAGAGCTCTAGTGGTGAGTCTTCAAGTGATGAAGAGTTGGTGAGCAACTTTGTAGCTCTAACGACTTATCATTCTCCACTAGATGTTGATAGTACAATATCTTTGAACAAGAACTTTGATGCAAATCATCATGGAAGCTCTAGTTCTATTCCTACTATTCTTGATTTGTTGGACAAGATAGAAAAGCTTGAAGAAGCTAGAGATAATGCTCTAAGAGAGGTAGTTGAGAAGGATGATTTGATCAAGAAACAACTAGATGAGTTTGGGTTGTCACTCGTAGACTTCTTGGTTAGAAAGGTGATATTATGAAGAAGTTTAGAGAACTTGAAAAGATAAACCTTGAGAAGGATAATGTGATATCTTCTTTGAAGAAGAGAGAACAAGAATTGATTAAAGAGATAGACACGGCTAAGGAGGCCATTAAGGACTTAGTGAATGATTCGGTAAGTGTGTCTAGTGTTAGGAATCTTGTTAACTCTCATAGCGGTGAAGATGACTTGGTAGTTGAAGAGGAGTTCTTGGAAGCACCACTTTCCACTCACTTTGATGAAGTCGTGATTGATAAGAAACCACGCAAGAAGAGAAGATCAAAAGCCAAGAAGAAGTTGGCGAATAAGGTATCTTTGCAAACTCCTAGTGAAACTAGTTCAACTTCAAAAGGTACAATCTCATCTTTAATTCCATTTTTCCATTATTGCAACACAATAAGTCACATTAAGCCTAGGTGTTATAAATATATAGAAAAATGCAAATTAGGAAATGAATCTAGAGATAAGGAGATTAAACTTCAACTTAACATGCTAGGGTTTTGAAAGTTGAGAAACATGATAATATTGCTAAGCTTGAGAAGAAGTTGTGGAGTAGAAAGAATACTATTCTTGTTCAACTTGACAAAGCTTGTGTTGAAAATATTAAGGAAGAGTGTGTTAATGATATTTTTGTTAATCAAGTCATTGAAGGACTTTACTCTAGATTTAACATTATTGTCAAGGATGATATTGGAAATGTTTGTGTAGGTACACCCAAGAACAAGTGGTTCAAGGGTGAGTGCTCTTATCACTAAAATAAGAAGCACATATGAGATAGCTTTGAGGCTATATATCAATTATGTTGAGAATTCTTGCTTGCTAGCTTTGAATACTCCATGTATTGATATGAACTTGGTTATCTCACATCATGTTTGTTATGATGGTCAAAATTTATTGATTAACTTTAGAGAAGTTCTTTTGATATATGTGTTGATTGAGTTTAGATATTATGCTTTTTATAGTCTTGTTGTGAAACATCGTCAACTTGGTGTCATGAGGACATTCAAGGCAAGAGTGTTTATAAAAAAGGCGGAAGTATGATATTTGGTGAATATAATGTGCAAAAAGGTATCTCTATACTCTAATGCATGTTTTCTAAGATATTCATCTTTTGACTCATTTTTTTATATGCATCTCATAGCATGTCATATTAGAGAATTTTGTATAGCATACATATGGTTCTCAGTGACATTTGCTATTTTAGGATCTAATAGTGATATTGTTCACATTGATCTTAACTTTGATGATTGTTTGTGTTTGGTAATTGAGTGACATTACTTTTGATAATATGAGCTTCATATTCTTTGAAAGCTACTCATTAGAGAAGTAATGATCTTGAATAAGTCTCTACTTATTGCTCTTAGATCATGTGCTTATGAGCCATAAAATTTTGGTTTCTAAAAATTGCACATTGCTTCTCTAATATGTTTTGATAGTAGGTTGAGTTTACTAATATGTAAACATTGGATACACCTTGAAGTTTTTGTGCTTTAGTACATTTAAAATGACCTGTGGTTAGTATCCATTTTGCTTCGGCAATTACATAGAACTCAACGAGCACCTTCATGGAAAGGGTTACACACATTGGTTGTGAAATTTACCCAATGTTGGAAAGAGCTACACAAGTGATGAGTGAAAGCCGTCATGAAGTGAACTTTGTTTATGTAAAAAAAAAAGGAAAAATCAAAGAAGTGTTGAAATTAAATCATAAAAAAATTCTTTGATTCAAAGCCTAAAAAGAAAATGAGAAAGGCTTAAAAAGGAGTTTAGTTGAAAATCAAATGAGCTTGGTTTGAAAAACAGAAATGGGATGACGGGCCACATGCATACACACGCTCATATGTTGAAATCTATTATCTTAAAAGCAAAAAATTCCGGATGATAATCGGTTTGAATTTTTATGGAAAAAGCTTAAGATGAATAGTTGTTGGAAATTGTTTGCATGTTGATTATCAAACTACTTCTTGATATATATTTGAAGCATATCTCACACATACACACTTTGTTTATGAGTATAAAGATATTTTAGCAATTGTTGAAGAATTATGAGAGAATTTGAAAAATCTTTGTGTATCTCTCTTAGCATATGAAGCTTATTTTGTTGATATTTCTTGAAATTGCATGAATGTGTGATTGTGTGAACATCTTTGTGAACTTTATGCTATCATTGATTATAGTTATAGCATTTATCAAGGGGGAGCATTGTATACTAGACATAGTTCTCTTTTATGATAATTTCACATGCTTCATTTTGTTACATGTTGGCATATTTTGACTTAATGATACTTGTAAGATATTACTCACTATCTTTGCCTTGCATGATGATTCATTCTTAAGTCATATGTCTTTGGGTTTATATATTTGTGACTAATATGCTTGTTTTTTCTTTCACTCACTTTTGTTGTATATATATAGCATCTTATATCACAAGAACAAATGGGAAGAACTAAGGTTACCGGAAGTGGAAATCAATCGAATCCCATTGTGAAAGCCAAGTCTACTTCAAAAGGATCCAAAGCTTCAAGGTCAAAGGATTTAGGGATCTTTGGAACTAAGAAGATATTTCAAGAGAGTGGCATTGACTTAGGTAAGTGTAAAGATTCTTATGTTCTTAAATGCATTAAGGATAGGAATTGGGAATCTGGGGTGTGCATGTTAGGAATAGTGAATGATACTCTTGTTAGAGAGTTTTATCTTGAATATAGAGAGAGTGCTACCTTATTCGATGCTTTGATGGAGATTAGGGGTGTTGTGTTTAGAGTTAACCCGGATTATATTAACAAGTTTCTTGGGCTATCTAATGATATAGATTCAAACTTTCTAGATGTAGATGTCATTGAGAATCTTAATATCATGGGTAGAACTCTTTGTGACAATGCTTCTTTTGAGTGGAAAGGTAGAGCATATATTAGTCAACATGAGTTAACTAAGGCTAGTGCATTTTGGCATCTATTCATTTGCACTAACATTTTTGGATCTTCGAATTCAACTGAGTTGAATAAAGACAAGATCAAATAGTGTATGCCTTGGTGACTAATCAACCTATAAACCTTGGGGATCTACTTATGCTTTATATTGATAGTGTGGCTTTCTCTACTAGAGGAGATAAAAAGCTTGCATTACCGGGGTTTATAACTTCTTTGCGTTTAGCTCGTGGTGTTAAAAGTAGAGGAGATGATGTGTTAGTACAACCCTTGGAAAAGTATAGCGATAAACGTGTGTCATACATGTCATATAAGGATAAGGGTAAGACATGTGATACTTTTGGACTATTTAGTAGTTCACAAGTTGATTCTCAAGAGACTAGCACAAACATTCTTCCGGATTGGGCTTTAAATTTGAAGAAGAAGGTTGACGAGCTTAGTGTTATAGTTGATAAACAAGATGCTAGAATAAAAGAGTTGGAGGAGTGCATTGCCTCAAGTTCAAGACCACCTCTCAAGCATTATGTTAGATCAGCTACACGCACATCTTTCTTTGGTAAACCAAGTAGCTAGTATTTGAGTCTTATGGTATGTTTCTTACCTTTTGGCATCATTTCATGTCAAAAAGGGAGAGAAAGAGTTGCTAGTTAAATGATGTTTTTGTGAACTTTTGAACTTTCATTGGCATGTAATAATTAGTTTTAAGATTTGGTCAAGAATTCTTGTATTTTGGCATGTATTAAGAGGGGGATACATGTATTTGTGGGCTTAACTGTATATTCTTATCCATATTATATGTTGCCATTTGTTGTTTTTCTCTTGTATATGCATTGTGCTTTGAGATGATTTGTAGGTTGCTTCAAGAGAAGATCAAGATGAAGTTCAATAGTTGGTGAAGATTAGTTGTAGGAATCTTACTCATTGTAATGTGAAAGAGTGATTTTGTGACCTATCTTCATTTTTATATTTGTAGTAAATATATAGGTGTTTTGACATGGAATTTGCCAAAGGGGGAGATTGTTAGGTTTTAGTTTGTGTTGCCATTAATTCCATATCAAAATGATGTTTGCTTGTAATAATTTAATTGCTTAGATTCATGATGATTCAAGTTTCAAAAAAGGATGAACAACAAGTCAAAGCAAGTTCTAAGTCTTCAAAGAGAAAGGATGCAATTTGGTTCTACAAAGGTATACTAAGACCTTATCTTTCTCTTACAAGGGTTAGGCACACACACACAATTCATACATTTCTGTCCCTGCATCGTTGTGCACCATGTATAACACATTCACACTCTTGAAGATGAATGCTCAAGGATTGGTATGGAAATAACATGTTTTGGAAAATGCATGATTAAAAACTACCTCTATGTAGTTTGCATTCTAGTGTGAATTGTGTTTGTATGTGTATTTGTTTTTTTAACATGGATATTGAACTTGAATTTAGTCTTAAATCATTCTTGATTGATTTCTGGTCATTTCGGTTACTCGTACTATTGATTTCAAGTTCTAAGTCAAAAGATACAACACTTTCAACTCATGTTGGATACATTGTCTTCGTATTCGTATATCAAGTCAAATTATTATTTTCAGAGTTGAGTAACTTATATGTACATGTCCATATGAGAGTTACATTTAGTAATCCGTAAACGAATTCAAATTCCGAGTTCGAAGGCCGGATACTGGTCGAAGAACTCGAGGGAAGCGCAAGGGAATTGCACCATGGCCGAAGGCCATGAAGTGGTGCAAGCCCGAGATGGCGCGTGGCCATCTCGACTGCAACACCTTGCTGCCCCGAGATGCCCATGCACCATCTCGGGGAAGATAATACAAAGAGGGGCATTTTTGTCTTTTAGCTTCATTCATTACCTCTCTTTTATATTCTCTTTCCCTCTCACATTTCATTCTAAGAAGAAATTCAAACTAGTGTGCAAAAAGTTTCTCTCTACATTTTCTCACCTTCCAAACACCATAACTATTTCATTTGAACTCCGATTTGAGTGATTCAAAGTTGAGAGTGTTTGTATATTCATCCTCCATATTTTCTATGAAGGTTTTAGTGAGTTTCATTGCTTATTTTGGAGTCTAAACACACAAAAATGGGACTGTACCAAAATCAACTAAGGTATTGATTTTCTCTCAAAGTTTTGTTTTAAAACTAGGTCAATTGCCTTGGGTTTTCTTCTTCAACTTATATATGTGTATTTTAAGTGTTTTGATTTGAGTTTTGAACTCTTTTAAAGCTAGGTTGAATTTCAATTGAAATCGTACATGTTGAGTTAAGTTTTGATTTTGCCTATGTTTTCACATGTTTGGGATTGTATTGTGCTAGCTTTTATTCTGGAACTATTTGATGATCTTTGATTGATTGATTTTGTGAAAAATAGTTCCTCACATGTATTAGGTTCTCTTGGCTGAATTCTCACATCAATACATGTGCATATGTTCTTTTGAGCTATTCATGTGTTTTGTTGAATCTATGTATAGGAATATGCTCTAGAACTTTAGCTTAAATCTAAATGACTTTGTCATATGATTTTAGCATGTTTTTGGTTTGTGTGATTTAAACCTGATCTTGTGATTTATTGAACATATCTTGTGATTCATGTTTAGATCTATGCATGTATCTAGGTTGTGATTAATGTTGAACATATCTTACATGATCTAGATTGATTAAACATGCATGATTGACTAGACTACATTTCATTTGTGCGTTCATGCTCATGTATTGCATATTCCATAGGATGTGTTGATCATAGCATTCTATGTTGCATGTTTGTTTGCATTTTACATTCATAATCACCTAGATTCCTATGTTGTTAAGCAAGAAGTCTTGGCAAGAGTTGTGAGACCTTGGATTGTCAAGCAAGGAAGTCTTGGCTAGAGTCAGGAGGACTCGGATAGTTGAGCAAGAAGTTTTGCCTAGGGTCGTGAGGATCCGGATATGTGAGTAAGGAAGTCTTGACTAGAGTCGGGAGGACTCGGATAGTTGAGCAAGAAGTCTTGCCTTGGGTCGTGAGGATCCAGAAAGATGAGCTAGGAAGTCTTGATAAAAGGTGTGAGGCCTCAGATTGTTGAGCATGAGGGCTACATCTTCATGAGTAGAATAGGAGGGTAGTTTCTAGGTGAAGGGCTCACCTGAGAGATTGTACTTATCTTATCTACTAGTGGATTTTGTTTGCTGGTGGTTGCTAACCCGTGGATGTTTCCTCTTGGGAGGTTTACCACGTTATATCTTGTGTCAACTTCTCTCGATCCCTATCTCTCTAGTATTTGTATTTGTTATTTGAATACTAAGGATAAAACTCTTGATGTAAGTTGACTTCCTTTATATATTATAGATTGTTTATGTGTTACCATTACTTGTTTGTATCACACTTTACTTGTCTTTATATATTGATTAAGTGTCTTTAATTAATATATATATTGTGATACAAGCAATCTAGATGGACAAACTTTTGTTTGTTTCTAAGGGAGTCGAAAAAGATGTCTAACCTATTCACCCCCCCTCTAGGTTAGCCTTGAGCATTTAACCGTGTTTGTATTTTCAAGGAGAGCTGTAAAGAAAAAAGTTCTCCAAAGCCCTTCAAAAATGCGTGGACCTGATTAGAGGTAGGCAAATTTAGAAAGTATTCACAGAGGAGTCTGTGGGAATCACTCAGGTTGAAAAAACTTGGCGCATATAACTCTCAGGCAAGATTTTTATTGGCCGATTCTATTTAAAGATGCACAAGGTGTTGCAAGTCAGTGCGAAGGTTGTCAAAAAGTAGCTATTGACATCCGAAAGCCGCTCGAGCAGTTGAAAAATTTGACATCACCATAGCGGTACACCATGTGGGGAATAGATCTTATTGGCCCGATGCCTACTGCATTTGAAGGAGGAGTGAAGGATGCTGTAGTAGCCGTTGACTACTTCACAAAGTGGGTTGAAGTGGAAGCACTAGTACATATCACCGAGGCTAATACCACCAGTTTTGTGAAGAAAAATATCATCTATCGGTTTGGATTCCTCGAAACTAAAATCACAGATAACGGGACTCAATTCGATAGTGATAATTTCATAAATATATGTCAAGACTTTGGGATAAAGAACTAATGTGCCACGCCAACTCAACCTAGACCAATGGCCAAACGGAGGCGGTGAACAAAATAATCAAGCATACTCAGAAGGCAAAGCTAGAAGTAAATAAGGGAAACTAGGCAGATTAGTTGCATGAAGTCTTATGGGCTTATCGAACCACAGAAAGGACTTCGACAGGCAAAACACCTTACTCGTTGGCATTTGGGATGGAAGCAATGATTCCTAATGAGATAATTCACAAATCCCCTAGCGATCAACATTTTGAATCTCGAGGTCTGACCTGGCCTTATGAAAAAGAACTTCCATACTAATCTACTTGTCACGGCCCGCCCAATTTTGATCCAAGGAGCCCAAACAAAGCCCAAAGTTAGGCACAAGCCCTTGGAAGATTCTAGAGTCTTCTCCACTCATCTAGCAAGGTCATCCTTGGAAGACTCTAGTAACATTCTAGAACTCTCTTGTAAATATCTAGGGTTATGAATACTTGTAGAGAAACCTAGATACATGTAGAACATTCTAGAGACTCAATCTCTTAGAGTAGTCTAGAACATTCATTGAGGAAGTGAACCACTATAAATAGGTAGCCCCTCTCATTTGTAAGGCATCCAAGCCAAGAATGCTCAAAGCATTGTAAAGCTTTCTCATAGCAATACACTTTGCCTTATTTTCCTACAAAGCTCTTCTAGTCCTTCTCTAGTCTCTCTAGCCTTTGAGAGTGATCAAGCAAGGCTTACTTAGAAATCTCGCCCAGAAATTGTCTAAGTGCCGCACGGGTTAGCTGCGCAAACTTTAACCTCGTTACATACTACTGCTCTAAGTCCTTGGTGAGGTGTTCATAGTGAAGCCGAGCCTCCTAAGACTCATGTTGCGCCTCCAGCTTCTTCTGCTAAGCTGAGGAAAGGTAGTCTTGTGCAATCCGATCTTCTTCCCGAGCCTTCTTCACCGTTGTCTCAGCCAAGATAGCTCTTGATTAAAGTTTAGTGCTTCATAACTCGACTCTGGTAACTCTTTTCTCCAGTTCAGTGTCCCTTGTAGTGAGCTCTGTGAGGGCATGATCCGATGCCGTTGCTCTACTCTGAACGTTCACAAGCATTTTTCTCAAAGCCATCTCAGTTCTATATGTGCCTTCAGCTGCTCTACATACTGGTTAGCCTTGAAAGCACTGGCAGCAAAAGACTTCAAATCCTCATCCATCTCGGTGAGAGCCAGCTTTAGCTGAGAAATCTCAGTAGCTTGTTTATTCTTCTCAGAGAGAGCCCGGGTTAACACCTCCTACACCTGTAAAGGATCAACGAAAGGCAAATTAGATAGATAGAAGGATCGGAAGAAAAATAACAAAAATGGTGGAAAGACTTACAAAAATGCCATTACTAAATATCATGTTGACCCTCTCAAAATCTGTAGCATCTTTGGCAGTACCCTTCGCCAATGTATCCAACCCCTGATGATATTGAGGGAAACATGGGAAAGGGGTCGGTCTAAGAACTGCTAGATAAAAAGAGATGAGAAAGCTTAGCGACGAAAACAGCAGGAGCAGACTGATCCCGAAAGGAGGAGGGATATCAAGGTCAACAGTGGTTGGAGTCTTCAAAATCCCTACATCTTCCTTAAGAAGATTGGCAAATGCAGCAACCCAAAGCCTTTATTCTCATAAATTTTACTTTCGATAGCGCCCTCATGAGGAAGAGACCCCATATTTATAGTGGAAGGAGCACCAATAGTCTCACTAACCCTCATGTCCCCCTCTAACTGTATAGTTGCTCCTTCCCCTTATTCGAAAACAGATTGAAGAACCTGTTCCTCCGTCAAATCCATGAAATCTTCATTGGCTACCTTCTCTTCCTTATCGGGACCACCATCATCATATTCGAAGTCAGAAAAAACAATCTGACACCTAACTGTAAACTGTATAAGAGCCTTCCCATAACATTGGAAGGGTGGTACAACCTGAACTTGGGAAGACTCATTGGAAGGAAGCGTCTAGTCCGCAATCTCGATTTGTTTGGGATGGATTGAAGACAAGTTTGATACACTCTGATCGCTCCTCTTGGACCATAGTTTTTGTGGGATAAGGTCAGAGACTGTATGCTAATCCTCATCCTCCTTCTCTTCTTCTTAAAGGATGGGATCAACCACTGGAACAGGCAGTGCTCAGTCAACTATAGATGAGAGACTTATCATCTTACGAAGGGCATCAAGAGCAAACAACCCTTCAACAGTCTTAGCTATTTTATGTCTTGGGGCTCTGTCTGCCACATTCGCCTTGTTAGATTTCCTCCTTTACGAATCATCACTTCCCTAGTGCTCCTGTTCAGACCTATCTCGGCCCCGCTTCTCATGGTCAGATGCTTCATAGCTGGACCACACCTGACCGACCGACCGACCGACCTTTTCCTTAGAGTAACTCCGGCGATCACCTCTAGATCGAAGAGGATGGCGATCATTAATCCCAACCTGTTCAGCAGAAACATTTGAGGAATGACAGTCATATTCATAGATATGTTCCACCAGATCATGTTCAGGTGGAGTAATTCCCTGAGCAACCTGATCGGCTGTAGCCTTCCTGCTAATCCGATCGACATGTTTGGCTTTCTCAGTCTGATCACTCGCAACAATGTCCACGTCATATACTAAAAAGAAAAGGTGTCATACGGTAATCAGCAATCAGTGTAGTGGAAAGGTACGCATGTCAAGTTACATTAAAAACAAAGAAAAAGTGACTTACATGGTCTACGACGAGTAGAGATCACGGAAAAAAGCTCTGCCTTAATCAAATCTGCCTCAACATAAATGACACGATGATCCCTCTCTTCCCTTGAAGTCTCAGCCGCCTTGACCACCATATCAGCTTGGCTCTTTGTCAGCGAGGGAGAAGTCTTGGAACTCTGTTCCGTATTAGCCTTTGTACGAGGTCAGTAATGACTACTTCACCCCAATCATCCCTAACGAAGAACCAACTGTTATTCTAGTATTTATTTTAGAAGGGAACCCCCAGATAAAACCCTTATGATCTTTGTCCGAAGGAGGTACATGTTTCCCTTTATACCCATCATGAATCCACAAGCTTTGAGATGTGGATTGAAGGTAAAAAGTTCCCTTCTTGTCAGATCGGTTCAACATATAAAAATTATGGATCTCTTGTGGGGTCGGGGGGTGTTTCACCCCAAGGTACCATATTTACTCATATGACCACATTTTGAACTTGGACACTTTGACTTGTCCAGAAGCCATATTTCAAAAGACACTAATGAAAAATTAACGTTAAGATTTAATATACAATACCTCTAAACATCCATAAAATGATATTCTACTGTCATTTAATAAATGGAGTCATGATGTTCATATTATCTATAAATGAAGTCCTATATCGATTAACAAATGAATACCACTAAATTATCGAGGATAGACTATACTATATAATCGTACTCATTGGTACCTCAAACGGTAACACTTGCAACCATAAGTCCATCATTTATCTCAGGATTGAGATAGACTCTACGATTGTCTTCAAGTGAAAACTTTTATCCATTGACGGTTCTGGATAAAGTATTTCACTGTGATCCTATTCAATACACCCAGTGCACTAGATTCTTTTGCCCAAAGACACCACACTTTGATGATTTTAGACACATCATAACACTTATGATCCCACTCAAATGCTAACAAAAAAATCTACAACTTTGTTAGGATAAATGCGTCTAACCTTTATCTTAAGTTGTGAATAATATTCAAGACTAACTGAAGAATTGTGTCTACCTCATACAAATCCAGATGTAAAAACAATTCTTCTTTTCTCATAGTCTTTTGACCCTATAATTATTTACGTTTGACAATTATAATATTTAAACTACAAAGGCTATAAGATTTTTTAAAGTAGAAATCACTTTATTAATATGAAAAGATTGTCAAATACATTATTACACTGTTGTTATCGAGCATAATCCCAACATAAAAGAGTTCAAAAGGCAAAGAGCAAGATGAACATCCTAGTAGGATCTGCACATGCATCCTGGTATCTATTCTGTCGATAAATGCTTCGACCAAAACCTCTCACTCGTGCCCTTTGACCTCCCTCAATCATCTTTTTTACTCTATCTTTAAAATTGTTCCATCCTATGGTTCCAGTCTCCGAAAAAATTGTTGCAAGCCTCTTCTTGTTGAGGAGCAAGTTAGGAGCATGCACACGACCATAGTAAGTTTTGAATCCATACACTAAAGATGATGGTTGGCTCCCAGAGTCAGTCATGGCAAAGACATTAGCAGTTGCACATGCTATAAAATCCAATGCTGCCATCCACACCCATAAAAATTTTCTACCATGTCAAGGAACACAAACTTCACTAATTAAACAAAGTTTGTAACTCTAATATGTAGTAAAGAATCTGTTATGAATATAAAATAATAAGCTTTGACTATACTAATGTACTTGGGATGAAAATTTTCTAAAATGTTCGAGTTCATTCGATGTAAGTAGTGTTTCCTTGGTAACAAGATTCGGATAGAGGCTCGTTAAGGGATGCATTCATGATTTTACCAAGACCATAATGAAGCTGCTTGTATTATAATATTAATAATTTTCACAAAGAAAAGAAAAAAGAGACTATAAATTTTATAAAGTGGGGCATAAATAAACCTATAAGGGGGTGTGCCAATAGTACCACTATTTTATTATTTAATATTCTAATCTTCATAATCACAATTAATGTTTAATTTTATATTTGGAGTCAAATCAGCTATCCAAAAATGGTGTTCCTGGCTTGAATCCTACAAATGGGAAAAGCTTTAAAAAAATACATGGTCTAAAATAACTAGATATTGTCAAAAAGCCATAAAATGGTTACTGGAGCTGTAAAAATTGTTACCGTCATCGTGATAATGGTTAATGGAGCTATGAAAATGGTTAACATCACCGTGATAACGATTACTGGAGCTGTAAAAATGGTTACAACTAAAAATATCAAATTAAAAAATGGTTACCAAAGCCATATAAATAGTTACCGGAGCCGTGAAAGTGGTTATCAATGCCGTGAAAATGGTTAAAATTGATAATTTCAAAAATTGAAAAATGGTTACCAAAACCCTAAAACGGTTACTGGGGCCGTGAAAATGGTTCCCATGGTCATGATAATGGTTATAAGTAACAAATTTCAGAAAATAAAAAGTGGTTACCAAAGTCGTTAAATAGGTACTAGAGCCGTGAAATGTTGGGATTATGCTTGATAGCAAGAGTGTAATAATGTATTTGACAATCTTTACATATTAATAAAAGTGATTTCTAGTTTAAAAAATCTTATAGCAATTGTAGTTTAATTATTATAATTGTCTAACGTAAATAATCATAGGGTCAAAAGACTATGAGAAATGAAGAATTGTTCTTACATCTGGATTTGTATGAGGTAGACACAATTCTTCAGTTTGTCTTGAATATTATTCATAACTTAAGATAAAGGTTAGATGCATTTATCCTGATAAAGTTGTAGATTCTTTTGCTAGCATTTGAGTAGGATCAAAAGTGTTATGATAAGTATAAAATAATCAAAGTGTGGTGCCTTTGGGGAAAAGAATCTAGTGCACTGGATGCATTGAATAGGATCACAGTGAAATACTTTATCCAGAACCGTAAATGGATAAAAGTTTTCACTTGAAGACAATCGGAGTGTCTATCTCAATCCTGAGATAAATGATGAACTTATGGTTGCAAGTGTTATCATTTGTGCTATCAATGAGTACGATTATATAGCATTGTCTATCATCAATAGTTTGGTGGCATTCATTTGTAAAACGGTATAGGACTTCATTTATAAATATGGACATCGTGGCTCCATTTATTAAATGGGAGTAGAATATCATCATGCGGATGTTTTGAGATATTCGATATTAAATCTTAACGTTAAGTTTTCAATAGTGTTTATTGAAATAAGGCTTCTAGACTAGTCAAAATATCCAAGTTCAAAATGTGGTCATAGGAGTAAATATATTAACTTAGAGAGCTATAGGCGGTCTATGAGCTTCTGGCGATTACTGATATTCTTCAAGAGGATACACTATCTCTTTTAAGATTGTGTAGGGTATGAATGAGAAATATTAACTTATTATATCTTTTAAGAATTCAACTTTAGTTATTTTTGAACTAAAATTAATAGATCGGACCTAAGTGAATCATTGGTTGATTGTGATTAGGTTATGTCTACTGACGTCTATTTCTTGGTAGTCAAGAAAGTCAACAACATTCGGTTTGATTATGATCTATCAATAGAGAAAAAGAAATAGAATGCAATTGGTATGGTTATGACACGAGTTTACGTGGTAAAACTCCAGTGGCCAAAGAAACATCCACCGGTGTTTGTATGAACAACCAAGCCAAATCCACTATTAAATGATAGATTACACCTCTCGATCTCTCTTGCCTATCTTTTATAGGGATTTATTTCTGCTCTCTATTGATCTCTATCTTTGTATATATTTTTTATAATGAGATTATGGGTCTATTTATATACGTATAGAACCCTAATCCCCGTTACACAAGTAAGGAAAGGTGGTCGTATTTAATTAGAACAAGTTGTTGAAGTCGTCTTTGTCTTTTTTCCTGTTTCTGAGATCTAGTGGATCGAATCTGAATCTTTGTGGGAGTCTAGTTGCACAGTCCATTTAGGACTTATTTCCTAATCGGTGTGAAATCTTTCTAGAATAAAAAAGTTATTGCTTGATTTGGACTTATTTCTTTTTTGGTGTTTTATCCTTGTAGAAGATTTTAAGTCCTTTCCTCCTCTGATATGGTGAATGAAGTAAGGATGTTTTTGTATTGGAATGTCATTCTAGATTCCTTCTCTAGGCTCATTCTCTTATGTGGATCACATGTTTCTCAACAACTTCTTTACTCGGGCTTCTCATGTTGTCCTGAGTAAAGCTGAATGTGCTGAGTATTCGTATTTGGCCTTACTCTAGTTCTCATGTCCGAGCGATATCACCAATGATATTTTCCAGATGCCAGTCTTGGTGCTTAACTGGCAATCTTTTTGGGAGGCTGTCTTATATGTCAGTGACGTGTACATATAATAAAAATATACATATAACAATAGAATTCTTTTTGGCGAAAGTATTTTAATTATTGTACCTCCGAATGTCTTTTCGTCAGTTCCTTCATCAATGCCTCATTAATACAGGAATAATAATTATTAATTAATTCATAGCATTAATGACGTGTCTTAATGGTAATCATGTAGGTGCAATTTGTCTCCCAATGCGAAATCCCTCTGATTGTGACGTTCTAAAATTTTGAATGCTTGATTTGTTATTTTTTCGACAGGTGTCCCTCTTTCGTTTGATATAACTGCTAGCATTTACGAGATACGACCTGCTGGTTATTCGATACACCACTTATGTCATCGAACATCCATCTTTTTCATTCTTCCCGCCTTTCCAAACCCTAGGGTTTCATGCTTTAATCATTAAGTGGCTTATTTAAATTGACAAGGGCTATTTCATCTCTAGCTTTACGAAAAGAAAATTAGGCTTGCTTCCGTCTTCTTACTCTCGGGCACAAATTGTTCATTGCTCTTCATTGAAGCATCTTCCCTTGATCCTATTGCACGATACCATCTTTTTGTTAAGGCCTTTGATGCACTTGAATGTGGAGATACTTATTTAGTCTCGTGTATTTATAAATTATTGGGGGAATCACCCCATGACCAAACTTATTTTTTGAATGTTGACGTTTCTAGGCTTTACCCTGGTGTTCCTTCTAGCCCTAGCCCTAAATCTTCTTCTAGCTTTGAGTATTCCATTTCTGATCGCCACAGGGTTCCTTTACGATCTAGGATGGGGAAACTTCAAAGTAGTCACACAGTTCATAGAAATGGTTCATGTGACGTTCAGATTGGTAGGCAAGTGGTTAGTGAGAACGATGTTGAAGAAGAACACCATGCCTCTCAGATTCTCTTCTCTCTTGATCGTTCGAGTGCATATGATGCTGAACCGAACATGGTCAGGGATACAGAGATCGAGAAATATCGAACTCAGTTTGATCTGGACAATTCCATCTTAATGACACCTACTGGTAATAGGGCTACGTGGGAACCCTTCTCTAGGTATGGTGGCGATTTACGGATCTATGCTCAGGTGACTCTTCCTCTTTAACCCTTTATTTCATGATTCCTGCCCAAGGCGGGGATCTCTCCGGTCCAACTTGCCCCGAACAACTATAGGATCTTATTGAGCATGTGGCATATTTGGAGCCGAATGAAATTGTCGCCACCTTCTCCTCGTGAAATTGGGCACTTCTAAACTCTTAGGCAGTCTGGTCTATCTGAGAATTATTTTCTTCTGTCCTGCCAACCAGATAGTTGGATTCCCGAGGGAGTTAATGTGAGCCGAGGAGTCGAAACTCCCCAAGATATAAAGAAAAAAGGGTTTTGTCTGGGGTTTTCCTACTTCAAACAAATACTAGAAAAATAGTCAGCTTTTCACATGAGGGAATTGAGGTAGTCAAGTTGAGATTTTGGTAGGTGAAGCTCGGGAGGTGCTGAAAGTTCCTCGATATTTTTGTTCTCCTGATCGTTGGAACAAAATGCGGCTTGTTTTTACTGACGCTGAGTTGTCTAATCCTTCTCGTGCAGTTGTGCGCTCTTTAGAAGAAAGAAGCAAGTCCTGCGTTTTTTATGAGAAGAAAATGATGGATCTTGGCTTCTTTGGTCAGATTTCCACTCACCACAGACAATGTATGTAAACTTTCATGTTGCTCTTATTTTGTCACTTTTACCGTTTATGCCTTTTTAACTCCATATACCTTTTAAATTCAATGTACGATATGGACATTGTCCGTGACGCCCAGACTCACTGGGTGAAGCCGATTATTCAAGCAAGTCATAAGGAGGCTTCTCGTCAAAGGGAAGAGGGGATTGCTTTACTTGATGATGAATCAGATAAGAATTCTAACGAAACAGATGAACAAGTTCCTAATTACATCCCTCAGGAGGTTGTCCAGCCGTGTGTGGGGGAATAAAAGGGCCCGAGGGGTCCCATTGGGTGTGATAATGACCAGAGACTGCCTAAGGATGAGGGTAGGCAAAAAGGGCATCCTGTTGGTGTAGCATCTTAGGGGCCTAGTTCCCCTACCGATGAAGTGCCAGTTGAGCAGTTTGTTGATAGGGGAGAGGAAGGAGTTAGGGAACCCCCTGCTGTTCAGATTGAATCTTCACTTCCTGGTTTTTTTGAGCCTCTTAAAGATATAACAGAAGACCAGGAAAATCCTATGACTAATCTCGGTTTCCACCGTACTCGGGCCAAAAAAAAGAAGGCAACTGATTCTCCTACTCGACCTCCTGTAAAAGTTCCAAGAGTGGTATTATTCATTAAGTCGAGCAACGATGCTGTTGATGCTAGGGATTCCCCGGGTGCCTAAGTGGAGAAGTTTTAAGGAGAAGGGGAGAATCATCAAGAGAGTTTGAACAAAGAGAACTCTTTACCCCCCAAAGTTGAAGCTACGGAAGCAGGGATCTCTAGAAGGCCTACAAGCCCTTCTCCCAGGATATGCTAAAGACCATGTCCTCCGGCCGTGCTTTTATTAGTGATGATCATTTGAGCTGCTTCAGGAATGGTTCCCTTACAGAGCGTCTTCATAATATTTTTAATAGTGCTACCTGTGTAAGTTTTTTGAACCGAACTTCGTATTAATACACCTTAATTTTGGCATATTTAACTTACTTCCCTACAAGTGTTCGCTGAGTTTGCTGAGGCTATTCAAACACAATAACACCAATCTGACCAGATAAGGCATCTGGAAGCTCAGTTAAAGGAGAATGATGATAACCGTGCTCGGATTGAGACGGCCTATAAAAGGGAGGTGAGTTCTGCCCAGGAATTTTTATATCCCTGTTTGGCGAAATAGATAGGGGCCGAGGACAGGACTTCTACTACGAAAGAGAAGGCTAAATATTTACAATACTTGCTCTTCGCCGCCTAGAAATTGATGCTTCGGGTCGAATAGGAGGCCAAATAAGCAAAGTCATCCTATGAGTGAAAAATTGAAGACCTTAAACGCCAAACTCTGACGATTGAATCTCTCTCGAATGAAGCCAGACTAGAACTTGAAGTTCAAGAGGTTGATCATTTTAAAAATCCCCAGCTTATGATGCCTTACTCATTAGGGAGTTGCAACGGGGGTTGGTTTCAGCTGGTGAGTTCTTCAAGGTAAAAAACTAGGTGACTGACAAGGCTCTAGCTAATTGGGAATTATCAATCAAGAACCATGTGGACCAGTCCTTGGAGTCTCTTCAAACTCAGATGAGAGAGTGGAGAGCTTACTGTCGAAGCCAAGGTAAATAAGCCCATCCTATGCATTTGGAGGTCCCAACCGAGCATTCTCTTTTAACATTTTATGCCGGTCAGGGTGCTAGTGTGGACTGGTTGGAGCCCGACGTTGGACCTGCATCTGGAATGGATTATAGCGAGTGGATGGATGATCCGGTTGACATAATTATCTGGCCTTCAAATAAAATTTTTCTCCGTGAATATGAGATGGTGTCTGATCCAACCATCGGTAAGATCTCTAAATCCTCAACCCCACCTTACGTGAACATGTAGAAATTCGTATAGTTAATAAAATTCTATATTTGTGTGATTGCTTTTAGTTGTGAATTTCTTGTATGAATATTCTGAATTAGGTAATGCAAACCCAGCGAAACTCGAAAACTCCAAGTTTCTTAATAAATGTCTAATGTTATTTTACGAGTAACTTCAATTGCTTTTTAAACGCCAAGTATCTTATTTAACTGGCTAATTTTATTGCCTAAGTAACTTCAACTATTTTAAATGCCAAGTATTTTATTAACTAGCTAATATTATTAACCGACTAATTTTGAAACAAAGCCAAGCAGATTTGTACTTGTGTTCCATACTCGGTTGCTTTCCAAACGTTACATCGAGGCTCGCCACAATCATACATTTGGATCTTAACGCATGTCACTGAGGACGTCTCTTAGTTTTGTCTGCGCAAGGGTTTATCGAATCGTTAAGCTCTTGATTGCTTAACACAGGTGCGCAACTCACCCGGATTTACCTGATGGTGCCCCGAGCCATTTTCCAAAACCTGGTGCATCGGGTTTGCCTTTTGGCTAAGGTCTTAGTTGACCTTGCTCGGCTGGCATACCCTTTCGAGCTTCTCCGCCCATTTAGGATTTTTACCAAATTAATGGTCCCAAGCATTTTATTTTATTTGTCAATTATTTAGTCATATGTTCTTATTATCATATGCTTATTTTTGGGAATCTAGTGTTGGGTTTTTATTTATAATTCTGTAAAACTAACAAAATACGAAAAATCCTCAGAGGATTTCTAAGAATAAATTGCTAAAAATTATTCTGATAAAAAAGAAATTAAGCCTAAAACGAGGGAATTTCAAGGAGAAAAGATCTTCAGGTATTGGGCATTGCATGATCTGGGTAAAACCCATCCATCTAGTCGCAATCCAATATGCTCTATGCCCGACCATTCCTTCAATTTTATATGTGCCTTCCCATTTGTCAACCAACGAGCCTGTGACCTTATCTTTTGTGTTGAATGATACTCTTCTGAGCACCAGGTCTCCCATATGGAACTTTCTAACCTAGACACGAAAATTATAGTGCCTAGCCACTCTTTGATGTTATGTCGTATTTCGCACTCATGATTTCTCCCTTTTTTCTTTCAACTCATCCAGGCCTTATAACAGCATTTCAACATTATGATCTTCGTCATATAACCCGACTCTAGATGACACATATTATTTTTTTACCAGGATGACGACCTCTGTTCCGAATGCCAAAGAAAACGGTGTTTCTCCCGTGAAAGTCCTTGCCGTTATCCGATAAGCCCATAATACTTCATAAATTTTTTCAACCCAACTGCTTTTTTTGGCATCCATCATCACTTTGAGCATGTGCTTGATGACTTTGTTAACTGCTCAGCTTGTCTATATGTTTGAGGGTGGGCAGGTGTAGCATAATAATTTGAAATCGGGTACTCGCTACACAATTACCTAAATTTTATATTATCGAATTGGGTGCCATTATAAGTGATAATGGTATTTGGGACTCCAAACCTGTAGAGTATGTTCTTATTAACAAAGTTTGTGGTGTTCACTTTCGTGATGTGCACTAATGCGTCAGCTTCCACCCACTTAGTGAAATAATCAACAGCCACAATTGCATGCTTTGATCCACCCCATGTTCCTGCTGGCATCGGACCAATTAATTCCAAGCATCACATGACGAACGATCATAGGGATGTGAGACTTCTGAGGTGTTCAGGGGGTTACCGAATGTCATTGGTGATTCTTTGGCAAGTGTTGCAACTTTCTGAACATTGTTGTGCATTAAAGAACAGAGTAGGCAGTAAAAACCTTGCCTGAGTACCTTGTATGCTAAGATTTTACCTCCTGTATGGTTTCTACACACGCCACTATAGATTTCCTTTAATATCCGGTGTGCATCTTCCTCTGATATTCACCTTTAGAGTGTTCAGGAAAATCTTCTTCTGTATAGTTCTCCACCAATAATAGTGTACCTAGCTGACTTATACCTAACGCGTTTTGCCTCTAAAGGATCTTCTGGGAACACATCCTCTTCTAAGTACCTTTTTAGCTGAGTCATCCAACCGTCAGAAGTAAATAATCATAAGGTCAAAAGACTATGAGAAAAGAAGAATTGTTCGTACATCTAGATATGTACGAGGGAGACACAACTCTTTAGTTAGTCTTGAATAATATTCACAACTTAAGAAAAAGTTTTCGCTCCTTTATCTTTCTAAAGTTGTAGATTCTTTTATGAGCATTTGAGTGGGATCAAATGTGTTATGATGAGTCTAAAATCATCACAGTGTGGTGTCTTTGGGCAAAAGAATCTAGTGCACTGGGTGCTTTGAATAGGATCACAGAGAAATAATTTATGCAGAACCGTCAATGGATAAAAGTTTTCACTTAAAGACAATCAGGGAGTCTATCTCAATTCTGAGATAAATGATGGAACTATGGTTGCAAGTGTTATCATTTGAGCTATCAATGTGTAAGATTATAAGGCCTAGTCTATCCTCGATAGTTTGGTGGTATTCATTTGTTCATCGATAGAGGACTTCATTTATAGATATGGACATCGTGGCTTCATTTATTAAATGAGAGTAGAATATCATCGGATAGATGTTTTGAGGTATTGGATATTAAATCTTAATGTTAAGTTTTCAATAGTATCTATTGAAATATGTGTTCTGGACAAGTCAAAATATCCAAGTTCAAAATGTGGTCATATGAGTAAATATGGTAACTTGGAGAGCTATAGACGGTCTATGAGCTCTTGGCGATTACTGATATTCTTCACGAGGATAACCTGTCTCCATTAAGATTGTCTAGGGTATGAATGAGCAATATTAACTTATTTTATGTTTATTTAAGAGTTCAATTTTAGTTATTTAGTAGAATGAACTAAAATTAATAGATCAGATCTAAGTGAATCAATTGTTGATTGTGATTAAATTATGTCTATAGGAGCTTAAATTTAGATAGCCCACCAAGATCCCCAATCCACATGAGCTTGCATGGATCACTTGATATATTCTACATGGCCAACTTATAGGTCCTTCTAGAATTGTATTAAGGCATCCGAATTTGTTTCTTTTAGTAAGAATGGGTATAGTTCACATGTGGACTTTTTATTAAGGTACAATGGATTTAATAAGTTAGAAAAATGCAATATTGGCCCATATATATTGGCTTGGGAGGCTAAGGCTATATAATATTGTTTTTTATTTTATTATTTAATTAAATTGAAATTAGGAAGTATTTGATTACTATTAGGACTGTAATTGACAATTGGTCAAATTAAGAAGTTTTTGATTTAGTTACAATTTAATTTATATTCAATATTAGGTTATTGAATAAATACACTATTTGAGTAGGATTAGAAGTCTTGGTTTGTAAAAGAAATCCTATTTTTAAGAGGATTGAATCCAAATTTTGATAGGAGCCTTGGTGAAGTAGAAATCCTCTTTATAGTAGGATTTTCGGCCATCTATATATACTCCTATATAGAATTTCGACCAAGACCTAATTTTTTATGTGAGAAGTTGTTTTTTATTTTTAATTTATTGTTATAAAATAAAACTTCATCCAACTCATAGATATTGTGTATTGAATTCGGCCAAGGAGTGGAGAAAAGAGGAACGTTTTGTTTTCGATGGTGAACTAGTAGCCTTTACATCAAAAGGTTTTGTGTACAACTTCAAATCAATGTTCATGCAAGTTTCAATCAAATAGATTGATAATTCACAAGTGACCGGACGTTCTTGGGTTTTATCTCGAAGGATTATGTGGCTTACAAAGAAGAAGATTTTGTTTGTTTCCTTCCTCAGGTATACGATTAAAAGAAAGGGAGCCCACGCTCTTAGGTGATTTGCGTTCGTTATTGGATTGGAATGTCTTGCAGACTCAATTCGGTGCTAGTTCAATCGTCACGAAAAAAAAGGTACGATACATTTAATATAAGTCAATTAATCTAGGGTTAATGTTCTTTTAAATATATCAAACCCAAATTTTACACTTTCGCTGCTTTTTTGAACCGATTTTTCCCTACAGTTGGTATCAGAGCCTAGTTGTCCTTTGTGTAATTGATGTATGTGTACGTGAATCTTTTTCATTTATTGTATATATGCTTGTTTTAGAAAGAGATGACACTCTAGGTACTCGCATATATATATTTACATTGGATTGTAAGGATATATATATATATATACATATATATGTTTTTACGTGGTTTGTTATTGCTCAATTTTGGTCTTAGAATTTCAATGTATTTTTTTTTTGGGATTGTAACAAGAAGGGTGGCCTATCATCGCCATAATTTCCTTCTTGGTAGTTGCTAAGTTTTTTATTTATTTAGCTATTGTAATAAAAAAAAAACTGCAGAAAAATATTGTATTAAAAAAATATATAAACTGTAGTATTTTATTATTTAAAATTCTTCTGTAATACATTCAAGTATCAAAGACTAGAAAGTTTGAAGAATTAGAAGCAACCGAAACAAGTTTGGGACCGTGTGAGCCATAGTAACAAACGTGAGTGCGAATGAGCAAACGACCAGGATTACCAGGATTGTTGTGGCATGGGCTGCACATGGCTGCCCTTCATGGTGTTATGGAGTGCGCACGCCCATGGGAGGCAGCCGAGGGATGTCCAAATAGACGATGGTCGCGTGAAGACTCGTTCGCCAAGAAATGAGTTTTTGTATTCCAAGACATATGTAATTTACTTGCTTTTCTAGGATGGACCAAAATTGTAGCTATTTATATTTTTGTAAATATTGCAATGTTTGCCATTGTTTGATAACATGTCAAATAGAATATGAGTGCAACTCATATATCTCTTTTGGTATGAACATGCACTGAATGGTTTAGGTTTCTAATTGACATCTAGATAACTTGGTAAATCATTCTAAGAGATTTGATCACATGCCTTAAATAATTGAGTGGGAGAAGGTGTTTTGGAACACCTACGGCCTCCAAATTTAGTTGAGCTTTATGTTTCATGTAATAACCCCACACGGGGTATTCATGAATGGTTGCTTACAAGGATAGACTAGGCAATTAGCCCAAATGATATCTACTCCCAAATGAGGGATATTTATGAGGGATTATATTGAAGGTCAATAACTTGGTAACACACTCAATGTGATTTTATCCCAAGAGTTTTTGTTAATAAAATTACAAAGCTAAAATTGAAAATGTTGATTGTTATGTTAACAATTAAGTGGGACCTAGTCCAACTAGTAAATGGTGCGAACTCCCAAAAAAGGCATGACATTTATGGGTGTTGGATTTGAAGGAAAAAAACCACGCACAGCAGAATCGTGAGAAAATTTATAAAAATTAGGGTTTATGTATAAATAATTTTTTTACCTTTTATGCAACGAGAACCTTAACCCTAGATTAATTTATGTATATAAAAAGTGTTGTACCTTTTTCTCGTGACGATTGAACAAGCACCGAATTGATTCCGCAAGATCTTCCAATCCAATCACGAACGTGAATCACCTAGGAGTGTGGGCTCCCTTTCTTTAAATTGTATACCTGAGGATGGAGACAAACAAAATCTTTTCTTTGTTAGTTATAAATATCCTCCAAGAGAAAAATCCAAGAACGTCTGGTCACTTGTGAATTATCAATCAATTTAATTGAAACTCGCGTGAACCTTGAATCGATGTTGTATACAAAACCCTTTTGATGTAAAGGATAATAGTATACAATCAAAAACAAAAATGTTCCTATTTTTTCTCTTCTTGGCCAAATTCACACACTATTGCTTAGAGATGGTTGAATTTTGTTCAGAGTAAAAACCAATTTTTTTCTCCCTCAAAATTCTTTCTTGCTTGACCGAAATCTCTCTTTAGAAAGTCCCAAGCTTGGCCGAAATTAATTATGGACTGGCCGAATTTCAAACACATATATATAGGATGATTAATCCTCTCCTAAAAAGGAATTACTTGGTTGGCAAGAATCCTTTCCTTTGGTGGATTTATTTAGTAGTTAAAAATCCTTATCTAAAAAGAATTCTATCATCCTCTTATATATACATAGCTGGCCGAAATTCATAGGATATGTATTAGGAAACTTAATTCTTTTCCTAGGACGGATTTACTTAGTTGTTAAGAATCCTTTCCTTAGGTAGAATTACTTGGTGGTTAAGAATCCTTTTCAAAACGGAATTCTATCCTACACCAAGGCTCCTAATCCAACTCAATAGTGTGTTTGTAACCATATTAAAGACTTCCTAATTTGATTAGACAAATAACTCATTTTATTTATCTACTTATCAAATATAGTTTTTAATATTAATTATACTACCAACAGTAGTATAATATTAGAAGACCATCTCCTAATAGAAAAAGATTTTGACTTTTAATTAAATAATTAATTAATCAAATTAATTAATTTCCATATAATTAAATAATAAAATAATATAATATAATTAAGCTATTCTAAATAGCTTTGGCGCCCATACCATATATATGGGCCATTTTTTTTTCTTATTTTATTAAATCCATTGGACCTTAATAAAAAGTCTACATGTGAACTAGACCTATTTTTACAAAAAGAAACAAGTTCACATGCCTTAATACAGTTCTAGATGGACCCCTAAATTGGTCTGGTAGAATATATCAAGTGATCCATGCAAGTTCGTGTGGATTGGGGATCTTGGCGGGCTATCTAAATTTAAGCTCCAATAGACAAATTCACTTAGGTCCGATATATTTAATTTTAGTTCATTCCACTAAAGAACTAAATTGAACTCTTAAATAAAGATATAATAAGTTGATGTTACTCATTCATACCCTAGACAACCTTATTGGAGAAAGTGTATCCTCTTGAAAAATACTAGTAATCGCCAAGAGCTCATAAACCGCCTATAGCTCTCCAAGTTACCATATTTACTCATATGGCCACATTTTGAACTTGGATATTTTGACTTGTCTATAAGCCATGTTTCAATAGACACTATTGAAAACTTAACGTAAAGATTTAATATCCAATACCTCAAAACATCCATATGATGATATTCTACTCTCATTTAATAAATGGAGCCACGATGTCCATATCTATAAATGAAGTCCTCTATCGATTAACAAATGAATACCACCAAACTATCGAGGATAGACTATGCTATATAGTCGTACACATTGATAGCTCAAATGATAACACTTGCAACCATAAGTCCATCATTTATCTCATGATTGAGATAGACTCTCCTATTGTCTTCAAATGAAAAACTTTTATCTATTGACGGTTCTAGATAAAGTATTTCATTGTGATCCAATTCAATGCACCTAGTGCACTAGATTCTTTTGCCTAAAGACACCACACTTTGATGATTTTAGACTCATCATAACACATCAGATCCCACTCAAATGCTAGCAAAAGAATCTATAACTTTGACAAGACAAAGGCACCAATCCTTTTATCTTAAGTTGTGAATATTATTCAAAACTAACTAAAGAATTGTGTCTACCTCATACATATCTAGATGTATGAAAAATTCTTCATTTCTCATAGTCTTTTAACTTTATGATTATTTACTTTTGACAATTATAATAATTAAACTATAAATGCTACAAGATTTTTTAAACGAGAAATCACTTTATTTAATATAAAAATATTGTCAATTACATTATTACACCCTTGCTATTGAGCATAATTCTAACAATCTCCCACTTGCTTTATAGGAAATGTGTCATATCTCTCATCCCTACGTTCTCTAGATGTACTTCAAAACTCTTTTATGGAAGAGCCTTTGTAAAGGGATCCACTAGATTTTCTCCTGACGCGATCTTGGTAATTGTCACGTCACCCATATGCACAATTTCCCTCGGAAGGTGATACTTTCTTTCAATGTGTTTCCCTCTCTTATGACTTCTTGGTTCTCTCGAATTAGCCACTGCTCCACTATTTTCACAATATATAGTGATATGCTTATTCGCATCAGGAACCACTTCCAAGTCAATCAAGAGGTTGCAGAGCCAGACAGCCTCGCATGCGGCGACGTACTCGACTTTCATGGTGGAATCAGCAATAAAAGATTTCTTGATACTCCTCTATATGAATGCCCCTCCTCTAATAGTAAATGCAGATCATGATGTTGATCTCCTAAAGTCAAAATCTGAATGAAAATCAGAATCTGTATACCCAATGGGAATTAAATCCCCTCCATAGTATACAAGCATCTAATCTCTCGTTCTCCTAAGATACTTGAATATATGCTTGACTGTCATCCAGTGATCAGGACCAGACTTCGATTGAAACCTATTAACTATGCCCAAAGCAAAACAAATATCTGGTCTAGTACAGAGCATTGCATACATGAGACTTCCTACTGCCGAAGCATATGGAATCCTACTCATGAATTGCTTATCATGCTTATTCTTAGGAACTTATTCCTTAGAAAGTTTGATTCCATGTCTGAAAGGTAACATAACTTTCTTGGAATCTTGCATGGAAAACCTAGACAAGAATTTATCTATGTATGAAGCTTGGGATAAGGCAATCGTTCTATTCTTTCTATCCCTAATGGCTTGGATACTAAGAAAATAAATTGCTTCTCCTAAGTCCTTCATATCAAATTGTTTTGCTAACAATTCTTTTACTGATGTCAATACACCTACATCATTTCCGATGAGTAGTATATCATCAACGTAAAGAACTAGAAAAACCAACTTGTCACCTTTAATCCTTTTGTATACATAGGGTCTGTAAAAGTTTTGAATAAATCCTAAAATTTTCATGGCTTGATCGAACCTTAAATTCCAGGATCTGGATGCTTGCTTCAATCCATATATGGATCTTTACAACTTGCATACCCTTTCCTCTTGACCTTTTTCAATGAATCCTTCTGATTGTATCATGTAGATGCTTTCGTCAAGACTTCCATTAAGGAAAGTTGTCTTGATGTCTATTTGCCAAATCTCTAAGTCTAGAGATGCCACAATGGATAAGAGTATCCTAATGAATTTAAGCATGGCCACGAGAGAGAAGGTTTCTTCATAACTGATACATTCCTTCTATGTATATCCTTTAGCTACCAATCTAGCTTTAAAGGTTTTTCACCTTTCCATCCATTCCTCTTTTCCTCCTACATAGCCACTTGCACGTGATGGGTTTTATCCCTTTAGGCAAGTCTGCAAGAGATCGGACTTTGTTTTTGAACATAGATTCAATTTCGGATTGCATTGCCTTTTGCCATTGGTGACAATCAACATCTTCTATTGCTTCCATGTATGTATAGGGATCATCGTCGTCTAGAAGATTCTCTATGGATTCTCGTAGATCGATGTATCTCTCGGGTTGTCTAACAACCCTACTGTAAAGTCCTCAATTGTTGATTGGCTAATTTCGTGAACAAATCACATTTTGGGGTATTATGTAAGGGTAGCTTAGACTCTCAAGACCTTAAGAGGAGAAGCACCGAAGGTAAAATTCTTATGCTTACTTACTTTAAAGAGATAGTTGCACACACTCACATATTCATGCATTTTGATTTAATTCTTATATGTTGAGTATTCTCTTGTGTGCATTTTGATGACTCTTATTGATTTACTTGCATCTTGTACTTAAATATTTTATGTCATGTTTGGCATTAGAATAGGATGCATGTTTCACAACTCTTGAACTTGTTGAAATTGTGTGTTTGAGTGATTGAAAATAGGCTTTTCGTTGGTGGTGCGCTACTCAACCAGTGCACCTCACTAGCGCAACATTCAAGTGGAACGCCGCTAGTCATGCGCCATTGAGCTGCGCTGCTGCACCCACGCGCAGTTGAAAAATATTGGCCTGCGTTGGTGGTGCGCTGCTCGTCTAGCGCAGCCTTACCAACGCAAACATCCTAGAGAATCTGCGCTTGTGTTGCACTACTGGGATTCGCCACTCGTCTAGTGCCTTTTATAAAAATAGGTTGTGCGCTACTCGACCAGCGCATGTCACCAACGCACACAGAGGAAGCTGGAACATTTTTTCCAAAACGATATCACTTTGTTTGTATCTTATATATATATATATATATATATATATATATATATATATATATAACTCAGTGCTTTAAGGTCGTGTAAGAGTTCAGAACATCATATATTTTCCTTAGAACACATTTCAAAGGAAAAACACTTTCAAGAACTCATTTTTAATCACTCAAAGCATTCCCATGTGCATTAAAACTTCATCTTGTATCATCTAAGTTCATTTAGCGTGCATCTATGGATAGGGTTGCTTCATCACATCTTGTTTGGTAAGTTCTTCACTACCTTCTTACAAGTTAAGTGTTTTACTTGCTAAACCTTCTCTTTAATTATTTGTATGCTCTTAGAAGATTTTCTTGATACAATTTAGAGATTGTTGTGATGCCATGATTGAGTGTTGTATTGTGATAGCTTCATAGGATTGTTTGATCTATGTTTAGCTAAGCTTCTTGAACATGTCATTTAGCTATTAATATCTAGGTTTACATTAATTGTCATCTCATTATCCTAGATAAGCATATAGGGTTTCCTAACCTTGTTTGTTCATTGAATATCATCATATATTCACTTAGGACTCTTTATCTCTTCATTGAGAAGTAAATCTTGTGTTGCTTCCGGGAGTAGGTAGCTTAAAACACAAGCAAGATGAACTAGGTTCACTTATACCGGGATTAGGTAGTGGTGGTGGATTAAACCGGGATTAGGTTGTAATTCCTTACCATTAGTGGATTCAATGTTCTAGTGTGGCGCACTCATCAACCCATGGTTTTTCCTATTTGGAGGGTTTCCACATATATCTCAAGTGTTTTTACTATTTCCGCATTTATTACACTTGTGGTATCTTTGTAACTAGATAGGGGTATTTTCGTCAACTTGACTCTTAACAAAAATTGGGTAAAAATTAATTAAAATCTATTCACTCCCCCCCCTCTAGATTAATATTTTACACCATAATATTTGTTTCAATTGGTATCAGAGCAGGTTCCTAGACATACATAGGTAATCCTTGCTCATTTTTATGTGTGTTGCATTTTGTGTGTTTGTGTTGATCATTCTTACACTTGCATTCATACATAAACATAATGAGTGGAAACTGTGGCAATGAGAGAGCTTTTAGCACTAGGCCTCCACTTCTCAGCGCGTTGAATTATGCCTCTTGGAAAGGCAAGATGGAGTCATACATTTCCCAAATTCATGACAGGGCATGGATGGCAGTTGAAGATGGCTACACTCCACCCATGATGACTCCTGCAGATGGAGGAGATGATGTACTCAAACCAAAGGCACAGTTGAATGCAAAAGAGTTTGAGGCTTCAAAGTGGAATATGAAGGCAATCCATGCCATCCTATATGCAATGGATGATAACCAGTACAAGTTGGTTCAAAATACTAGGATAGCTAAGGAAGCATGGGATATCCTAGAAGTTGCACATAAGGGAACCGATATGGTTAAGGAGTCGAAGGTTCAAGTTTTCCAAACACAATTTGAGTTGCTCAAGATGGATGAGAACGGGTGCTTAAATGACTTTGAAGTAAGGTTGATGGACATTGTAAACCAAAGTCATCAACTTGGTGATCCTTATTCGGATAGGAAGACCAAGCAGAAGATTATGAGGTCTCTACCCGATAGATTTGAGTCTAAGGTGACGGCTTTGGAAGAGAATAGTGGGTACAAGGACATGAAGCTAAGTGACGTGATTGGGAGACTTCTAGCTTATGAATCTAGGAAATGTCCTAATCCCACACCATCGAAAAAGCAAAAAGATATTGCTTTGAAAACCTCCAATGTTGAGAATGAGGAAAGTGATGAATCAGATGAATAAATGGACTTGGTTATCATAAATTTCAAGAAATTCTACAAGTCCAAGAAGAAAGGTTTTGGATCCAAGGGTTAAGACTTGAAGAAAAAGGCTCTATTCAAGAAGTTTGAGCCTAGGCAAGAAAAGATCGAGAAGAAAGGAGTCCAATGTTATGAATGTGGTGGAATAGGACACTTTACCCTGGAATGTGCAAATCACAAGGTGAAGAAGAAGGGAAAAGTGACGGCTGCCACATGGAGTGAAAGTGATAACTCTAATGAAGGAGATGAGTCTTCGGATGATGAAGAACTCATGGCTAACTTCATAGCATTTACATCCTCTCTTAGGAGCAAAGATGCTAGTGAATAAGAGAATGAAAGTCAAGAGGAAAACTACTCAAGAGATGATGGATCTTCATCACAATCCACAAATGGAAGTGTGGATAGGATGGATCTCAAGGACTACATGGCTAAGTTTGAGAGCTCAAGGTTAAAGAACAAGAATGAGATCAAGAGATTAAAAGAAGAAAACCTAGACCTCTCAACTCAAGTTGACTAACTAAATGATGAGTTGGTGAGATATAAGAGGAGTGAAGAAGGGTTGGAGAAGGAGCTTGAAGATGCTAGAGAGTTGTTGGCCAAGATGAACTCTAGCACCAAAAAACTTGACCATATGCTAAATGTTGGAAAGAGGTCGAGTAACAAGAAGGGACTTGGATTTGAAGATGACAAGGTGTCTTCCACTCCAAGCAAGACCATCTTTGTAAGATTCATGAACTTCAATGGGTCATCTTCTCATCAATCACCTAGGAAGAAACTTGACCTACGAGAGTGTTCAAGTAGTGCTCAAGTGAAGGTAGCATCAAGAAGCCCACCTCAAGCTCATCCTACAAGGGCTCCTCAAGCTAACTTCCTTCCCCCAAAAGCTCACAAAGGCATGATACCTATCATGCAAGCTCAACCAAGGAAGCAATCAAGTCTTGCTCAACAATAAAGAAGGAAAGCTCCTCAACAAGCAAGACAACCACAAAGACATGAGAAGGCTCCAATGCATCCTCAAGGATATGGTATAATTCCTAACTTTTTGCCTACATGTCATTTTTATAGTATTGATGGTCACATTAGACCAAATTGCTTTAGGTATATCAAATTGTGTAGGATTGAAAGCATGATAGAGAAGAAAAAGGCTAGATCCTTGATGCATGATCCTATGACATCTAGAGCCATGATGCATGTCACTAGGAAAAGTGGAACACCTTTGCATGATCCTAGGACTTTTAGAGCCCATGTACTATTGACCACTAGGAAGGAAAATACTGTACCTAGGTTGATTAGAAAGGATTAACACCTTTGCCATGTTGTACAAATTGCTTTGAAAGCTCATTCTTGTGATTTTTTGTATTTGGATAGTGGGTGCTCTAGGCACATGACTGGAAAAAAAGAGTTTCTTTGAGACTCTTGTGATGGAGGAAGGAGGAAATGTCACCTTTGGTGATTGATACAAAAAGAAGGTCAAAGGAAAGGGAACTATTTCTATTCCTGGATTACCCTCCTTGTCAAATGCTTTATATATTGATGGTCTAAAAGCTAATTTGATAAGCATTTCACATCTTAGTGATGATGGACTCTCCGTCTTGTTTAGGAAAAATGATTGTTCTATCCTATTTCCTAATGGACAAACCTTGTTGAAAAGTTCTCATTTGTTGATTGGCTTATTTCGTGAACAACCACATTGTTGGGATTCATGTGAGGGTAGCTTAGGCTCTCAAGACCTCAAGAGGAGAAGCACCAAAGGTAAAACTCTTGTGCTTACTTACTTTGAAGATATAGTTGCACACACTCACATATTCATGCATAACTCTTGATCTTATATGCTGAGTGTTTTTTTTTGTGTGCAGTTTAGTTTAAATGACTCTTGTTGGCCTATTTGCATCTTGATATGAAAGTTGTATGTCATTCTAGGCATTAAAATAGGATGCAATTTCATCACTCTTGAACTTATTGTTTTTGTGCATTTGAGTGTTGAAAAAATAGGCCTTGAGCAGGTGGTACCCTACTTGACCAGCGTAACATTCATGGTGGACCACCGCTAGTCATTTGCCACTGACCTGAGTAGCTGTACCCGCGCGTAGTTTAAAAATGTGGGCGTACACTAATGATGCGATATTCGTCTAGCGCAACCTCACCAACGCAAACATCCCAGAAAATCTGCACTTGTGTTGCGCTACTGGGATGCGCCACTCGTCCAGCGCCTGTTTTAAAAACAGGTTGTGCGCTGGTGGTACGCTACTCGACCAGCGCACGTCACCTGCACACATAGAGGAAGCTGGAACATTTTTTTTTTAAAACGACCTCACTTTGTTTAGATCTTATATATATGTATATAACTCAATTCTTTAAGGTCGAAAATGAGTTCAGAAAATCACATTTCCTTCTTAGAACACATTTCAAAGGAAAAACACTTCCAAGAACTCATTTTTAATCACTCAAAGCATTCCCATGAGCATCAAATCTTCATCTTGCATCATCTAAGTTCATTCAGAGTGCATCAATGGATAGGGCTACTTCACCACATCTTGTTTGGTAAGTTCTTCGCTATCTTCTTACAAGTTAAGTGTTTTTCTTACTAAACCATCTCTTTAATTAATTGTATTCTCTTAGAATATTTCTAGATACAAATTAGAGATTGTTGGGATGACATGATGAGTGTTGTATTGTGATAGCTTCATAGGATTGATTGATCTATGTTTAGCTAAGCTATTTGAACATGTCATTTAGCACTTGATATCTATGATTGCATTAATTGTCATCTCATTATCCTAGATAAGCATATTGGGTTTCCTACCCTTGTTTGTTCATTGAATATCATTACATATTCACATAGGACACTTTATCTCTTCATTGAGAAATAAGACTTTTGTTGCTTTCGGGAGTAGGTAGCTTAAAGTACAAGCATGATGAACTAGGTTCACTTATACCGGGATTAGGTAGTAGTGGAGAATTAAATCGGGATTAGGTTGTAATTCCTTTATCATTAGTGGATTCGAGGTTCTAATGTGGCGCACTCATCAGCCTGTGGTTTTTCCCATTTGGAAGGTTTCCACGTATATCTCAAGTGTTTTTACTATTTCTGCATTTATTACACTTGTGGTATCTTTGTAACTAGATAGGGGTATTTTTATCAACTTGACTCTTAACGAAAATTGGGTAAAAGATAATTAAAATCTACTGACCCCTCCCCAAATGTCGGGAAACAGGGTTAAAGTTTAGACGAGGAATCATCAAAAATGCGAGACACAAGGTAATGAGACTCCTCCCAAAGTCAAGAAATTCTTACCTAGTGCTGAGAATTTGAGCTAGCTTTCAATCCAACAATTATGCTTTCACATAACAGATTTAAAGTTTTTCTTTACCAAATTTAATTAAGTTTGAAGTTCATGATCAGGATCAATCAAAGTAAAAAAAATAAAAAATAAACTTTCATTAACAATAAGGGGGCATATCCCTTCGTAAACGCTACATTCATCGAATAGGGAGCCCAACCCTTGGGTTCTGGCTACACATGGAAAAATTATAGAGAAAGAATTTATTAAACTGGTCATGAGAAAATCGAGGAGCCCACCCCCCTTGTTGGGCAATCAAAACAAGTCATGAGAAGATTGTATCAAGCTCCAACAACATCCTAGTGCGCTTCAACTGCTCCTTCTCCTTACTGGACCTCACCCACCGCCTTTTTTATAGTAATTGCTCATCCTAGTTGGCCACTTCTGCCACCCCCTCCTCCAGAGGCTCTTCATTTACTTGCTACCAAGCTTGGTCCTCCTCCAAGACCTCATTAACTATGGCTATAACCTCAGAGGGAATGGCCGCATCCAAAGTGATAATTGTGGCCTCCGTTTCGCTATTCTCAACTTCCTACTCTGCTCTAGAGGGATCTTTAAAGCGGTCTCCGACCCTCTCCCAGGCTTCTAGTTTAACCTTTCGGACTGTATGAGCTGAACACCGTTTGAGGATTCCCTGGGACCCGAAGCTGGAAGGACTGAAGGAGGAAGAGGAAGACTTATCGTGACTGTTCGTTTCTTGGCTCCAACCACACTAAAAGAACCCGCTCCATCACCATCAGGATGAGAAATCTCTACGACCTTAGTCATAATCTCCTCTCTATCCCAATTGGCAATAGTGGTTAGGTCAAAGGGAAGAGAGAGAGCTCAAGCAACCTAGAAAGAGGCATAAAAATACCCATCACTAAAGGAGGAATCCACCTCGGCTTGTAGCTTGGCCACCTGAGCATGCAGGTTCTGGTTCTTAATGTCTAGCATCTTTGTTAAGATTATGCTCAATATTGAAAGTGTAATAATATTTTTGACAATCGTTTCATATTAATAAAAGTGATTTCTAGTTTAACAAAACTTATAACATTTATAGTTTAATTAATACAATTATCAAAAGTAAATAATCACAAGGTTATAAGCTTATGAGAAAATAAGAATTGTTCACACATCTAGATATGCATGAGGTAGACACAATTCTTTAGTTAGTCTTGAATAATATTCATAACTTAAGATAAGGGTTGGGTGCCTTTATCTTGTCAAAGTTTTTGATTCTTTTACTAGCATTTAAGTGGGCTCAAATGTGTTATAATGAGTCTAAAATCATCAAAGTGTGGTGTCCTTGGGAAAAAGAATCTAGTGCACCGGGTGCATTGAATTGGATCACAGTTAAATACTTTATCTAGAAACGTTAATGGATAAAAAAATTCACTTAAAGACAATCGGGGAGTCTATCTCAATCCTGAGATATATGATGGACTTATGGTTGCAAGTGTTATCATTTGAGTTATCAATGAGTACGATTATATAGCATAGTCTATCCTCGATAGTTTGGTGGTATTCATTTGTCAATCGATACAGGACTTCATTTATAGATATGGACATCATGGCTCCATTTATTAATGTAAGTAGAATACCATCATTTGGACGTTTTGAGATACAGAATATTAAATCTTAAGGTTAAGTTTTCAATAGTGTCTACTGAAATATGACATCTGGACAAGTCAAAATATCCAAGTTCAAAATGTGGTCATATGAGTAAATATGGTAACTTGGAGAGCTATAGGCGGTCTATGAGCTCTTGACGATTACTGGTATTCTTCACGAGGATACACTATCTCCATAAAGATTGTCTAGGGTATGAATGAGCAATATTAAATTATTCGATCTTTATTTAAGAGTTCAATTTTAGTTTTTTAGTGGATTGAACTAAAATTAATATATCAGACCTAAGTGGATCTTTTGTTGATTGTGATTAGATTATGTCTATTGGAGCTTAAATTTAGATAGCCAGCCAAGATCCCCAATCCACACGAACTTGCATGGATCACTTGATATATTCTACCGGACCAATTTAAAGGTCCACTTAGAATTGTATTAAGGCATGTGGACTTGTTTCTTTTAGTAATAATGGGTCTAATTCATATGTGAACTTTTTATAAAAAACCAATGGATTTAATAAAATAAGAAAAAAATATTTGGCCCATGTATAGGTGTTGGGCGGCATGGCTATATAAAATATCGTCTTATATTGTTTATTATTTTGTTATTTAATTAAATGGAAATTAATTAATTTGGTAATTAATTAATTATTTAATTTGTTAATAGCCTTTTTTGGCTAGGGTCCAAAGAAGAATTTTCCACCTTCCAGACTTCAAGCAAGGGTCCAAATCCGGGTCACGTAGTGAGGTATCGAGATCCTCTAGGTCGAGGTACCTTACGACCCCGCAGAAGCAAGGCGAGGTAGTCAACACCTTCTCAACACCTTGCATGCAGTCGGTCTCTCTAATTAAAGCCAGCTACCCCGACAGAAATCCTGCATAATTGAGTCGAGCTCCATGATAAAGCTCGGCGTAGCTAAACAAAGCTCCCAGCTATAAGGTTGGAACCCTACGGGATATTTCACCCCTAGAATTGTTAGCACAAGATCCATGGGAAGACCAACAAGATCGATCTAGCTCCATAACAATCGAGAGATCCCCTAAGGACCCCGCCTGTGAACTGGAACCGAGGGTACCTCGCCCTCGAGAAATATCAAGCGTCACCTCAGGTAACCTCTTTGAAGTACCCCTCCAAAGTGACATACAAGACCAGAACCCTCCTCCAAATAGCATAGGAAGAGAGTGTTGACCTTCATGACACTTACGATATCATTGTTGAGGTCAAACCATACTAATAGAGGTAATCAACCGTATTAATGGAGGTAGTCAACCCTATTATTGAGGTCAAATCATGTTAATGGATGTAGTCAACCGTATTAATGGAGGCAATCAGCCCTATTAACGATATAGTCAACACCATTAATGGGAGAATACTCAACTCTTTAATGACCACCATTAGTGAAAGAGTCCGAAGAGAAAACAATCACATCTTCTCCAAGATATTAGATACAAGCCGATTCTTTATGGTCAACTACATTAAATGAAGAATCGTATTAAATAACGAAAGGAGACTAATTCAAGAATCTTCATCTTGCATGCCAAGTTAACAACACCATGTATGAATATACCTCAACATGCACGTTGAAGGGGATCAGAGATTCAATCAAGAAATCGCCTTCGAAGAAAAACTAAAGACACAAATCGACTCCCGAAACACATTATAAATCCGACGCCTGACTGCACATACCAACCCCCACCAGAAATATGTCATTAACATTGTAAAAGGCTTCTCGCCTTAATTCTCCATATATCGCCATCATGTACTACCTCTCCCAAGCATAAATCGAGATTGGTTAACGTTTGTTTACGATTGTAAGCTCTCCATAGCGTAAACGTTGTACTACTCCACCACTCTTGTAAGCTCCCATGAGCACCACTTGATATATATATACAAGGAAGTGTCTTTCTCCTTCTTTTGGATACTGCCTTGAGGTTTTTCAGCATGTGATCATTCGTGATGTTTTTTCCCCCTTGGTCAGTTCACCTCCTTCTATAAAAGACTTGTGTTTTTCCTATTATCTACTGTATTATGCATATGTGTATGAGGGCTAGGTACCGACCCCATTGGTCCTATCTCTCTAATGCTTCTTATATAAGATCGGAAAACTACAACAAAGATCTAGGGAACCGGATCTAGCTCCTACACCTCTAGACCTAGCACCCTTGTTCTTTATATCTGTCTGCCAAGTCGTATGTCGAGATAAGGAGAAACCACCCTGACCCATTTGAAGGAAGTTAAGGAGCTCTCCAATATTTTCTCTACGAAAATAAGAACGGATCCGACAAAAGCCAGGCAAGCCCCCTTTTTTAATCGTCGTTGTAAGTTCATCAGTTTTTTATTGGCTCATTTCGTTGACAACCATATTTAGGGATTAATGTGTAAATGTAGTTTAGGCCATCATTACTCAAAACCCAACTCAAGCTTCATAAGGTAAATCACTTGCTTAACCTTTTCTGAAGAGTTTTTAGTGCACACACACACTCTCAGGCATGTCTTTGATCATCTTGCATGAATGCTTAATTGCCTTAATTGTGTTCCTCTTTGCCATAAATCTTGTTGTGGTGTTTGTTGTATTTAGTTTACCCTTAGAAGAGGATTTTTCCCTTGACCGTGGCCGGGACCGTTCCCTGTGCATTGCCTCCAACGCGGTATGCACAGCGGTGCTTTCCAGGCATTGCACGCTGCTGCTACAGCGGCCTGTGCACGTTGCATGCACAGTTGTCTCCCAAGCGGAGTTTCCAATGATGCACCGCTTGCTCTACTATGGTCTGGACATTGCCTATACCGCTGTCCAGACATCAGAGATTCCCAGGCGATGCACCGCTCGCTCTACCGCGGTCTTCACACTTGCCTAAGACGCAACATGCATATCGGTCATGACGGGAATCAGTTGCCCCTTATCCAAAACGATGCCATTTCATGGAGGGCACATTTTATATATATATATATATATATATATATATATATATATATGTATATATATATATATGTGTGTGTGTGTGTGTGTATGTGTGTGTGTGTGTGTGTGTGTGTGTGTGTGTTCTCTTCTCTTCTCTTTCGTGGGTGAGTCCAAGAAGCCATTTTTACTCACCAAGCTTTCCTTTAGAGAGAAATTGACTCCAAGAGAGAGAGCTCCCAATAACCCATCTTGACTCAACCAAACTCCAATCCATGAGCATCTAACTTCTTCTTGCATCTTCCAAGCATGGATTGTTCTTGTTTTCATTGACTAGGTAATCTCTACATGACCTAGAATTAATTATTTCATTACTAGGATATGTTTACCTAGAAAAAGAATTAATTACTCATTAATTTTATGCTTTTAAGCTTTATTGCATTTATAACATGCTTCTGTTGTTGATTGTTGGTTGAGATTTATTTTTTTAATAGCTAGGCTTTTTGACCATTTTGTCCTTCTAGCTAAATCTATATGCTTTGCATTTAGATGATGTTTAGGACTCATTGATTGCATTTTGTGATTGCATTATAGTCATTGCCATGCTTAATGACAACTTGTGTTGATTGGCCCTTTGTTTGATAACTATGTAATGTTGCATAACTATATCTAGTTAAGTCTTTATGAACATTCATTTAGACATTGATATCTAGGAATTGTACTTAGTGACATTCTTAAGTTCCTATATAAGCATTTAGTGTTGCCTAGCATTACTTGCATGTTTGAATATTTTATCATATTCACTTAGGTTGTGTTTGACTCTTCATTGAGGTTAAGTCTTATGACTAAGTGGTTAGGGCAAAAGCAAATAGATCAAAAATCACTATTAAGGCCCGTTGAGTAGAGTGAAAGGGTTAGTAACTTGAGGGTATGACGGGAGGTCAACCTAGGTTGTTAACTTTCATTCAATAATGGATTTGAGGATCTAGTCTGGCGCACATATCAGCCCGTTGTTTTTCCCATTTGGAGAGTTTCCACGTATACATCTTGTGTTATTTATATTTCTGCACCTTACACTTGATGTTGTATGTTTGTTTTATTGGGTGAATTTTTATTATTGACTAATCAAGGAAAAATTGGTAATTGACTTGATTAAAACCTATTCACCCTCCCCCCCTCTAGGTATGGACACAAACGTTTTTAGGGAAATTTCAATTGGTATCAGAGCTAGTGCCTAGTTATTCTTAGGTGATCCGAGCTCTCTGTGTGTCTTGCTTGTGCATTTTTGTTGTTTGCATCTTGTATGGTGCATTACATTTGCATCTCATTCATTTAACCCAAACACTATAAGTGAGCATGGGATAAGCAAAGAGGGAGCATCTATTATAAGACCACCTTTGCTTAAAGGTGATAATTATGCCTCATGGAAAGGCAAGATGGAGTCTTATATTTACCAAATAGACGACCGTGTATGGATGGCAATTGAAGATAGGTACACTCTTTCGAAGGTGACCAATGATGATGGAGATTAAGTTCTCAAGCCTAAGTCTCATTGGAGCATACAAGAGTTTGAAGCTTCCAAGTGGAACAACAAGGCTATGCATGCAATCTTGTGAGCCATGGATAACAATCAATACAAGTTGGTTCAAAATACTAGGCATGCAAATGAGGCTTGGGAGATTCTACAAACGGCTCATGAAGGAACCAAAGTGGTCAAAGACTCCAAGCTTCAAGTCCTTCAAATGCAATTTGAGACAATTCGGATGGAAGAGGACGAGTACTTTAATGACTTCCAAGTGAAGTTGATGGATATCGTAAATCAAAGCCATCAACTAGGTGACCCATATTCGAGTAGAAGGATCAAGCAAAAGATCATGAGGTCACACCCCAAGAGATTTGAGTCCAAAGTGACAGCACTGGAAGAAAATAGCAACTACATGACTATGAAGCCGAGTGAAGTGATTGGAAGGCTTCTAGCCCATGAGTCTAGGTGGACTTCTACACCTACATCTCCTAAGATGAAAAAGAACATAGCTTTGAAGACATCCAAAGTAAAGATGGGGGAGGAAGACTCAGATGAGGAGATGACTCTTATGGTGAAAAAATTCAAGAAGTTTATGAAACTTCATAAGAATGACTAAAAGAAGAAGATTGAGCCAAGGCAAGAGAAGCCTACAAGAAAAGGCATTCAATGCTATGAATGTAATGGGTTTTGTCATATAGACACAGAGCATACTAATTCGAAGAAGAAGAAGAAAGGAAAAGTGGTGGATGCCTCATCAAGTGAGAGTGGAAGTGAAGAAGATTCCTCAAGTGATGAAGAGGTTAATCTTAACTACACGGCTTTTGGAGCCTCATTTATGGAAGATGTAGAAAAAGGCAACAAAGCCTTAAGTAGTGACCTTGAAAAAAGAGTAGATGAAAAAGTAGTTAAGAGAGTGATAAGTGAAGCTTCTTATGTTGATGATGCCATCATGGCAACAAGTGACACTAGTGATGACTCTAGTGATAAGAGTTCTTCATCTCACTCTACAAATGGAAATGTAGAGAGTGTGAACCTTGAAGGATTCATTAAGCATTTTCAAAGCTCAAGGTTGAATATAAAGAAAGAGGTTTGAAAGCTAAAGGAAGAGAACCTCAAGCTATCAGCAGAAGTGACTCACTTAAGTGAGAAAGTGAAGAATGGAAGAAAAGTGGAAGAAAGCTTTAAGGAGGAGCTTAGAGAAGCTAGAGAGTTGATTGTTATGATGACTTTGAGTACGGAGAAGCTTGACCATATGTTGGGAGTTGGCAAGAAGCCAAGTGATAAGAGAGGTCTAGGGTTTGAAAATGACAAGGAGACCTCAACTTCTAGCAAGACAATATTTGTCAAGAGTTTGGACTTCAAAGAACCTCTTCCTCCACTTTATCCTAAGAAGAAAATTGAACTAGGAGAGTGTTCTAGAAATGTCCAAGTCAAGATGACACCAAGAAGTCAAGCTCAAGCTCAACCAATGAGAGCACTTCAAGCAACTATTCCTCAAATTAAAAGTCATCAAGCCAATAAGCATTTCCTGCATGCTCAACCAAGGAAGCAATCTTCTCCAACTCAACAACAAAGGAAAAAATAATCAATAACACACCAAAGGAAAGCTCAAAGACATGGGAAAACACCTTTGTCCTCACAAAGGAATGGTACGACCCCTTATTTTATTCTTTCTTGTCAATTTTGGGGTATTGATGGTCATATTAGACCAAATTGCTTCAAGTACATTAACATGTGTAGAACTAAGAGCATGATTGAAAGAAAAAGAGGTATAGCCAATATGCATGTGCCTAGGAAAGCTAGTGTTAATGATCCTAGGAGTAATATGATGATCTTGACCACTAGGAATGACAATGTGTCACCTAAGTGGATTAGAAAAGATGAACCCACATGCCATTGGACTAAGGTTTCACCCATAGGCTCAACTAGGTCAAATGGACTTGGTAAGTCTATAGGGACTCATATCCCCTCTTGACTTGTTTTGATTGACCCTATATGGGGAGCTCAAGCAAAGAGGACAAATTGGCATTGCATTGTACTCATCGATAATACTTATGCTTCTTTATTAATTGCTTGAGATGATTAGGTGTACATTGCTTTTAATAAGTGTGCAAGCTTGCTCTATATGCAATCTATGTCTTATTTATGACCAAACATGTGCTTTTGGACTAGGAGAATTGATAAGGAAGTACATTTTGAATGACCTAGAATTGATCTCCATGACAAGTTGATTATTTCTATTACATGCTTTAAATTGATATGCATGATAAGATTTTTTTAATGCTCTAAATTGAATGCATAAATTTGTGTGTGAAAGCAATTATAAGACTTCAATCAATAAGGATCTTGTATCCAATTCAAGGATTTTACAATCCAAAAGTCTCTCTCTCTTTACTTGTCAAACAAGGCTACTATCATACAGGCATTCCACCCGGAAAAGGGCACAATAGTCCTCATGTCTTGTTTGGCTCGTAAAGTTTAATATAGTTGTTCTTAAAATGAATTTCTTTTACAGCCTATATCTTGTTTACTCCATGACAAATGGCGAAATTGGTTTGAATTCTCTTGGAAACCCTTGTCATTTTGCTTTGCCAAATACCATGTTTTGATCTTGAATATAACTTGTCTTGTATGCAAAGCATTCGTTCACACATTTTTTTTAATAAAACTCCTTGATTCTCTCTCCTTAATTAAGTTGCATAAATTTTGTTATATGATTATGCATATGTCTTGTGCCAAAAGCTCTCCTTGCTAATGCTTTCTTAAGAGGATACTCATTTGTCTATCTCATGACAAAAGGGGGGAGTAGTGTGGATTTAGGGGGAATTGAGAGTTGCATATGACGGGAGTTTGATTCGTTGAGGGGGAGCATTTGCATTTGTATTGTTGATGCATGTTGCTTGTTTCTATTGTATGCAAATTGCTCTTGTTTTTATGTCTTTGATCACCTCACATACACTTGTCTTGAAAAGTGTAGTTATTTTGTTTTGTAGGGATGTTGATTCTATAAGAAATGGATGACTTGAAGATCTAGTTTATTAGGCATCTCTTTGTAATGTAGAAAAACTTTGTTGACCCTTGTTTATTGTTTTGTTTATTTGTGAGGATGAATTGTGAGTGGTGGTTTTGTCACGAAATAGCCAAAGGGGGAGATTGTAAGTTCCTCAGTTTTTGATTGGCTCATTTCGTTGACAACCACATTTGGGGATTAATGTGTAAGGGTAGTTTAGGCCATCATTGCTCAAGACCCAGCTCAAGCTTCAGAAGGTAAATCACTTGTTTAACCTTTTTTGAAGAGTTTTTAGTGCACACACACACTCTCATTCATGTCTTTGATCATCTTGCATGAATGCTTAATTGCCTTAATTGTGTGCCTCTTGTCCATAAATTTTACTGTGGTGTTTAATGCATTTAGTTTGCCCTTAAAAGAAGATTTTCCCCTTGACCACGGCCAGGACCACTCCCTGTTCATTGCCTCCGCCGAGGTATGCACAGCAGTGTTCTCCAGGCGTTGCACGATGCTGCTACCACGACCTGTGCACGTTGCATGCACAGCGGTCTCCCAAGCAGAGTTTCCCAGTGATGCATTGCTTGCTCTACCGCGGTCTGGACATTGCCTGTACCGCCGTCCAGACAGCAAAGATTTCCAAGCGATGCATCGCTCCCTCTACCGCGGTCTGGACACTTGCCTAGGCTGTGGAATGCACAGCGGTCATGACGGGAATCAATTGCCCCTTGTCCAAAACGACGCCATTTTGTGTAGGGCAAAATATATATAGGTTCTCTTCTCTTCTCTTCTCTTTGGTGGGTGAGTCCAAGAAGCCATTTTTACTCACCAAGCTTTCCTTTAGAGAGAAATTAACTCCAAGAGAGATAGAGAGCTCCCAAGAACACATCTTGACTCAACCAAACTCCAATCCATGAGCATCTAACTTCTTCTTGCATCTTCCAAGCATGGATTGTTCTTGTTTTCATTGACTAGGTAATCTCTACATGACCTAGAATTAATTGTTTCATTACTAGGATATGTTTACCTAGAAAAAGAATTAATTACTCATTAATTGTATGCTTTTAAGCTTTATTGCATTTATAACATGCTTGTGTTGTTGATTGTTTGTTGAGATTTATTTTTGTGATAGCTAGGGTTTGTGACCATTTTTCCCTTCTAGCTAAATCTCTATGCTTTGCATTTAGATATTGTTTAGGACTCATTGATTTCATTTTGTGATTGCATTATAGTCCTTGCCATGCTTAATGACAACTTGTGTTGATTGGCCCTTTGTTTGATAACTATGTAATGTTGCATAACTATATCTAGTTAAGTCCTTATGAACATTCATTTAGACATTGATATCTAGGAATTGTACTTAGTGACATTCTTAAGTTCCTAGATAAGCATTTAGTGTTGCCTAGCATTGCTTGCATGTTTGAATATTTTATCATATTCACTTAGGTTGTGTTTGACTCTTCATTAAGGCTAAGTCTTGTGACTAAGTGGTTAGGGCACAAGCAAATAGATTAGGAATCACTATTAAGGGCCGTTGGGTAAAGTGAAAGGGTTAGTAACTGGAGGGTATGACGGGAGGTCAACCTACGTTGTAAACTTTCATTCATTAGTGGATTTGAGGATCTAGTGTGGCGTACATATCAGCATATGGTTTTTCCCATTTGGAGGGTTTCCACGTATACATCTTGTGTTATTTATATTTCGGCACCTTACACTTGATGTTGTATGTTTGTTTTATTGGGTGAATTTTGAATATTGACTAATCATGAAAAAATTGGTAATTGACTTGATTAAAACTATTCACCCCCCCCCCCCCTCTAGGTATAGACACACACATTTTTAGGGAAATTTCAGTCGTATAGGTCGGGGAACTACAGAAAGAAATCAGGGTCTAGAACAGGGATCTAGGGTACCATAACGGGCTCCGACCCCTACCGAGGGCCAGTACCAGAGAACAAGGACTATGATCAGCCCCTTCACACCAACAAGGGAACCTCGAGCTCCTCTTATCTCCTTCTTAAGCATGAAGCTCGACGGGCAGGATGTCTTGTCTCCTACCCGATGCATCATCCTCCTCCTTTACCGCTTCATTCTCCATATTCATATGAGATCACCAAGGTACGAGGTACCTACCCCGGCTGCCACCTCTGTGGTAGTGGTCTCGAGGGTGTTAGCTTAAATTCCTCACCCCAAGTGCATTTTCCATTAACACTTTTTGGCACTGTCTGTGGGAAGTTTCCACACCCCTTTTTTAAGCTTCAATGTCTCTACTTCAATATCCTTATACTATCGAGGTAACAGATTCGTTATTCATGGAATATCATTTACTATTATGATGTGCTTTCTCCATACTTGTTTATATCGTATATGCATGGCGTGTGGTGTTCATTTTGTCGTTTAATAAGTTTTGTTCACTGTGGAGCAAATATGGTACGTAAGACTCCTGATGGAACCAGTTCATTATGCTGCTTCTATGAAGCAAACCTGCTTAAAACATCATGGAGCTCCAATAAAGTAGCTTGAAGGTCTCTTACACAGCTGAACCACTCTGATACATCGAAAGCTCCTATACAGTAAAGCTGCACCTCTCCTGCTTCCTTACAGAAGGCTTAATCTGATAGACTTCCTATCCAGTAGATCCATTGGACTTGTACCTGGTCATACAGATCCATTCATGTCACTGGATCCGCCCTTTAGAAGCTCCTAGGTAGCGATATCATGTCAACCCAGGAATCTAAGAAGCCAACTCAGCTGTGTAGCATTTAGAGCAGCAAGACCAGTAGAAGACTCAGTGGCTCATCACTTCTTATAGCAGGCCATCCAACGCCCAAGTGAGTCACCATAATTTCTGCTCATTTTGAAAGGGTCCAGAGCCTTCTTTCAATTGTTGGGGACTCCGTAGATCCCAAGCAGGCTTCTGGACCAATACTATGTAGGTGGCTCCTCTCTATTTGTATCGGGCCATCCAACGCCCAAGTGAGTCACCACGGTTCCTACTCATTCCGGAGGGGTCTAAAGCCTTTTCTCAATTGCTAGGAACTCCGTAGATCCCATCAGGACCGTTACCAGGCAGGTTGCTCCTATCCATTTGTATCGGGCCATCCAGCGCCCAAGTGAGTGACCACGGTTAATACTCATTCCAGAGGGGTCCAGAGCCTTCTCTTAACTGCTAGGAACTCTGTAGATTCCAAGCAAGCTTCTAGACCGATACTAGGCAGATGGCTCCTCTCCATTTGTATCGTAACATCCAATGCCCAAGTGAGTCACCATGGTTCCTACTCATTCTGGAGGGGTTCAGAGCTTTCTCTCAATTGCTAGGGATTCTGTAGATCCCAAGCAGGCTTCTGAACCGATGTTAGGCAGGTGGCTCCTGTCCATTTGTATCGGGCCATTCAAGGCCCTAAAAATCCACCGATGTCCTGATCCGTACGGGGAGCTTTAGAGGCTTCCTACATTTGGTATGACCTCCTATATGTTAAAGCAAGTCTCTGGAGCACTAGTGCCGCTACAAGACTAGTGGCTTAGCTCTATATGTACCGGGTCATTCATTGTCCTAGCAATCCATCAAAGCCCAATCTGATCGAGGAGATTCTAAAGGCTTCCAACATTTTGGAAAGGCCTCCTACATGCCAAAGCAATCCTCTGGAGTAGCAGCCACGCTGCAAGGCCCAATATCTCCTCACTTCTTATACCGGGTTAGTCAACGCCGAAGTGAGCCACTGAGATTCTGTTTCGTTTCAGTATGGTCTAGAGCCTCATTTCAATTGCTAGGAACTTCTAAGATCCCAAGCATGCCTTTGGACCAATACTAGACAGATGGCTTCACTCCATATATACCAGACCGGTCAATGCCTAAGTGAGCCACTGAACTCCCAGTTCATTCTAGTAGGGTCCAGAGCCTTATCTTAGTTGCCGGGGACTTCCAGGATCCCAAGCATGGTTTTAGACCAGCACCAAACTGGTGGCTTCTCTCCATATGTAATGGTCTATTCATCGCCTTAGCAAACCATCGACGCCCGATCTAATCAAGGATAGCCCAGAGGCTTCCCACATTTTGGTAAGGTTTCCTACATGCCTAAGCAAGCCTCTGGAGTAGCAGCTCTGTTGCAAGGTCCAATGGCTCCTCACCTCTTATGCTAGGCCAGTCAATGGCCAAGTGAGCCACTGAGCTCCCGGTTCGTTCCAGTAAGGTCCAGAGCCTTCTCCCAATTGCTGGGGACTTATAAGATCCCAAGTATGCTTCTAAATCAGTACCAGACAGGTGGCTTTGCTCCATATGTATCAGGCTATTCATTGCCCTAGCAAGCCACCGAAGCCTGATCTGATTGAGGAGAGCCTAGAGGCTTCCAATAATTGGTAAGGTTTTCTACACGCCTAAGCAAACTTCCGGAACAGTTGCACCGCAACAAGACCGGTGGCTTCATTCCATATGTATCGGGTCATTCATAGCCCTAACAAGCCACCAAAGTCCGATCTGATCGAGGAGTTCCCAGAAGCTTCCCATATTTTGTAAGGCCTCCTACATGCCTAAGCAAGCTTCTGGAACAATAGCACCACTACAAGACCGGTGACATCGTTCCATGTATACCGGGCCATTCATCGCCTTAGCAACCGACTGAAGCTTGATATGATCTAGGATAGCCCAGAGGCTTCCCATATTTGGTAAGGACACCTACATGCCTAAGCAAGCCTTTGGAGTAGCAGCCCCGTTGCAAGTCCTTGTGGCTCCTCACTTCTTGTTCCGGGCCGGACAACGCCCAAGTGAGTCACTGCGGTCCTAATTCATTCCAGCGTGGTCTATAGCCTACTCTTGGTTGATGAGAACTCATTAGATCACAAGCATTCATCTGGACCAGTACCATACCAGTAGCTCCACTCTATTTATATCGGGCCATTCATTGCCTTGGAGAGCTAACAGGGTCCCGATCCATCTCACTGGTTAGTCTTCTCAATAGTAGCAGCTCCTTCCTACCTGGTCCCACTGCTTGGTTGGAAGAAAGGTTGCCATCCTTTAGCATGGCTACATCGGAGCCAGCTTCTACCACCTTGGTTGGATCAGCTTGAATCGGCCTTGACCGTCATCTCCTCAGCTGGATCAATCGAGACCTCTCTCATCGCTATGGCATCAGTATGGACCTCTCCATCCTTACGGCTCATATCAGCCTGACCAGTTCAGACCTCATTTTCCTTATAAGGGACTTTAAGACAGGTTATACCCTAGTGCAGTTTGGCATGAAGGTGGAAATAGGCGGCATATATGTCCTCCTCATTAGTGCACCCATCGACTCAAGAATGATCGACTTCAATGAGAGTGGACCTAAAAATCTCCCAGCTTTCTCTATGATCTTCTTCAAAGTGGTCCTTATAAGACACGGAGCATGGATTTGAATCTCTCAATATCATATGCACAATGCATCCGCTCCCTATATACCTGCATCTCCGCCACGGTTTCCCTAGCTTTAGTCATGGCTTTACTCAGAATGATCGCTCCCCTCGTTGTCTTGGTCATCTCCTCCTTGGTCTATCCAAACTCAACTTGAGAAGCATCAAACTGCTTCTAAAGAGCATCATATTGGTGGCTCTGCTCTATTCATAAATAGTCATTCAACACCTTAGCAAGCCACTAGAGTCTCGGATCATTAGAGATGATCCTAGAGGTTTCCCATATTCAGTCAGACCTCCTACATGCCTGAGCAAGCCTCTTGAGCAACAGCAGCAGCTACTTTGGTTAATTCCTCCTACTCTTGGTTTGACCTCTTTTGAAAGGGAAACTTCATTATCTGAAGCATCTATCTCTAGATCAGTTGGGGGCTCACCTGCAACTTACGCAGCCGCCTCAGCTATGGGCTTTATTGGAGCAAGACCAACAAGAGTGTCCTCCACATCGTCTATGTTAACCTAGACCACCACCCTCCTCAGGGTTGGATCAATTCGGGTATCTTCCCCCTCTACCAAACTAGTCTGAACATGCCCATCATTGGTAGTTTCAGTCTGGTCCAGTACATCTATACGGGGGTGGAGAGGTTGGATGGTCTGAAGCTTCTTTTTTGGATAGATCCTCTGCAGCAACAAGGGACTTCAAAATAGGGTCTGCATCAGTAGCCCCAAGACTAGCCAGCCATAGTAAAAGCGTACACAGCCATCTCGACAACTTTCCTCTTGATCTTCTCCATTTTCCATCCATTATTGACACTAAATGAGGAAGGTCGAGCCAGCTCTATCTGGCAGGCTACAAAAACCAGACGCCATTATTGACTTTCCTAAGCCGGACATCGACATCGACATCGCTAGCTGGTTCTCAAAGAGTATCGTGTCGGTGGCTTCTCACCCTCTGTACCGGGTCATTCAAAGCCCTAATGAGCCACCAGTGCCCCAATCCATTTCGAAAGAGCCCATATGCTCTTCTGGTTCATTCGTATCAGGGTCTCGAGCACCACTATAATTACTGAAGACTTTTATATACCCCGAACAGCCTCTAAACCAGTTTTATCACTTAAGGACTATGAGCTCATTATTCTCTCTAGTACCCCTATGGAAGGGGCGGTGACCCCAACACGGAACGAATTCTCCTAGTGACCGGTTCACAATGAAAAATGCCTTTTAGGGAAGGTCTCTCTATCATCTATAACAATAACTCAGATCATTTCAAGAGATTCTACTCATGAAAAAGATCCTAAAGCAGGGCTAGTCACCAACAGGTACCACCTCGCGTTGATACAACCTCGTACTGGTAAAGCCATGAGTTTTATATCTCCTCTGATTTCGATCCCCGTGATAATTCTTCTGTGATCACCATTCGCCTATGATCGAGATATCCTGGACCAGATCAAATCCCTCCAGAAGAATCGCCATTACTAGAAGAGCTACATAGCACTCATGATGCCCTGGATTGGATTAATCCTTCTAGGAGGATAACCATGGTAGTTTGACAATGATCGCCTCGAGACCTGATATTGGTCGGGGAAGCCCCTACACTACCTCTGATGCCTCGACCGGGCACCACCCCTTGCCAAGAAGGGTCTGAGTGTAAGAGCATAGTTACCATCCAGATCTCGAGACCGGAGATTGATCGGGGAAGCCCCCTCATCAACCCTGATGCCTTGGTCGGGTGACCTCCCCCAAGAAGAATCCGAGTGTAAATATATAGTTGCCATCCGGATCAAAGTACCAGGATATAGCTAGATAGCCTTCCTGATGCATTGGACCGGATGAATCCCTCTAGGAGGATCGCCATGGTATTTTGACAATGATCACCTCGAGACCAGGAAATAGCTAGATAGCACTCTTGATGCCTTTGTTGGGCTACCACCCCTAATAAGGATCTGAGTGTAAGTGCATAGTTAGCATCCGGATCACAATACCAGGATAGCTCACTAACATTCTTGATGCCTTGGTCGGGCTACCACGCCCAAGAGGAATCTAAGTATAAGTGTATAGTTGCCATCCGGATCCTAAGAACAAAGTAGCTAGCGTTCCCAAAGCCTTGCTTAGGATCTGAGCGTAAGAGCATAGTTACCTGCTAGATCACGAGACCAGAATAAACAAAAGGTCATCCTGCTGCCATGGCCGGGCCAACCCACCATGAAGGATCTAGATGGCATAGTTGCCTACCATGATCATTTCACCAGCTCGCCAAAGTACCATGATTCCTGGAAAAGGAACGCTAGATTTTCGTAAATTCCACCAAGGGAATATCCCCTTTCTGTGGTCCGCCACCGCTTATTTATTTTGCTGTTACGTCGGATTCGCCTACATTTCACCTATGTTTAAAGACTTGGTGTGAAAGTGGCCTTTGTTACCTACCAAGATCTTTCCAGCCTAAAGTATCGAGATTCCCAAAGCAGGAATAACAGGTGCCTTGATTGGCTAGAGCCAAGTATGCTGGGAATGATTTTTGTAAGAAGCGACATGCAAAATTCTTCAGGTAGTACAAGATCTTGACTCCTACCCCAACTACGTACTGGTGTTCAAGTCAGATGGGACTTCTATTAATAGCTTTTTCTAGCTAAGGTCCAAAGAAGAATTTTCCACCTTTCAGCCTTCTAGTAGAGGTCAAAATCCTGGTCTACGTAGCGAGGTATCGAGGTCCTCTAGGTTGAGTTACCTTACGACCCCGCAGAAGAAGGTCGAGGTAGTCAACACTTCTCAACACCTTTCATGCAGTTAAGCTCTCTAATTAAAGCCTGCTACCCCGACAGGAATCCTGTATAATTAAGGTCGAGGTCCATGATAAAGCTCGACGTAGCTAAACCAAGCTCCCAGCTATAAGGTTGGAACCTACGGGATATTTCTCCCCTAGAATGGCTAGCACAAGCTCTATGGGAAGACCAACAAGATCAATCTAGCTCCATGACAATCGAGAGGTCACTTAAGGACCCTGCCAGTGTACTAGAACCGGGGGTACCTCGTCCTTGAGAAGTATTAAGCGTCACCTCAGGTAACCTCCATGAAGTACCTCTCCAAAGTGACATACAAAACCAGAGCTCTTCTCCAAACAGCTAGGAGAGAGAGGGTTGACCTTCATGACACTTACGATACCATTAATGAGGTCAAACCGTATTAATGAAGGTAATCAACCGTATTAATGGAGGTAGTCAACCCTATTAATGAGGTCAAACCATATTAATAGAGGTAGTCAATTGTATTAATGAGGTCAAACCGTATTTATGGAGGTAGTCAACTGTATTAATCGATGTAGTCAACCCTATTAATGAGGTCAAGCGTATTAATGGGGGCAATCAGCTCTATTAATGATATAGTCAACGCCATTAATGGGAGAATACTCAACTCTTTAATGACCACCATTAGTGAAATAGTCCAAAGAGGAAACAATCACATCTTCTCCAAGCTATTAGCTACAAACTGATTCTTTAGGGTCAACTACAATAAATGAAGAATCGTATTCAATAAGGAAAGGAGACTAATTCAAGAATCCTCACATTGCACGCCAAGTTAATGACACCATGTATAAATAGACCTCAACAAGCACGTTGAGGGGGATCAAAAATCCAAAGAAGAAATCGCCTTCGAGGCGAAAGTATAGACACAAATCGACTCCCGAAATGTATTCTGAATCCAACGCCTGACTGCACATACCAACCCCCACCATAAATATGTCATTAACAATGTAAAAGGCTTTTTGCCTTAACTTTCCATATATCGCCATCATGTACTACCTCTCCCAAGCATATATCAAGATTGGTTAACTTTTTATTACTATTGTAAGCTCTCCAAAGCGTATACGTTGTACTAATCCACCACTCTTGTAAGCTCACAGGAGCACTGCTTGATATATATATATATACAATGAAGGGTCTTTCTCCTTCCTCTGGATACTGGCTTGGGGTTTTTCAGCATGTGATCATTAGTGATGTTTTTTCCCCCTTGGCCAGTCCACCTCCTTCTACAAAAGACTTGTATTTTTCCTATTATCTATTGTATTATGCATGTGTGTATGCGGGCTAGGTACCGACCCCATTGGTCATAGCTCTCTAATCCTTGTTATATGAGATCGGGAAACTACAACGAAGATCTAGGGAACCGGATCTAGCTCTTACATCGCTGGACCTAACACCCTTGTTCTTTATATCTACCTACCATGTCGCATGTCAACATAGGGAGAAAGGAAGAAGATTTTGTTTGTTTCCATCCTCAGTTATACAATTTAAAGAAAGGAAGCCCACACTCCTAGGTGATTCACGTTCGTGATTGGATTGGAAGATCTTACGGATTTAATTCGATGCTAGTTTAAATTCCATGCTTCCGTTGTGCGAGTTTCCTTACAATCTTAGCCTTAGCTTTCCAAGTATCCATTTGATTAGTCCGGTGTTCAGGGTGAAGGGTTTCTTGATCAAAGGAACGCATGGAACTCTCAAAGTCACAGTGAAGCTTGGCCTGCTCTGCCTCCATCCCCTTCTGGCAAAATGTAATCTCCTACACCAGATCTGTAGCTCGTTCAAGTAACCCCACGGCCCGCCCAGCTTCAGCCTCAGCTTTAGCCATATAGTCACGAAACGAGGCCACATGATGACCCATGACCATGTTGAATTTGAAAACCTACGAATTTTAAAAAGTTCAAGTTAGAAAATGATCAAGCCAGCCATCACAAGAAGATATGAAAAATGATGGTTACCTTGGCCAAAAGGGTGTACCCCTTGGTGATCAGGATATCTATGGGCATCGAAGCCATTAGGGAAAGGCTGCCACCTGGACATGATGCAATAAACTGCCCCAAGACCTGGTCATGCATATCAGAGCTTCGTTGATGTTAAGGGTGAATATGAGGAACTTCCTTAACACCAGCCTCGAGGTCCTCCAAAGCTTAAGGAATCGGGGACACAGATGAAGGGGCAAAAACATCCGGTAAGTTAACCACGGGGGTAGCAGAAGTAGCAACAGTAGCAGCGGGGGCAACCAAAGAAGAAGCAAAAATAGTTACATCAACAATATGAGAAATGGATGTCCCCTTGCTTCCTACCTTGGTAGCCCGCGATGCGATGAGCTCTATCTTGGACCTAAGCTAGGAAGGGGACGGAGCAGGAGCAGGTGAAGCCCCAACTGGAATAGTTGACCCCCCTTTCTTCGAGCTAGCCAAAGGGACTCCCCGGGTTAATCTGGCAGGAGAGGGAGGTGTGCGAGCTTGCTAGGCTTCGCGGGAAGTTAGAGCAACAACGAAAATTATTAAAAGAAAAGAGAAAGGTATTAGAACCAAGCTAGCCAATGAAACAGAATGAGATGGCTCAACGTTACTTTACTTACGAGGAGTAGCAGTAGAGATTCGCATGTATAGATTACCCTACGAGGATCGAAGGAATCAACGATAGGAAACTTCAAGTTTAAATAATTTCAGGCGATGATGGACTTCAAGATTGTTTCAAGCTCAGTGGGTAGAAAATCCCTTTCCTATGAAGGTTTGTCACTGAAAGCTATGGGGACTTTGAACTCATGCCCACCGATGAAGATCGAGCTTCCCCAATCATTCCCCGCTAGAATCCAGTAATTCTTCCAGGCGGGGTCTTTCTTAGAAGCACCGGGAACGATGAAGTTGAGTTTGTTCTTAGCTTTTGTATAGAGCTGACCTCAGGGAGTATTGCACAGGCTTCCAATCTGGAAGAGGTATGCCAATTCCTCTACTATGGGCTCTCTGGTAACTTTTCTCAACTCGCACTGTTCCCTCCATAGCATGAGGAAGCCAATTATATGTCTCCAAAAAGCTAAGCATCAACTGGAAAGGAGCTAGTTGTAGGGCATTGAGAGATCGTCGGAGGGTGGGGTAAAGGGGAAGTCTTACCCTGTTCTCGAGAGCCGCGATGTGAATTGGAAGCACGCCTTTTGGAGGATTGAAGACATCATAATTCTTTGGGGAAACAGAGATGGAAACTCTATCAGGGATGCCATACTTGGTCCTCAGGTGGTCAATCGACTTTGGGTCCGTGGTAGAATCCGGGATGACCTTGGAGTCGTAGGGAAGAAGCCTCTCCAAAAGAGGACCAGCAACTGTAACTTGACCTTTCCCAACATCAACATCCCTGTGTTCCTTATAAGAGTCTTTGTTGACCAAGTTCAAAGGGTTATCAGACCTATTAGAGAACCCGGTCCTAATAGCCACGTTCCTATTCGACCGACGGCGTTGCTGGTTAGGAGGAGAGTCATTGCTGTCAAAGTTCTTTTGCGTTATTTTCCTAATGGAGAAGCTATAAACCTCTTTGCAATCTACTATGGAATCCATAGTATCATGGCTGGTTTTCGACATGGTGGAGAAAGGTTTCGAGTTAGACGAAAGAAAAAGTGGAGGCGTCGCTCGAGAAGGTAGCGAGAGAAAGATTTTTTTTTTCTTTTGAAAATTTGAAATTTGAAAAGAAGAAAGCGTGAGGAAGACAACGGAACAACTGGGTTTAAATAGAGGTGAATGGAGTAGTGACATCGGTGACGCTAAAGCAAAATCTTTGGTGGAGATTACCTCAAATGTCGGGGACTGGTGTAATGCTACCGGATTATTTTGAGAAAAGTATCGGTCTCTGATCTCCACCTCACTCATGCATTTAATAAGAGGATTTCTACCAAGATCCTGGTAATAGCAATGAAGGAAAAATTTCCTAAGTAAAATAGGAAGTCTGGTTCCAACCCCCACTCAATCATCGTTGTTCAAGTTGATGGGGACTTCTGTTAATAGCCAAATTTGGCTAGGAACAAAAGAAAAATTTTCACTCTTCTAGCCAAGGTCCAAATTCGAGATTACTTAGCATGGTACCGCGGTTCCTGGGGTCGAGATATTAGGCGACCTCGTAGAAGCAAGGAAAGATCGTTGTGCCCTAGGAACGCCCCGGGTGAAGCTCAACAAGATCAGATCGAGCTCCTTACCCCGAAATAAGAACCCAGGGTAAGACTGATACAGGACGACCTGGGCTCCCCAAGGTAGAAATTATTTCGTAACCTCCGCCGTCCTCTATAGGAACAAAGAGAGAGACCTATAAGGAATCAAGCTCATACTACAGTATTACTCCATCTCACCGAGGGAAGAAGCAAATCTATCTAGGCAGCATCACTAACGGGCACTTGCATGGTCGTTTCGAGCTCCAAAAGGGACCTAGAAAGGTCAGATTGAGCTCCTAATATTAAGACAAGAACATGGATCTACCTCGGCTTTCGAAACAGTGAACGCCATATTCAGTGATCTCTATGACGCATCTCACTAGAATAATATGCAGGATCACCTTCACTCTCCAAATAACACTGAAACATTACGTACGTGTAGGGCAAGTAATCGAGTCCACAGATATTCTCGATTCCGTCATTAAGCCAAAGTCAATGACATTTAAACAAAATATCCCGCCCGATAAGGAGAGATTCAATTGAGAGATTCATGACGGGAGAATCACGAGTTTAACCTATTCGGACTGCGTATAAATACGTCCAAGCACGAACAAGAAAAGAAGAAGGAGAAGAAAGAGAAGAGATTGAACGGAGGAGAGACAATAAAAGAGACCTCAACCTAAATTATGTGATCAGAACACGACCACCGTAGCTATCTACTTTTCGATAGACACGAAGCCACCATACCCATTGTACCAAGAATGACTAGAACGTTTGAACGACTTCTATGTACACCATATGATTCAATAATAAAATTAGTGTCATTTTCCCTTACGTCTCTTAGTATTTCTTGTTATCATTCTTTATCATTTTAACCATCGAATATACGAACCAGGTACCAAAGGTATCAACCCCGGCGGCCACCTCTGTGGTAGTGGTCTCGAGGGTAAACATTAATTCCTTGCCCCGAGTGAATTTTTGGTTAACAATTATATTTAACAAAACTATTTCATATACCTTTGGGAGAGCTTCTTTATTGGACTATATATATACGGAAATTTTCAAGTCAGTGTGTACTGAAATAATTATATAAGGACATTAAATGTGAATCACTCATTTTATTTACTTTGCTTTGATATGTATGCACTTGTCAAAGCTTTTTTATAAATAATTGACTCACATTCAATGTCCTTATATAATTCCATCAATGCTAACTGATAGAATAAAGAATATATATATATATATTAAATTCCAAAAGCTCTTTTCAAAAAAAAAAATTAGGGCTTTTCCGAGTAATCTTTCTGACCTTTTTAAATAAGCCTCAAATCTCTATTATAACCCTATTGTATTTTAATAATTTCACATCACCCTTTTACTTAAAACCGTAGTAAAATTTCCTTTTTAACATGTTAAACTATTCTGCATACATATATTCATTTCACTTTACACATTCCTTAATTAATTGTCCCTTTATATATATATATATATATATATATATATATATATATATATACACATTTTAAAATCGTTATATATATTTATTTATTTATTTATAATTCTATCATTTTGAATTAATATAACTTAACGATCTACCTTTTAAAGGAGTTTTGTTAATTGGCAATCAAATTACCAATAAAATTTCTTTTTTTTTTAACAAAACCAGCTTGCATTCATTAATATATAAAATTCTATCGAGAACAGTGAGAGTTTACAACCATTTGAAACCAAAATGAATATCACTTCTGCTATATCTCTCTCTCTACCACCACAAAGAACACCAGCATTGATTTTGAACTTTTTTTCATAAAACCCGGAAACAAAAAAAGGAACGTAGAAACCATAATTGTAAAACCTAAGAGAAAACAACCTCATCTCAAATCCAGTCCACAATGACTCAGACAAACAAAAAAATAAACTAAAAAAAGGTCCAAAAACAAAAGCATCATAAAATAAAACTATGGAGGAAGCTAGAGGGTTTTTTTTTTATGTTAAAGTGACATTTTTACAGTTGTTTTCTAACGGCCACCGGCATTTGGACACTCCCTAGCGAAATGTCCAGATCTACCACAGTTGTAGCAGTTGCCGCCTCCTCCGCCACCGCCATAGCCTCCACCACCGCTTCAACTATAAGATCCACCACCTCCGGATTACCTGCCTCCACCACCACCACCGCTGCCTCCCTGAGGACAATCCCTAGCCATGTGTCCACTCTGACCACAGTTGTAAAAACTCTAATTTAAAGGTCTTCCAAACGGACCAGTAGGATCTTCACTATAATCACTAACTGTAAACAACAGTGGATACTCTTTCTGAAGTTCCTCAACCGACTTGACATCCTTCTCATTTGGAGGGTTACAAATTACTTCCAATGCCTGCATGATGAAAACCAATAACACCAATTGATCATCATATATAAAATCATCGGTCAACATTATATATAATTCATGTTAATTATTATTTAGAATGAGAAAAGAATAATATTGTTATTAATGACCAGTATATCTGCAGTCTTGGAAATGGATTCAAGCTTCGTTATGAAGTCATCTAGTTGATCCTTATAGTCAATTGTTTTGGGAACATGCAAGTTTTCTATCTGTAGCAGCCACCAAAACTGTCACCTGTACCATCGGAAAATTGATTGGAAAAAAAAAACCCGAATAGAATGCTCTATCGGAATCTGTTTAGATTATTATTATTAAATTGAGAAAAATAATTAATGTCATATATATATATATATGAACTTACCACCATATGTGTATCTCTGTGTACAAAAAACCACTCTCTGTTGAGAGCCTCTCTTCTGACTTTGCTCCATTTTTTGGATGAAGATTGGTGGGCAAGATCAGTCTCAACAAGATCACCAACTTTGCTCCGTTCTTCGGATAAAAATCGGCTAAAATATGTCTCTCCATCTTCCATGCTCTTACTTACTTTCATCTGCAACATTGTAAAATTGTACTAATTAACCAATTATAACACTCAAAGAATTACAAAATGATAAAGGTTTAGTAGGAATCAAAATTGACTCTGAAAATTGTGGTTATTAATTGAATGACACACTATGAACACAGCCATTTTTGTTTCAATGGAGTTTGTGTAAAACCTATATAGATCGAAAGGAATCATAGTTCCAACAACCAATCTACCAATAATAGCTACATTGAGTGTGTTTATATATATATAGTTGTTAAGTAGTCAAATATATCAGCAAATTAAGATGTTGAAGGGAAGAGTTTTTAACTTACAGAAGTATAGCCAGCGACCCAACATGGTGACCGACTTTGCAAAACGTATAATGTTTCTGTAACCAAAATAAATAAGAGTGAGAAGATAATAAATTAAATAATTAAATCATCAAAAGATAAAATCAAAATCAAACTGTACAAGTATTAGTATGCTTTACCCTGAAACTTATAGTTCAAAGGACCACTTTCTGCAATAATCTCTTCAAGTCTGCTTTCAATATGCAGTCCATAATAATCAAGTCTTGCTTCAAAATCCACTTCACCGAGGTCTAATCCCACCAAATTAATTAAGAGAGACAATTGTACGGAAAAGCAAAATAAAAACAACAAAACTGTAAAAGTACTATATACGTACAATAGTTAAATCTCCATAAATTAAGAAAGTAGTTTATTTTGAATAAAATTATCTTCTGGTGCTTAAAATGGCAATCAAGAAATCTATATAGACATACCTGGAGCTTGATAACTCTTGTATAATACCTCTTGCTCCAATAGTCTAGTAACATCGTAATAGTTTGAACGACAAAGAATAGCATACAAAAATACAGAACGTTTGGAATAAATTTAAACCATGTTTCTCCTCCTCCATTGGATGATCGTCGTCTACAGTTTCAGACTTCCCCGGCACCGCCATCTCCTTAATATGGTCACAGTTTTCAGGATACATGGATGGCCCTGATGAAAACAATATTACACAACCACCACTACTACCACCCGAATGAGCTGCCAATGCTGCTGTACCACGATGGTTCATCGTAATTGTCATCAAGAAAAGAGAGTGCAGCATCACCATTGCAGGAATTTTAAACCACTTGATGAGTAGGGTTTTTAATAAATTATAATTAGTGTTGTTCATCACTGCAGCGTTTCCATCACAATCTTCTTTTGAGGTGGTTGAGCCAGTGAATTGCGATTCATCGTTGAAAGAAACTGCGGTATTATTATAATATTTGCTTGTTGGAAGTGAACAACACTTAACTTGAAGGCTGGCGAACTTATTGGAACATGAAATAAAATTTGCCGGCTTCATGCGATGAAGGCTGTTATGGAAGTTGTGTCTCCTCTTTGAAACTATCAGTTGATTTGGAATTGCTTTGAGTAACAAAGCAGACGTTGAAGCCATCGATAGAGAGTTATGGAATTAGGGTTAGGGTTTATGTTTTTTATTTTAATCGAATTAGGGTACTTGTGAGTTTATTTAATATGCCTTTTTGTTTTTAAGAAAAACGAATTAATAAAATCAATTTAAATTAAGTTCAAATTAATTGATGTATATATAATTTTTTTAAGTTATGATAAAAAATATAGATTAATTTTAGGCGGTCCAATTTTTTTCTTAAGGACGCTTTTACTAATTAAGAATGAGTGGAATCGGAATCAGATTTCACTGGAAAGGGAATGGAAGATAATCAAAATTAAATTACAAATTCAATTATTGTGTTTACTAACTTTTATAGAATAAGAAATGTAATCAAATTTATACAAAGTTGATAACAAAAATACCCTTATATACACAAAATAGTTATGAGGAAATGGTGAGATATGTCACATTTTTTATGTGTGCTGCAATGATGTCACCGCTTTAATAACTTAAGTTTAAAAGACACAAATTATGGTGAACTATTCAAATTGCCCTTAAATAATCTATTTTTTTAATCTCATTATGTTTTCATCTACACTTTGAAAACGATAGCTCATCTCTCTCTCTAAAAAACTTTTCTCTCTCCAGATTCTGCAGAAGAAGATAACTTATATTTGTGATCTTCGTTTATATATTTTTATATATTTCTATGTGGTTTAACATGTATCCATTCGTTATGATTTGTTGTCCAGTCTTTGTATGAACAATTTATTTTTCAAAGGATCGAGCATTTTATTTTTGAAAATAATGTTTAGTTAAATCGAGCATATTTGTAGCCAAATCGAGCCTTTTTTTTAATATGATCGAGCTTATTTTTGAAAGAATTGAGTATTTGTCAAATGATCAAGAAATTTTCAAAGGATCGAGAATATTTTCTAAGGATCGAGAATTTTTTTCAAAGGATCGAGAATTTTTTTCAAATGATCGAATCAAAAATATTTTTTCAAAGGATCGAATCGAGAATATTTTTCAAAGGATCGAGATTTTTTTTCAAAGAATCGAGAATATTTTTTAAAGGATCGAGAATTTTTATCAAATGATCGAGCAGATTTTTCAAAGGATCAATATTTTTTCAAAGGGTCGATATTTTTTCAAAGGATCGAGAATATTTTTCAAAGGATCGAGAATATTTTTCAAAGGATCGAGATTTTTTTCAAAGGATCGAGATTTTTTCAGAAGATCGAAAATATTTTTCAAAGGATCGAGAATATATTTCAAAGGATCGAGCATTTTTTTCAAAGGATCGAGATTTTTTCAAAGGATCGAGAATATTTTTCAAAGTATCGAGAATATTTTTCAAAGGATCGAGATTTTTTTCAAATCTAGAATATTTTTCAAAGGATCGAGAATTGTTTTCAAAGGATCGAGATTTTTTCCAAATGATCGAATCAAGAATATTTTTCAAAGGATCGAGATTTTTTCTCAAATGATCGAGAATATTTTTTAAAGGATCGAGAATTTTTATCAAATGATCGAGAAGATTTTTCAAAGGATCGAGATTTTTTCAAAGGATCGATAATATTTTTCAAAGTATCGAGAATATTTTTCAAAGGATCGAGATTTTTTTCAAAGGATCGATAATATTTTTCAAAGGATAGAGATTTTTTTCAAAGGATTGAGATTTTTTTCAAATGATCGAGATTTTTTTTAAAGAATCAAGCATATTTTTCAAATGATCGAGAATACTTTTTTTGAAGTACTGACCAGAAAAAAAAAGCTCCGGGCCCCCCCCCCCCCCCCCCCCCCCCCCGCGAGCTGACCGGGCAGCTCGACCCCAGAATGTGTCTGCGTAGCGCCTGAGTTTCAACGAAAATTTCTCTCTCTATTTCATAACTCTCAATGTAAAAAAATGAATGAAAGATTCTGATGAAACAACTATTGGAGGTATTTTTGTCTGTTCACCATATTTGGTGCCTTTTAAACATAAGTTATTAAAACAGTGACAGTTTTGAAACGTCACCTTCAAAAATTGCTATTTATTTTTTGAGCCCAATAGTTATATATGTATATAACTATTTTGTGTATGTAACGGTTTTTTTGTTACCAACTTTATATAAATTTGATTCCATTTTTAATTCTAAAAACGTTAGTAAACACAGTAATTGAATTTGTAGCTTAATTTCGATATGTGTGTGGGGTCCATGGAACTTAATTTCACATAAATTTAATAAACATATGAATTTGAAAATCAGGAACTTAATTCGCTTTCCCTAGTAGGATTCCTGATTAGTGAACACGTCCCAAATTTCTTTCCAATATTATTGACATTTGAGGTGTCAACATCACATCACTCACCACGTAATCTCATGAGTTACAAAATGTTGACACCTCACCTGCCAACACCATTTGATAAAAAAAATTAGGAAGCCTAACAATACTAAATTATGAATAAAATATAATGGACTAATTGCACAAACACCCTTGAGGTCTGATACAAGTACATATATATGGCAGTTTTGGATATATTTAGACAAGTATCACCTGACCTTTGAGAAACATTGCACATACATCCCCTACCGTCAACTCCTAACAATCAATGGTCAAAAGTAAAATATAACAAAAATACTCCATATTTTCAATTTATAAAAAAAAACTAAAAAAAAAAAACCTCATCAAACATCACCATCTTTAAAAAATAAAACAAAATCACCAAGTTGAAGAAGATCGCGATTTTTTTCTTATTTTATAACTTGAAAATAAGTGGTATATATTCGAGTCATTTTTTCAATTTTGACCACTGATTTTTAGGATTTGACTGTAAAAGATGTTTATGCAAAATTTCTCAAAAGTTAGGTGATGTTTATGTTAATAAATCAAAAACTATCATATGTGTGAAATTATGTCAAACCTTAGGAGTGTTTGTGCAAGTAACCATATTGAAATTTCCCTAAAATGTGTATGTCTAATTGCCTGAAAAGGATGAATAGGTTTTAATCAAGTTAATTACTAACTTTTCTTGATTAGTCAATATTCAAAATTCACCCAGCAAACAAGCATACAAAATCAAGTGTAAAGTTCGGTAATATAAATGACAATTCATTTATAGGTGGAAACCCTTCGACAAGGGAAAAACCATGGGTTATCCTTCTAGCCACATATGATCCTCAAATCCACTATTGAATGAAAGTTTACAACCTAGATTGATCACCTGTCACACCATACATGGTTACTATCCTTTCACTCTACCCATAAGGCCTTTGATATTGAATATCGATCAATGCTTGCCAACCCAATCTTGGTTGTAAGACTTCACTTGCTTGTGCACTACACACTGTAGTCACAAGACTTAACTCTCATAGAAGAGATCAACAACCTACGTGAATATATGAAATATTCTAAATGCAGTTAATGTTAGGCAACACTAAATGCTTATCTAGGAATTAAAGAATGTCACTACGTACAAATCCTAGATATCTAAGTTTATATGAATGCTCATAAAGATTTAACTAGATATAGATATGCAAGTTTAACATCTAGTTATCAAATAAGGCTATTTCAACAAGACTTGTCATTAAACATAGCAACAACACCAATGCAATCACAAAAATGCAATCAATAAGTCTTAATCAACAATGTCTAAATGCCATGCATAGAAACTTAGCTAAAAGGAAAATATGTTGTTAGGACCTTGATTTTATGATTGGCTAATTTCATGACAAACCACACCACATTGGAGATGATTGTGTAATGGGTAGCTTAGGTTCTCATTAACAAGTTGCCAAGCATCTCCATGACTTCAAGAGCAAAAGGTATATTCACTTGACTTTGCCTCTTGAAGAGTTTAGGTGCACACACACCTCATGCATGCTTTGTTGATCTTGAATTTGTGTTGATATTGTTTATATGTGTGCATCTCTTCACAATCACACTTGCATTTAATTTATAGATTTAAGTGTGGTATTGTGTTGTGTTCGCACTTGCATGATGGTGTGCTTATTTTAGCGCGTTGAGTAACCATATGAGAATGTCTCATTCTTCTCTTGGTTTGGTAATATAGAGTAAGGTGTCTGGTTTCAAAATAGTGTATTTCAATGATTTAAATGTTTTTCCAAACTGCCCTTTGTATGGTCTTGTGACCATATCTTTTTATACAATGATTCAAAATGAGTTTTTAAAGTTTCTATACAAACTAGACACCCATACATTTCCAACGGTATATTATTTGTAATATTTTATGACCGTTTGAATTGGTCTTGAAATCTCCAAAGTTACCGAAAAAATAAGGCAACTCTGTTGTTGTCCATTTCTGACCTTTGGTCACTCAAATGACCATAACTTTTTATACAGACATCCAAGTCAAGATTTTTAACTTGGCATATAAATTAGACTTCCATATCCTTCTAACGGTATACTATATGAAAGGTTTGAGCATCGTTTGGTCATGTTTTAGGTCACTCAAAACTCAAGTTGTTGAGCTGTCAGACGTGTACCGCAGTCTAGATCGCTTTTGGTACACATGCCTAGCCAGTTGTATAGGGAACGGTAATGTCCAGCCATGCCATGATGCCTAGACAGCTGCCTAGACTCTTACCTGGACAGTGGTAAGCACAGCGGTCATGACGGGATTTCGTTTCCCAAGTCCAAAACGACGTCGTTTTGTCTAGGGCTTTTATATATATGGTCTCTTTTTCTTCCTTGCTTCTTTAGAGCTCAAAGAATACAATTTTAGAGTGTGAGAACCTCCATTAGAGATAAAAAGCTTTAAGCTTTGTGTTTAACTCTCCAAACCCAAAACTCATCATCCTTTCATAAAACAAACATCAGCTAGCTACATCTAGGATGTTTCTTAGCATGGGTCTTCATCAACACATGTAACTTGGTAAATAGAACACCATCTTCATCATTCTTGTGTTCTAGCTTAACAGGATATCTCTTGTATGACTTGTATGCCTCTAGATTAGGATTTTTATTACAAGTAGAGATTGTTGTTGATGTTTGGGTTGTTGTATTGCGCTAGCTTGCATAATTAGGTTGTTTTACCTAAATAACTAATCTATATATGTTTGTGTATGCTTAATTAATGATTAAGATTGCCTTGTGCATCTAGTCTTGTTCATGAACATTTATGTGCATGCCTCATCGATTGCATTTATTGATTGCAAATATATTGCCCTTGATTATATGTTGTGACAACTTGTGTTGGTTAGACTTTTATTGACAATTAGGTTGCTAGAATCCTTTTGCATCTAATTGATGTTAGGATTATGCTCGATAGCAAGAGTATAATATTGTATTTGACAATCTTTTCATATTAATAAATTTATTTCTAGTTTAACAAATCTTATAGCATTTATAGTTTAATTATTATAATTGTCAAAAGTAAATAATCATAAGGTCAAAAGACTATGAGAAAAGAAGAATTGTTCATACATCTAGATATGTATGAGGTAGACACAATTCTTTAGTTAGTCTTGAATAATATTCACAACTTAAGAAAAAAGGTTGGGGGCATTTATCTTGTCAAAGTTGTAGATTCTTTTGCTAGCATTTGAGTGGGATCAAATGTGTTATGATGAGTCTAAAATCATCAAAGTGTGGTGTTTTTGGGCAAAAGAATCTAGTGCACTGGGTGCATTGAATAAGATCACAATGAAATACTTTATCTAGAACCGTCAATAGATAAAAGTTTTTCATTTGAAGACAATCGGAGAGCCTATCTCAATCCTGAGATAAATGATGGACTTATGGTTTCAAGTGTTATCATTTGAGCTATCAATGAGTATGATTATATAGCATAGTCTATCCTTGATAGTTTGGTGGTATTCATTTGTTAATTGATAGAGGACTTCATATATAGATATGGACATCGTGGCTCTATTTATTAAATGAGAGTAGAATACCATCATATGGATGTTTTGAGGTATTGGATATTAAATCTTAACGTTAAGTTTTAAATAGTGTCTATTGAAATCTGGCTTCTGGCAAGTCAAAATGTCCAAATTCAAAATGTGGTCATATGAGTAAATATGGTAACTTGGAGAGCTATAAACGGTTTATGAGCTCTTGATGATTATAATATTCTTCACGATGATACACTTTCTCCAATAAGGTTGTCTAGGGTATGAATGAGTAAACATCAACTTATTATATCTTTATTTAAGAGTTCAATTTTAGTTCTTTAGTGGAATGAACTAAAATTAAATAGATCGGACCTAAGTGAATCATTTGTTGATTGTGATTGGGAGCTTAAATTTAGATAGCCCGCTAAAATCACCAATCAACGCGAACTTGCATGGATCACTTGATATATTCTACCGGGCCAATTTAGGGGTCCATCTAGAATTGTATTAAGGCATACGAACTTGTTTCTTTTTGTAAGAATAGGTCTAGTTCACATGTGGACGTTTTATTAAGGTCTAATGGATTTAATAAAATGAGAAAAATAATATATGGCCCATATATATGGTATGGGTAGCAAGGCTGTTTAGAAGCTTAAATTATATAATTTTTATTTTATTATTAAATTAAATGGAAATTAATTAATTTGTGGATTAATTATTTATTTAATTAAAAATCAAAATCTTTTTCCTAGTAAGAGAAGGTCTCCCAAAATTATACTATTGTTAGTAATATAATTAATATTAAAGGCTATATTTGATAAGTAGATAAATAAAATGAATTATATTTCTAATCAAATTAGGAAGTCTTTCATATGGTTACAAATACACTATTAAGTTGGATTAAGAGTCTTGGTTGAGGTTAGAATTCCATTTTGAAAAGGATGCTTAACCACCAAATAAATCTACCTAAGGAAAGGATTCTTAACTACCAAGTAAATTCTTCTTTGGAAAGGATTTGTGATCCTAATCTATATCCTATGAAATTCAACCAACCCATGCATATATACAAAAGGATGGAATTCCTTTTAGATAAGGATTCTTAACTACCAAATAAATCCACATAAGGAAAGGATTCTTGCCAACCAAGTAAATCCTTCTTAGGAGAGGACTTATGATCCTATATATATAGGCTTGTGAATTTCGGTCAGCCCTAAGCATTCTATGATGAAAATTTTGGCCATGCTAGGTAATTTTCAAGAGAAAATTTGGCCTAGCAAGAGAGAATTTTGAGGGAGAAAAATTTAGTTTTTGCTCTAGACAAAATTCGATCAACTCATAGATAAAAGGTGTAGAATTCGGCCAATGAGAAAAGAGAAAAAGAGAACGTTTTTGTTTTCAATAATACATTAGTATCCTTTACATCTAAAGGTTTTTGTGTACAACATCGAATCAAGGTTCACGCAAGTTTCAATCAAATTGATTGATAATTCACAAGTGGTCGGACGTTCTTGATTTTTCTCTTGGAGGATTATTGTGACTAACAAGGAACAAGATTTTGTTTGTTTCCATCCTCAGGTATACAAGATAAAGAAAGGGAGTCCACACTCCTAGGTGATTCACGTTCGTGATGGGATTGGAAGATCTTGCGGAATCAATTGGGTGCTTGTTTAATCGTAACGAGAAAAATGTACGATACTTTTACATACGTCAATTAATCTGGGGTTAAAGCTCTCGAAGCGTAAAAGGGAAAAAAAATATTTATACGCAAACCTCATTTTTATCACGCTTCCGTTGCGTTTTGAACCATTTTTTTACCTACAATTGAGTCCTTATGTATGGGCATGTAAGCATTGTTAGATAACTAGGTTATTGTATTGCATTATTTACTCTTAGTTAAGCATTGTATGTTTAGTCTAACATACTTTTCATTGAGCATTCATTGATTGTTCACTTAGACTATATACTCTTCATAGAGTCAAAGTCTTGTGGATTATGGGTTAAGTTGCACAAGCAAGTCAAGTCTTGCAACTAAGGGTAGGTTGACAAGAAATTGGTCGGGTGCCACTATAAAAGGCCCAAGGGGGTAGAGTAGGAGGCGTTCAGGCCAAGAGTAGTGGATCAGGGGATATCACTAGGGACTAAACCAAAAGTGGTGAGTGGCGGTGTCCATAGCCTGAGGTTATCGAGAGTGAGAGTTCGAATATCACTTGAGGGTGTAACATTTTATTCATATAGCGGATTTCTGTGACCGAGTGTGGCGCACTTAACAGCCCGTGGTTTTTCCCATTTGAAGGGTTTCCACGTATACATCTTGTGTTATTTATATTTCTGCACTTTACACTTGATGTTGCATGTTTGTTTTATTGGGTGAATTTTGAATATTGAATAATCAAGAAAAAATGAAAATTAACTTGATTAAAACCTATTCAACCCCCCCCCCCTCCCCCCACCCCACCCCACCCCACCCCACCCCTTTAGGTATAGACACACACATTTTTTTAGGGAATTTTCAATTGGTATCAGAGCGGGTTCCTAGACATACTTAGGTGATCCAAGCTCTTTTTTGTGTGTCTTGCATTTGTTTGCATTTGATTGTTGTATTCATTTAAATTCATCTTATTCATTAAACACCATGAGTGGTACTGAGATGTTAGAGGGAGATTTGACCTCCAAAATTTAGAGGGAGGAATAAGACTCTGATGAGGAGATAAATCTCATGGTTAAGAGATTTAGGAGATTCACAAAATCTCATAAGAAAAGTATGACCTCCAATGTGAAGGAGGGAAAATGATGAGTTCAAAAGTGAAGAAGGCAAACAAGAAGACCTTGCTCAAGAATAATGAAGAGCATGTGCTTAGCTTCACTGCCTTGGGTGCTTGCTACCTGGAAGATTTGGTGTGGTAACAAGTGACCAAGGCAAAGGTCTTGATGAGGGAATTGACTCAATTGAGGAATGTCAAGTAACCCTTCTCAAAGTAGTAGATCAGGGGATATCACTAGGGACTAAATCAAGAGTGGTGAGTGGCGGTGTCCATAGCCTGAGATTGTTAAGAGTGAGAGTCTGAGTATCACTTGAGGGTGTAACCTTTTATTCATATAGTGGATTTCTGTGACCGAGTGTGGCGTACTTAAGAGCCCGTGGTTTTTCCCATTTGGAGGGTTTCCACGTATACATCTTGTGTTATTTATATTTCTGCACTTTACACTTGATGTTGTACGTTTGTTTTATTGGGTGAATTTTGAATATTTAATAAACAAGAAAAATTGGCAATTAACTTGATTAAAACCTATTCAGCCCCCCTCTAGGTATAGACACTCACTTTTTTTTAGAGAATTTTTAATTAGTATCAGAGCGGGATCCTAAACATACTTTGGTGATCCAAGCTCTTGTTTATGTGTCTTGCATTTGTTTGCATTTGATTGATGCATTCTTCTCATTCATTAAACACAAAGAGTGTCATTGAGATGTTAGAGGGAGATTTGACCTCTAAAATTGAAAGGGAGGAATATGACTCTAATGAGGAGATGACTCTTATGGTTGAGAGACTTAGGAGATTCACAAAATCTCACAAGAAGAGTATGACCTCTAATGAGAAGGAGGAGAAACTGATGAGTTCCAAAGTGAAGAAGGCAAACAAGAAGACCTTGCTCAAGAATAATGAAGAGCATATGCATAGCTTCATGACCTTGGGTGATTCCTACGTGGAAGATTTTGGTGTGGTAACAAGTGACCAAGGCAAAGGTCTTAATGATGGAATTGACTCAATTGAGGAATGTCAAGTGACCCTTCTCAAATTTTTGAAGCAAAATGAAGAGCTCTCCAAGGAGAATGAGACTTTGAGAATGTGGAAGATTTCCTCGAAGGAAAAGATTCGTACACTTGAAGATAGCAAGCAAAATTGTTAAAATCAACTTCATCAATACAAAGAGATCATGGAAGACCAAATGGAAGACATATCCATTCTTGTCTCCAAATTGAAGATCGTGGAGAAAGTGACCTTCATTGATGACTCCTTGAAGACGGACATGGTTGTGTCCAAATATGAGAAGGAGATTTAAGATTGCCACCAACGGATGAAGACAATGAAAGAAGAGCTTGCCAACAAAGAAAAGTCCTTAAAGATTGTCAAGGAAAGAGAGATGGGGTACCTTAAAGAATTAAAGAAGGCTAAGGTCAAACAACCTCAAGTTCAAGGCAAGAGCAAAGCTTCATCCAAGCAACCTTTAACTTAAGGAAAGTCCACCCAAGCCTTGGCAAATCAATCAAAGCCTAGGCAATCCAACAAAGAAGGACAATCCCTTGAGAAGTCAATCACCACCTCCAACAAGTCAACTATGAGGAAAAGAGGTGATCACAAGAAACATGACCAATCACGGAGGCAAGTTCAACCGACTCAGCCACCTCAACAAGCAAAACCACAAAGGTTACACCAATCGGGTCAAGCTCCAATGATATGCAAACCGATGCACCATCAAAGACAACTTCATCAATATCGCGATGCCTGGATGAGATCACAATGCAACGGTATAAATTCTTACTTTGTACCTACTTGTCATTTTTGTGGTATGATTGGTCACCTAAGACCAAATTGATTTAAATGCATTAAGAGGTGTAGGTTAGAGAGCATAAAAGATAAACAGTTGAAAAATAGGGCTAGCTTGCATGAACCTAGGGAACTTAGAAAGATGTCATTGACCACTAGAAATGATAAAGTGGAACCTAGGTCCCATATGACACCCATAGATGCAACTTAGATGCAACTAGGTCATTTGGACTTGGTAAGCCTATAGGGGCTCATATCTCCTATTGAGTTGGTTAGATTTGACCCTATTTGGGGAGCTCAAGCAAAGAGAGAGAACTTGCATGATTTGCTATGTGTAAAAAGTTGATTACTTTTATGTTGTTTTATTAATTGCTTGAGATTCTTGGTTGCACATATTGTTAGGATTATGCTCGATAGCAAGAGTATAATAATGTATTTGACAATCTTTTCATATTAATAAGGTGATTTCTAGTTTAACAAATCTTATAGCATTTATAGTTTAATTATTATAATTATCAAAAGTAAATAATCATAAAGTCAAAAGACTATGAGAAAAGAAGAATTGTTAATACATCTAGATATGTATGAGCTAGACACAATTCTTTAGTTAGTCTTGAATAATATTCATAACTTAAGATAAAAGGTTGGGCGTCTTTATCTTGTCAAAGTTGTAGATTCTTTTTCTAGCATTTGAGTGGGATCAAATGTGTTATGATGAGTCTAAAATCATCAAAGTGTTGTGTCTTTGGGCAAAAGAATCTAGTGCACTGGGTGCATTGAATAGGATCAATACTTTATCTAGAACCGTCAATGGATAAAAGTTTTCATTCGAAGACAATTGGAGAGTCTATCTCAATCCTAAGATATATGATGGGCTTATGGTTGCAAGTGTTATCATTTAAGCTATCAATGAGTACGATTATATAGCATAGTCTATCCTCGATAGTTTGGTGGTATTCATTTGTTAATCGATAGAGGACTTCATTTATAGATATGGACATCGTGGCTCCATTTATTAAATGAGAGTAGAATATCATCATATGGATGTTTTGAGGTAATGGATATTAAATGGTAACATTAAGTTTTCAATAATGTCTATTGAAACATAGCTTCTGTACAAGTCAAAATATCCAAGTTCAAAATATGGTCATATGAGTAAATATGGTAACTTGGAGAGCTATAGACGGTCTATGAGCTCTTGGCGATTACTGGTATTCTTCACGATGATACACTTTCTCCAATAAGGTTGTCTAGGGTATGATTGAGTAAACATCAACTTATTCTATCTTTATTTAAGAGTGCAATTTTAGTTCTTTAGTGGAATGAACTAAAATTAAATAGATCGGACCTAAGTGAATCATTTGTTGATTGTGAGTGGGTTGTATCTATTGGAGCTTAAATTTAGATAGCCAGTCAAGATCCCCAATCCACACGAACTTGCATGGATCACTTGATTTATTCTACCGGGCCAATTTAGGGGTCCATCTAGAATTGTATTAAGGCATACGAACTTGTTTCTTTTTGTAAGAATAGGCCTAGTTCACATGTGGACATTTTATTAAGGTCTAATGGATTCAATAAAATAAGAAAAATAATATATGACCCATATATATGGTATAGGCGGCAAGGCTGTTTAGAATGGCTGAAATTATATTATTTTTATTTTATTATTTAATTCATTGGAAGTTAATTAATTTGTGGATTAATTAATTATTTAATTAAAAGTCAAAATCTTTTTCCTAGTAAGAGATGGTCTCTTAAAATTATACTATTGTTAGTAATATAATTAATATTAAAGGCTATATTTGATAAGTAGATAAATAAAAGGAATTATTTATCTAATCAAATTATGAAGTCTTTAATATGGTTACAAATACATTATTGAGTTGTATTAGGAGTCTTGGTGAAGGATAGAATTCATTTAGAAAAAAGATTATTAACCACCAAGTAATTCTACCTAAGGAAAGGATTCTTAACAACCAAGTAAATCCTTCTTAGGAAAGGATTTGTGATCCTAATCTATATCCAATGAAATTTCGGACAGCCCATATATATATGTTGGAAAATTCGGCCAGCCCTAAGATTTTCTATGAGTAAATTTCAGCCATGTTAGGTAAATTTCAAGACAGAATTTGGCTTAGCATGAGAGAATTTTGAGGGCGAAAAATTTAGTGTTTTGCTCTAAACAAAATTCGATCAACTCATAAATATAGGGTGTGGAATCCGGCAAAGTAGAAGAAAGAAAAAGAGAATGTTTTTGTTTTCGATAGTACACTAGTATCCTTTACATCAAAAGTGTTTTGTGTACAACATCGAATCAAGGCTCACGCGAGTTTCTATCAAATTGATTGATAATTCAAAAGTGGCCGGACGTTCTTGATTTTTCCCTTGGAGGATATTTGTAACTAACAAATAAATAGATTTTGTTTGTTTCCATACTCAGATATACAATTTGAAGAAATAGAGCCCACACTCTTAGGTGATTCACGTTCGTGATTGGGTTGGAAGATCTTGCGGAATCAATTCGGCGCTTGTTCAATCGTCACGAGAAAAAGGTACGGCGCTTTATATGCGTCAATTAATCGTTCTTGTTATATAAAAGGGAAACTTTTTTATTTATACACGCAAACCCTAATTTTGTTTTTCTCACGCTTCAGTTGCGTTTTGAAACCGTTTTTTCCCTTCAATTGGTATTTGAGCCTGGTTGTACCCTTGATTAATTGTTGTATGTGTACGTGAATCTTTTTCTTTTTATTGTATATGCGCATGTTCTGGAAAGAGATGGCACTCTAGGTATTCGCGTATATATTTACATTGGAATGTATATATATATATATATATATATATATGTTTTATATGTGGATTGTTATTGTTCAATTTTTGTCCTAGAATTTCAATGTATTTTTGTTTTGGGATTGTAACAAGAAGGGTGGTCTATCATCGCCATAATTTACTTCTTGGTAGTTGCTAAGATTTTTTAATTTTGTTGTTGTAATAAAAAAAACTGCACTTGTTGTAATAATAATAAAAAAACTGAACTTGTTGTAATAATAATAATAATAAACTGCAATATTTTATTATTTAAATTCTTCTATAATACATTCAAGTATTAAAGACTCGAAGGTTTGAAGAATAAGGAGCAACCGGAACAAGTTTGGGACCGTGTGAACCGTAACAACCAACGTGCGTTCGAAGAGCGCGCAACCACATTTGTTGTGGCATGGGCTACGCACGGCAGCCCTTTGGTAGCCATGGGCTGTGCATGGCAGCCCTTTATAGGGTTGTGGCATGCGCATGCCCATGAGTATGGGCCAAGGGTGTGCATGCCCATGGGAGGCAGCCGAGAGAGTCCGGACGACGAAGGTCGCATGAAGACTTGTTCGCCAAGAAAAGAGTTTCTGTATTCCAATACATATGTAATTTACTTGTTTTTCTAGGATGGACCAAAATTGTAGCTATTTATATTTATTGTAAATATTACAATGTTTGTCATTGTTTGATAATATGTCATATAGAATAGGAGTGCCACTTATATATCTCTTTTGGTATGAATATGCATTGAATGATTTAGGTATCTAAATTGGCATCTAGATAACTTGGTAAATCATTCTTTGGAATTCGATCACACGCCTTAAACAATTGAGTGGGAGAAGGTGTTTTGGAACACCTACGGCCTCCAAGTTTAGTTGAGCTTTATGTTTCGTGAATAACCTCCCAAGAGGTATTCATGAATGGAATTTAGCAAGATACTTCTTTACAATGATAGACTAGACAATTAGCCCAAACGATATCTACTCCCAAAGGAGGGATATTCGTGAGGGATTATATTAAAGGTCGATAACTTGGTAACACACTCAATGTAATTTTATTAATATACTTCCAAGAGTTCTTGTTAATAAAATTGCAAGGCCAAAATTGAAAACGTTGATTGTTATTTTAACAATTAGGTGGGACCTAGTCCAACTACTAAATGATGTGTACTCCCAAAGGAGGCGTGACATTTATGGGTGTTGAATAACCATTGAATTTTTACGATTGAATTATTTTATTTAATTCAAGATAAATATTCAAAAGTGTTATATCATGATTGTTTACTTATATAATTTTTGTTATTAAAAATAAATCATGACCCCATCCCTAATCAATATCCTAAAAGATAATACTTTAACTGATGATAATTATGTCATATGGAAAAGAAATATTGGGTTGTTGTTGCAAGCTGAAAAGTATAAGTTCATTCTGTATATTCCTTAACCACCAAACTAACGAATCTACTTAGGAGCAAAGAGATGAGTATCACTAGTGGAAGTCTTTAGATGAGATGGCTAAATGTACGTTACATTATGATCATCATCTCCAACGTGTTGCAACAGTAACATTAAGGAATAAAGACTGGTGCCGATATTATGATGTCTCCAGCCAAGGATTCATATGTTTGGTAAAGTTGCTACTGTTAAGACCCATTAGAAGGTCAAGAAACAACAGAGGAAAAAACAACTTGGGCCTTCTTAGAAGGAGACCAAGAAAGTAACCAAGATCAAAGAGAAGTGTTTCCTTTATGGTGAAAATAGTCAAAGAAATAGACTGAATAAGAATGAATTCAACTTGCATTTACGCAATGGAGCGTCGGTGTCTACTATTTTAGTAGGAGATATTAGAATCAATTTATATTCTTATAGGCATTAAGATTTAATAAATGTTTATTATGTACCACAGTTCAAGAGGAATTTAATTCCGGTCTCTTGTCTAAATAAACTTGGTTATTCGGTTACTTTTAATAAAGGTTTTATTATTAGTAAGAATGACAAAATTATTTGCAAACGTACATTGGAAAATGGTTTATTCTATTTGCATGGAAATATCTCTCACTTGTTAGACACGGAATCAACGGAACCTAATCATAAAAGAGTAAAATTATCAAAAGATGAAACCTACCTATGGCATTTACGCCTAGGTCATATTAACCTTAATAGGATTAAAAGATTGGTATGTGACGGACCTCTAAGTGACTTAAAGGTTGATGATCTACCAACTTGTGAATCTTGTTTAGAAGGGAAAATGACCAAAAGATCGTTTACGACCAAAGGCACAAGTGCCATTGAATGTTTAGGTTTGATACACACTGATGTGTGTGGATTTATGAGCATTCAAGCAAGAGGTGGATATGAGTACTTCATCACTTTCACAAATGATCACTCAAGATTTGGCTATGTGTATCTCATGAGACATAAGTCGGATGCTTTTGATATGTTCAAAGCATTTAAAGCTGAAGTTAAAAATCAGCTTGAGAAGCGTATAAAAATCTTGAGGTCTGATCGTGGTGGAGAATATCTATCTGGTGAGTTTCAGCAATATCTTATTGATAATGGGATAATTATTCAGTTTTCTGCACCAGGCACACCTCAATAAAATAGGGTAGTAGAAGGAGAAACATAACTCTTTTGGATATGGTTAAGTCTATGTTGAGTTATTCAACGCTCCCTAATTCATTTTGGGGATATAATTTACAAACCGCAATGTATATTATAAACGATGTACCATCTAAGTCGGTTCCTAAAACACCGCATGAGTTGCGGACCAGGCGAAAGCCTAGTTTACAACACTTAAGGATATTTGGATGTCCTGTGCACGTGTTAAAAGGAAAGACAAAAGATGGAGTCTCGTTCAGAAACATGCATATTTGTGGGATATCCAAAAGGAACAAACGGATATTATTTTTATAGTCCTTCAGATCTTAAAGTATTTGTTTCGACAAATGCTAAATTTCTGGAAGAGGATTATATGAATAATTTTGTGCCTAAAAGTAGAATTGTTCTAAGTGAGCTTTTAGGAGATATAATTTCACAAGATGTTTCACAACGAAGCCCAATTGTAAGCTCCGTACCAACACAAGAACAACAATCTACCATACCTCGCCGTAGTGGGAGGTTTAGTAAACAACCCGAAAGATACATCGGTCTAGAAGAATCTGTAGAGAATCTCCCAGACGACGATGATCCCTATACGTACAAGGAAGCAATGGAAGATGTTGATTGTCGCCATTGGCAAATAAGGCAATGCAATCCTAGATTGAATCAATGTTCAAAAACAAAGTGTTGTCTTTTATAGACTTGCCTAAAGGGATAAAACCCATCGGGTGCAAGTGGGTATACACGATGAAAAGAGGAATGGATGGAAAGGTGGAAACCTTTAAAGCTAGATTGGTAGCTAAAGGTTATACACAGAAGGAATGTATTGATTATGAAGAAACCTTCTCTTCTGTGGCCATGCTCCCACTAGGATACTCTTATCCATTGTGGTATCTCAAGACCTAGAGATTTGGCAAATGGACGTCAAGACAGATTTCCTTAATGAAAGTCTTGACGAAAGCATCTATATGATGCAACCAGAAGGATTCATTGAAAAAGGCCAAGGGGAAAGGGTATGCAAGTAGCAAAGATCCATATATGGATTGAAGCAAGCATCCAGATCCTGGAATGTAAGGTTCGATCATGCCGTGAAAAGTTTTGGATTCATTCAAAACCTTGACGAACCTTGTGTATACAAAATGATTAAAGGTGACAAATTGGTTTTTCTAGTTCTTTACGTTGATGATATACTACTTATCAGAAACGATGTAGGTGTATTGACATCAATAAAAGAATGGTTAGCAAAACAATTAGATATGAAGGACTTAGGAGAAGCAAGTCATATTCTTGGTATCCAAGTCATAAGGGATAGAAAGAATAGAATGATTGCATTATCCCAAGCTTCATACATAGATAAAATCTTGTCTAGGTTTTCCATGCAAGATTCCAAGAAAGGTATGTTACCCTTCAGACATGGATTCAAACTTTTTAAGGAACAAGTTCCTAAGAATGAACATGAAGAGCAATTCATGAGTAGGATTCCATATGCTTCAGCAGTAGGAAGTCTCATGTATGCAATGCTCTGTACTATACCAGATATTTGTTTTGTTGTGGGCATAGTTAGCAGATTTTAACTGAAACCTGGTGCTGATCACTGGACGGCAGTCAAGCATTTTTTCAAGTATCTTAGGAGAACGAGAGATTATATGCTTGTATACTCTGTAAGGGATTTAATTCTCGTTGGGTATACAGATTCTGATTTTCAGTCAGATTCTGACTCCAGGAGATCAACATCAGAATCTGTGTTTACTATTGATAGAGGGACAGTCATATAGAGGAGTATCAAACAATCTTGTATTGTTGATTCCACCATGGAAGCTGAGTATGCTGCCGCATGCGAGGCTACTAAAGAGGCTGTCTGGCTCCGCCAATTCTTGATTGACTTGGAAGTGGTTCCTGATGCGAATAAGCAGATCACAATCTATTGTGACAATAGTGGAATAGTGGCTAATTCAAGAGAACCAAGAAGTCATAAGAGAGGGAAACACACTGAAAGAAAGTATCACCTTCTAAGGGAAATTATGCATAGGGTGACGTTACGATTACCAAGATCGCGTCAGTAAAAAATCTAGCAGATCCCTTTACAAAGGCTCTTCCACAAAAGAGTTTTGATGGGCATCTAGAAAATATAGGGATGAGAGATATGACACAATTGATATAGAGCAAGTGGGAGATTGTTAGGATTATGCACGATAGCGAGAGTATAATAATGTATTTTGACAATATTTTCAGATTAATAAAATGATTTATAGTTTAACAAATCTTATAGCATTTATAGTTTAATTATTATAATTGTCAAAAGTAAATAATCATAAGGTCGAAAGACTATGAGAAAAGAAGAATTGTTCATACATCTAGATATGTATGAGGTAGACACAATTCTTTAGTTAGTCTTGAATAAATTCACAACTTAAGACAGAAGGTTGGGCGCCTTTATCTTGTCAAATTTGTAGATTCTTTTGCTAGCATTTGAGTGGGATCAAATGTGTTATGATGAGTCTAAAATCTTCAAAGTGTGGTGTCGTTGGTCAAAAGAATCTAGTGCACTGGGTGCATTGAATGGGATAAAAATGAAATACTTTAACTAGAACCGTAAATGGATAAAAGTTTTCATTCGAAGACAATCGGAAAGTCTATCTCAATCCTAAGATATATGATGGACTTATGGTTGCAAGTGTTATCATTTGAGCTATCAATGAGTATGATTATATAGCATAGTCTGTCATCGATAGTTTAGTGGTATTCATTTGTTAATTGATAGAGGACTTCATTTATAGATATGGACGTCATGGCTCCATTTATTAAATGAGAGTAGAATACCATCATATGGATGTTTTGAGGTATTGGATATTAAATCTTAACGTTAAATTTTCAATAGTGTCTATTAAAATATGGCTTCTGGACAAGTCAAAATATTCAAGTTCAAAATATGGTCATATGAGTATATATGGTAACTTGGAGTGCAATAGGTGGTCTATGACCTCTTGGCGATTACTGGTATTCTTCACGAGGATACACTTTCTCCAATAAGACTGTCTAGGGTATGAATGAGTAAACATCAACTTATTCTATCTTTATTTAAGAGTTCAATTTTAGTTCTTAAGTGGAATAAACTAAAATTAAATAGATCGGACCTAAGTGAATCATTTGTTGATTGTGATTGGGTTGCGTCTATTGGAGCTTAAATTTAGATAGCCCGCCAAGATCTCCAATCCACACGAACTTGCATGGATCACTTGATATATTCTACTAGACCAATTTAGGGGTCCATCTAGAATTGTATTAAGGCATGTGAACTTGTTTCTTTTTGTAAGAATAGGTCTAGTTCACATGTGAACTTTTTATTAAGGTCTAATGGATTTAATAAAATTAGAAAAATAATATATGGCCCATATATATGGTATGGGCGGCAAGGCTATATAGAATGGCTTAAATTATATTATTTTTATTTTATTATTTAATTAAAATAAAATTAATCAATCTGTGGATTAATTAATTATTTAATTAAAAGTCAAAATCTGTTTCCTAGTAGGAGATGGTCTCCTAAAATTATACTATTGTTAGTAGTATAATTAATATTAAAGACTATATTTGATAAGTAGATAAATAAAATGAATTATTTATCTAATCAAATTATGAAGTCTTTAATATGGTTACAAATACACTATTGAGTTGGATTAGGAGTCTTGATGAAGGATAGAATTCATTTAGAAAAAGGATTCTTAACCACTAAGTAAATTTACCTAAGGAAATGATTCTTAACAACCAAGTAAATCCTTCTTAGGAAAGGATTTGTGATCCTAATCTATATCCAATGAAATTTCGGCCAGCCAATATATATATATATATATATATACATGAGGATAGAATTCCTTTAATATAAGGATTCTTAACTACCAAATAAATCCACCTAAGGAATGGATTATCGTCAACCAAGTAAATCCTTCTCAGGAGAGGATTTATGATCTTATATATATATATGTTAGGAAATTCGGCCAGCCCTAAGATTTTCTATGAGTAAATTTCGGCCATGTTAGGTAAATTTCAAGAGAGAATTTGGCTTAGCATGAGAGAATTTTGAGGGAGAAAAATTTAGTTTTTTGCTTTAGACAAAATTCGATCAACTCATAGATATTGTGTGTGGAATTCGGCAAAGTAGAAGAGAGAAAAAGATAATGTTTTTGTTTTCAATAGTACACTAGTATCCTTTACATCAAAAGGGTTTTGTGTACAACATCGAATCAAGGCTCAAGCGAGTTTTAATCAAATTGATTGATAATTCACAAGTGGCCGGACGTTATTGATTTTTCTCTTGGAGGATATTTGTAACTAACAAAGAAATAGATTTTGTTTGTTTCCATCCTCAGGTATACAATTCGAAGGAAGGGAGCCTACACTTCTAGGTGATTCACATTCGTGATTGGATTGGAAGATCTTACGGAATCAATTCGGCACTTGTTCAATCGTTAAGAGAAAAAGGTACAGCACTTTATATACGTCAATTAATCTAGGGTTAAGGTTCTTGTTATATAAAAGGGAAATTTTTTTATTTATACGCAAACCCTAATTTTTGATTTTTCATGCTTCTGTTGCGTTTCTAAACCGTTTTTCCCTTCACATATATGCTTATATGTTTTTTTCATTAGTGTGCACATTGCTTTGTTTGCAATCCATGTCATATTTATGTGCAAACATGCATTTTTTGACTAGGAAAATTAATTGGGATAGTACATTTGGATGACCTACAATTTATCTTCATGACATGTGAACTTGCTTATTATGACATGCTTAAAATGATATGCATGAATTGAGTTTGATTGCTTTAATGCAAATATGTGTGAGTGCAAATGAGAAGACTAATCAATAAGGATCTTGTATCCACACAATTAATAAGGATTTTATATCCAAATTAGTCTTCTCTCTTTTCTGAATGGTGAAACAAGACTACTATCATATTGATAATTATCCGGAAAAATCAAAAAGGGTGCAATAGTCGCTCATGTCTTGATTTGCCTTTAAGTATTGATATAGTTGCTTTATTTTCATTTTTTTTGAAAATATATCTTGTTTGCATATGATAAAAGTGTACAAATTGGTTTGAATTCTTTTGGAAACCCTTTTGATGTTTGCTTTGCCAAATACCATTTGTTTTGGATTTGAATGCAACATGTCTTGCTTGCAAAGCATCTTTATCACACTTTTTATTTAAATCAAACTCCTTGAATCTCTCTAAATTACTTATGTTGCATAAAGTTGGTTTATATGATTATGCATCAAAATTGTGCTAATATCTCTCTTTGCTAAAGCAACCCGATAGGGAGAGCTCCTTTGCTTATGTCATGACAAAAAGGGGGAGTATTGGTTATGCTTTGGGGAGAGATCATGAGAGAGAGTAACCCATTTAGAGGGAGCATTGCACATGCATTTTTTCATATTGCTTTATTAAGTGCAATTGTTTTTTATGTTTGTTCACCTCACATGCACTTGTTCTTGGAAAGTGCTTTCATGCTATTGTGTGTAGGTATGATGATCTACGAAGAGATTGAAGACCTTGAAGATTTAGAATATTAGGTATCTCTTTTTGTAACGTAGAATGGACTCTCATGAACAATAGCCAGATTTTTTTAAATTTTTATGAGGAATTATTTGTGAGTGGTTGTTTTGTCATGAAATAGCCAAAGGGGGAGATTGTAAAGAGCTTGATTTTATGATTGGCTTATTTCATGACAAACCACACCACATTTGGGTAGCTTAGGTTCTCATTGGCAAGCTTCCAAGCATCTCCATGACTTCAAGAGAAAAATGTATATTAACTTGACTTTGCCTCTTGAAGAGTTTAGGTGCACACACACACCTCATGCATGCTTTGTTGATCTTGCATTTGTGTTGATATTGTTTATATGTGTACATCTCTTCACAATCACACTTGCACTTCATTTATAGATTTAAGCGTGGTATTGTGTTGTGTTCACGATTGCACGAGGGTGTGCTTGTTTTAGCGCATTGAATGACTATATGAGAATATATCATTCTTCTCTTGGTTTGGTAATATGGAGTAAGGTGTCTAGTTTCAAAAGAGTGTATTTTAATGATTTAAATGTTTTTTTTAAAACTGATCTTTGTATGGTCTTGTGACCATATCTTTAAATACAATGATTCAAAATGAGTTTTGAAATTTTTTGTACAAACTAGACACCCATATCTTTCCAACAGTATATTATTCATAATATTTCATGACCGTTTAGATTGGTTTTAAAATCTCCAAAATGACCGTAAAAAAAGGGCAACTCTGTTGTTGTCCGTTTCTGACCTTTGGTCACTCAAATGACCATAACTTTTTATACAGAAATCCAAATCCTGTTTTTGTAAATTGGAATAGAAATCAGACTTCCATACCTTTTCAACGGTATATTATACTAAAGGTTTGGATGTCGTTTGGTCATGTTTTGGGTCACTCAAAGCTCAAGTTGTTGAGCTGTCAGGCATGTACCGCAGTCCAGACTGCTTTTGGTGCACATGCCTAGCCAGCGGTCCAGGGAGCGGTAATGTCCAGTCGCGCCATGCTGCATGGACAGCTGCCTAGACATTTTCATGGTCAGCGGTATGCACAATGGTCTGTTAGGATTATGCTCGATAGCAAGAGTATAATAATGTATTTGACAATATTTTCATATTAATAAAGTGATTTCTAGTTTAACAAATCTTTTAGCATCTATAGTTTAATTATTATAATTGTCAAAAGTAAATAATCATAAGGTCAAAAGACTAAGAGAAAAGAAGAATTATTTATACATCTAGATATGTATGAGGTAGATACAATTTTTTAGTTAGTCTTGAATAATATTCACAACTTAAGATAAAGGTTGGGCGCCTTTATCTTGTTAAAGTTATAGATTCTTTCGCTAGCATTTGAGTGGGATCAAATGTGTTATGATGAGTCTAAAATCATCAAAGTGTGGTGTCTTTGGACAAAAGAATCTAGTGCACTGGGTGCATTGAATAGGATCACAATGAAATACTTTATCTAGAACCGGCAATGGATAACAGTTTTCATTATTATTTTGTTGTTGTTTTAAAAAACAACTGCATTATTTTTTTATTTTAAATTCTTCTGTAATACACTCAAGGTTCTAAGACTCAAAGGTTTGAAGAATTAGAAACAACAGGAACAAGTATGGGACTTTACGAGCCGTAGCAACAAACATGTGTGCGAAGAGCACGCAGCCACGTTTGTTGTGGCATGGGCTGCACACGGCAACCCTATGGAAACCATGGGTTGCGCATGGTAGCCCTTTAAGGGTTTGTGGCATGTGCACGCCCATGGGTAAGGGCCAAGGATGCGCATGCCCATGGGAGGTAGCCGAGAGAGTCTGGACGATGAAGGTCGCACGATGACTTGTTCGCCAGGAAATGAGTTTTTTGTATTCCAAGACATGTAATTTAATTGCTTTTCTAGGATGGACCAAAATTGAAGCTATTTATATTTGTTGTAAATATTACAATGTTTGTCATTGTTTGATAACATGTCATATAGAATAGGAGTGCCATTAATATATCTCTTTTGGTATGAACATGCATAGAATGGTTTGGTATCTAATTTGGCATCTAGATAACTTGGTAAATCATTCTTTGGAATTCGATCACACGTCTTAAATAATTGAGTGGGAGAAGGTGTTTAGGAACACCTACGGCCTCCAAGTTTAGTTGAGCTTTATGTTTCATGTAATAACCTCCCAAGAGGTAAACATGAATGGAATTTAGCAAGATACTTCCTTACAAGGATATACTAGACAATTAGCCCAAACGATATCTACTTCCAAAGGAGGGATATTCGTGAGGGATTATATTGAAGGTCGATAACTTGGTAACACACTCAATGTAATTTTATTAATATCCTCCCAAGATTTCTTGTTAATAAAATTGCAAGGCTAAAATTGAAAACGTTGGTTGTTATGTTAACAATTAGGTGGGACCTAGTCCAACTAGTAAATGGTGTGAACTCCTAAAGGAGGCGTGACATTTATGGGTGTTGAATCACCGTTGAATTTTGCGATTGATTAATTTATTAAATTCAATATAAATATTCAAAAGTGCTATATCATGATTATTTACTTATATAATTTTTGTTATTAAAAATAAATCATGACCTCATCCTTAATCAACATCCTAAAAAATAATACTTTAACTGATGATAATTATGTCACATGGAAAAAGAAAATTGGGTTGTTATTGCAAGCTGGAAAACATAAATTCGTTTTGTCTATTTCTTAACCACTAAACTAATGAATCTACTCAAGAGAAAAGAGATGAGTATTAGTAGTGGAAGTCTTCAGCTAAGATGGCTAAATGTACGTTACATTATGGCCACATCTCCGACGTGTTGCAATAGCAACATGAAGGAATGGAGACTACTACTGATATAATGATTTCTCTAGAAAAGATGTTTGCTATAAGGTCTAGGATGACTAAGAGAGAGGCAGTGACTGCTTTTATGAATCTTAAGATAAAACCTGGACAAGCTGTGAATGATCACATGATGAAAGTCATAGCACATCTCAACATTGCTGAACTGAATGGTACTGAGATAGATGGTGAGATGAAAATTGACATGATCGTCAACTCACTGTCAGATTCCTTTGATCAGTTTAAGTTGGACTACACCTTGAACAATAAGGAATACACCTTATAAGGCCTCATGCAAGATGTTTAAAGCACCAAGATAATTCTTGTGAAAGGCAAGGGTTAAGAGATTCATATGCTTGGTAAGTTGCTACTGTTAAAGACCCGTAAGAAGGTCAAGGACAACAGAAGAAAAAGCAACTTGAGCTTTCTTAGAAGGAGACCAAGAAAGTAACCAAGATAAAAGGGAAGGGTTTCCTTTATGGTGAAAATGGTCAAAGGAATAGACTGAATAAGAATGAATTCAACTTGCATTTAGGCAATGGAGCATTGGTGTCTACTAGTGTAGTGGGAGATATTAGAATCAATTTAGATTCTTATAGGCATTTTGTTGTAATAAACATTTATTATGTACCACAATTCAAAAGGAATTTAATTTCAGTTTCTTGTTTAAATAAATTTGGTTATTCAGTTACTTTTAATAAAGATTTTATTATTAGTAAGAATGACAAAATTATTTGCAAAGGTACATTGGAAAACAGTTTATTCTATTTGCATAGAAATATCTCTCACTTGTTAGACATGGAATCAACGGAACCTATTCAATGCACTTAGTGCACTAGATTCTTTTGCCCAAAGACACCATATATTGATGATTTTAGACTCATCATAACACATTTGATCTCACTCAAATGCAAGCAAAATAATCTACAACTTTGACAATACAAAGGCGCCTAACCTTTTTTTTAGGTTGTGAATATTATTCAAGACTAACTAAAGAATTATGTCTACCTCATACATATCCAGATGTATGAACAAATCTTCTTTTCTCATAGTCTTTTGACGTTATGATTATTTACTTTTGACAATTGTAATAATTAAACTATAAATGCTATAAGATTTGTTAAACTAGAAATCACTTAATTAATATGAAAATATTGTCAAATACATTATTATACTCTTGTTATCGAGGATAATCCCAACAATCTCCCACTTACTCTATAGCAAATGTGTCATATCTCTCATCCCTATGTTCTCTAGTTGCCCATCAAAACTCTTTTATGGAAGAGCCATTGTAAAGGGATTCATGAGATTATCTGCTGATGCAATCTTGGTAATCGTCACATCACCCGTATGCACAATTTCCCTCATAAGGTGATACTTTCTTTCAATGTGTTTCCTCCAGTATTATCATAATAGATAGTGATCTGCTTATTCGTATCATGAACCACTTCCAAGTCAATCAAGAATTGGTAGAGCCAGACAGCCTCGCATGCGGCAACATACTCGACTTCCATGGTGGAATCAGCAATACAAGATTGCTTGATACTCCTCTATATGACTGCTCCTCCTCCAATAGTAAACACAGATCCTGATGTTGATCTCCTAGAGTCAGAATCTGACTGAAAATCAGAATCTGTATACCCAATGGGAATTAAAAAGCCTTCGGAGTATACACGCATATAATCTCTCGTTCTCCTGAGATAGTTGAAAATATGCTTGACTGTTGTCTAGTGATCAAGGCCAGGTTTCAATTGAAACCTTCTAATTATGCCCACGGCAAAACAAATATCGTGTCTAGTATAGAGCATTGCATACATGAGACGTCCAACTGCCGATGCATATGGAACCCTACTTAGGGGTGGGCGCGGTTTGGTTCGGTTCGGTTTTGGCTAAAACCGAACTGAACCAAAAATATTTTGATTTACCCAAAATTGAACCGATTTAAACCGAATAAGAAATGGTAACCGAACTGAACTGAACTGATTTGAATCGGTTCGGTTCGATTTATTTCGGTTTTAGGCCTAATGGGCCTTTTTGACTTGATGGGCTAAATGAGTTGTTCTGTTCCCCTTTGCTTGGATTTCTCCAGGCTTCTAATACACTCTGGATGTTCAAAAACAGATAACACATATGCCAGGCTCTTTATAAACTTTCCCTGTTTTTGTATTCTCTAACAATAATGTAGTTTGTACATTTATTTTTAATCCACAGAGTCAACTTAACAAATTACTACAAAATCTAAAAAGTTTTTATCCAAGTTGATGTAATGATGGACACACTGTTTCACTGAAGCAAATAAATCGAAACACTTGAATCAAAACGAATTACATAAAAATTAAAATGTCAAATTACAGATGAAAGGACCAAGTATAGAAAAGAAAAAATAAGGAGAGGGACTAGAGAGGACAGACAAACAAAACATTCTTGTTATACCAATGATTTCAATTGGGGTTTTTTCCCCCTTAAACATTGCTTCCAATTCCATACGAATCAAAATCTAGTAAAAGATATAAGAGTATTTCGTCATGAAATTATACTTACAAGACATCAAAAACAATACTAGGATTCAATAGAGATAAAACTAAACATAAGAATTTAAATCAAGCTGACATCATCATACTTCTGAGTGTGCACAAACCAAAATTCTCTCTAAGAACTCTGCACCCTTTAAAGAACACCTTTTTTCAATTCCATCAGAATTAGCAAACTCAAGCTTGACTTCCTCTATGCAAGAAGAGAGTGAGTCGAGTTTAGAAATAAAAAATATATTTTTTAAACAACAGCCAGAGTTTAGTTGTTTGAAGAAGAAAATTAACAAAATAAGAAAACAAAAAGACACTGAGTCGAGTGAGTAGTGACAAACCTTCTTTGAGGATTGAGTTAAGACGAGCAGAGATTCAGTTGGAGAAGATGACCAAATCGGAGACGGGCGGCACTCCGACGGATCTGAGCAGTTGAGATGACTGGCGAAGATCGGCTCGGCAGCTAGACGATCTACTGTTGAAGTGTTGAACAGTGGAGATGAGCACCATAGCAGCTAAGATAACTGACAAAAATGACTAGATCAGAGACGGCGGAGATAACCGATGGAGATGAGCAGCAAAGGAGTTGAGGAAGAGATGATAGACGAGCACTGGTCCAGGCGTTCAGCCAAAGAGAGTTGAGAATCGGTGAGAACTGAGCAGTGGTCGACTGAAATAGATGAAGAATGAAAGAAATGAAATTTTTAGGGTTAGGGATTTAATCATTTAGGGTTTATTTTTAACTTATATATATGTGGTTCAACGGTTCAATCCGGTTTTTGATAAACCAAACCGGTTTGAACCAAATTTTTTTCAGTTTTTCATTTTTTAAACCGATTTAATTCGATGAACCGAACCGAACACCCATTTTTTGGTTCGGTTTGATCGGTTCAGTTCGGTTTCAAACCTAGTACCCACCCCTAACCCTACTCATGAATTGCTCTTCATGCTCATTCTAAGGAACTTGTTCCTTAGAAAGTTTGATTCCATGTCTGAAAGGTAACATACCGTTTCTTGGAAATCACAGTTAAAATCCAATCTTGTTGATTTTTCTCATACACCCAGAAATTGATGTCAACAATTGGCGCTAGAAGGAGGGGCTGAACCTCCGATCTAATTAAGAGTAATGACGGAAAGCAAAAACCGTTCTGAGGATGTCTAAAAATCTCCAGATAATGTTCATATTGGCAGTAGTTCACGAGATCTCGCCGCAACCACTGAGAACCAACCAACATCCCTCGCAGGGGTTTAACAAATCCCTCCGACCAGCGAAGACCTAACACGACGCTTTCACGAGGCGCTGCAATAGCTGATGGCAGACGCAGCAAAGGAAGAAGTTGATCTACTGGTTACAGAAGAATGCAACCTCCTAACCTCCCACCTACAAGGCTTTGTTCGGTTATAGTGGGGCCATAACAAAATGCATCGGAGGTCAGAAGGAACTCTGTTCCAATTAACCAGGCTGGATGTGAAACACCCGAAGAGGAACAATCACGCTAAAGGCAAAGCCATGATCAGATAACCCGTGCTAGACACCGTAAACATGACTGACACAGCAATCGGTCGTCATCAAAAGTTAGTGATCGGCACCATCGCAAGCGCCATCACAGAACCATACGCCTGTAAGAATCAACCTGTGAGACTCGACAGCAGAGCGAAGAGCTAGAGAGATGAATTGTTGTCACTCGACGGTTTAACCATCATAGAGATCTGGTGGGAGATAGAGATGTAATTCAGAGCCTAACTCGAGAAATCGAAAACAATAGGCGACAAATGGACGCACTGGTCAGACATTATGGGTACAACGACTTATCTGATGAAGATTCTGACAGTCCATTCACTAGGGACATCTTGCGGACTTCATTCCTAGAAAGATTCAGGATGCCGCACGTGGAGCAGTTCAAGAAGAATACGGATGCTAAAGAACACGTCAGGCGGTATAAAAGTGCTATGGCTCAGTATGCCCACAATGGCCCCTTATTATGCCTCAACTTTCCACAAACTCTAGGAGACACAAGCCCAAGATGGTTCGGGAGATTGCCCCCAACGAGTATCGGAAGCTTCAGTGAACTAAGCAGGAGTTTCTCAAGACAATTTCTGAGCAATATTCATAGGAAAAAATCAGTGGCTTACCTTTCTTAGCTGAAACAAGGGAAAGATGAGTCATTGAAGAAATACCTGGGGAGATTTTGCCAAGCGGTATTAGAAATCTGTAGTGCAAACGACGAAGTGATAATTGCTGCACTCATCAACAATCTAAAGAATAGGCGGCTATCTTTTGACCTAAGAAGAGCCCATCTAATCAGATATTCAGATATGATGGACATGGCGGGAGGATATGCACTAGCCGAAGAAGAAGAGTTAGCCACGGGAGGATGCTACATGCATGGAGGAAAACCCGAAAAGGACGATGAGTCAAAGGTACAGAACCAAAAAGGAAAACAGAAAGGAAACGGTAAAGAAAATAGCAAGGACGGAGGGAACGGACGTAATACCGAACAGACCATAGAGAAATTTCGAGGTAAATACGCCAACTACACCCCTCTTCAGAAAAAGCAGGAGGAAATCCTAGTCCATACTAGAAGAGAAAAATCTGGTAAATGAACCACGCCGACAGTCTCAGTTTGCAAGGAGAGATACAACTAAATACTGCATATTCCACAAGAAAACCGGTCATGAGACTTCCAAGTGTTACCAGCTTAGAGATTATATAGAAACCCTCATTCGGGAAGGACACCTTCAAGATGTAATCTTGAAAAGGGAAGAGAGGTCAGAAATAAAGAAAAAGACCAAGGCCGATCACAGCTCCGGTCGAAATCAAAGAGCCAGCCCCGAGGCCAATGAAGTAATACAAACAATCTTTGGAGGACAGTCCACTGGGAGAAGTAACCAAGAGCGAACATAGAAAATCAGAGAAGCAGTGGAGGCAAGACAGAACTTTGACTTGAACTCGGTAGAGCTAGACCTGAATAGGGTAAAGGAAGGATGGGACCCAATAATATTCACAGAAGCTGACTCGCACGGGGTCGACGTTCGACCAAACGATGCCTTGGTCATAAGTGCCTGAATTGGACACAAGGAAGTCAGGAAAATTTTAATAGACAATGGAAGTTTGATACATAATCTCAATGTAGCAGTCTATGATCAACTCAGGTTGGACCGAAAGGATTTACAGCATTTTCATACCCCACTCAGAGGATTCAGGGATTTCGGGGTTAGGCCCCTCGGGACGGTAAAGCTATCCGTAAAGATTGGAGTGGCACCTTGCCAAAAAATAGTACTACTCGACTTCGTAGTAGTAGACTTAGACAATTGGACGTATAATACGTTGTTGGGTCGGCCGTTCTTGAATTAAACTAAGGCCATAACAGCCACTTATGCATTGATGGTCAAATTCCCAACCGAACAGGGGGTCGGTGTAATCAAGGGGTCCCAAGAGATGGCCCGAATAGCTAACCTGTCAGTATACAAAGACAAAAATGATGGTGAACAAGTATGCACTATAAAGCAGCCGAGTCAGAACAAAGAGTCGATGTCATTCGAATTTGATCCAAGGGAAGAGTCGAAGGAATCCAAAAATGAACTGGTCGATAAAATTATCTTGAAAGAAGATGAACCAGATAAGAAGATCAAGATCGGGGCCAATTTGGAAGGGAAAGTCAAACAAAGCCTTATTGATCTGCTTAAAGAATACAAGGATGTGTTCGCCTGGATTCATGAAGACATGGTCGGGATAGCTGCCCGAATAATATCTCATCATCTCGCAGTAGACCCGAATGCAAAACCAGTGATACAAAAGATAAGGTCATTCAATCTCGAGAGAAGTCAGGCAATCAAACAGGAAGTGGAGAAGCTACTCGCTGTAGGGTCGATTAGAGAGATCAACAACCCTCAATGGGTAGCTAATGTAGTCCTCGTCCAAAAGAAAAATGGACAATGGAAAATGTGCATAGATTTCACAAAATTGAACAAAGCGTACCCAAAAGACAGTTTTCCACTCCCAAGGATAGACCAACTGGTGTACGATACATCAGGCCAGGAATTGCTCAGTTTCATGGACGCCTACTCGGGATATAACCAAATCCGGATGAACAAGGCTGACGAAGAAAAAAACAGCTTTCACAACCGATCAGGGCTTGTACTGTTACACAGTGATGCCCTTGGGATTAAAAAATGCAGGGACAACATAACAGAGGCTGGTCAACAGAATCTTCGTACGACAAATAGGAAGAAACATGGAAGTATACATTGATGACATGCTGAGCAAGAGCATCTCGACAGACAAGCATGCCTCAGACCTGCGAGAGATATTTGATGTCTTGAGGAAATACCAAATGAAGCTGAATCCGAACAAGTGTTTATTCGGAGTTCCTTCAGAAAGGTTCCTGAGTTTCCAAGTTCACCAAAGGGGAATCGAAGTCAATCCCAAAAAGATTCAAGCCCTGCAGAAAATGACTTCACCAAGGACACTAAAAGAAGTACAGCGCTTAACAGGATGTTTAGCTTCCTTGGGAAGATTCATCTCAAAGGCCACAGACAGATGCGTACCCTTCTTCAGAGTAATTAAAAAAGGAAAAGAACTCGAATGGAACGAAGGGTGCGAGCAGGCATTCTTGAAAATCAAATAGTACCTAGGGCAGGCTCCCATCCTTTCGAAACCACAAATGGGAGACTCTCTAGTTATACCTGTCAATTACAGAGCTAGCAGCAAGCTCAGTCCTAGTCATGACAAAAGACATAGTACAGAAGCCAGTGTATTACACTAATAAGGCATTTTTACCAGTCGAGACCAGGTATTCACAGGCAGAAAAAATGGCTCTAGCATTGGTTTTAGCGGCAAGGAAGCTAAGGTCATACTTTCAGGCTCATACAATCCAGGTTCTCACTAACTGCCCATTGAAGCAAATTTTACAGAAGCCAGAGATTTCAGAAAGACTAACCAAATGGGCAATCGAGCTAAGTGAATTCGATATCCACTACGTCCCTAGGACATCTCTCAAAGGACAAGCAGTGGCAGATTTTATAGCAGAGTTCACAGAACCAAACTTGAAAGTAAAAAAGATGTTGGGTAAAAATTTCCCATGGAAATTATATGTTGATGACTCTTCAAACACTCACGGCAGTGGGGCAGGGATCGTAGTATGCACTCCGAAAGGAGATGATGTCAAATGAGCCATGAGGTTTGACTTCAAAGAAACCAATAATCAAGCCGAGTATGAGGTGCTACTAGCTAGACTCAGAGTCTGCATAGCTCTCGGATCAGATGAAGTCAAGATATTTAGCGATTCGTAGGTAGTTGTCAATCAAGTCCTGGACGAATACCAAGCCAGGGATGAAGGCATGATAGCCTATCGTGACATTGCAAAATAGCTTCTCTAAAAATTCAAAGAATATAGGATTGCCCAGATCCCGGGGAAGAGAATGAAAAGGCAGACGTTTTGTCCAAACTAGAATCAACAACAACAACAACCACAATCAGGCCAAAAACTATTCCGGTTGTACATCTCCTCAAACCGAGCACAGCTGAGCCAAGAAACTTTAAAATTTCAAAAATCCAAACACCTTCAAAAGGTTGGATGACCCAACTGAAAAGGTTCCTAGAAGAAGGCGTGCTCCCGGAAGATCCCCTACAAGCAAAACGTATCAGGTATCGATCAGCAAGGTACACATTGGTCGAAGGAGAACTATACATAATGGGATTTTCCCGAACGCTCCAAAGATGTGTATCATAGGAGGATGCATGTCGGATATTACAGGAAATCCACAGATGAGTTTACAGAAACCATACTGGGGGTAAAAGTTTAGCACACAAAGTACTCAGGCAAGGTTATTATTCGTCAACTCTATTCTCAGATGCACAACGATGTTCGGAGAGTTGCAATACTTTCCAAATGATTGCTAATGATATCCGACAACCCCCTGAACAACTCAGAAACCTCACATCCTCATGGCCATTTGCCATGTGGGGTTTGGATTTAATTGGCCCAATGCCAGCTGGGACAGGGGGTGGAGCGAAGCATGCCATAGTAGCCATTAACTATTTCACGAAGTGGGCAGAAGCTGAAGCATTGGTGCATATCACAAAAGCAAATACCACAAATTTCATGAAAAAGAATATAATTTATAGGTTTGGAGTTCCAAACACTATAATCACTGACAACGGCACCAAGTTCGATAACTTGAAATTCAGACAGTTGTGCAAAGATTACCGGATTACCAATTACTATGCCATACCTGCCCACCCTCAAACAAATGGACAGGTTAAAGTAGTGAACAAAATTATCAAGCACACACTCAAAGCAAAGCTGGATGCCAAGAAAGGAAGTTGGGTTGAAAAGCTTCCCGAAGTATTATGGGTATATCGAACGACAGCAAGAACTTCAACAAGAGAGACTCCATTCACTTTAGCGTTTGGAACAGAAGCAGTTATCCCCATAGAAACATCATATGCATCACCAGGGTTAGGCTCTACGATGAAGATCAGAATGTTGATATGTTGTTACAAAGTCTAGATGAGCTAGAAGAGAAAAGGGAAAAATCCCGAATACAAAATATGGCATATCAATAAAGAGTAGTTCGCCACTACAACTCTTATGTTCGGGTCAGGAAATTCCAACTAGGAGACCTGGTACTCAGGAAGGTGTCATTGAATATAAAAAAAAAAGCTATAGGAACCCTGGTTGATAAGTGGGAAGGCCCGTATAAAATCGAAGGAATAGCTGGTCATGGAGCATATTGGATTGCACGACCCAATTGAGGGGCCTTACCCCGACCATGCAATGCCCAATATCTGAAAATTTTCTATCCTTAAATTATTTATTGGTTTCCTTTAGTTAGGACAATTTAGGTTTTGGAATTTAAATTTTTGTTGGTTTTGCAGTTATAAATAAAAATCAAACTCAGGATTTTCGAAAAATAAAGCATATGATAATAAGAACATATGAAAGACGAGCATGATAATAAGAACATACAAATAGAATACTCAGGACTATTGATTCCTGAATGGGCGGAGAAGCTCGAAGGAGCATTCGAGCCGAGCAAGATCAATTGACCTTAGCAAAAAGGTAAACCCGATGCACTAGATTCTGGAGAAAGGCTCGGGACGCTATCAGAAAAAAATCCGGTGAAATGCGTAGCTGTGTTAAGCAGTTTCAAAAGCTTAACGATTCGGTAAACCCTTGCACATAAAAACTGGGGAGACGTCCTCGGTAATGTGTAAGAACTTGAACATATGATCGTGGTGAGCCTTGATGTAATGTTTGGATAGCAACCGAGTATGAAACTCAAGTATAAATCTACTTGCCTCTTTTAAGATGACTAGGTTAATAATATTAGCTAGTTAAATAAGATACTTGGCGTTAAAAATTATTCGGGTAACGAAACAAGTTTAATATGATACTCGGTGAAGTTACCCGAACATCAGAATTAGACAGTTTAATAAGATATTTTGCATAAAAATCGCAACAGCCAGTTTAATAAGATACTCGGCTCAAAAGATTGCGATAGCCAGTTTAATAAGATACTTTGCATTAATTGCAATAGCCAGTTTAATAGGATACTCGGGAACAATAAAATCAAGTTAAAGAAGATACTCGGTGAAATTCCTTGAGCCCACTTGATTTTCAGAATTACAGTTAACTTTTTCATTGATAAATTTTTACAAAGAATCATTACAAAGAATCTTCACAATGAAATTTCTACAAAATAAATCAAGGTTAAGAGGATTTAGAACTCTTGCAGATGCTCAGGTCGGGCACCATTTCGTATTCACAGAGGAGGCTTTAATTGGAAAGCCAAGCAATCGTATCAACCGAATCATCCATCCATTTACTGTAATCTTCTCCCGGGATCGGTCCGACATTAGGCACCAAACCTTCTACGCCTGACTCCTGACTGGTATAAAAGGTCGAGAGGGAGTGCTTTGATGGAACCTCCAAATGCATGGGATGGGGCTCTTTACCTCGACTACTGCAATAAGCTCTCCATTTCTTCATCTGATTTTGAAGAGATTCCAGGGACCGATCAACATGATTCTTGATCGACAGCTCCCAGTTGGTTCAAGCTTTTTCAGTTGCCCGATTCTTTACTTTAAACAATTCACCAGCTGAAACTAGCCCTCGCTGAAATTCCTGAAAGAGATAAGCATCATAAGCATAGGATCTTTTAAAATGGTCGACCTCTTGGACTTCGAGTTCTAGCCTGGCCTCATTGGATAGGGACTCAACTGTCAAAGCTTGGCGCTCCAAGTCTTCAATCTTCTTTCCATACGCCAACTTGGACTGCTCCGCCTCCTGTTCGGCTTTAAGCATTGATTCTTCGGCAGAAGACAGCAAGTTTTGTAGTGATGTAGCCTTCTCCTCTGCCGAATAAGTTATTTCCTCGGCCGCTACTTGCTTAGCCAAATAATGGTCAGTAAACACTTGGGCGGACCCAACTTCCTTTTGATAATCTTATTCGACCCGAGCACGGATATCCTAACTTTTTTTTAGCTGAGCCTCAAGACGCCTTATTCGATCGGCTTGATGTTATTACTTCTGAACCAGCTCAGCAAACTCGGCCACCATCTACAAAGAAGTGTAATTAAAAATCTAGCAAGCAAGCAAGACGATTGAAGAGTTAGGAATAACTTACATAAGATGCACCGTTGAAAATATTCTGAAGACGGTCCGTTAAAGAGCCATCCCGAAAACAGCTCTAATGGTCATCCCCGATGAAAGCTCGATCGGATGACATCGCCCACAACATACCCTGAGGAGAAGGATAAGAAAGGCCTCCCGAGGGTTCAGCTCTAGCATCTTCAGCCTCAGGAGGTAAGGAGTCCTTGTCCGGACAAGAAGCTTCTACCCCTATTGATGCTCCTACATGAACGCTTGGGGGAATCTCAGCCTCGGCATCTTTATCACTTGATTCAACAAATGAAACTACTCAAGGGACCTTATAAAAGCGAGTAGGAGAGTCGACTGCTTTCCGTTTCCCAGCCGAGAGTACGGTGGAAACTGAAATCAGCCGAAGGGTCTTCCTGATCATCATCTCGAAAGATCCAGAAAAGTAAGGATCGAGATTCACTTGACCATCAGAGTTTTTATCTCCATCCCCGGAATTCAATCACTCGACAGGGACCTCAACTAGGGAGCTCGACTCACCGGGCCCTTCACCAAGACCACCGTTTTGCCTCCCTTCGTCTTCAGAAAACTTCTGAGTATGGGCACTCAGACCACTAGACTCCCCTAAGGTCGGCCGGATGACTTTCTCGGGGACACTTTTGAGAATCTGCTCATCTGACTCAGGTAGGACAATGCCCTCTTCCTTCTGACGAGAAGCTTCTTCTTAGCTCGCTTGGAGGATTGACTTCACCTGACAAGCTTGAATGTCGCAGACGATGTCTGAGTCATCACTTAGAAGAAAAAGGGAAATTGCGTCAGAATATAAAGAGCAAAAAAAAAAGGTGCAAAGATCACTTACATTGCCTGCGGTAGCCTGAAATCTAGCTAAAGAAACCGAATTCCATTATCATCTTCTTATTGAAAAGATAAGTCATGCTCCTTTTCACTAGAGTGCAAACTACTATCCGAGTAAGTCTAGTCAGCTCAGTATCGCTGAATTCAAGTTTTTTCCTGTTCCATACCTCAGGGGAATAGAAAAAACAGGGAACTTTCAACACCGTTCGAGTTTTCCCAGCCGAAAAAGTGACTTCAAGACCTAGGTTTCCTCCGGTGAAAAACCAATTATTCTTTCAGTACTTGTTGGACGAAGGAAACCCCATACAAAGCCCCTCTTTTTGACGTCATCGAAGGTGTCAACTCCTCTGTTTACCTTTGTCCCCTCGGGGACCCAGCAATCTGGCGGGTTAGACATGAGGAAATAAGTCTCTGTCTTACCAGACTGTCTTAGTATGTAGAAGTGCCTGATTTCACTCATGGAAGGCAGCGACAGGTTCATTCGGCTTCACATGTGCCATATGCACATCAAGATCTTGTAGCTATTCGGGGCCAATTGAGCTGGAGCGATCCCTGCTTCAGCTAGAAACCAGGCAATGAATGGCTGAAGGGGAAGAGTAACGTCGCAACAAAGTATGGACCCATAGATTGGCACCATGCCCGGGGGGGGGGGGGTTCCACACAGTTCTATCACCAGCAAGAATCAGAGTAACTGAATTATCCAAGTCGAATCGGGCACGATATTTCCCGATCTCATCTACCACGACCATATTTGGTTCGACGTCAAACCCACTCGAGCGATCGACAGAAAAAATGAGACGAGATTCTCTGAACTCCTCTTCGACGTCCTTCTCATTAATAATCTGCTCCCTGATTCGGACGCTGCCCGAGTTGTGCTTATGGACTTCACTTTTACTCTGATGCTTTTCCATCCTTGATCGAAGTGGTACCATATGATTAGAAATGATATATTCATAACTAGATTAATCAGAATCAGAACTGGATATAGAACTAAAACGACATCAGGGTAAAGCCCAGAAACGTCGACTTCTAAAAAAAGAGGTTCATCTGGGGGTATTTCCCCTAATAATCTTCGAGCGTAAGAAACTAGTTGAAAATCCCACGATCAAGCGCTTCGAGAGCTATAGTAAAAAGTCGATGACAGGAAGTCGGATTCATTAAAACTAACCTTGAATGAAGAAATCTGATACAAAATCTTCAACGGAGAATTTCTGGTTTGAGTCTCTGAGAATGAACCAACACAACTCCTTTCAGTGGAGAATTTAAAGGGGTAATAGCAAGAAATAATAGGATCTCAAGGCGGGGAAAATCAATGACAGATTTGATGACGTAGGAGGCTCACTAGGAGACGCGTAGGTCATTTCTCATAAATGGCATCGAGAAATGAAGAGGTAAAGGACAAGTGTTAAGAAAAGAACTGACTAAGACCGTTAGAACTCCAAAACGTCGCAATCATTGAGATCTCACGTGAGGAGGCAAATTGAATTTATATGGTCACCATTAAGACACGTCATTATGACAAGACATTTACCCTGGCATTAAAGAGATGAAGAAATTGAAGAGTTGATTAAAATACTTTTGCCCAGAACGAAACCTTGTTCGGCAAAAATATTTTAAGGGGTATTGTCGTATATAAATTTTACTAGACCTACACGTTGTTAAAAAAGAGGATGGAATTACCAGGTGGGCATCCAAATAAGCATTCAGAAAATATCCTAGAAGAAATCACCAAGAAAGAGAAGTCCGAGTAAACAAGTATTGAACAAAACCTACTTGGGGTTAACTGATGTCATATACTATTCGGGGTCAGTTAACGATGCTCAGGGTTAGCTGATGACGTGTTTTACTCGGGATCAAATGACGTCATTCAGGGCCAGCTAATATCATTTTCTACTCAGGACAAACATGAAGAAAACCGAATAAAGAAACCCAACGCGTAACTCACGATTCGAGAGTCTTTAAAATACACGAAGATATCCATATCAAAGAAGAAATTTTAGAAGAATAGAATACCAAACATAAAGGGTTCCAAATCAGGTAACAATTTTATTTCTTCAAAAAAGACTACGCATTTATAAGGAAATAAGTCCTAACTGAACTTTACCACTAGAGTCCCATTCGATCTCTATACAAATCTTTGAAATAGGAAAGAAGACATATTACTTCTAACAAGTAACCAATCATAATTAAAAACAAAGATCTTTTGTTAATTGTAAATAGATGATTAGGGTTCTATGAACATATAAATAGACACATAATCCCGTCACAAATAATATAAGAAAACATATAGAAAAATACAAAGAGAAAAAGAGAGATCGAGAGTTGTAAATCTTTTCAATAGAGGATTTTGGCTCGGTTGATTATTCAGCCACCCGTGGACGTTTCTCCGGTCATCAGAGTTTTACCACGTAAAAATTACGTCCGATTACTTTCTCGTTCTCTTTCTCTTTGAAATCACAGCTAAAATCCAATCTTGTTGACTTTTCTCATACACCCAGAAATCGATGTCAACACCTTGAAATATGGTCGAAGATAAAAATTAACCAGTGTTAAAGTTAGAAGAAGCATTATGGTTAATTGCACTACTACTTCAATTTCAACAAGAAACACTGGCGGATATGACCACTACTAATTAGAAGGAGCTGGAGAAGTACCGTTTTGAAAATTTTTCTTTTGACGCCATCATAAAAACTCTCAAGTGGTTGAAAATTATTGCAGTTGTGATGGTTTTGTCTTTGTTGTTGTGGATGATGATGTACGGTCGTGAATCGGCATTTGCTCTTTCTGGTGGTGCTATGGGTTGATATTCAATTTCATTGTCGTCATCGAGTGATAGTAGTTCATGGTATAGTTATTTTCTAATTAGGAAGTACAAGTTGTTAAAGAAGAAACTATGGTGTATAAAATTGCTGGAATTTTAGGAACTCTAACTAGTTGGCTTAATGTTGCTGTCGCAATTGTACATGGCATAACTCGAGACCCGATAGGTATTTTAACGATCCAGGTATGTACATGCACATATACTTATTCTTGATTTTCATCAGATAATTTTAGCACTTAATTTACAAGATCTTTTCCATGTGGAATACATAATCATACTTGTGTTAATTTTCATCATTAATACTTCTCTAATCAAGACATAATGTTGTTGATTGATTTTAGGGTATCAGAAAAAAGATGTTTAGTGTTCAGAAAAGGACATCATTAATAATTCTCTAATCAAGACCTAATGTTATCGATAGATTTTAGGGTTAAGGTTTAGAAACGGGTATCATAATTGATGCAGCATATCTGTAAACTGTTATTGTTCCTCTATCGTGTCACAAACAAAATTAGAATTCTATTATATATATATATATATATATATATATATGGGGCAAAATTTATAAATATCAATAAAATTTGGTGTTTTTCTAAAAGATTAGTATTTTGATTGTTTTCAGCAAACAATCCACTATTGGGATAAAATTGTACTTCAATAAACTGAATTAAAACACAAAAAGGAAATAAAGCAAAAAAATGGAAAAAAGAAATAAGAAACTAAAATTAATACAGCAAAACAAATAGTAACAAATCGTTGTTTCAGTGTTTGAGAAAAACCAGATGACAACCAAGGCCAGACGAAGCAAGCACGACCATAAGACAAACAAGTCGAGATCGACCGGACGACGACGACTGAAAGTCGAGCAGGACCCGATACTGACCTGTTAGACGATAGAGACATGACCCGACGGGCGTAGAGACCAGCGACAGACTACGGAAAGTGACCACCGGCGAGAAAGGAGAGGCGTCCGACTTTAATTTGTTTCACCAAAGCGAAACAAGCCGGTGTGGGAGAATTGCTCAGGTTTGGAGTGACCGTACATAAGTTTTTTAGGGTTTTTTTATTTTAAATTTTACTGTTTGTTAGGGTTTTGTTTTAATATGAATTTGATTTTGTTATCGAATTTGATATTGGATTTGAAATCAATTTGGATTTTGATTACATAGTGTGAGATGTTTCTTGTTTGTTTTCATTTGATTTTGTTTTGTTTTAATCTGAATTCGAATTCGAATTTGATTATGATTACATAGTGTGAGATATTTCTTGATTACATAGCGTGAGATGTTTCTTGTTTTTTTTTAATTCGAATTGGAATTTGTTTTAATCTGATTTTAAATTGGTTTTGTTTTAATCTGATTTTGTTACTTGTTTGTGTAGTATCTGTATGCGTGAGATGTTTCTCTTTGTTTCCATCGCAACTTTCGTTTCCTTAATTGTTTCTTGGTACATTATTTTGTTGAAAAGATTGAGCAATTTTTTTGTTTTTCTATGATTAACTATAGAAATTCAGTGGTGCAAAATTAACTGTAACTCTTTCAGCTAGTACATATGTGAAATTATCATCCTTGACCTATCATATGAGACCTTTGTACCCTTTTCCTAGCATTGTGGACATGTAATGTTGATTTCTAAGGCAAGCAAGTTTCAAGGGTGTAATAATGGATTCTTGTAGGTATTGATATGAATTCATCCAATTGTTTAACAACTATATTTTTCTCTGTGCGAACAATTTTGGAAAACTAGAAGAGGACTTATGAAGACGGAACTTTTTAGGGGATATTTCACAAAGCTAAAATGTAACCGTTAAAGATCCTCACTAAAATTCCTTGTCACTTGAGTATCAATTTTACAGAAATTTCTGAAACTCAATAACTATATAGAGAATTCATAAAACAAATACGGTGTTTAATAGGGCATTACCGATGTGTTTAATTGGTTATGACTGATGTGTTTAATTGGTTATAACTGGTGTGTTTTATAGGGTGTTACTGATGTGTTTAATTAGTTATGATTGGTGTGTTTAATTGGATATGATTGGTGTGTTTATTAGGGTGTTATTGGTGTGTGTAAAATATTTATTACTGGTGTGGGTAATTTTGTGTTATTGGTGTGTTTAATTGGTTATAATTGGTTATAATTGATGAAATAGTGTTGAGTGTAATAGTATTATATATTAGTCTCCTATAGAGATGTAGATTAATTTCCATGTTTGAATTTGTTACTTGTTTTGCATTAGATGTTGGTATATTCTTTTATGGCAATTCAATTGTTGAATTTTATTTCCTTTTCTTAATCATGCAGGATTCTAGGTTCGGGACACAGAGATAAGTGGGTTTGGAATCAACAATTTTTGGCATCTTAAATTGACCTGTAACTTATTTGCAAGAATTATAGACTATTTGGGTTCCATTGTAGCTCTTCGACAAGCATTATTGAGTTCTTGTTTTTGGTATTATGGTGGTGGTATTTTGTCTGTCATTGTGCAACATATATCTTTTGATATAGTGTTCTAATTGAAAAAGTGTTACGAAAATATTGATTATGGTTGTTGGATTGTTGGATGGGAATACATGTATTATTAATTTGTTGTTCGATGGGAATACATGTGTTATTAAACAGGTGTTATTGGTATATAGGTCTTCTTAATATGTTGTTCATATTATTGTATCTGATTGTGGTATGTTTAATTTTTCAGCAGCGGTGTGTTTAATTGATTAATATCATTGGTGTGTTTAATTGATCGATATGAGTGTCTTGAATTTCTCAGGAATGGTGTGTTTAATTGATTGATATCCATTGTGTTTAATTTTTCAGCACTGCTGTATTTAATTTTGCTTGAGAAATCATGTTTTCATAAAATTTCAACACAAGTCAAACCAATTAAACACACTAGGGAAAACCGATTAAACACAATAGGTGCGATTAAACACAATACGCACAATTAAACACAACAGGGAAAACCAATTAAACACATCAGGGTAAACTAATTAAATACATCAGGGTAAACCAATTAAACACACCAGGGCAATTCAATTAAACACTCTAGGGTAAACCAATTAAACACACCAGGGCAATCCAATAAAACACATCATGACAAACCAATTAAACGACCAGAGTAAACAGATTAAACACACAGGCCAACCCAATTAAACATACCTGAGCAATCCAATTAAACACATCAGGCCAACCCAATTAAACACATCAGGCCAACCCAATTAAACACACCAGGGTAAATTAATTTAACATATCGGGAAACCTAATTAAACACACCGGGGAAAATCAATTAGACACATCAGTGCAACTCAATTAAACACATTAGGGCAAACCAATTAAACACACCAAGCCAACCCAATTAAACACAACAGGGACAAACCAATTAAACACATCAGGGTAAACAAATTAAACTTACCAAGACAATCCAGTTAAACACACCAGGTCAACCCAACTAAACATACAAGGGCAATCCAATTAAATACACCAGGGTAAACCAATTAACACACTAGGGTAAACCAATTAAACACATCATGCTAGCCCAATTAAACACACTAGGGTAAACCGATTAAACACACTAGGGTAAACCGATTAAACACACCAGAAACCCAATTAAACACAACGGTACAAACCAAATAAACACACCAGGGTAACCCAACTAAACACACCGGGTCAATCCAATTAAACACATGGGCAAACCAATTGAACATACCAGGGCAACCCAATTATACATACTAGGGTAAACCAATTAAACACATTGGATTCTATTTGAGTGACATCATTGATCATTGGTGTTTGCTGATTTCTCTTGCTTCAGTGTTCAGGGTAAACAAATTAAACATACCAAGACAATCCAATTAAACACATCAGGGTAAACCAGTTAAATACACTAGGGTAAACCAATTAAATATATTAGGGTAAACCAATTAAACACACCAGGTCAACCGAATTAAACATATCAGGGCAATCCAATTAAATACACCAGGGTAAACCAATTAACACACTAGGGTAAACCAATTAAACAAATCAGGCCAGCCCAATTAAACACACCAGGAAACCCAATTAAACACAACAGGACAAACCAAATAAACACACCAGGACAACCCAATTAAACACACCAGGACAACCCAATTAAACACACCGGACCAACCCAATTAAACACATATGGACAAACCAATTACACACACCAGGGCAACCCAATTATACACACTAGGGTAAGCCAATTAAACACATTAGATTCGATTTGAGTGACATCATTGATCATTGGTGTTTGTTGATTTCTCTTGCTTCAGTGTTCATGAATGTGTTTAATTTTTACAGGAATGGTATGTTTAATTGATCGATTTGAGTATGTTTAATTTTTCAAGAACTGTGTTTATTTGATCGATAATACTGGTGTGTTTAATTGATCGATAAAACTAATTAAACACACTAGAGCAGCCGAATTAAATATACCAGTTAAAATCAATTAAATATATCATGCCAATCCAATTAAACACAACCCAATTAAACACATCAGAGTAACCCAATTAAACACATAATTATAAACCAATTAAACACACCAAGCAAATCCATTTAAACACATTATGGCAACCCGATTAAACACACCATGGCAAACCAATTAAACACACCAAACCAACTCAAATAAACACATCAGGCCAACATCTCCTGTTTCCATAAAATTTCCAACAAAATGCAAAATCCGAACTAACAATTCCTGAAAAATAACTTCAACAGTTTATAAAATTATACTAAATCTATACCAATATCAACACAATCCTTACTAGCACAAACAAGATTTAGATCCGTAATAAGTTCAATAACAATGTTGAAATCATTACTGTTTCATCACAATAACAGTAGCTTTTTCATCCTGTTTCATCACATTAACACTATTTTTTTCAACAAAATATAGTATCATTACTAACAGTTCATGGTATCCAATTTAAACATAACCCTCAATTTAAACATAATCCTTACTAATACAAACTATTTAGATGACGTGATTTTCTGAATTCATAGGGTTATCATATGGCTGTATTAGACACGTACTTATGTTGTGTCCCTCTTGTCCACATGACTTGCACTTACGAAGTCAGGGTGGTGGTAGATCGGTTTATGTCCCTCTGAAACATGTTCATCAAAAAAACATTTCCACATCGCTATCATCTTTAATCTTCGATCAGGCATGCCTGAGTCTAACATCAGTGTCAACCAATGGTAAACCTTGTTAAGTCAACATTCGCAATACGTTGTACCTCCCTACTCAACTCAGCATACGTCGAATTCCTAATAACTTTGACAAACTTTGTTTCACCACCCTCGTAAAAGTTTTCCATTCATTTTCCATCATAAGTGATTACCAATTTCGTTAGGTGGGTCCGTACCTGCATGTGTATGAAAAAACAATCACATTTAGATTTCAATTTATTAAACCGGTCATATTAAACAATGTGTAATCAATTAAACACACCAGGGTACTACAATTAAACACACACAAGCAAACAATTAAGCACATTAAGGCACACAAATAAAACACATTAGGGTACTCTAATTACACATACCGGGGTAAACCAATTAAACACACTATGGTAATCCAATTAAACACACCCGAGAAAACCAATTAAACACACCGAGACAATCCAATTAAACACACCTGAGCAACCTAATTAGACACAGTGAGGAAACCAAGTTAAACACACCAAGGTAATCAAATATAGACACCAAGGCAAACCAAATAAACACACTAGGGAAAACCAATTAAACACACCATGTCAATCCAATAAAACACAATAGGCCAACACAATTAAACACACCAGGACAACCAATTAAAAACACTAGGGCAACCCAATTAAACACATCAGGGTAAACCAAATAAACATATCATGCCAATCCAATTAAACACATAAGACCAATCCAATTAAACACACTAGGACAATCTAATTAAACACAGCAGTGGAAACCAATTAAACGCACCAGGGAAACCAATTAAACACTTTGGGGCAACCTAATTAAACAAATTGAGGTATCCCAATTAAACACACGGGGGAAACCCAATTAAACACACATGGACAACCTAATTAAACACATCAGAATAAACCAGTTAAACGCACAGGAGTAAAGCAATTAAACGCACCGAACAAAGCAGTTAAACACACCAGGTCAACCCAATTAAACACACCGAGACAACCCAATTGAATACACTGGGATAAACCAATTAAACACATCAGGGAAACCCAATTTAACACACCGGGACAATCCGATTAAACACACCAGCGCAACCTAATTAAACACATCAAGGCAACCAATTAAACACATATGGACAACCTAATTAAGCACACCGAGATAAATCAATTAAACACACCAGGGCAACGAAATTAAACACACCGGGGTAACCCAATTAAACACATCAGGACAAACAAATTAAACACACCGGGGAAACCAATTAAACACACCTAAGCAACCCAATAAAACACACCAGGTAAACCAATTAAACACACATGTGCAACCCGATTAAACACACTTGGACAATCAAATTAAACACACCGAGGCAATCAAATTAAACACAATAGGGAAACCAATTAAGCACAACGGAAAAACCAAATTAAACACACCGGGACAACCCAATTAAACACATCGGGCAATCCTATTAAACACACATGGACAACCCAATTAAACACACTGGGGCAACATAATTAAACACACCGGGAAAAACCAATTAAACACACCAGAGCAAACAATTTAAATACACATGGGCAACTCAATTAAACACATCGGGAGCATCAATTAAACACACTATGGCAACCCAATTAAACACTCTATGAGAACCAAATTAAAGCAACCCAACTAAACATACTAGGGCAATCCAATTAAATACATAGAGATACTCCAATTAAACACACTAGGATAAAACCAATTAAACACACTAGGATAAACCAATTAAACACACCGAGTTACTCAAATTAAACACATTGGGGTCCTCAAATTAAACACATTGGCATAAACAAATTAAACACGCTAGGGAAACCAATTAAACACATTATGGCAAATGAATTAAACACATCGGGCCGAAAATTAAACACACCAATACAAACCATCTTCAAATGCATCAACAAATTTGCTACTGAAACAAATCAAATAAACATTTCAAATACGTACCTCGGCAAGATCGACCTAATTCATCCCTATTTATCATCAAATCCAAATACCAAATCAAATATGCCACAAGCGAAGTCAAATCTGAATGAATATATTGTGAGAGATTTTGAATCCAAATCTAAATGAATCCAAATCTGAATGAACACTGAAATTTTGAACACACAAAAATTATGGGTTTAAGAGATTTCGAAGGGTTTGAACAAAGAAATGATTTTGAACACAGAAAAATTTGGGTTTGAGAGATTTTGAAGGGATTTGGGTTTGAAAGATTTTGAAGAGAATACAGAGAAGAGAGAACGAAGAGATAAATTCAGGGAGAAGAGGTGGGATGGTTTTTAGAGAGAGAGAGAGAGAGGGCGTTGGTGGAGAGAAACAGAGGAGATAGACCAATAAATTTAACAAAAATAAATATAAAGAAAAGAGGATGGGCTAGTACGGAGAAACAAGAGGAGAGAATAAAAAATTTAAGAATAATAAATACAAAAGTAAAGAGGGTTGCGTGGTGGAGAGAAACAGAGGAGAGAGATCATTAAATTAAAAAAACTAAAATGTAAAAGTAGAAAAATTCTGGAGAGATAATGAAAATTGAAAAATGAGGTTCATTTTTGTCCCTACAGTGGATCGTTTAACAAAAACAATCATCTTACTGATTTTGGATAAATTTAAAAAGATCTTTTTTTTTTATTAAAAGGGATATTTCCTCTCTCTTTCTATATATATATATATATTTGTACATGTTTGAGAACTTTAGCTTCTAGATCTTTTTATGTAATATTTGTTAAATTTTCGAAAACAGAAGTTTAGAATTTTTCTCATCAGATATTTGTGTTTGTGTGTAATCAATGTATCTATCAGGTGTGGTTAGGGATGCACATTTGGGGAATGGGGATGGATATAGGTCCCCCAATCCCTATCCCCACTTCCTATACCCTTCCCCCATCCCCCCATTTCCCCATTTGGAAAAAATGGGGATGGGGAATTTTGGGGGGAGGTATATCCATCCCCATCCTCATTTCCCCATTTTCCCCATTTTTCCCATTTTCCCCATTTTTTTTTCGTATTTCTCCGTTTTTCCCTTTTTTCCGTTTTTCCATTTCGCCATTTAACTAAAAATTACAAATTTAACTAAAAAAAACAAACATTCCATTAGAAATACAAAATAAAACCCATTAATATATTACAAATACAAATATATATTATAATTAATAATATATATTAAAATTATATTTATATATGTTTGGGGAAAATAGGGAAATGGGGGTGGGGGATCTCATCCTCATCCCATCCCCATTTCAATATAATTGTGGGGAAAATGGAGAAATGGGGATGGGGAGGGGTTCACCCATCCCATCCCCATCCCCATTTCAATTTGGGGATGACTTTCATCCCCATCCCCATCCCCATCCCCCCCCCCCATTTCCCCATTTTTTCCTAAAAAAAATCCCCAAATGGGGATGGGGAAGGAGGGAATTGGGACCCCGGGGAAAAATGTGCATCTCTAGGTGTGGTAGTTAGTCGATGGACAAAGTCTTCAAAGGGATCTTGATGAAATAGCAAAAATTATTGATACATTCAACCCTTCTAGTTGGAATTTGATATTGAAAGGTTAATCCTCTATGCTGGCAAGTTCAGAGAGAATAGGAACATAATTCCTTTTTCTTTTTTTTTTGTAAAGTTTAATCTGAATATAAAGTATCATTTAATTAGCATTTAATTACTCTATTTGTCTTCATGTTTTTTGTAGATACATTAAAATCTTTGTACCGACATCGCAATGACTGATTCATATGTGAGTCAAATATTGGATTTAAAACATCTGATATATATATATATATATATATATAAGTTTGTTTATCTGATTTAATGGAAAAACGTTCATTCAACTAAATAATTGTAAAACGTAATTTGCAATCAAACCTGACTGGTATCAAGGAAAACAGAAAGTAACGTTAGAAAAAAGTTTGATCCGAGGCCCGTGTTTCACGCGGTGTCCTGAAGACAATTTCACCGAATAATACCGTATGTGTATTAGGCGATTGTCTCAGAGGATACAACGGTTCAACAGTGGTAGGCCTAAGCACTATCCACTACCAGCGAACTCAAACCGAGTTTCGAACTTACCAAGAAAACAGAGAAGAAACGAATTCGGCTGCTCAAAGAAACTGGAATTATTTTTCTGTGTGTGTGTTAAACAGAACATTAGAGATATTAAATACCCAAACCGAAACACTATGGTTTTGGGATTAATTCGGGATTATTTTTGGAAAATTCGTTTTTGATTTAATAAGAAATAATTTAATTATATAATATTCTCCAAAGAGATTTATTTCTAATTAAAACCCGATTCTGTATTCTTAGTGATCAAGTAAGAAATCAGAATCCAAACAATTAAAGCTTTCATTATTCATCACAATTAAAAACGTTGACTTAGGGAAGTGGTAAAAGGTCAACTGGACTCTCATGGTCCAATCTGAGCGACATTCGTGTCAGCAGGTCACGCCCACACACGAGTCGTGCATTCGAAGGTTCGGGGTCCATGATTTGCACCCCCCGCTGCGCGCACGAGAGAGAGCCTCTATGCCACACATGTTGAAAGCTCATATCACACATTCACTTATAAACTACTTATAAATGATTTCCCTAAACAATGTGTGATTCTTTTTAATCCCTACACAATGAGTCCACTTTGAGACTCAATTTCTCATTCACCCATTAACCATTTTGTGAATTTGAGTATACCATTTCGAAGTTCTCACGGAGGAGAATTCTAATCCACTTTAATCTTCCATTTCTATGGAATTTATCAGACTCAATTTTTGCTCTCAAAATGAGAGATTATCATAAAATTTCCAACAATCCCCCATATGAATGAAATTGACCTAAGAGACACAAAGAAGATGTTTGGTAAGTTCAAACGGTCAAAGCCTGTATAGGATAGGTAGGTGTTACCCTTTGAACCTTCCCTTGTAAAGATATGCTTACTTTACTGGCTGATCAGTAGATGTGATACCCTTGAACTGTTCTGTCGTTTTGTGTAAATGATCACACACCTTACACAGGTATCTTCCAGACCCAATTTGGTTCTCATTTTTATGTTCGTTTTGGCCATGAACATGCGCCTGGTTCTATGAGAGTCTCTAGAGAATATAGCCATTCACTATTCTCTTTCATAAGCGACCCCACTTCTCTCTCACATAGGTGATTTATTAATTAAGAGTAACTCGCTTTACTCTGCTCGAATTTCCATAGCTAAGAATTTCGACACATAAGAATCATTAAAAACCACAGTTTAACCTTTTCCCTACGGGCATCACTGTTTTATCATAGAAATGGACTTGAGGGTAACCCCACAGTGATCCAACTGAGTCTTACAACTGTGTTGTCTCATTGAACCTAGATCTTGGGATCTCTAGTCAACTAGGTTGGGTGTCCATTGTATCGACCTTTTATCCAATGGTCTTTAGTCCCATTCCTCTTGATGATATCTCAACTAGTTCTCTGTTAAACCCTTTAGTTAGCGGATCCGTAATGTTATCTTTTGACCTTACATAGTCAATAGTGATAACCCCAGTTGAGATTAGTTGTCTAATGGTATTATGTCTTCGACGTATATGTCTAGACTTCCCATTATACATATTGCTCTGTGCTCTTCCTATTATTGATTGACTATCACAGCGAATGCAAATCGTCGGCACAGGCTTTGGTCATCTTGGAATATCTTCTAAGAATTTACGTAGCCATTCAGCCTCCTCTCCACATTTATCTAATGCTATAAACTCAGATTCCATGGTGGATCTGGCTATACATGTTTGTTTGGAGGATTTCCATGATACCGTCGCACCACCTAGTGTGAACACATACCCACTAGTGGATTTTGAATCCTTCATATCAGATATCCAGTTAGCATCAGTGTATCCTTCTAGGACAGCTGGATATCTGGTATAATGCAGTCCATGATTACGAGTGAATCGAAGTACTTCAATACTTTACTATTCCTTTCCAGTTATCGGTTCCTGAATTACTCACATATCTGCTTAATTTACTGACTGCACTCGCTATGTCTGGTCTTATACAACTGGTTAAGTACATCAGACTTCCTATCACTCGAGAATATTCTAGTTGAGAGATGCTCTCACCCTTATTCTTGGATAGATGTAGATTTGTATCTACTGGTGTTCTATAAATTCCATAATCATTTTTGTTGAATTTCTCAAGAATCATGTCAATATAGTGTGATTGACTTAGTAAGAGTCTGTTAGATGTCCTTGAGATTTTCATTCCTAACATTACATCAGTCGGTCCTATATCTTTCATATCAAATCTTGATTTCAACATATCCTTGGTAGATTTGACCACTTTGTCATCACTACCAACAATGAGCATGTCATCAACGTAAAGGCACACAATGACATAGCCATTTTTCATATCCTTGACATAAACACATTTGTCACATTCGTTGATCTTAAATCCATTTGACATCATAGCATTGTCAAATTTCTCATTCCATATTTTGGTGTTTGCTTTAAAACATATAAAGACTTCACCAATTTACAGACTTTCTTTCCTTGTCCTGGAGCAGAAAAACCCTCAGGTTGTTCCACGTAAATTTCTTCATCTAAATCTCCATTTAAGAAAGTCGTTTTCACATCCATTTGATGTACTTCAAGATTTCGCAAAGCTGCGATTGCAAGTATCATTCTAATGGAGGTTATTCCCGTCATAGGAGAATATGTATCAAAGTAGTCTAGGAATTCTCGTTGATTTTAACCTTTAATTACAAGTCAGGCCTTATACTTATCAATTGATCCATCTGCTTTCATCTTTCTTTTGAAAATCCATTTGGATCCTAGCGGTTTACATCCCGGAGGAAGATCCACTAATTTCCAAGTATGATTTTGAAGGATGGAATCAATTTCGCTCTTAATTGCCTCTTTCCACAAGAGTCCTTCAGAAGAGCTTACTGCTTCTTTGAAAGTTCAAGGTTCACCTTCTAGCAAATAGGTCATAAAATCTAGACCAAAAGACGTTTCCGTCCTTGCTCTTTTGCTACGTCTAGGTTCATCCTTTACTTCATTTCCTTGTTCTTGGTCCTCACAACTATCAACCTGTGTTCGTTTTGACAAACTTGCTTCATCATTGGATTTACATGGAAATACATGTTCAAAGAACATTGCATTTCTAGATTCCATTATCATATTTTTGTGTATATCTGATATGTCAGATTTATAGACCAATAATCGATGAGCACTACTGTTTTGTGCATATCCAATGAAAATGCAATCAACAGTTTTCGAACCTATTTTCACCTTCTTAGGTATAGGTACTGCTACTTTGGCAAGACACCCCCACATTCGTAAAAATTTATAGAAAGGTTGTCTTCCTTCCCATAGTTCATGTGGTGTATTGTCTTCTTTCTTTTAGGGTACCTTGTTTAAAAGGTAATTGCTAGACAATATAGTGTCACCCCACATGTTTTGAGGCATTCATAACTTATCAGCATTGCATTCATCATCTCTTTCAATGTACGATTTTTACGTTCTGCAATACCGTTTTGCTGAGGGGAATATGGTGCAGTAGTTTGATGTATGATTCCGTGTTGAGCACAGAATTCACCAAACGATGCTACATATTCACCACATCGATCACTTCTCAGTACCTTGATTTTCTTGTTGAGTTGACTCTCAACTTCAGTTTTATAGAGACTAAACTTCTCTATTGCTTCATCCTTGTTTTTCAACAAATATACATAGCAGTATTTGGTGCTATCATCTATAAATGTGATGAAATATTTGTTGCCACCTCTTGTTTGAACAAATTTTAAATCACATATATCTGTGTGAATTAAATCAAGAGGTTCAGATTTCCTTTCAATAGTTTGAAATGATGACCTTATTAGTTTTGCTTTAACGCAAACTTCACACTTATGTTTAGGATCAATATTGAATGCGGAAATATGATTTAAGTTAATTAATCTATGCAGGGTATCATAATTAACGTGTTCTAGTCTACCATGCCATAAATTGGAAGACTCAAGCAAATAAACTGAAGAAATATCTTTATTGATTGTTCTTTTGACAATATATACATTAAGCTTAAACAGCTCTTTAGTTACATATCCCTTAGCCACATAAGTTCCCTGATTGGTTAAAACCATTTTGTCTGATTCAATCACCATCTTGAACCCATGCTAATTGAGCAACGAACCGAAAACTAAGTTCTTGCGTATATCAGGTACATACAGCACATTGTTCAAGCTTAGGGTTATACCATAGGTCATCTTGAGAATGACTTGACCACGTCTCTTCACGTCAGATGTGGCTGATTTTCCCATATACAACTTTTCTTTATTCTTCATTTCTTCAAATATATTGAACATCTCCCTGTCAGAGCATATATGACGAGTGGCCCCAGTATCCAACCACCACTCTCTTGGGTTTGACCCAACAAGGTTTTCTTCTGTCACAACTACAGAGAGATTGATCTCAGATACATCTCTTAAGATCCCAGCAACCACGTTTGCCTCGTGGTTCTTCTTCTTCTTCTTTGGCAACCTGCACTCAGAAGATTTGACTCATAACTGTCTTGGAATCCCCCATCTTGGAATCCCCCAACTTGTAATCAAGAAACCGACTGCCAATAAACTTGTTGGAACCAGCGTCCTCAGTTTTGTATTTACGGTCTAATGATTCCCACAGTTCTTTGGCTGTTTTATTTAAAGAATAAACGCTATATAACGAATATGATAGCCCGTTCAGTATGTAATTACAGTATAGGAAATCCGAGTGATTCCATGCATCAATAGCATTCCATACCTGAACATCTCACTCTTCACCATTATTAGGTTTAGGAGCATCTTCAGTCAAGAATCTACCAAGGTTTAGTGTGGTCAGATAAAACAGTATCTTTTGCTGCCATAGTTTAAAATTCGGTCCACTGAACTTGTCAGGCTTCTCCATATGATTCATCGGCAAAGGTACCGAATTCATGTAGGGATTTGCCATGGGAACATTCCTTTGACTCATATACTGGCTCATCACAGGATCAGGCATGTTCCTCACGAAGGAGTTGATGGCCAAAGTCGTTGTAGCCGCAGTAGGTACTACTGCTGGTACCTGGCCCACAAGCACAGAGTTCACAGCTGAAGTATCTAATCCCATACTTGGATTCACTTCTGGAATCTCTAGTGGAACACTGGAGTTCACATTTGTTTTGTTTGCCATAATATCTGAAACAAAAACAAAATCGTTTTAGTATCACTAGAAATAATAGCACAGATATCAGTCGATATCAAATCAGATTTCACGATGGAAATCAGAATCAGTGTCTGATATTTCAGACCCGATAACACAATTGAATCGTAATTGAATTCGAAATCAGTGTCTAATAATAGACCCAATTTCCATAGATTAATATATATATTTGAAATTGAAATCAGTGTTCCAAAGAACCCGATTTCCACAGGTAACGTATATATATAAATTTGAAATTAGTGTTCCAAAGAACCCGATTTTCAAATTGAGTCAGTGTTCCAGAGGAACTCAATTACCACAGTTGAAAACTGAAGCAATGATTTATTTTTCAAGTCTGTTACGATCTGACCCAGAACTCTGATACCAAAAAGTTTGAATAAGCAAACGTTGTTTGAAAATAATTTTAAAACAGAAAAGAAAACGAAATTGTCTTAAGATTGTAAAACGTAATTTGCAATCAAACCTGACTGGTTTCAAGGAAAACAGAAAGTAACGTTAAAAAAAAGTTTGATCCGAGGCCCGTGTTTCACACGGTGTCCTTAAGACAATTTCGCCGGACAACACCGTATGTGTATTAGGCGATTGCCTCCCAGGATACAACGGTTTAACAATGGTAGGCCTAAGCACTATCCACTACCAGCGAACTCAAACCGAGTTTCGAACTTACCAAGAAAACAGAGAAGAAACGAATTCGGCTGCTCAAAGAAACTGGAATTATTTTTCCGTGTGTGTGTTAAACAGAACATTAGAGATATTAAATATCCAAACCGAAACACTACGGTTTTGGGATTTATTCGAGATTATTTTTGGAAAATTCTTTTTTTGATTTAATAAGGAAATAATTTAATTAGATAATATTCTCCACTCTAATTAAAACCCGATCATGTATTCTTAGTGATCAAGTAAGAAATAAGAATCCAAATAATTAAAGTTTTCCTTTCATCACAATCAAAAACGTTGACTTAGGGAAGTGACAAAAGGTCAACTGGACTCTCACAGTCCAATCGGAGAGGCATTCGTGCCTATACACGAGTCGTGCATTCGAAGGTTCGGGATCCCGTTTAATCTTCCATTCACTTATATCACACATGTTGATGGATGCCACACATGTTGAAAGCTCATATCATACATTCACTTATAAACTACTTATAAATGATTTCCCTAAGTAATGTGTGATTCTTTTTAATCCCTACACAATGGGTCCACTTTGAGACTCAATTTCTCATTCACTCGTTAACCATTTTATGAATTTGAATATATCATTTCGAAGTTCTCACGGAGGAGAATTCAAATCCACTTTAATCTTCCATTTCCATGAAATTTATCATACTCAATTTTTACTCTAAAAATGAGAGATTATCACAAAATTTCCAACAATAATATCTTTTGAGATTCTTAATTTTAATTGTGTGGCATTATTATAGGCTATTGGTGCGTATAGATGTGTTGTAGAGGAATATTTCGTGGAGCTTACGCTTGAAGAACGGAACAAATCTGACGAAATGACACTTGTTAATTTAAATAATATAAAAACAAGCATAACTAGTCCGGAAGTGGAAGCTGATCCATCCATAACTTTGGTAATTACGACTCTAAACTTATGTGAATATTCTTGTTAATAGCTATTTGTATTATCTAAAATATGTCAAGTCTTGAATTCTTGATGATAATCATGATATTAATTCGGATCATAATGTTTTTCAATCTTGTAGGTGACAATTTTTGTGGCCATTGATGCAAAACATGAAGAAAAATTATCGGACACAATGAGTATCCTTGCAGATGTAGATCTGGCTTTCAATGAACTTCAATCACATGGTTATGCTAATATAAAAGTAATTAATAAACAGTTTTAAAAAATAGTAATCATCTTTTTCAATCTTGATTTATGAGATTATATTATTAATTTTAAGTCGATGGTATTCATGCAGGGAGATCCTGTATTATGGGGACCTCAGGGCTTAGAGAACCAATGAAGTAATGTCCCTTGAAGAACTTAAAAAACTTTATCCACTTTTAACACTTTTGAAGAAATAATTAGATATCTTTTATATCTAATTATATCTTCTTCAACTACTTTAATCATGTGTTTTTTTTTTTTTTTTGGTTAAACAGATGTCAAGCATATACATTCTATAAATAATTTTTTCGATATGTTTATCATGACATTATCTCTATCAACGTATAAGAAGTTAGTGTATATATACATCATACTCTTTTTTTTTTCTTTTGACAATTAAAGACCATCAACATCATCTATGATTAAGAAAATTAATCATTGTGTATATATTTTGTCAAGTATTATCCCACTTTGGGGTCGTTCGTTTTTCCAATTAATTTTTTTTAGGTCTGAATTGAATACATTAAGTTGTTTTGTTCGTTTTTTAAGTCGTCAAAACAACTTTAAAATATCAAAAACAACTCTAAGATATATTTCCATATTTATCTTGATTTAATATGATGTAGAATTTTTTCTTCTAACATGATTTTATTTTAAACGACTTTTAGAAAAGGAAAAAAAAAACTTAATCACTTCTCATATTGAAATCTTTCTGGGATTGAACAATTGAATTTCTCTTCTATTAAACCCCGGTAAGAACTCTTTATTTTGTATAATCTAACTATTCGTGTAGTGCTCAATAAACTTGTCAATTATATGGTGTTTATTATCATTATTTTATGTGGAAATGGTAAGAAATGTCATTTTTTTTATGAGTTGCAGTGATGTCACCCGTTTAATAAGTTAAGTTTAAAATACACATATTATTGTGAACTACCGAAATTGCCCTTAAATAATCAATTCCTTGTTCTTTAAAAGCCTCTCTCTCCAAAAAAGTTGTCTGAAAATCAATTAACTACTCATATGTCTCTCCAAAAAACGAGGAGTCTCTCTCCAGATATTGCACAAGAAGGTAAATAAATATTTCTGATCTTCATTTTCATTTTTTCATGCATTTCTGTGTGGTTTAACAATATATAAATATATATAAACATGTTGTCTCTATTTTTTTTTATATGTCTACGAGTTGTAAACTTTTAAAAAATAATGTATGAACATGTATGTATTTTTTTTGTATTTATATTTGGCCGAGTTGATTTGAAGTGGTGCAAACAAGTTTAAAATCTTGACATAAAAGCTCGAAAATATTTTAAAAAAACTCGAAATATTAGTAAAAAAGCTCGAGGAATTTTTAAAAAAGCTCGATACCTAAAAAAAAATGATCGATCCCTCACAAACAATGCTCGATCCCTCACAAAAAATGCTCGAGCCCTCACAAAAAAAACTCGATCCCTCACAAAAAAGCTCGATAATATACAAAAAAAACTCGATCATGTACAAAACAAAAAGCTTGATCCCTAAAATAAAGCTCGAGCAATTTTTAAAAAAAGCTCGAGCCATATTAAAAAAAGCTCGATCATGTACAAAAAGAGCTCGGTCCCGAACAAAAAAAAGCTCGATCAAGTTCAAAAAAGCTCAATCAAATACAAAATATGTTCGATCATGTACAAAAAAACTTAATCCCTAACAAAAAAAACTCGATCGCTTACACTTTAGATTTTTGTTTAATCCTTTATAATTATAAATTTAATATTAAATATTATTTTCTTAATAATGGTTTTTTATGATGATTTTAACAAGACTATGGATAGGGTGAGAACAGACATATCTTACAGCGGTCGATGGGAGCAATTACCCGATGGAAGTCAGAGGTATTTAGGTTCTGATAACCAAGGTTTGTATGTGTCAAAGAATTTGACTTACGACGAACTGGTGTCGATCGTGCAAACCGTTGTGAAGTATGATGAGAACAAATATAGTGTTGATCTACATTCTATATCAATCGTTCCTAGGACTACATGTCGTACATTTTTAAGAAACGATGATGATGTTCAGTTTATGCTAAGGGAAGATAGGGTGATCCCTCAAGTATGTGTTTGTCTAATCGAGAGGCCAGTATGAGGTGTCATTGGTGAAGATATCCCTCATCGTGATAACACCCAACAATTTCGATCATTAGGTGGAAGCAACCAGTTGTTCACAGAAAGAAGTGGGATTAATTATCGGGAAAACATGTGTGATGTCCCACCGGAAGTAGCCGTCCATGCTGATATATTGGGACCTTAATTCGACAATTTCTTTGGTTGTCAAATTGAGATGAATGGCAGGCAGTACAATCACCAATACAATGAAATCTACAATGACATCAACAATTAGCAGAATACAGCACCGAATGTTGGTCCGATTCATGAGGTGGATAATGAGGGCAATTTTAATCCAATAGATAATGTAAAGAACAATAAGGATGATGAAAAACCTATCCAAACGGAAAGACATGTAAGACGTGTACACAAATTTAGTTCCAGTGCACCAGATATAGCTGAGACCTCCGAAGTCCGGGCTAATGTAACTCCAGATGTTTCAGATAATGCCATAACATGGGTTATTCCAGGAGCAGAGTCATACTCGTTTCGTATGGGTGGAAGCATGAACTTGGTTGAAGATGAACCTACAAGCATGATATATAAAGGATAACTTTTTCCAGTGAAAAAGGATTTGAATAGACTAGTAGGCCATTTTGCAACGCGGCTGAACTTCGAGTGGAAGGTGAAAAGGTCCAATAAGACAACATTACATCTAGTTTGTTTGATGAAAAATTATACGTGGAAGTTAAGAGTGGTGAGGAGAGATGAAATGACATACTTTCAAGTAAGAAGTTTTGTCAACGAACACACTTATCCGTTAGAGGAAATTCACCGCCGCCACCGACAAGCTAGTGCAGTCATAATTGGAGAAGTGATTGCACCTATACTTCAACAACATGATGGTCGACTAATGCGTTAGAGGGACATAATCGCCGACATGAAATCAATGTATGGAATCCAAATCATGTACAGTAAGGCACATGCCGCCCTCGATTATGCATTGCCATTGACCTATGGATCACATTAGGAAACTTTCCAACTGCTTCCTTCATTCGATTACATTTTGGAACAAAAAAATCCCGACACAATCACTGACTTACAGTGCGATGAAGATGATAAATTTCTCTACTTTTTCATGTCGATTTGTTCCATACTTAGAGGATTTCAGACGTGTATACGTCCAGTAATTGTCGTTGATGGTAACCATTTGAAGGGACGATTCAAGGGTACAATGTTTGTTGCAACAGCACAATATGGGAATGAACAGGTGTATTAAATTGCTTTTGGGTACGGCGACTCAGAAAATAACCTTTCATGGAAATGGTTTTTGGATTGCTTGAAGGGTGCCCTAGGTCATATCGATGAGCTGGTTTGCATTTCCGATAGACATGCAAGTATTGAAGCAGGGATTTCTAAAGTGTTCCCTTATGCCACCCATACCATATGTTGCTGAAAATATTAAGAAGCGATTTCATAGAAAGGATGTTGCCGTAATAATGGACAAAGAAACCGGCACGTACACCCCGAGTTTGAATATAATCGGCATATGGAAGAGTTAAGAAACTTACACCGGAATGCATATGATTATGTAATTGATGTTGGTCCACACAAGTGGTCCCGTGTACACTATCCTGAAAGAAGGTACAGGGTGATGACAACAAATGCTGCAGAATGCATAAACTCATGCCTAAAATTTGCATGACAACTGCCTATGTTGACTCTGGCTGAGTTCATTAGGAATATGATACAACAGTGGTTTCACGATCGCTATAGAGCCGCACAATCCAAGCATCATCAGTTGACCGATGCAGCACATCTTGTGATCTTAAAACGTGTGGAGAAGTGTTGTTTTATGACCGTAAATCCAGTAGATTGGAATATTTTCTCGGTCAAGCGGTCTAGAAAACAGTGAACTGTTGACTTAGCCAGGAAGACTTGTACTTGTAACAAATTCTAAATGGATCATTTTCCATGTTCTCGTGCACTTGTGGCCGCAAGGTACATTACTTTCAAGTTTTACTGTGAAGTGACTATTACTGAAACGTGAAACTCATCGTTTTCAATGTTTTTTGCAGGGAGCGAAACTTGGATTTGACATCTTTGTGTTCGGACCACTATAAGAGACAGACACTTATTGACGCGTACTCGGTTCCTATTATACTGGTTGAACATCCTTCCACTTGGGTTGTGCCATTTAACACTGCTTAGAGAGTGATTTTGAATCCAATCTCCAGGAGACAAGCAGGACGCCCGAGGGCGGGTCGACATTTCTCGTCTTCGAAGAGGACAACTACACAATCATGTAGAAGATGTGGACAACCAGTGTATAATTCCAGGAGATATTCTAACCTACCTTTGATTAATGAAGGTCCAAGCAGAGGTGTTCCTAATGAATACCATCGTAAGTGTAGCATCTGTCATTCAATTGGACATAACAAACAGACGTGTCCTAACATGGACTCTAATAGGGAATGAATGGTAAATTTTTGATCACATTGTAAACATTTAGAATCATATCAGATTGTAATAATTTGGAATTGTATGAGTTGTTCGTTAACTTATTTTGTATGTGTTCGTTAACTTATCGTATCACATTGTCAAGGTTTGCTATGTGTTTCGTACATGTGATGGCAGACACTGGAAACAAAAACATTAAAGAAATTGAAATAATATTAATGAATTACAATGTCTTAGTACATAAAAAAGGTAGGAATTATAAAAAATATACAACATTAAATATACAACCAATCACTAGGCAAGCCTAGAGTTATAAAAAATCTCCACAGCCATTTTCTCTCGAATGATTCTCATGTCTTCCTCTGACCAATCAAAAGGGCATCGACCCGCCAGTAAGTACTCGATAAGTCTCAAAGTATGGGGATCACAGTTACCTCTGCAATTAGACACATTCAAACGCATTACAAATCATTTTTAAATAATATATTTAGCATGTGAATGAAATAGAATGTCTTACGAATTTTTTTTTTGGGACTGTAGAAGTGGAGACCACGATGACCGATAAGGACTTTTTTTCCCTAGGGAACGACCGACGACCACCTCGTCTTGCAGTGTGGAACCCCGCGTCATTCAACATTGACGGTAAAAATCACTGTAATGGCCGGACTTGCTGCTTCCTTATATGAACAGGAACATCATGTCTCTAGGGGTCAAATATGTACAGCTTCCCGAGAATAAGGTCGACGGTCACCACCAGCCAATGTTGGCCCCCAACATTGCATGGTATCAGGACCTGCAATAGTATGCAAAAGGTGTTAGGTCAGGATATACAAACAGTTTATATTTTAAATCATTTCCACCGTCTAACACTTACCAAGTCAACCTCGTGCCATGGGCGGTTTCCACTCGTGGTTGCTCCACAGACCGTCTGAAGGTCCTCTTCCAACTATCGGGACTGTAACACATTCCATCTTGTCATGGTCACAGCCCCGTGCGAATCACGAGGCATCATTCTCTCCAACTATAACAATATAAGTGGTTATACATACAATCATTGATAGATTAGTATCAATAATAAAAAACCAAAAAACGAGATGCGATTCCAATAATTTTTAACTACTTACATAGAATTGTGTATCCAATATGTTGATCCTCTGGTTGTACATAGTGGAGAATCCTCGTTGACGCTTCCGAAGAATATGGAGGTATGCATTCATATACTGACAGACAATAAAACTAATGAATTGTTAACAATACAACATTATTTAAACAAAAGTTAATTTGAAAATCACGTAAGTACGTACCGTGTCCTCCAAGTCTATGAAGTTGGACTGCATACACATGAACCATCAGGCGTTTACTGGTGCCAGTACGTCTACATCACGTCTGTTTAATGGTTGGATTAGCTTTATCAAAATTTGAATAAACACTAAAACACAGCCAAATTCATAGATGAAGTTATAGTCACAGTTCCCCGTTGATGTTCTTCTTGAAGGCTTTGCATGCCGCAAGCTGGTCGAGGTCCACAAGTCCGTGGGGGTCAAATATGTGTTCCGTAGACTGGGGTCGTGTCCTCAACCTCTTTGATCGGCATAGGTTTGTGTAAGGGATCATCAACTGCCATTCGCACTTAAGTATACGCTTCTTGTGCGGTACTCTAACTGTCGAGGAGCTCTGAAGCTCGGTTAATGTGCTGGGTGGGGGAGGGGACAGCTGAGCCTGGGTCGACATGCTGGGTGGGGGAGGGGACCGTTAAGCCTAGGTCGACATGCCAAGTGGGGAATGGGATCGTTGAGCCTGGGTCGACATGCTGGGTTGGGAAGGGGACCTCTGAGCCTGGGTAGATGTGTAGGGTGAGGGAGGGGACCGTTGCGGCTGAATCGATATGCTGGGTGATGGGTAGAGCTCGGGTTTGGTGGACCCAGATAGGACAGTTAGAAGGTCCGACCGGACGGCTGTATGTGTAGCAGGTCTACTATCGCTGGTACGTGACTGAGCTAGACTCTCCGGACCAACCCCCTTGTAGGTGGGTCCTCGCTACGTCCACATGTCCTGTCTGACCCCTCCCCCCCCCCCCCCCCTCGTATACCCACCAGTCCTGTCTTCTGGACTAAAGTCTGGATCAGGAGGTGGGGGGTTATCCTTGTGTGTATGCACGGTCGACCCCTGAAGCCCCAAGATCATATTTAGTAACACTCGGTGTTGTTGCTGACGATCCTCGTCACTCTTCCGGATCATATCCACCAACTCCAAGTATTGACGCTCTTGATCCTCCTCACTCTTCTGGAGGGCTTCACACACATTGTTCAACAAATCTGCCCATGGGGCCTGAAATCATGTCTACATGGTTAGTACAAAACTATCAACATCACGTGTTAATAAAAAAATAAAACTTTCTTTTCAACTTACCTCTACATCACGTCCAACGCCCCCACAAGAATCCCCTATAGATATACCATGTCTGAGGGTGGTAAACCGAACCCTCATATGCCTATGCGTTTCTCGTTGAGGGTCTTTTTGATATCCCTCACTGTCATCGGGCCTTAAACCCCCAACATCCGGCTCAGATCCCTCACTGTCACTGGTTCTGTCTGTCAAACCCCCACCATCTGTCCCACTGTTCCCACCAAAGGTAGTCTGATAAGGGACCAAAGGTGGAATACGAAGCTTGTCCTCCTCTACATACAGGCTCCCCCCCCCCCCCCCTCTCTCCCTCTCCCTCTCATTTAGCCCCGTATAGTACTGTGCCTGTCTCTCAGCTGGTGTGGGCATCAGTTCCTTCCTCACAAACATCTGAAATATTGGTTAGAACAATGTAATTGTACACTTACTAAATAATATAAACATTAACAAATTAAATACATACCCTGGCTTTGAAAATCATGGCCAGCTTCTTCCCACTCGGTTGTTTGGTCAACTCCCATTTCAAAATACGGGGAGACAGATTTGTAACCCTCCGGGTGCTGAACTCTTGTCCCAAATCAGGTATTACCTCGAAAGTAAATATCTGCATCATAGATAAGTACGATAAGTATCCATAACATTGAGGATAACACCAATAAAGTACAACTTGTAATTCGAAGTTCTTACCAATAGGGCATGAGATAGACCGTATATGTTGTAGGTCTCCACCGTATGTACGTGAGCGCCCTTTTCCTGTTGGTGTCTCTAGAACCCGTCGCCCGTCAAGCGCATGCTTGAATGAGTAAATAGAATGTCTATACACGTGGGCACCCAACGGGAACACATCGAACGCATTAAGATCCTCAACCAGCTGAAACTGCCAAACTGGAATTTTGAATCTCTCGTCCACCCTCATCAGTATCCAGTTCAGCATATATATGAGGCAGAGTTTCACAGCATCGTACACCTCTCCAAACTCTGCGACGGTGACAACACCCCTTATCTCCTCCAACGAGACCTCATCGGCTCTAGAAAAGTACCGCTGATGTATGTCATTCTCCACTTCTGCATACTTAGTCGTGCCCGGTACAACTCCAAACCGTAATCCGATGATCAGGAAAAATTCCACCTCAATTTAAACATAATCCTCAATTTAAATATAATCCTTACTAATACAAACTATTTTGATGTCGTGATTGAAAATCCCCTATAAAGTGTGTGCCTATAACCTAGAGAAGAGGTGAATAGGTTTTAATCAAGTCAATTACCAATTTTTTTATTAGTCAATATTCAAAATTCACCCAATAAAACAAACACACAACATCAAGTGTAAGGTGCGGAAATATAAATAACACAAGATGTATACGTGGAAACCCTGACACGTCCTAAAGAAGTGTTCATACTCCCAAGTATAAGAATGTCATAGTAATAAATTAACCAGTAAGATCGGGTCGAACCACAAGGAGGTTGTTCACTTGTCCTTATAGAATTAATTATCTAAATTAATTACTAAGCTTGTTATAAAATGTAAATCAATTAAAATTAAAACTGGGGCTAAGGGATCCACTGTTGGTAATTCGAATATGATCCAATTATTAATATTTAGTCCAGATTAATGGGATGGTATTCCACTCCACTGATCACTCTCTGATAGATATGGGTATAAATACACACTGTGCTAGACAAAATCTGTCTATCTACAGTGAGTCAAAACTCCACAAAGATTAGAGGGGATAAACCACTCTCTGATAAATATGGGTAAAAGTACCTTCTATGCTAGACAATATATGTCTATCTACAGTGAGTCAAAAACTCCACAAAGATCAGAGGGGAGAAAACATAAAAATAATAAACTTACCATAATTTGATCATATTTTTCATACCAACAGTATCACATTTGAGAACATAGTTATTTTATTTAAATTGAGAATTTGATAACAAAATAGAGAGAATTTCACAAATCTAACATCATATTTGGATTCAGAATATCAAAATTAGGGGGTGAGGCCCCCCTATTTATACAAAATACGGATGAAAATTGACCATTGGATGAATTTAAAATGGAGTGTCCAGATTTCGCCACTTTATCAGTGAACAGTTACAATGAACAGTTACAATGAACAGTAACCCATCCATGAGTGAACAGTAACGTATCCGCGAGTGAACAGTAACGCATTAGTGAGTGAACAGTGAAAGTCAACTGTGAACAGTAAAAGCCAACTGTGAACAAGAAAGCCAACTGTGAACAGTAAATAGTTAAATTATGAAAATGTCATTCATGGTCTTCCTAAGGTTTTTTGACGTTCTAAACTTGAAAACGATGTTTGTTTTGCCATCTTACTTCTCCATGATTCTAGATTGATCAAATTACCTCTGAAATACAAAGAAAAATACACTGATTACTACACAACACATTTATTTAAGCGAACGAACGAAATTATGTATGAATTAGAGAATTAATCATATTGGAATTGTAAAATGATGATATTATCCCTTAGTAAACACACACTTTTCAGTGTTAATCACACCCCCCAACCAGCTTATTGCTAGTCCCAACAATTAAAGCGAAAATAGTAAAAACTCAAATTCAAATCTCTAAACTACCAAATAGACAAACTCTCTCATACCTCTTTTCTCACCCTTTGACAACCAGTCATCAATTGAGTTATCAATCAAACTTTCTTGTGCTCAATAAAGATCAACACGATAACTATGAGATTCAATTGAAATCAAACAACATTTTCATTCCGAAATCTCTCCAGGGTTTTTTCCTTAGGCAGTAGTTTTATTCTTTTTTTTTTTAATACAACAAAATTGGAAAAAAACATTCCATCTTTAATCCATGTAGCGAGCTTTAGGCCAATGACTCACAAACAAGTTGACTTTAGGGCATTAAGTGTTAAAACACTCCTACGGGCTTAATTACTCGGATTGCAGATATATTTTTTTTAGTACAATTCCTTAAGCTTTCTCTTTGACCCGTGTAACGAGCTTTGGGTCAATGACTCCCAAACCAGTTGGTCTTACGGCATTAGGTGTTAAAGCACCCCTCGTAATTAATTGCTCGAGTTAAAGAGGCTACAGAACTGCACTTTATTCTTATCCAGACTCCACTGTTTTACGCGAACACTATATGCTTACTAAGGCATGAGGCCTGACTACTAAGTAAGAGTTTTAGGTCACAACACACAAAATTATTATTATTATTATTACTATATAAATTTTTAAACAAGACCACTGCCTTCGGTTGTTACCCTTGAATGATGTTTCAGAACTCAATATTGTAAAATCTCAACTTACTGCACAAAATCATGTCAATATGCGTGTGTCTAGAGTAGTTCGAAAAATTTCTCAAGATGACTTAACGAACAAAAGGATTAGTCAATGATATCACAATGGAGAGTTTATAAATTTGAATAGTCAGAAGAGAGGAAAAAAAATGCATCAGAACTACAAAGATGTGTCTCAAAAGTATCTAAAAGATTTCCTTACTCGGCCATCGTTACAAAAAAAAATGGTCAAAAGTTAGTTTTTTTTTTTTGAAAAACAAAAGTTATTGAATTAATTATCCCCTCCCCCCAACCAGAACGAGACATTGTCCCTAATGTCATTAGAAAGAGGTAAGGTTTAGAAGATATCACCTGAACAACTTGAAAGACAACAAAATCCTACAAAACAACAAAATAAATACAAAATATAGGAAAATAAAATGCAGAAAAACCATGAAACAATCACAAACTGAGATTCATATCAATTTTGCATTACTTGTTCTCTTCAAAAATCAAAAGTAAACAACAATAATTACAAAAGATATTAAATGCAAAAGGAAAAAGATAATAAAAAGGATATTTACTGGTAGTTGTGATTGTGGCTCACATCTTCCTCTGGTTTTACGTCTAGAAATGGCTTCAACGCCCTCTATGGGTCAGGGATATGCTTCCCATCCAATTTTCTTATAAATTGGCAAACAAGGTCTTTTAAAGTCAGATTCCTAAGACTATATTGTGCATGTTCTTTTTGAAATGGTGGCCATAATTTGTCAATTGTCATTTGCACATATCCACTAGGATGTGCATCAAGAGTCGTTAGGATATTATCCAGTGACTCCCTACGTAAACCATGCCTAATGAATAAAATTTTATCTTCCTGATTATTAGACACTATTCCTAAAGAACGACAACGTGTGTTGCAAGTTGTACGTGCACATTTGTGACAAGTAACCCCTAACTTCTTAGCTCTTCATTTTTTTTGCAAGGTTACTTCTTCCAAAACCAGGCATGTAAGATATAAATGAATCAGTAGACTCACCTACTAGACGTACCTTAGCTTCGATCAACCAGCGAATTTCAACAAGAATGTTGTTTATCATCAGTAAGCGTAATCTTTCAGAATGTGCTTTGTAAATCTTTTTCAGAGCACTTTGGGGTAACAATGGAAAACGTTTTCGCAGGTTTTTGAAAATTTCTTCCATGCCTTGTTTTGGGGATCAGTTATTTGGGAAACTGAATTAAACAGACTTGAATTGTCACGAGGTACCGTTATCCGCCACTTAACCGGGGTTATATATCAAAACACACCAAGCAAAAATTGAACCTAGAAATTAATCCTGCAAAAATTCAAAACATAAAAGCAAACAAAAACAAAAATAATAATTGCAAACACAAATAAAATCAAAAGCAAAAGATTTGTTTACTCACCTTTGTAACAAGGGTCAGAAAGGACGACAGAGTCTTTTTTAAAATCTGTATTTTCTAAGAATGGTTTCACACATTGTCCATTTACTTTAAACACATTATCATTCCTAGGATTCTTGGGCACCATATGGATACACGTGTTTCACAATAAATGGGTCACTCCATTTTGATTTCAATTTACCAAAAATAAATGAAGTCGAGAATTATAAAGTAAAACCTTTTGACCAACTTCAAATGATCTTCTTAAAATTCGTCTGTCATGAAAGGTTTTAGATTTTTTTTTAAGAATTTTTGCATTTTCATATGCATCATTTCTTAATTCTTCAAGTTCATTTAATTGCAACTTGCGCAATTCACCAGCATCATTTAGGTTAGAATTAAAAGCTTTAATGGCCCAATATGCTTTTTTCTCAAGTTCAACAGGTAAGTGGCAAGGTTTTCCATAAACTAAACGATAAGGAGACATACCCAAAGATGTTTTGAATGCAGTGCGGTAAGCTTAAAGTGCATCATTTAGTCCATGAGACCAATCTTTTCGATCGGGGTTAACCGTTTTTTGCAAGATATGTTTTATCTCCCTATTTGCTAACACAACTTGACCACTTGTTTGAGGGTGGTATGGTGTGGCAATTTTATGTGTGACTCCATATTTCTTCATTAAAGACTCAAAAGGTTTGTTACAAAAGTGTTTGCCTCCATCACTGATAATGGCTCGAAGGATTCCAAATCGACTCAAAAGATTTTCCTTTAAAAACTTGATCACTGTTTTGTGATCATTATTTCGCAAAGGAATTGCCTCAACCCATTTTGACACATAATCAATGGCAACTAAAATATACAAAATTCCAAATGACGGTGGAAATAGACCCATAAAATCAATTCCCCAACAATCAAATATTTCAATGACAAGAATGGGGTTTAAAGGCATCATGTTTCGCTTGGAAATTGATCCTAACTTTTGACATTTTTCACAGGTTTTACAGAATGCATGTGTGTCTTTAAACAATGTGGGCCAATAAAATTCACACTGCAAGATTTTTACAGCCGTTTTCTTTGACGAAAAATGACCGCCACATGCTTCATAATGACAAAATTCAATGACACTACTTACCTCATTGCCTGGAATACACCGTCGAACAATTTGATCAGGACAATACTTGAATAAGTACGGGGTCATCCCAGTAAAACCATTTTACCTCGGTCAAAAATTTCTTTCTGTCCTGTGCATTCCAATCGAGTGGCATCATTCATGTTGCAAGATAATTAACAATGTCAGCATACCAAGGCAAAGTTGTGATAGAGAAAAAAGGTTTATCATGAAAAGAATCATTGATGGGTGCTTTTTTTTCTGGCTCATCATCTTTCCGTTCCAATTCTTCAAAATCTAAAGTGTCTCTTTCTTCTTCGCCAACCTGCAAACAATTATCAAGATTTGAATGAGAGCTTGACTCAGGTGAATTGATCAAACAAATTTTAGATGAGTTAAAAGAATCCTTTTGAACATGATCTTCAACAATGGTTTCAATAATGTCTACATCTTTATCTTCATTTTCATCATCAAATGGTTCATTAGACATGTTGAAAACATTAAGCTTAATTTCCATATTTCCAAAAGACATGCTCATTATTTCATTCTTCCAATTAATCAAGGCATTAGCAGTAGCCAAAAATGGTCGGCCCAATATAACGGGAATTGATTTATGCTCATTAACAACAGGTTGTGTTTCCAAGACAATAAAATCTACTGGGTAGATAAATTTATCGACTTGTACTAACACATCTTCCACTACTCCTTTTGGTATTTTAATTAACCTATCAGCAAGACAAAGTGTGGTTGAAGTCGGCTTTAACTCACCAAGTTTAAGTTGCTGATAAAATGAGTATGGGAGCAAATTTACACTAGCACCTAGGTCAAGTAAAGTATGCTCAATTTTATAGTTACCAATTGTGCAGGAAATAGTGGGACAGACGGGATCTCTATCTTTCAAAATATTTTTATTGGAAAGAATGAAACTTACATGTTCAGCCATAAAGACTTTCTTTCTTACCTGATGCTTCCTTTTCACAGTGCACAGATTCTTCAAAATTTTGGCATAGGAAGGTACATGTTTGATTGTGTTCAACAAAAGGATATTGATCTTTACCTGTTTGAAAATTTCAAAAATCTCTAGGGAATGCTTCAATTTCTGTGAATTTTTTAGAGCCAGGGGATATGCGAGTGTAATTAGGGATTCAATTATTTCTTCGTCAATAGTGGTTTCATCAACCCTTTGACTCATCATCATTTTTACCAGATTCAAGAATAGGTTTTTCGATGACCTTACCACTACGAAGAGTGATAATTGATTTGACTTGATCTGGGCATTGGTTATTATCATAGGAACTTCATTGACTCTTGGGATTTGGTTTTGGTTGAGATGTAAACTTAATTTTTCTTGTGTGGTGAGTGTAGAAACAATCTTTTCCAAAGTATCTTTAACATCTATCAAGGTTTGTGCAGTTTGGCTGTTAATGGATTCTTACTTCTCAATGAATGAGTACAAAGTGTCTTCAAAGTTTTTCCTATATGGTGGGACATAAGGTGCATAACCTTGTGGGTTTTGGAAATTCTGGTGTGTTTGTGGATGTGATGGACCTGGTGGTTGTGAAGATTTGGCTTGATTGTTGTTCCTCCAATTAAAGTTTGGATGATTTCTCCAACCAGGATTGTAGGTTTGTGAGTATGGGTTGGAATTTGGCTTGTTGAAAGTGTGCAAAACATTGGTTGTTCATGAAGGCAATCTTTTATTGCTGGCAAAGTTGGGCAACTATGAGCAATATGATCATCAGAATCACATACATGGCATGCAATTTCTTGTACAGATTTTACATGTTCACTCTTTTTAGTTTCTAAAGCTTCAACTTTCCTAGCTAGGGATGTGAATCTAGCTTGAAGGTCATGATCTTCCCTAAGATTGTAAATGCCTCCACTAGATGAAGATGGTTGTGGTTTGATCATGGACTCATAGGAACTAATGGTGTCCCAATTTTGAGCACTTTCGGCGATATGGTCAAGGTATTTAAGTGCTTTGTCAAGATTATTGTCACTGAACTCACCATTACATATCATTTCAATGACTTGTCTACTTTGGGGTGTGAGTCCCTCATAGAAATGTGACACTATCCTCCATGTTTCAAAACCGTGATGTGGACAGACATTTAACAACTCTTTGAACCTATCCTAACATTGGTAAAGTGTTTCCCTAGGTTTTTGGGCAAATGAAGTGATTTGCCTCTTAAAGGAGTTTGTTCTATGAGGTGGGAAAATCTCTTTAAGAACTGTTGTTGCATATCATTCCAAGTTTGGATTGATCCTGACCTAAGGTTTTGTAACCAAGTTTTAGCTTTATCTTTTAAATAAAAAGGGAAAAACTTAAGCTTGATTATATCCATGCTAACATTTTGGTAAGTGCAAGTGTTACAGACTTCCTCAAACTCTCTAAGATGCAAATATGGGTTTTCATATTAAAACCGTGAAAATTAGGTAAAAGTTGAATGATTCCCAGTTTAAAATTAAAGTGTGTTGCATTTGATGGGAAAGCTATGCATGAAGGTGCTCCAGTACGTGTGGGATTTATGTAGTCTCTAAGAGTTCTATGTGGATTTGGGTTAATGTGTTGGTCATAGTTAACATAAGACGGATGGTTGTTGTGTTGAGACACATTGTCAAGGTTATCTAAAAGGTTCTTGGCTTGGTTTCCTGCTGGATTTCTAAGTGGGTTTTCAGCCATATTGTTAGTGAATGTGGGTGATTGTAATCTCCTAATCAATCTACCACTAGATGTTCGAGACCAACGTCTCATGCAAATTTAATGAGGGTTCATGGAGGTGAAATACACAAAAATAAAGAAAATAAAAGAAAAAGTGATAAAAATAACAAGATGCAAAATTCTAGGAGTGTAAATACAAATATGCACAAGTGTTGGGGTAAAAGTGCAAATAATTATAATTACAGGGACTGATATGCAAAAATAAAAAATAAAATGACCTATATGCAAATGCAAACTAGATCTAAGCTAAAATGCAAATAAAAAGTTAGAGGACTAAAATGCAAAAAATGTGATTAAAGATAACATGTGTTTTTTTTTTTAAATGGATGAGGTTTATGATTAAGATAAGTAATGCAAAACTGAACATAAAATAAGAACAAGGAAGATTAGAGAGAAACAAAAAAAATAACAAAACTAAAATAATAATAAAAAATAAATTACCTCTACAAAGAAAATACGGACTTACCTTCCCGGCAGCGGCGCCAAAAACTTGACACTTCCTAAAGAAGTGTTCATACTCTGAAGTATAAGAGTGTCATAGTAGTAAATTAACCGGTAAGACCGGGTCGAACCACAGGGAGGTTGTTCACTTGTCCTTGTAGAATTAATTATCTAAATTAATTACTAAGTTTGTTATAAAATGTAAATCAATTAAAATTAAAATTGGGGCTAAGGGGTCCACTGTTGGTAATTCGAATATGATCCAATAATTAATATTTAGTCCAGATTAATGGGATGATATTCCACTCCGCTAAAAAACTTGACACGTCCTAAGGAAGTGTTCATAATCTCAAGTATAAGAGTGTCAAAGTAATAAATTAACCGGTAAGACCGGGTCGAACCACAGGGAGATTGTTCACTTGTCCTTGTAGAATTAATTATCTAGATTAGTTACTAAGCTTGTTATAAATTGAAAATCAATTAAAATTAATACTGGGGCTAAGGGATCCACTGTTGATAATTCGAATATGATCCAATTATTAATATTTAGTCCAGATTAATGGGATGGTATTCCACTCCACTAACCACTCTCTAATAGATGTGGGTAAAAGTACTCACTATGCTAGACAATATCTTTCTATCTACAGTGAGTCAAAACTCTACAAAGATTAGAGGTGATAAACCACTCTCTGATAGATATGGGTAAAAGTACTCACTGTGCTAGACAATATTTGTCTATCTACAGTGAGTCAAAAACTCCACAAAGATCAGATGGGAGAAAGCATAAAAATAGTAAACCTACCAAAATTAGATCATATTTTCCATACCAACAGTATCACTTTTGGCCCCAGCTATATAAAATTGGCCAGACATAATTTAACTAGAAAATAGCTATTTTATTTAAACTGAGAATTTGAGAACAAAAGAGAGAGAATTTCACAAATCTAATATCATATTTGGATTCAAAACATATAAATTAGGGGGGAGAGGCCCCCTATTTATATAAAATACGGATGAAAATTGACCATCGGATAAATTTAGAATGGAGCGTCCAGATTTTACCACGTCATCAGTGAACAGTGACAGTGAACAGTAACCCATCCATGAGTGAACAGTACGAATTCGTGAGTGAACAGTAAAGTCACTGTGAACAGTGAAAGTCAACTGTGAACACAAACCTGACACGTCATTTTACACTTCTGTGATTAACACTGAAAAGTGTATGTTTACTAAGGGATAATATCATTATTTTACACTTCCGATATGATTAATTCCCCAATTTAGACATAATTTCGTTCGTTCGCTTAAATAAATGTGTTGTGTAGTAATCAGTGTATTTTTCTTTGTATTTCAGAGGTAATTCGATCAATTCAGAATCATGGAGATGTCAGATGGCAAAACAAACATCGTTTTCAAGTTTAGAACGTTAAAAAACCTTAGAAGACCACGAAGGGCATTTTCATAATTTTGAATATATAACTGTTCACAGTTGACTTTCCTATTCACAGGTGACTTTTACTGTTCACTCACTGATGCATTACTGTTCACTCATGGATGGGTTACTGTTCATTGTCACTGTTCACTGATGACGTGGAAAAATCTGAATGCTTCATTCTAAATTTATCCGATAGTCAATTTTCATCTATATATTGCATAAATAGAGGGCTTCTCCCCCCTAATTTTGATGTTCTGAATCCAAATCTGATATTAGATTTATGAAATTCTCTCTCTTTTGTTCTCAAATTCTCAGTTTAAATAAAATAGCTATTTTCTAGTTAAATTATGTCTGGCTAATTTTATATAGCTATGGCCAAAGGTGATACTGTTGGTATAGAAAATATGATTCAATTTTGGTAAGTTTACTATTTTTATGCTTTCTCCCCTCGGATCTTTGTGGAGTTTTTGACTCACTGTAGATAGACAGATATTGTCTAGCACAGTGAGTACTTTTACCCATATCTATCAGAGAGTGGTTTATCCCCTCTAATATTTGTGGAGTTTTGACTCACTGTAGATAGACAGATATTGTCTAGCACAATAAGTACTTTTACCCACATCTATTAGAGAGTGGTCAGTGGAGTTGAATATCATCCCATTAATCTGGATTAAATATTAATAATTTGATTATATTCGAATTACCAACAGTGGATCCCTTAGCCCCAGTATTAATTTTAATTGATTTAATTCTACAAGGACAAGTGAACAACCTCCCTGTGGTTCGACCTGGTCTTACCGGTTAATTTATTACTTTGACACTCATATACTTGAGAGTATGAACACTTCTTTAGGACGTGTCAAGTTTTTGACGCCGCTGTCGGAAGGTAAGTCCGCATTTCTTTGTAGTAGTAATTTCTTTTTAATTTTATTTTAATTTTGCTATTTTTTTTCTATCTTCTTTATTTTTATTTTGTATTTAATTTTACATCACTCATCTCAATCATAAACTTCATCCACTTGAAAAAAAAAAAAACACTTGTTATCTTTAATCATATTTTTGCATTTTAGTCCATGTACTTTTTATTTACATTTAAGCTTAGATCTAGTTTGCATTTGCATATAGGTCATTTTATTTTTCATTTTTGCAAACCAGTCCCTATAATTATCATATTTTCACTTTAGTCTATATATTTATAATTATTTACACTTTTGCCTCAACACTTATGCATAGTTGCATTTACACCCCCCAAAGGAGTGTTCCTACTCTCAAGTATAAGAGTTTCAAAGTAATAAATTAACCGGTAAGACTGGATCGAACCATAGAGAGGTTGTTCACTTGTCCTTGTAGAATTACTTCCTAAATTAATTACTAAGCTTGTTATAAAATGTAAATCAATTAAATTAAAACTGGGGCTAAGGGATCCATTGTTGGTGATTCGAATATGATCCAATAATTAATATTTAGTTCAGATTAATGGGATGGTATTCCACTCCACTGACCACTCTCTGATAAATATGGGTAAAAGTACTCACTATGCTAGACAATATCTGTCTATCTACAGTGAGTCAAAAACTCCACAAAGATCAAAGGGAAGAAAACATAAAAATAATAAACTTACCATAATTAGATCATATTTTCCATACCAACAGTATCATATTTGGCCCCAGCTATATAAAATTAGCTAGACATAATTTAACTAGAAAATAGCTATTTTATTTAAACTGAGAATTTGATAACAAAATAGAGAGAATTTCATAAATCTAACATTAGATTTGGATTCAGACCATCAAAATTAGGGGGGAGAGGCCTCCTCTTTATACAAAATACGGATAAAAATTGACCATCGGATGAGTTTAGAGTGGAGCGTCCAGATTTTACCACGTCATCAGTGAGCAGTGACAATGAACAGTAACGCATCCGTGAGTGGACAGTAACGCATCAGTGAGTGAACAGTGAAAGTCAACTATAAACAGTAAAAGTCAACTATAAACAGTGAAAGTCAACTGTGAACAGTGAATAGCCAAAATTATAAAAATGTCCTTCGTGGTCTTCTAAGGTTTTTTGACGTTCTAAACTTGAAAACGATGTTTGTTTTGCCATCTGACTTCTCCATGATTCTGAATTGATCGAATTACCTCTAAAATACAAAGAAAAATACATTGATTACTACACAACACATTTATTTAAGCGAATGAACGAAATTATGTCTGAATTGGGGAATTAATCATATTGGAAATGTAAAATGATGATATTATCCCTTAGTAATCATACACTTTTCAGTGTCAATCAAACCCTCCAAATGGGAAAAACCACGGGTTGTTAAGTGCACCACACTCGGTCACAGAAATCCACTATATGAGTAAAAGGTTACACCCTCAAGTGATTCTCAGACTCTCACTCTCGACAACCTCAGGCTATGGACACCGCCACTCACCACTCTTGGTTCAGTCCCTAGTGATATCCCTGGTACACTACCCTTGGCGTGAACGCCTCCTACTCTACTCCCTTGGGCATTTTACAGTGGCACCCGACCAATTGCATGTCAACCCACCCTTGGTTGCAAGACTTCCCTTGCTTGTGCAACTTCACACCGAAGCCACAAGACTTAACCTCAATGAAGAGTCAAACACAACCTAAGTGAATATGATAAAATATTCAAACATGCAAGCAATGTTAGGCAACACTAAATGCTTATCTAGGAATTTAAGAATGTCACTAAGTACAATTCCTAGATATCAATGTCTAAATGAATGTTCATAAAGACTTAACTAGATATAGTTATGCAACAATATCTCCTAGTTATCAAACAAAACCATTTCAACATATGTTGTCATTAAGCATGGCATGGTCATTAATGCAATCATCAAAATGCAATTAATATGACCTAATCAATAATGTCTAAATGCAATGCATAAAGACTTAACTAGATATAAATATGCAATATTACAATCTAGTTATCAAACAAAGCCACTTCAACACAAGTTGTCAATAAACATGGCATGGTCAATAAATGCAATCATTTAATGCAATCAATATGACCTAATTAGCTAGAGGGAAAATATGTCATAAATGCTAGCTATCAACAAACAAACCCAATCATGTTATCAAGATTCATAAATATATGAAATAAACTAGAGTCTAAGTATTTAATCATGCAATAAACACCTAATCTAGAGTAAGAAGAACAATAAAAGATGTTCAATGAAGTTCTTACTTACCTAGTCATGAAACCAAGAACACCCATGCTCATATGATGAAGAATGATGCAAAATGGAGATGGGTTTTGGGTTTGGAGAGTCAACGAAGCAAGCTCAGTGCTTTCTCTCACTAGGGAACTCTTTCTCTCACTAAGATCTGGAAATTCTGAGTTCTAGGTCGAAATGGGGAAGAAGATGAAGTATATATATAATCCAAATCAAACTATGACTTTTTGGGAGAGAAAAAACTGATTTTCGGGCGTCAGAAGATACCGTAGGGCGACCTGGAAGTGAGGTCGCCTTGAGGTCGCTATGCTCTCGGGAAAAACGTGACAGCACAACAGCTTGAGCTTCAAGCGACCCAAAACATGACCAAACGACATCCAAAGCTTTCGTATAATATACCATTGGAAAGATATGGAAGTCTAATTTATACTACAATTTATAAAACAAGATTTCAACATCTTTAGAAAAAATTATGAACATTTGAGTGACCAAAGGTCAGAAACAGACAACAACAGAGATGCCCTATTTTTGTAGTCACTTTGGAGATTTTAAAACCAATCCAAACGGTCATGAAATATTACGAATAATATACTGCTGGAAAGGTATAGGTGTCTAGTTTGTACAAAAAATTTCAAAACTCATTTTGAATCATTTTATAAAAAGATATGGTCATAAGACCATACAAATGTCACTTTTGAAAAATATTAAATCATTGAAATACACTCTTTTGAAACTAGACACCTTACTCCATATAAACAAACCAAGAGAAGAATGAGACCTTCTCATATGGTCACTCAACACACTAAAACAAGCACACCATCGTGTAAGGGCAAACACAACACATCACCACACTTAAATCTACAAATGAAGTGCAAGTGTGATTGTGAAGAGATGCACACATATAAACAATATCAACACAAATGCAAGATCAACAAAGCATGCATGAGGTGTGTGTGTGCACCTAAACTCTTCAAGAGGCAAAGTCAAGTGAATATACATTTTGCTCTTGAAGTCATGGAGATGCTTGAAAGCTTACCAATGAGGACCTAAGATACCCATTACACAATCATCCCCAATGTGGTGTGGTTTGTCATGAAATAAGCCAATCATAAAATCAAGGTCCTTACAGTGATTATCTGAATCCACAGGGTTATCATATATCACTGTTGGACATGTCTTATGATGTGTCCCTCTTATCCACATGACTTGCACTTACGACGTCGGGCTGGTGGTAGATCTCTTTGTGGGTCCTGAACATTTCCTCCTTGATCGGCTGAGGGGTTTGAACAAGTTTGTCTGTTGTTCTCAGATTTCTTGCAGATGCTACAATACCTACTCCTATGACCATACTCGTCTATAGATAGAATCTTATTCTTTCTCGGCCTACTGGCTTGAGCTCGCCACTCTGGTGGAAGAACAACTTCTGAACGTACTTCCTCAGGAGCATTCCATTCGGCTTGACCTAATTCATCCCTATTCATCATCAAATCCGAATATTAAACCAAATATGCTAAAAGCGAACCCAAACACGAATCAATATATTCTGACACATTTTGATTCCAAATGAATCCAAATCCGAAATAGCACTCCAAATCCGAATGAACAGTGAAATTTTGAACAGACTAAAACTATAGGTTTGAGAGATTTCGAAGGGTCTTAACAAATAAATGATTTTGAATACAGATAAATTTGGGAGAAGAGTGTTGGTAGACAGAAAGGAGAGAGAACAATGGGGTTAAGGAAAAAAAAACAAAGAGGGTGTAGTGTGGCGTGAAATAGAGACAAAGGAGAGAAAAAAAAATTACAAGGGAAGAGAGTGGCTAGTGGTGTAAATATGGGCCGGCCTGTTCGGCCTGCCAAGGAAGGCAGGCCGGCCATGCCTAGCACGGCACGCCTGGGGGGTGTGCCGTGCCAGGCACGACCCACATTGATGGACCGTGTCGGGCCCCAGATCGAGGCATGCCCAACTGTTGGCCGGAGTGCTATGCCCAACTGTCGGCACGGCGGGCCGTCACATGGCCCATTATATATTAAAAAAAACTTAAAAATATATTTTATTTATAAAAAAAATGTTTTAAAGATAAATGATATTGAAGAGTATTGAAACATGGTTCATAACCCTTGTTTAAATAAATAAGTTTTCATTTATCTTTCCTTCCTTTTATATTGATTAGACATCTCTTCAATACTCTTATTTATTCGATGTGGGACATGAGATTAAATACAACTATGATTATAAACAATTACTATAACCAAGATTAAAGAAGAATACTATGTGAATGATATTTAATGATCATATATATATATATATATATAAATTTGTTCATAGATGGAAAAGATGAAAATTATTGTACGATAATATAATATCAACAGGTAGTTTATTTATTTATTTTTTTAATAAAACCATTATTTAATTTGAATAGACCTCCCAACTCTCTTTATGTTTTCTATATTTAGATTAAAAAAATAGATTCAAGAGAATATCATTATGTTATATACTTGTATCAATGAATGGAAATGGAAATTCAATCACACATCCCACATCGGAAATGGAAATGGAAATGGAATTTTTGGCCTTTAATTTTAATATTATTTGTTTAGTATGTTAAGATTTTAAGTTTAGTAGTAATTTTAATATTTGTTATTAGTAAATTTAGAAAGTTAATTTGTATTACTGAATTTAATTTTTGTAATAAGTAAATTATGAATGTTAAGTGTAGTAGTTAAGTTTAATTTTTTTTTCTTCATAAATTATGATTTTTTTAGTGTATTTGTTTATTTTAATATTTTTGGTGAGTATATTATGAATTTTAAGTGTAGTAGTTAATTTGAATAAGTTTTATTAGTAAATTAAGATTTTTATGTGTAGTATTTAATTTAATATTTGTTGTTGGTAAATTTATCAATTTAATTTGTAGTAGTGAATTTAATATTTTTTGTTAGTAGATTATGAATTTTTTGTGTAGTTGTTTATGATAAATTTTTGTTATGGACCATTATGAATTTTAAGTGTAGTGGTTAATTTTAATAAGTTTTATTAGTATATTAAGATTTTTATGCGTAGTATTTCATTTCATATGTGTTGTTAGTAAATTTATCAATTTTATTTGCAGTAGTGAATTTAAATTTTTATTAATTATTATTAGTAAATTAAGATTATTGTTAGTAAATCTTGATTTTTAATTTGACTATTAACGACTATAGTGCTCATATTTTTACTTCAGATAATGGATCCTAACAAGCACCCTTATTTTCCGGACGGTTTAAATATGCTCAACGATGATTTTGAAATTTTAGAGCCGACCCATACTCAAGCGGGACCTTTTCAAGTGGGACATTCTGGTTCCGCCGTTACACCAACATCAAGTCCTAGAAAATTAACATCAGATGTGTGGCGGTGTTTCAACATAGTTCAAATGACACTCCCAGACGGGACGTTTGGGTCCAGAGCTAAATGTAAGTTTTGTCATAAGGATTATGCTACAAGTACGAGGGTAACCGGAAATTTGAGACGACATATGTATAAATGTATGTCTGCACATGGACAGGTAGATACTACAACTCAGACACAACTACAACGGCACCCAGACGGGTCCGTTACGACGTGGCAGTTCGAGACCATGCATACTAAAGAGTGCTTGGCATGATACATTGCACAAATTGATCAACCGATCAATATTGGTGAGAGTCCATTTTATAAGGAATTAATCACATCTGCATATAACCCTCAATATGAACCTGTTTTTAGAACCACACTAGAAATAATTTGATAAGATTGTTTGAAACCCAAAGGGATGACTTAATTGTTGAAATACAGCATTTAAGTGTCTTTGTTGCATTAACTTCTGATATTTGGAATGCATGTTCCAAACAGGACTATTTATGTGTCACGGGACACTATTTAGATTCTGACTAGAGAATAACAAAAATAATTATTGGTTTTCGTCATATGGATTTTGCACATACCGCATAAAACATTTTTAATGTCATTATTTATGTTTTAGAAACATATGAAATCACGTATCGCATCCTTTCGATCACATTAGATAATGCATCTGCAAGTACTAGCTCTATTGCATTGTTTATACAAGAAATATCCCGTAAGATGGAGGTTATTTCTTCCATCAACGGTGTGCATGTCATATTATAAATTTAGTTGTACAGGCTGGTTTAAAGCAAGCAAGCGACCAAATAGATCGCATCAGAGATGCCATTTCTTGGATTTGCAGTTCTAATCCTAGATTCAGTGAATTCAAGAGACATTGTAAATTAAACGGTCTCAAACCCCGACGATTCCAAACTGATATGCCGGTAAGGTAGAACTCAACTTATTTAATGTTGACAAATTATTTGGAATATGATACAATCATTACATGTTTTTATAACATGAAATTGGAATAAATAGGTCAAACGAGAGCAAAAACACTTACCACAGATGATTGGTATGTGGTAAAGATTTTTGTTCAATTTTTAAAGATTTTTTACAATGCCACTGTAACTCTTTCCGGGGTCTATTACCCCACATCTTCCTAGACAATCCATCAGATAGTGAAAATGTCTGAAGTGTTAAACAGTTATAGAGAAGATGAACATCTAGGAGCTGCAGTTGTTGCCATGGAGACAAAGTTGAAAAAATATTAGGCTAACATTCCTCTACTTTATACAAGTGTTATAGTAGATCCTAGGGTTAAATTATCTGGTTTAGAAGTTTTGCTTGAGTTTATTGGTATTAATTTGTCAATAGATTATTCAGAATAAATTACTGACATTCGAACCAAATTGTTCGAGATTTTCCGTATTTATGAGAGCAGGTTTGGCAACATTGACACCCCCCAAAATCAACACAACCGGAGACAGAGCCGATCAAACAAGTTGAAGCCTTCTGAAACGGTGAAAAAAAGACAAATCAACAAGTACTTCTTCAGGGCAAGAATCTGGCTCATCTTCTTGTACCGAACTTATTAGGTACCTTGAAGCACAGTTCGATGTTGTTGAAGACAAGGAAGAGTTTGATTTGTTGTTATGGTGGAAGACCTATACGTACAGGTATCCAGTTCTGTCACACTTAGCACGTGATGTACTGGTTATTCATGTGTTAACGGTGTCTTCAGAACAAGCTTTAAGCACCAGTGGACGCATAATTGAACAAAGAAGAAGGATTTTTTAAATATAAATAATAATAATATATGTTGGTAAAATTTATAATAGCAATATAATTAAAGGATTTTTTAAATATAAACCTGAATTAATGTTTTAATTGTTTTTATCCAAATATTCACTTTTATACCAAATTACCCTTCATTGAAAATGAAATTGGAAAACAAAAGAAAAGAAAAAGGTTATGATTATTTGTAAAGTGAAAAAATAAAAGTAACAGAGAGAGAAAGAGAAACATTCGGTTTTTGAAATATTGAAACAGAGACAAGACGAGCGGTGATCGAGAGAGACAAGACGAGCCGCGAGAGGCGACAGGAGAGAGGGAGAGACAAGCCCAGATCAGACGCGACGACGACCAAGCAACCAAGCAAGACAGGACCACGCTGACGACCAAGCAGTCAAGACCAGAGGACGACCGGACGACAACGACGGAGAGACAATGCCCGACGACGACCTAGCAAGCAAGACCAGATGACCCCCCGTGAGACGACGGAGACACGAACCCGGCGTAAAGACGACCGAGAGAGACGAGACGAGAGACGACTCGGATTCGAACGAGAAACGGCTTGGATTCCATTCGAGGGTTGAAGAAGTGATTTGGGTGGTGAAGCTGATTCGAAACTGCTTGGATTCGAATCGGATTCTGGAGTTTTCGGTTTTGTTCGAAACATACACAGCGGCGGAGTAAGAAACTTGAAGTCATCATACGCAGCGGCGTGGAAGAAACGGAATCGGTTTAATCCGAACCCCCCCTCAAAAAAAATGTTTAATTGATTGATTTTAGGGTTTTTCTATTATTTAACGAAGATATTTTCTGGAAAAAAAAAATTGGAGTTAATTTTTTTGTTGCTTATGCTGTTTGTAGTTGATTTTTTAGTTAATACTGAAATAGATTTGTAATTCTATCGGACTTTTGCTTGATTTGCATTTCCCTATGGGGATAGTGTCTGGGTCTCAATATTTTGATTTCGCTGTGTGTTGGAAATCTGAATTAATTGGTTTGATGTCTTGTTTGATCATTCACTTTTGTACTTGTTAACTATGAAGTTTCCCATGAGTTTCGGTTTGTATTATTGTCTTGTATGAGTCGTTTTGTTTAATTTGTGTTAAATTTGTGTCGTAGAGTACAGAGTGTTTATGTTCATATGTAAAAGCTATAGAGATTTTTGATGTAATGGTTGCAGTGGAAGTCTTTGAAGAGATTTTTTGTTTGGTGGTCAAATTTTAGTGTTGCACGAGGATGGATCGTGTTGTGCACTTGTGCATTTTGAGTACTGTCAAGTCTAATTTAGAAAATCAACTTTCATCGACTAAAATTTAAAACAATCCAATTTTGAGTTTTCTTCCCACTTTATATTTATTTATGTTTAAAAGTCTGATCAGGAACAAATATATTGTAAGTAGACTAAATTCAACTGGTTAATTGTTAGTAGCATGTATATATATATTTTTTATTAGAAGCTAAGGAGGGTAGAAGTGTGAAATACTAAAATGTATTTGATTTTAGGGAAGCTTGATTCGGCTTGCAAAAACCTGATCAAATGAGTTTCCATTGGGAGTTGATCACTTGTTTGTTTAATAGGTTTGGAAATATGCTTGTATTTAATTTTGTAATGTTGAAAACAATTTGTAACGGTTGTTGTCTTTATATCAATGTTCGAAACCGTAATAATAAATTTCATAGCAATCAATATGTTTTTTTTTTTTGATTTGTTGTTCCTACTTTGTAGCCCTCCAAGATGATAAAGTAGAAACGATATCGATAATGAATTTTTAACGTTCAAATAATCTTAGCATTGTATGGTTGAATATTTGATGTAGTATTAAGAGACAAGAAAAATAGTTCAACATTTATCAAACCTTCGACAACCTTTAATATGTAAATACTTATTAATTTTTATACATTTATATATCTTGGTCGAAAATATTATAACAAACAAAACATAAAATTTAAAAAAATAGTAGTAAAAACATAAAACTCATTTTTAAATAAATAAATATTTATTTTTTGATAAATTAATAAATTATTTATTTATTGATAAATAAATAATTAATTTAAAATAATATATATTTTTTAAATTCCAACAATATTATTTTATAGAGGTTTTTGCATAAACAAACAAATTTATTAAAAAAGAGAAAGTTGAAGATGACAAACAAAAAATAATAAGCTTGGACATGGTTCGATTTCTGCAGGAAAGAAAATGCGGTACTTGTAATCATATTAGGTGTATTATCTTGATAAATATGATGTTGACTTTGAATTGGACGGTGTCTGCAACTGCAATAGCCGGCAAGGCAGCCGATACAAGCACAATTTTGGAATGCAACTCTCCTAGCAGGTCTTCCCATACTTTAAAGATTTGATGGATAAATAATTATATTTATAATATTAACAGTTAAACCTTTATGGTAAAATTTTATTTTAAAATCTCTAACCATCAAGGCAATGGATCGTTAGTGACAAATAGCTTTACTTACTAATTACTATATGATTAAATTAATTCATTATTAAAAGATTCTATTAATATTAATTTTGTATATTAATGATATCTTTCATTGTAATTTGGTGATAAATTGGTCTTATTCAATCTAGTAACGATTCAATTTCAAGTCATCTATCCATGGGTGGTATATATATATATGATATAAATGTTGAAAGAAAGATAAACCTTAATTCTTAATTAAAAATGATAGGAATTTGGCCGAATTTTATTGTTTATGATGTCTTTCAAAACTCAAAACATTATTTTTTGTATATCAAACAGTTACTTCTATTCAGATCTTTTTAACATGTGTCTTGCATAAATTATATATATATATATATATATGAAACTTTTTAAATAAATACGTACCGATAGAATTATATAAGAGCACTGAATGTGAGTCATTCATTTTACATATTTTGACTTGATATGTATTTATTTATCAGAGCTTTTTTATAAATAAATGTCCCATATTCAATGTCTTTAGATAATTTCATCATTGCGTACCGATAGAAAAATGAATATATATATATATATATATATGAAACTTTTTAAATAAATACGTACCGATAGAATTATATAAGAGCACTGAATGTGAGTCATTCATTTTACATATTTTGACTTGATATGTATTTATTTATCAGAGCTTTTTTATAAATAAATGTCCCATATTCAATGTCTTTAGATAATTTCATCATTGCGTACCGATAGAAAAATGAATATATATATATATATATATATATATATATAATCATTTGTTCATCTGAGTTTTATTTTGTGAAATTAAATACATGTGATTAATACTGTTAAAAAAAACACTTGTGATTAATTGTTAAAGAAACATATAGTAATCAGATCACCAGGCACACTGTATGGTGTGTGAATTGCGATCTTTAATACTTATTGGAGCTTAGATAGAGAGAAGACTTAATTGGATTAAGACAAGCAAATTTAATTACTTGTAAGACGATTTTTTATTATTATTTGTAAATGCAATTACTTATAAGAAAATAACATGATGTTACGTACGTAATGAGCTTAATTAAAGTAAGTCAACAAACAATTGTAATCTTATCTTAATGCTTTTAAAAATTCTAACATACAACAGCCGCCACGGTGACTTATATAAAGAAAAAAAAGAAAGATTTAATCCATTAATATCTTAAGTTTGAATTGTTCTGACCGTATATATTTTATTTATATTTTAAGTTCGAATTATTCTAACCGTATGTGTTATATATATATATATATATATATAAATCAACTGCATACTTGAATTCAACTATTTTTCACACCATTGTTCTATCTAAACCTTTTCCTATCATCAAAAAATTTCAAATATAAAGAGTTCATTTAATCTAATAATATCTCAAATTCAAATTATACCATATATACCTCAATTCAACTACTTTAATTTCCACAGTCCGCAACATAATCCCTTTATAAATCTATTCATATCTTTAAAGTTTATCCATAAAATAAGCTATTGTAACAATATATCATCAATTCTCTTTTGATAACCAAAAAGAGTTGCAAAATGTCCAAGGTTTCACTGGCAATTCTGTGTCTTGTAGGCATAGCCGCCCTCCATCTCTCGTACGCCCAAAATTCACCCCAAGACTACGTTAGAGCACACAATGCAGCTCGTGCTCAAGTAGGTGTTGGGGCGATAAAATGGGACGATTGGGTGGCCTTTTATGTACAAAATTATGCCAACATAAATGAATCTAAGAATAAATTAAATTACAACTTATGTATGAAATTATTAAAAATTAAAAAAAAAAAAGATAAAAGAAAAGAAAAGATAAGGTTTTATCTCAGGACTAATAAACCCACCAGTATAGATGGATTTATTTAGTCTCATGTCGATGGGACTGTTTGGGCACTGTTGGGAGATAAAATCTCAGTCTCATGTGGTTGCTAAACACGGGTTTAGAACTAACATAATCCAATCAAATCCCAGTCCCAGACAACAAACAGGGTCATATTGATCTTACCCTGGAGATTGAAGGATCAAATTTCTATGTGGGTGGAGGTGGAGATGCAACAATTTAGTATATGCATCATTCTTGTATCTTGATGAAAGAAAAATAAAATTTGAAATAATAATTTTTTTAAAATACTAAAGCGGGAGTGAAATTCTAAGTTCGGGTCTAAACTCCCTTCCTTCTTTAATCTATATTTAATGGTCTGCTTTTAGTCACGTGCGTAATTGACTCCACCACCTTTAGTCCCCCGATTGCTTCCAACTCAGTATAATAATAATATTATTATTAATAATAAAAAAAAATTCAATTTATGAAAATATTTTGCTGTTTGTTTTTGGATTTTCTTAGTTACTTGTATAGTTGGTACACGGATCCTAAAAAAAATATTAAAAATATATATATTACATTAGTTTGAGGTTTTTTGTTATATAGAAGGGGATGATTCGAACCTATAATCTTATGATTCAAATGTGAGAGATTTCCTATCAGACCAATCTCATTTTATCGATCCTTAAAACGTTTTAACATTTTCACTTTACTTATTTATTTATTATCCATGACCATGTCTAATTTCTTATAGTTAGTAAAAAACAAAATTAATTACAAGAGATATTACGTCGACAATGGTTTTAGAACATATACAGCGTTTAATAATTATCATTAGTACAGTTTTTTTTTTTTTTAGAATCTCACTAATTCTGAACAAAACCAAGGTATAAGGATAAACAATTATCGATCATTAGATGTATATAATATCGACTGACATTTGAAAGTCGGGCACTAATTAGTTATACAAGAAAATGCAAATGATAATGGCCAGATATTATAGCCTTATAGGTGATTGTCATTTGCATTAATATATTCGGTAAAATTTTGATAAATAAGTGTTACATAAATTAATAACTCCGTTTAAATAATAAAATCTTTTCGGTTCCAATTTAAACCTGTGTACTAATTTAATAACCTCACTAAATATATAAGATAATAATTTTTTTTTTAAATCCTTTATGTTCCAATGAATATATAAATTAATAATTGATTAAATATATAAAAAATATAACACATAAAAATTCATAATACATATCAATAAACTTTTGACTTAATGACTTTCTTTAAAGAAAAAAAAACGTAACAACTTCTATTTTTTCAATTCAAATCTTTCTTAAAATATACATCTAAAGTCATTTGCCTTTTCTTTATACCGAAACCGAACTCAAATTTGATCCTTAATTTTTTATAAATCATACACCATATTGGTATATATATATTTGTTCCGTTTGTAGTAAGAAGTTATTTAATGTTACTGTTGCTTGAAAGATCTCTTTTGGAAGAATGTTTAGTAAAAACACTTTTGTCATCTGGATCATAATCATTGGTAGGCGTATTCATTACCCCTTGAATAATTTATTCATCAATAGGCGATTTCATCACTATATCATTTTCATTAGAATAATTTAAAATGTAATCAACATCCATCACATTTCTATAATGTTGATCAAAAATGGCTTCACGTAATTCATCGATGCTTTTATCTTCACCAACTTGTGGTTCAAAAGCCACGTCAATGGCATATTTTCATATGAGCGGATTTTGCAATGTTGAAAACAATTTACAATGGTTGTTGTCTTTATATCAATGTTCAAAGCCGCAATAATAAATTTCCTAACAATCAATATATTAATTTTTTCGGGATTTGTTACTCTTACCTTATAGCCTCCAAGATGCTAAAGTAGAAACGACGTCGATAATGAATTTTTAATACTCGAATAATCCCAGCATTGTATGGTTGAATATTGATGTAGTATTAAGAGATAAGAAAAATAGTTCAACATTTGTCAAACCTTCGATAACCTTTAATATGTAAATGTCTATTAACTTCTATATATTTAAGTATTTTGGTCGAAAATATTATAACAAGTAAAAACAAATAACTTAAAAAAAAAATCTTTTTATATTAATAAATATTTATTTATTGATAAATTAATAAATTATTAATATTTTTTTTTCAATCTCAACGATATTATTACAAACAAATTTAGTAGAAAAGAGAAAGTTGAAGATGACAAACAAAAAGAATAAAGCTTGGACATGGTCCGATTTCTGCAGGAAAGAAAATGTGGATCTTGTAATCATATTAGGTGTATTAACTTGATAAATATGATGTTGACTTTGAATTGGACGGTGTCTGCAACTGCAATAGTGCAGTAGCCGGTAAGGCAGCCGATACAAGCACAAATTCGGAATGCAACTCTAACAGCAGAGAAGGGTATCCCTATACTTTGGGGGTTTGATGGACAAATAATTATATTTACAATATTAACGTTTAAACCTTTATAACAGAGTTTTATTTTGAAGTCTCTAGCCACCAAGACAATGGATCATTGATGACCAATAGCTTGACTTATTAATTACTATATAATTAACTTAATTATTTATTAAAGGATTCTATTTATATTTATTATGTATCTTAATGATACCTTTTATTGTAATTTGGTGATAAATAGGACTTATTCAATCTAGTATCGATTCAATTTCAAGTCATCTATCCATGGGTGGTATATAAAAAAAAATGTATCTTAATGATATAAATGTTGAAAGAAAGATAAACCTTATTTCTTAATTAAAAATGATAGCAATTAGCAAATAAAAAAAATTGATAGGAATTTGGTCGAATTTTTTTTGTTTATGATGTCTTTCAAAGCTCAAAAACATTATTTTTTGTATATCAAAAGGTTACTTCTATTAAGATCTTTTTAACATGAGTCCTGAAAGCATAAATTAATTATATATATAAAGATCATTTGTTCATCTGAGTTGAATTTAGTCAAATTAAATACCTGTGATTAATACTGTTAAAAAAAACATTTGTGATTAATTGTTAATTAAAGAAACATATAGTAATCAGATCACCACGTATACTGTATGTTGTGTGAATTGCGATCTTTAATACTTATTGGAGCTTAGATAAAGCGAAGACTTAATTCAATTAAGACAAGCAAATTTAATTACTTGTAAGAAGATTTTTTATTATTATTTGTAAATGCAATTACTTGTAAGAAAATGACATGATGTTTCGTACCTAATGAGCTTAATTAAAGTAAGTCAACAAACAATTGTAATCTTATCTCAGTGCTTTTAAAAATTCTAACATACAACAGCCGCCGCGGTGACTTACGTAAGAAATAAAAAAGACATTTATTCGGTCCGTTAATATCTCAAGTTTGAATTGTTTATATATATAAAAAAAATCAAGTACATGCTTGAATTCAACTATTTTCCACACCATTGTTTTATATAAATCTTTTCCTATCTTTAAAAAATTTCAATCAAGTTCATTTAATCTGATAATATCTTAAATTCGAACTATTTTAATTTCCACGGTCTACATCATAATCCATATATAAATCTATTCATATCTTCAAAGTTTATCCATAACCTAAGCTATTGTAACAATATTTCATCAATTCTCTTCTGATAGAATCATATCAAAAAACCAAAAAGAGTTTCAAAATGTCCAAGGTTTTACTAGCAATTCTGTGTCTTGTAGGCATAGCCGCCCTCCACCTCTCCTACGCCCAAAATTCTCCCCAAGACTACGTTAGAGCACACAATGCAGCTCGTGCTCAAGTAGGTGTTGGGGCGATAAAATGGGACGATTGGGTGGCCTCTTATGCTCAGAATTATGCCAACCAACGTAGGGGTGACTGCAAGCTGGTGCACTCAGGTGGTCCTTATGGCGAGAACATAGCATGGGGAAGCGGTGACTTGACAGGCACGGCTGCTGTGAAGATGTGGGTGGATGAGAAGCCTAAATACAACTACAACTCTAACTCTTGCGTTGGTGGAGAGTGCAGACACTACACTCAAGTTGTGTGGCGCAACTCTGTTCGTTTAGGGTGTGCTAAGGTGAAGTGCGACAATGGGCGCGGCACGTTCATCACCTGCAACTATGACCCCCCAGGCAACTTTGTCAATCAACGTCCCTACTAAATCACGACAACTAGCTCTCTCTCAATTTAGAAATTCTATGAACAAATTATGAGATAGCTTGAGGTCAGCTTGATGCATTGATCAGTGTTTTATATGATAAATAAGCCATGTAATTTTGGCATGCTTATGTGAAAGACAACAATAAATTTTACATGTGTTATTTTTAATTATACATTCCAAATGTAATTTCTACTATATTGATCTAAAAATATGATAAAAATCATGTAAAAATGGAACAATTATTGAGTCTTGTCTCTTGAAACAGAGTATAGAGCACTGAAGACTCTTTGTTATAATTTGATAAGAGTAAAGAAATACTTTGGAATAAAGATTCTGGGTACAAACAAAAGTTTATAATTATTAAAGATTTCAAACAACTGTCTATTGCTGTTGCTTACCCTCTAGACCCAATTCAATTAACTTTCAGGTAGCCTCCTGGTTGTAGCAATTCTATCAGGCACATTCAAGCCTCTTTCAATCACAAGCAAGGCAGATCGATCATACCGAACGATAATGCAGATCAGATGGTCATTGTTTGGTGAACCAAATCTGTTAATTACTGTGCCAAGATACAAAAGTTATATTGTTTAGAATACAAATCACAAGGCCTCGAGATATAGTTCTACAACTTCGTATTATGAGAACCGTTTAGGCTAGTCTTCCAAATTTATCCATCACAAAGAACTTTTCATTTGAACCATTGAACCTTGAAAAAATACAGCTTATTGGGGTGGAAAATAAGGAAAAACAAGATAGAAAATTGAAGCATCATGGAAAGTGATCTTTCAAACCACATTTATATGTAAATTGACCCTAAGTGGATCGAACCAGTTTTTAATAGATTTGTAGGATTGCCCATTATTCATATTTAAATTGCATCGACTCCCATATCTTTTATCAGATTTCATCGCTTCGTATTCTCGTTATATTAATTTACATTAACGTTAATCTTATCAATCACATCATTTACATTTTACTTTTTTATCATTGTTAGTATTATTAGCTTTAATTTGATCGTTATTACCTTTCGATCCCTGTAAGACGTCACCTTACTTATCATTATACTTGTTATTTAAAAACATTTTGAGAATACTCTGAGGTCTTTTATAAATTGTTTTGACAAACGGAACTTCACAAGAAAAAATGGATTTGTCAAATAACACAAGGATATGTTTGAAAATTTCAAACTAAAAAAAATCAAGTTTGGATGTAGGGGTACGTCTCTGATGAGGATAATCTTGGAACAATATATATTAAATGTTACTTTTTATTTTAAACTATTTTTTGATGGTATTTTTAAACTGTTTGACCTTTAAAAAAAACAATTTAATGAATTCAATTTAGATCCGTTAATTTTTAAGTGGAAAAAATAAACGATCATAATAAGTACTTATTAAAATAAGTATTAATAAATTTAAGGTAAAAAAAAATCGCCACCTGAATCATTTTAAGACTCAAATTTATATCATAGTATTTGAAAATCATTATTGAACATGAATGTGAAACTTGTTTATTTTCTCTTCCAAAGTTAATATTCTGTTAAAGTTAATTGATTAATTTAATTTGATCAACATATTAAGCAAAATTTATGCAATTTAAATATTTGGCGATATTACTAGATTTAAATTTTATACATTTGAAAATCAAACATCTAAGGGCCCGTCCTATAAGCGTTTTTCAGTTGCTGTTTTTCGAAAATAAAAATGAAAATGAAAACAGTGTTTTTGGTTTCAGTTTCGAATTCCGAAAACGCGTCAGGTAGCATATACTAAAAGCTGTATTTTGAAAATGAAAACGGAAAAAACGCGTCTGGTAGGTTAACCGAAAACCATCAAAAATTGATTACATAATTAACCAATATAGTTTTTGTATTGTAATTTTTAAATTAAACAAAAATAACACATCAAAATTTAATTCAAAAAAACATATCAAAAAATGAATTAATCAAAACTAAACTCTTAAATTATAAATAAATAATTACAATATATATATGTATATATTACTATATAATAAAAATATAAATGTATATATTATATGTTCATATTATAATAATATATAAAATGTATATTAAATATTATTAAAATATTATTATATTTTTTATATTATATTATATTATATTTTTATATAATATATATATATATATATAATGTTTTATATATATATATATATAATTTTATTATTTTATATAATATATAATATACATATATATATATATATATATATTATTGCATGAATGCTTTTAGTTCTAGTTGGAAATAAATTATTCTAGAATATATAGGGGCATTTTGGTCATTTAAAAATCTTGTTCCGTCTTATCCTAACCATATGAAAAGCATAATAGTACAATTAATAGTTAAAAAAAAATTGTATATATAAAAAAAGTGAAAAACAAAATGAAAAACAAAAACGAAAAACGAAAAACGAGTTTTTTGTGTTTTTCAAATTTTTCACTTTTAACGCTGATTTTTTTTTTCATTTTTTTTTTCGTTTTTGAAAATAAAATGAAAAACGGTTAACGAACGCATTTTCGAATCGTTTTTGAAAAATAAAAACGAAAACGGACTGAAAAACAGCTCCAGGACGGGGCCTAAGAGTCCGCATGGTATCATTTTTAAAATGGTGTTTTCGAAAACGATTTTTTATTGAAAATGAAAATCATGTTTTAAAAACGATGTTAAAACAGTAATAAAATGAAAGTGTTTGTTAAAAGCTGTTTTTAAAAACGGAAAACAATATAACGCTCCGTTCTGCAGCAGTTTTTCAATCCGTTTTCGTTTTTGTTTTTTAAAAACGATTTCGAATTCGTGTTCGTTAAACATTTTTCATTTTAGTTTCAAAAAACGAAAAACAAAATAAAAAATAAAATCAGTGTTAAAAGTGAAAAATTTGAAAAATACAAAATACATGTTTTCTTTGTTTTTGTTTTTGTTTTCCATTTTTTTTTAACTTTTTTCTTCTTATTCTTTTTCCGATCCTCTTCTTTGATCCTCTTCGTCTTCTTATTCTTTGAACATTCTTCTTCTCCAAACCTCTTCTTCTTCTTCTTCTTCTTCGAACCTTTTTCTTTTACGATCCTCGTTTTCTTCTTCTCTAATCCTTTTCTTCTCCTCATTCTTTGATGCTTCATCTTCTTCGATCATTTCCCTTCTTTGATCCTCTTCCTCTTCTTCTTCTTCTTCTTCGATCTTCTTCCTTTCTTTTTCTTTTTTTCTTCTTCTTGTCCAATATGGTTTCCTTTATTTTTATTCTTTTTCAATTATATATATATATATATATATATATATATATATATATATAATATAATGTTAATAACCAAATTTGGCTAATGACCAAAGGTAAATTTTCCACTCTCCAAGCAAGTTCAAATTCAGTAGGGTACCGAGGGTCCTGGGGTCGGGCTGCCATACAACCTGTAGAAGCAAGGCAAGGTCACTCATACCCTAGACACACTCTAGGTGAAGCCCGACGTGAACAGATCGAGCTCATTACATCGAAATAAAAGCCCAAAACAAGATCGATACTAGAAGACCTAGGCTCGCCGAGGTCGAAATACCTAGCGACCTCCCCAGAAGCCTGCCACCTTCTCCAGATGCATAAAGAGGCCTATAAGGGCATAAGGTTTATCCTACAGTATCACTCTGTTTCGCCAAAGGAAGAATCGACTCTATCCAAACAGGTAAGAGGAATCTTGCAGAAGCTCCATTACCAATAAAAAGCGCCAACATGGTCATTTCAAACTCCAAAAAAGAGCTGAAAAGGTCAGATCAAGCTCCTAGTACCAAGATAGGAATATAGATGTATCTCGCCATTCAAGATAGCGAACACCATATTTGATGACCTTCATGATGCATCTCACCAGAGCAGTATACAGGATAACCTTTACTCTTCAACTTACATTAAAATGCTATGTACGTGCATGGCAAGTGATTGAGTCCAAAGAGGAAACAAACTTATCTCCCTCCAAGATATTCTCGAATCCGTTATCGAGCCAAAGTCAATGATATTTAAACAGAATATCCCACCCGATAAGGAGGGATTCAATTCATAAATTAATGGCGGGAGAATCACGAGTTTAACCTAGTTGGAATGTGTATAAATACGCCAAAACATGCACAAGAAAAATGAGGAGAATGCATATTATAAAGAGAGCCTTGCCTTGGCCTAAATTATATTCACAGAACACGGCCACCATTGTTATCTACTTCTCGACAGGCATGGAGCTGCCACACCCCCTTGCACCCAAGAGAGACTGTGAGTTTTCGAGTGATTTCTGTAAATGACGTGTGATTCATTTAACAGTAATATAGTAATGTCATTTTCCTTTGCGTATCTTTAATACATCGTGTTATCATTCACCTTCATATCCATCATCACACGCATAAACCAGGTACTGAAGGTACCAACCCCGACCGTAACATCCGAGGTAGTGGTCTCGAGGGTGCTAGCTGAAATTCTTCACCCCGAGTGAATTTTCGATTAACATTTTCTTGAACCGTCTGTGGGAACACCCACACCCAATTTACACAAAGTTTACATGCTTATTATTTTTTAAGAACTATGAAGCTTCGATCCTCCTAGTGACAGCCGAGGCTTTGGGGCAACAGTCTGCCGAATCAACTCAAAAAGTTTCGAAGAAGGGTAGGAAGTTCAGGCATCATAGCCATGTTATAGTACAACCAACCGTTGTGCGGGCTCCAAGCCCTCCAGTGATAGGCCAGGCCGTGTTCGATTAACAGGCAACAGCCTTCGTGGGAAAATTCCTCCTTCGTTTGCTAGTCGAAGGAATCACGACTGGTAAATTCCTATACTCAAGGGGAAACAAGCAGACCTGGAGCTCAAAAACCTATTTTTGACTAGTTGGGACCTCCCCTACCGGTACCGGTTGGTAACAGGATGGGACCTCAACCCTCTAACCGAGATAGATTGGGGCTTATTCCCCTAGTTCCTTGCAGGTCGTCATGTTACCAACCTAGATGGGTTAAATTTGCAACAGATGCATTGTCGCGGGAGCAACGTGAAGCCCCTCACCCTTGCAGCTTCTAGGAGGGAAACCCGGGCTAGAAAAGAAGGTAATCAGCAAAGCCCTCGGGTAGATACCCCTCGTAAAGAGGACAGGTTTGAGGTCTCTAGTTCATCGGAGGGATCTGATAGTGAGGGATCCGAGGTCGATTCAAAGAAGCATGAGAACAAGCACCCAGAGGGATTAGCTGGTGAAACTACAAAGAAAGATCCAACTGATAAAGAAGGGGCAACATAAGAAAGCCAATAAGGATCCTTTGAGTGAAATGAATGCCCCATTCACTAGAAGGATCAGGGAAGCTGAACTCCCGTTAAAATGTAAGATGTCAGCAGATACGTTTTCCAGAACAGAGAACCTTCTGAGCCATCTGGATAGCTTTATCCAGCAAATGGAAGTCCAAAATACCACTAGAGCTGCCACGTGCAGTATGTTCCCTACCACCCTGACTGACTATGCAAAGACTTGGTTCAGGAAGCTGCCCGCTGGAAGCGTGGATTCTTTCATAAAGCTATCACCCGAATTTTGCTCGTAGTTTTGGAGGGTCAACAACACCCAAAGGATCCCATACACTTTCAATATATGTTCCAAGAACAAAGAGAAACTCCCCGGTCTTAAGTGGAACGTTTCCATAAGGAATTCATCCAGATGGGGGTCTTTACCGAGAAGGAGACCCTCGTCAATTTTTGTAGAACCTGTGAGCGAGTGAACTTTTTCAATCTTTCACCAAGAGACCTACCAAGAGGCGTAGGATCGGGCTCTCGAGCAGGTCGATATTGATGAACAACTCAAGGTCAAAACGGAGCATGACAATATGAGAGCAACAAAACGCTAGAAGAATGAGGCGCCCAGACCTGTGCCAGCTTAGAAAACCCAGAATAAACCCTCAAACAGGTCAACGTGTCGTTTTCCCCATCCTCAACCTCTGCAAGAGCAGTACCCGGTAAGACGAACACCACAGGGAGCTTCGTCTCTTCCAAGGACTGTAGCCCCAATAACACGAGATGAGAAAGGGTACGATCATTATACCCCCTTAAATACGTCCCGTGAAACAATATACCTTGCCATTCTGGATAAGGGGCTACTCTAGAAGCCAACACCCATGAAAGCTCCAATAGACAGGAGAAACCAATACAAGTACTGTGACTTCCATGAAAATGTATGGCACAACAAGTCATAGTGTTATAGCTTGAGCAACCAGTTTGAAGCTCTGGTAAGGGGAGAATGTTTGGTAGAATTCTTGCAGCAGGTCAGTGATAACATCCAGACTGAAAGAGAGGTTCAAGCAGAGATCCGTGATCATGCTGAGAAGAGAAAGAGGGAACATAAGGATTTGATGTAGCAAATCCTGGTTATACATACCATCAGCGGAGGGCACACCCTGGCTGGCACCTCCAACAATTTCAGAAAGAACCATGCAAGGAAGATTCCCCACATTGATGAAGGTCGGGGTATCTTTAAGGTCGACCAAAGCTTGGCTGGCCCGTCCCAGTCGACCCAGACTATTTTCACGGTGGCAGACGTCTACAACACTATGCAACTCTATGACGATCCCACGGTAATCACGATACAGATTGCCAACTGCGTGGCCCACCGCGTGCTCATTGACACAGGCAACAGTGTAGACATTCTCTTTAAAGACACCTTAAAGAAACTCAATTTGAAGCATTGGTGCTACAATAGTTGCACAACCCCACTGTACGACTTCACTGAGGATTCGATCATACAGGTGGGGTTAAAAATCCTTCCAGTGATCGCTGGAACCATACCCCTCCAACAAAATATCATGACAGACTTTGTTGTGGTTGACAGTCCGTCGACCTACAATGTGATACAAGGAAGACCATTCCTGTCATCCTTGAAGGGGGTCATGTCTATCAACCATAATGTCTTAAAGTTTTCGGTGGGAAACAATGTGGGCGAGGTACGCGGGGACTAGCAAGTGGCCAGAATATGCTATGCAGTGCCTGATCCGAAAGCTTTGGCAAAATAGTTCACTCAAGTAGCAGCTGTCCAGGATATAGAAGCACCCGGGATGACCATGGAATATGAGGAACCAGTTGATCCTCTAGAGAATAACCACTTGTTACTGGATGAGGATGAACAAAGCAAAGAATGGGATAGCGGGCACCCTGTAGATGAGCTAGAGGAGGTATCCATCGGAAGTGATGACCTCTCTAAGGTTGTTAAGGTCGAAGCTACCATTGAGCCAAGAGTGAATGAAGGTTTGATCGAGCTTCTCCGAGAATTCAACGACATTTTCATTTGGAGCCATGATGAGATGTTGAGAATCCCAATATCTTTGGCAGCTCACCTACTAGCAATAGATCCAACCTTCAAGCCCATTAAGCAGAAGAGGCATCACGTTAATACTGAGAGGAACATTACGGTTCAAGAAGAAGTGGACAAGCTGATCAAAACAGGTTTCATTAGAGAAGCCTGGTATCTCGAATGGATTACCAACGTGGTCATGGTCACAAAAACAACTTTTCTCTACCAAAATTTGACCAAGCTCAATTGTAAGTTCCGTACCAACTCAAGATCAACAATCTACCATACCTCGTCGTAGTGGGAGGGTTAGTAAATAACCAGAAAGATACATCAGTCTAAGAGAATCTGCAGAGAATCTCCCAGACGATGATGATCCCTATACATACAAGGAAGCAATGAAAGATGTTGATTGTCGCCATTGGCAAAAGGCAATGCAATCCGAAATTGAATCTATGTTCAAAAACAAAGTCTGGTCTCTTGTAGACTTGCCTAAATGGATAAAACCCATTGGGTGCAAGTGGGTATACAAGAGGAAAAGAGGAATGGATGGAAAGGTTGAAACCTTTAAAGCTATATTGGTAGCTAAAGGTTAGAGATTTGGTAAATGGATATCAAGACGGCTTTCCTTAATGGAAGTCTTAACGAAAGCATCTACATGATGCAACCAGAAGATCTCATTGAAAAAAGCCAAGAGGAAAATGTATGCAAGTTGTAAAGATCCATATAGGGATTGAAGCAAGCATCCGAATTCTGGAATATAAGTTTCAATCAAGCCGTGAAAAGTTTTGGATTTATTCAAAACCTTGATGAACCTTGGGTATACAAAAGGATTAAAGGCGACAAGTTGGTTTTCCTAGTTCTTTACGTTGATGATATACTATTTATCGGAAACGATGTAGGTGTATTGACATTAATAAAAAAATGGTTAGCAAAACAATTTGATATGAAGGACTTAAGAGAAGCAAGTTATATTCTTGGTATCCAAGTAATAAGGGATAGAAAGAATAGAACGATTGTATTATCCCAAGCTTCATACATAGATAAAATCTTGTTTAGGTTTTCCATGCAAGATTCCAAGAAAGGTATGTTATCTTTCAGACATGGAATCAAACTTTCTAAGGAACAAGTTCCTAAGAATGAGCATGAAGTGCAATTCACGAGTAGGGTTCCATATGTATCGGCAATTGGAAGTCTCATGTATGCAATGTTCTATACTAGATCATATATTTGTTTTGTTGTAGGCATAGTTAGCAGGTTTCAATCGAAACTTGGTCCTGATCACTAGACGGTTGTCAAGTATATTTTCAAGTATCTTAGAAAAATGAGAGATTATATGCTTGTATACTCTTGAGGGGATTTAATTCCCGTCGGGTTCACATATTCTGATTTTCAGTCAGATTCTGACTCTAGGAGATCAACATCAGGATCTGTGTTTACTATTGAAGAATGGGTATTCATATGGAGGAGTATCAAGCAATCTTGTATTATTGATCCCACCATGGAAGCCGAGTATGTTTCTGCATGCGAGGCTACTGAAGAGGTTGTCTGGCTCTGCCAATTCTTGATTGACTTGGAAATGTTTCTGATGCAAATAAGCAGATCACTATCTATTGTGACAATAGTGGAGCAGTGATTAATTCAAGAGAACCAAGAAGTCATAAGAGAGGGAAACACATTGAAAGAAAGTATCACCTTCTAAGGGAAATTATGTATAGAGGTGACGTGACGATTACCAAGATTGCGTCAGCAGATAAATCTAGTGGATCCCTTTACAAAGGCTCTTCCACAAAAGAGTTTTGATGGGCATCTAGAGAACATGGGAATGAGAGATATGACACATTTGCTATAGAGCAAGTGGGAGATTGTTGGGATTAGCTCGATAGCAAGAGTGTAATAATATACTTAACAATCTTTTCATATTAATAAAGTGATTTCTAGTTTAACAAATCTTATAGCATTTATAGTTTAATTATTATAATTGTCAAAAGTAAGTAATCATAAGGTCAAAAGACTATGAGAGAAGAAGAATTGTTCATGCATCTAGATATGTATGAGGTAGACACAATTCTTTAGTTAGTCTTGAATAATATTCACAACTTAAGTTAAATGTTGGGCGTCTTTATCTTATTAAAGTTGTAAATTATTTTGCTAGCATTTGAATGGGATCAAATGTGTTATGATGAGTCTAAAATCATCAAAGTGTGGTGTCTTTGGGCAAAAGAATCTATTGCAATGGGTGCATTGAATTGGATCACAATGAAATACTTTATCTAGAACCGTCAATGGATAAAAGTTTTTCATTTGAAGACAATCAGAGAGTCTATCTCAATCCTGAGATAAATGATGGACTTATGGTTACAAGTGTTATCATTTGAGCTATCAATGAGTACGATTGTATATCATAGTCTATCCTCAATAGTTTGGTGGTTTTCATTTGTTAATTGATAGAGGACTTCATTTATAGATATGGACATCTTGAGTCTATTTATTAAATGAGAGTAGAATATCATCATATGGATGTTTTGAGGTATTGGATATTAAATCTTAACGTTAAGTTTTCAATAGTGTCTATTGAAACATGTCTTCTGCACAAGTCAAAATATCCACGTTCAAAATGTGGTCATATGAGTAAATATGGTAACTTGGAGAGCTATAGGCGGTCTATGAGCTCTTGGCGATTACTGATTCTTCACGAGAATACGCTTTCTCCATTAAGATTGTCTAGGGTACGAATGAGGAATATTAACTTATTCTATCTTTATTTTAGAGTTCAATTTTAGTTCTTTAGTGGAATGAACTAAAATTAATAGATCGGATCTAAGTGAATCATTTGTTGATTGTGATTGGGTTGTGTCTATTGGGGCTTAAATTTAGATAGCCCGCCAAGATCTCCAATCCACACGAACTTGTATGGATCACTTGATATATTTTACCGGACCAATTTAAGGGTCCATATATAATTGTATTGAGGCATGTGGACTTGTTTCTTTTTATAAGAATGGGTCTAGTTCACATGTTGACTTTTTATTAAGGTCTAATGGATTTAATAAAATAAGAAAAATAATATATATACCTATATATTGTTATAGGTGGCAAGGCTAATGTATAAAAGCCTAAATATTGTTTTTTTAATTAAATGGAAATTAATTAATTTGGTAATTAATTAATTATTTAATTACAAGTCAAAATCTTTTTTCTAGTAGGAGATGGTCCCTAACATTATACTATTGTTAGTAGTATAACTAATATTAAAGATTATATTTGATAAGTAGATAAATAATATAAATTATTTATCTAGTCAAATTAGAAAATCTTTAATATGGTTACAAATACTTTAATGAGTTGGATTATGAGTCTTGGTGTAGAGTAGAATTCTTCTTTGAAAATGATTCTTAACTAACAAGTAAATCCACCTAAGGAAATGATTCTTGCCAACCATGTAATTTCTTCTTAGGAGATGATTTATGATCCTATATATATCACCTCATAATTTTCGGCCAGCACTATGATTTTATGAGCAAAATTTCAGCCAAGCAAGGTTATTTTTTAAGAGAGAATTCGGCCTAGCAAGAGAGAATTTTGTGGGAGAAAAAATTAGTTTTTTGCTCTAGACAAAATTCGATCAACTCATTAATAAATGGTGTAGAATTCGGCCAAGAAGAAGAGAAAAAAAGAAAGTTTTTGTTTTTGATAGTACATTAGTATCCTTTACATAAAAACTTTACATCAAAAAGGATTTGTGTACAAAATCAAATCGGGTTCGTGCAAGTTTCAATCAAGTAGATTGATAATTCACAAGTGACCGATTATCTTGGATTTTTCTCTTGGAATATTATTGTAACTAACAAAGAAAAAGATTTTGTTTGTTTCCATCATCAGGTATACAATTTAAAGAGAGGTCGCCCACACTCCTAGGTGATTCACGTTCGTGATTGGATTAAAAGATCTTACGGATTCAATTCGGTGCTAGTTCAATCGTCACGAGAAAAAGGTACGACTCTTTTTATATACATCAATTAATCTACGGTTAAGGTTCTTGTTATTAAAAGGGAAAATTTTTATTTATACCGAAACCCTAATTTTAAATTTTTCACGTTTCCGCTGCGCGTATTTTCCCTACAAGATCAACCCCTCCGCCAGTTCTTATAGAGGTCGGATGTATCCCGAAGGCTAGTCTTGTGGGATTTAGAGCTCACCTAATTTGATCTGAAGTATAAATCTCGAACAACAATCAAAGCTCAGGCCCTAGCAGACTTCGTAGCTAAATTCTCAGCCCTCTCAAGTGAAGAGACCCCGGTAGCACTGGGTCCTGCTTCTGGAAAGCTTCCAAAGGACAACGATTGGCTGGAAAGCTGTAAAGCCTAGATTTTTTACACTGATTGAGCATCTGGATAGGCAGAGGGAGGAGCCGACATAGTCCTGATTGGCCCTGAAAGGACGGAAAGTTTCCACTGTTTTAGGTTTGAATTCAAAGCAACCAGTAATAATGCAGAGTATGAAGCTCTCTTAGCCGGAATGAAAGTCGCCATTGAGCTGGGGACCGATTACTTGCATGTAAAGAGTGACTTGTTGCTTACCGTAAACCAGGATACAGGACTTTACCAAGCCAAGAGCGACAATATGGTTGCCTACCTAAAGTTGGTCCAGCAACTCAGGGAAAGGTTCAAGGGATTCTGGACTGAGCAGATACCTCGACAAAAAAACCATCAAGGTGGACGTCTTAGCAAAGATAGCTGTGAATAGAGGTCGAGCCCTACCTAGGAGAGTACCCCTCCAAGTGATCTCCCAGTCAAGCATAACAGTGGGCAGAGAAATCTACCCCGTTGAGCGACTACATTATTGGATGGACCTAATAGCTATCTACCTCCAGGAAGGAAAGCTTTCTGAACATCGTGACCAAGCCTTAAAAAGCAAGAGGTTATCCGTCCGGTATTGCCTGATAGATGGATACCTCTACAGGAAGGGCAAATCCCTTCCTTTGCTTCGATGTCTGAATCCAGATGATGTTAGTTGGGCATTAAGAGAGGTCCACTATGGGGGCTACAGGAATCACATCAGTGGGGAGGCTTTAGCATATCTAGTACTTCACATGGGGTATTACTGGCCAACTATTCACCAAGATGCAAGGATGTTTGTACAATCTTGTGAACCATGGCAGAAGACCTCGAACTTGAGCCACCTACCACCAGAGCGGCTATCATCAATCAGTTCACTCTACCCATTTACCATGTGGGGGTCGACCTAATCGGTCCGCTTCTTACCGCTCCTGGACAGACAAGTACACTATCGTTGTAATTGATTATTTCACAAGGTGGATTGAAGCAGTACCTCTCTCTTAGATTATAGAAGAGAATATGCCCAAGTTCATCAAAACCAACATGGTTTACAGGTTCAGAACTCCACTCATCAAAATAGCCGACCTAGGTAAACAGTTTAACAATGCCCAATTTAGAGACTTCTGTGATGGTTCGGGAATCGACCTCAGGCTCGCTTCAGCAGCTCACCCCCGGACTAATGGGCTGGTCGAGTCTACCAACAAAACCATCAAGAAGTTGCTTAGAAAGAAATTACAGCAGAAGAAAGGCAAGTGGGTCGAGGAGATCCCCGAGGTTCTCTGGGTATATCGAACAATGAAAAGAACAGCTACCAGAGAAACACCCTACTCTCTAGCCTTCAGGGTCGAAGTAGTCCTTCCCATCGAGCATAAACTGACCTCTTTCAGGGTGCAATACTTTGAACAAGAAAGCAACGAGGTCAAACTCCGAGCTAGTCTATACTTTCTAGAAGAGAAACAAGATCGGACAGCTGAGAAAGTAGCAATTTACCAAAGCAAGATTGCTAGGTATTTCAACAGATAGGTCATAGCCAGGAACTTTAAGGAAGGGGACTTGGTTCTCAGGAAAGTTACCCAGAATACCCGGATAAGGTCGAATGGGATCCTAGGACCCAATTGAGTGGGGCCATACTTGGTGAAGGTAGTGGTCCGTAATAGGGCATACAAGCTTGAAAACATGGATGGTCGATCCATTGACCACACCTAGAACGCTGAGCATTTGCTTAAGTTTTATCCCTAGGCAGGGAACTCCTTAGCAGACTACCTTCATTTAGGTTTTAATAAAGTTTCTCAAAAAACAATGTATTCCATTTTGATAATCAATAAAATCTGCCATTAATTTCTCCATCTCTGATTGTATTATCCACGAATAAATTCGTTATGATCACCATGAATCAAGGAAAGCTAGACAGCTTCCTTGATGCCTTGGCCTGGCACCATCCCCCGCCAAGAAAGGTCTGAGTGTAAGAGCATAGTTGTCATCCAGATCTCGAGACCAAGATGACTAGATAGCCTTCCTAATACCTTCATCGGGATACCATCTCTAAGAAGAGTTTGAGTGTAAGAGCATAGTTTCCATCCAGATCTCGAGACCAGGACAGCTAGATAGCCTTCCTAATGCCTTGGTCGAGCTACCACCCCCAAGAAGGGTCAGATTGTATGAGCATAGTTGTCATCCAGATCTCGAGACCAGAATAGCTATATAGCCTTCCTAATGCCTTGGTCGGGCTACCACCCGTCATACGGGAATCAAAGCCTAGATACGCACAAGCTTTCCAAACCAAGGTCTCTATAGAAGGGTCCCTTCTATCCCCGATACGAGGTAAAAAGGCACCCAGAAATTTATAATATGAATTTTGCCTAAAGTATCAGAGCTAGACAGCTTACAAAGAAAGATCCTTCTAGAGTCTAACATATACCACAGTGGAATACTGTTAATCTACTTATTCTCCAATTTTCTTTTTCAGCTTTACAGGGACACAGTTACGGGAGCCCGCTGTGAAAGCTTGGTTGAAACACATCCAGTTTAAGGTATGGACAAGGTCGACAATAGTCAACCTAGACTCAACAGATTGAAGGTCATTATTTTCCTGGCTTAATTAAGTCATGATTACGTTGAAAGCTGCGTTTTAGGTCGAGGCCGGAAGTAAAGCGAGGAGAACCCAACCTTGGTATAAATTCATGATCAACAATCAATCAAAGCAGGCAAGAGTAAAAAAAAGAGCCAATTCACATAGATGATGAGGGAGCCAATCCCCTCAGCGGAGTACATTAGACAGCCAATCCCCTTACAAGGCTTACATCAAGCAGGGTGCCTAACCCCTGGTTCCAGACAATGTAAAAAAAAATGACAAAGAAAATTGAAGAAATTGGTCATGAGTTAAGTTGGTGCCCACCCTTTTTTCCAGGCAATCGAGATACATAGTTAAAGGGGTCGTATCAAACTTCGGCCTCCTCCTGGTTTTCTTCCTCCGCTCCCCCATCTTGGTGATCTCTGCCTGCCTCTCCTCCATCCGGCGGTTGATCAACTTGATTGTTCCCTCCAGCTGATCCTTTTTCCTGAGGTTGTTCATCTTTTTGCTGCTCAGCCATGTCCTCTTTCAGAACTTCATTTACCACATCCATAACTTCGAGAGGAATGAATACATCCTGGGTAGTAGCAGTTGCCTCCGATCCCATCTGTTCAACCCTCCGTATCTACTATGGCAAGTCCTTTAGAGTGATCTTCGACATTCTCTCGGGCTTCAGGATGATACAGGCTGGACCCCACCAGAAGACTCCCCTGGTTTAGAGTGTGGAAAGACTGAATGAGGGAGAGGAAAATCTACTTCAAATGTTTGTTTCCCAGCTCCAACCGCCCTCGAAGGACCCACTTTATCACCGATGGGAAGGGACATCTCTATGACCTTGGCCATAATCTTCTCTCCGTCCTACTTGGCAATGACAGACAGATCAAAGGGAATAAAGATAGCTTCTGCGGCCTGGTAGAAGGCATAAAAGTGCCCATCACTGAAGAAGGCTTCTACATCGGCATGTAGCTTAGCCACCTGAGCATACAGATTCTGGTTTTCGATATCCAACATCTTGGCTTTTGTTTTCCAGGAATCCCTCTGCTTAGCCCGGCATTCAGATTTGAGGGTCTCTTGATCGAAGGACCGTTTCAGCCTCTCGTAGTCACACTCAAGCTTGGCCAACTTTGTCTCTATCTTCTTCTGGATAGAGGTCATCTCTTGCACCAAAGTTTGAGCCCGCGCAAGTAATCCCATGACCCTCTTAGCTTCAGCCTCAGCTTTTTCCACACGGTAGCAAAGAGAGGCCACCTGATGGCCCATAGCCATGTTGAATTTGAAGGCCTGCAGGATGCGAAGCTTAAGTTAGAAACGGATCAAGCTAGCAACCACAAGTTAAGGTGAAAAAAGATAATTACCTCAGCCAAGAGAGCGAATCCCTTGGTAATCAGAATGTTGACGAGCATCGAAGCCATCCTAGAGAGGCCACCACCTGGGCAAGACGAGATAAACTGCTCCAAGACTTTGTATTGCCCTGCAGAGCTCGGCTGAAGTTGAAAGCGAGGAGAATGAACCTCCACAATATTAGCCTCAAAGTCCCCCAAAGTTTTAGGAGTAGGGGATGTGGATGGAGGAGCAGAAACATCGGGGAGGCTGACCACAAGAGTGGCAGAAGTAGAAACAACAATAGAAGGGGCAACTGAAAAAGGAACGGTGGCGGTTGCAGTAGCTGCAAGAAGGTAGAGGTCCCCTCATCTTGTGCCTTAGAAGCTCGTGATGTGAGGATCCCCATCTTGGACATAGGTTGAGAAAGGGGTGAAATATGAGCAGGTGAAGTCGAAGTTGGGACAGTTGGCCCCCTTTCTCCGAGGCAGTAGAGGAGATTCCCCGGGTTGGTCTGATAGGAGGGGGATGGGTGCGAGCTCGTTGGACTTCATAGGAAGTTAGAACAACAACAGAAACTGTTAAAAAAAAAGTCAAAATAAAGTTAACTAGCGTAAAAGAAGCAAGTTAGTTCAAATTTCTTTGCTTACTGGGAGAAACAAAAGAGATGCACAGGTATAAATTCACCCTATGGGGATCAAAGGAATCAACATTGGAAAACTTCAAGTTCAAATAGTTACAGGAGATGATAGTCCTTAAAATTATCTCAGACTCAGTGGGCAGAGAGTCTCTATTCTAAGAGGGCTTATCATTGAAAGTAGTAGGGAACTTGAATTCATGCATGCCGATGAAGATCGAGCTTTCCCTGTTATCCCACACCAGAATCCATTCTTCCTTTCAGACGAGATCTTTCTTGGAAGCACCAAAAACGATGAATTTGAGTTTATTTTTGGCTTTCACGTAGAACTGTCCTATTGGAACACCACATAGGCTGCCAATATGAAAGATGAAAGATGAAAGATGAAAGCCAGTTCCTCCATTCTGAACTCCCTGGTGACCTTACTCAGCTCGTACTGCTCTCTCCACAGCATGAGAAAGCCAATCAGATGTCTCCAGAAGCCAGGGGTCAACTAGAGAGAAGCTAGTTACAGGGTGTTGAGAGCTCGTCAGAGGGTGGGGTGAAGAGAAAGCCTGACCCCATTCTCGAGAGCTACAACGTGGATCAGGAGCACGTCTTTAGGATGGTAAAAGACAATATAGTTCTTGGGAGGAATGAAGATAGAGACGGTGTCATGAATGCCGTACTTGGCCTTCAAGCGATTAATCGACTTTGGGTCAGTGGTAGAATCCGGGATGACCTTAAAGTCGTAGGGAAGAATTTCCTCTAGAAGGGTACCAACGACCATAGCTTGACCCCCACCGGCTGCAGCATCCTCAGGTTCTTTATCTGAATCTTCATTGACCAGGTTCAGAGGTTCCTCGGGTTTGTTCCAGAAACTGGACCCGATTGAAACATTCCTACTTGAGCGGCGACGTTGTGGGTTTAGAGGAGAATCCTCACTGATGAAATATTTTTACGCTCGTTTCCTGTGAGTAAGATTGGAGACCTTCTCACCTTCTACCATAAGGTCAGTTGTATCACGACTGAACTTCGATATGGCGATGAGAAATTTTGAGTTTGATGAAAGAAAGATAGAGATGTTGCTCGAGAAGGCAAAGAAAGAAGGGATTTGTTGAAAATTTTAAAATTTAAAGGAATAAGAAGTGTGAGAAGGAAGATGACGTGACCGAGTTTAAATATGGAAGCATGGCACAATAACCAATAACTTCGGTGATGGAAGCAAAAGAGAAGGCGAGATCTTCGGTGAAGATTACCTCAATTCTCGGGGACTGACATAATGCAGCCGTATTATTTTGAAAAATACACCATTCCTTGCTCGCCACGTTTCACTTGCATAGAGGATTCCTTCCCGGATTCTGGCAACTAAAGGAGGAGGGAAAATTTCCCAATTAAAACAGGAAATCTGACTCCAACCCCAACTCGATCACTAGTGTTCAAGTTAGAGGGTATTTTTGTTAACAACCAAATTTGGCTAAGGACCAAAGGTAAATTTTCCACTCTCCAACCAAGGGTCCGAATTCAGCAGGTACAAGGGTCTGGGGTCGGGCTGCCATAAACCCGTAGAAGCATGGCAAGGTCACCTGCACCTTAGACACACTCTAGGTGAAGCCAGACTTGAATAGATCGAGCTCCTTACAACAAAATATGTCCCCGAAACAAGATCGATAAGAGAGAACTTAGGCTCCCCGAGGTCAAAATACCTCGCGACCTCCCTATAAGCCAATCACTTTCTCCAGATCTACAAAGAGATCCATAAGGGCATCATGTTTGTCCTATGGTATCGCTTCTTTTCCCCAAAGGAAGAACCGACTATATCCAAGCAGTTAAGAGGAAGCTCGCAGAAGCTCCGCTGCTATTAAATAGAGCCAACATAATCATTTCAAGCTCCAAAAGGGTCTGGAAAGGTCAGATCAAGCTCCTAGTACCAAGACAATAACATAAATGTACATCGCCATTCAAGATAGCGAACACCATATTTGATGACCTCCATGATGCATCTCATCAGGGCAGTATAAAGGATCGCCTTCACTTTTTAACTTACATTAAAACGCTACGTACGTATAGGGCAAGTGATTGAGTCCAAAGAGGAAACAAACTTATCTCCCTCCAAGATATTCTCGAATTTGATATCAAGTCAAAGTCAATGATATTTAAATAGAATATCCCACCCGATAAGGAGGGATTCGATTCAGAAATTAATGGTGGGAGAATCACGAGTTTAACCTAGTTGGACTGTGTATAAATACGCCTAAGCATACATAAGAAAAAGGGGGAGAAGACGTATTAAAAAGAGAGCTTTGCCTTGGCGTAAATTCTATTCACAGAACATGGCCACCATTGTTATTTACTTCTTGACAGGCACAAAGTTGCCACACCCCTTGTACCTAAGAGAGATTGTGAGTTTTCGAGTGATTTTTGTAAATGACGTGTGATTCATTTAACAGTAATAGAGTAATGCCATTTTCTTCTATGTATCTTTAATACATTGTGTTATCACTCACCTTCATATCCGTCATCACACGTATAAACCAAGTACAGAAGGTACCAACCCCGACTGCGACATCCGAGGTAGTGGTCTCGAGGGTGCTATCTGAAATTCCTCACCCCGAGTGAATTGTTTTCCAAGAACTATGAAGATTACTTGCCTTTGTGCATAAAAATCGAATCGGGTTCACACGAGTTTCAATCAAATAGATTGATAATTCACAAGTGACCAAACGTTCTTGGGTTTTCTCTAGGAGGATTATTGTGACTAACAAAAGAAAAAGCTTTTGTTTGTTTTCCATCCTCAGGTATACAATTCAAAGAAAGGGAGCCCACATTCCTAGGTGATTCACATTTTTGATTGGATTGGAAGATCTTACGGATTCATTTCGATGCAACTTCAATTGTCACGAGAAAAATGTATGATACTTTTATTATATGTTAATTAATCAAGGGTTAAAGTTCAATCTTTTAAAAGGATTTTTATTTTTTGAAATATACCAATCAATTTTTCTGCTTCTACCGTGCGTTTTTTCCTAAAGAAAAAGATCCGACAAAGAAGAAAAAGAATAAGAAGATATGTAAAGAATAAGAAGAAGAAGAAGAAGAAGAAGAAAAAGAAAAAGATCTGCAAAAGAAGAAGAAGAAGAAGAAGAAGAAGAAGAATAAGAAGAATAAGAAAAAGATCAGCCGTGGTGGTGAGCTGAAGAAGAAGAATACCAGATTAGGAAGAGAGAAGATGATGAAGAAAGAAAATGAAGATGGGAACCGAGAAGATAAGGAACAGAGAAGAGAAAAAAGAAAAAAGAAAAAAGAAATATTGTAAATTTATTTGAAAAACAAAAACAAAAATGTTATGTTTTTCAAATATTTCACTATTAACATTGTTTTGTGAAATTCCCTAGAAAGTGTATGTATATAAACCTAGAGGGGAGGGGGTGAATAGGTTTTTAATCCGATTGCTTACCAAATTTCACGAATTAATCAATATTATAAAATCTACCCCATTCTACCAAGTGATCAAATAAATGACAACAAACATAAAGCAATAACAACACGCAATATATACGTTGAAACGATCCAAATGGAAAAACCACAGGCCGTTCAATGCGCCACACTCGATCCTTAAAATCCACTATTGAATGAAAGTTTAAAATCTAGGTTGACCTCCCGTCATACCCTCCAGTTACTAACCCTTTCACTCTACCAAGAAGGCCTTAATAGTGATTTTGGATCACCAACCTTGTGCACTAACCACTTAGCCACAAGCTTAATAACCAATGAAGAGATAATAGCAACCTAAGTGAATATGCAAGAATATTCTATATTCAAAAATGCTAGGTCAAAAACATTCATGCTTATTTAGGATTAATAATGACAAGAAAAGCAAATCCTAGATATCAATGTTCTAAATGCAAAGGTAAGAAGAATTAGCTAGAAGGGTAAAAACGTCCTAAATTCTAGCTATCACTAATCAATACTCTCAACCAACAACCAATACCACAATCATGTCATAAAAGCTATTAAGCACACAAGCATGCATTAATCTGCAATAAAAGCTAAACCTAGGTATATATGTCATAATAATAAAACTTTAAAGTCTAGAGCATGTAGAGAATACCTAGTCATGAATAAACAAAAGACACATGCTTGAAAGTTGCTTGATGATTATGTTTTGAAGTTTGATTGAGTAAAAATGACTTCTTGAAGCTTCTCTCACTAAGAAAACTTTATCTCTCTCTTAAAATAGGTTTGGAAGCTCTTAGAAACGAGTTGGGAAGAAGATGATATATTTATATGAAGCCCAAAATGAAACTACATCGTTTTAAAAAAAACTACCCAAAAGACGTATTGTGCGCTGGTGGTAGCACTGGTCGATTTGCACACAGCCTATTTTTATGCTAGGCGCCAGAGGAGTAGCGCAGGGCAGTGGCACACGACCAGCAACAAACCACTAGATGAGTTGCACGGGTGTGGTGTGCATAATGACTAGCGCGCCACCAGCGAAAAACTACTGGAAACCTAAGTTGGTGGTGGCGCCGCTTGAGTGACGCACTGCTCGCTTCCTTCACACTCATATATAAACTTTGTAAGAGAAAAGAGGTAAAGGGAATGCATCCTAATGCCTAACATGACATGGCAATTTAATCACAAAATACAATCAATTTAAACAAGCAATAGAGAGCAACAAAAGGCACACAACAAGACAATTAAGCACTAATGCAAAGTGATCAAAAACATGCATGAAAGTGAGTGTGTGCCCTAAATCTCGTCAAATGATGTTAAGCAAAATATATACCTTTGGAGCTTGAACTTGAATATGAGCAAGGCCGGTTTAATCTACCCTTATATAATTATCCTAAAATGTGGTTTGTCAATCGAAATAAGCCAATAAAAAAACCGAGGAACTTACAATCTCCCCATTTGGCTATTTCGTGACAAAACCACTCACTCACAAGGTATCTTCACAACAAAAAGAAATAATAAGAGGTCAACAAACACATTCTATATTACAAAGAGATACCTAAAGCTAAATCTTCAAATCTTCTATCTCTTGTATAATGATCATCCCTACAAAACAAAGAACTACACTTTCCAAGACAAGTGTATGTGAGGGATCAAGATAAATCCAAACAAGCGCAATTTGCATGAAATATAATAAGTAACATGAAATCAACAATGCACATGCAAATACACCCCCTAAAAAGACATTCTCCTCTAATATACATAAGCAACACAAACTCCCCATAAATCCCAACATTACGCCCCTTTTTTGTCATAAGATAGACAAAGGAGTAGCCCCCAACCGAGACGCTTTAGCAAAGAGAGATATTTGCAATGTAAATGCATAGTCATGTACAACAACATTATGCAATCTAATTAAGAGAGAGAGAAATTCAAGGAAGTTTGATTTTTGGAACATGTGTGAAAAGATTGTCTTGAATGAAATACATGCAACATCAACTTTCAAAAGCATGGTATTTGGCAAAGGAAAAAAACACATGAGGTTCCAAGAGAAGTCAAACCAATTTGCAACAATTTGTTAATGGAAAACAATATATAGTTTAACAAAAGATAAGAGCAACTATGAAGCTTTACAAGCTAAATAAGACATGAGCGACTATTGTGCCCTTTTAGATTTTTCCTGATGAAATGCCCGTATGATAGTAGCCTTGTTCAACAAGTAAAAAGAGAGATACTATTTGATTGTGAAATCCTGAAAATGGATACAATATCCTTATTGATTGAAGTCTCAAAAGTCACTCTCACACAAATTTGCAATCATTTTAAAGCATTCAATAAATTTATCATGCAGACCAATTTAAGCATGCCAAGATCAAGTTTTCATAGACATGGAGATAAACTTGAGGTCAATCAAATGTACTTCCTAATCAAATTTTCTAGTCCAAAATACATGTTTGAACACAAATGAGACATGCATTTCAAATAAGGCAAAAACACACTTATTGAATAAAAATTCATATAATAATATATGCATCCAAGATACTCAAGCAATTAATTAAAAAGCATAAAATTGAACAATTATTTGCTTATTGAAATGCAAGTTCGCTCTCTTGGCTTGAGCTCCCCATATGGGGTCAAACACCAAAACACATCAATGCATATGACAAATCCCAATAGACATACTAAGAGATTTAAACTTAGTTTAATCTAATGGTTTAGTAAACAAGTCCGATATTTGATCATTTGTACCCATATGTTCAAGTGCAATGCATTTGCTCTCAACTAGCTCTCTAATGAAATGATGTCTAATGTCAATATGCTTGGTTCTAGAATGTTGGACATGATTTTTTAAAATATTGATGGCACTCATGTTATCACAATAAAGGGTTAAAGTACCTTGCTCAAAGCCATAATCCACAAGCATTTGCTTCATCCATAGGAGTTGTATGTAAGCACTCCCAACAACTATATACTCGACCTCGGCTGTGGATAAGGATATGGAATTCTGCTTCTTGCAAAACCATTATACAAGATTGTTCCTTAGGAAGAAGCAACCGCCCGATGTACTCTTCATATCATCACAATTACCTGCCCAATCTGCATCACTAAAGCCAACTAAGCTAGCATTAGTGTCAAAAGAGTACCATATCCTATAGTTGGATGTCTCATTCACATATCGAATGATTCTCTTCACGGAGGAGAGATGGGATTCCTTGGGGTTGGCTTGGTACCTAGCACACACACAAACACTAAAGGCTATATCGGACCTACTAGCCGTCAAGTATAGCAAACTCTCTATCATCCCCCGATATAGGCTTTGATCCACATTTTTCCCACTAGCATCCTTGCTAAGTTTCAATATGGTACTCATAAGTGTGTCACAATCTCAAGGTCAAATTTCTTCACTAGGTTCTTGGCACATTTAGCTTGGGATATGAAGATCCAATCATACATTTGTTTGATTTGCAAGCCTAGGAAGTAATTTAGTTCACCAACCATGCTCATTTCAAACTCATGAGTCATGACATCAACGAATTGTTTAACTTTCAAGTTGTTAGTGGAACCAAAAACAATGTCATCAACATAAATTTGATCTATGAATAACTCATCTTAATAGCTCATATTTAGTGCACTTGATGAACAAAGTCTTGTCAACACTTCCTCTAGAATAGCCATTGTCAACAAGATAAAAAGAGGTGCTCATATCAAGCCCCCGGTGCTTGTTTCAACTCATATAGTGCCTTCTTGAGGCGATAAACATGATTGGGATGGTTTGGATCCACAAACCCCTTGGTTTGCTCAACAAACACTACCTCTTTCAAGAAGCCATTGAGGAAGGCACTCTTAACATCCATTTGATGCAATTTAAACTTGTGCATACAAGATATGGATAACAGAAGCCTAATGGACTCTAATCGGGCAACGGGAGCAAAAGTCTCCTCAAAGTCGATACCCTCAATTTGAGAGTACCTTTGTGCTACAAGTCTACCTTTGTTCCTTACAATGTTGCCATCCTCATCGGATTTGTTCCTATAGACCCACTTGGTGCCAATCACATTAGTGTTTTAAGGCCTAGGAACTAGAGTCTAAATCTCATTTCTTTCAAATTGGTTTAGCTCTTCTTGCATAACAATAACCCAAAACTCATCACTTAAGGCTTCATCAACCTTTTGGGGTTTAATTTGAGAGGTGTAGCAAGTATAGCTAATTTGATTGGCTAATTGATGCCTAGTCCTAACACCTTCATTCACATTTTTAATAATGTCACTCTTGTTGTGGAGATGTCTAACCGAAGGAGCGGGTTTCTTAGAGTCCAAATTAAGATCCCTATCAAGAGATTGAGAGGCCTATTTTTCAAGATTTGACTTTTCATCACTTGAAGTCTCACCAATCTTCTCCAAGGGAGAATCATCAAACATACTAATCTCCTCATCATTGTTACTAACCTTAGGCCTACAATCATCTATGACCACATTAGATGATTCCATGACACTTCATGTCTTCAAATTAAAAACTCTATAGGCCTTACTATTTAAGGCATAACCAATGAAAATCCCTTCACCACTCTTAGCATCAAACTTGCCAAGTTAATCACGGTCATTTAGAATGTAACACTTGCTTCCAAATGAGTGGAAGTAGTTAACATTTGGCTTTCTACCCTTCCACAATTCATAAGAGGTTTGCCTAGTACTGGGCCTTAAAAACACTATATTTCCTATATAACAAGTTGTATTCACGGCCTCTTCCTAAAGATTCCTAGGAACATTGTTTCTAAGCAACATCACACAAGCCATCTCTTGAAGGACCCTATTCTTTCTCTCTACAACTCCATTTTGTTGAGGAGTTCGAGGAGCTGAGAACTCATGGGAGATTCCAAGGCTATCATAAAAAATTTCAAAGCAAACATTTTCAAATTCTCTCCCATGGTCACTTCTGATTCTCTTAATGCATTTTATGTGAGAATCCTTCTCATTTTTGAATTTTAGTGCAAAGCATTTTAAAAATTTTCAAAAGTTTCAGATTGTTATCTAAGAAAATAGGTCCATGTAAATCTAGAAAAATCATTAACACACACAAAGATATACCTCTTGCCACTGAGACTCTCGGTTTGTATAGGACCCATAAGGTCCATATGAAGAAGCTCTAATGGTTCTTTGGTGGTGAGATACTTACCCTTCTTATGCACACTCTTAGTTTGCTTTCCTTGTTGACAAGGTTCACACACTCCCTCAATCCTATTCCCAAACTTAGGAAGGCCTCTCACAACATTCAACCTCTCAAGAACTTTCAAGTCTTTGAAATTCATATGACCTGACCTTTGATGTCACAATTCAACTTGATCACAACTAGCCAAATTACAAGAGATGCCATTAGAATCAAGACAATAACAATTGTCACTTGTCCATATTCTTTTAGAATAGAGCAATCAACTTTGCCAAACATAACCGAAAGCCCTTCATCACTTAAATATGATATGCTAATAATATTGGCTTGAAAGTCATCTACATAAAGAGCATTGGGCAAGGAGGGCAAACCAGGGATAGATATGTTTCATTTTCCTAAAACCTTCTTATGTGAACCATCACCAAAAGTGACAAATCCACCATCCTCCATAACAATAGTTTCAAAGAAACTCTTGTTTCCGGTCATGTGCCTAGAATAACCACTATCAAGATACTAAGTGTTAGAAGCTTTGGCCTTCAAGGCCACTTGGGTCACATGGAAAACATACTCATTTTTTTTAGTCCAGCTAGTAGCAACATTGTCATTTCTAGGAGCATTGGGTTTATTTGCTCTAAAATTCCTAGGTGCATGTATTTTGCCTATTCTAAGCATATTTTTCTCAATCATATTTTCAATACGACACTTATAACAATTTGGCCTAATATGACCCTCAACACCACAATAATGACAAATAGAAGTGAAGTGAAAATTCATACCATAACCTTGTGCAAAGATGAAAGACTTTCTTCTTCATTGAGTTAATCTTTGGTGTTGAGCCAACTCTCTTCTTTGTGATTAAGCCAAGATTGAGTCTCTTCTTGATTGAGCATAAAAGGTCCTTTGTTGAGATTGGGGGATCATTTGAGGTTGAGGCCTTGTTTGATGTGTTCTAGCTTGTTGTGATTGAGTTTTGACTAGAACTTTTGTTGGAGACTCGACTTTAACTTGTCTTGAAGATTCTCCAACTTCGGCCCATTTTTATGGTTGTTGTGGGCCTTGAATTTTCTTTAACTTTTCACTCTTAACAAAAGTAGTCTTCTTTAAGGAGGTGGTTTCCATGTCTTCTACATATCCTAAGCCCCTCTTATCACACGGGGTATTCTCACTTGATAACATTTTATTGAGCTTCTCGGTTCCGGAGGTCATCTTGGCAATCAACTTTTTTGCCTCCCTAAGCTCAATCTTCAAGTTCTCTTCACTCTTCTTAGTGAGCACAAGCTCTAATTTCAAGCTCTCTTCTAACTCTTTTCCACTTTTTACTTTCTCACTCAAGTGAGTTATCTTAAAAGTCAACTAAAGATTATCCGTTTTACTCTTGAATCTCTTCTTCTTCTTCAATCTAGACTTTTCAAAAAACGTCATAAAGTCCATATATTCCATTTCCTCATCAATCTCAAACCTAGAGTTAGAAGAGGTACTCTCATCACTAGAGTCATCTACTTCTTCCTTATCGCTTACAACTTCCTTGCCATTATGAGATGTTGTGAAGGCAATGAAGTTTGCAACTCTATCTTCATTATTCGAATATTTTTCTTCCTCTTCTAAGTCTTCACTATCGCTCCAAGTGGCCGCCATTGCCTTACCCTTCTTTTTTATCTTCAAATTTGTACATTTTGGAGCAATGTGACCAAAACCACTACATTCATACCATTGAATGCCCTTCTTGGAGTCACTTTCTTAAGACCTTTCCATCTTCTTGAAAGGAGTTTTCTTTTTCACTTCCTTTTTCTTTGACCCAAATCCTTTCCTCTTAAACTTCATGAATTTCTTGAACCTTTTAACCATGAGGGCCATTTCTTCATCTGAGTCCTCCTTCTCTTCTTCAACCTTAGAGGTCTTCAAGGCAATACTCTTTTGCTTCTTCGGAGGTGTGGGTGTGGTGGTCCATCTTGATTCATAAGCTAGAAGTCTTCCAATGACTTCACTTGGCTTCATATTCTTGTACTCACTATTCTCCTCAAATGTCGTCACCTTTGATTCGAACCTTGACGGAAGTGACCTCACCAAGTTGATGGCTTTGGTTGACAATATCCATCAACTTCACTTGAAAATCATTGAAGCATTTATGCTTCTCCATCCTAATCATCTCAAACTGCATTTGGAGGACTTAGAGCTTTGAGTCCTTGACTACTTCGGTTCCCTCATGAGCCGTTTGAAGAATATCCCAAGCCTCTTTTGCAATCCTAGTGTTTTGGACCAACTTGTATTGATTGTCGTCCATGGCGCAAAGGATAGCATGCATAGCCTTTTTGTTCCACTTGGATGCTTCAAACTCTTGAGTACTCCAACTAGATTTAGGTTTGAGAGCTTCATCTCCCTATTTAATGGTCATTGTTGGAGGAGTGTACCCATTTTCAATAGCCATCCAAGCACGGTCATCTATTTGGCAAAGATAGGCTTTCATCTTGCCCTTCTAAGAAGCATAATTCACCCTATTGAGCAAATGAGGTATTGTGCTTGAGGCTCCCTTATGACTACTACCGTTTCCACTCATAGTGTTTGAGGGTAATGAATGTAATGCGAATGTAATGTCACACAACAAAAAACAAACAATCAAAATGCACCAAACAAGACACACACAGAGCACAGATCACCTAAGTATATCTAGGCAACTCATCTGATACCAATTGAAATTCCCTAGAAAGTGTGTGTCTATAAACTGGAAGGGGATGAGGGGTGAATAGGTTTTTAATCCGATTGATTACCAAATTTCACGAATTAATCAATATTATCAAATCTACCCCATTCTACCAAGTGATAAAATAAATGACAACAAACATAAAGCAATAATAACACTCAATATATACGTTGAAACCCTCCAAATGGAAAAAACCACGGGTTGTTCAGTGCGCCACACTCGATCCTACACTCGATCCTTAAAATCCACTATAGAATGAAAGTTTACAACCTAGGTTGACCTCCCGTCATACCCTTCAGTTTCTAACCCTTTCACTCTACACAAAAGGCCTTAATAGTGATTTTAGATCACCAACCTTGTGCACTAACCACTTAGCCACAAGCTTAATCAATAATGAAGAGATAATGGCAACCTAAGTGAATATACAAGAATATTCTATATGCAAAAATGCTAAGTCAAAAACATTCATGCTTATCTAGGATTAATAATGACAAGAAAAGCAAATCCTAGATATCAATGTTCTAAATGCAAAGGCAAGAAGAATTATCTAGAAGGGTAAACCCGTCCTAAATTCTAGCTATCACTAATCAATACTCTCAACCAACAATCATACCACAATCATGTCATAAAAGCTATTAAGCACATAAGCATGCATTTAATTTGCAATAAAAGCTAAACCTAGGTGTACATGTTATAATAATGAAACTTTAAAGTCTATAGCATATAGAGAATACCTAATCATGAATAAACAAAAGACCCATGCTTGAAAGATGCTTGATGATTATGTTTTGAAGTTTGATTGAGTAAAAATGGCTTCTTGGAGCTTCCCTCACTAAGAAATCAAAATCCACTATTGAATGAAAGTTTACAACCTAGGTTGACCTCCCGTCATACCCTTCAGTTACTAACCCTTTCACTCTACACAAAAGGCCTTAATAGTGATTTTAGATCACCAACCTTGTGCACTAACCACTTAGCCACAAGCTTAATCAACAATGAAGAGATAATGGCAACCTATGTGAATATGCAAGAATATTCTATATGTAAAAATGCTAAGTCAAAAACATTCATGCTTATCTAGGATTAATAATGACAAGAAAAGCAAATCCTAGATATCAATGTTCTAAATGCAAAGGCAAGAAGAATTATCTAGAAGGGTAAACCCGTCCTAAATTCTAGCTATCACTAATCAATACTCTCAACCAACAACCATACCACAATCATGTCATAAAAGCTATTAAGCACATAAGCATGCATTTAATTTGCAATAAAAGCTAAACCTAGGTGTACATGTTATAATAATGAAACTTTAAAGTCTAGAGCATATAGAGAATACTTAATCATGAATAAACAAAAGACCCATGCTTGAAAGACGCTTGATGATTATGTTTTGAAGTTTGATTGAGTAAAAATGGCTTCTTGGAGCTTCCCTCACTAAGAAAACTTTATCTCTCTCTTCAAATAGGTTTGGAAGCTCTTGGAAACTAGTTAGTAAGAATATGATATATTTATATGAAGCCCAAAATGAAACTACATCGCTTTAACATAAAACTGCCCAAAAGACGCATTGTGCGCTGGTGATAGCACTGGTCGAGTAGAGCACCACCAGCCCATAGCCTATTTTTGTGTTGGGCACTAGAGGAGTAACGCAGGGCAGTGGCGCACGACCAACGACAAACCACTGGATGAGTTGCACTAGTGTGGTGCGCATGACGACCAGCGTGCCACCAAAGACAAACCACTGGAAAAGTTATGTTGGTGTGGTGCGCATGACAACTAGTGCGCCACCAGTAAAAAACCACTGGATACCTGTGCTGGTGATGGCACCGCTTGCGCTGGTGGCACACTACTCGCTTTCTTCACACTCATATATAATTTTTGCAAGAGAAAAGAGGTAAAGGGAATGCATCATAATGCCTAACATGACATGACAATTTAATCACAAAATACAATCAATTTAAACAAGCAATAGAGAACAACAAAAGGCACACAACAAGACAATTAATCACTAATGCAAAATGATCAAAAACATGTATGAAAGTGAGTCTGTGCACTAAATCTCTTCAAATGAACTTAAGCAAAAGATATACCTTTGGAGCTTGAACTTGATCATGAGCAAGGCCGGTTTAAGCTACCCTTACATAATTATCCCCAAATGTGGTTTGTCAACCGAAATAAGCCAATCAAAAAACCGAGGAACTTACATTTTGTTTTTCAAATTTTTTTTTGAAAATTTAATGAAAACGGATAATGAACGTGAATTTGTAATCATTTTTGGAAAACAAAAACAAAAACGGATTAAAAAACAGTTGTAGGATGAGGAAAGGATTTTAGTATTGTTTTCTTAAATGAGTTATATAGTTGTTTGGAGAGAAAAGTTGTGGTTCGTATTGAAAATATATTTTGAAAATTATGTAATACAGTAAATTAGGACCCGTCCTGTAAACGTTTTTTAGTCGTTTTTTTTCAAAAAAAAAATGAAAATGAAAATAGTGTTTTTGGTTTCAGTTTTGAAAATTTGATAACGCGTCTGACAACATATATCGAAAGTTGTATTCTGAAAATGAAAACATAAAAAATGTGTCTAACAGGTTGATCAAAAAATATAAAAAATATATCAATAATTTATCCCAAATAATTATCAACTGAGTCATAATTTTTATTAAATAAAAATTTAAAATATTAAACTTTTTTTTAATTTAACATATAACGACAATGAACTTCCCAGATCAAGTATTGCTTTTGAAGGCAAGTAAATTAATTATAATATTATTCTCAAATGATCGATCAACAAGTTATTATTATCTCTTAAAATTAACATCAATTGATAACAAAATCTATCCCCAAAACACTCAGTTGGGAATCCTATCAAACACCGTTTAATTACAAAATCTAGGTATACCAAGAAACTTCAGCATGTAAAGAAAGAGAAAAAAAAAATCCCTTTGTTAATCAAACATGTAAACAAAAAAAAAGACTTTTTGAAGACAAGTAATATTATTCTCAATTGCACACAAGACAAAACAATAAAGAACAATACACAACCCGGATAAAGACCCAACAAATAAAGAACCTAGCAGCCAACAAGACAAAAGGCAAAAATAGAACATAATAGAGCTTAGAAGCTGAAATAGAGCTTGGAAAATAATCTAAGCTGAAGAAGAAGAAGCAGAAGAAGAAGAATAAACAAATCGAAGGAAGAAAAAGAAGAAGATCAGAAGAAGAGGAGATTGGTGGGTCGATCTGCTCTTGGAGGAGCAAATCAGCGACGGAGGAGCAGATCGGAAGAAGAAGAGATCATCGACGAAGAAGAAGAATACGAAGAGAAGAAGAAGAGAAAAAAAGGAAACAATCGGTTGAATGAAAGAAGAAGAAAAAAAATGAGTATTTTATATTTTGAAAAACAAAATGGAAAATATGTTATTTGTGTTTTTCAAAATTTTCAATTTTAATACTGCTTTTGTTTTTATTTTTTTGAAAAAAAAAAAAAAATGGTTAACGAACGAGAATTCGAAATCGTTTTTGGAAAACAAAAAGGAAAACGGATGGAAAAACAACTGTATGGCGGGGCCTAAAAAACAAAAAAAAAAACATTTTTAAAAACGGATCCAAACAACCATTAAACAACTTTACCTTTTTTTTTTCAAAATAAAAAAAAATATTTTTGAAAATGGTTCCAAATACTGTACCTTCTAACCACTGCCCCACCCCCCTTGATGAGAATCAAGAAACATCACCAAAGATTTCCAATTCCAGCATATTCCCTATTTCAACATATTTCCTACATTATGGGCAATGTATGGTTGAAGAAGATTTTCAATTCCAGCATATTTCCTATATTATGGGCGGCGTATAATTGGAGGAGAATCCAATTTCAGCATATTTTCTATTTCAACATATTCTCTATTTTTATTTATTTCCCTAAGTAAAAAGTTGATTTGTTTCCCAAATAAATGGCTGATTTGTTTCCCAAATAAATGGCTGATTTGTTTCCCAAATTCAGCTTTCTAAATAATGAGCAAATCAACTGGTTGCTGGTTTTAGTCTTTATTTATTTCCTAAATTTGTTTATATTTATTTTCCTGATTGTAAGACATTAATTGCCGAATATTTATTCCCTTTTAGGTCTTAGATATTTTTAGTATATAAGAAACCAATTGATGTAATTATCGGTAGACTTGATTTTGAATGAAAAATAGAGAGAATTTTCTCTTTAGTTCCGAAAATTGACTTATCACTCACCTTTCTATCTTGTTCTTAAGTGTGACGTCTTTTCACTTTCTTGATACCGTTAGTTCTTGTCTCAAAATAGATAACGAGTCACGGTCTTATATTGTTCTTGCTTACAAACTTAAATTTAGAAAACGATCCTTACTACCATATATTGGTTCCGGATCTCACTGTTCTTGGTGATGTTCATATCACCCCTCCCTCGAAAAAAAACTTATTTAATCCTTAATATTATGTTAATTTTTCCCTCTTATCCCTTTAAAATGAAAATTTTACAGTTTGTCCTACTAAATTCGTTAAATTTGGGATTCTAGTTTCACTTATGATTTCATCTCATATAATTTTCATGAAATAAAAAGCGGTTTTAATGGGGCGAGGACACTTAATTGAATTATTTGTATTCTTAGCAAGGAAGAAAAGAAATTGCCCAAAGAAGCCAAAGTTTTCCACTTGGTAGATTTAAAAAAGTTGAAGTTGATAAGCTTTCAAAGTTTAGAGCCATGAACGTGAATGCTTTTCATTCTTAATTGTTAAAAAGAAAAGTGATTGCACAAACTTTTCAATCTTAAAGTTGTTTGTGTTTGATCTCCAATCAATACACTTTTACATCCTGTCCTTGCATTACTTAGCACTATCGTTTTTCTTCCTTTGTTAATTGGATATATTTTTTGTTTCTTTTTTTAATATATAATTTTCTTTTATTTTTTAACTTCTTATAATTTGTCTCCCAATCATTCTGAAATTAATAAATATGGTTAGGATTATATTAACTTAAATTTTAAAATGTTCAGGAATATTTTCAAATAATTATTATTTTTCCTGATTGTTTTGTAGCAGTTAGATTAAATATGTAAAAATAATAAACAAAAAGTATGTGTAATACATTTTAATAAAGAAATTGATAAATGTCTTTTGAATTGGAAAAACGCTTAAATTTATTATTATTATTAATTATTAATATGATAAGTGTCATTCTTGAAAATTAACAGTTAGTTGGAAAATTTGTAATGGAATAAAACTAAAAGTTAATTTAGATCTTAAGAGATTCTGTAAAATAGTTAAAGTCTATATATATATATAAATTTAATGAAATCTGAATGAATCAAGGGTTTATTTCTTTTTAAGTATTATTTACTAATACTAACTTTTTTAGTTTAATACAGTTTAAAATGTTTAATCTTTTACGGATTTAAAATAATACTTTTGTTATGATGGACATTTCTTTTAAAAAAAGACAGGTGTTTTTATTTTAACCATATAAAAAAAACCCGCCAATCACAGTTTCAAAAAGGGGAAATTGCATTTTGGTCTCTAACTAATTTAAAAACGTCAGGTTTTTACTTATCTTTACATTTTTCATCAAACGAGTCCTTACATTTTGAAAAATGACTCATTTTATTATTTAGATCATTCTGTTAGTTAGGCATCAGTTAAATTTAACAATTTCTGGAGTACTTGGACTTATAATATGTCCATAATTGATAAAAAAAGAAAAATTAATAAAAAAAAGATAAATAAATATAACCATGCATATATGGATGAATGAGGAAATATAAAAGAAAAACTGCAAAACGATAGATGAATAGATCTCTACTGAAGATGAATGGTGAAAATCAATATTTAAAAAAAAACATTAAAAATAAATTGGGTAAGAGATCATTAACACATTTTTTTTTAAAAGAGACCTCTAAAATAGAGGTGGAGATCCAAGTTCTCAATGTGTGGAAATCCACAGATGGATCTCTCTCTCTCTCTCTCACTCAATTCTTTCCAATTAAATTCATTGATTTCAAAATTGATTTGTCAAGTCTATAGTTACAGAGGTTCTTCCTAACATCTCTCTCTCTCTCACACACACAATTCGTTTCAATTCAACTAACTGATTTAAAATGGATTTACCGAGCCCGTAGTTGCAGAGGTTCCTCCTAACCAAGCTTAATCTTGCCTCCAATTTCATACCTACTAACAAATCTACCTCAACAACAACAGTTATTATAAATTTATAACAAGAGCTAGAACTACCAAGTGTTATTTCACGACTGCAAATAGCTGCACCATCCTAGTTAGGAGGCATTACATGCATACTCCCTATAAAATCGAGAGAGGAGACACGATTCTAACCCTGTTTAAGAAAAAAACAATTTTTTTTTAATATTCTGTTTCTATATCTACGATGGAAATATATCTATCTATTTTTTAATTTGATTTCTTTAGTTTTTCAATTTTTTTAATTCTGTTTTAAGTTTTAATATCTTTCGTTCATCTTTAGTATCTAAAAGATGGATGGTAGGGATCCATTATTATTAGTATTGTTATTATTGCAATTTATTCTTTCGTTTTATTTTTATAATATATATTTTTTTTTTTTTGGTCAGTTAAAGTACAAGATTCCAAGGGAAAATAGACTTTATCTAATTTTGTGACGGTTTTTCGTCAAAAATTTGGTAAAATGGATCAAAATGGGCTATTTTTCAAAAGTTAGGGACTGGTTTAATAAAAAAAAATACAATAATAAGTAAAACTATGACGTTTTCAAAATAGTGAGGGACGAAAAGAAATATTACCCTTTCAAAAAATATATATTTCTGTGTCTCTTCCACTTCTCTGATACCAGGAAGAGAGAAAGAAAACGTTAATAAACCCTGAAAAAACGAGGTCGAAAAGCAAAAGCAAAAAGATGACGACAATCTCTCTTTCTTTTCGTTCTATTCCCACCAAAAAGCACTCACACACCAAAGCAGACCGCATTAACCAATCAACAACAACAAGAAGATCCCATATATACCTTTGTTCCTCACTTTTACATACTCATCATCAACATCAACACCAATGTCTCATGAAATTGTTCTTGCTGATCCAATTCATGAAGAAATCAACCACTACTACAGTCCACCAAATGCATCACCCATCAGCAGCCATGGAACTGAATCACATAACCTCACAATACCCTTTACAAGATCACTCACTTCTGGTCGTCAACATGTACCTGAACCCTTTGACAGTGAGAGACTGCCGTCCACTATTGCTTCCGATATACAGAGGTTCCTTCGTGTTGCAAATTTGCTTGAAACCGGCGAGCCTCGTGTTGCTTATCTTTGTAAGCCCCTTTCTCAATTAACACTTGTTTTTTCATTTTAGTTAACAAGTTTGACAACGATTGGGTTTTTTTTTTGGATGTTATGCTCTGTTTTGTTAGTGTGAATGAATGTATTAAGACACTTAAAAGATTTGAAATTGGTTTGTCCAATTTTTTTCTTTCAATTTATTTACTATTTTTAACAAGTGGAATTCAGGTTTGAGATACAATTATGGTTACTGCAAGCAATTCACATTGTCATGTTGGTATTTGGACAGGTCGCTTTCATGCTTTTGAGGTAGCTCATAACATGGACAAAAATTCATCTGGGAGGGGTGTTCGACAGTTCAAAACGTCACTTCTTCAGCGACTTGAACTGGTGATTAATTGTGATTCAGTAGTCTTATCTAAACACACAAAACAATTGATAAATAATCCTTATGCATTAAGGAAGTATTGTTTACCTTACTTTACAGTATTTCTCTAAGAGATAATTATATTTTGTCTAGTGCCTTAAGTTTGGTTTGTTGTCAGGTCACGATATAAATTTTGAGCTTTCACAGATTGATTCCATTTATGAGTAAAAAAAGTCTATCATGAAGCTTATGTTTATTATTAGCCCTTCATTTGCATGTTCATGTCTGTTTTATATTATCTAGTAATATCTGCAGTAACACAAACTAGGTGTTATTTGTATTTTCTAAACAAAGTAAATCAGCATTCTGTTGAAAATCTTAGATTTAATCCCATATCCTCCAATTTTGACTTCTAACATGCATTTTTTATTATGTATCCTAAACTAGTTTTTCTATGTCTTTTAGTTTGTCCTTATGGCAAGAACAATGTGGATATTTAATTACACATTTGCTCTTGGTTGACTTTCCTTTTCATTTCTCTGTTGACTTGATGACTATATAGGATGACGAAACTACTATAGAGAGACGAAAGGAAAAAAGTGACACACGTGAATTGAGGCGTGTTTATGGTACATACAAGGATTACTTTACCAGAAGTAGCGGAGAATTTGATTTAGATGATAGGTATTTGGTTCATTATATTGGACTTTCCTCCACACTTCTTTTGAGCTAATTTCTATAAGATAACCATTAGCGTTTTATTTATAATTAAATCATTGTGTTACACTTGAATCAGTCGCAAAGAGAAATTGATAAACGCACGCAGTATTGCATTCGTGTTGGAAGAAGTACTAAGGGCTGTAGAAAGTGCAGCTGACCCTCAGGTTTTATTTTGTTTTCAATTTTTGATTCTTTACTCTTGTGTTTGGTAATTATAATGTTTTAGAATCCTAATTATCGTATTATAATTTACTATTCTATATCTATATTGTTTTGTTAGGCCCTTGCTGATAGAGACAGTATTCAAACAAAATCTCAATTCTTTGTGCCATATAACATTCTTCCACTTGATCATGGAGGCATTCAGCATGCAATTTTGCAATTCTCTGAGGTTTGGTTCCACATTCTTGATATTATTTGAGTTTCAACTTTTTGTGTGGCTAAACTTGCTTTTGGAATGAGTTTGTTCTGCTGTAGCATGCGTATGGTTAAAAAACATAAAATGAGTTTGATAACAAGCCACTTAATTGGTACAGGTTAAAGCTGCAATTGCCGCTGTTCGTAATACTCGCGGTTTACCTTCAGCACAAGATTTTCAGAAATCTGGTGCTTTCATGGATTTGTTTGAATTTCTTCATTATTGCTTTGGGTTTCAGGTGATCATCCTATAGCACTTATAATGATTTTAATACTTTGTTTCTTCTGTGCTGTGTCATATGATCTATGGAATTGAAATTGACTAATTGCTCGGTTTAGGTGGTTATTTTGAGACATAACTTAATAATTTGAGACCTTAAGGACTTTCTTAACATTCATATGATCCATCTGCATTCAGGAAGGAAATGTTGCTAACCAGAGGGAACATCTAATTCTACTTCTTGCTAACATCCACATTCGGCAATCTCATAAGCAGTCATCTATCTCAAAGGTGATTTTTGTGATTTGATTGTTAACCCTTTAAGCCCTTTAAGCTTCTAATCGCTCTGTTTATTTGAAATATTAATTCAGTTGGGGGATGGAGCTGTGGATGAATTGATGAAAAAGTTCTTTAAAAACTATACAAATTGGTGCAAATTTTTGGGGAGAAAAAACAACATACGGTAAGAAATTATATGATTTTGCACCAAAGAAGTAAGAAATTTGTTTTTCCATCTTATTTTAACAATGTCGTGTTTCTCTTTATATCCAAACAATAGTTTTGGAAAAAAATGCCTTTTTATGTATTAACTAGTTTTGGACAAAAGTGTGCTATTGTCAACTTTTCATATGTGTATAATGAGTTTCATTTTATAATTTCTTCTTGTCAAAAGATCGTAAACGAATTCTGTTGTTTTTATTTTTATGCTTTTCGGTTCTTGTTTTTTTCTTATATTAAATTTATTATTCGTCTTTGAAGGTTGCCTTATGTGAAACAGGAAGCCCAACAATATAAAATTTTGTATCTGGGGCTTTACCTTCTAATCTGGGGGGAGGCAGCAAACCTGCGGTTTCTGCCAGAGTGTCTTTGTTATATATTTCACCATGTAAGATAAATCATCTGTTGCAATCAACTGCTTTCTTATGATTGATTTGTGTATTGCATGTTGGAACACTAGTTCTTGTATTCTTCCTAGAACCTTGGAAGCTTTAACTATGTTAGTCATAATACTTCGATGAAACTCCTGATATAAATACATTAAAAGTGTGGGATTCAAGGGCTGGTAGCTATTTATAAAACCAACTTCAAGATCAAGGGTTGATAGTTCATCCTTCAGAAAAGAAAAATGAATATATAATAGTAGAAAATCATATATGTCAACTATTATTATTCTGTAGGAGTGAGAAAGGAAACCCACATCAAAACATTCCTTAAATTATTGGCATAGTCATATTGCACTGGTGGTCGCCCAGGAAATGGATGTCTAAGGAGAGAACACAAATAATTGAGAGAAATTTGTGTACATTTCCCTCAGTAAAAGAATTACAAATATATATACAACTCTTAGAGAGAAACTAAATAGAAACCTACCTAAAAACACCTACAAGTTATTCTAGGAAATTTAGCTCTCATTTTAACATAATACAATAAGGAAAGAAAGAATAAAAGTCAATAGCAAATCTAGTTTCCCAAAAAATAGCAAGTTGAGTAGAAAACTAAGTCTGCCATTATTGAAGGACATATGAATATTTTTCAACAGGTTCAGCCTTGTGGTTGTTTGGCCCACATGGTAGCCTGTTGAGTCGAAGCATACAATGATGAGAAGAAGATGAATAACAAGATGATTGACAGTATATGTAACAATACAGTAAAGCTTGAATATAGTAATATGCATAACAAAAGTTACATTGTTATTTGTTAAGGTTCAAACTGTGTACTTCATATAGAGGAACATATTTTTGTTGTTTTGTTATTATCAATAGTACTACTATTTTACTTTTTGAGATAGGAAACACTACTATTATCCTTATGAGTGAGGTTTTTGGTTTGTTTGCTTTCAGATGGCATATGAATTGCATGGAATCTTAATGGGTGCTGTTAGTACGAAAACTGGGGAAAATTTGAAGCCAGCTTATGGAGGAGGGTTCGAGTCTTTCCTTAACAATGTAGTTACTCCTATATACCAGGTTATATTTGAGGTACATATGCTATCTTTTCTTGTTAAGTTACCACTCAATCTAATAGTTTAAGCTTGCAAATGCCCACATAATCATATTAAGCTATAACATACCTCCTCACGTGCTAAACTAAAATGATTGTCATGCAGATTGTTCCCAAATACATATGCAAAAACAGAATAAATATAGATAACAAAATAATAACATGAGGAATTTGCACCTGGGACCCAGTAGCTTTGATATGTTAAGTTAAAATAGATCCAAAATATCAAGTTTATAGGTTAGGTTCCAAATAATAGTATTAAGCTCTAACACACCTACTTATGTGCAAGAACAACTGACTTGCCACGTGGACCTAGTCCAAAAATAGTTACAAATTCATAGACCAATACTACTACAATCATGTTAGGGGGTTTGAACTGAACGTATTTTTGGGAAATTTGTTTCGTTACTATTTTTTGTTGCCAATCAACCCAAAAGTTTTAAGCTTGCAAGGATGGGCTAAACAATAGTATTAAACTCTAACAGTTACTATCTTTAAAATATTCCTATAAAGTGTTTCATTTTCTTGTCATAAACTGAAGGAAGCTGAGAAAAACAAAAGCGGGACTGCTGACCACTCTACTTGGAGAAACTATGATGATCTGAATGAGTATTTCTGGTCAGAACTAAATTCTGAGTTATTATTTTTGTCTTTATTTCCATGTCTCTCTACAAAGCTGTTAAGAAATTAAGGCCACATTTTAATTATAGTTACTTATTTTCAGGTCTCCTGATTGTTTCCAAATAGGTTGGCCGATGCGTTTGGATCATGACTTCTTTTGTGTGTCCCCATATTATTGTAAGCTTAAGAATGCTCAGGGATCGCCTAATGTTGTAAATGAAAAAAGCGAGGGAGAAGAAAAGGAAGATGAAGAACAAGGGGTAAATCATGTTGCTCAGAAAAGCACTTAATTTCAAATTAAGTGATTTATGAGTTGTTTAGACATTATTTTAACATACAAAGCATTCTAATCATCTATAACCTCAGTCATTTGTGTTTCAGAACATTCCATGTTTCTGACATGTTGAAGAGATTATAAAGCATATTTATATTAGACAAGGCTTAGAGTTTAGTGAGCACACCATAGTTGAACTTATATGCAGTTTAAAAGTTAGATTTTTAATATCTACTGCCTGTAATGATCATGTTCTTAAGTGTTGTTTGCTCTTTCTTACTAGGTTTTATTATTATGGCTAAAAGTAGATGAGAGGGCTGTTCTATAAAAACTTTTAAGAGATCTCAAGATACCTTTTTGGTCATTGGTGGGAAATTTCTTGTGCCTAGTAACATGGCATTTCATTTATTAAACAATTAATTTTGCATGGTCAGACTTGCACATTGTGAGTGCTTAAGTAAAACATTTTCAACTAGTTGAAATATTCAGTTAAAATGCTACTTTGGATTCTTTCTGTATAATGTTATTAATTGTTATCTATTACATTTAAAAATGATTCTTTATGACTGCAAGTGGCGAGGCATTTAAGATTATTTGTAAAAGTTGTTTAATATTATGTGAAGGAATTTGAAGATGTACAATTATCAATAACGGGTGTGTAGTGTGTATCTATGTTTTTATGTATGCGTTGTTATGGGTGTAGTTGTTCGTGGTCTGTATTTCAATGATATGTGTATATGAACGTATGTATGTATGTATATTTGTCCATGGATGTATATTTATGCAACCCATGTATGTAGTTATGCATATGTTATGTATGTATGTATGTGCATCTGTTTTGTGTATGTTTAATTGTTTATTTAATTTATTTGGCATTATATGAGACTATCATTCTTCTTGCTTCCGGTAACCACGAGGGTCAGTAACTTACTATTTTCTATTTTCATGCTTTTAGTGCCCAAAGATCTTAAACAAGACTGATAGATTTTACCCTTAAAACTCGTTTTCTAATTTCTACACATTGAAAACTGTCATTATCTACCTCTAACATAAATATCTCCTCCCACAGGCTACTGTAGAAGAAAATTGTGAGCAAAACTGGCTAGGGAAGACAAATTTTGTAGAGATTCGTTCCTTTTGGCAAATTTTTAGGAGCTTTGATAGAATGTGGAGCTTTTTTATTCTATCCCTTCAGGTCAGTTAAGTCATCATGATGCTCTAAAAGGTTGTTTTTGTTGCTCACCGATTTTCTTTCTTTCATTATTTTTTTTAATGTTTTTTCAGGCAATGATAATTATGGCTTGCCATGATTTGGGATCTCCACTTCAAATGTTTGATGCAGTAATATTTGAGGACATTCTGAGCATATTCATCACATCTGCAATTCTCAAACTGATACAAGGTATGGTGTGTGCTATTATTTTGCCTATTACTTACATTATTGTTTTGGAAAGACCAGTAATCATGGCTGAAATAATTCATATTTTAGATAAAATCGGACCGAGCAGGAGGGAAAAAGCTTCACATACGATCATATGCTGAAAAAACCCTAGACAGAACCATATATAGATAAATAAAAACGAAACAAAAGTAAAAACAAGAGAGAAAAAAGAAAAGTGAAAGTAAAGGGGCGCGCAGGCCCTAGAACAGTTCATCATTTAGGGATGGTTGGTTGGTTTGGTATTAGTGACCTTAGTGCCATGAAATGTAATTAACATGTCAGTTTTCATGAATATTGCCATCTTTTTAGAAACAACCAGGGAGCTGTTTGCCCTGATTTGTGGTATGCCTTTGCATGCTACTGTACATTGTATGCCAATCATGGATTTGATAGATCATTTTTTTTGCACAATCATATTTCATAGTCAATTGATTTGGTCATTGTGATCTTTTTTGAATAATGGGTTAACTTCAGGTAATTTTGTCATTCTGTGGGCACTCATAATCTAAACATTTTTGTCCACAACAACTATGTTGTGGCTTTTATTATTCCTTCTGGAAGTTGTGCTATATATTTTGTTTATTTTTAATACATACTAATTCTCCGGTGTTCCAGAGTTTAAGTAGCATCATTCTCTCTTCCTTGCTCTCTCATATTCCCATCCTGAAGACCAAAGTTCTGCACCTCTATCATTTTGGTTTGGTGTTGTATTATTATCTGTTGTTTTCTTTGTTCTTACTAGCATTCTGTTGCTCTGGTGTTCAGTTCTCTTCCTTTTTTCCTCATGTAATTAGAGATGACTTGCTTGTCAACATAAACTCATAGATATTTATCTGCGTACTTAAACAAACATATGTACTTGCATGAATGTGTAAATACATTTATACAGAAAATAATGAAAATCTAATTTGAAAAATTATTTGGGCTTTCAGCAATTTTTGACATCAGTTTTACATGGAAAACCAGACGTACAATGGAATCCTCTCAAAAAAAGAAATACATGTTGAAGCTGGTTGTTGCTGTGATATGGACTATTGTTCTTCCTGTGTTGTATGCCAATTCTAGAAGGAATTATACTTGTTATTCAACTTATTCTGCACAATACAAGGGCTGGCTTGGAGAATTATGTTTTTCATCCTATATGGTTGCAGTCACAATATACTTGATGACTAATGCTGTTGAGTTGGTATTATTTTTTGTTCCTGCCGTTAGCAAATACATTGAGACCTCAAATTTCCGGATATGCACAATGCTTTCTTGGTGGACACAGGTTTAATACCCTTTTTCAGAATCCTCTTGCATCATTTTTTAGTAGTGTTTTATGTTGATTCTGGACCTTTGTTAAATTGCAATATCTTGTAATCATTTACTTTTATTTTCTTATCTAAGTATTGAACAAGAATAAAAATAGGCACTTATGCAGATTATTCTTTTTATCATAAGTTTTCATTGTATTGTTCATTGGTTCTGACCTTTGTTAGAATTCCTTATTGTTGTTTTTTTCATCGTGCAGCCTAGATTATATGTTGGCTGTGGGATGCAGGAAACACAGGTTTCACAATTCAAGTATACCCGACCTCCCAATTTTGATGCTTTTTTGGTGTATTGTCAATTATCAAGTCTTTATTGATGTGATGTATTTTTTTTTTTTAATATGCAGGTACACATTGTTTTGGATACTAGTACTGCTTAGCAAATTTTCATTTAGCTACATTTTTGAGGTGAGTACCATATTGTAACTTGTAAGTGCTCCAATAGAACATGATAATGAGGTAACTGCTATAAATCAGCATAAAATTCGAAAGGGGATTTTTTTTTTTTAAAGACTCCAAAGATTTAAGTACATTTAATCTAAGAACTTGCAGGAAATACACACTAAAATATATATTTTTGATAGGAAATACACACATACACATGAACAATTGTAAGAAAAGGGATGAATAGCACCAAATGGGCCTTGATTTTTGTTTGCCATTGACTTAATATCTCGAATTTTATTAGCACCAAAGTAAATAAACTGACAAAATGCCCTTGAATAAATAAAGATAAGGTGTCAGCTCACCTTCCCCATCTTCTGCTTATTTCTCTTTATCTCACCTTTATTGTTCACTCTTATTCATCTTCTATATCTACAAAACTCATTTTATTCTAAATTTCAATAAGACAATTCTGAAATCTTAGTTTGGTTAGTAGAACACTCTGATTATTGAACTTTGACTAGCATTCATCTTGCGAGATGTATGATTTGCATTTGCTACACCACACTAAAATCAGCATTTTTTGCACATTAATTATTTCTTCAACTTTAAATTTAGTTTCCATGTGTTTTGGTAGCATTTATTTTTGTGGATCAAAAACTGAAATTTCTGTGACATCATGATCACGTTATTGTCTAAACTATTTTTTTATTTTATTTTTTATAAAAGAATGAAATGGAAGTTGTGGTTGAGACTATTGGCTTGGGTCAGGTTTAATAAATCTCGGCTAAGCCAAGACTATTAAATAAGTGTTGATAAAAACAAGAGACTTATTTATACTTTCTTTATTTTATTATTATTATTTTTTTTTTGTGTTTTAAGATTTTTTTTTGTGTTTTAAGATTTTTTTTTGTTTGCTTCTCCATTTTTAGGTTTCCAAATCTGTTCTCTCTCTCTCATTTTTTTATTTATTTTTTATTTTTTTATTTTTATGTTAGAGTGATTAAATACTATTGTTAGACCTTTTTCTTATTAACTTTTGGGTCCAATGTTTACCATGATATCTGACATTGGTTTTACCCGGGAGTCCTGGGTTTGACTGAATTTATATTTGTTTATGGATTTGTTATGTGTTTGGGCTCGAGCCAAGTGGCAAGCCAGCTGGTCTTGCATGTGAGGGGGTGCATTATTAGAGTGCTTAAATACAATTGTTGGACCATTTCCTGATAGTTTAAGGCGTTAAGCTTTGGGTTCGATGGTTAATAACATCTTTTTAGTTTCCATATCTATTTTTTTTTCTTTTGGTTTCTAGATCAACTTTCTCTCTCTTACTCTCTCTCTCTCTCTCTCTCGAATTGAAGAAAGTTTCCCTTGTAGAGAGTAGTAATGGTATATTTGTCCAAAATCCACTTTACGTGGTGCTAAAAGGACTCAAATTATTATGTTTGTGACAACCGACAATTACAAAAATCAAGCACCAATAGGTGCTAATAAAAACAAGAACCCTACACATTTTAATATTTGATACATTATACATATTTGCAGACAAAACCAATTTTTCTTCCAACAATCTAATCCTTTCTAAATTTCACTGCAAATTATGTCAAGTCCTGATTGTTAAGACCAATTAAGCCAGAGGTGAAACCAAATTTATCTTGGTTTTTGTATATTCTTAAAAGCTAAAAGTTTTTTTTTCTTTTTTTTTTTTTACTAATTCCAAGCACAATTAGTCTGCCATGTGCCAGTTTCTCACAAGCAACTTTTTACATGCCATAAAGAATCACCTAAAAAGGCACATCCACCCCCACCTTATATATATTTAAGTTTAAATATTTTAATCATGATTCTAGAGATTCTTTAGTGAAGATAAAGATGTAAGGATGGAAAGAAGAAAATATTGTTGGAAGAATATTAGCAAGCTACAAATACATTATTAGTATCTAATTTTCTTTTAATAGGTAGCACTACTGCTCGTTAGTTGGTTGGTTTCAGTGCATCTAGCAATTATATTTTATAATTCTTGACTTTGATACTCACTTAAAATTTCCACATGCAAGACATTTAATTTCTTATAACTCCTGATATATTGATGCAGATAAAACCTCTCATTGCACCTACAAGACTGATAATGAAAGTTGGTGTGCAAAATTATGATTGGCACGAACTTTTTCCAAAAGGTAAACTCCAGTTTTTCCTAATTGCATTTTTCCAGGTTTGAACCTAAGCTTGATTGTTATTGATGTTACATTTTGTAGTCAAGAGTAATGCTGGTGCAATTGTGGCTGTTTGGGCTCCCATAATAGTTGTGAGTTACGCTTAAAATATCTTATCACTTTTATTCAGTGTCTTGCTTTAGTACATCTAGTTGGATGAAACTTTTTGTTGTTCGTAGATGTTCAGTTTTTGCTGGTAACTGCAATAATAGGACTGCACTGCAAGCTTACTTTTGAAAATGGAAAATGAAGTTAAACATAAAAATATCAACTAATGAAATTTCATTAGTTGACTTGTTTTGCTTGAAACCTGTTTCAGGTGTATTTCATGGACACACAGATATGGTATTCTGTTTTCTGTGCAATCTTTGGTGGACTTTATGGCATATTGCATCATCTTGGTGAGGTAAGATATATTTGTTTTTGCTCAAAAATAACATGGCAGTGAACTAATCACTTTTGTTTATAACAGATTCGAACCTTAGGAATGCTGAGAAGTAGATTTCACACATTGCCTTCTGCATTCAACATTTGCCTTATCCCTCCAGCACCAAGAAATGATCAAAAGAAAAAAAGGAAACGTCTATTTAGGCGATTTCATAAGGTATGAGATTCAGACCTTGCAATGTTTCTATGAAATTACTTGAATGATATCCTGTTGTCAGCATGATCTCTCGGTGGATTCTTTTTCAGGAACATGAGTGTGAAAAACAGGTTGAAGCCAAATTTGTTCTAGTTTGGAACCAAATTGTCAATACTTTCAGATCTGAGGACTTGATAAGCAACAGGTGACATAATATGTTTTTGATTCATTCTTATCGTGTCTTTTCTCTCTCTCTCTCTCTCTCTTATTTTATTTTTTTAACTAAGTGCCTTCTAAAATATGTTTCTGAGAACAGGGAGTTGGATCTGATGACAATACCTATGTCATCAAAGTTATTCTCTGGCATTTTCCGTTGGCCTATATTCCTCCTAGCAAATAAGGTAGTCTCATAGCTCTGATATTTGTGATTTTGGCTTGTTTTTAATGTATCAACATATCCCTACTTCTGCTAGTTTTCAACGGCACTGAGCATTGCAAGAGATTTTGTTGGGAAGGATGAGATCCTTCTCCGAAAGCTCAGAAAAGATAAGTACATGTACTGTGCTGTAAAGGAGTGCTACGAATCACTGAAGTACATCATTGAAATTCTAGTTGTGGGCGATATGGAGAAAAGGTACAGAAGACTAAAGTTTTTGACCATAGCTAATCGATGCATATCTGTAGTGAGTTATCCATTAAGGTCCAGCTAGTGCTGTATGACATAGTTGTTTAAGTTAAAAAAAAAAAAGAACAGAAGAGCTCTAAATTTTAAAAGACTTAGTTGTTTATGTTTAGTTTTTCCGTCTTCTAAAGAAATTGAGAGTTATAACTTTAATTCTTTGGTGTTTTCTTTTAAGCTGAGAGTTATAAATGTCGTGTTTCTCTTAGAAATTACTTCAATTATGTTTGTTCTTTATTTTCACTCTATAATTTTGTTAAATACTAGTGCATCTTGCTTTGGTTGTTAGGCTTATATTCAACGTTGAAAATGAAATTAAACGAAGTATTGAAGGATCAAGTCTCCTTGAGGATTTCAAGATGAGTGAGCTCCTTGCTCTTCAAGCCAAATGTATTGAGTTAGTTGAACTTCTGGTAATTGTTGCATTGCAAAGCTGAATTTCAAATGTTGACCGGAGATTATTGTTACCTTTGCAAAGCTGAATTTCAAATGTTGACCGGAGTTTATTGTTTCTTAATAAATACTTAACCTTGAAAATTTTTGTATGTCATATTTTAAGGTTGAGGGAAATGAAGCTCATCGTAGTAAAGTTGTGAAAGTTCTCCAGGATATCTTTGAACTTGTAACAAACGATATGATGACAACTGGTTCCAGGTTTTGTGCTGTCAGTCTCTGTTTCCATTTTAATACCGATTAACAGTTTTCAGTTTGCTAAGTTTCATTCCAAATTGGCAGAGTATTGGATACGTTAAACTCATCTCATCAGAAGGATGCGCTGGATTTTTCTTTTGAAAAAATTGAACCTCAGTTATTTGCTGCCAATGATTCAATCAAGTTTCCCTTGCCAGATTCTTGCCCTCTCAATGAACAGGTATTCTTTTTATTTCTTCATAATAATTTCTTCATTTTTGCCATTTGTCCTTATTTTAGGTGGCATCTTCACAAATACTTAGATCAGAACTATGAACTCAACTTTGATTTGATACTTTGTAGCACAAAGTTAGTCTGTTATCATTTTTTAGTAATCACTTAACTTTAAAATTGTTAGTGCTTAAATACTATTGTTGGGCAATTTCCTACCAGCTTAAGCTTTTCGGTTTGATGGTTATTGGCATGGTATCACATAATTGTTGTCCCAAGAGTCCTGGGTTCGAGTCCCACCCTGTGATTATTTGAATTTGTTATTTGTTACCTGAATTTATTGTGTTTGTGTTTGGGCTCAAACCACGTGGCAAGCTCGTTTGTCTTGCATGTGAGGGGGAGTGTTAGAGTGCTTAAATATTATTATTGGAACAGATTAAGCTTTTAGATCCGATGGTTACTAACAAAATATTAAGTTGATAGGCCAGGGTCATACGATAATATTCAAGCATGTACAAAACCACAATTGCATGTGAACATGAGAGATGTAATAAACACTTTTTTTTTCTTTAATTTTGGATTGCAGATTAAGCGTTTTCTTTTGTTGCTTACTGTTAAAGACAAGGCAATGGACATACCCGCAAACTTAGAAGCACGGAGGCGCATCTCTTTCTTTGCTACTTCACTGTTTATGGATATGCCTAATGCTCCTAAAGTACGCAATATGCTGTCATTCAGGTTCAATAAATTCTCCTTTCCTCTTTTGTTTCTTGCTGACAACCATTTATTTCCAATTTTTATAATATTCAAGGGCATTTTATCTCTTTAAATTTGCCTTCCTACATGAATGCACCTGCCAGAATGCCAAAATTTTGTTAAAAAATAGAACATATATGGACTAATTTAACGTCAAGCGTTAGCTATACATTTTTATAAGGACAACTACTATTTGTGTGGGAAATATTCAAAAACTTATGACATAAGAAAGTAGATTCAGACATTCAGTCCTCCATGAAGATGCTAATAAGATTTTTATAGTTTTGCTTATATTACATGAATACATGATTACATCTAGCCATAATTATAACATTTAGCATTTCTTGTTTATGTTGTCTTCAATTATTTTATATCATTTCATTCTATAGCAATGCCACTTCCCTGTGAAAATTCTAAACTAATGGTGGAACTTCATAGTGCTGGGTGAAAAATTACTAAGACAGATTTAACTTGCGTCTTGTTATCAATATACTGTAATGTGGGATGATTGGTGATGAATTATACTCACACAAGCATCATTATGGTGATAGCAATCAACATGACCAAAAATCAATCAAAGAAAACCATTCAAACTTATAGAACCCATTTCTCATTACAATAACGCTATAAGCAACATGAGTGGATTTTTTTTTTTTTTTTTTTTTTAATTTTGAGTAATGCTTAGTCAATAAATTTATTTGATACATTGTATTCTCTAGTACAGTATTATTACTCCACACTACTTGGAAGATATTAACTTTTCAATGAATGAACTACATACAAGCAAAGAACAGGTTTCCATCATCTTCTACATGCAACAAATTTATCCGGGTGAGAGAGTAAGGCCTCTTTAATAATCTTTTCAGTCTCTTTATTAGGATGCAACTTGAAGTACATATCTCCTCTGTTTATCTTAGATGAATGGAAAAACTTTTTGGAACGGATGGGGTGTGAAAATCTGGATCGTTTAAAAGATGAAGGCAAGGAGGAAGAGCTTAGAAATTGGGCTTCTTTTCGGGGGCAAACTTTAAGCAGATCAGGTGAAGGAAAGAATATCTAATATAATATAGTATTTCATATATATATATAGCAATTTTCAAGTCAGTACGCACCGATATAACTAGGGGTGGGTATGGTTCGATTCGATTCGATTTTAGGTCAAACCCAATTGAACCTAAAATATTTTAATTCATCCAAAATTAAACCGGTTTAAACCTAATAAGAAATGGGAACCGAATTGAATTGAACCTATTTTAATCGATTCGATTCGGTTCCATTCAATTTGGTTTTGGGCTTAATAGGCCGGCTAACTTAATGAGTTTTTTGATTTTTTTTTAACATTAATGGGTTGTTGGATACTAATTTTGGACATTAGAATAGCCAAAAAATCCAAATTAAACCTAACTTAAAAATATATTAAATAAAATTAAATCAGTTAAAAACATATTACCCTTAAATATATTAGATTTTTTTATTTAACTTATATACTCGGTTTATTCGGTTCAATCCGGTTTTAAGAAAATCAAACCGGTTTGAACAGAAAAAAAAAATCGATTTTCAATTTTTAAACTGGTTTAAACCGCATTACCCTTACGAATCGAATCGAATACCCTTTTTTCAGTTCGAAACCCAACTTAATGCCTACCCCTAAATATAACTTCATCGGTTAGATTTACATACTTTGATTCAAAGTGTATGCACTTATCAAAACTTCTCTATAATCAGTGGTTCACATGTATTCATTCTTTGGATTTTGTTTTCATTTTAATATTTTAAAATTTTATTAGATAAAAACTGAAATATATATAATAAATTGTAAAGTGCAGGATCTCGCACAAAAAATTCAGATACAATAACTATTTTTCTTTCCATTTTGCTATGTTTTCCCATTTTTTTTAACTCTTTTAGATTTCTTTAGTAAATATGTTTCATTTTTGTTTATTATCATTTTTATTTTATTTTTCATATGAGAATTCTCTCTCTCCTTCTCTAGTCAGGTCTGGTGGTATTAAGCCCTAAAGAAAAACATTATAACTAGACTTGACTAGAGAATTTTATATATATAAAGAAATTATCAAGTGTAGAATCCCACACAAAAAATTCGTGCCATGTCATTAATTCCAACCTGTTAGAATCAGTGAAATAAATTTTACACTGATTCCAACTGGTTGGAATCAGTGAAACCGCACGTAAAATTTGTGTGGGATCCTGCATTAGAAATTACTAATATATATATTCTCATATAATTGGTTTCTGATCCATTAACATAATGTATCTATCAAAATATAACCCCGTCTCTCTGGTTTCTACAGTTAGAGGAATGATGTATTATAGAGAAGCCTTAAAATTACAGGCGTTTCTTGACATGGCTGAAGATAAAGGTTCGTAATGTACTAATGTTTAATGCAGTAACAGTAATTAGCAGCCTTTGTATGTGATCCCCTTGTTGACACAATATTCCTTCCCTTTAAAACAAAACTGGTCAACTGCCTAGATAAGATGCCGATAGATCACACTAAAAGTTTTATGCCTTTTGATGATCCTGTTTATCCAGATATTCTTGAAGGCTATGAAGCTGCTGAAAGAAACAATCGTCAATTTGCAGATGCATTATCAGACTTGAAATTTACATATGTTATTTCTTGTCAAATGTTTGGTTCACAAAAATCTTCCGGAGACCCTCATGCACAGGACATACTTGACTTGATGATTAGGTAATCTTTTATCAGAATACAAAAGAAAAACTTGCAGAAATCCAAAATTCACCCTAGGACATACTTTAGAAGTTATCTAATACAGCCCTAATTATTATTTGAAGGTACCCCTCTCTCCGTGTTGCTTATGTTGAAGAGAAAGAAGAGATTGTGGCAGATAAGCCTCGGAAGGTTTATTCTTCTATTCTGCTTAAAGCAGTCAATGGTTTGGATCAGGTAATAGTTATTTCTGTTAGAGCATTTAAAGTCCAGATTGAGCCTGGATTTTATGCTAGCTCAAGAAAGACTAATAATGCAATTTGTTTGAAGTGATTGCTAATTTTGCTGGGATAATGCAAATGAACCTTTTTGAGAGAAAATTTCCAAATCAGTTGCATGAGTTGAATATGGAATTGAAAAATAAAAAAATAAAAAAATAAAATAAAATTAAGGTTTATGAGGAAAAGATGTAGAAGCACTACATTGACATTGTTTGGCATAATTTGATAACATTTTGTAATTATTTAATATCTGCAATGTTTTTATTGGCATACTATTATGGGAATCCACTTTGAAAATTTTTCGTCTAGTATTTCATTGTAATTCATACTCGATAAAAAATCATTGTTTTGGTCATTAATATCATATTTTTGTTTATTTCATAGTATGTAGTTTGAGTACTCCTACCCCTTTTTTTTGTATTATTATTATTATTATTATTATTATTTTATTTTTTGTGGGAAGCCTATCACTATGCACATTGCATTAGGTTTTCTGCCCATTTACGTGATGATATTTATTTCTTGGAAGAAAGTTTTTCAAAGTAATGTAGGCAACCAATATCAAACTTAGAGATTGCTGACGAAAACAAATTCTAGGATAAATTTACATATGATAGACTTGTTTTAGCAGTCAATAAATTCCAAAATGAGAACTAACCTGCTTTCATTTCGATTCGATATACCTTAGATAAAATAATACCCCATGAAATTTAAATGACAGCATCTGTCCATCTCCTCTCTTGAGTCCAAAGGAAATGAAATCACTTTAAAAAACAATCAGATCACTTAGTCATTTTATGAATGAAAAAAAAATAAAAAATTCAACAAATATAAAAGTAACAATATATATTAAAAAAGATTAAAAATATATATTAAAAATTATGTGGAAAACGGACCAGTGGCCTCCTCAGCGAAAAGGTGAGGTTTCGATGCCTTGTTTGTCCGAGAGGAGGATAAGTTTCTAGTCCCATACCAATAGAGAAGTGTCAGTTGGCGTTGAAAGCTTCCTCTTCAATGGCCTTCTGTCTATTTATTTTTTTCATATGCCAGTACCCAACAAACCCATTAACATGTTCTTCATCCAAACCAGAATGAGCTCAAAACACAAGCCCATATCTATATATTGGTTGACAAATGATATCTAGCCATGGTTGTATCTTGTATACTTGGTTTGATATTGATAAGTTCCGACAAAGATAAGTTCCGACAAAGATGTTGATCACGGTAATGGTGATGAAATTGTTAAGAGGGGTGTAAAGAACCACAGCTGGTTTGATTAAGATATTATGATTTTATTAAATTTACTTTTATTTTTATATTTACTGAATAATGGTATTTAATATTTTTGTATTGTTAATTTATTATGACAAGGGTAATTCTGTCTTTTTAATATCAAATTCAGTGAAGGGACTCATTAACAAAGTGGGAGGTGATGTCAATTTAGGCAAAATTTATTTAGTGTACTTTTCAAACCTCAAACCTAAGGGGAAGTTGGTGCAAATAGTCCACAAGTTTTGATGGAGTTTTGTTGGCTCAGCAGCCGTGGGGTGGCTGCCCTGCCCCTGCATGTACAAATAAATTTTAACAGCCTTTTTTGTTCTTTTTATTCTAAATCATGGTAAGGATTTGTTGGTCTCATCGATTAGTGTTTGTTCATGTCTGTAAAGAACCTTTGAAAAATAACTAGAAAGCTTATAACAGCATTTGCATTGTAACATATATTTTGAGCTGCAAAGTCATTTACTCTAAAAATGTGCTTGCATACGCCCCCATAGTTTTTAGCCTACTTATACAGTATTGACTTTTATTTATATATATGTATATCATTATCTTTTGCAGGAAATTTATCGTATAAAGCTTCCTGGTCCACAGAATATTGGAGAAGGGAAGCCTGAAAATCAAAACCATGCCATAATTTTCACACGCGGTGAAGCTCTACAAACAATTGATATGAATCAAGTATGCTTTTGCTTTGGTTGCTAAAAGTTAATGATTACATGGATCTTTTTCTTATGGTTTCCGGTTATTCAGGATAATTATTTTGAAGAAGCTTTGAAAATGAGAAATCTTTTACAAGAATTTCGTCGGAACCATGGACGGCGTCCTCCTACAATACTTGGTTTGAGAGAACACATATTCACAGGGAGGTTAGATCCCGTGATTCCATAAGTTATAATACTGCATCTTGTGCCTGCATGAGTAAACACTAAGTAGAGAAATTAAGTGACGATTTGGAAGATTCAGATAGGTTACCTTTGCAAGTTCTATTTATGGTAACTTGAGTCTTTTACTGGAAATCCTACTGTCCAATTATGCATGTTTTTGAATTATCATCATTGTCTCCTTGCATATCTTCTGTATTCATATACAATTCACGTGTTCATAAATCTCGAATATTTACCTTTGCACAAAATATCATAAAGATGTGAACATAACAACATATACCATCCTTTTGATTGTAATTTCCCAAAGACGTGGTTGTTGGGTGGGGGCAGGCAGGGAGAAAAGCCTCACATTGGGATTAGTATCAACATGGATGCTTTCAGTTTATCTGCCAACTGTATCAGAAACATAACAGAAGTATTTAACGAAATTTTCAATTTTACCTTATTTTCAAAAGAGTAATTCTAAACAATCCAAAAAAATAACTCAAATGATGAGGTAAGTGATTCCATTACCATATAAATCATGGGGATGTTGTAGTAATGCTAAGATAAAGACAAATCGCTCATGGGGATGTTGTAGTAATGCTAAGATAAAGACAAATCGTTTGCCAGATCATTTGGGTTAATGTTTTGGTTAATGTTTTGGGTTGCGTAGCATTATTGTTAAAACTAAAAATTTATGAAGTTACTAGTTACTACTACCGGCTAAATGTATCATTAGAACATATGCTGACATTCGTACACTTTCAATAATGATTTTTTCTAATAGTGCACACACACATATAGTACCTTTCTAATGCCCCTTTTGGATATTTCGTGCGGTTTCACCGATTCCAACCATTTGGAATCAATGCAATTTTTTTCCATTGATTCTAGTTGGAATCAGTGAAACCGCAAATTTTTTGTGCCGGATTCTGCACTTGATAATTTATATATATATATAATTTTTTCCAAAAACGTCATGATCGTAATGGGTACACCAGTGCAACTGTGCACTGAGGGTGCGTTTGGCAAGGAGATGAGACTGGACTGGACTGGACTGGACAAGACATGTTGTTCAATGTTGTGTTTGGAAGGCCTGAACAGAACTATAAACTGTACTGTTATGCGTTTGGTAGGGCTGGGACAGGACGGAACAAGAGATTCAAATGACCAAAGTACCCCTCTTATATATATGACAACATAGACTATAATATTATATATTAATATATAATAATATTGATCTATAACATATTATTGTATTATATATATATATATATATATATATATATTAATTGATATTATTATATATTAATATAGAATATTACATGTATTATATATAATAATATGATATATAAAAAATATTAGCATATATAGAAAATATAATATTTATTTATATATATATATATATATATATATATATATTATTGTATAGGTCATAATAATATAATATAGAATATATTATATATAATTATATATATATATTATATTTATATTACATATATATTTTACATAATATATATATATATATATATGTATATATATATATATATTTATATACTAATAATACATATTAATTTATATATATTATATTATGTGTTATATATATATATATATTAATAATACATATTAATATATATATATATATTATTATAATATATATAATATAATATATAATATATATAATATTAATATATATATATATATAGTGGAGTGTTGCCATATAGGAATTTGGCATCATAGGGGCTCCCACGATTTGGAGCTGGATTTTGAGACAGTTGTGAAGGTTCAGATCCCTGAGCGGGATGTTGAAGTTCGGATAATAGGTGAGCGAGATGCTTCCTGCATGTAAAGTAGAAAGGCATGTGCCAATGGTTGCGTGTTCATACTGTTTGTAAATTGTGTTGAGAAGAGCAATTCTGGCCGTGACTGGTAATCCTTTTCTACCATGCAAGGTAAGGATTATTCTGATAGCTCCGATGTGTAGATGGGAGTATCCTTCTTTGATCCACTGATCAATAAGAGGTTGACCAATTTCTAAGTCAACATATTGTTCAGTAGAAGAGGTAGGAATCAAGCAGTTGTCCAAGGCAGTGGATTGGACATACTCCTTTATCGGAGGAGAACGATGTTGGACTAAGGCCGTGATATAATATAATAAAAAATATATAAATATATATATATATATAAATTAATATGTATTATTAATATATACATATGTTATATATAATATATAATATATTATATATTATATATAATAATATATTAAATATTATTATATATATATAATAATGAAGTATAATATAGAATATATTATATATATATATATATATATATATATATATTATATATATTAATAATACATATTAATATATATATATATATTATTTTATATATATATTAATAAGTATTATTAATATATATAATCATATATATTATGTGTTGTAATATATATATATATATATATATATATATATATATATAATAATAATAATAATAATAATAATAGTAATAATAATAATAATAGTAATAATAGTAATAGTAGTAATAGTAGTAATAGTAATAATAGTAATAATAGTAATAATAATAATAATAATAATAATAATAATAATAGTAATAATAATGTTTAATATATCATATATATATATATTATATTATTATATAATATATAATAAAATATATAATTTATTGGACATGATTGAAAACTTAAAGGGTAAATTGTTCTTTTTGAGATTTTTCCCGTGTCATGTCCTAGGGTCCTGGGTGGGACACGGGACAGTCCCGTCCCCCCCACCCCTTCTGAAAGGCTTTCAAGAAAAAAACTTATGAAAGCTTATGACTTGGACCTGCTTGATGTTTCCAGACCTACAAAATAATCCGGTTTAATTTCAGTTTAGTTTTTGGAGGAATTGAGCCTGTGTGCGTGTGTGTTTTCTAGTAAGCTACAGTTTTGAGCCATGCAAGTTTCATTATGAAATGTTGTTCAAACAAGTAAATGATGCCTACATCTCATAGTTTATGATTAAAATATTTACCAGTACTCCGCATTATAGTTCATATACTTAAAAGAGTATACTAGTGATTTTAGATCTTATAGACTGATAATCTTAAATTGGTTCCCAACTGCAGTGTTTCTTCTCTAGCATGGTTCATGTCATACCAAGAGACTAGCTTTGTTACCATTGGTCAGCGGCTTCTTGCCAATCCTCTCAGGTAATGGATGTCCATAATCTTCAAGCTTATGCCCAAAAGAATCTGAAAGTTACATGTGTGCATGAACCTGTTCCTCTGTTTAAGTATGTGTTTTTATTATTCTATATTAGAGAAAGCTTAGTACAAATAAAGTTTCACCAATACACCTTGCTGAAATGCTGTATTACTCTTGCGAGTTGCATAATCATCCATTGGTTGTATGTTTGTTATGCCTATGTATTTGTGCTTTAGTCTTTAACTTTTATCTCGGTTATCTACAGGGTACGATTCCACTACGGACATCCTGATGTATTTGATAGGGTATTTCACATTACAAGAGGGGGCATAAGCAAAGCATCAAAAACAATTAATTTGAGCGAGGATGTATTTGCTGGTAGAATACAGCATCTCCAAATGTTATATCCTAACCATAATATCAAAATTGATTCGCTGTTGACTTGAATTTCATCTCATTTAGGGTTTAATTCTACCTTACGACGGGGAAGTGTCACATACCATGAGTATCTGCAAGTAGGCAAAGGTCGAGATGTAGGCTTAAATCAAATCTCGAAGTTTGAAGCCAAAGTGGCCAATGGGAACAGTGAACAAACTTTGAGCCGTGACATATATCGCCTTGGCCGTCGGTTTGATTTTTTCCGGATGCTGTCTTGTTACTTCACAACTATTGGATTTTATTTCAGTAGCCTGGTAATAGTTTGAACCCTGACGTGATCTTTTGAGAATATTTTTTCACTGTATGTCTGTTGTTCAGCCTTTAAGTATAGATAATGCAGTTCTATATGTTGCCCTTCCTCTCTCATCTTTGGTATTCAGTATTTGCTGATTCTTTCTCTTTATCATTCAATGTGCTAATCAGTTTAAAACTAATAAAATGATACAGATTTCAGTGATTGGAATTTATGTGTTCCTATACGGGCAGCTATACCTTGTTCTTAGTGGGTTGCAAACGGCACTACTCGTTGAGGCTAAAATGAGAAATATACAATCATTGGAAACAGCTCTTGCCTCCCAATCATTTATTCAGCTTGGGCTCCTTACTGGCTTACCAATGGTGATGGAGATTGGGCTTGAGAAAGGATTTCTTACTGCGCTTAAAGATTTTATCCTCATGCAATTGCAGCTTGCTTCTGTTTTCTTCACTTTTTCCCTTGGATCAAAAATACATTATTATGGCCGAACAATTTTGCATGGGGGAGCTAAGTACAGACCCACTGGACGCAAGGTCGTGGTATTTCATGCCAGCTTCACTGAGAACTATAGATTATACTCACGAAGCCATTTTGTTAAAGGATTTGAATTATTACTTCTGTTGATTGTCTACGATCTGTTTCAGCGATCCTATCAGAGCAGTATGGCTTACGTTTTAATCACTTACTCTATTTGGTTCATGTCGATCACTTGGTTGTTTGCACCATTTCTGTTTAATCCGTCTGGATTCAGTTGGGATAAGATAGTAGATGATTGGAAAGATTGGAACAAGTGGATCAAGCAGCAAGGCGGTATAGGAATTCAACAAGACAAAAGTTGGCAGTCTTGGTGGATTGATGAGCAAGCTCATCTTCGTCGTTCAGGGTTGAGTGCGAGGTTGTTTGAGATACTTCTATCTCTCCGATTTTTCATCTATCAGTATGGTTTGGTTTATCACCTTGACATCTCCCAACAGAGCAAAAACTTTTTGGTTTATGTGCTTTCATGGATTGTAATTCTGGCAGTTTTCCTAACAGTCAAGGTAAATTCTACCACATAACTTGTTTGTGCATATGGTCAACATGGATTTAAGTTTCTTTTGTTGCAATCACTTGAAAAATCTCTACTTTTGCAAATGTGTATTACCTTTTGTGTAACAACAATGCATGATTTACCGGAAATCATGACGACGCAATCTCAAAACAATATGCAGGCAGTTAACATGGGAAAACAACAGTTCAGTGCTAATTACCACCTTGTGTTCAGATTTTTCAAAGCATTCCTCTTCCTGGGTATTCTATCAACTATAATTTCACTCTCTGTTATCTGTCAACTATCTTTTAAGGACATAATCGTGTGTTGTCTAGCATTTTTGCCAACTGGATGGGGTCTAATATTGGTAAGCATATAGTTAAACATGTTTGTTTTTGTTTTTATCGTCAGAGGTTTTCTTTTTGTTGAAATATATTTTCCGTGTGTTTAGATTGCACAAGCAGTGAGGCCGAAGATAGAGGATAGCGGAATTTGGGATTTTATGCAAGTACTTGGTAAAGCATATGACTATGGAATGGGGATTGCTCTTTATGCACCGATCGCTGTTCTGGCTTGGCTCCCAATTATTTCAGCCTTCCAGACTAGATTCCTTTTCAATGAGGCCTTCAACAGGCACTTGCAAATCCAACCAATTCTTGCTGGGAAGAAGAAGCACAAATGATTTTTTTTTTTCTTCCTGCTAATAAGTAAATGTTTATTAGGGATAATGCATTCCTAAATTGGAGAAACATGTTGAATATAGTGTATAGCTGCAATTCATATTTGATTCATGTATAGATATACAAGTTTTATAGTATAAATATAATTTAATTTTAGAGCGAAAAACTGAACCAATCTTACTGTTAACCTCAAGAGCAGAATTTTACTAATATTTGCACCACAAATACCTTGAACCAAAATGATGTGATAAGTAAGTTGTCATTACCACATACATGAGATGATGTTAATGAAAAAACTACTCGTAATATCATTTGGTTTGAAATTTACATTTGATTTTTGGGTTATCTAGTATTAGTACATATATAAAAAGCATGAGAGTAGGATGGATAAATCCTCCATAGTGACCCCACCCCAAAAGGGTCCCATGGGGTTCTGGACTTCTGGGGGCAAATTTCGCCCCCATATGGGTTTGGGGGAGAAGTGGGAGAAAATTTGATCTCAAATCCCCATTTGGGGGTAGGGTGGGAGTAGATGAACCTCCCCCCACCCCTAACCCCAACCCTCCCGGTTTTTCTCGTTTTTCTCAAATATTATATATATATAAATTTATTTCCAAATCCAAACAAAAATCTACACCTAACCCTTGGTTTAAATTTAGTAATATTAAGATTTTAGTCTATCTAGTTTCCATGTTTATGGGTTAGATCCATTAGTTTTTATAATTACTAAGTTTAGTCAACTAGTTCGTTGACAATACATATTTCAGTCTCTACCATCTATTTCCGTTAGAATTTTGTTAACTTCCACTAGGTCAACAAGGGTAGTATGAGAAATATGGTGAAAGCTTCTAAAAGCTTTTCATAAACAAGGGTAAAAATGGTATTTAATGATATAAAAACTTAAAAACAAAAATAAATAAAAAACAGAAATTAAAAAATAAAATAAAAACAGATATTAAAAATTAAAAACAGAAATTAAAAAATAAATATCAATTTAAAAACAGAAATTAAAAAATAAAAAATAAAAAAAAAACAAAAAAACAAAAAAACTCAATCATCATCCCAATTCCTAACCACCACAAGATCCGAAAATTAAACAAAGATCGAGAAGTTTTTTTTTTTTTTCCTAAATTCATAGTAAACCAATTCAACATTCAAACCACACCACCAAATACAACCACAACCCAAAAACCTAAACAACCTCCCCCCCTCCCCCGCCCCAACAAAAAAAAAAAACCAAAACTCAAATCATAGATCTAAAAAAAAGTCTATCAAATGTTGATTTTCAGTTTGATCGAATTCCGTTCTCTTTAACTCAGTTTGATCAATTTTCGATCTCCTCTGAAAGTTCCTTAAATATGTGTGTGTCTAATACCTAGAGGGGGGTGAATAGGTTTCAATCGAATCAATTACCAATTTTTCGATTAATCAATATTAACAAAAACTACCCCAAATAAACAAGCATTCAATTAAAATAATTATGCTTAAAACAATAAAAACACGATATATACGTAGAAACCCTCCAAATGGGAAAAACCACGGGCTGATATGTACGCCACACTCGATCCTCAAATCCACAATTGAATGAAAGTTTACAACCTAGGTTGACCTCCCGTCATACCCTTCAGTTACTAACCCTTTCACTCTACCCAGAAGGCCTTAATAGTGATTCTTGATCAACATGCTTGTGTACTAACCAATTAATCACAAGACTTAACCTCAATGAAGAGTCAAAAACAACCTAAGTGAATATGATAAAATATTCAAACATGCAAGTGATGCTAGGCAACACTAAATGTTTATCTAGGAATTCAAGAATGTCAATAAATACAATTCCTAGATATTAATGTCTATATGAATGATCATAAGACCAAACTAGATATAGCTATGAAAGTCTAATATCTAGTCATCAAACAAAAAGCCAATCAACAAAAGTTGTCATAAAACATGGCAAAGAACAATCAATGCAATTAACAAATGCAATAAATTAGACCTAAACAATATCTAAATGCAAAGCATAGAGATTTAGCTAGAAGGGCAAAATGGTCACAAATCCTAGCTATCACAAAATATAATCTCAACCAACAATCAACAACCCAAGCATGTTATAAATGCAATTAAACTCAATGACATGCATTTAATCAACAATAATTGTTAAACCTAGGCATACATGTTATAAGAATGGAACAAGAGATTCTAGGGCATGTAGAGATTACCTAGTCGAAGACAAATAAGGGAATCCCTGCTTGGAAGATGCACGAAGATGCTAGATGCTCATGGATTGAAGTTTGGTTGAGTCAAAATGAGTTCTTGAGAACTCTCTCTATTAGAGTCAATTTTTCTCTCAAAGAAAAGCTTGATCAATAAAAATGGTTTCTTCGACTCCAAAGCCAAAGAGAAGAGAAGAGAACATATATATATTGTACCATATACGAAACTGCATGGTTTTGGACGAAGGGCAACTAAATCCCGTCATGACCGTTGTGTGTGTCGCAGCCTAGGCTAGTGTCCAGACCGCGGTCTATGCAGCATGGCACGGCTGGACATTACCGTTGCCTAGGTCGCTAGCTAGGCATGTGCACCAAAAGCGGTCTAGACCACAGTACTGTTGGATACCAATTCCCATCTCATGGGTGTGGGCACAGTCCTAACTCCTTGGGGTGACACCCATAGATACCGATCATAGCACTCCTCTAAGAAGCCCCCGGGCGGAGAGCCACGCTTCGTCACACGATCACGCGTGAGAGTTCCCGGGGATCGGCAAGTCGCCACAGCCTTTGCTCTGATACCAATTGTTGGAACCCCGTTTCACTGGTCACGCAGCGGAACTAGATTTTAAAATTTTATATACAGATCATATCTGTATCTAGGATCAGTGAACTTTGGAACATAATTATTTTCAGAACTAATACATACAATATGTAAACACAGGAAATTGTAATCGATAAAATCAGAAGAAGAAAATCTTACCAACGTTTGGAGGCTCCTTCACTTTTCGATATGCTTCTGTCTGAACCACTCGATCTTCTTCGCTATCTCTCAGGATTGGTAATTGCGTGTGGGCGCGTCGCGATCTCAGGAACTTGAATGGAGGATGTAGATATATTTAAAGAAATTATTTCTTCTATGTATTTCAAAAACACACAAAACATGAAACAATATATATATATCTAAAGCTTGCTTCGTTCTTCACGAATATATATATATCACAATATCTCGCCTACTCTTATATATACATATAAAGCCTGCACATGCTTTTTTCACCAAAAACTCTTTTTGGCTTCGTTTATATATCCATATAAACGCATTGCTGCTCACAATTATATATATAAAATATATCACTGCTGCTTCTTTTAAATATATATCTAACGTTGCACCCACTACTGCTTTATATATATCTATTGCACTGCTGCTTTTTTTCAATTATATTCACGCCTTGCTTCACCAAATTTATATCTTCGCACTGCTTCACAAATATATATTATATGTATTAAGTATTTGCATCCTATATAAATTCTTCTTTTGATTATTATTTTATATACACATCAATTTACATTCAATACAATCTCTTGTGTTATAATTGATATATATTCTTTAATTATCTTTTTTAAATATATCTAATATATTAAAAGTGATAATAAGTATTTTAAATTTAAACTTAAATTCAAATACTTGGATAAATGATTTAGTAAAATAAAATAATCATATTATTTTATATTCATCTAAATCCATATATCAACTAACACCCTCCAATTAATAGTTAATTAATAATTCATAATTATCAATATAATTAAATAATCTAATTATTTAATTAATTTCACTATTAAAATTCATTAATTAAATAATCTCATTATTCAATTAATTCCCGAATATATACGTGTCACTTTTGTAACACAATTAATCAGACAATCCAATTAATTAACTGTGACCCTTATTACCTAAATCGATCGGGCTAGCAAAGGGACCTAATGAACCCACAATATTTTGAGCTCCAATAATCCTCGAAATCATTAATTAAACTCTTTAATTAATATTCCTTAATTATTAACTCCGGTGTTATTCCACTAAAATCCCGAAACTGCACTCTCTCAACCGTAGACGCTTTTACACAGACCGATACAACTCGGTGTCCATCGATATAGCTATTAAACATGGTGTGATCTTCCACAGTAGTTCATAATTTGAGTTGGGTCATAATGTCTGTTATATCCCTCTAATTACATATATCTTTTAAGTACCGTTGATTCTATAATGAACAATAAATCATATTTTCTCACGGAATTAGGAGAACGCTCATATTGTTCAAGCCTCGAATCAACCCTTAAGGGAACTACCATCTACTTCTCACAAGAAGGTGTGGATTCCACTATTGTGTACAAACCTTCCCAGCCACAAACCAAATCGCAATCCCAACATACGGAGTATATTGATCAGGAAATGCATCTGACCTCACCCATGGTATATCAAAAACCACGATCTAACCTGAAGGAGTCAATAAGACACCCAGGATTAAGATCACCCCATATATAGTCATCATTAATTGATATATATATATATATATATATGAATCTCATCGGTAAATGGATCTTGGTGTGAGATTCATATAGATTGTGAATCACTGAACATTACGAAATGGACCGCAGCTATAGATTAACCACAAATAAAGTACCCAGCTTTATTTGATATCTATGGACTCTTTAAATTGTACGTCTCTTACTGTATCCATCCGTATATGACACTCATATACACAATTCGAGATTACATCCGGCAATCTTGGATGTTAAATATATGCACAAGTTTATAAAATAAATAACATAACAAGAATGAATTGAATTTTTCTTTTTATTTATTTCATAAATCCATTTACAAATTACATCTTTAGGGCATAAACCCCAACAATCTCCCACTTGCACTAAAGCATGTGAGGCATGTCTCATAACCCTAGACCATCTAGGTGACCCGAAAACACTTTAGCCGGTAAGGTCTTTATAAATGGATCAACATGATTGTCTTGTGAGGCTATCTTTGTGACGATCACATCTCCTCTCTCTATTATCTCTCTAATGAGATGATACTTTCTCTCTATATGCTTCCCCCTTTTGTGGCTTCTTGGTTCTTTAGAATTAGTCACAGCACCACTGTTATCACAATAAAGTGTGATGGGCCTATCCAGATCTGGAACAACTTCCAGATCACTCAAGAACTTACGGAGCCAAACAGCCTCTTTAGCAACTTCACAAGCGGCTACATATTCGGCTTCCATGGTGGAGTCAGCAGTGCAAGATTGCTTGATACTTCTCCACACAATGGCTCCACCACCTAGGGTGAATACTGATCCAGACGTGGATTTCCTAGAATCCCTGTCTGACCGAAAATCAGAATTCGTGTATCCTAACGGGATCAAATCCTGCACAGAATACACTAGCATATAGTCTCTCGTTCTCCGAAGATACTTGAGAATTGTCTTGACAGCAACCCAATGATCCATTCCTAGGTTGAACTGGTATCTATTGACTACTTCCACTGCATAGAAGATGTCCGGTCTCGTGCATAACATAGCATACATGAGACTACCTACTGCCGATGCATAGGGTACACGTGTCATATCCTTAACTTCTTGAGGTGTCTTAGGACACTGTTCCTTAGACAAATTAACTCCATGCCTAGAAGGTAAATTACCTTTCTTGAAGTTTTACATAAAAAATCGCATAAGAATCTTGTCGATATATGATGCCTAAGGCAATGCTATGAATTTTTTCTTACGATCTCTTATACGTTGGATCCCTAGAACATAACTCGCCTCTCCCAAATATTTCATTTGAAATTGGCTAGCCAGCTAGCCCTTTACATCAGACAACACTCCCACATCATTCCTAATGAGTATGATATCATCTACGTATAAGACCAAGAAAACTACCTTCTTATCAATTATGCGCTTGTAGACACAAGGCTCATCGACGTTCTGCTCGAAGCCATAGGTTTTGATCACTTCATCAAACCTAATGTTCCAAGATCTAGAAGCTTGCTTAAGTCCATAGATGGACCTTTACAGCTTGCAAACCTTTTGCTCTTGATCTAGAGACACAAATCCCTCTGGTTGCATCATATAGATGCTCTCATCAAGATTGCCATTCAAGAATGCAGTCTTGACGTCCATTTGCCAAATTTCATAATCGAAATAGGCAGCAATGGATACGAGAATCCTAATAGACTTAAACATGGCTACTGGCGAGAAGGTCTCTTCATAATCGACTCCCTCTTTCTGGGTATAACCATTGGCCACTAGCCTTGCCTTGAAGGTCTCTACCTTTCCGTCTACTCCTTTTTTTCTCTTGTAGATCCACTTACACCCTATGGGTTTTACCCCATCTGGTAAGTTTACAAGATCCCAGACTGAGTTAGAGTACATGGACTCCATCTCGAGATTCATGGCTTTAAGTCATTCCTCTTTATCAGGATCTTCCATTGCATTCTTAAATGTCAATGGATCATCCACACTATCAGCAGAGGCAACACCTTGTCCCTCACCTATAGCTAAATAGCATTCAGGTTGTCTCACAACCCTTTCACTACGTCTAGGTTGTAGTGTATCCTGATCAGGAACCATCTGACTCTCAGATATTTGTGGATCAACAACTCTTGTTAATGAAGCACTAGTCTCACCATGCTCCAACTTATTTAATACAATCTTGGAACGAGGTTTATGGTCACTAATGTAATTGTCCTCAAGAAACGTTGCATTTGTCGATACAAATACTTTGTTATTTTAGGGACTATAGAAGTGTCTACCTTTGGTCTCCTTGGAGTATCCTATAAACAGACAAACAACAGACTTGGAGTCTATTTTTCCAGTTCTGTTCTTCAGCATGTGTGTTGAACACCCCCATATACGGAAATGTCGTAAACTAGCTTTACGACCATTCCACAACTCTAGGAGAGTCTTAGGAACAGATTTGGATAGAACTACATTCAAAATGTATGCCGCTGTTTGTAACGCATATCCCCATAAGGAATTTGGTAATGATGAGAAACTAATCATAGATCTCACCATTTCCATTAGGGTTCTATTTCTCCTCTCCGCTACACCATTTTACTGAGGTGTATCGGGAGCTGTGAGTTGGAAAACTATCCCATGCTCGACCATGAAGTCTTCAAACTCTTGGTCAAGGTACTCACCTCCACGATCCGATCGTAGTGACTTGATAGTCCTACCTAATTGATTCTCAACTTAAGCTCGAAATTCTTTGAACTTTTCAAATGTTTCCGACTTTCGTTGCTTAAGGTAGACGTATCCATATCTTGAGTAGTCATCTATAAATGTGACATAATACTCATAACCACCCCTAGCTTTAACATTCATCGGTCCGCAGACGTCTGTATGTATAAGCTCTAGCGGTTCTTCAGCTCTAAGCCCTTTTCTAGTAAAAGGTCTTAGTCATCTTACCTTCCAGACAAGATTCGCAGACAGGTAAGGTGCCAACCTTTAACTCACTTCAAGGTCCGCTTTTTATTAATCTGTCTATCCGGTCAAGGTTGATATGACCAAGCCTTAGATGTCAGAGATACGTGTCATTATCTAGAGAAATCTTATGTCGTTTAGTTTTTGATTTTTCAACCTTAAACATTTCGGTGTTGAGCAGTGTATTATATATTAACAGTCTTAACACATACAAATTGTTTTCATTAATTCCTGAACAAATATTCAGACCATTCTTTCCAATAATAACAGACTTATTATTAAAAGAAATAGATTTTTTTTGTTCTAACAACTTAGAAACGGAAATCAAATTCCGTATAAATTCAGGAATATAAAATACATTGTCCAACAATATATAATTATTACAAAAACGTAATCTAATTATGCCCACTGCTCGTGCCGACACGACATCCCCTGACCCCACACGTATTGAGAAGGCTTGCTTCTTTAGCTGTGTCCAAGAATTAGTCCATTGTAAAGAAGAACAAACATTGTTAGTGGCCCCCGAATCAACTATCCAGGGTGAAGAATCATCTTCCACTAAACACGACTCAAGAAAAAATAAATCATATTTACTTTTCTTGGACTTCTTCTTACTTTGGGCTTTCTTGGATTTGGGCTTACCCTTCGCTTTCCCAGTAGACCTCTTTCTCTTCTTATTATTAGAGTAGGAAGATGGTTCGGTAACATTTGCCTCACTGGTCTTACCCTTGTTGTCCTTAGTCAAGGACTCAAAGGTAGTGAGCTCATTAAGCAACTGTGTGAGATTGAACCTTAACTTGTTCATCCCGTAGTTGCTCTTAAACTGATTGAAACTCTTTGAAACTCTTTGAAAGAGTCGTCAATATGATGCTCACTTGAATGGGTTTGTTAATGGCCCCGCCATTGACTTCTGCCATGTTGAAGTAGGATATCATGCTCAGGACATGTTCCCGAACTGACGTACCTTCCTGCATTCGAGCGAGGATAGTAGAACGAATGGCTTCGTGTCACTTTTGCTCGGAGGGCTGCCCGAACATGGCTTGCAATGACTCCATGATTTTGAATGCAGAAGTCATTGCTTCATGCTTTGTGACAAACACGTCTGTCATAGAAGCCAACAGATATGTTCGGGTCTTCTCATCAGATGAGACCCATCGCTCGTATGCCTCACGAACAGTTCGTGTGGCATTGGCAGCAGGCGTTGGAGGATATTCCTCCGTAAGCACAAACTTGAGGTCTTTGGTGAACAATATTGCATTAATGTTAAGTTTCCACTTAGTGTATTTATCACCAGTTAATTTGTCGTTTGCGAGAATTTGAAGTAATTCAGAAGACATTATTGCTGAAATAAATAAAACATTTATTCAATCATTTATTTAAAACAAGTGCGAGTGTTTTGGTATAAATTTAAACATGATGCATGAAAATGTTTAACGAACTAGAACTACCCTAAAAATAGTTACTGTACCACGACAATCCAACATACCACAAAGAAGTGCCGCCTCAGGGTCGGTCAAATCTTTGCATGTTGGACTGAGACATTCTCAATCAAATGATATTCTAGAATAACTCTTATTCCATAACATTCAACCATCGTTTATGGACCTTTGTGGAAACCCTCCTTAGGGAAGAAGAAAGCAAAGCCGTCATGAGGCCCCACTCGGATCTCACAGTGTTGAACTACTGATGGAGACCGCGGGATATATATGTCATATATCCCTATCTCACTCACTATTTTAAAATTAGGGTTTCTATTAACCGTTAATGCACCTAGACTCTACAGGATTAAACGACTAACTTTAATCAAGTTATCTAGCGCATTAACTAATTAGAACCAAATTCTAATTAACTAATAAATTATTAATGATTTTTAACGATTAAAAATCTAATCTATTAGTGAATAATCTAACCCTAGTAAACTAAGCCTTTGTAAACTATTTACTAGGGTTAGATTATTTTGTTAGTGTTTACCAAATTTTAACTATTAAAACTCTAACACTTTATTCGGATAATTTATTATTAGGCAATTAATCATATTAATCCTAATTACATTAAATGACCCTTTTAATCTAACTTATTAAACTCTTTAATAACTAGATTAATATTAATGAGAATTACCAAGTTTTCTAACCATTAAAAACTAATCTCATTATTCATAGCCAATTATGTATATTACCCATTTTAATCACATTAAAAAAAATACATAAAATATCAGGCTATGATGCATGTATGACATATCAAATATATTTTGTGTAGGCACATCTAATCTAAATGACATACGTATGCATGACAATGCTTTTATCATCACATAATATAAAGCATACATGAATTGACCGAGTACTGTGGATTATTTAACCTAAAAAATTGGAATCTAAAATTACAAAAAAAAAAAATCCAAGGCATTCCTTTGTCTTCTAGTAACTTCAGATATCTTACAGTCTCTTCAGATCAATCCGATTCATCTCATGAATTCAAAACTGTAAATCTGCATGGAACACACTAGGCAACACTTGCCAACGGAACCGTGTGTGAACAATACCTGATGAACAGTAACATCGTGAACAGTACCCCGGTGAACAGTAATGCTGTGAACAGTGCTCGGTGACACAATACGTCATGAACAGTACCCCCCGGGGAACAGTAACGCCACCGTGAACAGTACCAACGTCGCGCGCGTTTACAGGTTATAATTTTTTTTTTTTACAATACAATAACAGTAAAATAAATAAAAAATTATACAACCCATAAACCCTAAATCCACAGTACCATAAAAAATTACGATCAACCATGTTTAAATTAAACAATTTAATTATAAGCATTCATACAATCATAAAGATGGAACCTACACATTCATACATAAAGGAGCATCGAAAATAATTTCCAGTTCCGAAAAATAAATTGGCTCTGATACCAATTGTTGGATACCAATTCCCATCTCATGGGTGTGGGCACGGTCCCAACTCCTTGGGGTGAAACCCATAGATACCTATCAGAGCACTCCTCTAAGAAACCCCCAGGCGGAGAGCCACGTTTCGTCACACGATCACGCGTGAGAGTTCCCGGGGATCGGCAAGTCGCCACTGCCTTTGCTCTGATACCAATTGTTGGAACCCCGTTTCACCGGTCACGCAGCGGAACAAGGTTTTAAAATTTTATATACAGATCATATCTGTATCTAGGACGAGTGAACTTTGGAACATAATTATTTTCGGAATTAATACATACAATATGTAAACACAGGAAATTGTAATCGATAAAATCAGAAGAAGAAAATCTTACCAACGTTTGGAGGCTCCTTCACTTTTCGATATGCTTCTGTCTGAACCACTCCATCTTTCTCGCTATCTCCCGGGATTGGTAACTGCGTGTGGGCGCGTCACGATCTCAGAAACTTGAATAGAAGATATAGAGAGATTTGAAGAAACTCTTTCTTCTATGTGTTTTAAAAACACATAAAATATGAAACAATATATATATATCACAGTATCTCGCCTGCTCTTAAATATACATATAAAGCCTGCACATGCTTTTTTCACCAAAAACTCTATTTGGCTTCTTTTATATATCTATATAAACGCATTGCTGCTCACAATTATATATATAAAATATATCACTGCTGCTTCTTTTAAATATATATCTAACGTTGCACCCACTGCTGCTTTATATTTATCTATTGCACTGCTGCTTTTTTCAATTATATTCACGCCTTGCTTCACCAAATTTATATCTTCGTACTGCTTTACAAATATATATTATATATTCATTAATTATTTACATCCTATGTAAATTATTCTTTTAATTATTGTTTTATATACAAACCAATTTGTATTCAATGCAATCTCTTGTGTTATAATTGATATATATCTTTTAATTATCTTTTTTAAATATATCTAATATATTAAAAGTGATAATAAGTATTTTAAATTTAAACTTAAATTCAAATATTTAGATAAATGATTTGGTAAAATAAAATAATCATATTATTTTATATTCACCTAAATCCATATATCAACTAACACCCTCCAATTAATAGTTAATTAATAATTCATAATTATAAATATAATAAAATAATCTAATTATTTAATTAATTTAACTATTAAAATTCATTAATTAAATATTCTCATTATTCAATTAATTCCCGAATATATACGTGTCACTTTTGTAACACAATTAATATGACAATCTAATTAATTAATCGTGACCATTGTTACCTAAATCGATCGGGCTAGCAAGGGGACCTAATTGACCCACAGTATTTTGAGCTCCAATAATCCTCGAAATCATTAATTAAACTTTTTAATTAATAGTCATTGATTATTAACTCCGGTGTTATTCCACTAAAAACCCGAAGCTGCACTCTCTCAACTGTAAACGTTTTTATACAGACCGATACAACTCGGTGTCCATCGATATAGCTATTACACATGGTGTGATCCTCCATAGTAGTTCATAATTTGAGTTGGGTCATAATGTCCGTTATACCCCTCTAATTACATATATCCTTTAAGTACCGTTGATTCTATAATGAACAATAAATCATATTTCCTCACGGAATTAGGAGAACGCTCATATTGTCCAAGCCCCGAATCGACCCTTAAGGGAACTACCATCTACTTCTCACTAGAAGGAATGGATTCCACTATTGTGTACAAACCTTCCCAGCCACAAGCCAAACCGCAATCCCAACATACGGAGTATATTGATCAGGAAATATATCTGACCTCACCCATGGTATATCAAAGACCACGATCTAATCTGAAGGTGTCGATAAGACACTCAGGATTAAGATCACCCATATATAGTCATCATTAGTTGATATATATGAATCTCATCGGTAAACAGATCTTGGTGTGAGATTCATATAGATCATGGCCCAGTCATATGTGATCACATCATACAAGGTGCCTCCATTCCCATATCTCATATGAATGATTCACGATAGAATCACTGTACATTACGGAATGGACCGCAGCTATAGATTAACCACAAATAAAGTACCCAGTTTTATTTGCTATCTATGGACTCTTTAGATTGCACGTCTCTTACTATATTTATCCGTATATGACACTCATATACACAGTTTGAGATTACATCCGGCAATCTTGGATGTTAAATATATGCACCAGTTTATAAAATAAATAACATAACAAGATTGAATTGAACTTTTCTTTTTATTTATTTCATAAATCCATTTATAAATTACATCTTTAGAACATAAACCCCAACAGGTACACACATGGGAACCTCTGCTTGGGAGATCGTTGTGTATGAAACGAGCACATGTCGTGGTAGAAGCAACGTGCAACGCTTGAAGAACACCGATGTGCATACCGCGGCGGAGGCAATGCACCAGGAGCGGTCCCAACCGCGGTTAAGAGGAATCAAACATCTAAGCAAGAGTTATGGTAAAAAAGAAACACAACTAAGACAATTAAGCATTCATGCAAGATGATCAAGAACATGCGTGAGAGTGTGTGTGTGCAGTAAAAACTCTTCAAACAAGGTTAAGCAAGTGATTTACCTTTTGAAGCTTGAGCTTGATCTTGAACATTGATGACCTAAATTACCCTGACATATTAATCTCCAAATGTGGTTGTCAACGAAATGAGCCAATCAAAAACTGAGGAACTTACATCTTCTAAATACCCAACCATCCCCACGTCAATCACCACTCTATCTCTCTAACACTCTATCTCTCACTTATATCACTAGAAACAAAATAAACCTAACATAGTGTGCAACACCCACCACCACTCAAACCCAAAATCTCTCTCTCACGCAAATCCATATCTCTCTCGATCTCGATATCGATCACCTCTCTTGGGTGTTTGTGAACCGAATCTCATCTCATTCATTGAAGACTCACAATTTGGTGCAGATCAATTGGTTTTGGGTACAGATCGATCAGTTTACATAGATCGATCATTTGGTGTAGGTTTATTCGGCCGCCGTTGGTGGTTTGAGCCGACCAGCATTAGGTGTGTGAGAGAGAGATAGACGGTGGTAATGACTGGTTTGTGAGAGATGAGCAAGAGAAAGAGAGAATTGGAGAAGACACAAAGAGAGAAAGAGAGTGAATTTGGGTTTGGTTGTGGATGATGGGTTTTGAATGATGGTCAATTTTTTTTTTTTGGATTAAAGGTTTTTGATGAGGGAGGGTATAAAGTTGAAGGTTGATGAAGATGATGGTGATGGTACCGGAAAAGATGAGGATGATGAATTTTTAATTTTTAATTTTTTTTTTTTTACTTTTTCATGGTCGAAGGTTGTTGTTGATGATGATGATAAAGATGGAGGGTTAATGGTTGATGGTTGATGAAGGTTTAATTTGTTTAATTTATATATTTTAATTTTAATTTTAATTTGTTTTTATTTTTTAAATTTTTATTTAATTAAATATAAAATTATCATATTGCCCTTCGTCGGAAACTTTCATTAAGGTTATTTCGATCATTGTACCTTCTGTCAATGTCAGTCTGTTTGTTTTCACGAAATTTCTAATAGAATGACTAAAGTTAGTAATTCCAAAAACTAATGGACAAAACTAAGATTAATACTAACCAGAGGGACTAAAATCATAATAACCCTTAAATTTAACCCTAATAGTTTAAATTTAACCCAAACCCTAGTAAATTTAAACCACAATAGAAGTATTTTTATTTATTTTTGATTAAATTAAATCAATTATATATTTTAAATAGAATATTTAGATTTTTTTTATTGGATATTGAAATAGAGCGAAACAAGAGATTCAGATGGTTAGATTTCAAATTCCCAAATCGATTTGAGAAGTATGATTGAAAATGTGGGAATTGGGTGGGTGGAACGGTTCATGATATTTCAAAGAAGTCTGTGAATTTTAAGGAACTTCTTCTTAATTAAACGGAATTAAATTGAGGAATAAATAAAAAAAGAGAGGTACCCCGCCCCCCCCCCCATTACTGCACACACACCCAATCCCAACTTGAGAGTCTGTATATTGTCAAGAATTCTAGAGCAGCATTCTATGGTCAAAATGGACATCTGGCCCATTCTATAGGTCTGACGTATTACTTGGCCCTTATATGAAATCAGGCATCTTAAGTCAGGCCCATTAAAACTAAAATAATAGAAGACCCCAATATGACAATTAGAGTTTGACTGAGTCCATTTGGACCAAGTCATTCATTGAGTGGATATCACTGATCAAGTTAGCGATAACTTCACTCCCGAAGATTACTAGATATTAAGGCTATCTCCAGATATTTCGAGACCAATCCATTTAATGATATTAACCAAAAATGTGACCCCAAATAAAAATTATTATCAACTTAAAAAAGACTAAACTCTTGTCTTCATTACTGAAATGGGCATCCTCCGAGTCTGATCTCACTCTTGCAGAAGGTAGGTAAATTCAATGCTCTAGTCAAATAGGAATCGATCTTTCCGCTAGTCAGTAGCTGACTTGAGGAAGCGAATGCACCTTCAGTTAAAATAGCCAAGGTAGGTAGGGAAGAGGGAAAACTAGAGCTATTTTAGAGCAAAGCAGAAAGCAAAGCGAGAGCCAACTCCAAACCGGGGAAGACATCATTAGTTATCTTTTTCTGACCCACACATAACAGTCCTATTTAGAATATAGTGAAATGTCAAGTGACAAAAATACTTTAATGCTCCTCATTAATAAACTAAGACTTAGACTAATACCTGTCTACACTCCCCTTAAAGTTGAAGCATTTATATCAAGCATCCTTAGTTTGGAACATAGAGTCAGCATTTGAGATTTTCAAAGTTTCTTGGTAAAGATATCTGCTGGTAGGTTCTGAGACTGCGCATGAGTCCCATTAGGAATAGGTTCTGAAGGAGAGAGCCAGTTGTGTTGATAAGCCATGTAGACTTATCTGTATAACTTTCTCTTGGATTCGACGATTTTCTTTTTTCTTTTTCATCCCTTGCCAGACACCTTCTCAGCGGGTCATGGTGCTCTAAGGCTTCATGTACAAGGGGACAAGAACTTTGATTAGCTAGTTACTTTCTATACTCTGCCTACTCTCTTGGAGCCATCCTCTTTGTCTGTCATCCTCACTCGGGCAAAAAAGAAAAGAGATCTCTCTTTTCCTTTTTCGCCTTAATTGTTCATGTTGATCCTATTCACCTCTATGGGCCTAACACGACAAAGGCCCTACGCCCGCTAATCTCCTATTGTGTTGCGATTGATTCCATCCTATCGGGCAAAAAGCTTATTCAAGCCATTCCCTAAGCTAACTATTTTCGCCTTTTGGTTTAGGTGCATCCAACATGCTGAAGTTTTAGACTTTTCAAACCTCGATAACTACCCACCCCTCTTTAAATGAGAAGCTTCACTCTTTATACTTTAGAAAAGACTCCCACTCCTAAACACAAAATAATCAGACGAGTGAAATTCCGCACTGGAAGCTCCACTTACTGATCTCAACTTGGTGGTTCAGAACTGTTCCATGCTCTACATATGCAAAAGATCCAGCGGAAAACCATTTAACTTTCTCTTCTCCAAGTTGCTCCTATATATTATATATGGCTGGATCAAGATTTGCTGGTTCGAGATGAGAAACTGATACTGAACCTTGTGGCTCAGTTAGTTAGTCCTAAAAAAATAGATGCAAATGCTTTTGGATGGTCAGTTTAGGCGTCTCCGAAACTGTTAGTCCAAATCCAGCTCGTGACTCACAGACCTATGCTAAAAGTCAGAATAGAGGCTATTTACACAGCAAAGCAGTGGCATACCATACTTTATTTTGCATTTTGCATTTTGCAGTGAAGGTGAAGATTATAAGGTAGATTAGAACGTTTTCACGATCATCAGTTTATTCATTGACAAAAGACCCGACAAAGAGCTATCACTTTATATACGCTATTTATTGTATTGCATTTATATACAATGCTATTTTTTTAAATAATATAATCCATTTTTTTCCTTACATCAGAATCCAATTCCACTTGATTGTATTTGATTGTATTCCATCGGTGGAATCCAAATCGGGTGTATGTGTTTAAACACAAATTCTTTTGATTATTCTATTCGGGCACACCAATTAGTTACGAAAACACATCGAGAACCTCTACTCGTGTACCAGCTTGTCCAAGAGCTAGATTTGCTTTCCTTCAATTCTTTGTATCTTTCTTTCAGCTTTCCTCAAGCTAGCTTTCACTATTTCAAGAGTTTGCTTAGCTTCTTTGGAATCAATGTCACTACTCTTCTCCGCATCATTTACTAAAATGGTGATCTCTTTATTATTTATTCCAGCAAAACGGCCCATCAGAGCCATCTTAAACCATTGGTCGTTAAAGCATATTCTAAAAATGTTATTGAAATCCCTACGACTGATGGTCGCCCTTGAAGCTGATGGATGGAGATATAACCCCTTGCGGAAGAATGGGAGTGAAAAGTAAATGAGTGGACCGGTTCCCTAGGGTTTTGTTCCTTACTTGCAAGTTCTCCCTTCTCTCTTTCCTTTCATTAACTACTGGCCTCGTGTCCTGTACATCTCCCTTGGCCTTTGAATGATAGAAGAAGGAATGGGATGAAGTCGATTGATTGATAGATAGCCTGATCTGTTCTGATAGATCGAAAGAGTAGGAACGGATAGAGAGGGAATGGAATCTATCAATAATAAGGCTATTTCTATCTATTGATGAGACAACTATCTATTCTTGATCCATCAGAAAGAAATCGATATGTATCTGATGGAGTCTACATCGTACGTAGAGCGCCCAAGCGCTTTTTGGGCCAGCTCAGTTCTCTTATCCATCGGTCCAATGCACTGGGCTCATCTCATGGAGGGAAAAGCAAAAATTTTTGTTGTTGTTCGACGCCTCGACGCATTCCCTTCTATCCCCGGCATCGTCCCACACAGATAGAAAGAGAAAAAGCCCCGAACTGACCTGTAGGTCCGTTAACATAAAGTGAGAAGTTGAGCCTGAACTGGCGAACCGAAGTCACTTTCGGAACCATACTTCCTACAGCTAACACGTGTCCAGTCCAGCGGGAACGCGCAGCGCAAACGAACGTGAGCTGCTATACCGAATCCCCCGCTGGCCATCGGGGATCGAGTGGTAAGGACATGATCTACAGGGGAACGGATCACTCATTCTTCCATTGGGGACATATGCATGAACGATAACTCTAAACGTCACATATCCACCACCTACTTACTACTTAGGTGGCACCATCGAGATCCAGCTAATGAAAAACATGTTGCAGCTGCTCCACTCTGTCGCTGTCTCATGAGCTAAACTTTGTTGCCTTCCCGGGGATGAAGCAAATGGGTGATGTGATGTGGTTCAGTTTCGGGGTGGGTGCGAAAAGAGACCAGATGAATCATTCATTTGGATCGACAAGCTTTTTCAGCCCAGCACCAAAACTAAGAATCAATGGAATGCCTGTCTATCCATGGACATCTGTTTTATCTGTATATCTATAAGGGAACTCTCTATACATATAAAAGTGTTTTCTGGTATGATCATCTAGCCATAGCTGCATATCAGGTGCACTCAATATTCGGGATTTTTGTTGAATCAAGTCTTTCACTTTGATGGAGGCTTTTGGACCCAGTGAAAATTAGCCTTCACGCAAGCAAGCACTATAGAAGCAAGCAAAGTAGAAGCTTTCCCATAAACAAGACGAGGAAGTGAAGTTGTCGTATAAACGGTAGCTTCCCTTGACCTATTAAAATACAACAATCGCGACCTACTTTGACTCAAAAGAAAGGCGAAGAGTTTGGCAACAAGCAAACGGCTTTCTATCATAGTTGCAAGGGTTCCAAACCTTAACTACTTAAGTTTAAGTACCAAAGGCTGCTTTCGGTTGGTTTCATAAGGGGGCTGTTCACTACAAGCTATCCGCGCTGTCTTAGATTGAACCGGCAATAAGATAAGTCGACGTTCAATCTCTAAGGCGGGTTTCCGCGGAGAACGGAATAGTGTTCGTGTCCAAAGGTGAACAACGCCCTAGCTTCTAGAGTTCGCTGCTTTTCCCAGGCCGGAGAAGGGCTTATACTGCTCGCCTTTGTTTGATATATTCATTCAGTATCAATACAAACTAAAACTACACCAAAGTGGAAGGGCCACTATAGAAGCTAGAAGTAGCCTATAGTATAGTAGTCGGCCTAACCAAAGCGCCACGACAACAGAAAATTACCCTTATGAATGGAATGAAAAGTAGGGGGTTAGCCCGCCCGCCTACCAATCAAAGAGGCTGAGAGTAAGCGTAAGCTCACCCGTAAGCTCGAAGAGCTTCCCTTCATTCGCTTCGCGGGAGCCGCACAGCACATAGCTGGAAGATTGAGGGCTTGTACTACCTGCCTAACCTTTCGCTCCGGGGGACCGTAGATCGGAAAGCGCCTTCTAAACCACCCCATTCATCCAAAAGAGAAGGGAAGGGGCCTATGTATTTGCATAACCCCTACGGATTTGACCTTATCTACACCCGGAGCAGGAGCCAATACTTTATCACTCCTGCCACCACGCCGTAGAACAAGAGCTCGTGTAAAACTTTTTATTTCTGGAGGTGGAACATAACAAAATATTACGGTCACGTTACAGAAGGGCCGAAAGGTACTGTGAACTTGGCCAAAATATGACATCCGAAACACCTGGCTCGTACCTTTTTCTTCAGTAAAGCCTTTTTTTTTTGCCAAAGCTGACACGGTGCATAATTAGATAAAGAAAGTAAAATCCTAGTGGATGAAGGGGTGCCTTTCTTTTATGACCAAAACTTATATTTATCAACCATGGAGAACTACTACTTGGTCGGAGGGAGGGCATGGGCTTGCCTATCCCGGTAAGATCTCATAAAGGTACTTGAGCTACTGAAAGGTTCCATATTACCGAGCTGAAGGGAAGCACTTTTGTATGAGATCGTAGTATGTCACATCATCTTGTCTCTGTTGCATTGAAGAATACCTGTGCACTATGAGTGTGAACTTGGGACTCTAAGCGGAAAGAAAAAAAAGTATCCATGTAAGGCTTAGAGTCGAAGTGAATTACGCTTAAGGTGTAAAAATGAGGAGTCCCTAATACATGAGAGCTTTTAGGTGTGGGATTTGAGATAGTGCGAGTTTTCCTTTAAGTGCCTCTGGTTGCTTCAGAATGTTTTGCGAGTCTACTCCTCATTATCACACTTTATTGTATCTCACCATCGATTGGAAATGTGACTTTTTATCTTGTCATTTGTGGTGTCTAGGAATTTTTTCGATTGAATATTTTTTTTATCTTGTCTAGTGTTTTTTGTTTGTATTGTTTCTAGTTTGCTCAAGGACGAGCAAAGGCTTGGTTTGAGGATATTTGATCGTGCCAAAATTATACTATATTTCGGTCCTCAATTCCATGTCCTTTGTCACGTTTTCGATCGCATATGTATGTCTAATAGGCTCTTTTTTAGTTATTGCAGACATTCGATATAATCCAATTGTTGGAGATGCAAATAGGGATTTCCGGGTGTAAAACTGGTCAAAGTTCAAGAAATGAAGCCCTGTTCGCTGTTCCCATCACAGGTCCATACCCGTGCAACTCAGCAAGAAGACCCGTGAACTGGCTCTTAAAAGTTTGATAAGTGGAAGTGTGCGGGTACTGCACGAGTGACCATACCCGTACATTTCAACCGCAACGAAGGCTTCGCTGGTCCACACCAGCACACCACCCATGAATTGAAAGAATGAAGATTTTAAGAGGTGCCCAGTGTACAGGTCTATACCCGCACACCACCCGTGATCTGAGACATGAAGAATGGAAGAAATGCCCAGTGCACGGGTCTGTACCTGCACACTACCCATAGTCCGAGACATCATTATTGCAAGAAGAAACTCAGTGCACAGGTCTTAACCTGCGTACTACCCATAAACCAAGAGAAAAAAGAAGGCCAAATTGCTTATGTGTGGGTCAATGCACGGGTTTATACCCACGTAAATTAGGAAAACCATACCCGTACACTGCACCAGATTCGCTGGCTTCAGATTTTCAGACCTATTTTCGGCAGTGCTATATATACCTTTTGTTCTAAAATCACATACACGCTCATACAACACATTTTTCATACTCTTACATCATCTAGATCTTGAAACCATTCTCTCCCACCATATCCAAACCCACACACCATTTCTTTGATTTATACTCAACAAAGGCATTAAGAGATTGGGTTGAGGCTTCAAGGAAGAAGATTCTCTTCATGGGTTCACTCTTATTCTCTTCTCTTAGTTTTTGCTTTGTATTGAATATGAGTTCCTAAATCCCCCACCAAGGGGTTGATGCGATTCATTTGTGAACTTTAGGCATTGTATTTGAACTTTATCCTTTTTAATATATCAAATATGTTTCATTCATTGATTTAATTAATTTCAAAATTGGATTTGTCTTAGATTGCGCACTACTCTCTTTGAAAGTTTGTTGAGAAATTACTTGAATAGTTAACTCGGTATACACTCTACTTGGTTTTCTTAAGCTCAATTGATTGGAAGGATTAAACATGAGTACACTCCTCACGTGAAATTCATACTCTATAATCTTATTTTTTTTTATCTAATCTCAAATGGGTGGTCAATTTTATACACTCTAGGTTGATCATTTACGGGAGATTAAGAATAAACTCTATACACTCTAGGTTGGTTGCTTTATAAAATGATTAGTTCCATATTTGATAGATGTGCATCCATGGAAAATCTCTTGTGAGTGGTCAATACTATACACTCATGATTGGACACTCATGAGGGATATACAATCAATTTTAGGCACTTTAGGTTGATTGCAATAGATTGATGTACATTCATGAGAGTTCTTAATATGCCCATTGTTTGCTTATTGGTCCATCAACTCCTTAGTCCCCGTTATCATACATTCACACTCTTTGTCTACTAACTTAGTTTCATTTAGTTTAGTTTAATTGTAGTATGCATTCTAGTTAGAAATTCAAAACCCAAAACCATTTCATTTACTTTTTAAGCATTTTAAATATTAGAACCTAATTTAATCTTTATTACCTATCGATCCCTGTGGAACGATACTTGACTTGTCGCTTTACTTGTTTTAGAAACAATTTTGAGCATCATCGAGGTTTTTATAAATTTTGTTTTGGACTTGCATTTTCCTTTAACGACATAGCAAAGGCTAGTTCATTGTGGAATCAACCCGTGGATGTTCCCTCTTTAGAGGTTTTACCACGCAAAAAAATGATTTGTCAAATGTCTCTATCATTATCTCTTTAATATTTTTGTATTTGCTTGATTAAATATTTATGGATTCTTATTGATTGATATATTTGAAATAACAAGAATTTTGTATATGTGTGAGATATAAATGTCTACTTGATCAAAGTAGTATATTTCTTTTACTCTTGTAACTTAATTTATTTGTATACAGTTACTTTTTGATTAGCAAGGTGGACTACCGATGCGCAACAAAGCTTTGAGCTCATTAAAAAAAAAATGAAATAAGCTTATATTTTAGTCTTACCTTATTTCAGCAAGGTGTTTGAAGTTGATTTTGACGCCTCCAATGTTGGGATCAATGCTATTTTAAGTCAAGAAGAAAAACCAGTTGCATATTTCAGTGAGAAGATGACTAATTCTCGTACCAGGTACTCTACATATGATAAGGAATTTTATGCTATCATTAGAGCTTTGAGTCACTGGCATCATTATCTCATATTCAAGGAATTTATTTTATATTGGGTCATGAGGCTTTAAAATTTATTAATGGCCAACACAAGCGGAAAAATAGGCATACTCGTTAGGTGGAATTCTTACAAGCTTACACATTTCATATCAATCATAAATCTGGCAAGCAGAATCAGGTAGTTGATGCTCTAAGTCGAAGGCATTCTTGTTTGAGTAGGATTAGAATGAAATCATGGGATTTGAAGTGATCAAAAAACTCTACAAGAACGATCATATCTTCAACGACATTTGGAATAATTTTTCCAATGGTTCTTAAGGTTTTTATTTGTTACAAGGTGATTTTCTTTTCAAGGGAATTCGATTGTGTATTCTTGAATGTTCCTCACAAGAAACTATTGTCTCGAAAGCCTATGGTGGTGGACTTGGTGCTCATTTTGGTCGAGACGAGAGCCATTGTCTTGTTAAAGAATATTTTTACTGGCCTAAAATGGTGAGAGACGTGTCACACCATATAAAAAGGTGTTGAATGTGTCATATAGCCAAAAGTCATGGCCGAAATACAGGGTTATACAGACTATTACCTGTGCCTATGGAACCTTGGGAAGATGTCGGCATTGATTTCGTGTTTGTTCTGCCTCGCACACAAATAAGCAAACACTCTGTTATGGTTGTGGTGGACTGATTTTCCAAGATGGATCATTTTGTACCATGTGAAAAGACTTTGGATGCATCTCATGTTATTGATCTATACTTTAGAGAAATTGTTAAACTTCATGGTACTCCAAAGACAATTACATCATATCGTGAAACAAAATTATGGGTCATTTTTGGAGGACTCTTTGGCATAAGTAGTTTATTTCATCTAACCACCCACACTGATGGGCAAACTGAAACTATCAATCTTAGCTTGGGAAATCTATTATGGACTTTGGTAGATAAGAATATTAGATAGTGGGATATTGCTTTGGCCCAGACTGAATTTGCTTATAATCGGTCTACAAGACAAACTACAGGTATTAGCCTATTTGACGTTGTCTACGGAAGGAACCCAATAAGTACTTTGGATTTGGCTCCACTTCCTACGAGCTAATAATTTAGTGGAAATGTAGAAGGTCAAACTGTAAATATAAAGAAATTGCATGAACAAGTGCACGATCAAATCATTAAGGAAAATGAGAGGTATTGAGCTCAAGCTAACAAGCATATATAACCAGCTAAATTCAAGAAGGGTGATCTAGTTTGGATTTGTCTTAGAAAGGAACTATTTCTTCGAGGCAAGCATGCAAATTTAACAAATTACAGTGTATTACAGTGTATTAACAGTGTATTAACAAATTTCAATACAGTTGACCTTTCTCCTTATCATGGTGAAGAAAATGAAGAGAACTCGGGGACGAGTTCGCATGCAGCGAAAGCATATGACACAAAAACCAACTCCATCGAATAATACAATTTGCACATGGTTTATGTCAATAGTTGCAAGATGCATTTATCCCATTTAATTCAAGTTAAAGTTCATTGTTTTTGTTTTTGTTCATGCTTAGTAATAAATAAAGATATGTAACCTATTCATGGAAGGTTGTTTCATGACACTATATAAACCCCTTTCACCCACATGAAATAAGACATTGTGAATTGTAAGAATGTATTCTAATATTAATTTAGTGAAAAGAGTATTCTTCCTAATTTTAAGCTCTTATCTCTTAGGTGGATTTTATAGAGTGGAAAGTTGTCTATCTTAGAGTGTTCATTTGTATTTTCTCTTTTAATATCCATATACAGTGTCAATCGTTGAGCAACCTTATGAGCACATACAATTTTTTTTTTCATATTTGTGTCCCTGCATTGTAGTGCATCATTCATCTCATGCACATACAACTTGATTACATGTGTCACTACACTTGTTGTCCTCATTACACATACACACACGTGCATCACGATACCATGGTATTCGTACGTGTCTCATAGCTTGAATTCTGTGAACTCAGTTGCCTATTCCGTATCTGAATTCAGATTTATGACTTGTGTGTTTGTGTCCATAATTCGTTTCCGTTTATTTATAAAAAAATGCTCGGGCTTGCATGTTGGTGTGATTGTGTTTGCGCGAAGGATGGACATCTTGAAAAGGTCTCTTCTTCTCTTTGTCACCTTCTAGGTGTCGTCATGATCCATTACGAAATAGTACATCGATAAACTTTCCAGCGATTGTCGCTCTCCAGGTGTCGTCATGATTCACCGTAAAAATTGACACCTTGAAAAATCTTCTAGAGATTTTCGTTATCTTGGTATTGTCGTGGTGAGCTGTGAAAACCATTACAGAGGATTTCACAATCCAAGTGTCATCTTGGATCATGTCAAAATGGTCCACGAAAAACCTTCCATTGGTTTTTGTTGTCTTGGCATCGTCATGGAGAACCGTGACAATTTGGCACGAAGTTTTCTTCGGTGAATTTCACAGTTGTGACTTCGTCATGATCCACCAAGAAATGGGATCACAAATTTCTAGTGACAGTTGAGTTGCCTTTGTCACGGTTTTTTTGTCATGGCCAACCATGAAAAAACAGTTCTTACTTAAAACGATGTAGTTTTGAGAGTAACCTATAAATAGGACAAGACATCATTTTGTTAATTAGAGAACTCCAAAATTTTTAAAGATATCAGCCGTTGTTGAGTTCTTAGAGAGAGTAAGCTTTAAGCTTCCTTTTTGTGACTCTCTATTCCCCAAACCCATGTGCATCTAAGCATCACTAAGCATGAATCTTTGCTGAGCATCTTCGTTGTAGGTAAAAACAAAATTCTCTTTCATTAATTGTTCTTTCCTTTTTAGACTTCACATTAATTGTATGTATTTGAAGTTGTAATAAGAACAAAATTCTCTTTCATTAATTGTTCTTTCTCTTTTGGACTTCACATTAATTGCATGTAATTGAAGTTGTAATAATTAGGACGTAATAATTAGGACAGTTGGGTAGCTATTACCACACCCAATTAAGTGTAGATTGTTTTGTCTTGCATTCTATGTACTGAGCATTCATTACATGTTCACTTAGACATATAACTCTCTTCATGGAGTTCAAATCTTGCAGCCACAAAAAGTGGTTGACAAGCATTGTAAAGTTTTGTGGTGTTAGTTACACAAGCAAGTGCCAAGTGCCACCGTAAAAGGTCTATGGGAAGATTAAAAGGTTCTCATGCCAAAAGTAGTGGATCGGGGGATATCATTAGGATTGAACAAATAGTGATGAGTAGAAGTGTCTATAGCCTGAGATTATCGAGAGTGAGAGTCTGTGTATCATTTGAAAGTGTAACTTTCTTTTTATATAATGGATTTCTATGGATGAAATGACTAGCGAGGCTAGTCTCGTGGTTTTTCCCAATTAGAGGGTTTCTACTTAAAAATCAAGTGTTCTTTAAATTCCACATATATATACTTGATTTTATTACAGTGTTGTTTATCCTTAAAATTGACTAATCGAAAATTTGATAACATAATCGATTAATTTGTTAGTAACCTATTCACCCTTTCTAGGTTAATTGTATTCACATCAGACACATTTTCAACTACTTTCTTAACACTATTACCATTTCACTCGACGATTGTTTGTTCGACCAAGTCACGATCAATCCATGCATTTAATCCATCCGAACTTTGTATTTAAATAGGCCAGCTTCTAGGTCCAAAAGATTTTTTCTTTTGTTGGCCATCCTCCCCTTCGACTCTTATCATCCGACATAAATTGTTATCAGCTATACCTACATTATCATTGTTCAACAATGGTTTGATTACTGCTTAGTCATTCGATTGTCTTTATTTGTTTACATTACTTTATCGAATACCTTGTTGAGCGTCGGAGAGACTCCGTCTAGCACCATCCCAATCGTTCTATGATTGCTTTCTTTTGCTTTTAGTGCCTACAATATAAAACGGGCTTTGAAAGTGAATATTGTCAATAATTGTAAAGCCCAATTCAATTTGTTTGAAAGTAAAAATACTTTTATATCCCGTAACATTTTTAAAATTAATGAAATTAATGGAAGTCATTTCAAAGGAAGAATAAAAACGTAAGGGCATATATGTCATTTGATATATATATATATATATATATATGTTATATATTTTCAATGAATGATGCTATGGGGAATTCACTAAATATTTCTCTACACTATTTTTCTTTTATTAATGAAAATTTTATTAACATTAAAATTTCTAAGCACATTACAAACCTGATTTTTAGACTTTATAGTTATTTCTCTATCTCTCTTGCGTTTCACAAACCTAAAACGTTTTTTTTTCAATATCATTAAATGTTTATTTGATTCAGAAACAAACAATAATGAAGAAGTCTTTAGTTTAAAACTTTAATAGTTTTTTGTTTTTGTTGAATCTTTATAATTTCGAATTTATACGGTGTTGTACTTTGCAAAATATGATTTAATATTAATTTCATTGACTGAATTAAATTTGTTGATTTATACATATAACGTATAATTAATTTATTTTAGCAAATTGCTACATACTTTTTTTAAGTTTGCTCTTTTATAAACAAAAACAACTTTATAGAAAATCGATACTCACCTCCACTAGGGTTAGTCAAACTTAACTGTTGACCAAGTTTAACTTTTAAAATACCAAAATGCCCCTTGAATTGTTAATTAAAAAAATTAAAGTAAAAAGAATCTCCATCGTTCATCTTTGAATGGATATTGGAGATCAATTTTTTTGATATAAAAAAGAAAAAAAAATGGATCGGTGGAGCTCCATCGAAGAACATTGATCTCCTTTGATAGACTCATTTCCATCGACCATGATGGAGTTCGATTACTCCATCTCGCTCAAGTCCATCTTAGGTGAAGGAGATGGTTGAATCTCCATCGACGAAGATTTTAGGGAGATCTGGACGAGGATCTCCACCAACTTTTTTTTTCATTTTTTTTTTGTTTTTTTTCTTTAAATTCTCAGTTAATCTCTACCATCCATCGTGAGATTAACAACGGAGATCCACTTAAAAAAATGGTTTTATTTTTGTTTTTCTGTTTCTTTAAATTTGTTCGATTTTTTAAATATTCAAATTAACATGTTTTTTTAATTAATTTTATTTCAATCATCTATTTTTAAATGCTAAAAATGACGAAAATACCTTTATTCTGGACAATTAAATGTGGTCAACAGTTGTGTTTGACCAAGTTTGACTAATGGTAAGAGAGGTAAGTGTCGATTTTGGTAAAGTTATTTCCTCGTTTATAATAGCAAACCTGACGAAGGTTTGGTGTGATTTGTCTTTTTTTTTTTAATGTAAGTTTTTAAGTTCATTGTGTTCAAGAAAATGATTGTCAAAAGTATAAAAGTATATTAGCAAATTAATCAAATATGAAATGAACCGAATATGGAACTATAAAAGAAAGTTATATAAATATAGAAGTATATATAAGTAAATTTATCGGATATGGAACGAATCGAATATAGAAGTGTAAAAGAAAATTAAGAGCATTTTCAATGCTAGAGTGTCTTGTGGAAAAAAAAAAAAGAAGTCAGGTAGGATAAATAGACAGTATGTTAATAAATGTATCTCTAATGCAGTTATACGTGTATATACAATCTCAAGTTGATTTGATAAAAAAATAATAACATTGTCAACATGACCGTCTACTTTCAGACAATCTGTTGCATAGTCTTTTTTCGGTTGATTCGATACATATTTAAAATTGACATTAATTTATTACCCATTTTTAGCAAGGAAATAAAAAAATACAAGAAAAAAAAATTGGACACATCATTAAATAAATGTGTTTTAAACAGAAGTATTGAAGACTTATTTATAACTTATTTATCTATCAAGTCTATCTTTATACCACATATGAAACAAATTTCTTGTTATTGTTGTCATATCAACAATTATTGACATGCAAGCCATTTTTTAATCGGAGATGCTCTAATAAAATATAGAAGTTCACAAGTAAATTAATCAATTATAACATTAACCGAATATAGAAGATTATAAATAAATTAACTAAATATAGAATAATAAAGTAAATTAAAGCAAAAATGGAATTAACCAAAAACAAAAGAATACAAGTAAATGATCATAATATACACTACAAGAAAAAAAGGGCAATAGCAACGAATCAAAATTAAAGTGGAAAGCCTTTACCCCTTGATTACAAGACTTGATTTGTTTACTATTGCATAATATTTATATATAACCTATATGAGTTATTAAAAATAAAATAAAAATTTTATTAGACAAATTTAAATTTATTCAACTAATCAAAAATCTAATTTCTACAATAGACACATATTAAAAAATATTGGATTGTAAATCGGGTTTGTAAATCGTTTTTTTTTACAAATCAGGTTTTCTTTTTTCAAGTTTCTCGGTTTTTTTTCTTCTCAATTTCTGGGATTTTAGTTCATTGGATTTGGTGTTTGTTCATGCACAAAACAAATCTCTACCAAATTAACTAAAGTATCCCTTGAACAAGATCTCCACTGTTTTTTAATATCATTTTAAAACATTTTAACATGTGCTTGGTTATCGATAAAGTGTGAATCACATCTTAACTATTCATTCATTGCAATGTTTATGTGTTATGAAATTAAGTGAGGTGAAAAAGAGGTGAGGTGATGAGAGGATCCTAGTCCAATAATAATACCCCTAATTATTTTTGTCCCTATATCTCAATTTGGTTGTAGTGTTAATTTTAAAATTATTATTAAAACCTTAGGTAACGAATTATATTTGTCATTAGAATATATCTTTAATGACAAACGTGGCTAGAACACCTGTTGTGTACCGCGACAAATAACCGATATCTGTAGCAACGAAATTTATGTTTCCTCATTAAAAATACTTTCTAGGGGTAAATATTTTACTGTTGCTAAAGATTGTTATTCTTTGGTAATGAAATTTGTATAATATCTCAAGAATTGACATATGTAGTAACAAAATTTACGTTTCTTCACAAAGAATACTTTATAGCGATAAATATTTTACTAAAGAATTTATATATTGTTGCAATAACTGATATTTGTAGTAACAAAATTTATGTTTCCTCACAAAAAATACTTTCTATCTACAAACTTATTATCTGGTAATGAAATTTAATTTTCTTTACTACAAGTGCTCTCTGACAACTAATATTAGATTGTTGTTAAAGATTTTGTTGCTATTGACTTTTTTTTCTTGTAGTGATAGATGATTATTGAAGATTTTTTTGTTTTTTTTTTGTTGTTGAAAAAAAAAGCATATGTAAATGAATTAAACAAATATACAAGTATACAAGTAAATTAACTAAAGATAAAACAAAAAAAAATTAATCAGATATAGAAAAAAAAAATTAATTAATTAAATATAGAAGTATATAAGTAAATTAACCAAATTTACATTAACAAGTAAATTAATCAAATGTAGAAGAAAAGTCCCCAAATATATAAATTCACAAGTATTAAATAAATATAGAAGTACATAAGTAAATTAATCAAATATGGAATAAACCGAATATGTGATTAAAAGAAAATTAACCCACCACAGAATTTGATAAGTAATTTCATCAAGGATAATGTTAGACATTCAACTCTTTTATCCAACCTTTACATCCAACTTGATGTGTAGATCGTTGGATGCTTTGACAAATACATGCAATCAAATCAAAACATTTAATCCAATGACCCACACATCAACTTGAATGTAAATGTTGAATAAAAGAGTTGGATGTCAACCATTATCCTTTCACCAAATATAAAATTAATCGAATATATAAGATTATATGTAAATTAACTAAATATAGAATAATAAAGTAAATTAATCACATATTGAGTTAACAAGTAAAGAATACAAGTAAATTACCCAAATATAGAAGAATACAAATAAATTAACCAAGTATAGAACTATAGAAATTTACATGTAAATTAACCAAATATAAATTTACATTTGTTGTATGTAAATTTTACAAATCATACACGTCATTGACAGGAAGGAAAAAATAGCCAGGTAGACGCCCAGATGTGCATTCGGGAAATATCCTATGAGGCATCATTAAAGAGAAGAAAAGCCCGAGTATGCATATACTGCATAAAACCTACTTGGGATCAGCTAACATCACTCGGGACTGGTTAAATAACACTTCCACTCGGGCCCAAACGGCACTACTCCGGACCATCAGGTATTACTCTTACTCGGGAATAAATACGACCCGAGTAAGAACTTGGTGCTTATTTCATATGGATTGTCATTAAATACGCGAAGATATCCGTCATGAAGGAATCCCAAATAATGGAACTTCAAGTTAGAAGAGTCCCCCAATCAGGAAATAACTTGATTTCCTTACAAAGATTACATTCTTATAAAGAAACAAGTCCAAATTGAACTACACTACTAGAATCCCGCTCGATTTCCGTAGAAGACTCCGAAACAGGAAAGAAGACAAATCAACCTCAAGCAAGTAACCAAATCACAATTAAATACAAATATCTTGTATTACTTGTACAAGGCAGATTAGGGTTCTATAAGCATATAAATAGACCCATAATTTGGCTCAAAAAGATATATGCAATATAGCATACAACAATTACAGTAAATACAGAGAGAAAAAAGAGAGATCGAGAGCTTGTAAACATCTTATTCTCTTAGTGGATTTTGGCTTGGTTGATCCTTCAACCACCCGTGGATGTTTCTCCGGCCATCGGAGTTTTACCATGTAAACTTTGTCTTTGTTACTCTCTGCATCTCTTTCTCTTTAAATCAATAGTCGAAATCCAATCCTTGTTGGCTATTCTGGCATAATCCAGAAATCGACGTCAACAATTGGCGCTAGAAGGAGGGGGCGAACCTCCGAACTTGTTAAAAAGCAATGGCAGGAAGTAGAAGTAGTTCAGGGAATGGCCAAAGATCACCAGGCGATTTCCATATTGGCAACACGTCATAAAATCCTGCAGCAAACACATAAAACCAGCCTGCACACCTGGCGGGGATCCAGCAAGTTCCTCCAACCAACAGAGATCTTACGCTGCGTTTCCAAGAGGCCCTGCAGCAATTGGTGACAGACTCAGCAAAGGAAGGGATTAATCTACTGGCCGCAGGAGCACATACTCCCAATCCCCCACCCGCAAGGCTCCATTCGATGGTGGTGGGGCCAGGAATAGCTATGCCAGAAACCAGAGGGAACTCTTCCCCAATCGATTCAGCTGGACAGAAAACACTAGAAGAGGAAAATCACCAGAGACTGGATGGCAATACGAGTCAGACATCATAAATGCGATCGGTGCAGATAACGTTCATCATCAGAAAACAGTGATCAACACCATCGTAAACGTCATCATAGAGTCACACGAGGGTTCCGGCTTCAGAGTGACGAATCTGAGGAAAGAATGACAGTTACCCAACAGTTCAACCGTCAAGGAATCCCGGTGGGGGACAAAGATGTCACAATCAAGAGCCTAACTAGAGAAGTAGAGAATAACAGGCGACAGATGGAGGCACTAGTCAGACGTTACGGCTGTAACGATCTGTTCGACGATGACTCTGACAGTCCATTTACTAGGGAGATTTTGTGGACCCCTTTCCCAGAAAGATTCATGATGCCGCATGTGGAGCAATTCAAAAAAGATACAGATCCAAAAGAGCACGTAAGACGTTATAAAAGTGCCATTGCTCAATATGCCCGCAATGACCCCCTATTGTGTCTCAATTTTCCACAAACACTGGGGGACACAGGCTCAAGATGGTTCGGAAGACTACCCCCGGCAAGCATCAAAAATTTCAGTGAGTTGAGCAAGAGCTTCTCAAGGCAATTCCTGAGCAACGTTCATAGAAAGAAGTCGGTGGCCTAGCTCTCTCAAATAAAACAGGGGAAGGACGAGTCATTAAAAAAATACTTGGGCCGGTTCGGCCAAGCAGTATCAAAAATTGGCAGCGCTAATGATGAAGCAATTATTGCTGCCTTCACTAATAACTTGCAGAATGGACGACTATCCTTCGATTTGAGAAGAGCACGGCTGACAATTTATGCCGACATGATGGATATGGCGGGAGGATACGCTCTGGCCGAGGAAGAAGAGTTAGCTACAGGAGGAAGCTATATGCATGGAGGAAAGCCCGAACAGAAGAATATCGAATCCAAGGGGCAGAATCAAAAGGAAAAACTTAAAGGGAACCGGCAAGGAGAAAAACAAGGATGGGGGTAATGGGCCCAACGCCGAACGGTCCACAGAGAAATACCAAGGCAGGTATACCAATTACACCCCTCTTCGAAAGAAACAAGAAGAAATTCTAGCCATCTTGGAAGAAAAGAATATGGTGCAAGAACCGTGACAACAATCACAGTTCGCTAGGAGAGATACAACCAAGTATTGCAGGTTTCATAAAGAAACCGGGTATGAAACTTCAAAGTGTTTTCAACTCAGAGATTACATAGAAACTCTTATTCGGGAAGGGCACCTACGGGATGTAATCTTGAAAAAAGACGAGAGACCAGAAACCAAGAAAGTCAAGGTTGATCACAACCTTGGTCAAAACCAAAGAACCAGCCCCGAAGCCAATCAAGTAATACATACAATTTTCAGAGGACCTTCTACTGGGAGAAGCAACCGAGAACGAACTCAGGAAATCCGAGAAGCAGTAGAAGCAAGGAACAACTTCGACGTAAACTCGGTTGAACTAGACCCGAAAAGGGTAAAAGAAGGATGGGACCCAATAGTCTTTACAGAGGCAGATTCCCATGGCGTCGATGTTCGACCTAATGACGCATTGGTTATAAGTGCCCGGATTGGCCATAGGGAAGTCCGGAGAATTTTAATAGATAATTGGAGCTCAGCAGACATCCTAAGTGTGGCTGTATACGACCATCTAAGACTAGACTGAAAAGATTTACAGCCTTTCCATACTCCATTAAGCGGATTTGGAGGAATAGAGGTCAGGTCACTGGGGACGGTAAAACTACCTGTGAAGATCGGAACGGCACCATGCCAGAGGACTGTCCTGCTCGACTTAGTGGTAGTTGACTTGGATAATTGGCCGTATAATGCATTATTGGGCCGGTCATTCCTGAATAAAACAAAGGCTGTGACGGCCACTTATGCATTAATGATCAAGTTCCCAACAGAACATGGGGTTGGGATAGTCAAGGGATCTCAAGAGATGGCCCGAAGAGCTAACCTGTCGGTATACAGAGACAAACATGATACCGAACAAGTGTGCACCATAATGCAGCCAAATCAGTGTGAAGAATCCTTGTCATTCCAACTGGATCCAAGGGAGGGCTCGAATGAATACAAGACAGAATTGGTTGAAATACTACTCGAAGAAGACAAACCGGACAAGAAAATCAGAATTGGGGCCAACTTAGAAGGAAAAGTCAAGCGAGACTTGACCAATCTGCTCAGAGAGTACAAAGATGTATTCGCTTGAAGTCACGAAGATATGATCGGGATAGATGCCCGAGTAATATCCCACCACCTCGCAGTTAGCCCGAATGCCAAACCGGTAATACAAAAGAGAAGATCGTTCAATCCTGAAAGAAGTCAAGCCATCAAACTAGATGTGGAAAAGCTACTAGCGACTGAATCAATCAGAGAAGTCAGCTACCCTCAGTGGGTCGCCAACGTAGTCCTCGTCTAGAAGAAAAATGGACAATGGAGGATGTGCGTAGATTTCACAGATCTAAACAAGGCATGTCCAAATGATAGTTTTCCACTCCCAAGAATAGATCAGCTGGTGGATGCCACAGCAGGTCATGAACTGCTCAGCTTCATGGACGCTTACTCGGGATACAATCAGATCCGGATGAACAAAGCTGATGAAGAAAAAACAGCTTTCACAACGGATCAGGGTTTATATTGCTACACAGTAATGCCCTTCGGTTTAAAAAATGCAAGAGCTACGTACCTAAGGTTGGTCAACAAAATCTTCACTCGGTAAATAGGAAGGAACATGGAAGTGTACATTGATGACATGTTGACTAAAAGCGTCTCAGCAGATGAGCATGCCCGTGACCTCCGAGAGACATTTGATGTTTTGAGAAGATATCAGATGAAATTAAACCCAAAAAAATATTTATTCGGAGTCCACTCGGGAAGATTCTTGGGTTTTCAAGTCCATCAAAGAGGAATCGAAGTTAATCCCGAGAAAATCCAGGCTTTGCAACTAATGACTTCACCAAAAACATTGAAAGAGGTACATCGCTTAACAGGGTGTTTGGCCTCCTTGGGAAGATTCATCTCAAAGGCTACAGACAGGTGCACGCCTTTCTTCAGGATAATCAAAAAAGGGAAATGCCTGGAGTGGAATAAAGAGTGTGAGTAGGCATTCTTAAAAATAAAAGAGTACTTGGGGCAAGCTTCCATCCTCTCAAAACCGTAAAAAGGGGAAATACTTAAGCTGTATCTGTCAATAACCGAGCTTGCAGCAAGTTCAGTCTTAGTCAGAACAGAAGATGGAGTGCAGAAACCAGTGTATTATACAAGCAAGGCACTCCTACCGGCCGAGACCAGGTACTCACAGGCAGAGAATATAGCCTTAGCACTGGTTTCAGCAGCAAAAAAACTGAGACCAAACTTTCAGGCTCATACGATCCAGGTTCTCACTAATTGCCCATTAAGACAAATCTTACAAAAACCAGAGATATCAGGAAGACTTACTAAATGGGCAATCGAGTTAAGTGAATTCGATATTCATTATGTCCCCAGAACCTCCCTCAAAGGACAAGCAGTGGCAGACTTCATAGCCGAGTTCACAGAACCAAACCTGGAAACAAAAAGACTGTTGGATAAAAGTTTCCCATGGAAACTATATGTCGATAGTTCTTCAAACACTCATGGCAGCGGGGCAGGGATCGTAGTCCACACCCCAGAAGGAGATGATGTTGAATGTGCAATGAGATTTGATTTCAAAGCAACCAATAATCAAACCGAATACGAGGCATTGTTAGTTGGACTCAGAGTCTGCATAGCTCTTGGGGCAGATGGAGTTGAGATATTTAGCGATTCACAGGTAGTTGTCAACCAGGTTCTGGACGAATACCAGGCCAAAGATGAAGGAATGATTGCCTACCGTGACATCGCAAAACAGCTCCTCCAGAAATTTAAAGAATACAAAATCTCTCAGATCCCCAGAGAAGAAAATGAAAAGGCAGACACTTTATCTAAATTAGCGTCAGCAACAACCTCAATAAGACCAAAGACCATTCCAGTTGCACACCTCCTTAAACCGAGTACAGCTGAACCTAAGCATTTGGAAATTTCATAAATCCGAACACCGTAAGACGGTTGGATGGTCCAGCTGAGAAGGTTCCTGGAGAAAGGTGTGCTCCCAGAAGATCCGGTATTAGCAAAGCGCATCAGGTATCGATCGACTAGATATACCATGATTGGAGGAGAATTATACAGAAGGGGGTTCTCCCGAGCTCTCCAGAGATGTGTACCGGAGGAAGATGCACATCGAATACTTCAAGAGATCCACGGAGGGGTTTGCGAAAACCACACTGGAGGTAGAAGCCTGGTGCATAAGGTACTCAAACAAGGCTATTACTGGCCTATGCTTTTCTCAGAAGCACAGCAGTGGTCGGAAAGTTGCAATACCTGTCAAAGGATTGCTAACGATATCCGACAACCCCCAGAAAAACTCAGAAACCTCACTGCTCCATGGCCATTCGCCATGTGGGGCCTAGACCTAATCGGTCCAATGCCAGCTGGGACAGGGGTGGAGCAAAGCATGCCATAGTAGTTGTCGATTATTTCACAAAATGGGCAGAAGCTGAAGCGCTGGTGCATATCACGGAAGCCAACACAACAAATTTTGTAAAGAAAAACATACTTTATAGGTTTGGAGTTCCGGACACTATAATCACCGACAATGACACTCAGTTTGATAACCAAAAGTTCAGACAATTGTGCGAGAAGTATCATATTGCTAACTACTATGCGACACCAGCTCATCCTCAAACAAACTGGCAAGTAGAAGCAGTAAATAAAATTATCAAGCACACTATTAAAGCAAAGTTGGATGACAAAAAAGGAAGCTGGGTTGAAAAGCTTCCTGAATTATTATGGGCATATCGAACGACAGCAAGGACTTCAATAGGAGAAACTTCGTTCACCCTAGCGTTCGAAACAGAAGTTGTCATCCCCATAGAAACATCGTATACATCCCCACGGGTTAGGCTATACGATGAAGAACAGAATGTTGATACGCTACTACAAAGTTTGGATGAGCTAGAAGAAAAAAGGGAAAAGTCCCGAATAAGAAATACAGCATATCAACTAAGAGTGGCTCACCATTACAATTCTCGTGTTCGGATCAGGAAATTCGAGTTAGGAGACATGGTGCTCAGGAAGGTGTCGTTGAACACAAAAAACAGAGTCGCAGGATCCTTGGCTGACAAATAGGAAGGTCCATACAAGATCGAGGGGATAGCTGGCCAAGAAGCTTATTGGATTGCTCGACCCAATGGAGGGGTGTTACCCCGACCATGCAATGCCCAATATCTGAAGATTTTCTATCCTTAAAATATATATATATTTATATTGAATATTTTATTCTTTTATTGGTAGGATAAGTATTAAACTGTAATTTAAATCTGTCGATTTTTTACAGTAATAAATAAAATTACTCGAAATTTCCAAAAGGATAGCATCTAGTTCGGGATTTCAAAAAAAAAGGGGCATATGATAATAAGAACATATGGAAGCAGAGCATGATAATAAGAATATGCAAATAGAATTCTCGGGACCATCAAATCCCGAATGGGCGGAGAAGCTCGTAGGAGTATGCCAGCCGAGCAGAGTCTAAATAACCTTCGTAAAAAGGCAAACCCGATGCACCAGACTTTGGAAAAATACTCCAGACGCTATCGGGAGAAATTCCGGTGAAATGCGTAGCTGTGTTGAAGCAACTTTTTTATAAAAAAAGAGCTCAACGATTCGGCAAAACCTTGAGCATAAAAACTAGGGAGACGTCCTTGGTATTGCGTAAGGACTCGAACGTATGATCATGGTGAGCCTTGATGCAACATTCGGGTAGCAACTGGGTATGAAACAAGTGAAAAACTTCTCAAGATGACTCGGTTAATAATAAAGAAGCCAGTTTAATAAGATACTTGGCAATTGAAGTCATTCGGGTAACAACTGGTTTAATAAGATACTCGGTTAAGTTATCTGAACAACAAAGAAGCCAGTTAAATAAAATGCTTGGCAATTGAAGTTATTCGGGTAACAACCGGTTTAATAAGATACTCGGTTAAGTTACCCGACCATCAACCAGTTTAATATAACACTCGGCAACAATCAGCAAAAAATAGACCAAAATCATTCAACTCAAAACAAAATTGAATTTTTTTGCTCTTAAAAGAATGGTTACAGTTCAAAGAATGGTTCTTTACAAGTAAAAAATAAAGAATCAGAATCTTCTACAAATCTACAAAATTAAGGTTGCTTTTATACCTTGCTTGTGCTCTGATGTTTTCCCATCCTTCGAGAAGATACCCTGTGATCAGAAATATCAGAATCAGAACTAGATGGAGAACTCGATACGGGGCTGAAAGTGACGTCAGGGTGAAGCCCAGAAACATCAACCTCTAAAAATGGAGGTTCATCTATTGGGATATCCCCCAGTAATCGTTTAATACAAGACACTAACTGGAAATCCCCACGCTCTAATGCATCAAAAGAGATTTTAAAAAGACGATGGCGGGAAGATGGTCCCATTAAAACTAATCTTGAATTGAGACTGATGCAAGATCTTCAAGCGGAGAATCGTGAATTTCTGGATAAAGAAGTCCGAGTTTAAAGAGATTTCTGCTGAATTTTTGAGAATAAACCAAAAATGTCTCTCAGCGAAGAATTTAAAGATGAGATGGCACGAAACCCTAGGATTTCAAAGCGGGAAAAAAATTTATGAAAAAACTCGATGACGTAGGCGGCGCTTGGGAAAACGAAAAAATCATTTATCATAAATGATATTGAAAAATGAAGAGACGAGGGATGCGTGTCAAGACAGGAAGTAGCCCTCAACCGTCAAAACTTTAAAACGTCGCTATCAATTAAGATCTCGTGTGATGGAGCAAATCGAAATTACAGAGTCACCATTAAGACACGCCATTATGACAAGAAGACTATTCTGTCGAGAAAAAATTAAGATGATTAAAATACTCTTGCCCGAAATGAAATTTTCCTCGGCAAAAATAATTTAAGGGGGTATTGTTGTATGTAAATTTTACAAGCATACACGTCATTGACAGGAAGGAAAAAATAGCCAGGTGGATGCCCAGATGTGCATTCGGGAAATATCCTATGAGGCATCATTAAAGTGAAGAAAAGCCCGAGTAAGCATATACTGAATAAAACCTACTCGGGATCAGCTAACATCACTCGGAATTGGTTAAATAACACTTCCACTCGGGCCCAAACGGCACTACTCCGGACCATCAGGTATTACTCTTACTCGGGAATAAATACGACCCGAGTAAGAACTTGGTGCTTATTTCATACCGATTGTCATTAAATACGCGAAGATATCCGTCATGAAGGAATCCCAAATAATGGAACTTCAAGTTAGAAGAGTCCCCCAATCAGGAAATAACTTGATTTCCTCACGAAGACTACATTTTTATAAGGAAACAAGTCCAAATTGAACTACACTACTAGAATCCCACTCGATTTCCGTAGAAGACTCCGAAACAGGAAAGAAGACAAATCAACCTCAAGCAAGTAACCACATCACAATTAAATACAAATATCTTGTATTACTTGTACAAGGCAGATTAGGGTTCTATAAGCATATAAATAGACCCATAATCTGGCTCAAAAAGATATAGGCAATATAGCATACAACAATTACAGTAAATACAAAGAGAAAAAAGAGAGATCGAGAGCTTGTAAACATCTTATTCTCTTAGTGGATTTTGGTTTGGTTGATCGTTCAACCACCCGTGGATGTTTCTCCGGCCATCGGAGTTTTACCACGTAAACCTCGTCTTTGTTACTCTCTCTGCATCTCTTTCTCTTTAAATCAATAACCGAAATCCAATCCTTGTTGGCTTTTCTGGCATAATCCAGAAATCGACGTCAACAACATTTATATTAACTAAATATAGAAGCATATGAGTAAATTAATCAAATATGGAATGAATAAAGTATGAAGGAAAAATAAACAAATATAGAAGTATATTAGTAAATTTATCAAATGTGGAATTAACCGGATATAGAATTGTAAATGAAAATTAACCAAATATAGAAGTTGACAAGAAAATTAACTGATTATAGAAGATTATAAGTAAATTAAATAATTATATAATAATTAAGTAAATTAACCAAATACATAAGAATAAAAATAAATTACCCAAATATAGAAGAATGCAAATAAATTAATCAGATATAGAATCATACAAGTAAATTAACCAAATATAAGACAAATAATTAAATTAACCAAATATAGAAAATTATAAATAAATTAATCAAATATAGAAGTGTACTATTAAATTAACCAAATATACGATTATAAGTACATTAACCAGATATAAAAGTAAATTAAATAAATATAAAATTTCATAAGGAAATTAAAAAAATATGGAATGAACCGATAATAGAAGTATAAAAGAAAATTATACAAAAATATAGAAGTGGACAACTATATATGATTAAATTTCAAATTAACCATTTGTTGTTAAGATTTAAAATATCTGACCATGCTACATTGTTTTAAACCATTATTGCAAGGATATGATTGTATGCAATCATGTTTTTGGTGGACCTTATACTAGAGCAACAGTTGTTCCGGATGGACCAATCAAGAGCATCTCTACATGCTTAACAAAAATAAGAACCGTCAAGTTTATGAGATGGAATATAATATCAAATAATATAGGTGTCTTTTCTTAAATAGCCATAAAATTAAGACTTTATTTAAGAATATCCATGTTCTATAAGTTGATTGTTTTTATCTAAGAGAACTGGACATTAATACCCTTAGAGGGAAATGACATGTCATATTTTTATTTCATTTACAAAATTGAAAAGAAAAAGATTAAATTATTAAATTGTGAAAGTAAAAGTGTAAAATCGTAAAAAAAAAAATGGTTGTTTTCATTGAGAGATAGAAAGGCGATCGTTTGAGAGAAAAAACTATTGAAGACGACGACGATTGATTTCCGATGAAGAAGCTATTTGATTTTCGAGGAAGACGAAGGTCGTTGAAGACGATGAATTATTGAAGGCGAATGCGAAGCTTGACGAAGACGTTGTTTCCATTTTGAAGACGAATCTTTCGTCAAACATCAACAAAGGTATGTTCTTGGATCCAAAATTTGATTTAAATCTGTTTGAGTTTTATTGTTTGATTAGGGAAGTTAGGTTTTCCAGAGATGATTTTGCTTGCCTGATTTGAATTAGGGTTGTGCGTGTTCCATTGGGTGTTAATTTGATGTGTCTTGAGTTGTTAATTTGTTCCAATGATTTGATTTTGCTTGCTTGATTTTTGTTCAAGGAATTTTTCTTTCTGTTTCAAGTATATCATAAATTTCTTCAGAAAAAAATTCAACAGTTTATGGGAAATCTATTGAGAAAATTCACCTTTAAAGATACTAGTTGGAAAATTTGGATTTAGAGTTGTTTGTGTTTGATCAGTTATAGAAATAGTTAGAATTCAAGCTGAGTTAATTTTGTCAATTAGTTGAAATTTTGTGAAAAGTTGGCTAGATGAGATCGTTATTGAATATTTATCCAGACCCTTATGGAAATGAAAATTTGGAGACAAGTTGAGACTTGCATTCAATGGCCACGTTTGATTCACATTAGCTACATTGATTTCTTTGTGTATCAAAATCTTCGTAATTTTAATAATTAGTTGCATTGAGTGACCTTATCCAGGACTGAACTTTTACACACATAGCGGTATAATCATATCATTATCAGGAATTCTAGATTCATATATGGGATTAGAGCATACGAAACACTTAGATATTTATCAATGTACATGTATGTGTTCCAGATAGATGAGAGCAATTGCATATATTGTCCTAATTATTGATATGAAATTTAACTGTCAATTGTATTATGTATAAACTAATTAACATCTACAACTGTATTATGTATTTTGTTTTTTAGGTTTTGTCCCCTATTTTTGGTTGGTTTGTTGTGCTTGTATCTGCTTGTGTTTTTGTTGTTTTGGGTTTGGTTATTACGTTGGTATTGTTTTTGTTTATTTGGTGTTGCTCCCTCTGCGACCCCCCCCCCGGGTTGTTGTTGTTGCTCTGTTTGAAGATGAATATAGTTGCTTTTCAAAACAAAAATGACATATATTACATCATGTAATGTATGTTATATTACATCGTGTAATGTATGTTTTATTACATCGTGTATTGTAGTGTATATTACATTGTGTGTTGTATTGTATATTACATCGTGTGAACATTCTAGGAATAGTTTTTAACAGAGTATAGCAAACTGTTTCAATGCAGATGGTTAGTACTGAAGATAACAAAACCAGTTGTGGCATTAGTACTGAAGATGACGGAACCAGCTGCGATATTTTCATGCTCCAAGGAATCGAGAACATAATACGTAACAAGGACCAACAATGGAATTTGAATAAGGACACCGTTCCCGGGTTAAGGAAATATATAGCTTTGGAAATATTTGGGTGTTCAATAAAGGAATATTAGGTTAACTATTTGACTGTTGAAATATTTTGTTTAGAGATTGCTTTTGATGAATATTTATGAAACTTCGGAAGATTAAGCTAACTATTGTGTGGCTTTTGATGAATGTTTATAAACTTAGACTACTTGATGAATTGTAGCATGAATGGTTAATTGATGAATATTTATAAAATCGTTGTGTGGCTTTGACCGTATAATGTTTCATAAATTTCACCGTGTAATATTTTGTATACCTGGTACTTAGTACCTGTTATCGAAATAATTTTTTTGGACTTATGAAACTGTAACGTATTAGCTTGGTGTAAATGTTTATAGACTTAGTCTACTTGATGGTATGAATGGTTTATTCTGATTACATACTTGATGATGGCATGAATGGTTTTCCATTATTGAAAATAATCGTGTAATGTTTTATAAATTATACCGTGTAATGGTTTCTAAATTTCATCGTGTAATGGTTTTTAAATTTCACCGTGTAATATTTTCTATACATGATACATGTTACATAAAATTAAAAAATTGGACTTACTGCCACAATGTATTTGGTACCTGATACAAGAATTCATAGTAATAAATATATCGAAGTTCAAATTCATGATCTGAAATCATAAATATTTAAGTTCAACTACAAGTTCTGAAATCAACAAGTAGTAAATGTTTAAACACCAATAACATCTTCATCACATTTGAGTTCGTTTACGTGTTTGAGTAGGCTGAGTCTCAGACGTATTTGACGCTGTGAATCCGAGGGGAGTTGGACAATTTTATTGATTATGGCCAGCTTGTTTAAACCATGAACATGTTCTAGATTTCTTTCCACGATACTCGCCGGTTGATGGAATCCTACTCTTATTTGGTCAGTCAGTCTGCGATAGCCATGGAGAAGCATTCACAACTATTGAGCTAATGTTTTGAGGAACACCCCACTCGCCTTTGTGTACAGAATTTGGAGACCATATTCTAACCGCATCTCTGTCATTATATCTTAGAGTTTAAAGTTGTGTCATTCACTCGAAGCTTTGGAGAATTCAATTCACCAATAATCGAAGTACTAGCTTGTCGAAATCGACCATGGAACCCGTCAACGGTGCAACTATGGTTCTTGTTATATTTTTGAATCTGCTAATACTCTCCCTCACACATTTTCGATGCACCTAACTTTAAGACACAATTGTCATTCTTACAACCTGCTTCAAGTCTTCGAATACATCATTAATTGTGTATAGTGGATCACTAACATTTGACATTTTTTGCTTGCTAGATGACGGTATTGTTAGGTGATGTTTTCCATCTAAAACTGATGAAATTGATCCACACATTGTGTTGCTCTAACAAACGGGTCTAAATTGAGAAGCCAATTGTGTAATACAGCTTTGTTGTGTCTATAGTTGAGATGGTTGGTCATATGTTTCGAAATAAGATTGGGCATATGGTTGTTAAATAGATTGAGAATATGGTTGTTGAAAAGGTTGGGAATATTGTTGTGCAAACGGTTGAGGAAAATGTGGGAACCTTTTTGGAGAACACTTTTTGGAGGAATTTGGATTTACATTTCTGTGTCACTTTGCATTCTACCAACATCTCTCTCATACCTTCCAACAGTTGTTACATATACTTCTGGAATAACTCTCTCTTTAGACATCAAAAAGGCCACATTTCTGTCATTCTTATTCTTGGTATGACATACCTCCTACTAGTAGTCATAACAACCCTTAATTCAATTTTGGATGTATATGAAACAATCCTCACAATATCTTCAACTGTATTCATTAACCCATGGTCTGTCAAATCATGAGGAGCAAATACCATTTATGAATCACCACCCTCATAGATCTCACCAGACCACTCGCCACAGTATGAAATAAGCAATCACAACTCTCTCTTTACTCTGTATAAACAACAAGCTAAAATAATATATCATTACACGATTTAATGTATATTTCATTACACGAAGACATGTTAATATCATTACACGATTAAATATACACATTTTTATACGATAAAAATTTATGTCGTCCAATGATTCTGGGTAAACAAAAATAGGGTTCATAACACATTCAAAATCGATTTCACATTCTTCCTAATTACTAGAAAAAATAACATACGTTCATAGAAGAGATTCAAAACAAAAACACCATACCTTCGGTTACAAAACGGTTATGGTGAAGATGTGACACGACTGATTTTTAGATAGTGTGGATTTGCAATCATTTTTTTTTATTGTAGGGAGAAAAAGTTTAGGATAAAATGTTGGGCAGAGAGATTGAATGTTCTTGGAGAGAGACCGATGTTGATGAAAGAGAATGAAAGAGAAACATATTATTAACTGTATCTTAGAGATGTTTTCTCATTAATTTGAAATGTTTTCTCATTAAATTGAAAATGTTTTTTTTTTAATAAATTCTAAAGTAAGGGTATTTTCGTGAAGTCACCTATAATAGTGTATAAAAACAATCAACTTATTGAAAGTGAATAGTTTTGAATTTATGGTTAATTTAAAGGCTATTTAATGGATAATGGACCTTATACTAGAGCAACAGTTGTTCCAGATGGACCAATCAAGAGCATCTCTACATGCTTAACAAAAATAAGAACCGTCAAGTTTATGAGATGGAATATAATATCAAATAATATATATCTTATTATATATGTAGATTGATATATTAATTTGGTAATATATCTATATTTCTCAAACTATAGATAAATATTATAATGTTTAAGAAATTTATATCGATAACTAAAGGTCGTTTGTTTTTTTGCATGAACACTGAACAATCCGAAATTTTTCTGAAAACTGAAAGAAGACTGAAATCTGAACCTGAATGGCATGTTTTTTTTTTCTCGCATCTGAATGTACTGTCAACGTGTTTGTTTTTTAAAAATAAAATTGTCTGAAAATAAGTAATTTTACATTTATACTCATACTAATTCAAAGAAATAATTTAACATGCATGATTCTTTATAACATTTTGTATGTTTTCTTTAGAAACAAAGTTCAATTTAACAAAAAAAAAAAATCATTAAAGTATATAATTTTCATGTTCTGCAAACAAAGTTTAAGTTCAATTTATTGTCAAAAAAAGGTTCAAGTTCAAGTTCAATTTTATATATTGTCCACGTTTCTGGTGTATATAATTCATGAAACCATTTTTTTTTCCTGGATTATATGCATCAGAAACCAAATAAAAAAAGTTTTTTGAATTTCTTTTATATACAATTATTCTATAACTTCTTCAAACCACGAAATATACTCAATATGATAGACAAATTTATTGAACACCATATGAATAGTTGGATACAAATAAAACAAATAGAGAGTTCTTACCAGGATTTGGTAGGATTCAATTGTTTAATCCAGGAAAAATTTCAATATGAGAAATAATTAGGGTTTTTTTTTCTTTTGTAAAACTTGTTTAAAATAAGAAATATGTTAAAAGAAAAAATTCTACACCATATCAAATTTAGATAAATTTAGAAATATATCTTCTTTTAGAGGATATACTTAGAATAGAATATTTTAACTGTAATCCAATGATTTGAAAGCAAATTAAAAGTCAGGATTTCTTACTTTTTTTTTAAATTTTTTTTTTTTTTATTTTTAAGTTGTTTGAACACATAAAAAAACAAACAAAACAACTTAATGGGTTCAATTCAGACCCATTAAAATTTAAGTGAAAAAACAAACAACCCCTAATATTCTACTCAAATTTAAATACTAGGATCAATAACAAATTTAAACATGATGATCTCCCTGAATTTCTTAGTAAATTTCCATATTATATAAAATGCTTTTACATGATGTCTGTCACTGCTGGATCATTTCCTCATAATTAAACTTTTATGATGTACAAAACATTTTCATATGATGGTCTATTGTACCTTATGACGAAATGTCGCCGGCAAATCAAGGAATGAGACTTTATAAGTGCACAAATTTCTTTTCATGAGGCAACTACTTCTATTGCGATCTCAAACTTCCTCGATAACAATTTTTCAGAGTATGAGGATCAATCATTTTCAAGGTATAAAGTATAATAGCACAAATTTCTTCGATCACTATTTTTCATGGAATGAGACATTGTAAGTGCACAAATTTCTTTTCATGAGGCAAATACTTCTATTGTCATCTCAAACTTCTTCGATTACAATTTTTCAGGGTACGAGGATCAATCATTTTCAAACAATTGTTTCGATCATAATCAACACAATATTTGAATCTTTCTTCCCAATCGGCTCAGCAACTTACCAAATTTCAAGGTATAAAGTTGAATAGCAAACATTTTCACTCCCCGGTATACAACCACACATATAAGGCCATCTAAAAACACCATATCTGCGGCATATCTTTTTCACTACAGTTGGAGATAATCTCAGCTTCCTGGATGCCTTCTCAATGGGAAGATGAAAAAATTGTGCCAAGTCTTTCAACGCCAACATTGACGTCCTCATCCTTTGTACCGAAAGAGATGGATTTCTATCTGGCTGATCATTCTCTACCTCTGCCTGATTCATTCCATTTGCTCCAGAATTTGTTGCCAGTGGTGGTTGAGTGTATTCATTTGTTAACGTAGTTGTCCGATTTTCATCGGAATCCAACCCAACACATAAGGCATCATAGAAGATTGAGCAGGGGTCTGGCGGCACCAAGAAAAAACCTGCTTGTTTTCGCTCTTCACAATATTGAACAAGAAAATTCTGCACATCCTCTATGCTTTTCTTGTAAAAATCGAACATTTGATACCGACTCGCATATGTACTTTGTCGAATCTCAAGAATAGCATGGCAAATCATCCATGTATCTCCAATTTTACACTAACATCGCCATTAGTTGAATTATTTCACTAAGCACAACGCAACAACAACAAGAATATGGCACTGGCCAGACTACCAGCGGCCTCATGTTATGTACTACGATTTATTGATATACTAGTAAATTAACTAAATATAGGGTTACAAATAGATTAACCAAATATAAAAGTATACAAGAAAAGTAAACAAATATATAAGTAAATTAATCAAATATAGAAATACACAAGAATTAAAGAAATATAGAAGTATATTAGTCGATAATCAAATATGGTATGAACCGAATATAGAAGTTTAAAAGAAAATAAAACAAACATAGAAGTATATAAGTAAATTAATCGAATACCGAATGAACCGAATATAGAAGTATAAAAGAAAATGAACCAAAGATATAGTAGTCGACAAGTAAATTAAACAACAATAATGCTATTTTGTTTAAATTTAGTGTTCAAATGATGTGATATCATTGTAATTCTTTTATTTAAATTGTATTAGATTTGAATGATTAAAATGAATTGATTACAGTCTTGTCACATCAATTGGATGGCACCATATTTAGGTAAAGTAGTATTACTTATTAAACAAATATAAAATTAATTAAAAGTAAATTTAACAAAATATGGAATTAACCAAATATAATATAAATTAATTAATCAAGTATCGGAAAATACTAATAAATTAACCAAATATAGAAAAATACAAAAATTTAATCAAATACAGAAGTATCTAAATAAATTAACCGATTATAGAAGTTCACAAGTAAATTAAACAAGTATAGAAGTATGTAAGTAAATTAATCTAATATGGAATGGACCGAATATGGAGAATAAAAGAAAATCAACTGAATATAGAAATTGACAAGTAAATTTAATGAATATAGAAGAATATAAGTTCTTTAAAAAATAAACAGAAGAATATAAGTAAATTAACTAAATACAAAAGAATATAAGTAAATTACTCATATGTAGAAGAACACAAATAAATTAATCAAATATAGAAGTATAAAAATAATTTGAAAAACAAAAGATATATAAATTAACAAAATATAGAAAAATGTAAATAAATTATATAAATATATAAGCAAATTAACAAAATATACGATTATATGTAAATTAATTAAATATAAAAGTAAATTAATCAAATAAAAAACTTCAAAAGTAAATTAAACAAATATAGAAATATACAATTTAATTAGTCAAATATAGAATGATCTGAATATAGGAATATAAAAAACAAAATTAACCAAATATAGAAATTCACAAGTAAATTTACCATAAATAAAATTAACCGAATATAGAAGATTATAAGCACATTAACTAAATATAGAATAATAAATTAAATTAATCAAATATGGAATTAACCACCAAGTATAAGATTACATTTATATTAACTAAGGGTAAAATGCCAGTCTGATATTGCTTTTTAAAAGTTAAAATCAGATTATTTTATAATTTTGAAATAAAATGATGTTTGGTAAAACTTCAAAAAGTGATTAATTAATAATCTGACAAGTTTTGACAGTGATTTTAAGAAGTAGGTGAGAGGTTACTTTTTGAAAGTGATTATTGAATAATTTATTTCAGCATTTAATGCATATTTTAAAATATCATTATTATCCTTAAAAAATCAAGTTAAAATCATTTATCTACCTTATTTCTTCTCAAAATTAAATATTCTATTTAATATTGATTTGATTTATAAAATCTTTTAAAAATATTTTTACTATTCTTATGGATTTTTTTTCAATTTAAATACTTTACTTAAATATTGATTTAATATATATAATTAAAGAAAAAAATGAAATAAGGTCCTAAATTCATATATATTTGAGTCATTATAACTAATTTTTAGCACTTTTACAATAAAATTAACAAACATATATATATCGCTTTTGAGTTATACAGTAGTTTTAAAAATACAATTAATCAAACATATAATGATTAACTTCACAATTGATTATTCATTCAACACAGCTAACAGTGATTATTATTAATGTTTGTAAATTTGGGTATGGGTTAGAGACCCATTGTATACCCAAGTGGGCCAAGCCCATGCCCATGCCCATGCACATGGCATATATGAAAAGCTCAATACATACAAAGCCCATGTACTAAATTGTTATAACTGCATGAGCAGTTTTTGTGGTATAAGTATCAGTTAAGAAATTGATATACATAAGATACACAATACGTTATTGAAAAGGTATGCATGGAATGTATTGTATGTACATGGGAAATGCAAAAGCATGTGTGTGTTGTGCAAAACAAAGCATGTGTTTGTTGTGCAAAACAATGCATGTGTACAAGTTCATAAGAGAACAAAATACAGAGAAATACAAATTAGAGATATGGAGAAAATCTGTAGAATTTTCTCCCATCCAAGATCAAAGTGTGGGTTCTTGCATTGTGATCAGGAGGGACTTTCTGATGATGTAATCGTCTTCCGACTGGTGATTCAGTTCCAGATGTTCGATCCCGCTTCTGTTGGAATTCGGATTTTCCTATGGTGAATGGTAATAATCCGAATTCGTTTTGTTTATATCGAATATTATTTATAACTAAAGTTACAACAATACCAAACTGACTCTAAATACAGTAGAATACAAGCAAATTATTCAATATAGAAGAATATAAGTAATTTAACTAAATATGGAAATAATGAAATATACATGTAAGTTAACCGACAAGATAAGGTTGGTCTTGCCTCTTACACCTATACTAAGAGATTGTGGGTTTCAAGTATGGACCAGTCAAGTGCATCTTAACGTGGGATTTGAACCCTTCTGCATTAATGTGGGATTTTTTTTTAAGTATTACTTTTCCCACAAATTGAGAAGAAAACTCATCACAGATACTTGTAAAATGTGCACGGTGAGATTATTTGAACCCCTCATCGCTAATGTTGATGGGAGGTGAACAATCATCTATGCTAAGAGATGATACTGAAAGCTTCAAGTTTATAAGATGATAACCAATAATAAGAAATGAATCATATCAAATAATATATATATATATCTTATTATATATGTAAATCGAGTATTACTGTGGTAATATATCTATATTTGTCAAATTGTAGATAAATATTAAAATGTTTATGAAATTTTATATTTTTTTGCAAATATTACAATAATTTTGGATTAGAAGAGATTGATAGATTAGACCCCACAATCTTATGGTGTGGGTGTGGGTGACAAAACCAGTCCATTTTAATATTTTAATTTCCTATTATTTTATACATCATTATCTAATCTAGTATGTATTATATATATAATATATTTAAAAAAAAATCTCTAATACAATCTAAGAGGTCGTTTGTTTTTTCCACTTAAAACTTAATGGGTCTGAATCATAATTATTAAGTTGTTTTGTTTATTTTTTTAAGTGGTCAAACAACTTAAAAATCCTAAAAAATAAATTAAAATAAAAAGTAAGAAATCCTGACTTTTAACTTAATTGCAAATCACTGGATTGCATTAAATGTAATCTAAAATCTTTTCTTCCGATACTATCCCTCCATATATAACATATTTCCAATTTCATCAAAATTACATATGGTATAAAAATCTTTATTTTGATATATTATTTATTTTAAATAGCTTTAAAAATAAAAAAGAACTCTAATCACTGTTTATATTGATGTTTAATATCGATATTTTATTATGATATTATGGTGATGTATTTATATATATATATATATATATATATATATATATATATATATTATAGTGTTTTGTGCGAGTTTTTCTAATGTCCTTTATAGTTTTTGAAAAAAAAATCTTTTCTTAGAAAAATGAAGTTTGTTTGTAATCAAAAAAGAAGATCATGATCATATGTGTTCATATATAATTATTATTTTTGGATTGTTTTTATTCCATATTATATGTATAATTGTTTAATATATGTATAAATGTAAAATTACTTATATTCAGATAATTTTACTTTTAAAAAACAAACGAATTGACAATACATTCAGATGTGAGGAAAAAACAAACAAACATGTCATTCAGGTTCAGATTTCAGTTTCTATTCAGTCATTAGAAAAATTCAGGACTGTTCAGTATTCAGACAAAAAAACAAACGACCCCTAAGTAAATATTGAACTCTTATAGAGACTATCTATATTATTTATTTTGCTATGTTAATTATTAATTTGATTTTAATAAATTTATTTTATTAGTTTATTATTTAAATTTTGTTCAAAATTAATATAAATTAATTTGGTTTGATATGAATATTATAAAATTAAATTATAAGTAAGTAAATAATTATGAATTAAATATATCAATAGTTTAATGATATTTTAATTAAACTACCGAAATTTATATTTTATAAACCATGAACTATTAAAATATTATTTTCAGTTATACATACCGTTAAGAATAAGCCTAGGTTTTGTAAAAAAAAAAAGACGTTATCTCATACTCTTTAATTTTGTAATTAAAATAAAAATTATAAAGAAAATTATATTGATTTGGTTATAAATAATTTTCTATATATAAAATAGACGTATTACGTTTTAATTAGTTAATGTCTATCAGATGTGGGATTCCATATTTTTTCTTATACGGGATTCCTACTGATATTATTTGGAGATTGTGTGATCTACAATATTAATTTTTATCTTGATCCCCCAAAAACCAAAATTCTGGCTTCGCCTATACTATGCTCTATTTGAATTCCACAATAGTGAAATTCCATAACTTTATGACGATCTGTCATCACTGGATCATTTCCTCATAATGGAACTTTTAGAACGTTCATAACACTTTTATAGGATGTTCTATTTTACCTTATGACGAAAGGTCGCCATCGAATCATTTCACGAGAATGAGACTTTATGAATGCACAAATTTCTTCTCATAAGAAGACAAATACTTCTCTTGCCATCTCAAACTTCTTCTTTTACAATGTTTCGGTGTATGAGAATCAATCATTTTCGAAGAAATGTATCAATGATAATCAACACCGCAAGGTTTTCCATTTTGTGATTGGCTTATATCTTTGACAAACCACAATGGGATACTTTTTAAAATGGGTAGTGTTGACGGTGATTTTTGGATCACGTAGAATTGATCACGCGTCTAACAAGTTTTGCCAATTGTTAAAAATGTTATGAAGGAAAAAAAAGGGAAAAACATGCAAACATAAGTTTACGTGGTAACACACCAATGTTGGGAAACATCCATGGTTACCAACGACGGCAACAAGGAATTCATTATGAATAGAATGATTACACCTACTATTCATCTTTTTTTTTATTGTATTTCTCTTCCTATGTTTTTCTCTGTCTATTTGTATATCTTTTTTGTTGTATCTTTTACAATGAGATTATGAGTCTCTTTATATGTATATAGAACTCTAATCCTTATTATACAAATAAGGAAAGGTGATAGTGTTTAATTAAGATTGGTTACTTGTTGAAGTCATCTTTGTCTTCTTTTCTGTTTCGAAAATCTTGTGTATTGAATTAGGGTCTTCGTAGGATTCTAGTTGAATGGTTAGTTTAAGACTTATTTCCTTATCGATGTGCAGTCTTCTGGAAGAGTAGAGTTATTACTTGATTTGGACTCGTTTCCTATTTGGTGTTTATTATTCCGAAAACTTTGAGTTCTTTCCTGAATAAAATTCTCTGACACTAGAAAGGAAATATAGTTATTTCCTTATTGGAGTATGATTCTAGATTCCTTGTTTAAGTAAGATCATTCTTCTTCGTATTTGAGTCGTAGTTGCCTTAATGTTGTTGATGGTGATTTTTGGATCGTGTAGGATTGATCACGCGTCTAACCGGTTTTTGTAGATTGTTGAAGATGTTATGAGAAAGATAGAAAAAAGAAGAAAATCATGCACACATAAGGTTACGTGGTAAAACCCCCAAGTGGGGAAACATTCACGGTTGCCGGTGACAGTGAGAAGAATCCACTATAATATAATGATTGCACACTCAATCTCTCATTTTTGGCGTATCTCTCTCTTTTTGTGTATCTTTTCTACGTGTTGGTTATATATCTCTATCCATATCTTTTACAATGAGATTATGAGTATATTTATGTGTATAGAACCCTAATCCTTGTTACAAATAAGGAAATGTGATAGTGTTTAATTAGAACTGGTTACTTGTTGAAGTCGTCTTAGTCTTCTTTCCTAATTTGAATATCTTGTGCATTGAATTAGAGTCTTCGTAGGATTCTAGTTGAATAGTCCGTTTAGGACTTATTTTCTGATCGGTGTGCAGTCTTCTAGAATAGTAGAATTGTTGTTTGATTTGGACTCTTTAATATGTAGGAAGAAATGGTAATATTTCCTAATTGGAATGTTATTCTAGATTCATTATTTAAGTAAAACCATTCTTCTTCGTATTTGAGTCATAGTTGCCTTTAATGTCTCTCACGCATTGTTCACCTGACCTGACTTCTTTTATCCCGGTCGGATGATCCCGACCAAGTTGTCTCTACCTGATCGGCTAGTTTCCCCGACCAGGTTATTTGTGCCTTGTCGGTTAGCTTCCCCGACCATCTTAGGTAATCTCGACTAGGCCTTGAGATCATAAATTAATTGTCTTGGGTTGATCTTTCTTGACTCTTGTGACGTGGCATATCTAATCATGTTGATTTGTCATGCTATAAAGAAATCCCTATAACAATACCCCTCCCCCCCTCTCCAAAAAAAAAAAAAAAATCAGTGAGATGATCTCTTGACAGCTCAATGAAGAGGATTTGAATCGTTTTTGATTTCTTAACACTCCTGATCTTGCTTGTCGCTTTAACCTGATCAAGTATCTTATTAAACTAATTGTTTTTTTTAACTGATCAAGTGTCTTATTAAACTGATCGGTCTTGGACTCTTTTTTGCTCCCTTATAGCTGGACCAGTTGGAGTCCTGGCTCTCTGCTTAGGATAATTCCCGACCGTTTCTTTTACTAGCCGGTGTCCCGGCTCTTTGCTCAGGATAATCCTCGTCTGTCTTGATTTGGTCGATTTCCTGGCCTTTCATTCAGGATAATTCCCAACTATCTTAGTTAGGTCGGTGTCCTGGCCTTTTGCTCAGGATAATTTCTGACCGTCTTGAGTCTTCTACCAAAAGGTGTTCTGGAAACCTTGTCTCATTTTTCCCTGTTTTTCTCATGTAAACAAGTCACCAAGGACGTCTCCCGGTTTTATCTGTTTACAAGGGTTTGGCAATCGTTAGTGCGATACTAACACAGCTGGACACATTTCACCAGGTTTTCTCCGATAGCGTACCGGAGTGTTTTTTCCAGGTAAAACTGACAGCTCGGGGTGGTTGGATTGCTGACATTACTCCATACGCACCCAGTCAATTCAGCAGACGTGTCAGATCCTTAACCCCCGACTTCTAAGCCTCTCGGGCACCTTCACCCACCATGGCAGGCGTAGGCGCTACGAGTTTATCTTTGATAACAAAGATGATTATTAAAATTTTGAGCACCATTCTTGGCTTATTTTTTAATTAATCTGAAAATTAACAATACCAAAAATAATTAGGAAAGTTAAAAATTAAAAGCAAACTAAAAATATCGTAAACAAAACTGAAAGCAATTAAGCTATCTCCCTAGAGTAGGTTTTTTTTTTTTAGTTGGACTAGTCGATGTCCGGACTCTTTTCTTAGGATAACTTCTGACTGCCTTGGTTCGATCAGTGTCCTGGCCTTTCGCTCAGGATAATTCCCGACCACTTTTTTTTTAAGACTAAGTTCCGTCATCCATGAGCGGGTGTAAGGTCTTCAAAAGATAATGTTGACCATACCTTCGCCACTATACATTCGCCACTGTCTCGGCACAGGCTTCGCTTCTTTTTCTGATTTCCCATTAGTAAATCGTCTATCTTCTTAAGAATTAAATCTTTGAGGTAACCCTCCCTGATAAGTGTCTCGATGTGGTCTCTTAGTTGGTAGCACTTTGATGTGTCGTGACCACTTTCTTTGTGAAACCTGCAGTATTTTGTTGTGTCTCTTCGGGCATAGATTGACTGCCTAGGAGGATATTTGATTAGCTTTTAGTCTTCTACGATCTCCATGATTTCTTCTTGTTTCTTGTTGAGGGGAGTATAGTTAGTGTACTGACCATGGAACTTTTTGTCATCCCGACTGTTTCTACGATTGTCGACTCGATGACCATCTTGGTTCTCATCACCCTCTTGGTGATCACCCTTCTGGTTCTTTACATGTCCATAACTTGTTTTAACGTTTTTCCGAGGTGACCGCCGTGTACATAACTACCCTCTTGAGCTAGCTCATCTTCTTCAACCATCACATAACTGTCTGCCACATCCATCAGGTCGGCATACATATCTGGGCACTTCCTCCTCAAATAGAAGGAAAATCGACTCTTCTGTAGGTTATTGGTGAAGGCGGCCACCACAGTCTCATCATTGAGATTATGGATCCCCGACACTTCCTAAGAGAACCTTTTCAGGGAATCTTTTAATGATTCATTCTTTCCCTGTTTGAGGGTGGCGAAGTGAGCTATTGATTTCCTCCTTTGTATATTTCCCAAGAATTGTCATGAAAAAGCCTATGTCTACTCTCAAAAATTCTGGATTGTTCCCTGAGAGAGGCTTCCAAACCACCTAAACCCTAAGTCCCAGAGCGTTTGTAGGAACGTCAATCACAAAAATGGGTCATTGTAAGCGTACTGTGCCATCGCACTCTGAAAATGTCTCACGTGTTCTTTTGGATCCGTGTTTGCTTTAAATTGCTCGACCTGAGGCATTCTGAATCTTTCTGGGAACTGGGTTTGGAGAATGTTGTTCACGAATGGGCTTTCAGAATCATCGTCTAGTAAATCTTTAAGCCTCTGGCGACGTTCTAATGCTGCCACCTTCTGGGTTAATTTCTGTATCAGGATATCTCGCTTATCTCCTACCTCGTTATCCATTTCCGATCGCTGATGGTCGGTGTGCTCATGTTGGAATCTTAACGGGGACTTTCCCCTTCGGCGTGTTCTGTGGGGTGGTTGGTCGCTGTCATCTGATGATCTAGATCGATCCCGCCTCTGAACAGCTCTGCGGATTTCATCTAACTCAAAGTCCACTTGATACTGATCTTGCCTCCATTGTCCGATAATTCCTTCATTTCTCGTTTGGGGTCGCTCCCTCTTTCCATGGTGGTCCGCTCTGTCTCTGTTAGACTTGCGGGGGGCACCTGGGGTCATATCCATTATTTCAGAACTTACCTTAGGGTCTCAGGTCACCATAGGTGTGGACAATTGATATGGCGATGTCAGATTTGCAGTTGCCGCTATATTGATTCCCTGTCTAGAGGCGTCTTCAATGACCCTCTGCAGGGACTCTTGGGCCTGCTTTGAATGCATCTGGGAAAATTATCGGGGGAGTGTTTGTAGATGTTATTGCAGCTTGTCTAGTTGAAGTTGGAGTCACTGAGGTCAGGCTCCCTCCAACAGTGTTGACGTTTATCGTGTCAGGATCATTATCAGCACGTGGGGTATCCATATTATTTGGAGACCGGCTTCTATCCTTGCCGTTGGCCATGTTGCTGCTTCATGAGTTCTCCCTTTTTTTTAGAACTCTGTTTACGAATTTGCTTGCGTATATTCTGATACTGATCAAACAGATAATCCACCCCCAGCACCTTTTTTTTTGGCTTGCTAGAGTATCTCGGTGTTTCATCTGTTTATGTTGGTTCCTCAAAGTTGAGTTCTATGCCCCTCCTTCTATGGCCAGTTGTTAACAATGATTTTTGGATCTTGTAGGATTGATCACGCGTCTAACAGGTTTTTATAGATTGTTGAAGATGTTATGAGAAAGATAGAAAAAAGAAAAAGAAAAACATGTACATATAAGGTTACATGGTAAAACCCCAAAATGGGGAAACATCCACGGTTGCAGGTGACGGCAAGAATAATCCACTATAATATAATGATTACACACTCAATCTCTCCTTTTTGGTGTATCTCTCTATTTTTGTGTATCTTTTCTACATGTTAGTTATATATATCTGTCCATATCTTTTACAATGAGATTATGAGCTATTTATATGTGTATAGAACCCTAATCCTCGTTATAAATAAGAAAAGGTGATAGTGTTTAATTAGAACTGGTTACTTGTTGAAGTCGTCTTGGTTTTTTTTCCTAATTCGGATATCTTATGCATTGAATTAGAATCTTCGTAGGATTCTAGTTGAATAGTCTATTTAGTACTTATTTCCTTATCGGTGTGCAGTCTTCTAGAAGAGTAGAGTTGTTGTTTGATTTGGACTCTTTAATATGTAGGAGGAAATAGTAATATTTCCTTATTGGAATGTTGTTCTAGATTCATTGTTTAAGTAAGACAATTCTTCTTCATATTTGAGTCGTAGTTGCCTTAAATGTCTCTTACGCGTTGTTCACCTGACCAATTGTCCAGTTTCGACCAGACTTCTTTTATCCCGATCGGATGATCCCGACCAAGTTGTCTATACCCGTTCAGTTCGTTTCCCCTATAAGGAATAGATTCATTGTTTAAGTAAGACAATTCTTCTTCATATTTGAGTCGTAGTTGCCTTAAATGTCTCTCACGCATTGTTCACTTGACCAATTGTCCAGTTCCGACCAGACTTCTTTTATCCCGATCGGATGATCCCGACCAAGTTGTCTATACCCGTTCGGTTTGTTTCCCCTATAGGGAAAATACGCGCAGCGGAAGCGTGAAAAAATTATGAAATTAGGGTTTCGATATAAATAAAAAATTTCCCTTTTAAATAACAAGAACCTTAACCCTAGATTAATTGATATATATAAAAAGTGTCGTACCTTTTTCTCGTGACGATTGAATTAGCACCGAATTAAATCTGGAAGATCTTCTAATCCAACCACGAACGTGAATCACCTATGAGTGTGGGCTCCCTTTCTTTAAATTGTATACCTGAGGATAGAAACAAACAAAAAACTTTTTCTTTATTAGTTACAATTATCCTCCAAGAAGACAACAAAGAACGTTAGGTCACTTGTGAATTATCAATCAATTTGATTGAAACTCGTGTGAACCTCGATTCTATGTTGTACACAAAACCTTTTAATGTAAAGGCTACTAGTGTACTATCGAAAACTAAACGTTCTTTCTTCCTTTTCTTCTTTTCTGAATATCACACTATTTCTTAGAGTTGATCGAATTTTGTCTAGAGCAAAAACAGATTTTTCTCCCTCAAAATTCTACGGTAGCCGAATTCTCTTCACAAAGAAAACCCTTGATTGACTGAAATCTTCTCTTAAATTTTACTAGGGCTGGCCAAAAATCCTTTCAAAGTATTGTATTGGCTGGCCGAATTTTAAGAGAAATATATATAGTATCATAAATCGTCTCCTCAGAAGGATTTACTTGGTTGAAAAAAATCATTTCCTTAGGTGGATTTATTTGGTAGTTAAGAATATTTTTCAAATAAGAATTCTATCCTTAGGTAGATTTACATGGAGACCAAGAATCTTTTTCCAAAATGAATTCTTTCCTACACCAAGACTCCTAATCCAACTCAATAGTGTATTTGTAACCATATTAACGACTTCCTAATTTGAATAGATAAATAATTCATTTTATTTATCTACTTATCAAATATAGTATTTAATATTAATTATACTATTAACAATAGTATAATTTTAGGAGACCATCTCCTACTAGAAAAAGGATTTTGACTTTTAATTAAATAATTAATTAATTATCAAATTAATTAATTTTCATTTAATTAAATAATAAAATAAAAATAATATAATTAAGCTATTTTAAATAACCTTGCCGCCCAACACATATATATGGACCAATATATTATTTTTCTTATTTTATTAAATCCATTGGACCTTAATAAAAAGTCAACATGTGAACTAGACCCATTCTTACAAAAAGAAATAAGTCCACATGCCTCAATACAATTCTAAATGGACCCCTAAATTGGTCCGGTAGAATATATCAAGTTATCCATGCAAGTTCGTGTGGATTGGGGATCTTGGCGGGCTATCTAAATTTAAGCTCCAATAGGCACAACCCAATCACAATCAACAAATGATTCACTTACGTCCGATCTATTAATTTTAGTTTATTCCACTAAAGAACTAAAATTGAACTCTTAAATAAAGATAAAATAAGTTGATGTTACTCATTCATACCCTAGACAACCTTATTGGAGGAAGTGTATCCTCGTGAAGAATACCAGTAATCGCCAAGAGCTCATAGACCGCCTATAGCTCTCCAAGTTACCATGTTTACTCATATGACCACATTTTGAACTTAAATATTTTGACTTGTCTAGAAGCCATGTTTCAATAGACACTATTGAAAACTTAACATTAAGATTTAATATCCAATATCTCAAAACATCCATATGATGATATTCTACTCTCATTTAATAAATGGAGACACGATGTCCATATCTATAAATGAAGTCCTCTATCGATTAACAAATGAAAACCACCAAACTATCGAGGATAGACTATGCTATATAATCGTACTCAATGATAGCTCAAATGATAACACTTGCAACCATAAGTCCATCATTTATCTCAGGATTGAGATAAACTCTTTGATTGTCTTCAAATGAAAAACGTTTATCCATTGACGGTTCTAGATAAAGTATTTCATTGTGATCCAATTCAATGCACCCAGTGCACTAGATTCTTTTGCCAGAAGACACCACACTTTGATGTTTTTAGACTCATCATAACAAATTTGATCTCACTCAAATGCTAGCAAAATAATCTACAACTTTGACAAGATAAAGGTGTCCAACCTTTTATCTTAAGTTGTGAATATTATTCAAGACTAACTAAAGAATTGTGTCTACCTTATACATATATAGATGTATGAACAATTCTTCTTTTCTCATAGTCTTTTGACCTTATGATTATTTACTTTTGACAATTATAATAATTAAATTATAAATGCTATAAGATTTGTTAAATTAGAAAGCACTTTATTAATATGAAAAGATTGTCAAATACATTATTACACTCTTGTTATCGAGCATAATTCCAACATCCCCTACAAGGTTATTTGTGTCTGATCGATTAGCTTCCCTGACCATCTTAGGTAATCTCGACTATGCCTTGAGATCATCTATTAATTGTCTTGGGTTGATCTTTCCTGACTCTTGTGACGTGGCATATCTAATCATGTTTACTTGTCACGCAATCAAAAAATCCCTATAATAAATATCTCTCGCACGTTATCTAACTAACCAATTATCTAATCCCGACCAGACCTCTTTTATCCCGATCAGATGGTCTATACCAGACCAGGTTGTCTCTAATCGACCGGTTAGTTTTCCTGACCATCTTGGGTAATCTTGATTAGGCCTTGAGATCATCTATTAATTTCCTTGGGCTGATCTTCCCTGACCTTTGCAATATGGCATATCTTATCACCATGTTTCAGATGATCATGCTGACTTGTCAAGCTATCAAAAAATTCCTATAAGAATACCCTCTCAATTTGCGAAATGAGCTATTGACGGCTCAACGAAAGGGATTTGAATAAATTTTCCTTTGATGTTTTGGTGCTTCTGATCTTATCGTTCTAACCCGATCAAATATCTTATTAAACTAATCATTTTTTTTCTAAACTGATCAAGTATCTTATTAAACTAATCAGTCTTGGACTTCCTTGATTTTTCTCCCTTGTAGCTGAACTATTCGGTGTCCTGGCTCTCTGTTCAGGATAATTCCTAACCATATTGGGTTTTCTTTTAAATCGATTCGGTCGGTGTTCTGATTACTTGTTCTGGATAATTCCTGACCGTTTTTATTTGGTCGGTGTCCCGATTACTTGTTCGGGATAATTCCTGACCCTTTTTATTCGATCGGTGTCTCGACTTTTTGCTGAGCATAATTCTCGACCGTCTTTATTCTTCAGCCAAGAGGTGTTATGGGAACCTTGCCTCAGTTTTCCCTATTTTTTTCCATGTAAACAAGTCACCAATGACGTCTCCCAGTTTTATCTATTTACAAGGGTTGCAATACTAACATAGCTGAATGCATCTCAATAGGTTTTTCCTAATGGCATATCCTAATGCTTTTTTCTAGGTAAAACCAGCATCTCGGGGTGGCCGAATTGCTGACAGTGCTTTATATTCACCCAGTCAGTTCGGCAGACGCCTCGGATCTCTAACACCCGACTTCTCAACATTTCGAGCAGTTTCACCCACCATGGCAGGTGTCAGCGCTACGAGTTCATCTTTAACAACAAAGATGATTATAAAATTTTAAACACCATTCTTGGATTCTTTATTAATATCTGAAAATTAACAACATCAAAATACCAAAAATAATTAAAAAAAGCTAAAAATCAAAAACAAACTAAGAATATCTTAAATAAAAACTGAAAGTAACAAAGCTATCTTTCTCAAGAGCAGGTTCCTTTTTTTTTTAAGACTGAGTTCCATCATCCATGAGCTTGTGTAGAGTTCTCAAAAGGTAGTGTTGACCGTCCTTTAGCTGTAGCCTAGGCTCGGGCTTTGCTTCTTTTCCTGATTTCCTATGGGCTAATTGTCCTAGTAGGGATCCTTCTGTTGATCAGATGTCCTTTTAAGAATTAAATCTTTAAGGTGACCCTTCTTGATGATCGTCTCAATGTGGTCTCTTAGTTGGTAGTACTTTGATGTGTCGTGACCACTCTTCTTGTGGAACCTACAGTGTTTTTTCGTGTCTCTTCTGGCATATGTTGGTTGTCTAGGAGGATATTTGACTAGCTTCTGGTATTCTACGACTGCCAGAATTTTCTCCTCTCTTAGTAAGGGGAGTATAGTTGGTGTACTGACCATGAAACTTTTTATCATTCCGACGGTTTCCACGATTATTAACTCGACTGTCATCTTGGTTCCTGTCACTCTCCTAGTGATCAACCTTTTGGTTCTTTTCATAGCCATCACTTATTTTGGTGTTCTCCCCGGGGTGACCCCCATGCACATAACTACCCTCTGAGCCATCTCCTCATCTTCTGCCATTGCATAACTACATGCCATATTCATCAGATCGACATATGTATTTGAGCATTCCCTCCTTAAATCGAAGGAAAGCTGACCATTCTGTAAGTTGTTGGTGAGGGCGACCACCACATCCTCATCATTAGGATTATGGATCCCTAACACTTCCTTAGAGAACATTTTCAGGTAATCTTTCAATGATTCGCGTTCTATCCCTGTTTGAGGGTGGCGAGGTGAGTTATTGATTTCCTCCTCTGTATATTTCTAAGAATTTTCATGAAAAAAACTGGGTCAATTCTAGAAAATTCTTGATTGTTCCTTAAAGAAGCCTTCCAAAACACCTAAACCCTAAGTCCCAGAGCATTTACGAGAATTTCAAGTACAACAACGGGTCATTATAAGCGTATTGTGCCATTGCACTTCGAAAATGCCCCACATGTTCTTTCGGATCCTTGTTTGCTTTAAATTGCTCAACCTGGGTCTGAATCTTTTCAGGAATTGGGTTTGGAGAATACTATTCACGAATGAGCTTTCAAAATCTTCGTCTAGTAAATCCTTAAGCCCCTAACGATGTTCTAATGCTTCTACCTTCTGGGTTAATTTTTGTATCAGGATATCTCACTTATGTTCTGGTTCGTTATCCATTCCCGTTCGCTGATGGTCGATGAGCCCTTGTTGGAATCTTAGCGATACTTGCCCCTTCGGCTTGTTTTGTAGGGTGGTTGGTTGCTGTCATCTAACGAGCTAGATCGATTCCTCCTATGAACATCATTACGGATCCTTTCTGGTTCAAAGTTCGCTTGATACCATCTTCTCTTTGGGACTGTTCCCTCTTTTTACAATGATCCGCCATTTCTCTACTAGTTTTACGGGTCACGCCTAGGGTCACATCTACTATCCCAGAATGCACCTTGTGGTCTTGGGCCACCACAGGTGTATACAATTGAAATGATAAGGTCAGATTAGCAGTCGATGTTATATTGACTCCCTGTCTAACGACTTCTTCAATGACTCTCCACAGGGACCTTTGGACATACTGAAATGCATCTAGGGAAATTTCTGGGGGAGCATTTATGGAGGTTATCATAGCTTGACCAGTTGAGGTTGAAGTCACTGAGGGCAGGCTTCCTCCAACAGTGTGGGCGTTTATTGGGTCAGAGTTGTTACCAACATGTAGGGTACCAGCATCATTCGGAGACTGGCTTTCATCTCTACTATTTATCATGTTGTTGCTTCACTCGTTCTTTTTTTTTATAACTTAGGTTCGGAGGTACAACCCTCTCCTTCTAGCGCCAACTGTTGACAGTGATTTTAGGATCACGTAGGATTGATCACGCGTCTAACAAGTTTTTCCAATTGTTAAAGATGTTATGAAGAAAATACAAAAAAGGGAAAAGCATGAACACATAAGTTTGTGTGGTAAAACCCCAATGGAGGGAAACATCCACGGTTACCAGCGACGACGATAAGAAATTCACTATGAATAAAATGATTACACACATTGTTCCTCTCTTTTTAACGTATCTTTGTCCCTATGTTTTTCTCTATCTATTTATGTATCTCTTTTGTTGTATCTTTTACATTGAGATTATGGGTCTATTTATATGTGCATAGAAACTCTAATCCTTGTTATACAAATATGGATAGGTGATGGTGTTTAATTAGGATTGGTTACTTGTTAAAGTCGTCTTTGCATTCTTTCCTTTTTCGGAAATCTTATGTATTGAATTAGGGTCTTCGTAGGTACTAGTTGAATGGTCCATTTATGACTTATTTCCTGATCGATGTTCAATCTTCTAGAAGAAAAGAGTTATTGCTTGATTTGGACTCGTTTCCTGTTTAGAGTGTATCCTTCTGAAAACTTTGAGTTCTTTCCTGAATAGAATTCTCTGACACTAGAGAGGAAATAGGGATATTTCCTTATATGAGTATGATTCTAGATTCCTTGATTTAGTAAGATCATTCTTCTTTGTATTTGAGTCATAGTTGCCTTTAACGTCTCCTGTACGTTGTCTAACTAACCAATTATCTAATCCTGACTAGACCTTTTTATCTCGATTGGATGGTCTATACCCGATTAGGTTGTCTCTACCCGATCGGTTAGTTTTTCCTACCATCTTGGGTAATCTTGACTAGGCCTTGAGATCATCTATTAATTGCCTTGGATTGATCTTCACTGACCTTTGTGGTGTGGTATATCTAATCACTGTGTGTTTAAGTGATCATGCTGACTTTTCAAGCTATCAAAAAATCCCTATAACAGGTATATTAGGATCTTCATGTGTTTAACCGTGTGATTGTGATCAGCAATCTTCTCATCATCTCAAATCTTCAAGAACAAGAGCTTTAAAGGTGTATATCACTTGACTTGTCCTCTTGAAGATATTAGGTGTACACACACACTGTAAGTTCCTCGATTGTTGATTGGCTTATTTCGTTGACAAACCACAATTTAGGGTTTAAATGTGTATGGTTAGTTTAGGCCGACTTTGTTCATGATCAAGCTCAAGAGCACTTCTAAGGTAAATTACTTGTGCTTAGCCTTCCTTAAACACACACAAAATTCATTTTCTTTATCCTTGTGTGTTTTTTCTTTTAGGTGCATACTCATGTTTTATCTCTTATTACATGCTTATTTCTATTGCATCTTGTTTGGCTTGTTTTAGGGTAGAAGTCCATGCTTGAGTTTTCTCATGCTTGTTTTGTGTGTTTTTGCCCTTACTTGAATTTCTTGTTTTTCCCTTAGAAGCCCATATTGTGTGGGTTGTGCACGGGTCTCCCACCCGTGCACTGGCTGGAGATGCATTTTTTAGACAGCGGCATACGCCGCGGAAGTGGGCAGAAGTGTCAATGCTCTGAATTGCACTGGTGGTGCATGGTTTGTACCGCGACATACACCATAAAAGTTGGTAGTGGTGTTGGTGCCTTATTATACACGGGTGAGTGGGCCGCGCATTGCACTGTTTGGGGGCATTTTTGTCCTTTCACCTCGAGTCGTGTTTCACCCTATAAATTCATCTTCTTCCTCCTCTTTTTGACCTAGAGCTCTGAAATTAAAACCCCTTGAGATAGAAATTGACTCCTAGTGTGAGAGAGCTCCAAGAAACCATTTTTACTCAACCAAGCTTCCATCCCATGAGCATCTAGCATCATCCTTGCATCTTCAAACATGATTTTTCATGTTTTTCTTGACTAGGTAACATCTACATGCCCTAGATTGTCTTTTTCCATTCCTATGCCATGTTTACATAGGAATATCATTTATTGTTGATAAAATTCATGTCTTTGTGTTTAATTGCATTTATAACATGCATGGGTTGTTGATTCATGGTTGAGATTCATGTTGTGATAGCTAGGATTTAGGGCCATTTTGCCCTTCTAGCCAAATCTATTTGCATATGCATTTTGATAATTGATATATAGGATTTGCATTCATTGCCACATTTAAATCCTTAGATAAGCTTAAATGTGTGACCTAACATTTTTACATCTAGAATATTTCCATATATTCACATAGGTTGTATATTCTCTTCTTTGATTGTTAAGTCATGTGGCTAAGAGTGCATAGGTTTGTTGATCTAGAATTACTATAAAAGTCTGCGGGTAGTAGTGAATATGGTATGATGAGAGGTCAACCTAGGGTGTAATCACCATTACAATAGTGGATTCGAGGATCAGAGTGACTAAGTGGTTATCCCGTAAATGTTCCCTTGTTAAGGGTTTCCATATAAAACTCATGTGTCATTTTGATTTCTGAAATTTTTACTTGTTTTATATGTTTGTTAATGGGGTAAAATTGTAATATTGATTAATCAAGAAAAATTAGTAATTAACTTGATTAAAACATATCCCCCCTAGGTTATGATACACATTTTAGGGCTATTTTCAATTGGTATCAAAGCCGGTGCATAGACATACTTAACTGATCTGTGCTTTGTATGTGTCTTGCATTTTGCATTTTGTTTGTTGCATTGCATTTGCACTCATCTCATTTGTTATTGGTAAAATCTGAAGAATGGTGAGTCAGCATAACTACCCAAAAAATAAGGGAGTTAAAGATCCACATCATCAAGAGACAACATCTCCGAACCCACCTAAAATAACAAAAGAAGATCTCATAATACCCGATCGGGATTATCAGGATTGTTGAGTCAAAACCTCTGGTCGGGCCAAATCCCCAGGTCAGGATTGAGTCAATGGTCGGGGAGAACAAGGCTTGGTCGGGGAGAACAAGGCTTGGTCGGGTTTTATTATACGATCGCCAGATTGACACGTGGATATGCACGCAAAATGGGTCTTACTTCAATAAGGTATCTCGAAGTACACTTTGATAAGGAAGTGAATTTCCTTATTAATGCCACAGTCCAAATTAGGTAAGAAGTCCAATACGTGAAGAAATGAAACAGGAAAGAAGGATAAAACGACTCAAACACGTCAATTCCACTTACTTGTATAGCACAAATTAGGGTTCTATAAATGTATAAATAGACCCTAATAGCACCCACAAATAGTTAAGGACAAAAGAGAGAGAGCCTAAGAGATTGAGCGTGTAATCTATTATTCATAGTGAAATTCTTTCTTCGTTGATTTTCGGCAACCGTGGATGCTTCCCCACCTTGGGGTTTTACCATGTAAAATCTTTGTGTTCTCTTTAATTCTTTAATCATTCATAACTAGCAATTGTGTGATCTCATATATACTCTGTTCGACATGTGATCGATCCAAAAATCACCGTCAACATTATATTTTTCCTTATTTGCGCATCTTCGAGATGTTTACCATTTTTGGTGTGTGGTTTCTTTTGCTTGCATTCTTTCATATTTTATCTCAACCTGAACTATGCACGCTAACCCATGTCTGGTTGATGATTATGAGTTAGGCTAAGCAGAGCCACTTGTATACCGATCGTTTGGGATTGATAACCTAATTTTCTGAGCCTGCATCGTTATGTAGTGATCTACTTATTTGCCTCATTTTTGGTGAACAACCACCCTTTGGGAACTGAACCGTGCTCTGCGACGATTTCAAGTTTTCCTTAGGTAGATCTATTGCATTTTCCCGTTCGGGTTCTGGCTGCTCCCGACCGTTTGTTGTATATCTTTCTATTGAGCAGTGTTCATTTGTAGACCAATTGTGTAGTTTATATTTATAGACTTTCATCTTTTATCTATCAACTAGGTCATTGGGACGTCTCCCGACAGTCTGTTGATCAAGATTCGTTGCGATAAGGTGTAACTTGTCCCACCATATTTATAAGCATCTATGGTTGTGTCTACCTTATCTTATAGGTAGGATTCTCACCTTATCCAACTCTTAGTGCATCCCATCAGGTTTATGTACCTGAAGGTGCACTAACAGTGCTTCATATGCGCCTAGATAGTTTCGGTGAGTGTGCATTTTCTTGACGACTAATGCTTTCGACCCCCTCACTGGGCTCCTCGGGATCCTTATCGGTCTTGACCGATTATCTGAGGTATCCTGTAAATGCTCTTACGAGCGAATGCTTGGTTTCGAACACTGTTCTTGATATTTAATCGCTCCCCCAGAGGATTTTTATAGATTTCTCAAAAGATAAAAGATAATTAGCAAATAATAATAATTTAAAACTTACACTATGGAAATAAATAATAACAACAAAAATAAGAATCTTCTCATGGGTAGAAGATCTTTAAATACTATGCATTGCATGGCCTAGGAAGCTCGGTTCCCTCTGGTTAGGAAATTCGATATGCTCCATGTCCTGTTATCTCGACCACTTGGTGTGGTCCTTCCCATTTGTCAGCTAACTAGCCTACGGACTTATCCTTTGTATTGAGTGTCACTCTCCTCAGAAGTAGGTCTCCGAGCTGGAATCTTCTTATCTTGACATACGAATTATAATATCTTACTACCCTCTGTTGGTAAGCGGCATTTCTCACCCTGAACATATCTCTTCTCTCTTCCAACTCGTACAAATCTTATTTTAACATCTTCACATTCCCTTCAGGATCGAAGAGTTGTAACGTACCCTAGGGGACTTATGAATTATCTCAACTGGAATCACCGTTTCCATCCCTAATGCCAACGAGTAGGGTGTTTCCCCTGTTGAATCCTCTCTGTAGTCCGATCAGCCCATAAGACTTTGTGTAATTTATCTGTCCAATTTCCTTTCCTTCCCTCCAGTTTCGCCTTCAGAGTATGCTTGATTATTTTGTTCACCGCCTCCGTTTAACCATTAGTCTGAGGGTGAGCTGGTGTGGCGTAATAGTTCTTTATCCCGAAGTCTTGACACATATTTCTGAAGTTATCACTATCGAATTGAGTTCCATTGTCTGTAATTATAGTTTCTAGGATTCCAAACCGATAAATGATATTTTTCTTCACAAAATTGGTCTTGTTAGCCTCAGTGATATGTATTAGTGTTTCCGCTTCAACCCATTTTGTGAAGTAGTCGACGACCACTATAGCATGATTTGCCCCTTCTTTAGTCATAGTTGGCATCAGACCAATCAGATCTATTCCCCACATGGCGAACGGCCATATCGATGTCAAATTTTTCAACTGTTCGGGTGGTCTTCAGATGTCATTAGCTACCTTTTGATAGCCAGCTCATTGATTCGCAACATCTTGTGCGTCTTCAAACAGAGTCGGTAAATAAAAACCTCGCCTGATCTTTTTATGTGCCAAGTTTTTGCCACCCGAGTGGTTCCCATAGACTCTCATGTGGATGCTTTCCAATATTTGCTTACCTCTGATCGGGTCCACACATTTCTGAAGGGCTTTGGAGAACCCTTTTCTGTATAGCTCTCCTTCTACTATCGAATATCTTATGACTCTATACCTGAGGCGCTTCGCCTCAGGTGTCTCTGTCAGGAGCATACCCTTCTCTACAAATTCTCTTATCGGGGTCATCCAAGTAGCTGGTTGCTCTTCAACTACTTTTACCTCTGACGTTTCTGCTTGATTTTCGTTCTCGATACTCTACTTTTATAGACAGACGATCGGGATCGTTTTTAACGATACAGTGGTGGCTAATGCCAATTTTGACAACGTATCCGCTTTCTCATTTTTCTCCCTCAAGATCTGGATGATTCTGTATGTTTTGAACCTTTCAATGAGTGTCTTGGTTATACTTAAATATGCGGCCATGTTGTTTTCCTTGGCTCTGTACTTATTCAGGACTTGATTGACTACCACATGTGAATCACTGAATATTTCCAATTCATCTGCTCCCAGTGTCGTGCATACCGTGAGACCTGCCAAAAGCGCCCCATACTCTGCCATGTTGTTTGTAGCTTTGAAGTCAAATCGCAAGGCACACTCCACTTGGCCACCTTCTAGTATAGATATAACTATATCTGCCCCGCTGCAATGTGTGTTTGATGATCCATCTACATGTAGTTTCCAAGCAAACAAGTCCTTTTCTCTTAACATCCTGATCACCTCGTTGTTCGGCTCAGTGAACTCCGCAACCAGATCCACTACAACTTGTCCCTTGATCGCCGCTCTTGGTGAATAGACTAAGTCAAACTCACTCAGTTCTACTGCCCGCTTAGTCAGCCTTACCGACACCTCAGGTTTTGATAAAATCTGTTTCAATGGACAATCAGTATACACTTTAATTTTGTGACCTTGAAAGTACAGCCTCAGCTTTCTCGCTGCTGTTACTAGGGCCAAAGCCATTTGTTCAACTGGAGAGTATCCTGTTTTCGAAGGTAACAGAGCTTTGCTAGTATAGTATACGGGGTTTCTACGTTCCGTCTTCCAATCTGAGCAGTACAGATCATGTCGCTACGTTTGTAACGGATAAGTAAAGATAGAGCACTTCCCCCTCAAGGGGTTTAAACAATATCGGAGCTTTTCCCAAGTATTCTTTGATTTTTTCTGAACGCTTGCTCGCACTCATCATTCCATTCTACCCCTCATTCCTCGCTTAATCGCCTTGAAGAAGGGTAGACACTTGTCTGTTGATTTACTTATGAACCGGCTCAGAGACTAGGCAACCCGTCAGTTTTTGGATTTCCTTTAATGTCTTGGGAGATCTCATTTCTTTCAAGGCTCTTATTTTCTCCTAGTTTACTTCGATACCCTTTTGGTGAACTTGAAACCCCAAGAATTTACCTGATGGTACTCCGAACACACACTTTTTTGGATTCAGTTTCATCCCATATTTTCATAGCACCTCAAATGTCTCTCTTATGTCGGTTGGATGATCTCCGGACATTACACTTTTGGTTAGCATATCGTCCATGTATACCTCCATGTTCCTGCCAATCTGTTGAGCGAACATTTTATTTACCAACCTTTGGTAAGTTGCACCGACATTTTTTAATCCAAACGGCATGACCTTATAGCAATATAATCCCTGGTAAGTTGTGAATGAGGTTTTTTCCTCATCTGGTTCGAACATCCTAATCTGGTTGTAACCTGAATAGGTGTCCATGAAACTTAACAATTCATGACTGGTCGTTGCATTTACCAAATGGTCAATCTGAGGTAAAGGGAAGTTATCCTTCTGACAGGTTATGTTAAGGTCTGTCAAATCCACACACATTCTCCATTGGCCATTCTTCTTTTTTTTATCAGGACTACATTGGTGACCCAGTGGGGATATTTCACCTCCCGAACGGATCCTACGGCTAATAGCTTGTCCACGTCTTCCTTGATCGCCTTGCTTCTTTCTGGGTTGAATCGTCTCCTCTTCTGGATAACTGACTTCTGATCGGGATTCACTGCTAAGTAGTGTGAAATCGTCATTGGATCGATCCCTGGCATGTCCGCATGCTCTCAAGTAAACACATCATTGTATTCTTTTACGAGTTCGACCATCCTGCTTTCATCGAGCTTTGACAGTTGGGACCCATGCCTAACTGTCTTCTTCGGATCATCGCTGCTTATGGCAACTTCCATGGTTGGTTCTTCAGAGCCTTTTTCATTTTCTGACGCTGCCTCTCTCGGGTCCAGGTCGAATCCAGTCGGGGTCTAGACATTTGCCTCCGTTGGGTTTACTTTTAGGTCTTCACCTTTTTCAACAGCATCCACCTGCATCACCCTCAACTCTGACTTTTCCATGTATAAGGTGAGATTCGATTTCCTGGCCCATTCCTGTGAGCTTTTCATAATCCCTATACCAACTTCGGTCAAAAATTTCACCATGAGTACATAGGTTGCAGTTACTGCTCTTATTTTGTTCAGGAAGGGTCAGCCTAGTAGAGTGTTATATGGCCAATTCTCAACATTTACGGCCATGAAATCCAACAATATTGTCTTTGTACAAGGAAAGCTTCCAGCTTATACTGGTAGTTTAACAGTTCCCAATGCCCTGACTTTGGCTCCTCCAAAACCCCTCAATGGGACCTTAAGTGGTTGGAGATCATTCATCTGTAGTAAGAGCAGGTCAAACGTCTCAATGCTCAAAATGCCTACCGAGTTACCATTGTCAATCAGGATTTTTTCTTACTTGCTTGTGCCCAATGCGAGCTGACACAACAATCGTGTCGTTTGGTCTGACCTCCGACTCGTGTGCATCTGCTTCAGTGAAATTTATTGGCCCCCATCCTTGCTTTACTTTTTTCTGATCGGAACCTAGATGATTCACCTCCATGTTTCTTTGGTTGTTCATGGCTTCCCTAACTTCAGACATCCTTTCTCGGCTACTGATTCCGGTATTGGGGCCACCAAAAATGGTATTGATTGCCCCATTATCCAAGTCTTTCTTCGGGCTCCTATAACTCATATCCCGATCCCCTGCGTGGGTATCCTTTTGTCGATCCTCTCCTCCTCTGAGGATGACGTCAGTGAGTTGACCTTCCCGGATTAGCTTCTCAATATAATCCCTGAGTTGGTAACATTCGGAGATTTTGTGGTCATTTTCTTGGTGGAATCGGTAGTACTTTATAGTATCTCTCCTGGAAAAATTTGACTGCCTCGGGGGTTTTTTATATAAGTTTTTGTCTTCTATTATATTTAGGATTTCCTCCTACTTTTTAGCTAACAGGGTATAGTTGGGCACCTCGGATTTTCTTATGGGCACCTCGGATTCCTTCCTACTCTGTCATCATCTTTTCGCCCATCTTTTCCTTTTCCTTTTCCTCCGTTACCTTTCAAGTCGTTCTTACCATTGTTTTTCGAACAACCTTCTTGGCTCTTTTGACTGCTAGCAGGACGACCCCTATGTATGAACTCTCCCCCGTGGGCAATTTATTCTTCTTCTGCCAAGGCGTATCCCCCGACATAAAATACCATACTTGCATATGTGGTCGGTCCCTGCTGCCTTAGATTCAAGGTTAGGTAAATATGTTGCAAGCTGTTTATGAATGCGGATACCACTACGTCATCGTTGGGATCCTGAACTTTCGATACCTCCTACGAAAACCTGGTTAAATAATCTTTTAGCTTTTCAACTTTTCTTTGCCTCAAGGTAGAGAAAGCTTACACTGATTTCTTCCGCCAGATATTTCCCATAAATTGTCCGGTGAATGCTCATGTCAATCCTATGAAACTCCTGATGGACCCTGAAGTTAATCCTCCGAACAACCTGGATCTCTGATCTCCTAATGTCTGAGGGAACATACAACACATGAGGGCATCATCATAGTCGTACTGAGCCATAACGCTCTGATATCTTTTAATATGTTATTATGGATCAGTATTGGCTTTGAATTGCTCCACATGCGGCATTCAGAATTTAGTTGAAAAACGAGCCTGCCTTAAGGTATCAGCAAACGGACTCCCAAAATTCCCGACCAAGGGGTTTTCTTGACTTTGCTTTTTCTCCATTGCTTCTATCCTTCTATGAAGAACTTCGAGCTCTTCTTCTGGTTTGCCATGCCTATCTAACATTTGGTGGATTGTGAGCCAATACGGGTCCCTTCACCTTAGGGGGGGGCGCATTCATCTTCACTCAAATCCGATCGAGGCTTTTTTCCCCGTCCATCATACCTATCTTCTTGCTCATTGTATTGTCCTGTATCGTCGTACCTCACGATATCCTCACGTGTGCTTGACTCCTCACGTTCCTTTGCTCTTCTATCCTGATGTAGCCTATTTCTTCTATGTGAAAGCTCTCTTTTGTCCCGCTTCTCCACTCTATCTCTTCCGGATTTTTGGGGTACGCCTGGAGCAGTTGTCACGATCTCACAGCGCACATTGGGTCCTTAAGCTGCCACGGGTGTAGAGAGCTGGTATGGTGAACTTATATTTACATTTCAGTTATACTAATTCCCTGTCTAGCAGCGTCATCAATGACTCTCCGCTAGGGATTCTTGAACTTGCCTAAACGTATCTAGAGATATTTCTGCAGTCAATCCCGTGGTATTGATAGCGTTCTGTCTGTTTGATGGTAGAGTTCTCAGAGGTGGGTCTATTCCTAGTGCATTGGCATCCACAACGTTTACCTCCTACGAACCACCAACGTTGTGTAGGGATGAATCTCTGTCAGTGCAGGAAACCATATTTTTGCCTTATATGACTATATCCCTAGCTAGTCAAAACGCCGAAGGTTCGACCCCTTCTTCTGGCGCCAGTTGTTGACGATGATTTTTGGATCGATCATACGTCGAACAGAGTATATATGAGATCACACAATTGCTAGTTATGAGTGATTAAAGAATTAAAGAGAACACAAAGATTTTATGTGGTAAAATCCCAAGGTGGGGAAACATCCACGATTGCTGGAAATCGGTGAAGAAAGAATTTCACTATAAATAATAGATTACACGCTCAATCTCTTAGGCTCTCTCTCTTTTGTCCTTAACTTTTTTTGGGTGCTATTAGGGTCTATTTATACATGCATAAAACCCTAATTTGTGTTATACAAGTAAGTGGAATTGACGTGTTTGAATCGTTTTATCCTTCTTGACTGTTTCATGTTCTTCACGTATTAGACTTCTTGCCTAATTTGGACTATGGCATTGATAATGAAATTCGCTTCCTTATCAAAGTGTATTCGAGATACCTTATTGGAGTAAGACCCATTCTGGGTGCATATCCACGTGTCAATCTGGCAACCATCTAATAAAACCCGACCAAGCCTTGTTCTCCCCGACCATTGACTCAATCCCAACCTAGGGATTTGGCCTGATCTGAGGTTTTGACTCGACAATCTTGATAATCTGGACTGGGTATTATGAGATCTTCTTTTGTTATTGTAGGTGGGTTCGGGGATGTTGTCTCTTGATGATGTGGTTTCTTTAACTCCCTTGTTTTTTGGGTAGTTATGATGACTCACCATTCTTCAGATTTTACCAATAACATATACATTAACTGTCATGATCGGTATAAAAAAAGCCACAAAAGCAGAGATGTATCAGTTGTTACCATCAACGAAGGAATCCCCAGGACCGGAGGGAGGAACATAATCTTCATTAAAATCTCCGAAATTAGGCCAGGAAATGTTTGTTGGGTTATGCCCTAAAGATGTAATTTGTAAATGGATTTATGAAATAAATAAAAGGAAAAGTTCAATTCATTCTTGCTGTGTTGTTTATTTTATAACTTGTTCATATATTTAACATCCAAGATTGTCGGATGTAATCTCGAACTGTGTATATAAGTGTCATATACAGACGGATACAGTAGGAGACGTGCAATCTAAAGAGTCCATAGATAGCAAATAAAGTTGTGTACTTTATTTGTGGTAAATCTATAGTTGCGGTCCAATCTGTAATGTACGGTGATTCTATCCTTAATCATTCATATGGAGATATGAGAATGGAGGCACCTTGTATGATATGATCATTTAGGACTGGGCCATGATCTATATGAATCTCTCACCAAGATCCGTTTACAGATGAGATTCATATATATCAACAAATGATGGCTATATGTGGGTGATCTTAATCCTGAGTGTCTTATCGACTTCTTTAGGTTAGATCATAGTCTTTGATATACTATGGGTGAGGTCGGATGCAGTTGCCGATCAATATGCTCTGTATGTTGGGGTTACGGTTTTGCTTGTGGCTGGGAAGGTTTGTACACAATAGTGGAATCCACTCCTTCTTGTGAGATATAGACGGTAGTTCTCTTAAGGGTTGATTCGGGGCTTGGACAATATGAGCGCTCTCCTAGTTCCGTAAGGAATTAGGATTTATTGTTCATTAGAGAATCAACGATACATAAAGGATATATGTAATTAGAGGGGTATAACGGATATTATGACCCAGCTCTAATTATGAACCACTGTGGAGGATCACACCATGTGTAATAGCTATATCGATGGACACCGAGATGTATCGGTCTGTGTAAAAACGTCTACAGTTGAGAGAGTGCAGTTTTTAGTGGAATAACACCGGAGTTAATAATCAAGAAATATTAATTAAAGAGTTTAATTAATGATTCTAAGGATTACTGGAACTCAAAATACTGTGGGTCCATTAGGTCCCCTTGCTAGCCCGATCAATTTAGGTATCAAGGGTCACGGTTAATTAATTGTGTTACAAAAGTGACACGTGTTTATTCGGGAATTAATTGAATAATGAGATTATTTAATTAATAAATGTTAATAGTTAAATTAATTAAATAATTAGATTATTTAATTATACTGATAATTATGAATTATTAATTAACTGTTAATTTGAGGATGTTAGTTGACATATGGATTTAGGTGAAGATAAAATAATAGGATTTTTATTCTTACTAAATCATTTATCTAAGTATTTGAATTTAAGTTTAAATTTAAAAATATTTATTATCACTTTTAATATATTTGATATATTCAAGAAGGATAATTAAAAGATATATATCAATTAATAACACAAGAGATTGCATTGGATGCAAATTGGTGTATGCACATGAAACAATAGTCAAAAGAAGAATTTACATATGATGCAAATACCTGATACACACATAATATATATATATATATATATCTGTGTGTGTGTGTGTGTGTGTTTGTGTGTAAAGAAAGTGGTAGGTATTAGTTGAAAAAAAACTGTGTGTAAAGAAAGTGGTAGGTATTAGTTGAAAAAAAAAGAGTTTTTTTTTTGTTTTTTTTTTGTTTTTACTTTGAAAAGTCACACGCAACTATTAGGAATTAAAGAGTGTGCAATTTCTTTGTGAAAGAATTTTTCATGCGTACACTGATACACGTGTATATACATAGAATTTTTTTTGTGCAAGTATGTGCATTAAAAAAAGTATAAATTTTATATGAGATGCAATTTATGTGTGCGTGAAATCAATACACCAAATTGAGAAGAAAGAGTTTCTTCAAGTATTTATCTACATCCTCGATTCTAGTTCTTGAGACAGTGATACGCTCACACACAGTTACGAATCCCGAAAGATAGCGAGGAAGATCGAGTGGATCAGACAGGAGCATATCATAAAGTGAAAGAGTCTCCAAACGTTGGTAAGAGTAGTTCATACAAGAGCATATCATAAAGTGAAGGAGCCTCCAAACGTTGGTAAGATTTTCTTCTTCTGATTATATTGATTACAATTTCCTGTGTTTACATATTGTATGTACTAGTTTCTAAAAATAATTACGAGCCCAAGTTCACTGGTCCTAGATACAGATTATGATCTGTATTAAAAATTTTAAAACCTAGTTCCGCTACGTAACTAGTGAACGGGGTTCCAACAATGTTGTCATCAGGATCAACAGATACGAAGGTTGAATAATCTACATCGAGGGAAGGAACGATGTCAACCCCTTTAGTCAAAGCGCCACTATCTTGACCGACATGAAAAGACATAATGTATACCATCGAAGGGAGCTCGAGATACATGGGGAGGGGATCCTTTCCGATAAATCTACAATAGGCCTTCCACTGAACCCGTTGATTCTTGATCGCCTCTAGGGACTCTCTCAGATGCTTAGATATTGTCAGGTCCCATTTCAAGCTGGCCTCTTTCGAATACCTCTTCTTTGCACCAAAGAACGTCCTAGTAGTTGCTAGACCTCTCTCAAATTCCCTCAGCAGTGTAACATCGAAAGCAAGGGACCTCTTATACCGGTCAACATTTTGGACTTCAAGGTCTTACCTGGCTTCATGCGAAAGGACTTCCATACTGACTTGTTGCTGCTCCAATTCTTTGACGAGATGCTCATAGTGAAGCCTAGCCTCCTTAAATGCCAGTTGCACTGTGGCAAGGGAATCCCGGGCAACCTGAGCTTCTTTCAGAGCCTTCTTCACTGCTGACTCAGCCAAGATGGTCATCGATTCGAGTTCAGCACTCTACAGTTTAGCCTTAGCAACTCTTTTCTCCAGCCCAACATTCCTTGTAGTGAGTTCCCTAAGAGCTTCGTCAGATGCAACGGCTCTATTCTGAACATTCACGAGTGTTTTTCTCAGAGCCATCTCGGTTATTGTATGCGCATTTAGCTTCTCTGCATACTGGCTAACTTTGAAAGCATTGGCACCAGAAGACTTTAAAGCCTTACCTTTCTCAGTGAGAGCCATCTTTAGCTGGGAAATCTCTGCAGCCTGTTTATTTTTCTCATAAATTGCCCGAGTTAACGCTTCCACTGCTAGTAAAAAATCAACGAAAGGCAGTTTAGGTAGACAGAATGATCGGAAGAAAAACAACAAAAATGATGGAGAGACTTACAAAAACACCATTATTAAATGTCATATGGATCCGCTCAAAATTTGTAGCATCTTGGGCATCCTTCCAATACCCTTCGCCAATATATCTGACCCCAGATGACATTGAGCGAAGCATGGAAAGGGGGCCGGTCTGAGAATTGCTAAATGATGGGAAGTGAGTGAAAATACAATCACGGTTAAATGATCAAGGCTAACCTAGAGGTGGGTGAATAGGTTAGGCACCTTTTTCGACTCCCTTAAAAACAAACAAAAGTCTGTCCATCTAGATTGCTTGTATCACAATATATATATTAATTAAAGATAATTAATCAATATATAAACACAAGTAAAGTGTGATACAAACAAGTAATTGTAACACATACACAATCTATATTATAAAGAGGAAGTCAACATACATAAAGAGTTCTATCCACAATACAAATATTAGAGAGATAGAGATAGAGAAAAGTTGACACAAGATATAAAGTGGTAAACCTCCGAAGAGGAAACATCCACGGGCTAGCAGCCACCGGCAAACAAAATCCACTAGTAGATAAGACAAGTACAATCTCTCAAGTGACCTCTTCACTTAGAAACTACCCTCATATCCTACTCTAGAAGTTGTCTCCCTATGCTCAACAATCCGAGGCTTCACACCTCTTGTCAAGACTTCCTTGCTCACCTTATCCAGATCTTCACAACCCAAGGCAAGACTTCTTGCTCAACTATCCGAGTCTTCCCGACTCTAGTCAAGACTTCCTTGCTCACCTATCCGAGTTCTCCCAACTCTAGGCAAGACTTCTTGCTCGACTATCCAAGGCTTCACACCTCTAGCCAAGACTTACTTGCTCGACAATCTGAGGCTTCACACCTCTTGCCAAGACTTCTTGCTCAACACCATCGGTCTCACACCTATTGTCAAGACTTCCTTCTCACAAGGCATCTAGGTGATCATAAATGCAAAACGCGAACAAGCACACAACATAGAATGCTATGATCAAAACATCCTATGGAAAATACTAGACATGAGCATGAATGCACAAATCACATATAGTCTAGTTTATCATGCATGAGTAGTCAATCTAGATTATGTAAGATATGATCAACATTAATCACAAACTAGATTCATGCATATATCTAAACTTAAATTACAAGATATGATCAACAAATCACAAGATCAAGTTTAAATCACAAAAACCTAAAACATGCTAAAATCATATGACAATGTCAAATAGATCTAAGCATAAGTTCTAGAGCATATTCCTAATCATAGATTCAACAAATCACATGAATAGCTCAAAAGAACATAAGCACGTGTATTATGTGAGAATTTCAGCCAAGAGATCCTAATACATGTGATGAACTATTTTTCACAAAATCAATCAATCAAAGATCACAAAATAGTCCTAGAATCAAAGCTAGCACAATACAATCCCAAACATGTGATAACATAGGCAAAATCAAAACCTAACTCAACATGAATGATTTCAATTGAAATTCAACCTAGCTTTGAAAGTGTTCAAAACACAAATCAAAACACTCACAATATACAAATATATGTAGAAGAAGAAAACCCAAGGCAATTGACCAAGTTTTAAAAGAAAACTTAGAGAGAAAATCAATACCTTAGTTGATATAGGTGCAGTCCCTTTTTTGTATGATTAGACACCAAAAACAGCAGAAAAATTAACTAAAACCTTCAGATAAAGATGGAGGATGAATAGATGAACACTCTCAACTTTGAATCACTCAAATCGGAGTTCAAATGAAGAAGTTATGGTGTTTGGAAGGTGAGAAAATTTAGAGAGAAAATTCTGCACTTGATTTGAATTTCTTCTTAGAATGAAATGTGAGAGTGAGAAAGTTTATAAAGGAGTGGGAAAGAAGAAAGATGAAAAGAAAAAATTGCCCTTCTTTGTAAGTGCTTCCCCGAGATGGCGTGTGGGCATCTCGGGACAGCAAGGTTGTGCGGCCGAGATGGCCACGCGCCATCTCGGGCATGCACACCTCCATGGCCTTTTGGCCATGGTGCATTCCCCTCACGTTCTTCGACCGTTCTCTGACCTCCGAACTCAGAATTCAAATCCATTTATGGATTACGAACCATAACTCTCAGACGGACATGGACATATAAGATACTCAACCCATAATATAATAATTCGACTTGATATACAAAGACGAAGACAATTATGAAACATGAGTTGAAAGTGTAGTATCTTTTGACTTTGAACTTGAAAACAATAGTATGAGTAACCGAAATGACCAGAACTCAATCAATAATGATTTAAGACTAAATCCAAGTTCAATATCCATGTTATACAAACATATACACACACAAACACAATTCACTCTAGAATGCAAACTACATAAAGATAGTTTCCAATCATACATATTTCAAAACATGTTATTTCCAAACCAATGCATGAGCATTCATCTTAAAGTGTGTGAATGTGTTACACATGGTGTACAACGATGCAGGGACACATATGAATAAATTGTATGTGTGTGCCTATAAAGGTGCACAATGATACAGGGACACAAATGTATGATATATGTGTGTGTGCCTAAGCCTTGTAAGAGAAAGATAAGGTCTTAGTATACATTTGTAGAAACAAATTGCATCATTTCTCTTTGAAGACTTAGAACTTGCTTTGACTTGTTGTTTCGTCTTCTTTGAAGCTTGAATCATCATGAACCTAAACAAATAAGTCATTACAAGTAAACATCATTTTGATATGGAATTCATGCCAACACAAACTAAAACCTAACAGTGAGAAAGCTCAGCAGCATAAACAGCAGAAGCAGATTGATCTTGAAAAGAGGAAGGAATAGTACGATCAGCAGAGGTTGGAGTCTTTGAAATTCTAAAGTCTTTCTAGAAAGATTATCAGGTGTAGCAACCCGGGGGCCTTCGCCCTTAGAAATTTGCCCTTCAACAACAACAGGTATAATGGAAAGGGCACCAATAGGCTCTCTCATCCCGATATCCCCCTCAAACTGTATAGCTACTTCTTCCCTAGGTTCAAAAACATAATAGAGAGCCTGCTCCTCAGACAGACCAAGGAAGCTTTCATCAGCTATCTTCTCTTGCTCATCAAGACCACCCTCATCATCTTCAGAATCAGTGAAAACTATTTTAACGCCTTACAGTAAACTGCATAGGAGCATCCTTAGGGCAATAGGGGAGTGGCACAACCGAAACCTCAGGAGACTCATTCAGAGGAGCACTTGGTCCGCAATCTTGATTGATTCGGATATAGCGAAAGATGAATTTAATGTACCTGGATCCGTCCTTCTCTTGGATGGTAATTCTCGCAACATAAGATCAGAAACTGTCTCCTGGTCTTCCTCCTCCTCCACCTCCTCCCCCTCCTCCTCTAAGATGATTGGATCGACCACCGGGATAGGCAATACCGGATCAACCTCAGATGCAAGACCTCCCCTCATACTAAGGGCATCGGGAGCAGATGACCCTTCAGCAGTCTTAGCAACCTTATGGCTCAGAGCCTTGACTGTTACGTCTACTTTATGTGACTTCTCCCTTCGTGAATCTTCCCTTCCCCGATGCTCCCTTTCAAGCCTATCATAATCACGTCTTCCACGGTCAGATGCTTCAGAATTAGACCTAACCCAACCGGCTCTTTCTTTGGAGGGGCTTTGACTGTCACTTTGAGATCGGGGAGGATGACGATCGCTCGTACCAACTTGTTTAGAGTGGATGTCGAAAGAATGGCGGTCAAATTCATACACATGCTCTACCAGATCATGTTCAGGTGGAGCATTTCCCTGAGCAACCTGATCGGTTGTAGCCTTTTTACTGACGTGATCGACGTGCTTGGCCTTTGTTAGGTTTGTGAGTTATGTTGGCATTATTCTATATCAAAACAACATTTCCTTTATATTGTTTAGTTGTCTAGGATTCATGCTGATTCAAGCTTCGAAGATGAAATGACAACTATTCAAGCAAGTTTGAGTCTTCAAAGGGAAAAATGCTTCATGATTCTACAAAGGTATATTAAGCCCTTTCTTTTCTCTTTCAAGGCTTAAGCACACACACAATTCATACATTTGTGTCCCTGTATAGTTGTGCACCATCATAGGCACACACACACAATTCATACATTTGTGTCCCTACATAGTTGTGCACCATTGTAGGCACAGACACACAAATCATATATATGTTTCCCTCCATCATTATGCACCATTTATAATACATTCACACACTTGAAGATGAATGCTCATGCATTGGTATGAAAATAACATGTTTTGAAAAATGCATGATTAGAGACTATCTCTATGGAGTTTGCATTCTAGTGTGGATTGTGTTTGTATGTGTATATGTTTGTATAACATGGATATTGAACTTGATTTTGGTCTTAAAAAATTATTGATTGAGTTCTGGTCATTTCGGTTACTCATACTATTGATGTCAAGTTCCGAGTCAAAAGTTATGATACTTTTTAGTCATGATACTTTTTAGTCATGTTGCTTACATTGTATTCGTCTTTATATATAGAGTCGAATTCTTATTTTTTGGGTTGAGTATATTATATGTCCATGTCCTTGAGAGAGTTATGGTTTGTAATCCACAAAAGGATTCGAATTCAGAGTTTGAAGGCCAAAGAACGCGAGAGGAGCGCAAGGGAGGAGCACCATGGCCAAAGGCCATCACATGGTGCAAGCCCGAGATGGCGCGTGGCCATCTCGGCCACCACTCCTTGCTGCCCCGAGATGCCCATGTGCCATCTCGGGTCTCGGGGTAGCATTCTCAAAGGGGGTAGTTTGGTCCTTCCATGCTCTTTTGTTCCCTCTCATTTATATATCTCTTCTCTCTCTCATTTGAATCCAAGGAAGAAGAAAATGTAGTGCAGAAAAATTCCAGGTTTTTTCTCTCAACTTTGAATCACCATATCTCTCTCATTTCTTATCCGATTTGAGTTATTCAAGTTGGAGAAGTTTTGTATTGAAGTTCTCTATCATCTCCAAGCAACCTTGAAGTCATGTTTTTAATTTTTCTGGTGGATCTCACCATTTTCGTGACTGTACTCGAAATTGACAAGGTATTGGTTTATCTTTTGAGTTCCTTGATTCTAATGTTCAAATACCTTGGGTATTCTTCCTACTTATGTGTATTTGAGTTGAACATATGTTGATGAGTGATAGATGTTCAATTAAATTCTAGTTATGCTTAATTAGAAAATTGATTGTGAGTTAGGTTTCAATCAAACCTATGTTTTCACATAATTGTGAGTTGTATTGTGCTAGCATCTTATCTAGGACTATTTGTGCTTTGATTGACTTTATTTTTCATGATTAATAGTCTTATCAAGTGCTAGAACTCATTTTTTGAATAGATCTAGGATTAGCACATTTGATTTTATATTTAGAGTCTATTAGAGTTTAATTGACTATTTTATTAATACATGCTCTAAATGATTGCTAGAGATTTGATTGATCATATCTTGTGTTTCTAGCATTTTTGCTTTTAGTTCTAAAGTCTTGAATATGTGCTTCATGAACAGGTTTATTTCAAGCTTTAGTGACATGAATAAAATCTAGGTTTAAAGTGTGTGTTTGGAAATTTTGGCATGCTCTAGATTGTTATTCATGCATAAGATCTAGACAATCTTGTTTTGTGAACTTTATTTTCTATGTCTAGATCTTCATGGAGTGTACTTAATCCATACATTTCATATGCTCATCCATCATCTTGTGTGGTGCCATTTTTGGATTATAAACTAGAAAATATACTTTGTGTGCTCATTGATTAATTCTAGTTTCCATAGAATTTGTTGATCATCTTATTCTATGTTGCGTGCTTGTTTGCATTTTGCATTCATGATCACTTAGATGCCTTATGAGCAGGAAGTCTTGACAATAGGTGTGAGACCTATGTTAATGAGCAAGGAAGTCTTGGCAAGAGGTGGGAGGCCTCAGAATGTCAAGCAAGGAAGTCTTGCCTAGAGTCGTGAGAATCCGGAAGGGTGAGCAAGGGAGTCTTGTATAGGGTCGTGAGGATCCGGAAGGGTGAGCGAGTAAGTCTTGACAAGAGGTGTGAGGCCTCGGAATGTTGAGCAAGAGGGTGACATATTCATGAGTAGGATAGGAGGGTAGTTTCTAGGTGAAGGGGTCACTTGAGAGATTATACTTTTCTTATCTACTAGTGGATTTTGTTTGCCGGTGGTTGCTAACCCATGGATGTTTCCTCTTCGTAGGTTTACCACGTTATATCCTGTGTCAACTTTTCTCTATCCCTATCTCTCTTATATTGGCATTTGTTATTTGTATACTGTGGATAGAACTTTATATGTAAGTTGATTTCCTTACACAATATTGTTTGTATATGTTAGATAACTTTGTATCTTGTGATATTCCATTCAAGTTGTAAAGTACCACACTGTAATACTCTAAGTACAACTTTTGGAATTTTATTCTACATTGAATATATTTGTTCATAAGATACATTGATTCTTGTTGTATGTTTTGTAGACTATGAGTGGCGATTTGAGCATACTTGAATATATTGTTTTTCTCATAACAATCATGTTGAATATTAATTTGTATGCTTATCAAGGTTTTTGTCACTAGTCTCGAAAGAATTGTTAAAAGTGAGAGACAACCTATTCACCCCCCCCCCCCCCCCCCCTTTAGGTTGTTTAGTATAACCTTGTATGTATTTTTCAGCCTTTTCAGCCTGATCACCAGCGACGATGTCCACGTCGAATACTAAAAGAAAAGAAAATGCCACACGATAATCAACAGTCAGTATAGGGAAAAGTACGCATGACGTTTTACGCTAAAAAAAAACAATAAAGCAAGGATGACTCACATCGTCTACGACGAGCAGAAATAGCGGGAAAAAGTCCCGCCTTGATTAAATATACCTCAACATAAAGAACACGGTGATCCTCTCTTCCCAAGAAGTCTCAGTCGCCTTGACTACCATGTCAGCCTGGCTCTTTGTCAGAGAGGGGGAAGTTTTGTTTCAGTGCTCAGGGCTGCAAAAGTGCCTTGGAACTCTATTCTGTATCAACCCTTGTGTGGGGTTAGCAACAACTATTTTACCCCAGTCACCTCTAACAAAGAACCAATTGTTCTTCCAAAACTTGTTTGATGAGGGGAACCCCTAGATAAATCCCTTGTGATCTTTATCCGAAGGGGGTACAAGTTTCCCCTTATACCCATGAGGAATCCACAGGCTTTGAGGTGTGGATTGAAGGTAAAAAACGCCTCCACTATCAGATCGATTCAATGTATAAAAGATGCGGATCTCTTGAGGGGTCGGGGGTTGTTTTGCCCTAAGCTTTTTCCATAGATGCCTTAAACTGACCAGCACCTGGTAAGAATTAGGGGTCAGTTGGGTAGGAGAAATACCAGCCTCCGCCAGGAATCGAGCGATGAAAGGTTGAAGGGACAGAGTAACCCCTGAGAATAACATAGCCCTTGAGGATATCTGCTGCTACAGTACTGTTTTTATGCACTGGTCAGATCGAATCGGTCCACGAATTTTACTAGCTCAGCCTCAACCACAACGTTTATCTCTGAATCGAACGAGCAGTGGTGATTTGCGTTGAACCTTAGCATCCGAGCTTGTCGCTCCCATGATACGTCTTTCATTTTAAGAAGTTGTGAAGGTATCTTCAAATCAATCATTGTACGCGCAAACTCTTTAGGAGAGGTTCTGAAGCTCAAAATATCGATGGTGAAGAACAGGATCTATACCTTGAAAAGCGTCTGAGAGGATAAAAGATTTGGGAAGAACAGAGGTTCAAAGGAAAAAAGGGTTAGGGATTGTCTTCTGATAAAAGTGGAATATCTAGTTGCAAAAACAGAAGTAAAACGCCACAAGACTATATATACCAGCCAGTGACATCACCGGGTAAGACATGCGTCATCAGCCGAAAGTGGGGGTAGGTGCATAACACGCGCTGTTTGAATTTCAAAAACGATGCGCAATGATTCCATCAGCCTAAATTTGCGTGGTGAGTAACTGTAGCGCATTAAAAAGGCATTTATGGACTACAAGATAAAAATGATAGGGTAAATTAAACACACGAAGCCGAACGCATCCTACTCGTGACAATCATTTATCCGACCACGTGTGTTTAATGGGGTGTTGTTATTGGTAAAATCTGAAGAATTGTGAGTCAGCATAACTACCCAAAAAATAAGGGAGTTAAAGATACTACGTCATCAAGAGACAACATCCCCGAACCCACCTACAATAACAAAAGAAGATCTCATAATACCCGGTCGGGATTATCAGGATGATCAGGTCAAAACCTCAGGTCGGGCCAAATCCCCAGGTCGGGATTAAGTCAATGGTCAAGGAGAACAAGGCTTGGTCAGGTTTTATTATACGGTCACCAAATTGACATGTGGATATGCACGTAGAATGGGTCTTACTCCAATAAGGTATCTCGAAGTACACTTTGATAAGGAAGCGAATTTCCTTATCAATGCCACAGTCCAAATTAGGCAAGAAGTCCAATACGTGAAGAACATGAAACAGGAAAAAGGGATAAAACGACTCAAACACGTCAATTCCACTTACGTGTATAGCACAAATTAGGGTTCTATGCATGTATAAATATACCCTAATAGCTCCTATAAAAAGTTAAGGATAAAATAGAGAGAGCCTATGAGATTGAGCGTGTATTCTATTATTCATAGTGAAATTCTTTCTTCGCCGATTTTCGGCAAGAGGGAATGGACCTAAATGGCACCAAATCCATCTCAACTTTTGGAACTATCACTAGATTAATAACCCTTGTTTTAATGGCACCAAAATAAGTGATGAGACCAAAATACCCTCATTTGTCTTTTCATCTTGATTTTTTACTTTTTTATTTCATGTCTTTTTCTATCCCATTCTTTCTCTCATTTCATCGAATTTCCTCCCCTTTTCCTCTCATTTCTCTCTTACGTTCTCACATCTCTCTTTTCTCTTCCTCTCATTTGAACGAATTTCTTCCTTTCATTAATGATTTGTTCTCGACATTCAAAAAAATCCTAATCTCAATTAACTTTGAAAATAACAAAGCCTTATAAAAATAAGAATATAAATCAAGACAACAAACCTAGATATGGAGAAAAGGAAGGTTGAAGAAGCAGTTGGTCGTAGTTAGGAGTCAAATACCATATTTCTAACAAAAAAATCTTTTGTTAGGGTTTTGTTTTCAAATTTGATTTTGTTGATTTTGTGATATTAATTTCGTTTTGATTGATTTTGAGTTTTTATTGTGAATTTGTGGTCAATTTCATATGAATGGTGAGTTTATTGAATCTGAATGGTGTTTGTTTGAATCTTGAGTTGGTGGGTTTGGATTTGGGTTTGTCAAATCGGAGAAGATGAACAGTAGCCGAAGTTGAGATTTTTTTTTAGTTTCGAGACTTATTTGTTCCATTTCGAGACTTATTTATGAATACTAGAGACTTATTACGTTTATTCGAGACTTATTACACTTACTCGAGACTTAATTTATGAATACCTGAGACTTATTACTCTTATTCGAGACTTAATTTATGAATACGTATTTGCTCCATTTTGAGACTTATTTATGAATATGCGAGACTTATTCATGCGTTTTCGAGATATATTCATGCGTTTTCGAGACTTATTCATGTGTTTTCAAGACTTATTCATGCTTTTTCAAGACTTAATTCATTTTATGTTTTCTTCTTCATCGTGATGGAGGTCTGTTTTACCTCCATCAATGGTGAAAGCGACAAGCCGACGACGGTGCCCATCAACTCCGGAGATAGTCAGATCTAAAAGATCAAACGATGCCGACTTCATTGGTGCCATCGGTTTCATCAGATTCGCAATGGATCGCCATAGATCTGACGATGAAGGATCGATGACGGTTCGGGTTTGGCTTCATTTCTCTCTCCACACAGCCAAAACTGAAAACAAACACTACAGTTACAACGATTGGGATTGGACGAACGTTTTTCCGATGGTTTTATCCGACAACTCACCGATCAACGGCAACAACTCCATTGATGAAGCTCCGAGCTCCATCAATGGTGGTTTCTGAATTTAAAAAAAAAATGACTGATAAGAGAAAAAATAGATGAGCGAGGGTATTTTTATCCAAATCTCATCTTTAGTGCTATTTAAACTAGAGTTATTAAAGTAGTGCTAATTGCACAAATCTACTCTCAAAAAGTGCTATATAACTTTTCGACCATTTTCGGCAACCGTGGATGTTTCCCCACCTTGAGGTTTTATCACGTAAAATCTTTGTGTTCTCGTTAATTCTTTAATCATTCATAACTAGAAATTGTGTGATCTCATATATGCTCTGTTCGACGTGTAATCGATCCAAAAATCACCGTCAACATCATTCATAAACCCCATACACTATGAGTGGGAACGGGATAAGTAAATAGGGAGCATCAAGTATAAGGCCACATTTGTTTAAAGATGATAATTATGCCTCATAGAAAGGCAAGATGAAGTCTTATATTTGCCAAATAGATGACTGTGCATGAATGGCAGTTGAAGATGGCTACACTCTTCCAAAAATGACAAATGATGATGGAGATGAAGTTCTCAAGCCCAAGTCTCAGTGGAGCACACAAGAATTTGAAACTTCCTAGTGGAACAACAAGGCAATACATGCCATCGTATGTGCCATGGATGATGACACGTTCTAAAGAATTGTTCCTACTCCCAAGTATAAGAGTGTCAAAGTAATAAATTAACGGGTAAGACCGGATCAAACCACAGGGAGGTTGTTCACTTGTCCTTGTAGAATTAATTATCTAGATTAATTATAAAGCTTGTTATAAAATGTAAATCAATTAAAATTAAAACTGAGGCTAAGGGATCCACTGTTGGTAATTCGAATATGATCCAATTATTAATATTTAGTCTAGATTTATATGAGGGTATTCCATTCCACTAACTACTCTCTGATAAATATGGGTAAAGTACCCACTATACCAAACAACATCGGTCTGTTTACAGTAAGTCAAAAACTCCATAAAAATCAGAGGGGAGAAAGAAAAAAAATAAACTTACCAAAATTTGATTATATTTTTCATACCAACAGTATCACCTTTGACCCCAGTTATAGTAAATTGGCTAAACATAATTTAACTAAGAAATAACTATTTTATTTAAATTGAGAATTTTAGAATATTATAGAGAGAATTTCATAAATCTAATGTCAGATTTGGATTCAGGATGTCCAAATTAGGGGGGAGGTCCCCTATTTACAAAAAATACGGATGAAAATTGACCATCGGATGAATTTAGAATGGAGCGTCCAGATTTCGCCACATCATCGGTGAATAGTGAATCATGAATCATGAAAAGTGAATAGTAACCGTGTCAGTGAAAGTCAACAGTAAACAGTGCACCGGCTTCTAGAATATGATTCCCTACAGCACGTGTACGGTGCACTCATAATTCGGGCCAATAGAAATGTGTCACGTCATCAATCAATAGACAAAGTCAACAGTCTTCTAAAATGTGATTCCCTACAGTTGCGTGTACAGTGCACTCGCAATTTGGTCCAATAGGAATGTGCCACGTCATCAGTGAACATTGAAAGTCAACTACAAACAGTGAAAGTCAATTGTGAACAATGAATAGTCAAAATTTTAAAAATACCATTCATGGCCTTCCTAGGGTTTTTGACGTTCTAAACTTGAAAATGATGTTTGTTTTGCCATCTGACTTCTTCATAATTCTGAATTGACCATATTACCTCTGAAATACAAATAAAAATACATTGATTACTACACAACACATTTATTTAAGTGAGCGAACGAAATTATGTCTAAATTGGAGAATTAGTCATATTGGAAATGTAAAATAATTATATTATCCCTTAGTAAATATACAATTTTCAGTGTTAATCAGATGATAACCAGTACAAGTTGATTAAAACAATTAGGAATCCTAAGGAGGCGTGGGAGATCCTAGAGATGGCTTATGAAGGAACCAAGGTAGTCAAGGACTCCAAGCTCCAAGTCCTTCAAATGCAATTTGAGACGATTAGGATAGAGGAGGACGAGTGCTACAATAATTTCAAGTGAAGTTGATAGACATTGTCAATCAAAGCCATCAACTAGGTGACCCATACTCTGATAGAAGAATCAAGCAAAAGATTATGAGGTCACTTCCGAAGAGATTTGAGTCCAAGGTGACAACACTTGAAGAAAATAGTGACTAAAAGGAAATGAAGCTGAGTGAAATGATTGGAAGGCTTCTAGCCTATGAGTCTAGGTGGACTTTTACACCTCCACCTCCAAAGAAGCAAAAGAGCATAGCCTTGAAGACCTCCAAAGTAGAGAAGAATGAGGATGACTCGAATGAGAAGATAGCCCACATGGTGAAGAGATTTAAGAAGTTCATCAAATTTGAGAGGAAGGGATTCAGATCAAATGAAAAATAAGTGAAGAAGAAGGCTCCCTTCAAGAAGATAGAGAAAACCTAAGAGAAGAACTCTAAGAAGGGCATACAATATTTTGAGTGTAGTGGGTTCTGTCACATTGTTTCTGAGTGTGCTAATTTGAAGAAGAAGAAGAAGAAGAAGAAGAATGTAAAGGCTATAGCGGCTACTTGGAGAGATAGTGAGATGAGGAAAACTATTCAAGTGATGAAGAGCTTGTACATAATTACACGGATTTTAGAACCTCGTTTATGAAAGATGTAGAAAAAGGCACTAGGACCTAGAAAAAGTAGTAGATGAAGAAGTAACTAGAAATATGATTAATAAAGCTACTTATATGGACGTTGTTGATATGGCAATAAGAGACAGTAATGATGACTCTAGTGATAAGAGTTCTTCATCTCATTCTACAAGTGAAAATGTAGAAGATATGGACCTTGAAGGTTCAAGATCTAGATTGAAGAAGAAGAATGAGATTCAAAAGTTTAAAAAGGAGAATTTTGAATTGCCTTCCAAGATGACTCACTTGAGTGAGAAAGTGAAGAATACAAGAGAAATGGAAGAAAGTTTGAAGTTAGAGCTTGCCATTGCCAAGAAGAGTGAAGAAAGTTTGAAGAAGGAGCTTAGAGAGGCAAAATAGTTGATTTCCATGATGACCTCCGGAACTGAGAAGCTTGACAAGTTGCTCTCAAATAGGAAGAGCCCTAGTGATAAAAGGGGTTTAGGATATGTGGGAGACATGGAAACTACATCCTTGAAGAAGACTACATTTGTCAAGAGTCAAGAGGTTAAATAAGTTCAAATCCCACAACAACCAACAAGAAGGGTTGAATGGAGAATCCTCAAAACAAACTCAAGTCAAGGCTCCAACAAAAGCTCAAGCCAAAGCTCAACCACAATAAGCTAGAGCACATCAAGCAAGCTTCCCTTAACCCAAATATCACCAAGCCAATAAGCAATTCATGCAAGCTCAACCAAGGAAGCAATCTTCTCCAACTCAACAACAAAGGAGGAGAGAACCGATCTAACATCAGAAAAAGCTCAAAGGCATGGGAAAGCTCCTTTGTACTCACAAAAGAATGGTATATTTTCTTACTTTATTCCTACATGTCATTTTTGTGGTGTAGATGGTCACATTAGACCAAATTGCTTTAAGTATATTAAATTGTGTAGAACTAAAAGCATGGTTGAAAAGAATAGGGCTAAAGTCAATATGCATGTGCCTATGAAGTCTAAAGTCAATGATCTTAGGATAAATGTGATGACTATATCCACTAGGAATGAAATTGTATCACCCAAGTGGATTATAAAGGATGAACCCACATGTTATTGTGCTAAGGTTTCTCCCATAGGCTTAACTAGATCCAATGGACTTGGTAGGTCTATAGGTACTCATATTCCCTTTTGACTTGGTTTAGATTGACCCTACACGGGGAGCTCAAGCAAAAAGAGCAACCTTGCATCATTGAAATAAGTAAAAAAATTGTTCAATTTTATACTCTTTAATTAATTACTTGAAAATCTTGCTTGCACATATATAATTATATGCTTTTTATCAATAAGTGTGTCTTTGCTTTGTTCGTAATCCAGATCTCATTTATGTTCAAACATGCATTTTTGGACTCGAAAAACTGATTAGGGAGTACATTTGATTGACCTATAATTTATCTCAATGTTATGAGAACTTGATGTTGACATGCTTAAATATTATGCATGAATTATGTGTGTGAAAGCATCCAACAAGGCTAAAACTCAATAAGGACTTTGTGTCCATTCTATTAATAAGGATGTCTCATCCAAATTTAGTCTAGTCTTCTTTCTTAATGGTTGAACAAGGCAACAACCAATAATGATTTCATATCCATTCAATCAATAAGGAATTTATATCCATGTCTTGGTTGGTCATTAAGAATTGAAAAAGTTGTTTGTGTGTGTGTTGAAAATTTTCAATACTATATCTTGTTCATTTTTGACAAAAGGGTATAAATTGCTTTGACTTCTTTTAGAAACTCTTTTGATATTTGATTTGCCAAATACCTTGGCTTGAACTTTGATGTTGCATGTCTTCCATCCAAAGCAATATTCTCTCACATTCCTTTCAAAACCAAACCTCATTGTTTCTCTCTCACTTAATTAAATTGTATAAAGTTGTTGTTTATGATTATTCATTTATCTTGCAAATATCCCTCTTTGCTAAAGTGACCCGATTGGGAAATACTTCTTTGCCCATCTCGTGACAAAAAAGGGTGGTAGTGTGGATGACTCTTAGGGGGAGTTTAAGTAGCATATTAGATGGAGGTTGACTTGTTGAGCGGAGTAACACATTTAGGGGGAGCATTTGCATTTACATTGCATGTTGCTTGTCTGCATTGTTTTCTTTTATGAAAAAATGCATTTTATCTTTTATTATCTCATGATCACCTCATATACACTTGTCTTGGAAAACGTAGTCTCATTGTTTTGTAGGGATGGCTATTCTACAAGATTTTGAAGAATCGAAGATATAGTAACTAGGTTTCTCTTTGTAATGTAGAATATGCTTTGTTGACCTCCTATTTTTTTTTCGTTGTGAGGATGATTTGTGAGTGGCGGTTTTATCATGAAATAGTCAAAGGGGGAGATTGTAAGTTCCTCGATTGTTGATTGGTTTATTTACTTGACAAACTACATTTTGGGGCTTAAATGTGTAAGGGTAGTTTATACCGACTTTGTTCGTGATCAAGCTCAAGAGCACTTCTAAGGGAAATTACTTGTGCTTAACCTTCCTTGAAGAGACCTAGTTGCACATACACAAAATTCATTTTCTTTATCCTTGTGTGTTTTTTCTTTTAGGTGCATACTCTTGAATTATCTCTTATTGCATGCTTATTTCTATTGCATCTTGTTTGACTTGTCTTAGGGTAGAAGTCCTTGCTTGATTTTTCTCATGCTTGTTTTGTGTGCTTTTTCCCTTGCTTGAATTTCTTGTTTTTCCCCTAGAAGCCCATATTGTGCAGGTTGTGCACGGGTCTCCCACCCGCGCACTGTACTGGAGATGCATGTTTTAGACAGCGGCTTGTGTCGCAAAAGTGGGCAAAAGTGTTAGTGCTCTGGATTGTACGAGTGTTGCATGGTTTGCACCACTGCATATGTCACGGAAGTTGGCAATGGTATTGGTGCTCTGTTGTGCATGGGTGAGTGCGCTGGTCACCTACCCACGTACTGCACTGTTTTGGGGCATTTTTGTCCATTCGCCTTGAGTCGAGTTTCACCTTATAAATTCATCATCTTTTTCCTCTTTTTGACCTAGAGCTCTGAAATTAAAACCACTTGAGAGAGAAATTAACTCCTACTGAGAAAGAGCTCCATGAAACCATTTTTACTCAACCAAGCTTTCATCCCATAAGCATCTAGCATTATCATTGCATCTTCAAGCATGGGTCTTCATGTTTTTCTTGACTATGTAACTTTTATATGTCCTAGATTGTTTTTTTCTATTCCCTTGTCTTGTTTACCTATGAATAGCATTTATTGTTGATAAAATGCATGTCTTTGTGTTTAATTGCATTTATAACATGTTTGGGTTGTTGATTGTTGGTTGAGATTTGTATTTTATGATAGCTAGGATTTAGGACCATTTTTCCATTCTAGCTAAGTCTATTTGCACATTTATTTAGATAATTGATATCTAGAATTTGCATTCATTGTCATATTTAAATCCTTAGATAAGCTTAAATGTGTTGACCTACATTTTTGTATCTATAATATTTCCATATATTCACCTAGGTTACATATTCTCTTCATTGATTGCTAAGCCTTGTGGCTAAGAGGATTTGTGCATAAGTTTGTTGATCTAGAATCACTATAAAAGCTTGTAGGTAGTAATGATGGGTTAGTGACCGGTATGGTGTGACGAGAGGTCAACATAAGTTGTAATTATCATTATAATAGTGGATTTGAGGATCCGAGTGACTAAATGGTTAGCCCGTGGTTTTTCCCTTGTTAAGGGTTTCCACCTAAAAACCGTGTCATTTTTATTTTTGTAATTTTTACTTGTTTTATATGTTTGTTAATGGGGTAAATTCATAATAATGATTAATCAATAAAAATTGGTAATTAACTTGATTAAAACCTATTCACCCCCTCTAGGTTAGGATACACACATTTTAGGGCTATATTCAGACACAATTCATTCATTCGTGTTTTTCTTATCATTTTAGTATGCATTACACAAATTTCACACTTGTATATCATCCATATAGGTTAGTGTGTTAGATCTCTTGAGAATACCTCTTCTTTTCACTTTCACAGTCTCAGTGTCGTCGTAGTGAACTGCAAAAATCCTTCTAGTGGATTTCGCGGTCCAAGTGTCGTCTTGGTTAGCCGTGAAAAACCTTCCAGTGGGCTCATTTTGGTGAACAGCAAAGTGTGGACACAAAATTCTTTCTAGAGGTTTTCGTTGTCTTAGTTCCATCCTGGTGAACCACGATAATTTGGCACAAAGTTTTCACCAGAGATTTTCACGATCGTGTCCTCATCTTGGTGGACCCTTAAGTATATGTGACTTTTCGTCTACCGTTTCCGTGGTTGTTTTTCATCTTGGTGAACCGCGAAAAATAATTCTTCTCAAAAATGACATAGTTTTGTTAGAATCCTATAACTACTTCAAAACATCATCTTTTTAATTGAAGAACTCCAATTTTCAGAGATTGAGTGAGATAGTAGAGTCCTTAGAGAGAGAAAGGTTCAATAAACTATATTTGTCTCTATTCCTCATTCATGTGCATTTAAGACATCATCAAGCATTAGTCTTCATTGCATCTTCAATTGGTACGTAAGAACAAACATTCCACCTTATTTATTGTTCTTCTTTTAATATCAAGAAACTATCTTTATTGCGTAGTCTTTGAAGTTATGGTGATTGTAAGGGGTTAGCTAATAACTAGCATTGTTAGGTATTCATATTCTCATCTAGTTAAGCACTTTGTGCTTGTCTAGCACATATTTGTATTGAGCATTCATATATTTTTACTTAGACATTAATTCTCTTCTAAAAGTCCAAGTCTTGTAGTTACATGTGATAGTTGCACAAGCAAGTGTGAAGAGTCAATATAAAAGGCTTGTGGGTAGATATATTTAAGTTATGATCCTTGAGAAAGAGATTACGTTGTCAACTTAGGATGTAATTAAACTATCTTATAGTGGATTTCTATAACTAAGTGGCTAGAGAAGCTAGTCCTGTGAGTTTTTTCTCAATTTGAGGGTTTCCCACGTAAAAATCAAGTGTCATTTCTTTTCGGCATTTATTACTTATTTTTATTGTTGATTGTGTTTAATATTGATTAATCTAAAATTTGGTAAATTAATTGATTAACAACTCATACACCTCCCCGACCTCATATCTAGGTTGTTTAGACACTTTTTAAGTTATTTTCAAATACAATATTTGAATCTTTCTATAATCAGTTTAGCAATTTACCAGATTTCATGGTATAAAGTTGAATAGAAAATATTGTCACTCCCCCCAGATTCTTTACAATTGTTGTTTTAGGCCGTAAAACATCAGGATATTTTAATATTTCATAAAACCAATCGCGTTCTATAAGTATAATTTAATATTTTTGCTATCTAATAATTAATACAAAATATCAACAACAAAAAATTAACAGAATCACGTTCTTTAGTGAACCATCTATCTAGAGTAGTCTGCTTCTTCCCGATTGTCCTGATCTGGAACTATATACCTCGGAGTATCTTATGAGATACAACTTGTGAGGGATTTGAAAAATCAAGAAGAGAAATACATGAGTGAAGGGTACCTAATTTATCTTTGTTATATAGGGTGGTCATCATCCATATCTTCTTCAACTTCCTCTTTATGATGGTCTTATGACGATGCAATTGCTATAAGATCTTCATCTAGTATTTTCTCATGGGCACAGGCGGCTCAACAGATTTTGAGGCCCTAGAGGATAAGAAAACTAGGCCCCAATTAACGATTGAACTGATTAGAAATATCATACTAAATTTAGAAGATTACAATCGAAAACAAGCAAAAAGAAAACAATTGAACACAAGTTGTAAGTTTTAAGTGATAAACAAATTATAGTGAAAAGATAGTAGTGGTTATATTTGAATTGTTGTAGATAAATGAGAATGATTTGGTTTTTAATTTATTTTATAGAATTTTTTTAAAAAGAAAAATATTACCGGTGAGAAGTTTAAGGGATTTTTATTTATTTATAATTATAATGATGTTTAAGAGGTGGATACTCAATAATCATTTATAACGGTTACTTGCTAAATAAATAATTATTCATATTATTAATTTGTTCCTATTTTTTTGGTATATTTCCCTATAACTAAGTAATAATAAAATAAAAAATAAAAAAATAATAATAATAAGATGTCTTTCAATATATTTTTATTAGTAATTTTATTATTATTTTTTAACAATATCTTTAAAATCTATGACCAGATAAGACCCCTGATATTTTACCTTTTTTTGGAGGCCCTAAGTCAATACCTTGTTTGTTTATGCCAAAAGCCGACACTACTTATTGATAATTTGTTTCTACTCCTTTAGATATAAGAGGGCATTAATAGACATCGAGTGATGAACCGGAAGTTAATCAATGGCAGTTGTAAGTTCTTACTTTATTGCTTGTTCCTTTTTTATTCTCGTCAATTTCTTGATTTTCCTCTTTAAATATAAAAAAAATAAAAAAAATTAGTAGATATTCTGCAGATTAATAAGCTCTACTGATTGATAAATTACGATACAACGGATCATATTAATTTAGGATATAGAGAGAACGGACCGTATAAGATTTCATGAAATTCACTCTTTTTATTATGTGTTCAGAAGAAAACCCAAACATAACCTAAAAGTTACTAATATCACAAAGAGTTTAAAATTGTGAGATTTCGCGAAATTTCCTCTTATTGCGGTAAAAAGGGAAGAAGACACCGAGACTGAGACACCATTCCCTGTATTCCAAGCCAGAACCAAAACATGATGTTGCGTTCATTTCTTGGTCAGTGTAAGAGGTGTCATCCAATAATCACCCAGAAACCAACTCTCGCTCTTCCCTTTGCTTCTCTTTCGTCGTCAAAAACTCCTTCTCTTACAGTCCCAGTCTCAGATAATCTTGACAAACTCAATACCAAAGACTGGTTGTCACCTAACCAAGTCTTGAAAATTTTCAGCAACCTTAAAGACCCAGAATCGGTTATTTCAGTGTTGAATCAATATTCCAAGAGAAAAGACTATAAACCCAATGAAGCTCTTTACACTCTTGTTATCAATCAGCTAGCTCAAGCCAAAAGCTTTGATGCCATCGATCATGTAATGGAAAGAATCAAAGCAGAAAACAACTGCCGTTTATCGGATGGTTTTTTCTACAATGTGGTCAAGATTTATGGGAATATGGCTGGTAGAATCAGAAAAGCAATCGACACCCTTTTCGATATGCCTTGTTATAATTGTTGGCCAACTGTTAAAACTTTCAATTTTGTATTGAATTTGCTTGTATCTGCCAAGCTATTTGATTATGTTCATGAGATTTATATGAGTGCTCCTAAACTGGGCATTGAGATTGACGCTTGTTGTCTTAATATTCTTGTCAAAGGGTTGTGTGAAAATGGGAATTTACAGTCTGCCTTTTACGTGCTCGATGAATTTCCTAAACAAAATTGTAGGCCTAATGTGAGGACATTTTCTACGTTGATGCATTGTTTATGTGAGCAAGGTAAGATTGAAGAAGCATTTGGGTTGCTTCAGAGAATGGAAGAAGATGGAGTTGATGCTGATACCATCACTTTCAATATATTGATTTCCGGGCTTAGAAAGCAAGGCAGGGTAAAGGAAGCAGTGGAGCTTTTGGAGAGAATGAAGCTCAAGGGCTGTTATCCGAATCCGGGGTCTTATCAAGAGGTTTTGTATGGACTGCTTGATAAGGCTATGTATGTGGAGGCTAAAGAGCTTGCTGGTCGGATGATTTGTGATGGCATGAGTCCTAGTTTTGTATCGTTCAAGAAGTTGATTCACGGATTTTGCAGGGATATGTCAATGGAGGATTTGGATTGGGTTTTGAAGCGGATGGTGAAACAAGGTTTTGTTCCAAGGATGGGGATGTGGAGGGAGATTGTTCGATGTGTGCTTTCAAGGAATAACACTTGCATTTCTAATAACATATCTGAAATTGTCAATAGTTAGGCCAAATTATGAGCACGGTCCTTGAAAATGTAAATGAAAAATGTCTTCTGCAGATTATGATTTGCAAGTTTCAGCTAGCTTCAAACACATTGGCTTCAATTTGACACCAGAAAGCCTGGAACTGGAAGTCTGGAATCTAATTTGCTTCCTGATACTAGGTTTCAGTCAAGCAAGCTATGCTAACACCATGACATGTTTGTAGATTTTGTACTAGTTGTACATGCCTTGATCCTGCTCTATGTGGCTTTTAAGTTTTTCTGCGAGGCAGATGGCATTGCAGTTGAACTGAGTAGCTCTAATCGTTTGTAAGTCATATTGGAATCTTCTGCTTTTCTTATTGAGATATGGGTTGGTGATTCTTCAACTTCAATGACAATGACTGCCCAATCTAGTCTCTGAGTAGCCTAAAACTCAAGTTATCTTTCATGTGGTGATGCAAATTCAATTAATAGAATTTTTATGTTTCTACTGTTCTTGCAAGTGTACTCCGTAATGCTCAACAAAATCTCAATTGATGGATTAATAAAATTATGTTTCTTTCTTGTGGAGTCATTTGATAGATCAACAGCACATGATCCTATTAGTTGAAAAAGAAGTTCACTTGGGGCAGCAAGCATCTTGCACATCTAAGACGTTATCGAAACGGCCGTTAAAAGAGAGGAAGCCAGGAAATTCCTTTCTGCATGTGAGAATAGCTGATGGACGGCAGACATTGCTGACTGCTTAGTATACAAGACTGGAAGATGCACCTCTGGCCTGCCATTGACAATCGGTTGTTCGTTACCGAACGCATTTTTAGAATCTAAAAATATAAAAATCAATATTTTGTTTTCAAATGAAAATGGATAAAACAGAAAACATTCCTTTAAATCCCTGGAGTCTGTAGACCAGTTAAATTTACAGTTACAATGATGCTTTTAAAACTTCTTGTGCATTAGACATCCAATTATTTAACCAGGCAAATATAGTATGAACATCATATTCAACAACACAAATTGAAGTCGGAAGTTCTGTATTGTAATTATCTGGAGGTAAACTGCTATACATATTTACCAACGTAAAATACAACCATACACACAAAATGAACATACAACACCTTCAGCTGTAATACTGTACCAAGATTTTTCAGAGCTTATATCAAACATTCTCTATATGCATATCTACGAAAATTGAAAATTAACAATGAGTCTTTCTATTCACTCCGAAGTTTGCAAACAATGCCAACTACTAGGAGATTTTATTTTCATCTATTCCAACCTTATTGTCTTCTCTCCCCCTCAAATCCTCTTCCAAAATATTGGTTTTCGTGGACTCAATCTCTCCATTCCCACTTTCATTAGGTTCGTTTACCTCACCATCATCTTTCCATTTCTGGTCTTCAACACTCTTCTCTGTTTGACCCTCAATCTCCATTGCAGGATCACTTGATCCAGTCTGAACAATATGCTCCTTGGTATTATAAATGTAATCATTACTGGAGCATGAAGATAGAGGATTGGAAACAGCAGGTGCCCTCTCAACTCTGGGAGATGAAAGAGATTCATCGTCAGAAGAGTCCCCATCCAGCAAAATGTCTTGTTCTGTCACCCCTGATGAATCACCCTGAAATCTTCTCGACCCCTTCCGAGAAAGTGCATGCTTTATATGGCGAGCATGTTTCCCAGCATGTTTCAAAATACTCTTTGCCATACCTTTCATATTTCCTTTGCTCGGGCTTTCAGGACCACTCCCCTCTGAACCGAAACTTACTTCTTTCGGATCCTTCCCAGCACTTACTTCTTTCAGATCCTTCCCAGTAATGGGGCCGGAAAGGCTATCTTCCACTATGAACTTCATCCCAATCTCCTGTGTGTTGACAGCTTTAAGGTTAGCAGATGGAGATTGAAAAACATCTCCAATGCTGCCCGAGTGATCCTCACTTTTAGGACTCCTAATAAACACGGAACCGATCATCCGTAATCCCCGCCGAACAGTGTTCATTGGATTTTTACTCTCACGATTGTCATCGCTGCTGCTGCTGCTTCCATTGTTTAATGACCCAGCAGCAGCTGAATTTGCACTGCCAAAGGAATCATTATTCACTCTGTGAATCTGGGTATCCAAGCGCCTGCTCTTCCCTTTTCTTGGCTCCCAAGTCTGTACTACATCACTACCTGGGTGATGGACCCAGATCCCAGTCTCTTGTTGCCCTTCAATGTTGATAGGTTCAAAATTATCTGCCACCTTTGGGGACTTTTCTTCTGTCACAGATGAAAAGGAACCTTTAAGAGAAGATTCCTTTGTGAAAGAGTTCAACACATCTTCCTTGTTTCTTAGCTCCTCATTGGTTTGTATACCTTCCTTGTTAAACATTGCTTCATCATATGCATCATCAACCCCCTGCTTAATTATGCCACAGTTCACATCACACAACACTAGGCACTTCAGCAACTCATGAAAACATCCCATCGTTATTTAATAGAAAATTTTCACTTGTAGTTAAATGAACCATTCTACAAAGTACCTTTGCATTGTCTTCAAGTACTGTTACAGCAAGATGCAGCCTCCCCATTTTAATGTTCTCAAGAGGTAACCACATGTCATGCCTCTGGCCATCCCTAAGGTCGCTGATATTTATGCTACAATCACTGTAATAAAGCAGTGTCAATAGCATGAGGATCAAATGTCAAACATAAACAATAAATTAGAGTCGGAAAAAGTTGACAAGTGAAAGCTAGGAAGAAAGCATGAAACAGCCAAAAGTAAAAGCAGGGTACAAAACAAAATATTGTTTGCATGAAAAATATTTTGAATGAACAATGTGCATATAGCCTATAGAACTAATATCTATATATCCATGGTCCAGACATTCTTTTACTAAAGTGAATGAAAATATTTAACGCAACCCAACATTGTAATGGGGGCCAATTAACCTTGTAGGCTTGTAGCCACCAAAATAGAATTCAAACATTAAGAGATCTTAAAAATTATAGCCATGGTCCAGACATTCTTTTACCAAATTTTTTAAAGGCAAAACTATAAGTGAATGAAAAAATTTAACGCAACCCAACATTGTAATGATGGCCAATTAACCTTGTAGCCACTAAAATAGAATTCAAACATTAAGAGATCTTAAAAATTATAGCAGGCCAAATAACTTTTATTGGCATAAATCATTCCAAATGACAATGGTGTAAGAAGCACCAAGATATCCACCCAGTATTTCTCAAATATATACAATAACGCTCTTAACAATTGTTTTTTCTTTTTTCTTTTTTATACTACAATGTGTACGTATTATAGTGGCATCAATGCTTTGTCATCTACCAAAGTGTTCTATGAGTGGACTAGCTCCAAGCAGGGGAAAACAAATGCTATATTAGCTACTAATATCGTCATTCCAAGGTGCACATAAAAAACCTGAGCAGCAGTTACCACAAAAATATTATGAAGAAATGGTAGGAAACAATTGATTCACGATACAAAAACAATTTCAAGAAGTTAATATACAATCCGAAAAGACAAATCGTATTCGTAGTAATTTTAGTATCCGAAAAGCGTACAATATAGTATCATAAACTTTTACCAAATTTTGAAAAACTAAAAGAAAAAAAAAAGGGAAGAGAGTTAATAGTGATCCAGTGCTTTACTTTTTTCTTAAACTTTTTCCCTTTGGTTTCAGAACAAAGAATTGTCCCTATGAATTTATAATTGATGCATCACAAATACAATTAAAGCAAAATATTGAATGCAAAATTCTAAAAAAAAAAACAATTAGAGAGCACACAGACTTTGACTTTGTATACTATGTTTATTTGATCATAAAACAATTATATTACTCGTAACAGCTCGTTGAATAAGATATATGTGAATTTATTTATTTTTACTAAATATATTAATAGTATCTTCTGACATTAATAACAAAATAAAGCAGAAAACAACTGGAAGAATAAATATTTATCGTTTTTTTAATTACATTAAGAGCAAGCAATGCCCATAAATACCCATTGTTATGAGAGAGGTTTAGAGACATACCCAAGGGTATCATCAACAAAATGGTCTTTGTCACGAACTTCAATCAATAGTACGTTAGGTGACTCCCATGTACATATGGGGATCTTAAACTCTTCGTGCCATTTGGGAGTCAACGTTTTCTTGTGTGTCTTTGTCCTGAATCTGTAAGGGCCAAGTTGGCCCTTCACATATGGATCAGCCAAGCCTGGAACAATTACAATTACTCCAATCACTACGCACAAATTTGAAATATTATGGATGGACAAATGGCAAATAAAAATAGTTGAAATCTAACCGTTTAAATCTGAAGGTTTCATGTCAGATGCTTCAACAACTTCAACTTTGGCATATGCAATAGGTTCCTTCACATCGACAGAGAACCAATTTTCTGACAAACATATAATTAATCAAAAGGAACAAATTTAGCATCTGCTAGAAAATGGACAGGGTAACTAGCAATCATGTTGAACCCAATAAAATCTACAACAATTTTCCAAAAAGTTCTAATGCACATAGAAGCTAGCAAAATCTCCATATCCATGCCTTACAACACAGAAAAATGGCACGTAATAGGCACTGGACTGATATTCATATTAGAATTAATAAGTCGTTACAAATAGGAAACTGTGATTCAACATCATTAATCCTGTGATATGATATCCTCTGTTGCTGGACACTAAATTTGAACATCTCAAAACTTTCCTTCTGCATCCTTTTCTTATTTAGCCTTTTTGAAATAAAGCATAAAAGGTGATACGGAAACAACCTGAATTATATGTTTCCTTTTAGCAATGAGCCTATGCTTAAAAGTTTGTAGCTTATACATCATCCAAACTTCAACTACATGATCTCTATGAGTTTATAAAAATCTATTAGCTATGATACAAAATTCCAGAATCTGGCACATCCACCTTCTAGTTACCTTCCCTTACCCTTTCAATATACAATAATGTGATTCACATCCAATCCAACTCAATCATAGTCATTGCCCATACCATTTTAGTAACTTGTGCATTTTCATTTAACACAAGAAGTCATGGCTACTGTAATTTAACTTGAGTGCCAATATGGCAATATATTATAATACCTAGAGCAATGAGAAGTATGAAGGTTCTCTCCAAGATCTTTGTATCTATCACGATTTTTCCTTAGATCTAGAAAGGACACAAGAAATAAACATCCAGATTTTCACTAAAGCTCACATAAGCAAGGAGGAATTACAATCCTGCAAATAAGCAACCCCATTTATTAAACCTTTCTCTTCATCATGCAAGTAGCTTTTCACCCAGCAGAATATCATCCAATGAACTCCGGATTATGAAAGAATCATAACCCAAATACCCCAATCTAGTGGACAATCGTAGATAAAAGAAACCATGAACTAATCAAAAGCATGAACCACAACTCCTAAAATCTAGAGCAAAAACTCAAGATGAAGAATTCTGCAGTGACTTACCTGACTGTGGTGAAGTGAATTTCTCCACATCAACAACCAGCATATTGGGCTGTAAAAGGATTGAATTATATGATATTAAAGTCCATCCATAAAAAAGTGTTGCTGCATTGGTAACCTAAAACAGCATCCTAATATCGTTACCTTCCCATTTAGAAGTAAATGGATAACAAAAATGGGGTCATTAAATTTAAGCAGCCAAAAAAATCACTGAAAAAACATGGGAAGATCTAATGTGGACCAAGTATAAAGAACTATACCTCGACAAGTGTCTGCTCGAATGCAATGGATAGAAGCTTATCCTGCTCAAACAAAACATAATACATAAGAAATTAGGAGAGGAGGAGAAAAGGAGAATCAATGCAAGAAAACTTCACAAAATCATTCAGCAAATAATTTGAATTGAACTTACTAGCCATCCAGCAATTCCTGGAAGTTCAGTAACATCAAGCCCATGAGTGAAGATAGGTTTCACAGTCATCTGGAAGTAGGGTGGCTCAACAAAGCATACTCTCAAACGACCAAGGAAAGGCCACCGACGAAGGAATTTCACTCCAATCAAAACCTGCAAGATAAAAACAAGGGCATAGCTAAGCTCAAAATGATATTAATTACATTGCTGCAATTCACTTCCAATGATGGTATCAATACCTGTAACTGTATATGTACACATAACATAAGTAAATTATATTACATTCCTATAGTGATCCTAGATATCAAACAAATTCCACATTCTGAAACTTTGAAGCAAGAAAAAAGTATAACATGTTTCAGCAAGAGCTTAAGAGAAAATAACTAGAGGTTCATATCTCCATAAACGAATACATTAAAGCACTTAAATTTCATTATAAAGTCAAGAGTAAGAATAATTGATATTGTGCATTGCTTCTGAGTGTACAGGACCCAATAAGTAAAATGTATCAACTATGACAAGAAACTATGTTCCTTCAATAAAAACATTCCCCGATCAAATGTTACTAGCATCCATCATGTTGTAGAAAATTCAAGAGATACAACAGAGAAAATTTTCTTAACTTTTATTTTTAAAAAATGGCTTTTCCAGAAATAATGATTATAACAATTTCCTTTTCAAAAAAAAAACGATTATAACAATTTCCAAGTTTGTCACTATAAATTTGAGGAGAAAATCAAAAGTCACGTGTTGAGGGATAGAGAATATAAATCACCATACACAAGCAGTTGCATCCTTCTCTAAGAATCTTAATATAACAGAAATTTTATTCCCAGTTAATGGCAAATTTGCATTCCTTTTTTTGTTCTTTAGCACAACCCAATACCCGACCAACCACATGCACTTTTGGGATAGAAACCCTACCATTCAAATTCTTCACATGTATTTGAACAAATCGTTCATATAAAATAAACCATATTCTAAAGACACGGCTTGAACCTTACTTCAAATGAGAATATATACATATATCATATATGTACATTATACCTTCCCTTCGACATGCATGCCGGTCAAATGCAACTTTGCCCACATTCCAAATCCCAGTCTTTTCCTTAATTTCACAGCAAGTATTGCACTCATGTCATCTGCTGTGAGAAAATTCATTCCCAACTCCAGCACCTGCCATTATTATATCATAAACTCCTTTTGATGATTGCAATAAACAAACTGTTGCCATGCTCAATACAGCTAGGACATTTTTTTTTTCGATACAACTAGGACATGATCAAACATGTCAGAGTTGTTAAGAAGAAACCACAAAAAAAAACCACAAAACCTATGCTTATCTAGAGTAGTTGTTCGGTATCACATACCAAGTGGTCGTCATCAGAATTTTGGCGAAGAACCCTCATTTCTGTGAACATTGGAGGGTTTCTACCCATATACAGATGCTGAACCACGGCTTGCTTCTGCACAACATATATATTAGAAGCAATATACAAAAGTGGATCAAAACAAAATTATCAGAGAAAAGCTAAAAAGTTCTAGCATGCACACAAGCTAGAACCACATGGCCTGAAATGATCTACAATTAAAACGCAGTATTGATATACAAATTACTTTGCTAACCTCAAATTATGACAATATCTTCAGCAACTCTTATATATAATAGTACATTTAAAATATCGTTTTCGTAAAAATTACATATATAGAAGGAATATTAAGATATATGCACACAAAAAAACAAATAAATAAAGAATTTAATTTTACATGGACAAAATATGCTTTAGAAAAGTTGCTCCCTCAATATAGTAACCATAAAGGTTACCAACAAAACAGAGAATCCTTGTACAGTGATTTTGATATTCCAGAGAAACTTCGAAGAAAAGTAGTAACCAAATCAACAGCAATGCAAAAACCAAAAGCAATGATAAAGTCAATTGTACAATAAACAAAGTCATACTGCGGTCCACGGTTTATACTTCTCTAGGAACCATGGTATAATTGGTAGCAGAATCTTCTGTGAAACAATCTGTTCCATACATATCGGCCACATCTTTTCGACAGCGTCATTCAACCACCTAACAGTTTCAGAATCTGAAAGAACCTGAGAATAAAGAAAAAGTAGTAAAATCGGGTTGAAGAATCAGATCAAGAACACAAAAGCCAACTTAGTTCTCATATATGTTGACACTAAGAAAATATACCAACAAAAAATGCGAAGCACATACAGTAAAACTAAAAGAAATGTGTAGAACAAAACTTTATAGATCAATTTCCCTTTTGACAAAGAGGGAACCAACTCTACCTTTTTTTTTTCTGGAATCCACAAAGCATAACCCAGAAAATCAAACTTCCGTTTCAATTCATTGACAATAACATGAAATCAATCATAACCCCCAATTCTTGCAAATTAAATAATGATAATAATAATAAACATACCCTTCTCTGATTAGATTGCTTTCTCTCTTCAAACTGTAATTTCCTCCGCAATCTCATAACAAATCGCTCATGAACCTATCACGACAAGAACCGATTATCATTCAGATCATTAATACAAAATATTCACAAATATATATGAAATTAGAAGAAATTAGAGAACATACCAAGTAAAGATAGATCAGAGAAACGAAATAAACGAGTGGGTGAGACAGATTGAAAGCAGACAGAAACCAAAGCGCTAACAGCACAATGCACACATGATGCATTATCGATATCTCCATTATACTAGTCATCTTTTGCCAAATCAAGAATCCAAATCTGAATAAATTTGGGCTTTAAAGAGTTTTCAGAGAGAAGGGCAGTTACAAGTTTTGCAAAGAATTTATATATGGAGAGAGAGAAGTTATTGAATAATGATCGATGAACAAGTGATTTAAGTGTGGTTTAACTGGGTAAAATTATAATTTTGGATTAAAACGAAGTCGTAAAAGGAAACTAATCGATCGACTACAGTAACTGTTTATTAAATAAATATTATTATTTCAGGTATTGCAGAAATTTGGTCCAATGAAACAGCCACAGCTTCGAATTTCGATAGCCAAGTAGTAGTTTTGAACATTGTGCTTTTTTGACTGTTTGTTGATCGACACGTGTCTGTGAAGTGTCAAATACCTGTTTTTCTGGGGCCCTTCTTTTGGCAGGAAGAGACAGTCGGATAAAATTCTCCGATGTTGGTTGACTTCCATTCCCGTTAAAAGATTATGATTCAGTAGGGTGTCCACATAGTTAACATAAGTGTGGACAAGTGCATAGCCGTTGGATCAGGATGGTCGTTCGTATGACTTCTGAGAGAGTTTACGCGGCTAAAATTAAGATTGTCGGATTGAGTAATCCAAATGGATTTTTAGTGAGCAATCATTGCTTCTAAATTCTAATAACTCACATGTTCTTGTTTGTGGGTTGTGTGCTGTTCTCACTTCTCAGTTCTCACGTGTCATCCGTCGTCGATAGCGGTAAAAATAATTAAATTAATAATGTTATCAAACCTATGAAAATTAATTCAAGAATCAATCTATAAGGAGAGATGGGTAAATCCCCCGTGGGGCAATCCATTTGTGAGCAAATTTAACCCCAAATGGGGTTGGGGTTGGGGGTAGACATGGCGGAGGTTCGGTTCGAACCGATAAACTGAACCGGAAACGGAAACGGAACTAGTACGAAAAAAACCAGAACGGAACAGGGGTGTTCGGTTCAGAACCGGAACCGCTACAATGTATGATTTCGGTTCCGGTTCCGGTGGAACCGCTCGGGTCGAACCGGACTGGAACCGACTGTTCTTGTTTGGTTCGAACCGAACGGTTCCACCAAAACAGTTTTTTTTTAATTTGTTATTTATTTAGTTTTATTTAAACTTTTTAATTTATTATTTATTTTAGTTTTAAAAAAAAAAAAAAATAGGCGACCCAATAACATGTATTTACAATTTTACTTTTACATATGTAATATTTTTTAGTTAACAAAAAATGAAAAAAAAAAAAAAAAACCGGACCACCAGAACAGAACCAAAACCAGAACCGGTGACATGTCTAGGTGAGGGTAAATTTGACTCCTAAATCCGAAATATGGGTGTAGATGGCGTGGAGTAGGGATGGCAGCGGGTCGGGTTCTGTGGGTTTTGTAAAATCCAAACTCTCACCCGCGAAAATTTTTCTCACCCTCACCCGCCCTCAAACCCTCGTAGGTAAGCGAGTTTGCGGGCGGGTTTTAACCAGCGGATTATGGCTGCACCCATACCCTCACCTGCGAACCCGCAAAACAATGTGGGTTCACGGGTGGATGCTTCACCCGTGGGATACCCATAAACCGACGAACCCACGATTTGTCATTTATAAATTTCCACATGTAATCACCTATTTGATACTTAATTGAATTAAATTTTAATTTCTAATTCCCTACTTGATACATTACAAAATAATAATAACCATAAAAATAAAACGACAAAAAATAATTCAAATGTCTATGTATATTTATTTATAAGTATTTTATTTATGCGGGTTCGCGGGTCTAGCCCGCGGGTTCATTTTTCCAACCTGCACCCTCCCGTGAACCCACGGGATTTTTCATTAAAAGGGCTCGCGAGTCCGCGGGTTGTAAATTCACCATCCAAACCCAACCCTACAGGGTCGGATTCGAGCGGATGCCCGCGGGTGCGGGTCAAATTGCCATCCCTAGCGTGGAGGCTTATATATTTTTCACAATTATATATATATGGGTAAAATTTATAAATTGTCATATAATTAAAGGGTTTACTAAATATCACATGAATTAGTGTTTTGATTGTTTTTATCAAAATATCCACTTTTTATATTAAATTGCGTTTTATTTTTGGGGTGGATCCACTTATAGTTTAGGTGGGGCCCATGCCATACCTTAAATTTTTAAATATATTAAATATATATATATATATATATATATATATATATATATATATAATAACAATTCTTCAAACATAGTAACATTGGCATTGTGATTATACTCTTTCGTGGGTGGTGGTTGTTCAAACTCAACTATTTGGGGCCAAAAGTGATTCCAGACTATTAATAGGGTGTTTGGTAAAATGTCTGGGAAGTGCTTTTTGACACTTTTAGCTTCTCCCAACTGAGTTTTTGAGAAGTTATAAATACATGCTTTTGGAAATCAGCTTCCCAAGGAAGCAATTTCTAAAACGCGCTACAGTATTTTCTTTAATGAATTTTGTTCAAAATTTCCTATTTTATCCCCTTCTCTACCATTCGACCTATCTATCAACACACAGACAACACATAACAACTCGTGAATCAGATCAGAGCTCTTCGAAGCAACACCCTCCTCCTCTTTGCTGCCTCTTCGCAACGTCAAAATTTTTTCAGGTGATCCTCTCTTTTCATCTCTATCTCTCGCTTCCTATTATCTTTCTGTTGTAGAAACTCTCAAAACTTGAATATCTTCTTTCTGTCTATTACAATGTCAAATTAAAAACTGGAGTTGTTAGTGATTATCTGTCAATCAATTCAACTGTTAGAATTGAATCTATGAAACAAAGAAAACAGCTGAAGAGGAATATCAATTAAGAAAAAAGAAAAAATAAAAAAATAAACCTTGTGCTCTGTGTTGGATTTGGCTATTTGTTCGATTACGAATTTGAGAGAAAAAAGGTTTGATTTTGGCGATCAATTTTGGATTTGAGCAACTAGGGCAGTAGCTCGTAAAAGGGTGATATATTTCAACCAAGTGGTCTTCTAACTGGTGGAAGCCGCAGGTAACTACTGTGCTTGTTTATCAATTTAAAATATTCATAGGCATTCTTTGTGTTGCAAATGGTCTGTCTTTATATATTTTTTTAATTTTCCATGTAGGTTTGGGGTGTTAAAGGCAAATATCTTTCACCGATTATTTGAATTGTTCAAGATTATGTTTGTTGAATGCATTGCAATTTAATTAACCATTTTTATTAAGATGGCATTAAATGCCTTTAAGTTTTATTCGTACTTCTTGTTCAAGCTGGTGAATATTTTACAGCAGTAGTGTATTTTTGCAGGGGTGGTGGTGATCTGTTAAGGCAACTTCATCAATTAGCAGAGGCTGAATCAAACCTTTTAATTCATCAGAAAAGGCTATCTGAAATTGAATCAAAGGTATATACCTCTTCCTTTTCCAAAAGAAGGATGGTACAATAAAGGAAAAGGAGATCTTATGCTTATAAACATTAATTCTCTTTGTATTAAATCAATAATAATGTATTTTATGCAGTTATTCAAATCAGGATATGTTGGTTATTCAAACAAATTGGAGATTTTGTGTTTATGGAAACATAGAGCATGCTACATTCATGATGCCTTATGTTTTCAATTTCATGATGGTTACACGTGATTGATTGTTGATTCCTGAATTGGTTGAATTTGCTTTATGCAGCACAGTTTTGTGTTTTCTGTGTTGCTGCATTTGTTTTTTTTTTTTTACAGGTTTCTCTATTCCAAGTTCTTGTTACCCTTTTCCAAGGTCATAGCTGCAGGCAATGAAATATTTTCATTCTCTATCTTTCTTTCGTATGGTGTGTTCCATTGTACAATTCAGTTACTGCAGTTGTGGTGTATGATGTTTCTAGATCCATTTATTTGTTAAGGTTTGCACAAGATATTCATTAGGCATATGAGTTTTTGATTGCTTAACCCTCTACTGCTTTAACCTCTTTTGTAGCTTTTTTTAATACTTTGTTTGTCTTGTAATTTGCTTCTTCATCAATGGCATCCATAATTTGCTTCTTCAAATCTCGTTCTGTAATTGCATTATTGCATTATTGCATTAATTGCAGATTTTTATTTTTATTTTTATTTTTATAATCTTGACCAACTCAAGACCACCATATGGATTATTTGGATCTTCAGCCAGGTAGCTGTTGTTGTGGGCAACATAGGAAAGCCAACCCTCTCGGATTCATTAATAGCATAGAGAGTAGTGGTTGTAGTTGCCTTTAGAAATGAAGAACTCTTTGAACCACCCGATTTTGCCTTTTCATTGCCTTGTACATTTAAAAATACCTGCCAATTAACAAACCCCAAAAATTGCTTATCCACTTCCATTAATTTTTAGTTCATAACCATAACCTACTGTCAAAAAAGATAAATATCATATATGCCATGTATTATTGTCCATACCAAATTTGAAAGGACCATAACTCGTTCTATAAAAATATGAAATATGATATTGAACCTGATCAATGATAAAGGAAAATGATCTTAGACTTAAAGCAAATTTCATTATATTTTGGCAAAAATAAATTATCAATTTAGTGAAGTCAATGACATTTCATTATACTCTAGCTATTTTTAGATTGATTATTACAATTTGAATAGACTGTATAAGCTTTGATTATACGAATTAATTATTTAAAGACTTATGCATGATGTTTCTTTGATAGTATTAATTAAGTAGTATGCATTAACATCATATTCATCAATTAATTAATCAATCCATTGCTTTTGTGTGGGGAATGCAGTTTATTGGTTATTGAAAATTAAAATTCCTTAGTACAACTATTCTTGTAGTTGATAAGCATTAGGTACAATGTTCTTATGTTCTTATAGTTAACAAATATTAGGTTGGATAAATATTTACGATGAGAATTTTATGGTAAACAGATGGGAAAGAAAAATACAAATAGCATTACTGAAAATGAGGGAAGTGGAAAATCAAAAGCGTTTTGGAATGATGATCTTGTAGCTATATATTGTGAAATATGTGTTAATGAAGTGGCAAAAGGAAATAGGCCTGTCACTCATTTTGATAAGATAGGTTGGGTAAATGTTGTCAAGGTTTTTAGGGAAATAACCAGAAGGGATTATGATAAAAAAAACAATTGAAAACAAGTGGGATTCACTTAAAACCGATTGGAAGTTGTGGAGTTCACTATTGCATAAAGAAACTGGTATTGGATGGGACCCTGCAAAGAAAACGGTGGATGCACCTCCAGAATGGTGGCAAAGTAAAATTGAGGTGAAAATTCTGCATTATTTATTTAGATATTTATTTATGTCATGTAGGTGCATATTTTATAACTATCTGCTTCTTTTGTAGATGAATGTTGAGTATCGAAAATTTCGTGACGTGGGAATTAGTCCTGACATGATGGATATGTATGACAAGATGTTTAAGGGTAGTGTAGCGGTTGGAAATTGTGTTATGATTCCATCATCTACCATACTTCTTGAAGAAAAGGTGGGAGATTCAGATCATGACAAGCAAACTGTCAATAGGGAGAATGAGGAGGCTTCACAAGGTGATCAAGATGGGGGGAAAAAGAGAACAAATTATGAGAGTGAAAAAACCGGAGGAGTTGTGGGAGGGTCGAAGGGAAATAAGGGGAAGTTTGGAGGTGCAACAAAGTTGTCTAAACAAATTGATCGTCTTGTTGAGGTAGTTGAGAGTAGGAGTACAACGACGTCAATGCATAGAAGTTCACTAGGAACTAGTATTCCTGAAGTGATGGAAGTTGTGTCAACTTTACCAGGGGCAGAGAAAGGTAGTCAGTTGTGGTGGTTTGCGACTGAGTTGTTTTGTTCTCAAGACAAGAGGGAGATGTTTTCTGTTATGACAGATTCTGATATGAAGCTCCAATTTCTGATTCTTAATCAGAAAAAGGCTAGAAATTAGATGTGATGATTCTACTTGATAACATGTTAAATTTGTGCTTGTTGAACCTAGTTTATGACATTATGTTTATTATCATTAACGTTGTTGGATTACTGTATCGGGAATTTGTGTTTGTTGTTACTATTTGATCATAAGTGCTTTTATTTTCTTTGTGCTTTTTGGATCATGTTTTACCTACTTTGAACCTCAATTTATATGTGACGTTTGCTTAGACTGTAAATATTGCAGGTTTTAAAATATAATATGGACAATTCAGGAGATGACGAGGAAATGGATCAACTTATATGTGTCACTGGCCGTCTTATTCAAGTTTATCTTGAACAATATGTTCTGAAAACTCCATGCATGACAAGCTCTCAAACAGGTTTTATTTGGTTGATGGAAGTGTTGCAGGGCAATGAAAATCGTTGTTATAACATGTTCAGAATGGACAAACATGTCTTTATAATTTTGCTGAATGAGTTGGACACTATTTATAAGTTGAAGGGTTTAAGAAACATAAGTAGTGCTGAAATTTTAGGCATGTTTCTTTATATTTTAGGATAATGTATAGGAAATAGGAATGCACAAGAACGTTTTCAACGTTCCGGTGAGACAGTGAGTAGATATTTTGATTTGATGCTAGATATTTTATATCAAATGGCTAAGGTGATGATAAAGCCTTTGGATCCTGAATTTAGGAGCACACCAATAGAAATATTGAGCGACTCTAGATATATGCCTCACTTTAACGTATGTATAATTTTCAATTATCTTAAATTTGGTATATCTATATAAATGCCTTATTTTATACCTATTTTAAATTAATTTGTAGGATTGCATTGGAGCTATAGATGGTGTTCATGTTCAAGCTTCGATTTCTCCATGTGATCAAGTACCATATATTGGTAGAAAAGGAATACCCACCCAAAATGTAATGGCTGTATGTAATTTTGACATGCAATTTACATTTGCATGTGCAGGGTGGGAAGGCTTTGCTCATGATACTAGAGTATTCTTATCAGTTCTACGTGATCCTCAATCAAATTTTCCAAAACCTCCAAATGGTAATTTTTTTTATCTACATTGTGTAAATAATAATTGTATATTTTATCATAAGTATTCATATTTTATATTTTCAGGAAAATATTATTTGGTGGATACTGGATACCCGCAAATAAAAGGTTTTTTAGGACCTTATAAAGGTGAAAGGTACCACCTTCCACATTTTCGTAGGGGTGAACAACCAACAGGTCATAAAGAAATATTTAATCATGCACATTCTTCACTTGAGTATCATTGAGCGCACTTTTGGGATATGGAAAAAAAAATGGAGTATTCTACGTGATATGCCTAGTTATTCTTATAAAAAACAAGTGAAAATTGTTATTGCTACAATGACTCTTCATAACTACATTAGAAGAAATGCACAACGAGATAGAGATTTTGATGAAAGTGAAAATTACTTAAGTGAAGAGGTTAATGAAGAAATGGAGGTCCATGCACATGAAGAAAATGGTTCGGGAAGACGAGAAATGGAAATGTTAAGAAATGTAATTGCACAAAGTTTAATGAGTGCACGCACTTAGCTATTATTAACAATTATTCGTATGAAAAAACTCATGTAATTTGTTCCATAACGTTATGTTTGATAGTTTTCGTTTATATAATATATCCTTTTGGGTTTACATAATTTATATAAAATTTTCAATGATATTTGTTTGGTATATTGTAAAATATTATACCATAACTGTACCATAATTGTAGCATAATTATACCATATAAAATTATATCATAATTGTAAAAAAAATTGTTTGAGTTTATATTGCTGTACAAAAAAATTGTTACTATTACTGTACAACAAAATGGGGCTAATTAATTCAATAAAATATAATAAAAAATAAATAAATAATAATAAATAAAGAAATAAATAAATAAATAAATTAGTTAATTAATTCAATAAAGTAGAATAAAAAAGTGGGGCTAATTAATTTAATAAAGTATCATAATTATATAACACTTAACCATAAACATAAATAAATAAGAAAAATACAAAGTATAGATGTCTATGTCCTTTTTAGTAATTTTACACACTCACAACACTTTTTACATCAGTTTACCAAACACATAAAATTGCTTTTAGTTCTCACAGCACTTTTGAAAATCAGTTTACCAAACACTCAACTGATTCTTCCCACAGCAATTCCAAAAGCAATTTTTCCCACAACAATTCTAAAAACACTTCTCCCCACAGGACAGCAATACCAAACTGGGACTAATTACATTTTTAGGAATATCTTTTTTTACATATCAAATTTTATTATGTTATTTTAATAATTTTTCCTACCTTTTTCGTTTTACCTTATTTTCCGAGCCCTTTCACAATTCTCAAATGTTCACTTTATTCTTAAACAAGACAATTTTTTTTCTCATTTATGTTATTGTCCGTGGACTACTACTTGGACTACTTTAATTTGTGGTTACTTAATTTAATTATATATATATATATATAATTATTATTATTATTTAACTTTTATTATTTATAATAGTTTTAGTTTTCAATCAATAAACCTTAAAATATCAAATTTTAATTTATTGTATTAAAATAGTCCATCTACTATTATGATTCATTTTATTTTATCATTAATATTTTTTTATAGTTTTAATTTATTTAGACATAATAAATCAATAATTTACCGATCATTAAAAGAATATAAAAAAATCAAACACATGTCTAATAATATTTATTAATCAATTATTTTTGTACAAATTTAAAGTGAATTCATTATAAATACAAAACAACATATTTTATTATAAAATTATATTGTAATTTATTATATTATATAAGAATAAATATTGTAATTTTTCATTGTTTATTTAATTTTTTGTTATTATTTAATTTTTAATATTTTGTTTCTTGTTTTTACTTTCATTTTTTAAAAAACGTATGATTATTTAGTTTACCTTAAGCAAGTGTTCTATTTGTTTTATTTTATCTAACCTTCAATATACCATCAAATTTTCTTTATGTAAAAAAACTCATTTTGTTATAAATAAAAGCATAAAAGCATAGAAAATAATAATACAAACCAGGAGAGGAGAATGAGAGGAAATCAATTATATGAATTATTTCTTTGTATATATAATGTTTACACAATAAGCCTTTATATAGACATATGGAGAATTGAATATACGATGAAATAAGAAATAAGATCAAGAGAAGTAATTATCCTATATTGAAATTGGAAAAGAGATCAAGAGAATTAATTACAAATTATTCTCTAGGTGGTGAAAGTCGATTATTTCACAACACTCCCCCTTGGACTTATGCCACCTAGACAATAATTTATGGGATTCTTCTAAAAAAAATATTGGACGTGCTTAAATACTGCCTCATTAAAAAACTTACCAGAAAAATCCAGTGGGACAAAACCTGATAAAGGGAAAAAGATTGCAGTGCATAAATGTCCAAAATGAAGAATGTTCTCTCCCTGAAAAGCGATTCGTTCTCAATCTTGTAGTTTGCTGAGTTGATGCATTGTTGTCGTTGGTAAGGTCTTTGTAAGTAATTTTGTAAGGTTATTTGTAGATCTTATCTGCTTAACATCAATTTGTTGATTTTCTTGAAGTTCATAAGTGTAGAAGAACTTTGGTGATAAGTGCTTGGTTCTGTCTCCCTTGATGTACCCTCATCTGACTTGTGCAATACAAATAGCATTATCTTCATATATTGAGATACGGAACACCTACATTGTGCTATATATTATACAATACTAATAGGATACGATACTTCTGGACAAAGTATCATTTCATCATTATCTTTATATCGAAATGGATTTTTCTAAAGATTTAAAGATTAGACAACCATAGGGATGGTTAAAGAATAAGACGCATCCATATTGAGACTGAAACAAGTAATTCATTTCAAATATGCTCGATCTTCAAGTCGAAACAATATTTTGTTTTTCCCAAAACTTTCATCACAAATTCTGGTTCTTTTTTTCGAATCAAGAATTTCTGGTACTGATATTCGAATCAAGAACTTCTGGTTCTTGTTTTTTTTTTCTAATCAAGAACTTCTGGTTCTTGTTACTTTTTCTTCGAATCAAGAACTTCTTGTTGCAAACCTTTATTAATAAGAAATAAAAAAGAAGAGATCAAATAAATAATAAAAGCATTCGTATTGATAACATGTTATAAATTAAAGTATAAAGCATAGAAAATAATAATACAAATCAGAAGAGGAAAATGAGTGGAAATAAATTCTATTAATTATTTGTGTGTATATAGAATGTTTACATAATAAGCATTTATATAGGCATAGGGAGAATTGAATTTACAATGAAATAGAAAATAAGATCAAGAGAAGTAATTGCCCTGTATTGAAATTGGAAAAGAGATCAAGAGAATTAATTACAAATTATACTTTAGACGGTGAAAATCAATTATTTAACAACACATTTTACTTTGATCTTAACTTTTAAGTACATTTTATAATATAATTATTATTTTATTCAAATGCCCCGTTTGGTTTAAATTCCTGGATCCGCCGCTCTTCGTTCAAAATGAATTTAGAAAACAAAAGAAAATAAATAGGTTATGTTTATTTGAAAAGTGAAAAAGCAAGAGTAATAGAAAGAAAGAGAGACATACGGTGTTCAAATTTTGAAACAGAGTAGAGGTGATCGAGAGAGACAAGAGCAACGACACGGGTTGGAAAGAAATGAGAAACGATTCGAGTTCGAAAGAGAAAGGCTTGGATCGAAATTTTGTTTGGGTGGCGAAACTGGAACGAAAGCAATGGCAGAGTAAGAAGCTAAAAGAAACAGGTATTTTGAAACACAGCTGAGGCGATCGAGAGAGAGAAGTCGAGCGACGACACAGGTTGGAAAGAAACAAGAAAGGACTCAGATTCAAAAGAGAATGGCTTGGATCAGAATCTTATTTGGGTGGCAAAACTGATTCGAAACCGATGGCGGAGTAAGAAGCTAGAAGAAACGGGTCTAGCGAAGTAAGAGGCCTTCAAACATACCCGACAACGGCGAAGTCACCATACACGGCAGCGGAGTGGAAGAAACAGGTTCGGTTTAATTAGAACCACCCCTGCAAAGAAACCCGGCGAAGTCACCATATGCTGTTGGGTTTTAATTTTATGTTTTGTTATAATGTGGTGTGTGTTGTGGTTGAAAAAATATCTGATAATTTTCTAAATTTTCTTTTGATTTTATCTCTTTCTCTTGGTTTAGAGTTTATAAAGGCTTTTCACTCTTGTATTGCTAATCACGAATAACATGTATCTGTTTGTCGTTTTTATGTATGCGATGTATTCGATTCTTTGTATTAATCAAGTTTTTATGTTAATAAATTTAATTAAATTCTGATCTAGTTGTTTGTTATGTTTGTGTAATAAGGTTCAGATAGTTGTTTTAATTTGCAGTATTTGGATTTCAATTTTATGGGTTTATCATTTGATAATTAAAAAAAAAAATTAGACTTTTCTTTTCTAACACAGCTATCAATCAAATATACTTGTTTATGAGCTAAATCTAAACCCTAATCAATATGATATGTAGAGATGTCCACGGTTCGGTTTCGGTTACGAACCGTCGGTTTCGGTTCCGTAAAATAGCCTAATCGTAACCATAACCATAACCGTAACCGGAGGGGAACGGTTTGGTTCGGTTATGTAACCACCGGTTTGGCGGTTACAGTTGTTTTTTTTTTACAAATGAATTGTCACGTGTCGCAATTATATTGGTTAGTTTTTTTTTTAATAAAATATACCTAAACCGTCGGTTTTGAGACGGTTTTTGGGATTGGATAACCGTACCGTCAGGGAACCGGTTTCGTAACCGACGGTTACGGTTCGGTTTCTGTTACGGTTTTTGAAAGACGGTTTCTGTTCGGTTTCGGTTCGGTTTCGAACGGTTTAACTGAACCGTGGACACCTCTAATGATATGTGCATTGACTTTTTTTATGAGCTAAATCCTAATCCTAATAGGTGTTATTGATATATATTCTTAATATGTTGTTCATATTGTCATATATGATTGTGGTCCGTATATTTTTTCAGCAGTAGTATATATATACACTGGAATAAACCAATTAAATACACCGAGACAAACCGATTAAACATACCAGGGCAATCCAATTAAACGCATCATGGCAAATCAATTCAGCACACCAGGGCAACCCAATTGAACACACCAGGACAAACCAATTAAACACACTAGGGTAACCAGGTGTGTTTAATTGATCTATATGAGTGTGTTTAATTTATCTATATGAGTGTGTTTAATTTATCTATATGATTGTATTTAATTGATCGATATCCGGTGTGTTTAATTTTTTAGCACTGTTATATTTAATTTTGCATGACAAATTCTGTTTCCACAACATTTCCAACAAAATGCAAAATCTGAAGTAACACTTCCTGAATTATAATTTCAACAGTTTATAAATTTATATTAAATCCATACCAATATCAACACAATCCTTACTAGCACAAACAAGATTTAGATCCATGATAAGTTCAATAAAAGTGTTATAATCATTACTGTTTTATCACAATAATAGTAGTTTTTTCAACTTGTTTCATTACAATAACACTAGTTTTTTTTTTAACAAAATGCAATATCATTACTAACAATTCATGACATCCAATTTAAACATAATCCTTACTAACAATAAAACTAAATCCATACCAATTTAAACATAATCCTTACTAATACAAATTATTTCGATGTCGTGATTGTCTGAATCCATAGGGTTATCATATGGCCGTGTTGGACACGTTCTTATGTTGTGTCCCTCTTGTCCACATGACTTGCACTTACAATGTCGGGGCGATGGTAGATCTGTTTATGGGTCTGAAACATTGCCTCCTTGATCGGCTGAGGGGTTTGAACAATTTTGTCTGTTGTGGCCAGATTTCCTGTAGATGGTACAATACCTACTTTTACGACCATGCTCACCTGCAGATGGAATCCTATTCTTTCTCGGCCTACCGGCTTGAGCTCGCCACTCTGGTGGAAGAACAACTTCTGAACGTACTTCCTTAGGAGTATTCCATTCGCTTGGGTGTCCAACAGGAAAGATGACACTGAAGTATCTTTACAACTAGGTGCTTGTTTTGTTGAAATCTGAACTGAAGTCGACAAATTTCTTTTAACATATCCTACAAACATAGTCAAACAAGGTGTACCAATTAAACACACCGGGGTACTGCAATTAAACACACATGAGCAAACAATTAAACACATTAGGAAAAATGAATTAAACACACTGGGGCTCCAATTAAACACACCGGGGCATCAATTAAACACACTGGGGTATTCCAATTAAACACATCAGGGTGGAATTAAACATGCTGGGGTAAACCAATTAAACACACTAAGACAACCCAATTAAACACACTAAGGCAAACCAATCAAACACATCGGGCTCCAATTAAACACACCGGGTTATCAATCAAACACACTAGGGTAATCCAATTAAACACGCTAGGGTAAATCGATTAAACACACCAAGGTAAATCGATTAAACACACTAGGGTAAACCGATTACACACATCAGGGCAATCCAATTAAACACACCAGAGCAATCCAATTAAACACACCAGATCAACCCAATTAAACACACATGGGTAACCAAATTAAACACACCGAGATAATCAAATTAAACACACCGGGGGAAACAAATTAAACACACCGGGATAATCAAATTAAACACACCGGGGCAACCAATTAAACACACCGGGACAACCTAATTAAACACACCAGGGAAAACCAATTAAACCGGAGAAAACAGTTTAAACACACTATGACAACTAAATTAAACACACTCGGGCAATCCAACTAAACACACCAAGTTAAACCAATTAAACACACCGGGGTATTCCAATTAAACACACCAATTAAACATATTAGGGTACTCCAATTAAACACACCAGGGTACTCCAATTAAAAATTAAACACACTTAGGTACTCCAATTAAACACACTAAGGTATTCCAATTAAACACACCAAATGAAATCAATTAAACACACTACAACAACCGAATTAAATACACCAAGGGTGTCAAATAAACATACCGTGACAAATTAATTAAACACACTATGGCAACCTAACTAAACACACTGGGACAATCCAATTAAACACACACTGGGGTACTCCAATTAAACACACATTGGGATACTCCAATTACACACACCAGATGAAACCATTTAAACGCACTAGGGCAAACCAATTAAACATGTCAGGTTACTCCAATTAAACATGTTAGGGTCCCCAAATTAAACACACCGGCACAAACAAATCAAACACACTAGTGAAACCAAATAAACACATTATGACAAACGAATTAAACACACAGGGCCGTAAATTAAACACACCCATGCAAACCATCTTCAACCCATATGCATCAACAAATCTGCAATAAAACAAATCAAATAAGAATTTCAAATACGTATCTCGACAAGATCGACCTAATTCATCCCTATTCATCATCAAATCTGAATCCAAAACCAAATACGCCACAAGCGAAGCCAAATCCGAACGAATATAACGTGATGGATTTTGAATCCAAATCCAAATAAGTACTCCAAATCTGAATGAACACTTAAATTTTGAACAGAGAAAAATTATAGGTTTGAGAGATTTCGAAGGGTTTGAACACCCAAAAATTTGGGTTTGAGAGATTTTGAAGGGATTTCAGTTTAAGAGAGTTTGAAGGGAATACAAAAGAGAGACTACGGGTTTGAGAGATTTCGTATCTGTTGAACAAAGAAAATTTAAGAACATTAAATTTGAGATAAATTAAGGGAGAGAGTGTACCCGGTCAGTTGGTGGAGAGAGAAAGGGAGAGATAACATTAAATTTATGAAAAATTAAAGAAGATGAAATCAAAGAAAATTAAATACTGAGGGTGGATGGTTTTCAAACAGAGAGAGGGTCTTGGTAGGCTGATGGATAGAAATAGAGGAGGGAGAATATTAAATTTAAGAAAAATAAATACAAAAGTAATTCTTTAAGAAAAAATGGAAAATGAGTGTCATTTTTGTCCCTAGAGTGGATTATTTAACAAAAACAATCATTTATATATATATATATATATATATATATATATATATATTAGTGTTTTAGTAAACGTTAGGCGCTAGTCGGACGGTAGACCAGTGCCTAACGCCTAGACAGAAGTCTAGGAGGTTGATTTTTTTTAATTTTTTTTATGATGAAATTCAAACAAAATCATCAACATGATTCCCTTTTTGTTTTGATGTCTTAGACCTGTTTACTATAGTTTTACTTATTGTTGTATATTTTAGATTTTTGTATTGAGAGAGGGCATGTTTTGTTATTTTATAAATATTCTTTTTTAAAAATCAAATATCTTTACCCTTCTTCTCTTTCACGCCTTCTCTTTCTCTTTCAGTCTTTCACGCCTTATTCTCTACAAACTTTTCTTCCACTGTTTTCTATCATTTTAAGCTTTCTCACTCATCCATTAAACTTGTTTTTGAGTCATTTTTTATTAAATTTTGGTGGGTTTTGTTTGTCAACAGCACTCGAATCTAATTTGTGTGTTGATTTTGCTCATTTTTTCTCCATTGATTCAATTTGCAAAAAGCCAAGAACACCATTAAATCTCGGTGCCGTTTTGGTGGACCTTTGTTGTGGTCGGCGACTGGCAGATGTTTGATTTTAGGTTTGATTTCGGATTTTGGTCTATGCTTGTGATTTTCACAATCCGGGAAGTGGATTTTGGGTTTGATTAACACTGTTTTGGTGGGTTTTTTTTAATATAAAAAACGGCCTAGACCGATTAATCTCTTAAAAATCGGTCCAACTTGATCGTTTTTTTGTTGACCATCGTTGACCTCCGTTGACCGATTGTTATGGTCGAAATTGCTAGATTTGGTACGGTGGAAGGTCGCACAACGTCTAGGCAGCAGCCTAGAACGTTTTTTCGAACACTAATACACACACACACACACATATACATATATATATATATATATATATATATATATATATGGACAATCTATAGAACACCGGTGTTTTTATACACCTCTGAAAAAAAATCTAGCTCATCTAATCTTAACCATTGATTTGCGTAACACTCACATGCAATGTTGATGTTGTAAAGTTGTTGTAATTCCCTATGCACCCTAATATTACCTTCTTAGTAGGTCACTCTCCATTATTACCATTTATTCTTCACAAAACACAATAATTACCATTTGTTAGGTTTCCTTCCCAACACTATATTTTTCTCCTTTCCAAATCCAATTCTTTTTATATAAACATACATAAACACTTCAAACCACCATTCTTCTGAACTTTTTTTGTTTACCGGCTCAAAAACTCTTCTTAACTTTTATTTTTTCCAGCCCAAACACTTCGATCGATTTTTTTCCGAGCATCCATTTCAATTGATCATTCGTCTGGCTCATTGGTGTTTTGGCATGGCGTTTTGAATCGTCTATTTGTGTTCGAATAGAAAATCCCATCTCCAACTCATTCTTTTTTGCTTCATTAAATTTAAACTTACATGTAAGTCTCTTCCATGGCCTTTTTTAATTAGCTTTGAATTCAATATGAAATTAATTATTGTTTGAATTGTTATTTTTATCTCTTCTTTACAGTAGATCCATGGTTGTTTTGATTAGTTTTGAAATCAATATGAAATTTCTTAGGATTTGAATTTTTTTTATCTTATCTCTAGGATTCATAGAATTAGAATGTTTTCCTATTTGTATTTGTTTTTTTTATCTTATCTCTATAATAATCTTTCTATAATTTTTAAGCTAAATGATTCATGTTCAAAATCTCGGTGATTCTTAACATCAATAATGTTTTTCTGTTATTAATTGTTTTTTTATCTTTCCTTTATAATCTCTATATAATTTCTATGTTGAATGATGCATGTTCAAAGTCTCGATGATTCCTCGTATCAATATTCTTTTTCTGTTTGTTATTACTTTTATTATAATTCTATCAACATATATTATTGCGATTAAAATTTTACTTATAGTTCGTTCATCCTATTTTAACTTTGTATAGTAATAGCTGTGAGTGGATTGCAAGTTTGACAATAAGGATATATTGTTTTTGGGCACCAAATAATGTGCCCCTTTGATAATATACATGGACGAAATTCATCTATATAGATAATTTATAGGGACGAAATCTATAATTTCATCCCCTTTCACAACTTATAGGGACAAAATCTATCATCTATTTAAATAAATTTTCGTCCTGTTATATATCTGATATGGACAAAATTTGAAATAAATAAATAAATAAATAATAAATGGTTGGCCTCGAAGGACACCATGTCCATTCCCACCCATGACCCACTACTAGCTCCAACTAATCACACCCTAGTCCCAATTAATCCTTTGTTCCAAATAGTGGGAACTATGTTAAGCTTATCCACTTCGATATTGTATTGAATTTGTAAGGTAAAGCATACTTTTGATATATAACATTTGTATGTTATTAAATTTTTTAATAATTAATTTCCGATCAAAATTTTATTTGTTGATTAATACCCGCAATTTAAATTTTATTTTTATATGATAAATAAATTGATATTAAAAATCGATTATTGTAGCATTTAATTAAATTATTTGACTTAATGGTACAGATGCACCCTAAATTAATCGTGAACCGTTGATATGCCCCCTGAATTCTTAAAATGGTCATTAAACCCCTTAAACTTTCATTTCTTTACAACACAGATCCAAAGGCTAACACTGTCCCTTTTTCTGTTATGGCATATTACAATATGTTCCCCTGATGATATAGATAATTACATAAAACCAGGAACTATGTAATAATATGTCTTAAATACCCCTCTGACCAAATTTTAAAAATTAATTTTAAAAAAAATGAAATAATGGTTAAATAATAATAAAATTTTAAATTTAATCTTCTGCATAATTAAATGATCTTTTTTTATATAAATATCCCTAAATATTTAATAGTAGTAGTAGTAGTAGTGGTGGTGGTGGTGGTGGTGGTGGTGGTGGTGGTGGTGGTGGTGGTGTGGTGGTGGTGGTGGTGGTGGTGGTGGTGGTGGTGGTGGTAATAATAATGATAATAATAAAATAATAATAATAATAGTGGCAGTGGTAGTAGTAGTAATAATAACAACGATATAATAATAATAATAATAATAATAATAATAATAATAATAATAAGAAGAAGAAGAAGAAGAAGAAGAAGAAGAAGAAGAATAAATATGTAAAAGTCATGGTTATTAAGTCATAATTATTCTAATTCCATCCCATTAGTTAGTACATGTGTTTTAGGGTTGTAGTTTATAACGTAATCCAAAGCCTAACACCGTCCCTTTTTTCTGTTATGACATATTACAATATGTCTCCCTGATTATATATATAATTACATAAAACCATAAACTACGCTGACCAAATTTTAAAAATTAATTTAAAAAAAAATGAAATAATGGTTAAATAATAATAAAATTTTGAATTTAATCTTCTACATAATTAAATGATCTTTTTTCATATAAATATCCCTAAATTTTTAATAGTAGTAGTAGTAATAATAATAATAATAATAATAATAATAATAATAATAATAATAATAATAATAATAATAATAAATAAATAAAAATAATAGAAATAATAATAATAATAATAATAATAATAATAATAATAATAATAATAATAATAATAATAATTGTGGTAGTGGTAGTAGTAATAGTAATAATGATAATAATAAAATAATAATAATAATAGTGGTAGTGGTAGTAGTAATAATAATAACGATATAATAATAATAATAATAACGATATAATAATAATAATAATAATAATAATAATAATAATAATAATAATAATAAGAAGAAGAAGAAGAAGAAGAAGAAGAAGAAGAAGAAGAAGAATAATAAATATGTAAAAGTCATGGTTATTAAGTCATAATTATTCTAATTCCATCCCGTAAGTTAGTACATGTGTTTTAGGGTTGTATTTTATAATTATTATTATTATTATTATTATTATTATTATTATTATTATTATTATTAAATATTTAAGGATATATAAATAAAAAATAATTTAATTATTTAGAAAATTAAATGATTTGAAAGTCATGGTTATTAATGGATGGTGGAGATCCAATCTGAAAATTTAGAAATATAATTTTAATTTTTTCTTGTTTTATTTTAAAAAAAAATCTGATCTCTTCGAATCTAGAAACTTCAATGTTTTGAATAAATTGGTTATTAAAATATGTCATGAACCTCCGTCATGTGTTACGTTATAAACTACAATCAAAACACACGTACTGACTAATGAGATGAAACTGAAATAATTATGACTTAATAACCATGATTTTCAAATATTTATTATTTTATTAACGTTATTATTATTATTATTACTACTATTACTACTACCACTATACTATTATTATTATTATTTTATTTTATTTTTAATATTATTTGTTATTGTTTCTATTATTTTATTTTATTCATTATTATTATTATGATTATGATGATGATTATTATTATTATTATTATTATTATTACTATTAAATATTTAGGGATATTTTAATAAAAAAGGTCATTTAATTATTCAGAAGATTCAATTCAGAATTTTATTATTATTTAACCATTATTATATTTTTTTTAAATAATTTTTAAAATTTGGTCAAAAGGGTATTTAAGACATTATTATATAGTTTCTAGTTTTATGCAATTATCTATATAATCAGGGGAACACATTGTAATATGCCATAACATGAAAATGGACGACGTTAGGCTTTGGACCTCAACTGTAAAGAAACTGAGAATTCAGAAGGTTTAGTGACCATTTTAAGAATTCAGGAGGCATATCAGCAGTTCGTGATTAATTCAAGGGGCATCCGTACCATTAAGCCAAATTATTTAGTTAAAATCATATATTGTCAGATCAAATGGTCGATCGTTAATTGTACTCGGAATAGAAAAAATGGAAGATTGTTGTTATTATATTTATAAAATTATTATTATTATTTTGTCCTAATAATTCCTCAAATCTCAAAAAAAAAAAAAAAAAACTTTTCTTTTCTTTTCTTTTCGAAAAAAAAAATATCAAATATTTTAAGGACGGATAATTTATTTCATCCCTATAGGCATCTTATTGGGACAAAAAAAAAGTCTATTCACTTTTACACATTTTAGGGACAAATAATTGTTTTCGTCTCAATAGATATACTATTAAACCAATATTGTTTGTCCTTGAAAGTCTTATCAAGTTTATCCTTTTTAGAGACGAATAATTTGTTTCCTTATAATAGACATTCTATTGGGATAAAAAAATTTCATCTCAAAAAGTTTACTTTAGGGACAAATATGTTATTGCATCCAATTCGTCTAAAAAAACATTTGTCCCTATAATCCAATTTTCTTGTAGTAAGTGTTAATTATTGTGAATTTGTATAATGATTAGAAAATGATACGTATTGAGATATATTAATTTTTAATTGGTATCAGGCCGATATTCAATTCAAATGTCAAACAAACAAACATAAAATGTATCTATTTTTTTTTTATAATTCACATTAGAAACATGTGTTTGTTATAGCCTATGTTGCACGGATACCCCAAATTGGGGAGGGAACTCGTATCGAACTCGTATCATGTTTGGATACACTCTAGATACACCCGGATACGTATCAAATACACCATTTGACGTATCAGTTGACTTTTCTTAAGTTTCATTAGGGATACGTTGAAGATACACCGGGAATATGGTAAATATACGTTTGAGGTAAAAATTTAATTATTTTAGTCAAAACCGGGGGTCATATTACGATTTTACAAAATTGAAGGGTCAAAATATAATTGTTTAAAATAAATCTAAAACTAAGTTTCTACTTTTTAGAGTTCGTTTCTATAAATATATTTATATAAAATATTTTTTGAATGAATTATTGGATAATGTTATTCTAATATAAAATATAAATATATATTATTTTAATTGACGTATCAGACGGTATCCGTATTCTAATTTTTAGAGATTTATTATATCTACGTATCGTGCCGTATCCATATCCGATCCATATCTGTATTCGTATCCTTGCAACATAGGTTATAGCTAAGTCAAATAAAATATCAAATGCTAATATGAATTCTGGCGTTTGCATGAGCATAGGTAAAATTATTATATAACATTGTACTTAAATGATATATAATATTTAAACTTATTTTCATTATAATTCATGTTACTAACATGCATGTGTGCTGGTATTAGCCGGTAGATATAACCGTATAAAGTATTAGGTCATATACTAGCTAGTTGTAGTGTTCTTTGTAGTTTAAGATCTACTTCTATTTTATGTATACTTGGAGTAGATAAAAAAAAAAAAAAAGTGGTCTACTAATTATTATAATATTAAATAAAAAATTATAAACAATATATAAAAATGGCTAAATAAAAATTATTATTTACAAAACTGAAATTATAAAATAAATAATAATAATAGATTTATAAGAAATTAAAGTTGGGATGGAAATATCTTTATGTTAAATTAATAAAGATAATTTGATCATTTAAAAGATCATTAAATCTCTTATATAACCAATATTGATATACCACTAACAAACCTAGGGGTGAATAGGTTGATTCTAAATTCGGCTACTTTTTTTTGGCTAGAACTTGTCACACAAACCTTCTACTACACCAATCACTCTGTTATCCACAAACTTCGTAATAATTATATATTCAAAATATATCAAAATACATGTAAATCAACAATTAAGAAAGAGAGATATAGAAAAATAAATACAATCGATTTTTACGTGGTAAAACCTCAAATGAGGAAACATCCACCGATCAAATCTATGACCATGACACAACAATTCACTAGTTTAATAAAGAGTACACACTCAAATGATCAAGCTACCATATGACTCACTCTAATGTCTTGCACAACAACTATTCTACTCGTAAGCCTTTACTAATGAATGTTTGTCCACTCTCAACCTAGACCTCGCAAGATCTTATTGAGATTTTATCATTTTACAATGCATGATTCATGTGAACATGATGTAAATAACCAAATAAAATGCTTGATCAAACTTTTTATGAAAACTATATATGCAATCAAGTACAAATCAAATGAATCTAGCTTTATATCAAGTAGACTACCTCGCAAAACAATTCTAGACCCATTTCTACACAAATCAACATCATATCATGTGAATCAAACAATTAAAAACGTGAGATGTGAAGAAATATTGATTACCTGTGAAATGAAGAACAAGTCACACAAATCAAGTTGTAAATCATCAAATCTAAATTTTATGAGGTCAAAAAAATGCTTGGACTTTGTTCTACTTGAAAATATGAAGATATGACTTTTTGAATAACTTAAATCGAAGTTAAAACAAGTGAGAAATAGTCAAATAAAAATTGGTGTGCGGGCTGGAATATATTGACAGCTCGAAAACACTTCTTGCGCCAAAGGCCTTCTCGTGAGAACTGTTGCGCCAAGCCAAATGTCTTACGCGCCTACCAGGCATGCAGGACTTGTTGTGCGGAGAGGTGTATGGGTTGCGTGACCCTTTTGCGCAACTGGCCTTACCTAAGCCAACACTCTTACAAAGGTAGAGTGGTGTTTTTCACGCAACAAGTGTTGCGTTGAACACTTCTCGTTGCACCAACCCGAGAACCCTTTTTGGTGTGAGACTCGTTGCGCCAAGGGAAACTCATTGCGTGGGTAGTATGTGATTTTGGCGTGAGAACTGGTGTACTAAGAACACTTGGCCACATTAAAACTCAACTTAGCCCGATTTGACAAACTCAAATCTAATCAAAACCGAGACACGGAAAACCAATCTGGTTTCCGACCAACACCTAGAAAGTCCCAAACACTTTGGAAATATTTTGATTGGAATTTTCTAACATACCCCGGAATCCCCCAAGTGACTTGAGAAGCCTCTGAAACATTCGAAAACATTTAGAAAAGTCTATGAATCACTCAGAACTCATCTAAGGATAAAACCACACGCGGTTGGATCTATAAACAATGAAAAATCTTGGAAATACAATTTCCATCATGAGATTACCAACTACGGAAAAACACAAATACTAAAACAAATGCACAAACATATTCAAATATGTCATTCCTTAAATCTAATTTCTAAAGCATGTTCAACTAGAAATTTTAGGGGGGTGTATTGGTTCAAGATTTTAATAGACAATTTGGGGAAGTAAAAGTCTAGTGGTATTAGATTGAGACTTTTTAACAAGTTAGATAAATATGATGGTATTCAATCAAAACTTTTATTTTTTTTTTAAAAAATCCATATTATCTTGTGGTATTGGATCTAGACTTTTATGATTTTTTTTTAAAGTTCATATTGTCTTGTGATATTGGATCTAGACTTTCAAGAGACAGCAAATTGTCTGATGGTATTGGATTGAGATTAAGATTTTTAGGATTTCATGACAAAATAGATTTTCTAGACTTTTTAGTGATATTTATAAATAACTTCAACCCAAAATTGTCTTGTCATCTCCCTCAATACTTTCTAGACTTTTCTCTCTCACTCAAAATCATCTTCAGCTTCCTCAACCTCCACACCCCCATCAAATTTTCATAATAAATTTTCAGTTTTCTCAACTTCCATACCTCACCAGATCTTCTATACCCCATCAAATCTTCAGTTTGGACGGGTTGAGGTCCACGAATGGGTGATTGGTGACCAGAGATTGAAGATTGAAGATAGGAGGGTGGAGTAGTGCAACAATTATACTTCGTTTTTTTTTACTTTAAATTTCACAGAACAGATGTTAAATAATGATTCTTAATCGTGACATCTTTATTATTGTTCATACTCCTTTGATAAGTGTAAATAATGGTTTATTTATAAATAAATTGTAATGACTGGTGTGGATAAAGGTATAGTTGTTTTACTAATATATATATAGTGGTTCTCTAGTAAGAACGTCCTGAAATTATAAGTTAAGGGTGTTCAATCGCAACCATAAATTCATATTGGGTGTCATATTAGGTGTGAGTATTCGTTAATGTGTGGAGAAAATTGAATACTACAATCGACTCTTGAAAATCTATATTTATAAAAGTCCAAAAAGTCTTGAAATAAAGTCAAGACAATCCTAATAGTTTATAAATAAAGTCTAAAGACTCTTTCAAAATTTTAAAAGTCTAGTCCATATAATCCTAATAATCCTAAAAGTATAATCCTAATTATCCTAATAATCCTAATAGTCTTGCAAATCTATAAAATCCTTGCATCCTAAAATTGTTCGTTAAAATCTCAATCCAATACACCCCCCTTAAACAGTTAATGAACAAGTGCTTGAACATATAATGTGAATGTGTATGATACATAAATTTTGCATAACAATCTATAGACAAAAATGCATGATATGTATATGTGCATCATATGCCTTGAAAGAGGTTAAGGTCTCAATATCGAAATATTCGTTGGAGATGCATCCTCTGAAAGACATGCTTGCACGGAAAGTCACTATTCTACTTGAAGCTCAGAATCACACGAACCACCTATAATCCATTACAAGCAAAGAGCGTTTTGATATGGAATCAAACTGATACAAAACTAAACCTAACAATCTCATAACAAATTATTTCATAATCACTCTACAGAATTAACTCATCCTTTGTTTCTTAAAATTGCTACTAAATCAACTAATATTATTAAATAAATAATGCTATTAGGCCATCTTCAATCGGTCTTTAAAAATTGCCCCATTTTGGAGACTGAAAATGGAATATTCCTAGAAAATTTTATCTCTATAATTTTACTACTTCAACCATTCTCCATTTTAATAATAAAATATTTTTATTTTACTTTATAAATTGTCGTATGTAAAATTTATCAGACATACACGTCATTAACAAAGGATAAAATTGCCAGGTGGACATCCAAATAGGCATCCAGAAAATATCTCGTAAGATTTCCAAAAAGAAGAGGAACCCGAGTAAATACAAAAGTAAGTACTAAGCAAAGTCTACTAGGGATCAGTTAACGTTGCTCGAGGTTAGTTGAAGTCATGATATACTCGGGATTAGATGACGTCATTCGGGACCATCTAACATCATGTTCTGCTCGGGACAAACATGAAGAAACCCGATTAAAGAAGCCCAACACAACCACAAACCAAGAATCATGTTAAAATACGTAAAGATATCCGCGTCAAAGAAGAATCTCAAGATAAATAGAATACCAAAACAGGAAATGTTGGGGTTTATGCTCTAAGCATGTAATTTGTAAATGGATTTATGAAGTATATAAAAGGAAAGGTTCAATTCATTCTGTTATGTTATTTATTTTATAAACTTGTGTACATATTAACATCCTGGATTGCCGGATGTAATCTCGAACTGTGTATATGAGTGTCATATACGGATGGATACAGTAAGAGATGTGCAATCTAAAGAGTCCATAGATAGTAAATAAAGCTGGGTACTTTATTTGTGGTTAATCTATAGCTGCGGTCCATTCCATAATGTACAATGATTCTATCCTGAATCATTCATATGAGATATGGGAATGGAGGCACCTTGTATGATGTGATCATATAGGACTGGGTAATGATCTATATGAATCTCACACCAAGATCCGTTTTCCGATGAGATTCATATATATAAACTGATGATAGCTATATATGGGTGATCTTAATCCTGAGTGTCTTATCAACTCCTTCAGGTTAGATCGTGGTCTTTGATATACCATGGGTGAGGTCAGATGCATTTCCTGATCAATATACTCCGTATGTTAGGATTGCGGTTTGGCTTGTGGCTGGGAAGATTTGTACACAATAGTGGAATTCACTCATTCTTATGAAAAATATATGGTAGTTCTCTTAAGGGTTGATTCGGGGCTTGGACAATATGAGCGCTCTCCTAATACCGTGAGGAAATATGATTTATTGTCCATTAGAAAATCAATGGTACTTAAAGGATATATGTAATTATAGGGGTATAACGGACATTATGACTCAGCTATAATTATGAACTACTGTGGAGGATCACACCATATGTAATAGCTATATCGATGGACACCGAGTTGTATCGGTCTGTGTAAAAACTTCTGTAGTTGAGAGAGTGCAGCTTTGAGTTTTTAGTAGAATAACACCGGAGTTAATAATCAAGGAATATTAATTAAAGAGTTTAATTAATGATTTTGAGGATTATTGGAGCTCAAAATACTGTAGGTCCATTAGGTCCCCTTACTAGCTCGATCGATTTAGGTTACAAGGGTCATGGTTAATTAATTGGATTGTCCAATTAATTGTGTTACGAAAGTGACACGTATTTATTCGAGAATTAATTGAATAATGAGATTATTTAATTAATAGATAATGGTGATTAAATAACTTAAATAATGAGATTATTTAATTATGTTATTAATCGCTAAATGGAGGGTGTATGTTGATATTTATTTTTGAATAAAATAAGATAATATGATTATTTTATTTTATTAAATTAAATATTTTATTTTTGAATTTAAATAGTTTGTAATTCAAAATTAAAATCAAATAAAAGATATAAGATATTTTTTATTTGAAAGTTTTTAAAAATCAAATAAAAGATATGAGATATATTTTATTTGAAAGTTTTTAAAAATCAAATATAGATTTAATCTAATATTTAAATATTATATATGTGATATATATTATTTAAAAAAAAAGGGTGGTGTGCTTGTCACGCACAACATACTTATATATATATACATTGACAAAAGAAAAAAGGTTAGATTTTGGTCAAACAGATAAGGTAGGTGTGAGTTTTTATTAAGAAAGAAAAGTGTGTTTGTGTGCATAAAAAAAAATACACCAAAAAAGGAGAAAAGTGTGCAAGTGTTGTATACTTATATCAAAAGAAAGAGTTTATTCTTCTTATCTCTTTTACATCCTCCATTCTAGTTCCTGAGTTCGTGACGCGTCAACACGCAGTTATCAGTCCCGGGATATAGCGAGGAAGATCAGTGGTACAGACTAGGAGCATATCGAAAAAGTAAAGGAGCCTACAAACGTTGGTATGGTTCTTTTAATATTCCTTTTTATTATTGATTACAATTTCTTGTATTTACATATATATTTTATTAGTGTAATAATTAGTATATGTATTTGTTCCGAAAATAAATACGATCACAAGTTCACTGGTCCCAGATACATATTAAGATATGTATAAAAAAATTTAAAACACATTTCCGCTGCGTGACCGGTGAACAGGGTTCCAATAGGAAAAATGTTCCAAATCAGACAACAATTTTATTTCTTCAAAAAGACTACGTATTTATAAGGAAGTAAGTCCTAACTGGACTATATCACTAGAGACCAATCTTTATACAAGTCTACGAAATAGGAAAGGAGATAGACTACTTCAAAGAAGTAACCAATCATAATTAAAAAAAAAGATCTTTTATTACTTGTCCAAAGTGAATTAGGATTCTGTGTACATATAAATAGACCCATAATCTCGTAAAAAAATATATAGCAAATACGGAGAGAAAAAATAGAGATCGAGAGTTGTAAATCTTTTTCAATAGTGGATTGTGGCTCGGTTGTTTATTCAACCACCAGTGGACGTTTCTTCGGTCATCGGAGTTTTACCACGTAAAACTTGTATCCAGTTACTTTCTCGTTCTCTTTCTCTTTCTCTTTCTCTTTCTCTTTCTCTTTCTCTTTGAAATTACAGCTAAAATCAAATCTTGTTGACTTTTCTCACGCAGCCAGAAATTGACGTCAACAATTGGCGCTAAAAGGAGGGGATTGAACCTTCGATTTGATTAAAAGTAATTGCGGGGAGCAGAAACAGTCCTAGGGATATCCAAAAATCTCCAGATAATGTCCATATTGGCAGTAGTTCACGAGATCTCACCTCAACCACCGAGAACCAACCAACATCCCTGGCAGGAATCCAACAAATCCCTTCGACCAGCAAAGACTTAACACGACGCTTCCGGGAGGCGCTGCAACAGCTGGTGGTAGAAACGGCAATGGAAGGAGTTGATCTAATAGTTGCAGAAGAAGCGCAACCTCCTAATCTCCCACCTACAAGGCTTCGCTCAGTTATAGTAGGGCGAGAACTAGATGCACCGGCAGCCGGAAGGAACTCTGTTCCAAATAATCAGGCTGGACGTGAAACACCCACAGAGGAGCAACCACGCCAGAGGCAGAGCCATGATCAGATAGCCCATACTAGACACCACAAACATGACCTACACAGGGTTCGGTCGTCATCAGAAGATAGTGGTTGGCATCATCGCAAGTGCCATCACGAAACCATCCACCTGTAAGGTTCAACCCGTGAGACTAGGAAGCAAAGCAAAGAGCCAGAAAAAGAAATGGCAGTCACTCGGCGGTTTAACCATTATGGAGATCCAGTAGGAGATAGAGATGTCGTAATTCAGAGCCTGACCCGAGAAGTTGAAAACAATAGGCGTCAAATGGACACACTGGTTAGACGTTATGGGTACAATGACTTGTCCAACGACGATTCTGATAGTCCATTCACTAGGGATATCCTGCGAACTCCATTCCCATAAAGATTCAGGATGCCGCACGTGAAACAGTTCAAGAAGGACACCGATCCTAAAGAACATGTCAGACGGTATAAAAGTGCTATGGCCCAGTATGCCCACAGTGACCCCTTATTATGTATCAACTTTCTACAAACCCTAAGAGACACAGGCTTAAAATGGTTCAGAAGATTGCCCCCAGCAAGTATCTGAAGTTTTGGTGAATTAAGCAGGAGTTTCTCAAGACAATTTCTGGGCAACGTTCACAGCAAAAAATCAATAGCTTACCTTTCTCAGTTGAAACAAGGAAAAGATGAGTCGTTAAAGAAATACCTGGGGAGATTCGGCCAATCGGTATTAGAAATCGACAGTGCAAACGATGAAGCAATAATTGCTGCATTCATCAATAATTTATAGAATAGATGGCTATCTTTTGACTTAAGAAGGGCCCGTTTAACCAGATATGCAGATATGATGGACATGGCGGGAGGATATGCACTAGCCGAAGAAGAAGAGTTAGCCATGGGAGGATGCTACATGCATGAAGGAAAACCCGAACAAAAGGATGTTGAGTCCAAGGTATAGAACCAAAAGGGAAAACAAAAAGGAAATAGCAAAGAAAAAAGCAAGGGCGGAGGAAACAGGCGTAATACTGACCAGACCACGGACAAATTCTGAGGAAAATAAGTAAACTACACCCCTCTCCAGAAAAAACTGGAAGAAATCCTGGCCATACTAGAAGAAAAGAATATGGTAAGAGAGCCGTGCCGACAATCTCAGTTTGCTCGGTGAGATACGATAAAATATTACAGATTCCATAAGGAAGCTGGTCATGAGACTTCCAAGTGTTACCAGCTCAGAGATTACATAGAAACCCTCATTCGGGAAGGACACTTACATGATATAATCTTAAAAGAGGATGAGAGGTCAGAAATAAAGAAAGAGACCAGGGCCGATCATAGCTCCGATCGAAATCAAAGGGCCACCCTCGAGGTCAATGAAGTAATACAAACAATCTTTGGAGGACCGTCCACTGGGAGAAGTAACCGAGAGCGAACACAGGAAATCAAAGAAACAGTGGAAGCAAGATAGAACTTTGACGTGAACTCGGTTGAACCAGACCCGAAGAGGGTAAATAAAGGATGAGACCCAATAATATTCATAGAAGCTGACTCGCATGGCGTAGACGTTTGACCAAAAGATGCCCTGGTCATAAGTGCCCGAATTGGACACAGGGAAGTCAGGAGAATTTTAATAGACAATGGTAGTTCGGTAGACATTCTCAATGTAGCTGTCTACGATCAAATCAGGCTGGATCGAAAGGATCTGCAGCCTTTTCATACCCCACTTAAAGGATTCAGGGGAGTTGAGGTTAGGCCCCTCGGGACGGTTAAGCTACCCGTAAAAATTAGAGTAGCACCTTGCCAGAGAACAGTATTACTCGATTTGGTAGTAGTAAACTTAGACAATTGGCCGTATAATGCGTTGTTGGGTCGGCCATTCTTGAATAAAACTAAGGTCGTAACAACTAATTATGCATTGATGATCAAATTCCCGACCGAACAGGGGGTCGAGTAGTTAAGGGGTCCTCGGAGATGGCCCGAAGAGCTAACCTGTCAGTAAACAAAGACAAAAAAGATAGTGAACAAGTATGCACTATAACGCAGTCGAGTCAGAACACAGAGTCACTGTCGTTCGAATTTGATCCAAGGGAAGAGTCGAAGGAATCCAAAAATGAACCAGTCGAAGAAATTATCTTGAAAGAAGATGAACCAGATAAGAAGATCAAGATCGAGGCCAATTTAGAAGGAAAAGTCAAACAAAGCCTCACCGGTCTGCTCAAAGAATACAAGGATGTGTTCGCCCGGAGTCATGAAGACATGGTCGAGATAGATGCCCGAATAATTTCTTATCATCTCGCAGTATACTCGAATGCAAAACCAGTGATACAAAAGAGAAGGTCATTCAATCTCGAGAGAAGTCGGGAAATCAAGTAGGAAGTAGAAAAGTTACTCGTTGTAGGGTCAATAAGAGAGATTAGATATCCTCAATGGGTAGCTAATGTGGTCATCGTCCAAAAGAAAAATGGTCAGTGGAGAATGTGCGTAGATTTCACAAATTTAAACAAAGCATGCCCGAAAGACAGTTTCCCACTGCCGAGGATAGACCAATTAGTTGACGCTACATCAAGTCACGGATTACTCAGTTTCATGGACGCCTACTCGGGATATAACCAAATCTGGATGAGCAAGGCCGACGAAGATAAAACGGTGTTCACAACCGATCAAGGTTTATACTGTTACACTGTAATGCCCTTCGGATTAAAAAATGCAGGGGCAACATACCAAAGGCTGGTCAACAGAATCTTGGCAAGAAAAATTGGAAGAAACATGGAAGTCTATATAGATGACATGCTGACCAAGAGCATCTCGACAGACAAGCATACTTCAGACCTGCGAGAGACGTTCGATGTTTTGAGGAGATACCAAATTAAGCTGAATCCAAACAAATGCTTATTCGAAGTGCCTTCAGGAAAATTCCTGGGTTTCCAAGTTCACCAAAGGGGAATCGAAGTCAATCCTGAAAAGATCCAAGCCTTGCAGAAAATGACCTCACCAAGAACGCTAAAAGAAGTACAGCGCTTAACTGGATGCTTAGCTTCCTTTGGTAGATTCATCTCAAAGGCCACAGATAAATGTGCTCCCTTTTTTAGAGTAATTAAAAAAGGAAAAGGACTCGAATAGAACGAAGAGTGCAAAGAGTACCTAGGGCAGGCTCCCATCCTTTCGAAACCAAAAATGGGAGAAACACTCTACTTATACTTATCAATTATAGAACTAGCAGCAAGCTCAGTCCTAGTCAGGACAGAAGATGGAGTACAGAAGCCAGTGTATTATACCAGCAAGGCACTTTTACCAGCCAAAACTAGGTATTCACACGCATAAAAAATGACCCTAGCATTGGTTTCAATAGCAAGGAAGTTAATTCCATACTTCAAGCTCATACAATTCAGGTTCTCACTGATTGCCCACTTAAGCAAATTTTACAGAAGCTAGAAATTTCAGGAAGACTAACCAAATGGATAATCGAGCTAAGTGAATTTGATATCCAATACGTCTCTAGGAATTCTCTTAAAGGCCAATCAGTGGCAGATTTTATAGCAGGTTCAAGGAATCAAACTTGGAAGCAAAAAAGATGTTGGGAAAAAATTTCTCATGGAAATTATATATCGATGGCTCTTCAAACACTCACGACACCTGGGCAGAGATCGTAGTATGTACTCTGAAAGGAGATGATGTCTAGTGTGCCATGAGGTTTGACTTCAAAGCATCAAATAATCAAGCCGAGTACGAGGCCCTACTAGCTGGACATAGAGTTTGCATAGCCCTTGGGGCAGATGAGGTCAAGATATTTAGCGATTCACAAGTAGTTGTCAACCAAGTCCTAGATGAATACCAAGCCAGAGATGAAGGCGTGATAGCCTATTGTGACATTGAAAAACAGCTCCTCCAGAAATTTAAAGAATATAGGATTGCCCAGATCCCTAGGGAGGAGAATGAAAAGGCAGACGTTTTGTCCAAACTAGCATCAACAACAACCACAATCAGGCCAAAAACTATTCCTGTCGCACATCTCCTCAAACCGAGCACATCTGAACAAAAAACTTTGAAATTTTAGAAATTCAAACACCGCCAGACGGTTGGATGACTCAGCTGAGAAGGTTCCTGGAAGAAGGCATGCTCCCAGAAGATCCCTTACAAGTAAAACGCATCAGGTATCTATCAGTAAGGTACACGTTGGTTGGAGGAGAACTATACAGAAAGGGGTTTTTCCGAACACTCCAAAGATGTGTATCAGAGGAGGATGCATGTCAGATATTACAGGAAATCCACGGGGGAGTTTGCGGAAACCATATTGGGGGTAAAATTTTAGCACACAAGGTACTCATGCAATGATATTATTGGCCTACTTTATTCGCAGATGCACAACGATGTTCGGAGAGCTGCAATACTTGCCAAAAGATTGCTAATGATATCTGAAAACCCCCTGAACAACTCGGAAACCTCACGTCCCCATGGCCATTTTCCATGTGGGAGTTGGATTTAATTGGCCTGATGCCAGCAGGGACGGGGGGTGGAGCAAAGCATGCAATAGTAGCCGTTGATTATTTCACGAAGTGTGCAGAAGCTGAAGCATTAGTGCATATCACATAAGCAAATACCATAAATTTCATGAAAAAGAATATACTTTATAGGTTTGGAGTTCGAAACACTATTCTTTCTGACAACGGCACCCAGTTGATAGCCTGAAATTCAGACAGCTGTGCAAAGAGTACCGGATTACCAATTACTATGCCACACATGCCCACCCTCAAACAAATAGGCAGGTTGAAGCAGTGAACAAAATCATCAAGCACACACTCAAAGCAAAAATAGATGCCAAGAAAGGAATTTGGGTTAAAAAACTTCCCGAAGTATTATAGGCATATCGAACAACAGCAAGAACTTCAACCGGAGAGACTCCATTCACTTTAGTGCTTGGAACAGAAGCAGTTATCCCCGTAGAAACGTCATATGCATCACCCCGGGTCAGGCTATATAATGAAGATCAGAATGTTGATATGTTGTTACAAAGTCTAGACGAACTAGAAGAGAAAAGGGAGAAGTCTTGAATATGAAATATAGCATATCTGCAAAGAGTAGCTCGCCACTACAATTCTCATGTTCAGGTCAGGAAATTCCAACTAGGAGACCTGGTACTCAGAAATGTGTCATTGAATACAAAAAACAAAGCTGCAGGTTCCCTGGCGGATAAGTGGGAAGACCCGTACAAAATTGAAGGAATAGATGACCATTGAGCATATTGGATTGCACGACCCAATGGAGGGGTTTTACCCCGACCATGAAATGCCCAATACCTGAAGATTTTCTATCCTTAAAATTGTTTTGTTTTGTTTTCTTTAGTTAGGACAATCAGATCAGTTATTAGCTTTGGAATTTAAATCATTGTTGATTTTGCAGTTATAAATAAGAATCAAACTCGGGATTTCCGAAAAATAAAGCATATGATAATAAGAACATGCAAATAGAATACTTGGGACCATTAATTCCCGAATGGGCGGAGAACCTCGAAGGAGCATGCCAGCCGAGCAAGGTCAGTCGCCCTTAGCAAAAAGGCAAACCCGATACAACAGATTCTGGAAAACGGCTTAGGGCGCTGTCGGGAAAAATTCTGATAAAATGCACAGCTGTGTTAAGCAAGTCGAAAAGCTTAACGATTCGGTAAACCCTTGCACAGAAAACTGGGAAGACGTCCTTAGTAATGTGTGAGGACTCGAACATATGATTATGGTGAGCCTTGATGTAATGTTTGGGTAAAAACCCGAGTATGAAACACGAAAATCTACTTGAGTGTTTCAAGATGACTCGGTTAACAATCAGTTTAATAAGATACTTGGCATAAAGATTGCAATAAGCCAGTTTAATAAGATACTTGGCATAAAGATTGCAATAGTCAGTTTAATAAGATACTTGGCAAAGATTGCCATAGCCAGTTTAATAAGATACTCGACATTAGAAGCAATAATAAAATCAAGTTAGATAAGATACTCGGTGAAATTTCGAGCAAGGGATTGGATTAAAACACTCGGTTTTGAATTACAATTCACATTCACCAATAGTAATCTTTAAAAAGAATAACCTTTACAAAAATGAATCAAGGCTGATAGGAGGATTTGGAACTCTTGCAGATGCTCGGGTCGGGCACCATCTCGTACTCACGGAGAAGACTTTCGTTTGAAGGCCAAGTAATTATATCAACCGAATCATCCATCAATTCACTGTAATCTTCTCCAGGGATCGGTCTGACATCAGGCACCACACATTCCACGACCGACTCCTGACTGACATAAAAGGTGGAGAGAGTGTGTTCCGATGGAACCTCCAAATGCATGGGATGAGGCTCTTTGCCTCGACTGTGGCAATAAGCTCTCCACTCCTTCATCTGAGTCCGAAGAGATTCCAGGGACCGATCCACGTGGTTCTTGATTGACAGCTCCCAGTTGGCTTGGGCTTTTTCAGTTGCCCGATTCTTGACCTTAAAGAATTCACCAACTGAAACTAGCCCTCGCTGAAATTTCAGAAGAAGAAGGGCATCATAAGCCGAGGATCTTTTAAAGCGATCAACCCCTTGGATTTCATGTTCTAGCCTGGACTATTTGGATAAGGATTCGACTGTCAAATCCTGGCGCTCAAAGTCTTCAATCTTCTGTTCATATGCAGACTTTGACTGCTCCGCTTCCTGCTCGGCTTTGAGCATCGACTCTTGGGCAGAAGATAATAAATTTTGAAGTGACATAGACTTCTCCTCTGCCAAAGAAGCTCTTTCCTCGACCGCCACTTGCTTCGCCAAACAGTGGTCAGCAAACACTTGGGCATACCCAACTTTCTTTTGATAAGCCAATTCAACCCGAGCACGGCTATCCTCACTCTCTTTCAGTTGAGATTCAAGATGCCTTATTCGATCAGCATGATGTTGTTGTGTCTGAACAAGCTCAGCAAACTCGGTCACCATCTACAAGGAAGTGAAATTAAAAAATCTAGCAAGCAAGCCAGACGATCTAGAGTTGGGATTAAAACTACATAAGATGCGCTGTTAAAAATATTCTGAAGACGACTCGTCAAATAAGATTCCCTAAGGTCACTCCAATGATCATCCCAGATGAAAGCTCGACCAGATGACATCGCTCTGAACATATTTTGGGGAGAAGGATATGAAGGACCTCCTGAAGATTCAGCCTTTAGATCTTCAACCTCGGGAGGGAAAGAGCCCCTATTCGGGTCAGAAGTCTCCGCACCCGCCGATGCTTTAACATCAACGCTTGAGGGAATCTCGGCCCTGGTGTCTTCATCACTGGAGTCAATGAATGAAACCACCCGAGGGACCTTATGAGGATGAGTGGGAGAATCGACCATCTTCCGTTTCTCAGCCCGAGAACGGTGGAAGCCTAGATCAGCTGACAGATCTTCCTGATCATCATCCCGAAAGGATTAAAAAAAGTAGGGACTTGTATTTACTCGTCCATCAGAGGTTTTACCTCTATCACCAGCATCCATCCGCTCGATAGGGACTTCAATCAGGGAGCTCTATTCACCAGGCCTCTCACCAAGACCATCGCTCTGCCTCCTTCCATCTTTAGGAAATTCCTGAGTATGGCCACCCGGACCACTAGACTCCCCTATGGTCGGCTGGATGACTTCCTCGGGGACATACTCTGGGATATGCTCCTCAGCCTCATCAGGGTCCTCATCTGACTCAGTTGGGGCAATGCCAAGTTTTTTTATTGTTCCAAACCTCAGGGGAACAGAAAAAAAGAGGAACTTTAAGCACCGTCCGAGTTTCCCCCAGTCGAAAGAGTAACTTCAAGTTCAAGGTTTTCTCCGATGAAAAACCAGTTGTTCTTCTAGTACTTGTTGGACGAAGGAAATCCCCATATAAAGCCCCTCTTTTTGGCGTCATCAGAGGTATCAACTCCCCGATTCACTTTTGTCCCCTCGGGAACCCAGCAATCTGTCGGGTTAGACATAAGAAAATAAGTCCATGTCGGACCAGATTGCCTTAGCGTGTAGAAGTGCCCGATTTCACTCGGGGAAGGCAGCGATAGGTTCATTCGGCTCCACATATGCCACATGCACATCAAGATCTTGTAGCTGTTCGAGGCCAGTTGGGCTGGAACGATCCCTGCCTTAGCTTAAAACCAGGCGATAAACGGCTGAAGAGGAAGAGTGACGCAGTAACAAAGCATGGACCCATATATTGCTACGATACCCGGAGGAGGGTTCCATGCGACTCTATCACCGGAAGGAATCAGAATAACTGAATCATCCAAGTCGAATCGGGCATGATATTTCTCTATCTCATCCACCCCGAACACATTCGGCTAGGCATCATACCCACTCGGGCGATCAACAGAAAAAGAGAGACGAGATTTTCTGAACTCCTCTTTGACGTCCTTCTCATCAATAATCTGCCCCCTGATCCGGACGCTGCCCGAGTTGTGCTTATGGACTTCACTTTTACTTTGATATTTTTCCATCCTCGATCGAAGATATACCCTGTGATCAGAAACGACAGATTCAGAACTAGATTCACAACTAAAATGGACGTCAGGGTAAAGCCCAGAAACGTCAACTTCTAAAAAAGGAGGTTCATCAGGGGGGATTTCCCCCAATAATCTTCGAGCGCAAGAAACCAGTTGAAAATCCCCACGATCAAGCGCTTCGAGATTTATAGTAAAGAGTCGACGACGGGAAGTCGGATTCATTAAAACTAACCTTGAGTGAAGAAACCTAATGCAAAAACTTCAAACGGAGAACAGAGATCGTCAGCGCAAAGAAACCTGGGTTGGAAAATTTATGATTTGAGTTTGAGAATAAGTTAGGGCAACTCCGTTCGGCGGAGTATTTAAAGGGATAATAGCACAAAACTCTAGAATTTCAAGAAGCGGGAAAAATCAAAGATAAATTTGATGACGTAAACGGTACACTAGGGGATGCGTAGGTCGTTTCTCATAAATGGTATCGAGAAATGAAGCAGTAGAAGACACATGTTAAGGGAAGAACTCGCCAAGGCCGTCAGAACTCCAAAACATCGCAATCATGGAGATCTCGCGTGAGGAGGCAAATTGAATTTACATGGTTACCATTAAGACACGTCATTATGACAAGACATTTGTTATTGTATTAATGAGTTGTAAAAATTGAAGGGTTGATTAAAATACTTTTGCCAGAAATGAAACCTTGTTCGGCAAAAATATTTTATGGGGGTATTGTCGTATGTAAAATTTATCAGACATACACGTCATTGACAAAGGATGAAATTGCCAGGTGGACATCCAAATAAGCATCCAGAAAATATCTCGCAAGATTTCCAAAAAGAAGAGAAACCCGAGTAAATACAAAAGTAAGTATTAAGCAAAGCCTACTCGGGGATCAGTTAACGTTGCTCGGGGTTAGTTGACGTCATGATATACTCGGGATTAGATGACGTCATTCGGGACCAGCTAACATCATGTTCTGCTCAGGACAAACATAAAGAAACCCGAATAAAGCCCATCACAAATCTTGTACAAACCAAGAATCATGTTAAAATACGCAAATATATCGGCGTCAAAGAAGAATCTCAAGATAAATAGAATACCAAAACAGGAAAAAGGTCTCAAATCAGACAACAATTTAATTTCTTCAAAAAGACTACGTATTTAAAAGGAAGTAAGTCCTAACTGGACTATATCACTAGAGACCAATCTTTATACAAGTCTCCGAAATAGGAAAGGAGACAGATTACTTCAAACAGGTAACCAGTCATAATTAAATACAAAGATCTTTTATTACTTGTCCAAAGAGGATTAGGGTTCTGTGTACATATAAATAGACCCATAATCTAGTCAAAAAATATATAGCAAATACGGAAAGAAAAAAGAGAGATCGAGAGTTGTAAATCTTTTTCAATAGTGGATTTTGGCTAAGTTGTTTATTCAACCACCCATGGACGTTTCTCCGGTCATCGGAGTTTTATCACGTAAAACTTGTGTCCAGTTACTTTCTCCTTCTCTTTCTCTTTGAAATTACAGCTAAAATCTAATCTTGTTGACTTTTATCACGCATCCAGAAATTGACGTCAACATAAATAATATTTCAAATTTTTAATAAAATTGTTTTCTCTTAATTGTTTTAGATAATGATTTACTTACTTTTATTAGACCGAAAATTTTCTAATCTTTTTTTATAATTAGTTGCACCTGACTATTTTTATATGTAATGATTTTGATATATATATTTTTTACCATTTATAATTTGTTTCTAATTTTTTACCTAATTTTCCACACCTAGTGTTAACTTTTAATATAATGGAGTAGAGATGACTTATCATAATACTAGTGATAACTTGAAATTTCAATGTTATTTTTACTGGAATTTTGTCAATTTTCAATGCACTTTCTTTTGGTTATTTTTTTGTTGTATTATTTTAATTTGAATATGTTAATATTGTTATTTCGTTTTACTGAATAATTTAATGTTAAATATTATGATATATTTTAATTACATATAAAAATTGACAATTTGAAAATATTTGTTTTGAATTAAAATATTTATTAATTCATTGATTAATAAAAGTTGTAATAAATAAATAAAAATTAAAAAATAATAAAATATAGTCAATATTATACTCTGTTGAAAGATCCCAACAAAATATTTTCAATAGTATAATTTTTATAGTAATTACATTTATAAATAAAAAGTTATAATCAATTAATTGAGTTTAGTTAAAAATGTAAAAAAGATATTGGGGGAATTTAATTTGGTTGAAGAATGAATGAGAAAATAAGATTATATAAAAGTGAATAATAAAATTGGGATTAAAGTTTGGATTTCCAAATTTGGAGATCAAAATTTAACCTCCAAGTTGACGCCCCTCAGTCTCCGTGATTTGGAGAACGGTTGAAGGGAGTTTGGCCTCCATTTTGACCATCGGAGATGGTTATAACAATCCTTGAAATGTGGAAATATGCCTAAATGGTACCAAATAGTTTATAGGGATAATTACCCCGGTGACCATCAAATTGATGACACTATCAAAATGGTCACTAGATTGGAAAGTTGTTCCAAAATAATCACTTTATGCGAACTTTGTGATACCAATGGCCATTCCATCAAACACCGTTAACTTTGCGGTTAAATAAATGGACATTTTAGTAACATTATCAATAATTACAAAAATAAAATATAAAATATAATACTTCATGAAAAGCTTTCTATAAATATAAAAAAAAAATAGTTGAAAACAAAAGTATTATATGTTTACTATGTTGTTGGTTTTCATATTCAGGTAATCTAGAGATATTTATCTTCTATGATTGATTCACTTCATAAAAAGTATTTGTGGAATTTGTTCTAAAAAGGGGAAAAAAAATTGTTCAATATGCAGATCTAATTTTAAAGCTGAAATGCCCATCTATTTAACTGCAAAGTTAACAGTGTTTGATGAAATGGTCATTGGTGTCATAAAGTTCGCCTAAAGTAACCATTTTGGAACAAGTTTCCAATCTAATGGCCATTTTGATAGTGTGTCATCAATTTGATGGCCACCGGGGTAATTATCCCTAGTTTATATAGCATCAAAGTAGTCGAATAACAAAAATGCACCCTTGTCTAATTCTTTATTATTATTATTATTATTATTATTTTGTTTGTTATCTTACTTTTCTCTTTCTTCAACTTCTTCAACGCCTTCTTCTTTTCTTCACTCTTGTCTCTCATTTTTTTGGTTTCATCTCTCACTTTGCACGAAATCGAAATTCATTCCATTTAAAAAAATAGATCCCCTTCTTGCTTGAATCCCATTTATTTTTATTTTTGGGCTTGAATATAATCTTTATTTTTGTTGTTGAGGTAGTTGGCTCACTTAGGTTTGAGATGTAGAATATCTGAATTTCATTCGAGACTTATATTGATGTTTTATTTATAATGATTGAGACTTGTTTTTATGTAACCTAGACTTAGGTCATATTTGATTCACAGAAAGAAAACCACATGGGAAAAAAAGGGTTTAATAAATTATTAGCACCATTTGGGGGGGGGGGGGGGGGGGGGTGTGCAAATATCATCATTTTACTAATGTATGTTTAAAAGGCACCATTTAGTGTGATCGGATAAAAATACCCCAAACTGTTAAAAAATAGAGAAAGTTGTCGTTTTGTTAGTGTGAAAAAAGCTAGAGTGAGAAACAGACCGACGACAACAGAATCGACGATGAAGTGACCGGAACGAGAACAAGAATACACCAGATTTGTTGAGATTGACAGAGGTAATTTTTGTTCGTTTTTTTTATCGATTTTGTAGTTGATAACTTGTAATTGCATGTTAAACTTGGGTGTTGTTGATTGAAATCGTAGATTATGATTGAAAACGAAATGTGAGAATGGTTTTGGTTTAAGTTAGGGTTTGAAATTAGGTTGAATATGTGATGAGGAAGATGAAATTCTGGGTATCGAAGAATTTTAATTTTGAGAATTTTGGAAATCGAGAATTTTTTTAGCGAAATCGAGGTTTTTTAGAATAAGATCGATGATTTTTAACTAAGAATCGAGAAGATTTTTTAAAAAATCGAGCATATTTGTTGATCGATAATTTTAAGAAGAGATCGAGAATAATTTTCACACGATCGAGATTAATTTTTAAGACATCGAGAATTTTTTTCATACGATCGAGATTATTTTTCAAATGATCGAGAATATTTTTCAAACGATCGAGATTATTTTAAAAAGATCGAGAATATTTTTCAAACGATCGAGAATATTTTTCAAAGTGTCGAGATTTTTTAAAAGGATCGAGAATATATTTAAAAGGATCGATAATTTGATCTAAGGATCGAGAAGATTTTACAAAGGGTCGAGAAGATTTTCCAAATGATCGAGAAGATTTTACAAAAGATCGAGATTTTATCAAAGTATCGAGAAAATTTTTCAAACGATAGAGAACATTTTCAAATGATCGAGAATAATTTCAAAGGATCGAGAATATTTTAAAATGACCCATAATATTTTGTAAAGGATCGAGGAAGTTTTTAAAATGAACCGAGTTTTTTCTAGTTTCCTTATGTATTGTTTCTATGACATTGCAGATGAGGATGAGGTTGAAGGATTTCCTTAAAACTCCATAGGGAGATTGGTTCAAGAGAAAATTGACTCTACACGACCATTTTGAAGCCTTCGCCCTTATAGACGATGCATTGAACCGGGTCCCAGAAGATTTTGCTGTTGATGATCGGCGTCGGTTCATAGCGTCTTGTTTCGGGCATTTCATGTTGATGCACCAGAAGATGAAGTTTTCTTTTGGTGTTATCCACCGACTGTTGTTTCGGGAGTTGGACCATGATGGGCCAACATATGAGATGCGGTTCCTATTAAGGAACCAAGTGGTGAGGGTTTTGAAGGTGGAATTTTACGTCATCACCGGATTACGTTTTGGAGTTGTACCGGACACTGGTCTGTATGCTGGAGTGAAGAATGGCATACATCAGCAGTACTTTCCTAGAGCCGATGAGGTATCATTGGAGGAGTTGAGGGTTGTTCTTACCCTCAGAGAGTTTCAGAAGGCGTACGATGCTGTGAAGTTGTGCCTCATATACATGCTGAACTGGATATTGATGGGGGTGGACGAGAGATTCAAGATTTCAATTTGGCAGTTTCGGTTGGTGGAGGACCTCACTGTCGTCGATGCTTTCCCATGGGGTGCCCACGTTTATAGGCATTCTATTTTGTCATTCAAGCATGTGTTACCCCGTCGACGTGAGGAAAGACGCCAGCAGTCACAGAGCGATGTTGTACATACCGTTGAGGGGTACAACATTTACGGTATATCGCATGCTCTATTGGTATGATTACAACATGTACTTTTTATTTCGTTGCCGAAATTTATGACATTCTAATCGTACTTATCTTTAATGCATATATTTTCTTTCGAGGTGATCCTCGCACTGGGTGTTGAGTTCGGCACCCGTTGGGTTATGAAGCTTTCTTCTCGTATGTTGAAGTGTGAGTTGACAAAACAACCTAGAGGGAAGAAGCTGGCCAATATTTTTAATGCTAGGGTATTTATTTAATTTGTTAATCTTTATATTAGTTACTATGTTTACAATGACATTCATCTAACTAAGTTTTCAGATATTTGCGAGGGAGGAAATCGTGCCCACAGCAGTTGAGGAGGGAGCACCGTACTTCATAGGTCTAAACGAGCAAGGGAGCCTGTATGTAGAGGAGGATAGGTTCACCTCCCGCATGTCCCTGATCAGACTACTGTTGGAGGAAGTAGTGGAAAGGGTTCGAAAGAGGAAGTTGGGGGTGGGAGGCGCAGTGATACCAGGTTTCTGACCCATCAGGCCCGGGTTTTCGTGCCATGGACAGTGACAGATCTGAGCTGTCTCCTTGACGAGTGAGGCATAAAAGGGTTCAGTTTTCCACCACTGGACCTGGTGCATCTAGAGGGGATTCCCGTGCAGGCGTTGGACATGATGTGGAGGTAAGTTGAGATGATAGTTTCGTTTTTATTAACGTGACCTGTTGAGTTTTTTAGTACTAACAATGTTGACATAAATTCAGGCCCCATGGGAATATTATTTCAACGAGTTATGTGAATCCCTCCGGAAGAGTTAGGATGATCGACAGCTGCAGCATTGAGGGTTGCTAGATATGATCCGAAAGAGCGATGAGGATTGACATGAGCAACATCGGGAGTTGTTCGCATTGATTGGGAGGGTTTAGGGCATCAGGACACATACGCACCAGGATGGTCCACCTGATCCTGATCCAAACTTCACTCCCAGAGACAAACACATGTGGATATACCGGGGGACAGACAGCACTGGTGGTCGACGGGAGGATCCACATACCGGAGGGGTAGTTTCGAAGAGTGAGGCTCACCAGCGTACTGGAGATACAAGGCCTGTTACACGTACAACAGCAGGCTCATTGGTCGAGTGATAGCCACCCCTCCGATCGTTCAGCAGAATCCCCATCTGCCTCCCTCATCGGTCGAGCATTAGCCTCCCCCTCTACCTCCCCCATCGGTCGAGCAACATCTTCCCCCTCTATCTCCCCCATCAGTCGAGCAGCAACTTCCCCCTCCACCTCCCTCATCGGTCGAGCAGCAACCTCCCCTTCCACCACTCACAGCGATCGAGCGACAGCCGTCCCCTCCACCCCCTAATGAACTCTGCCAGAGTCAACATTGGCAGTTGTCATGCAAATTTTAGGCATAAGTTTATACATTTTGCAGCATTTGTTGTCATCACTCTGTACCTCATGTTGGGGCAGTGTAAATGGGACCACTTGTGTGGACCGGTATCAATTACATAATCATATGCATTCGGGGTGCAAGTTTCGTAACTCTTCTTTGTACTGGTTATATTCCAACTCGGTGTACGCTGGGGCTGCTTTGTCCATTATTGTGGCAACATCCTTTATGTGATATCGCTTTTTAATAATTTCAGAAAAGTGCCAGCAACATATGGTATGGGTGGCATAAGGAAACACTTTAGAAATCCCTGCTTCAATGCTTTTATGACGATCAGAAATGAATACCAAATCATCTATATAGCCAAGAGCACTTTTCAAGCAATCCAAAAACCACTCCCATGATAGGTTGTTTTCTGAGTCATCGTACCCAAAAGCAATGGGTAAACCTGTTCATTCCCATCTTGTGCAGTTGCAACAAACATTGTTCCCCCGAATCTTCCTTTTAAATGGGTACCATCAACGATAATAACTTGATACAGACACCTCTAAAATCCTCTAAGTAAGGCACCTTACGACATGAAAAAGTAGAGGAATTTACCATCTTCGTCACACTATAAGTCAGTGATTGTTTCGGGATTTTTTTCTTCCAACATGTAACGAATGATGGCAGTATTTGAAAGGTTTCCTCGTGCGTTCCATAGGTCAGTGACAACGCATAATCGAGAGCTTGATATGCCTTACTATACATGATTTGAATGCCATACATTGTTTTCATGTCGGCGATTATATCCTTCGGACGCATTAGTCGACCATCATGTTGTTGCAATCTAGGTGTAACCACTTCTCCAATTATGACTGCAATAGCTTGTTGATGGCGACGGTGAATCTCCTCTAACGGAAAAGTGTGTTCGTTGACAAAACTTCTTACTTGGAAGTACGTCACTCCATCTTTCCTCACCGCTCTTAACTTCCACGTACAGTTGTCCATCAAGCAAACCAGATGTAACATTGTCTTGTTTGACCTTTTCACCTTCCACTCAAAGTTGTGCCGCATTGTAAAATGCCCAACCAATCTCTTCAAATCCTTTTTACTATGAAAAAATTGCCCTTTATATATCATGCTTGTAGGTTTATCTTCTACCAATTTCCTGCTTCCACCCATACCAAAAGAGTACGATTCTGCTCCTGGAATAACCCACATTATGGCATTTTTAGAATCAGCTTCAGTTACATTAGGTCGGACCTCAGAGGTCCTAGTTATATCTACTGCACTAGAACTACATCTGTGTACACGTCTTGCACGTCTTTCCGTATGAACAGGTTCTTCATCTTCCTCATTGTTCGCTACATTATTTACAGGATGCAAATTTGCCTCATTAGCCACCTCATGAATTTGCCCAAAATTCGGTTCATTGTTCTGCTCATTATTCATGTCATTGTACATCTCATTGTATTGGTGGTTGTACTGCCTAGCATTCATTTCAATTTGACAACCAAAGAACTCGTCCAATTGAGGTCCAGCTATATAACCATGGTCAGCTACTTCTTGTGGGACACCACACATATTTTGTTGCTCTTCGTTCCCACTTCTTTCTGTGAGCAATTGGTTGCTTCCGCCTAACGATCGAAATTGTTGGGTGTTTCCACGAGCAGGGGTATCTTCAGCTATTACATTTGTTGTTGCCCTCTCAATTAGACTAACACATACTTGAGGGATCACCCTATCTTCTCCTAGCATAAACAAAATATCATTGTCGTTTATTATAAATGTGCTACATGTTGTCCCAGGAACGATTGATATAGATTGTAGATCAACAATGTATTTGTTCACATCGTACTTCACAACGGTTTGCAAGATCGACGCCAGCTCTTCGTAAGTCATATTCTTTGACACATACATTGCTTGGTTATCAGAACCAAAAAATCTTTGACTTCCATCAGGTAATATCTCCCATCAACCGTTGTAAGATATGACTATTCTCACCCGATCCATTGTCCTGTGAAAATCATCATCACAAACCATTATTAACAAATTAAAAAATTAAATTAAGTTTACAATTATTAAGAATTAAAAATATTTATTAAGTGTAAGGGATCGAGAACATTATCAAAGGGATCGAGAACATTTTCAAAGGGATCGAACTTTTTGGAAACTGATCGAGAACATTTTCTAAGGGGTCGATCTTTTATCAAATGGATCGAGAACTTATTGTAAGGGATCGAGCTTTTTCCAAATGGATCGAGAACCTTTTAAAGGGTTCGAGAACTTTTTTAAGGGATCGAGACCTTTTTTAAGGGTTTGAGAACTTTTTCAAGGGATCGAGACCTTTTTCAAGGGATCGATAACGTTTTCAAGGGATCGGGAACGTTTTCAAGGGATTGAGAACTTTTTCAAGGGATCGAGAAATTTTTCAATGGATCGAGAATATTCTTCAAATTATCGATCAAGCTTTTTTCAAAATATACAAAACCTCGGTCCAATGGATCGAGAACTTATTGTAAAGGATCGAGCTTTTTTCAAATGGATCGAGAACCTTTTAAAGGGTTCGAGACCATTTTTAAGGGATCGAGACCTTTTTCAAGGGATCGATAACGTTTTTAAGGGATCAGGAACGTTTTCAAGGGATCGAGAACCTTTTCAAGGGATCGAGAAATTTTTCAATGGATCGAGAATATTCTTCAAATTATCGAGCATTTTTTCCAAATAATTAAGTTTTTTTCAAAATATACAAAACCTCGGTCCAATAAAAAATATGCTTGAGTCTTCTTTAAATATTCTCGGTCACACACAAAAAATACTCGGATCTATTAAATGTTCATACATGTTCTTACAACACTGAAATGCATGTAAAAAATTGGAAATGCATGAAAACAGAAAATAGAATACACGAGATCATAAATATTAGTTACCTTTTTGTGCAGATTCTGGAACGAGACAACTTTTTTGGAGAGAGATACAAGTTTTTAGACAACTTTTTTGTGGAGATACAGACGAGTTCAGAAAGTTGTCTTTTACAAATTAAAGTTTATGGGCAACTTGGGTAGTTCACCATAATATGTGTCTTTTAAACTTAAATTATTAAACTTGTGACATCATCACAAAAGACATTAAAAAAAATGGTATATCTCACAATTTCCATGAAAAAGAATCCTTATAGGAAATGAACTCATTAAGTCTCCACCAAAGGAAATAAGTCTGAAACAAATATGAAGAAAAAAAACGCTAGACTTAGGGGTCGTTTGTTTTTTTTGTCTAAATATTGAATAGTCCTGAATTTTTCTGAAGACTGAATAGAAACTGAAATCTGAACCTGAATGACATGTTTTTTTTTGTCACATCTGAATATATTGTCAACACATTTGTTTTTTAAAAGTAAAATTGTCTAAAAATAAGTAATTTTACATTTATACCTATGTTAAACAATTATACATATTATATGAAATAAAAACAATCCAAAAATAATAATTATATATAAACACATATGATCATGATCGTCTTCTTCAATTATAAATAAACTTCATTTTTACTAAGAATTTTTTTTTTCTTTTAAAAAATGAAAGGGGTAGCAGTAAAAACTCACACAAAACACTATAATATATATACATCACCCTAATATTAAAATAAAGTATTGATATTAAACAACAATATGAGGAGTGATTATGGTTTTTTTTAAAGCTATTTAAAATAAGTAATATATTAAAATAAAATATTTATATACCATATATAATTATGATGAAATTAGAAACATGTTATATATGGGGGGATAGTATCGGAAGAAAAGATTTTTGATTGAATTTAATGCAATTCAGTGATTTGCAATTAAGTGAAAAGTCAAGATTTTTTACTTTTTATTTTAAGTTGTTTTTTAGGATTTTTAAGTTGTTCGACCACTTAGAAAAACAAACAAAACAACTTAATAATTATGATTCAGACCCATCCAGTTTTAAATAAAAAAGACAAACGACTCCTAATAAGTGATGGCTTGAGGACTTATTTTCTAGAAATTTTTCCATATTGGTTTTTTTCTTCTTCTTTTGTTCAAATTTATATTAATTCTTGTTATTATAGTTTGTTCTTTATTTTCTCTCTCTTCTTGTTTGTTTTTATTCTCTCACTTCGGGTTTGTTTTTACTTTCCTCTCTACTTTCCTCTCTAGTCTATCACTTGTATTATTATGTTGGAGGCATTTTTGGAAAAAATCAATATTGAGTGCCATATATTTAAACTCAACTGATTAATAATGCGGTGCAAAGCGCACAAACTACCCTTTAAAAAGTGCTATAAAAAATTTAGACTCTGTAAAATCTCTATTAATATTCTATTTTATTATTTTTCTTTATCTATGATTAAAATTATTAGACACAACAAAATGTTCGAAAGACACTTACATACAAGTACATATAATACATAATGTCTTACACCCCCAATTTTCTCTTTTTAGAAGAGCGATTGTCTATTTAGTTCTACGTTTTAGTGAAATAGAATTTAGTTCTACTTAAACAAATCAATTCGGTTTCTCTTACCAGAACTTTAATAGTCAAACCTCAAATAACAAGCATAATGAAATTTTTACCCTTGTCTTCCATTTGACAACAGAGTACTAATTTTCCTTTTGTACTAATTTTCCTTTTAAAAAGAGTGATGATATTGATAATTCACTAAATATCTTTATACAATCTATTTTAAATATGTGGAAATGGTGAAAAATATCAAGTTTTTTTTTGGTCCCTTGCAGTGATGTCACCGTTATAATAAGTTAAGTTTAAAAGGCACCTATTATGGTGAGCTACTGAAATTGCCCTTAAAAAATCGATTTTTTATTCTTTAAAGGCTGTCGTTCAAAAAAGTTGTCTGAAAATCAATCACCTACTCCATTTTTTTTTTCAGAAAACGAGCTTCATTCTAGATATATTACAGAAAAGAAGGTAAATTAATATTTCTGATCTTCATTTCTATTTTTTATTGTATTTCTGTGTGGTATAACACTGTATGAACATTTATGAACATGTTGTCTCAATTTTTTTATGTTGATGTCCTGGAGTTGTAAACTTTTGAAAAAGAATGAATGAACATGTATGCATATTTTTTTGTATATATATTTGGCCGAGTTGAGTTGTAGTGGTACAAACAAGTTTATATTCATGGGCATAAAAGCTGGAAAGGTTTTAAAAAAAGCTCGAAACATTTAAAAAAAAGCTCGATCAAATTATAAAAAAGCTCGATCCAAATAACCATACTGCTGGATACATAAAAATAAAAGCTAGATCCAAAAAAAAAAGCTCCCCCCTAAAAAAAAGCTCGATCCTTGACCAAAAAAGCTCGATCCCTCACACATATAGCTCGATCCGTCACAAAAAAAGCTCGATCCCGCACAAAAAAATCTCGATCTCTCACAAAAAATCTCAATTCCTCAAGAAATAGCTCGATCCGTAAAATTAAAAGCTCGAGCCATATTTGAAAAAAGATCGAGCCATATGAAAAAAAGCTCGAGCCATATATAAAAAAGCTCGATTATGTAGAAAAAGAGCTCGGTCTTGAACAATAAAAGCTCGACCCCGTTAGAAAAAGCTCTATCATGTACAAAAATGGCTCGATCATGTACAAAAATGGCTCGATCATGTACAAAAAAAGCTCGATCAGTTTAAAAAAAAGCTTCATATCTTACACTTTTGATTTTTGTTTAATCCTTTATAATTGTAAATTTAATATGAATTTTTTTTTCTTATTAATGGTTTTTGATGTTGGTTTTGACAGGACAATGGATAGGGTGAGAATAGTCATATCTTACAATGGTCGATGTGAGCAATTACCAGAAGGAAATCAGAGGTATTTAGGTTCCGATAACCAAGGTTTGTATGTGTCAAAGAATTTGAGTTACGACGAACTGGTGTCGATCGTGCAAACTATTCTGAAGTTTGATGAGAACAAATACAGTGTTGAGCTACTGTCTCTATCAATTGTTCCTGGGACTACATGTCGTACATTTATAAGAAACAATGATGATGTTCAGTTTATGCTAGGGGAAGATAGGGTGATCCTCAAGTATGTGTTAGTCTAATCGAGAGGCCAACAGGAGGTGCCATTGGTGAAGATATCCCTCATCCTGATAACACCCAACAATTTCGATCGTCAGACGGAAGCAACCAGTTGTTCACAGAAAGAAGTTAGATTGATGGTCGGGAAAACATATGTGTTGTCCCACCGGAAGTAGCTTCCCATGATAATAGACAGGGCCCTCAATTCGATGATGTATTTGGTTGTCATATTGAGATGAATGGTAGACAGTACAACCACCAATACAATGAGATCTACAATGACATCAACAATGAGGAGAATACAGCACTAAATGTTGGGGTGACTCATGAGGTGGATAATGAGGGCAATTAAAATTCTGTAGAAAATGTAGTGGACAATCAGGATGATGCAGAACCTTTCAAAATGGAAAGACGTGTAAGACATGTACACAGATTTAGTTCCAGTGCACCAGATATAGCTGGGACTTCCGAGGGGAGGGCTAATGTAACTCCAGATGATTCTGATAATGCCACAACATGGGTTATTCCAGGAGCAGAATCATACTCGTTTGGTATTGGTGGTAGCAGGAACTTGGTTGAAGATGAACCTACAAGCATGATATATAAAGGCCAATTTTTTCCAACGAAAAAGGATTTGAAGAGACTAGTAGGCCATTTTGCAATGCGGCAAAACTTTGAGTGGAAGGTGAAAAGGTCCAATAAGACAACATTACATCTAGTTTGTTTGATGGGAAATTGTATGTGGAAGTTAAGAGCGGTGAGGAGAGATGAAGGCACATACTTTCAAGTAAGAAGTTTTATCAACGAACACACTTGTCCGTTAGAGGAAATTCACCGCCGGCACCAACAAGCTAGTGCAGTCATAATTGGAGAAGTTATTGCACATATACTTCAACAACAAGATGGTCGACTAATGCGCCCGAATGATATAATCGCCGACATAAAATTAATGTATGGAATCCAAATCATGTACAGTAAGGCACACGCCGCCCTCGATTATGCGTTATCACTGACATATGGAACGCATGATGAAACCTTCCAACTGCTTCTATAATTTGGTTACGTTTTGAAACAACAAAATCTCGGCACAATCACTGACTTACAGTGCGACGAAGATGGTAAATTTCTGTACTTCTTCATGTTGATTGGTGCCTCACTTAGAGGATTCCAGACATGTATACGTCCAGTCATTGCCGTTGATGGTACCCATTTGAAGGGACGATTCCAGGGTACAATGTTTGTTGCAACAGCACAAGATGAGAATGAACAGGTGTATCCAATTGCTTTTGGGTATAGGGACTCAAAATAACCTTTTATGGGAATGGTTTTTGGATTGCTTGAAGGGTGCCCTAGGTCATATTGATGAGCTAGTTTTCATTTTCGATAGGCATGCAAGCATTGAAGCAGGGAGTTCTAAAGTGTTCCCTTATGCCACCCATACCATATATTGCTGGCACTTTGCTGAAAATATCAAAAAGAGATTTCATAGGAAGGATGTTGCAGCAATAATGGACAAAGCAGCCCGCGCATACACCGAGTTTGAATATAACCGGTATATGGAAGAGTTAAGAAACTTGCACCAGAATGCATATGATTATTTAATTGATGTCGGTCCACACAAGTGGTCCCGTGTACACAGCCCGAAAAGAAGGTACAGGGTGATGATGACTAATGCTGCAGAATGATAAACTCATGCCTAAAATTTACACGCCAAGTGTCTATGTTGACTCTGGCTGAGTTCATTAGAAATATACTTCAACGGTGGTTTCATGATCGCTATAGAGCTGTACAAACCATGCGTCATCAGTTGACCGACGCAACATATCTTGTGCTCGTAAAACATGTGGAGAAGTGTGGTTATTTGACCGTAAATCCAGTCGACCGGAACATTTTCTCGATCAAGCGGTCTGGAAAACAGTGGACTGTTGACTTAGCCCGGTAGACTTGTACTTGCAACAAATTTCAAATGGATCATTTTCCATGTTCTCATGCCCTTGCGGCGGCAAGATACATTACTGAAACTTGGACTTCACAACTTTGTGTTCGTACTTATCATTTTCTCGGTGAAGCTGACCGTTTTCAATGTTTTTTTACAGGGAGCAAAACTTAGATTTCACAACTTTGTGTGCGGATTACTACAAGAGACAGACACTTATTAACCCATACTTGATTCCTATTATGCCGGTGGGCCATCCTTCCACTTGGGTTGTGCCATCTTACATTACTCAAAGGGTGATTTTGAATCCAAACTCCAGGAGACAACCAGGACGCCCGATGGCGGGTCGGCATGTCTCGTCTTCGGAGAGGACAACTACACAATCCTGTAGAAGATGTGGACAACCAGAGTATAATTCCAGGAGATGTCCTAATCCACCTCTGATTAATGAAGGTATAAGAAGAGGTGTTCCCGATGAATACCACCGCAAGTGTAGCATCTGCCACTCAATTGGACACAACAAACAAACGTGCCCTAACATTGACTCTAATAGGGAATGAATGACATAGTTTTGATCACATTGAAAACTTGTGGAAGTGTATCAGATTGTAATAATTTGGAATTGCAATAATTACTTATTAAAGAATGAATTAATATTAATGAATGAATAATAAATGAATTAATATTCATGAATTAATTACATGTCTGTGTACATATAAAATGGTAATATACAAAAAATCACTTGGCGGGTCTGGAGTTAGAAAAAATCTCCACAACCATTTTCTCCCGAATGATCCCCATGTCGTCCTCTAACCAATCAAAAGGCCTTCGACCCGCCAGTATGTACTCGATAAGTCTCAAAGTATGGGAACCATAGTTACCTCTGCAATTCGGCACATAAAACACCATTACAAATCGTTCAAAAAGAATATCTAAACAAGTGAATGAAATAGAATGTTTTACGATTTCTTTTATTGGGGGACTGTAGAAGTATGCACCAGTCTGACCGAGAAGGGTTTATTTTTCCGAGGGAACGCTCGACGACCAGATCGTCGTGCTGTGTGTAACCCTGCGTCACTCAACACGGAGGGTAAAAACCACCATAATGGGCGGACCTGCTGGTGCCTGATCTGATAAGGGACTTCCTATCTCTAGGGGTCATAAATATCAATCTTCCCGCGACAAAGGTCGACGCTCACCACCAACCAATGTTGGGCCCCAACGTTGCACGGAATCAGCACCTGTAATAGTTTGCATACCGTGTTAACGGAGGAAATACAAACATTTTTTTTTATAAATCATCTCCATCATGTAACACTTACCAGGTCAACCTCGTGCCATGGGTGGTTTCCACTCGTGGTTGCTCCACAAACCGTCAGAAGGTCCTCTTCCAACCATCGGTACTGTAACACATTTCATCTTGTCATGGTCACAGCACCGTGCAAATCAAGAGGCATCATCATCTCCCACATGTACAACATAAGTGGCTGTACAAGCATTGACAATATCGTATTAATAATACAGAAGTAGAAAATCTGTGTAAATTCCCAAATTTTATACCTACTTACATAAATTTGTGTATCCAACACGTTGATCGTCTGGTTGTACACATTGGGGAATCATCGCTGACGCTTGTGAAGAATATTGAGGTATGCATCCATATGCTGACAAACAATAAAACCACCGTAATTGTTAACAATTCAACAATACTTACACAAACGTTAATATGAAATTTAGTAAGTACGTACCGTGTCCTCCAAGTCCATAAAGTTGGACTGCATACGCACGAACCATCCCGCGGTAACTGGTGCCAGCACATCCACATCACGTCTGTTTAATGATTAAATTACCTTAGCTATACATAAGTTAGAATAAACAAGAAATGTATCCATTTGTATTGTAAAAAGTTGGACTCACTGTTCCCCGTTGATGTTCCTCTTGAAGGCCTTGTAAGCCGCAAGGTGGTCAGCGTCCACTAGTCCGTAGGGGTCAAAAATGTGTTCCAAGGACTCGGGTCGTGTCCTCAACCTCTTTGGACGGTATGGATCTGTGTAAGAGCTCACCAACTGCCATTCACGCTTACCTAAATGCTTCGATGTATTGGTCGGGGGAGGGGACCGCTCCGACGGCACGGACGTGCTGGGTGGGGGAAGGGACCGCTCTGACGGCACAGACGTGCTGGGTGGGAGCTCTGATGCCACAGACGTGCTGGGTGGGGGAGGGGACCGCTCCGACGCCACCGAAGTGCTGGGTGGGGGATCCAACGCCATAAAAGTGTTGGGTGGGGGAGGGGACCGCTGAGGCTGAATCAATGTGCTAGGAGGTGGGGGGGACCGCTGAGCCTGGGTGGACCCAGGTGGGGGGGGGGGGTCCGTCGAGCTGTCATGTCTGTCCCCCCCCCCCCCCCCCCCCGTAAACCTATCAGTCGAACCTCCGGGACTAAATAATAGATCAGGAGGTGGGGGGCCATCCTGGTATGTACGCATGGTCGAACCTTGAAGCCCCCGGATCATATCCAGTAACAATCGGTGTTGCTGGTGACGATCCTCATCACTCTTCCGGATCATATCCAACAACTCCAAGTGTTGACGTTGTTGATCCTCGTCACTCTTCTGGAGGGCTTCACGCACATCGTTCAACATATCTGCTCACGGAGCCTGAAATCATGTCTACATTGTTAGTAAAAAACTATCAGCACGTGTTAATAAAAAAACACTAAACTTTTTTTTCAACTTACCTCTCCATCACGTCCAACGCCCCCCACTGGAATCCCCTGCAGATGTACCAGGTCCGGGGGTGGAAAATCGAACCCGCCTATGCCTATGCCTATGCCTATGCCTTTCTGGTTGAGGGTCTGTCTCATATCCCTCACTGTCACTGGGCCTTAAACCTCCAACAGCGGGCTCAGATCCCTCACTGTCAATGATCATGTTTGTACCACTGATTCTGCCTAAGGTGGTCTGATCAGGGACCTCAGGCGGCATATCATCCATGTAATCTTCTACATACAGGCTCCCCCCCTCATCTAGCCAGGCATAGTACGGTACCTCTCTCTCAGCTGGTGTCGGCACCAGTTCCTTGATCATAAACATCTGAAATATTAGTTAGAACAATGTCATTGTACAAATACTAACTAATAAAAAATTAACAAAATAAATACATACTCTGGCTTTGAAAATCTTTGCCAGCTTCTTCCCTCTCGGTTGTTTGGTCAACTCTCACTTTAAAATACGGGGAGTCAGATCAGTAACCCTACGGGCACCGACCTCTTTTGCCAAATCAGGGATCACCTCCAAAGCAAATATCTGCATCAAAGATAAGTACGATAAGTATCCATAAATTTTTGGGCACCAACAATAAAGTACAATTTGTAGTTCGAACTTCTTACCAATTGGGCATGAGATAGACCGTATATGTTGTAGGTCTCCACCCTGTGTACGTCAGCGCCCTTTTCCTGCCGGTGTCGCTCGAACCCGTCTCTTCCCCCGTCAAGCGCATGCTTGAATGAGTAAATAGAATGCATGTACACATGGGCACCCCACGGGAACGCGTCGAACGCATTGAGGTCCTCAACCAGCCGAAACTGCCAAACTAGAATCTTGAATCTCTCATCCACCCACATCAGTATCCAGTTCAGCATATATAAGAGGCAGAGCTTGACAGCATCGTACGCCTTTTCAAACTCTGCGCCGGTGACAACAACCTTAATCTGCTCCAGCGACACCTCATCGGCTCCAGAAAAGTACCGCTCATGTATGCCATTCTCCACTGCTGCATACATTGTGGTCTCTGGTACAACTCCAAACCGTAATCCGGTGATTAGGCAAAATTCGACCTTCGAAAACCTCACCGACTGGTTTCCTAACATGAAGTGCATCTCATCTGTTGGGCCGTTATGATGGAGCTCCCTCAAAAGCAACCGATGGATAATACCACCGGAAAAATTCATCTCCCTATGCATCGTCAGGAAATGCCCGAAACATGACGCCATGAACCGACGGCGGTCTTCATCTGTAAATTCTACAGGGACACAGTTCAACGCGTCGTCTATATGGGCGAGGGCATCAAAATGGTTGTGTCGTGTCAATTTGCCCTCGTACAAGTATCCTTCTGGAGTTTTAAGCGAATCCCTCAACCTAATTCTCATCTTCAATGTAACAAAAATACAACATCATTAAACAGAACAAATAAAAAATCTCAATCCAATTCAAAATAAGCTCGAACATATTGAAAAACGCTCGAATCATTTATAAAAAAGCTCGAATCCTTTTTAAACAAGCACGATCCCTTTTTAAAAAGCTCGATTCCTTTCAAAAAAGCTCGATTACTTTACAAAAAGGCTCGATCCCTTTTCAAAAAGGCTCGATCCAATTCAAAAACAGCTCGATCCAATTCAAAAACAGCTCGAACCTATTCAAAAAATCTCGAAACCTATTCGAAAAAGCTCGATCATTTTCAAAATGGCTCGATCCCTTTTCAAAAAGGCTCGATCCCTTTTCAAAAAGGCTCGATCCCTTTTCAAAAAGGCTCGATCCCTTTTCAAAAAGGCTCGATCCCTTTTCAAAAAAGCTCGATCCCTTTCAAATACGCTCGATCCAATTAAAAAAACAGCTCGAACCTATTCAAAAAAGCTCGATTCTTTTCAAAAAGGCTGGATCCAAGTCAAAAAAAGCTCGATTCTTTTTCAAAAAAGCTTGATTCCTTTTAAAAAAAGCTCGATTCCTTTTCGTAAAACCTCGATTCCTTTTCGAAAAAGATCGATTTACCAAAACCTAATTTTCACGAAAATAAAATCTCGACTAAACAAATAAGCTTGATTCTCTAGAAAAAAGTCTCGATAACCCATATTTCATCTTCCTCAACTGATATTCAACCAAATTACAAGCCCTAACCTAAACCACAACTATTCTCACATCTCTATTTTAACCGGTTTCTACAATTCCTATCAACAAAACCCAATTCTAACATGTAATGCAACTTAACAACAATAATATCGAGGAAAAATAACCAATCTTACCTTTGTCAATCGCAGCTCTTCCGGTCACTTCACCGTCGATTAGTTTCCCGTCGGTTTGACTGTTGCTTCTCTCTGACTTTGAAAACAACAACTTCCTTACTGTTTTAATATTTCGGGGTATTTTTGTCTCAACGACTTAAATGGTGCCTTTTAAACATACATTAGTAAAGTGGTGATATTTGCACAACACCCCCTCAAATAGTACCAAAAAATTTTTGACCCCTTTTAAATATTTTTATTGTTTGACAATTTTATCCTATTTAAAATTACTAAAAAGTATAGAGAAATTATAAATAGACTAAAAAAACAATTTTACCTGACTCCAATGTTACTTTTTTTAATCTTTTTTGCGTTTCGTAATCCCTAAACCATTTTATTCAACATCATTAACGTTTTATCTGATTTTAAAGTGACGAGAATGATTTACAATAAGAAAGAAACAATTTGTTTAAAGTATTGATTTTTACAGATTTTTTGCATAATTGTTTTTTTCGTATTGACACTTAATATTTTGGAAAATAAATGAAGAAAAAAAAACTTGTCAATTTAAGTATTCAATGAAAAAAAAAACTAATTTTGAAACAGAATGATTTTTTCTTTTAGATCTGATTTTTCTGATTGAGAGAGATTATTATTATTATTTTTTCAAAAGAAGTGTCGGTTGAAAGGTAAAAGAATATTTTTAGAAAAAATTGAGTGTTTTTAGAATTTTTTTAAAAATTTAAGTTTTCAGAATGGAATTTATTTAGAAAAGTAGTGTAAAAGAAAATAGATTGTAAAGAGAAAATCTTTTAAAATTTTCTAAAAATTACAATTGTATTTAATGTTGGTAAGATCAAAATACCCTTGATAATAATTTAATCATACTTGTAATCCACTAAAAATTTTACACGGGTCACCAAACTATAAATAACAAAATAAATTAAAAATTAAAAAGGTTAAATATAATGAAAAATTTCTTTTTTTAATCAAAACACTATATCTTTTATTTAAAAAATAATAAATAATCTGAATTTAACTCCTTTAAAGAAATATCAAACGCGGCCGAGGTCGGGTGATGGGAACGCCGATGTAGGTGACCAAATAATCAGATTGAATGAAGTTGACCATCTCATCTTGGCGATAATTTAATTAATTTGATGTGCAATTATTAAACGTGGAATCACGTAATTTATATAATTATTAAAGTCTCATAACTTCTATTTCATTAATAAGTCCCATGTGATCCACGTCTACAACGTCACTTATCATCTTCAGAATCCAAGATCCACAGACTGGAACCAGTTATGCAATGATATTTTATCAAAAGCATGAAATTCACGAGTTTAGCAGAAACATTATTTTTTTTAAAAAAAAAAAACACTAAACTAAACTAAACCTTTCTTTTATAAATAAACCCTCATATTTACAACATTCTATATTTTTGCAGTTGAAAAACTAAAGAGAAACTTGAACATCAATATAGATATATGGCAGATCTCATGAGACCTCTTCTTAATGAAGATCCAATGCCACATATTAGCAATAATAAGTTTTGGTCTCTGGATGATATAATCGAAGACAACATCGGAGACTTCGGCTGGGCACAACTCGTACAATGTCTTCTTGTGTCATTGGCGAGGCTATTTGATGGACAACAAACGTTCATCACCATCTTTACAGACGCCGAGCCGTCGTGGCATTGCACTACTAGTACTACTAGCAATGATGTTACGTGCACAACAAATTCTGATATTTGTCAACTCTCCAACTCAGAATGGGCTTGGGATGGATCTTCCTCTCGGACGATTGTATCGGAATGGAATCTTCAATGCGCAAGTTCGATAATCACGAGTCTTCCTTCTTCTTCCTTTTTCTTGGGATCTTTTCTCGGTTGTCTATTTCTAGCTACACTTGCTGACACCTCTCTCGGCCGCAAGAAATTGCTCTTCTTGTCTTGTTTAATCATGTCTTTCTCTGCATTGGCAACAATCTTCTCTACCAATGTATGGATCTACGCAATCTTGAAATTTTTAAGTGGTTTTGGAAGGGCATCGATTGGAACATGTGTTCTTTTGTTATTGACCGAGAAAGTGGGAAAAAAATGGCGAGGCCAATTAGGAATCATGGGATTCTTCTTTTTCTCATTAGGGTATTTATCCTTACCAGCCATAGCTTATATCAATCGAGATTCTTCATGGAGATCACTCTACTTATATACTAGTATCCCAGCAATTATTTACTGCATTTTTGTTTTTATTTTCGTTAGTGAGTCTCCGAGATGGCTTTTCTTACAAGGTCGTGTAGCAGAAGCCATAGAAATCCTGGAAAGAATTGCACCCATAAAAGGTAGGGCTTTAAAATCAAGTCTAATTAGTCATGTAGACATCAGAGTGGAAACCTCGAACTCGATCAAAGGCTTGTTCGTAAAACGATGGGCTCTTAGAAGAATTTTGGGCGTGATGGTGCTAGGCTTTGGCATTGGTATGGTGTATTATGGCATCCCAATGGGGGTTCAAGATTTGGGTTCCAATATCTACTTGGGAACTATGTGTAATGCTTTGTTGGAAATGCCATCTTACTTTGTCACATTTATGGTAATAGATAGATGCCAAAGGCGATTTTCCATATTAGGGTTTTGTGTAGCAAGTGGGATTTTTAGTATAATATGTTTTATAGTTAGCAATTACGGATCAAACGATCAGGAAATAGTTATGATGAAGATTGGGATAGAGATAGCATCTCTGTTTGGTGCTTGTATGGCCTATAACATGTTGCTTATATACACAACAGAGCTGTTTCCAACATCGGTGAGGAATGCAGCCACATCTATGGTGAGACTAGCCATTGCTTTCAGTTCAGTGGTCAGCCCAGTGTTGGCTAGAGCTGGCAGAAGAAACGCAATTTTGTCTTATGGAGTATTTGGGTTTGTTATTATTTTTTGCAGCATCTTTGTTGCATTCTTGCCTGAGACAATGGGTGCTACTCTTTGTGATACCATGAATGAGCAAGAGGAAGAGAATGATACGTTTGTAACATAATTTCCGAAAGATGTAATTGCATTTTTTTTTTAATAACATTAAATGTACCAAATTTCTTTTCTTATGTCTCAAATGATATGGTATGTGAGTTATCAACATCTTATAAATCATGATATTATATGGTAAATGATGTGATGTTGACACCTCACGTGCCACATCATTTGGGATAGAATTTGAAAAAGAAATTTGAAACATCTAGCATTACTCTTTTACTTTTTTGAGCAGGCCATATAGTTCAACGTGAATAATATATTTACAGGTTATAACTTATACTACGTTGTAATTTGATTCATATAATTTTGAGTATTGTCTATTGCACATGTATTTATTTAAGTTTTTTTTAATTATGTATTTATTTGAGTTGTTTTAATTATGTTTTACCTCTAATTATTGTATTATTTCAAATAATAATAATAATGCAGTTTAAAGTTTATTACAATAAATGTTATATATATATAATATTAATTTATGAATCTATTCATAACATGTCTAAATTAATATTAACCACGATCACCGATTACAAGAAGAATATTACTATAATAGGTTTTGTGATGCACATATTTAAGTCCTCTTAAAACATGTTTTTAACCTATAAACCATACGGACGTATCTCAACTGATAGATAGATGAGTTTGAAATTTAAGTAAATGATTCCTAAATTAATGGTCCAAATCCTGTCTATGATAAAAATTTCAAAAAAATATAACATGTTAGAAAGACGGATAGATTGTTACTTTTTAAAAAAGAAAAATCCACCGAACCTTAAAATATATAAATATGTAATGTAATTGCATATGTATGAAACGATAAATCAAATTAAAAAATATATATATCAAATCAAATCAAACCTTCGTTGTGGATAAGTGGATCTTCTTCATTATTTTATTCACAAATTAGAATGCAATTAATCACATGGAACCTGATGGAGGCAATTTTTTTTTTTGGGAAATTATGATTACTTGTCAAACTGGGCTTAACCCCAATTCTCAAAAAATATATATATATATATATATTCAATTCTCTCTCATCTGACATCTCCCGTGCTGCCAAATTTATAATTTTCTTTTTTATTTTTTTATTTACTTACTTTCATTTTTTTTTCCTTTTTATTAATAACATTTTTTAACTTACTTTTGTTTCTTTTAGTTTTATAATACACATTTAGATACGTAAAAATGATCTCAATGATTTATTTATAGTTTAGTATTTTATTTATGGTGAAACTTTAATTTAGTCTGTAATATTTTGAGAGACATTATTTTATACTCATTTTTCCGTTCATTGTTTGTCGGATTCCTCAATTATTCAAAATAGCTTAATATTGGAACGAAATTTTAAAAGGAATTACCTGAAAATAACCAAAAAAAAATTGGATTTCCAATTTTAGCCCCTCATCCCAAAAAAATTCCATTTGACAAAAATACCCTTAATTTGTGTTCACTTGCTCCACCCATTTAATATTAGAATGGTGTTATCAACACTCCCACTATTGAACCATTTAAATCTCACTTTTTAAAATTTTGATTTAATTATATAAAATTATGAGTGGTGTTATCGGGACCACCACTTCTGAACTATTTATGCCCAATTTTTTAAAATTTTGATTTGATTATATAAAATTATATAGTTTTATCATTATTTTTGATTTATTTACACAACTACCCTTTCACTTATTTTTAAAACTTAATACATCCCATATCTTTTAAAAAAAAAGAATAGAAATACATTTCATCTCTAATCATTATATATAGTTTTCTCACATCCATTTGTATAACTTTTTTTCTTCTTCCTATTTCATGGTAAAACCACCTTTATTAGATGCAAAAAAAGTGTAGTCAGTTGAATATGTTATCAATCGTCTGATGGTTTTTTTTTTTTTGCGATTGAGTTAGAGTTTTTGTGTGATTTCGTTTTGTTAGAGATTATGTTTTCTTGGTTGCGATTTTGTTGTTTTTTTGTATAAATAACATTAAATTAATTTTGGAAGATCCGGAATAAATCCAAAAAAAAAATTGATACAAATTATAGTATACCTATAAGATCTGAAATAAAATAAACCGAAAGAAAAAAGAAGCAGCAAACATGGATCTAGAATTGGAGAAAAAAATAAAACAAATATGTGATACAATAAAATCAATAAATAATAATTAAACATGGTAAATATGAGATCGAGATCTAAAAGAAAATATAAACAAAAATAGTAATAAATCAATAAACATTAAATATGGAAAATATGAGATCGAGATCGGAAAGAAAATATTAATAAAAATAGTAAATATTTAATTATTTGAAATAACCTATGTCATTAAAGCTTTTGTCATTATTGTTTTGAAACAAAGAAAGTGAGGTTTTATTAGTTTTAGTTTGTACAAGATTTTTTAATAAAAATTGTATGTCTATTTAAGTCATTTAATAAAGGAAAAAAAGAATATTAAAATAATTTTAAAAGTGAGACATAAATAGTTTAGTGGTGGGTGTGCCAATAGCACCACTCTAAAATTATATGGTATTATTATTATTATTAATTTATTTCCATAACTACCATTTACTTATTTTTAAAACTTAATACATCCCATATCTTTTTTAAAAAAAAAATATACACTTCATCTCTAATCATTATATATAGTTGTCTCACATCCATTCGTATGACTTTTTTTTCTTCTTATTTCATAGTAAAATCATTTTTATTAGATGCATTTTTTGTAGTCAGTTGGATTGTTTATTGATTTTATTGTTTCACATGTTTGTTTTATTTTTCTTCTCAAATTTCAGATCCATGTTTTCTACTTTTTTTTTTCTCACAGTTCAGATCTTATAGGTATTCTATAATTTGTATCAATTTTTTTATAGGTTTTATTCCGGATCTTCCAAAGTTATTTTAATGTTATTTACAAAAAAAAAAACAACAACGAAATCGCAACCAAGAAAACATAATCTCTGATAAAACGAAACCACACAAAACTCTAAGCATTATTTGACCTAATCCAACTGACTACAAAAAGAAGAAAGATGAGAAGTGTGGTGACCGTTTTAAAATTAATGAGAAGAATTTAGAATAAGAGAAGTGTGGTGGTTGTGTGAAACATATGGCTAGGGTTTGGTTTAAAAGTTTATTTATAATATGTTAAGATGTGGGTGAGTTTATAGTATTATTATGTGACCACGTATCATAACATCTTGATGGTTTTTAAATATCGTCTTAAATTTATGACGGTTTTTAAAAACCATCATGACATATTGATGGTTTTTCATAACGTTGTGACAGTTTTCCAAAACCATCAAGACTTTGTGATGCTTTTTAAAAAGTGTCATAACGATACATAATGGTTTTTAAAAACTATCATTATTTTGTGTCATAAATCTTACGTTTTTTCTAGTAGTGTTTTTTTATCTCTTTCTCGGTTTTCTACATCGCTATCTTCAACTGAACAAGAAGAATTTTGCATTTCCTCTCTCGCTCATCCACCGGTAACACAACTCTCTCTCTCTATTGTTGAAGCATTCAAACCTAGAAGAAATATACATTTCCTCTCTCGCTGATCGTACCATTTTCATACTTACAATAAACCCCTATTTCTTATTCCTTGCACTCATTTCTCTGGCATTTCTATGGTTTTAATGTGCTTTTTAAGCTTTTTTGTATGTGATTATCCCTAAGTAAGTGGTTTGAACTTATTTAGAGGGGAGGAAAAAATATGGAAAATAGGGCTGAAATGGTAAGGGCTTGTGAAAAACGATCAACTTACGGAGGCTATAACTCCGGAGGCTATAACCCTCTACTCAAATTGAATTGGATTTCACGCTACATATATTCGGAAAGCTTCGGATGTCTAGTTTCAGTTGAAATTTATGGTTTGTGATTCCAAATTTTCTAGAGGGATTTATACCCATTTTAGTGATTGATGGTCAATGTTGAAAAGTCAACCACGATTTTGACGAGCCAGTTTCGTCATTTCACTATTTTGAAGCCCTAATTTCGTGCCTAGCCTATTTATATCCCATTTTGAATCCTAGAAGCAGTCACCATCTAATCCTCCACCATTCTTTGAAGATTCAACACAAAGTAAGATAGAAAGAGAGAAACTTCAAAGGCATCCATGGAGACCACAAGTTCTACACATTATCCACCCATCTTAGAGTAGATTATAAGGAGAAATGAGGGTATTTTGATTAATTTAAACCAATCAAGCAATGAACTCTTGGAAGGGATTTCTTTAAGGGTTTTCTCTACAACTTATGTCTTCTTGTATTTCTTGTTTTCTAGATGTGTACCTCATTGGGGAGTACTTGTAAAACTTACACTTGTGTTCATTTTTGTAATTGTTGTTCTTATTTCAATTTGGGTCTCGTTTCATTCATGTTATATTCATGATTAAATCTCTTATTGTGGCATGCATATGTATGAGGGTTAGACATAGATGTGTATTCATGAATGTGATTATGATTAATTTAACTTAATTTAGGAGTAATGTAATGTAATATCCCATTTGTGCACGTATGTTGATGGATGATTCAAAATGCCTTGTGTGAAATGATTTAAGAGAATAAGAGTTAGGGTTGTACCTTCGGATGGCCTTCCGGGTATGACCTTGACTACTTAGCTCTACAAAAATGGATGAAACTTATTGCATAGCCTTGCTAGAATAGGTTTTGGCTCTATGTTCTGGTTCTTAATGGGTCTTTAGCCTTCAGACACAATTTCTCATTCCATGGTCTTGGTTGAGTGATGAGTTGATTTCAGCAAATTTCTTATTCAAGAGAACGAGCTTTTAACTTGAATTGAAAGTGCTTAATATTTAACAATCACCTAGATGTGCACTTGTGTTGGTGAACTCATTCCCTTGTATGACCACTATCTTGCATCTCTCTAAGCCACATTTGTTTTCATAACTTAGGGTGTCTTTCCATTAAGAGTAGATTCATTTAGTTTAGGAGTAGTGTAATTTAGAATGGCAAGCACTAGATTACTTTTCTATCTTTAGTTTTAGGTTATTTCCATTTCCATTCTCTCACACACAACAACAATATGTTTACACTTCACACATACCATTCTCACCATTTCCATGTTCTAATTATATTGTTTTAAATAAACTCTAAAAATTGAGACGGCTGACGGATGACACCTCACTAGAGAACGATACCCTTGCTTGCTGATATACATGTCTTTTGACTCGTGCACTTGCAAGGTATAAAAATACAAGGAACAAACTTTTAACTTCAAAAAACGACGTTGGCACTCACTCATCCCTAGGGAACAAGACTTTCTCTTTATTAAAGTAGCTAGATCTAATGTCGAATGACATTCTTGAAGGCATGCAACCCTTTCTCTTTCATTTTTTTTATAAGAACAATGAAGTTCGAATATCAAGAGTGAGAGGGTGGAGTCGATTTCATGCGAAATGATAATGTTATCATTATTTTTGAAGTTATATGCCAGCTCATTTTGAAGTGTCAGGCCTATTAGTTTTCAAGTTACATGCCAATATTAAAGTTACATGCATGTTGATTTCAAAATTACATGTAAGATAGTTTTCAAGTTACATGTCAATTGGTAATCAGTTTTCAAGTTACATGCAAGTTCATTTTTTTAAGCATTCATTTAATTTTCACCTTTATATATATATATATATATATTTTAAGCATTCATTTAATTTTCACCTTTATATATATATATATATATATATATATATATATATATATAGGTTACAAGATCTCCATCGGCAACGAAAGTTGGTGGTATAAGTTAGGAGGAAAGCTAGTACTAACGATGTTTGATTCCTTATATCCGTGGATAATGTTATGATAACATGAGACTGTTATTTGTTCTAGGTTATTTGTTCTAGGTAATTTGTAATTACGTTTGAATTATAAGTTACAATTCCAAATTTAAAGACATTGATCCTTAAAGTTACATATCCATTCATTTTCAAGTTACAAGACGTTTCATTGTCTACATACAAATTCATTTTTAAATTACATGTCAGTTCATTTTCAAGTTACAATTCAAGGAGATCGACTAGGAAAGGAAAAAAAATGTTTGTTTTATAAAAAACCCCTACAATTCAAGGAGAATGGAAAACAAAATCATCTCCTAATGTTCAAAATATCTATTTTCATTTAAAAATATAGTTGAAATTAACATAAACCGTGGTTTATCCGATTACTGAAATGCTCTATTATTTTCAACAACAAAAAAATAACTCACATAAAAAAATAAAAGAAATAACTTTTTAAGTAAACTTAAAATCTTAGAGAAATTTATACCTTTTAATCAAAATATGAAATTTTACACACCAAATTATTTTTTCCCTCTTACATACGCAGAATTAGTTTTATTTCTTTCCATGACATCAACATATGTTCTTCTTGCTTACGCGATTTTTATCTTCAAACTCGAACTCATTTTATATTTCATTGAAAGAAATAATTTTTTTTCTCCTTTTCTATGTTTAATAAAGTTGAGATTTGATAGTAAGAGAAAAAAGAAAAGCGAAACAAAAGAACTTTGAAATTTGAGAAGAACTTGGAAATTTGAGAAGAAATTTTGTATATCTTTAGGACTAGAAATCGTGTGACGGGAAGATATTTGTTCTCCCTCTCTAAATAATGCACAGAGACATTTGAGAATAGAGAGAAAGCTAATAAAAAGAGAGAAGATCGATGAGTGATAAATTAAGTAAGAACACATTGAAACTACCCTAATATGTCTAAAACAACCTAGAAGGGGGAAATGAGGTGAATGAGTTGTTAATCGATTAATTTCCAAATTTTTGATTAGTTAATATTAACATAAAACCCCCAACACAAAAAACAATAAAAATTAGGTAAAGTGCGAAATTAAAATGAACACTTGATTTTTACAAGGGAAACCCTCAATGGTGAAAAAACCCACAGGACTAGCCTCGGCTAGCCACTTAGTCACAAACTCCACTAATTGAATATTTGTTTACAACCTATGTTGAAATCATAGTCGCTCTTTTCAAGGCTTGTAACACAAACTATTCTACCCATAGGACTTTAAGAATGGGTCTTGAAAATACTTGTGCAACTACCACATGTAGCCACAAGATTTAAACTCAATGAAGAGAATAAAGTCTAAATTAGTATGTAACAATGTTCTATACACAATAATGTGCAAGACAGCACATAAAATTCTTAGTTGGAAAGGTAGAAATGCAATCTAACAATCATAGTTATCAAAGGTGTCTAAATGAACATACAAGTAGACTTAACTAAATGAGGTAAGTACAACCTAACATGTTAGCTATTAAATAACCCTAATCAAATCTCCAAACTTTAATAAATAATCATTAAAGATGAAGTCTTTGCAAATGATGTGCAATAAAAGAGATGTCTTGGCTAAGAAGAATAATAAACAAATATGAGTGTTTGTTCTAACTTACCAAGTGATGAAACCTAAGTAACCATGCTTGAATGATGCTTGATGATACTTAGATACTCATGGATTGAGGTTGGAGTGTTAAATAAGGTTTCTTGAAAACTTCACTCTTACTAAAAAATTGATTTTTTTTGAAGTTTTAACCTAAAAAAGAAGTGAAAGAGATGTATTTATAGCAGTGTTCGAAAAAATGGTCTAGGCAACCACCTAGACGTTATGCTGCATTCCCTCATTCCTTATCAGGAAAATTCAACCATCAAAGTCGATCATGGAAAAATCGGTCGAGTTCGAAGATTTTCAAACAATTAATCGATCTAGTTGGGGTCAAAATCGTTGACCCACCTAGCCGAATTTATTTAAAAATCGGTCCACCAAAACAACATCGTTTGTGCGGTTGTGCCTTTGAAAACCCCAAAACCTATTCTCATTCAGTCATTCCAGATCGTGAAAATCACAACCTTAAACCAAAACTCAAAATCAAACCTCTGCCAGTCACCGACCGCCACCTCTCGTCGCCTTTAAATCGCCTTTAAATCGTGATGGCTTTAAAGCCTTTTGCAAGACAAGATTTGTAGGTGATGACGGTGGAAATGGAGTCACGATGTTTAGTTTTTTGTTGTGAAACAAAGTTACAGAAGCAAAGGAAAATATCAAAATAGAAAAGTTAGGAGAAACTAAAAAAGTGAGAGAGATAAGGTTTGAAATGTGGATTAAGATAAGATTGAAACTTGACAATAAGATAAGAATATAAGATTGTGATATGGGTTAGTTGACTAGTAAAATATATATATTAAAAAAATATTGAATTGGGCTTGTTGTCTAAAAATTTCCATCATTGCAACCTAACAATTTGATTTAAGGCTCATTCCAATCATCCTGAAGTTTGATCTAAACTACTTTGCTAAATTAAAAACTTTAGAATCAGGAAAAAAAACTGTCACTGCCTAGTCTGCCTAGCCGCTAATCAACGTTTACTAGAGCACTGATTTATAGGGACCTCATCAAAATAGTGTCATTTTGACAAACTTGCCTAAAATACAGGTAAAACGGTAGGCTTTAATCGCCGGAATAGAGACTTTCAAAATCTGTGAAAAATCAACGGTTAAAATGGTACGCTCTAACCATTGAAATAGAGACCATCGAAATCTCTGTGAAAGAGATTTGAAAAGAAAAAAAAACACGAAGGGAAACAAAGAGAAGTAAGGATCTTCTCTGACGGCCGAATATCGCGTTAAGAAAAACACACCATCGTGAAAGCGCAGACGTTTCTTTCAAATTAACCAGAAATGAATTACACTAAACTTAAGACTAAGAATGAAGTGCAAGTGTAAAGGTGTAATGAATGAACACTAAATTAATAAAACACAAATGCATGTACTGAGTGTGTGTGTGTGTGTGTGTGCGTGTGTGTGCACCTAGTCCTCTTCAAAAGCACAAGTCGAGTGATATACCTTTGTAGCTCTTCACTCTTGAAGCTTTAGGGATGCCGGAGGATGCTTTGAACACGTTCAAGTCCAATCACCTAAATATACCTTTACAACATTAGTCTTATTAATTGTTTTATCACAGAAATAAGCCAATCACAAATAAAGAACTTACACACATAAAAGATATATTTTGGTAACACCATGTTTAACGTTGCTAAAAACAATATAATTATTGCATATTGGTAAATATAGAATCTCCAATAATTTTAAGGGTTTTTAGAAAAAATGCCCTATTTTAAGGGGGCCATTTGTAAATCTACGCTAAAATCAAATCAATTGCAAAACCACCCGAAATGACCTGGTTACCCTTAACTTAAAAAAAAAAAACAATTTCAATCACATTTGCCTTAACCATCCCAAAGCCTCTTGCCACTCCATCTCTATCCCACCCCATCTTATTCCAGCCACCGTCATTGACTTCGTCGTTAAGTTGCCCATCTCACAAGCCACTGTCGACTTCACCAACTAGCAACAATAACCTCTTTGTCGCAACGTCTTCATTGGTAAGTTGCGAGATCTCCTTCTTTGTCGCAACTTCAACTGCACTCCGGCATCATCACCGACCATCTTCTCATCCTACACGGCTTACTCATTCTGATGCAACCATACATCACCGATTTGGATCCATTTTAGGTATTTTGAGTTTCAAACCCTAACATTTAGGTTTTGATGGTTTTGAGTTGAAATTGTTTTTTGGGTTTTCAATTTTTGAGTTATATCGGTTTGCTTTAGGGGAATGATTGTCAAAATTGTTTTCAATTTTAGAAAAATTTGAAGAAATTTCGAGATGACTCTGAAAAGAAGGATTTCAGAAATCTTCGGGTCACCTCATCTCGAAATCCTTCTTTCGGGACCATTATAACCTTCAGTTGAAGCCTAGCCAATGCACACAAGCTTCTAGTTGGCCTGAACTGAAGCTTTGTAAGTCTCGGGACAGAGTGACCCGAGCATTGTTTTACCTTGACCCGAAGCTTATTTTTCATGGCTTGGTCCCGAAGCCATGGAAAAAAAAAAAAAACTTTGGGTCACCCTATCCCGATACTTATTTTTGTGGTGATTCAATCTTCATTGGAATTTAATAAATAAATCAATAAATGATATATGTGAATTTATTAAAATAAGGATTATGAGGTTGAAAAAATAAACTTAAAATATAATACTTACCTTCAAACTACTTTATATAATATTTTTCAATGTTTTTAAAACCTAAAATTGAAAAATAAAAATGTGGGGAACAAAGTGCTATCTAGTAAGAAAAAAGTTAGATAATGTTTAGTTTTGTTTGATATGTAGGTTGGTAATGGTCGGTAAAAGTAATAAATAAAGTTAGTAAATATGATGTAGTGATGAGTGAGGGAATTTTGGGGAAAATATAGTAGTTTTGCAGTTGATTTTGATTTCATGGCACATTTGCAAGTGTCCCCCTAAAATAGGGCATTTTGTCCAAAAGTAGCAATTTCCTCAAATAATTATGTGTTTGTTAGTAATTTGGTATATAGACATTTTGTTAATAAAAAATGAAAAAATTGCATTAATATGCCCCTAATGTTAGGTGAAATTGGACCTATTGACAAAATATTATTTTATTATACAAACCTTCTTTGGATTTCATTAACTAAACATTGACCACAGTTTGGACTACCTATTGACTAGCCTTGACAATTGAAAAATCACATTTACCCTACACAATAATAAATTAATATAACTATTTATGATATTTAAATATTTGTATAAAAAAATACAAAGGTGTTGTAAAAAAACAAGAAGAAAAAAAATACCAAGATAAAATTTAACAAAAAAAAACAAGAATAATTGAGATGATGAAGAAGAAAATGATGGATTACTAAGATTGGATTTCTTGGATGAGATGATAGGATTCAAAATATAGGATACATATGTCTATCAGCCTTAAAAATTGAAATAATAAAAGATCAATTACCATTAATTATTAAAATTTAAAAATTAAGATATTCTTTTTATATAAAATAATGAAATTGAATTAGTTGAAAATAGTTTTTTCAATAGAATATCAATTAAAAAATATTTTTGAATGGAAAAAAACAATTTTTTTCATTTTAAATTATCTTTATTTTCAATTTTTTTAAAATATTTTAAAGGTTAGTTATTAAAAATGAAAAGAATGTAACAACTCAAAAATACTCTTTCTTTTACTATTTTAAAATTAGATAATTTAAAACTATCAATAAAAAATATAATGTAAAAACGAAGATAATTTTAAAAAATTAAAAACATTTTATTACTTAATGTTAGGTTTTTGAGTCATGTTGGCATAATTCCATACCAAAACAATATTTCATTTTTATTGATTAGTTGTCTAAGTTCATGGTCATTCAAGTTTCAAAGAAGATTGGCAACTCATCAAGCAAAGTGAAGTCTTCAAGAGGAACAAGCTTTGTTGCATATCAAAAGTATATCTAGAACTTATTCCTCTTGCAAGGCGTTTAGGCACACACATATTACATTCATATATGTCCTTACATCATTGTGTTGATATAACACATACACACATATATTATTGTATGCATATGCATTAGATTAAATTGATAAATTTTGTAAAAATACATGTTTTAGGGCTATCTCTAGAAGATGACATACTTGTGTGTTCATGTATTTGTTTGTTTGTGTTTTATGGATTTCAGACTTGAATATATTCTTATATTGTTTCTAACTGAGTTTCGAACGGTTCAACTACTCATTCATAAGTTTTTTAGTTCTGAGTTGAAAGTTACAAAACTTTCAATGTGTTTATCGTGCATGATTTTCGTCCAATTGTGTATCGAGTCGATTTCCAGTTTTTAATTAAAGTTTTGTAGACATCCATTTTCATGAGAGCGTCCCCGTTTGTAATCCAAAAATATATTCAAAACCAGGGTTCGAAGGCCAAAATACAGACGAAGAATGTGAGAGGTGCACGAGGGAGAGATGAGTGTTAAAGTGACACAAGCACCCCTCCTCTCCTATAGAGGCGTGTGGCCTCCACAGGAAGGGAAGCCCTCTACCCCTGTGGAGGCCACACACCTCCATGGGGAGCTGATGTGATGTGATGTTATTTTCTTCTCGTAATGCCTCTCTCTCTCTCTCTCTCTCTCTCTCTCCCCCCCCCCCCTCCCCCCTCCCCCAAGTTTTTTTAATTATGAAAATGAATTAAGCCTATCTAATACAATCTAGAGTGAGTGAATAGGTTGTTAATCGATAAATTACTAATTTTTTCGATTAGCCAATATTAACATGCAAAACCCAATTTCAACAGTAATATAAATCAAGTGAATTGTTGAAAATAAAGAACACTTCATTTTTACGTGGAAACCCTCTAAACAAGAAAAACCACAGGACTAGCCACTTGAGCCACTTAAGCCATAGAAATCCACTATATGAAAAAAAGATTACACCCTCAAGTGATACATGGACTTTCACTCTCGATAACCTCAGGCTATGGACTCTACCACTCGCCACTCTTGGTTTAATCACTAGTGATATTCCCCAGTCCACTACTCCTGGCATAAGCACCTTCTAATCTACCCAACGAGCATTTTACAGTGGCTCTTGGCAATCAATGCTTGCCAGCCAATCTATGCTTGCCAGCCAATCTTTGGTTGCAAGACTTCACTTGCTTGTGTAACTTCACCTAAAAGCCACAAGACTTTGACTCTTTGAAAACAATTAAAGTCTAGGTGTGAACATATAAATAATGCTCAAATGCAAAGAGTGTTAGACTACACACTATATGTGTAATTAGATATTAAGATGTAAATCTAACAACCTAATTATCAAACAAGCCTACATTCACACGCATGAGATCTCAATTAGATGTTAAGTAATTCTAACAACCTATTTGTCAATTAAAACTCACATAAACCTTCATGAACTTGACTAGATGCACACAACCAACCTAATCATCAAATAAACATACATGAACATTTATGGATTAGCTATTTAGGCATAAATGAACTAATGATGTAAGCTATCACAAACAAACTCAATTATACAGTTATGACTCATAAATATTTGCAATAAGGAGGGTCAAGGTACTTAATCTAGCAATAAATACCTAATCTAGAGTAAGAAAAATAATAAATGATATTCAATGAAGTTCCAACTTACCTGGTAATGAAACCAAAAAGATCCATACTTAAATGATGTTGAATGATGCAAGACGAAGATGAGTTTTGGGTTAAGAGAGTTAAAGAAGCAATCTTAATGCTTTCTCTCACTTGGATATTTATTTTTGGAGTTCTAGGTTGAAATGGGGAATAAGAAGTATATATAAGGTCCAAGTGGAATGACATAGTTTTGAGAAAGTTAAAAAAAAATCGGGCAAAAACAACACAGTGTGCGGGTAGGTATCCGCGCTGCACCAGCTTACTGGCATTCAACACCCCGACCTAATTTTTGAGCAGCCCAAAACATAACCAAACGATATTGAAACATTTCGTATGATATGCCATTGAAAAGGTATGGATGTCTAATTGCTATTCCTTGTTATAGAATGAAGTTTTGATATCTACAAAAAAAAAAGGTTATAGTCATTTGAGTAACAAAAGGTCAGTTTCGGATAAAAACAAAGTTGCCCTGTTTTAGTGGTCGCTTTGAAGTTTTCAAAACCAATCCAAACGGTCATAAAATATTACAAATAATATATACCTTAGACATGTATGGGTATCTAGTTTGTCCAAAAAATTTCAAAACTCAATTTAAATCTTTTTATAAAATTTTATGGTCACAAGACCATACAAATGTTAGTTTTGAAAAATATTTAAATCATTAAAATCCAATCTTTTGAAACTAGACACATTACTCCAAATAACCAAACCAAATCTAACCCAAATAACCAACATGCACACAACAAGTATCAAATGATGAAATACAATTCATGATCATGGAAACACAAATGTAAGATGAACAAAGCATGCATGAAGTGTGTGTGTGCACTGAAACTCTTCAAGAGACAAAGTCAAGCGAATATACATTTCTTGAAGTCACGGAGATGCTTGAAAGTTTGCCAATGAGAACCTAAGATACCCATTACAAAACCATCCTCAAATGTATTTTGTCATGAATAAGCCAATCACAAAATTGAGGTCCTTACAATCTCCATCTCATTGTGTGCAGAATTTTTTGTGTGATTTTTCTCTCAACTTCAAAACCTCATATCTCACTCTTTTCTTATCGAAATTAAGTGATTCAAAAAGGAGAGAATTCATTTGAAGTCTTCTATCTTCTCTATGCTTTATTGAAATCTTTTGCTAAAGTATTTCTGGTGTTCTACATCAATTTCGCGGTTGTACTTAAATTAACAAGGTATTTATTTTTCTTTTGTGTTTTAAGCTTTCTAATGCTCAAATACCTTGAGTCTTCTTCTTATTTTAGTGTATGTGACTTGAACAAATGTTGTTAGAAGATAGAGCTTCAATTATCAGCTAGATTTATCTAAGAAGAGATTTAAATGTGACTTAAGTTTTCCTAAATCTAAAATTTCACATGTTTGTGAGTTGTATTGTGACTAGCTTATAATCTAGGGCCATGTGTGTATTAATTAATTTTATTTTGATTAATGATAGCCTTTACATGTGCTAGGACTCTTTAGTTGAATATATTTAGGATTAACACATTTAATTTTATATTTAGAGCCTTTTGAGATTTAATTGATTATTTTGTGAATATGTGCTCTAAACATTTGCTGGAGTATTGCATCGATCATATCTTGTGATTTTAGCATTTTCGGGTTTTAGTTCTAAAGTCTTAAATATGTGCTTAATTATTATGTTATATTTTCAAGCTTTAGTTTGCATTAAGAATATCTAGGGTTTATTTGTGAACCGATTATAACTGCATATTCTAGGTTTTTGTTCATGTATAAGAACTAGACAACATTGTTTGTGAACTTTCACGCCTATGTCTAGTTCTTCATTTAATGTACCCAATCCATACATTTCATATGTTATATGCATCGTTTATGTGATGTCATTTGTTTGGATTATAAACTTGAAAAATATACATTGTGTGCTCGTTCATAATTTATGGTTTCCATATGATATCTTGATCATATATTCTATATTGTACATGTTTACATTTATATAGAACTCAACGAGCAACGTCATGAAAATGGCTACACATGTTGGTTATGCAGTCGCCCAATGTGGAAAGGGCTACACCAATATAATGAGTGAAAGCCGTAATGAAGTAATAGAAAAAATCAAATGAGTGTTGAAAAGAATAATAAAAAAAATCTTTGATTAAAGCTTCAAAAACTTAAAGAAGTATAGTTGAAAATTGGAATTGCTCCGGTTGAAAAACAAAAATGGGTTTACGAGCCATATACACACACATGCTCATATGTTGAAATCTATTCTCTTAAAGTAAAAATTCTGGATGATAATCGGTTTGACCTTGATTGGAAAAAATTAAGATAAATAGATGTTGATATAGTTTGCATGTTGATGATCCAATTACTCATTTACATATGCTTGAAGCAAATACACAAACGTTTGTTTTGCTTTTAAATGTACTTGATTTGATAGCAATTTTAGAAGAATTATGAAAGTGATTGAAAATCTTGGTGTATCTCTCATAGTTTGTGGAGTTTTTTTTAATTTCTTTAAAATTGTTTGATTGTATGATTGTATAGATATCACTGTGAACAATATCCTATATTGATAATAGAGCATTTTTTTTTTAGGGGAGCATTGTATATTAAATTTTGTTCTCTTTTATGATATGTTCACATGATTTGTTATGGTAGATATTGGCATATTGTTTGTTTAAAAATATTGGATCTTGATAATGCATGATATTTATCTCATATTCCATATTTTGCATTGTAAATCATTATTTTATTATATGCTTACTAATTTTCTTTTGGTCACTAACTTGTTATTGTTATTTACACTCATGTTTGTTGTTGTTTTAGTTTCGATTCTACTCTAACCATGAGAAGATCTAATCCAATCGAACTTGGTAACCCTCCTCAATCCATAGAAAGACAAAAATCTACTGCATCAACCCCTAAGAAATCCAAGACCATTAGATTGAATCCATTAGGTGTGATAGGAACTAAAAAGCTTATTCCTGAAAGGGGTGTAGATTTGTGTGATTGTAAAAGATCTTATGTTCATCAAATCATTATTGATAGATATTACGAAACATGGACTAATATGTTTGGTGTTGTTAATGATAGTATGGTTAGACAGCTCTACCATGAGTAAAAACATAACATAACCCTTGAAAATGACTTGATGAATGTGAGAGGTGTTGTCTTTAGAGTTTGCTCGAAAAATATCAGCAAGTTTCTTGCGCTTTCCGATAACATTTCATCGGACTTCCTTGATGTGAAAATGTGGAGCATCTTAATGAAATGGGGAGAACTCTTTGTGAAGATAATGATTTTGAGTGGGGTAAGCGTGTTTTCATTTGTCAAAATGAGTTGACCAAAGTGAATGCCTTTTGGTATCTTTTTATTTGTGCAAATCTTATACCTTCATCAAATGCAACAGAATTAAATAAGAAGAAGATCAAGATTGTTTATGCCTTGATGACTCACAAGCCCATAGACCTTGGAGAGACCTTAATGGAACATATAGAAAGCTCGGCATGTACAACTAGGTTAGACCAAAAACTAGTTTTTTCGGGGTTTGTCACTCACTTGTGTATGGCATTTGGTGTTGAAAAGCTTGAGGGAGATGTGTTTTTATCACCATTGGAATTTTTTAGTGAAAAACATGTGGTATTTATGTCATACAAGGATAAGGGTGGATATAATGATACATTTAGGCTTTTTGGTGATACTCAAGAGTCAAACAGTGTATCAAGCACAACCTATCTTCCGGATTGGGCCATACAAATGCAAGAGGAGCTTGTAGAATAAAGGAAGAAGATAGATAAGGCTCCGTCCTGCAGTTGTTTTTCAGTCCGTTTTCGTTTTTGTTTTCCAAAAACGATTTAGAATTCGCGTTCGTTAACCGTTTTTCATTTTATTTATATATAAAAAAAAATCAATGTTAACAGTAAAAAATTTAAAAAACATAAAATACATGTTTTCTTTGTTTTTGGTTTTGTTTTTCACTTTTTTTTTTACTTTTCTTCTTCTTCTTTTCCGATCCTCTTCTCTGATCATTTTCTTCTTCTTCTTCTTTTTCTTCGAACCTTTTTGTCCTCTGATCCTCCTTTTCTTCTTCTACTTCTCTGATGCTTCTTTTTCTCCGATCTTTCTCCTTCTTCAATCCTCTACCTCATCTTTTTCTTCGACCTTCTTCCTTTCTTTTTCTTCTTTTCTTCTTCTTGACCGATATGGTTTCCTTTCTTTTTCTTCTTTTTTATTTTTTATTTTATTTTTTATTACTGCTATTTATATTTATTAAAATAATACTTATTTATAATTTAAGAGTTTAGTTTTAATTAATTGATTATTTGATTTTTTTTTAATAATTTGTGATGTGTTACTTTTGTTTAATTTAAAAATTACAATACAAAAATTATATTGGTTAATTATTTAATCAATTTGTATATAACTGTAATAATATTAAACAAATGCAAAAATTGATATTTCAATTTGTTATAGTTTTCACTTTTCAGTTAACCTACCAGACGAATTTTTTCCGTTTTCATTTTTAAAATACAGTTATAGTATATGCTACCAGACGTATTTTCAGAATTCAAAACTGAAACCAAAAACACTATTTTCATTTCCATTTATATTTTCGAAAAACAAAAACTAAAAAACGCTTACAGGACGAACCCTATGCTAAATAGGAAGGTGGTTCAACAAGATACAAAGATCAAGGGCTTGGAAGAAAGCATTTCTTCAAACAAAGCATCCACCTCCAAATGCTATGTGAGATCATCAAACCGTGCAAAGTTCTTTGATGGCACAAGTGGCTAGAAAAGACTCATGATCTTGAGGTATCTTTTCTTTTCCTTTTGGCTTCATTTTATATCAAAATGGGGGAGAAATATGATACTTAGCCTAGCTTATTTTTATATTGTTTTTAGTTTTTTTTTTAATTGGTATCTAGTATTTTTGAATTTCTTATGGCATGTAATAACTTGGATTAGATATTTATTTATTTTATGATGGATATTATGCATATATTAAGGGGGAGTATAGATGTATCCATTTGAAGTTTACTGCTTTATTCTTATCAAGTATATATATTGCCACATATATTCTCTTGTATAAGCATTGTTCTTCATGTTGATTTTAGGTAATATCAATAGATGATCAAGTGAAGAAGTTTAAGACTTGTTGAAGATTAATCTAAATTATACAAACTCATTGTAATGGGATGGTGTGTTTGTGACCAATCTTCATTTTATATGTTTAGATATTTGTATGGGTGTTTTGACTTGAAATTTATCAAGAGAGAGATTATTAGGTTTTTGAGTCACGTTGGCATAATTTCATACCGAAATAATATTTCCTTTGTATTGATTAGTTGTCTAGGTTCATGGTCATTCAAGTTTCAAAGAAGATTGGCAACTCATCAAGTAAAGTGAAGTCATCAAGGGGAACAAGCTTTGTTACATATCAAAGGTATATATAGACCGCATTCCTCTTGCAAGGCATTTAGGCACACACACATTGCATTCATGTGTGTATGTGCATCGTTGTGCTCATTTGGTATCACACATACACACACATATTATTGTATGCACATACATTAGATTTAAATTGATAAATTTTGTAAAAATGCATGTTCTAAGATTATCAATAGGAAATTGCATACTTGTGTGTTCATGTGTTTGTTTGTTTGTGTTTTATTGGTTTTAGACTTGAATATGTTCTCATATTGTTCCTAATTGATTTCTGAATATTTTGGTTACTCATTCATAAGTTTTCGAGTTCCGAGTAGAACCGGAGGTCGAAATACGGTTAAAGAACGCGAAACATGCATGAGGGGGAGATGAGTACTAGCAAAGTGCCACAAGCACCCCTCTCCCATGGAGTCATGGAGACACGTGGCCTCCACGGGAAGGGACCCCCTCTATCCCCGTGAAGGCTATGCACCTCCACAGGGAGCTGATGTGGCGTGATGCTATTTACTTCCCGAAATGCCTTTCTCTCTATGTCCTCTTCCTTCCATTTCTTTTAAATATCTCATCTCCCTCTCATTGTGTTCTAGGACCATCTCCAATTGGTCACCCAAAATGGAGATTGTAGGAGCTCCAATGTGTCTCCAATTCACATTTCCTCATACAAAACAAATAGAGACTCAATTTTGGTTCCCCAAATTTGGATACTCAAAAAACAAGTCTCCAATTCACTATTCACTTTTTTTATTCCCATTTTATCCTTGATTTTCTTTTTACATTTTCAAAAAAAATCAAATAATCTATTATAACTCTTTATTCATATATCTAATTACTATGAAAATTATACCATTGAAAATAATTTGTTGAGATCTTTTAACCGGGTATAATATTGACTATATTTCGATAATTTAATAATTTTTTATTTATGACACCTTTTATTATTAATATTAATCAATAAATCATAGGCATTTTAATTTAAAACATATGTTTTCAAATCATCAACTATTATATGTAATTAACATATATCGTAATAATTAACTTTAAATAATTCAGTAAAACAAATAATAACATTAATATCTTCAAATTAAAATATTACCACAAAAATATAACAAAAAAATATAACAAAAAAATACATTGAAAATTAAAAGTATGGTGTCCACAGTTCGGTTCGGTTCCAGTTCTTTTTAGGGTACCTACACTTGAATCGAAACCGAAACCGAAACCGCTGGGGACCGATTCCGATTCAGATTTCGGTTTCTATGGTTCAATTCTTTTTTAAAAAATAAAATTAAAATTAAAAATAAAAAAAATATTAGAAAAATAAAAAGATATGTTACAATGGGAAAATAACAAAAAAAAGTACATTAAAAATTAAAATAAAACCAATACAAACAACAATAAAATTTAAATATTATGTGTAGTAGAAAGTAAAAAAGTTAAAGTGGTAAAAAAAATTAGGTGTAGAAAATAGTTAGTGAAAAAAAAATATTTTATTATTTGGAGATCGTAAAAAGAAGATCGATTGAAGTTGTAAATTTATAGAGATTGAATATTCTATTTTCAGTCTCCAAAATGGAGATAAATTTGGAGAACAATTGGAGATGGCCTAAGAAGACTTGTGTGTGCAGATTTTTTTTAAAATTTTTCTCTCAACTTCAAATCCTTATATCTCACCCATTTCTTATCGAAATTGAGTAATAAAAAATGGAGAGAATTCATTTTAAGTCTTCTATCTTCTCTATGCTTTATTGAAATCTTTTGTTCAAGTATTTTTGGGGTTCTACAACAATTTCGTGGTTGCACTCAAATTGACAAGTCATTTATTTATCTTTTGTGTTTTAAGCTTTCTAATACTCAAATACATTGGGTCTTCTTCTTATTTTAGTGTATGTGACTCGGACGAATATTGTTAGAAGATAGAGATTCAATTAAAAACTAGATTTATCTAATTGGAGATTTATATGTGATTTAAGTTTTCTTAAATATAAAATATCATATGTTTGTGAGTTGTATTGTGACTAGCTTATAATATAGGACTATTTATGTATTAATTAATTTTATTTTGATGATTGATAGCCTTTATATGTGCTACGACTCTTTAGTTGAATATATTTAGGATCAACACATTAAATTTTATATTTAGAGCCTTTTGAGATTTAATTGATTATTTTGTGAATATGTATTCTAAATGTTTGCTAGAGTATTTCATTGATCATATCTTGTGATTCTAATATTTCGGTTTTAGTTATAAAGTCTTAAATATGTGTTTAATGAATATATTATATTTTCAAGTTTTTGTTTGCATGAACAACATGTAGAATTTATATGTGAATTGATTAGAATTGCATATTCTAAGTTTTTGTTCATGTATAAGAACTAGGCAACATTGTTTGTGAACTTTCATGCCTATGTCTAGTTCTCCATGAAGTGTACATATTCCATACATTTCATATGTGATGTCATTTGTTTGGATTATAAACTAGAAAAACATAAATTGTGTGTTCATTGATTATTTATAGTTTCCATAGAATATCTTGATCACATATTCTATAATGCATATTTTTGCATTTACATACATTTGATCACGTTTATGAAATCCTTATAAAAGACGTGAAGTCTTGATTAGGATCGGAATTATCCGGATAGTTGAGCAAGAAAGTCTTGACTAGGATCGGAATGATCCATATATTTAAGCAAGGAAGTCTTGACTAATATCGGGATGATCCAGATAGTTGAGTATGAAAATTTCAAGAGACATGTGAAGTGTCTTGGATAGAAAGTATGCACGACTTTCATTAATAAAAGGCATACAGGTAGGGTAAAACGGATATCCAATAGCAAGTGTATCATGTGGATTTGTCACTTTAGAGGGTATACTTTTATCTAACTAGTGAAAGGTGGTGTTGCCAGTAGTTGTGAAATCAACATGTGGATGTTTCCTATTTAGAGGTTTTACTATGTAAAAAGTAATGTGTCAAATGTCTCTATCTCTGTCTCTTTTATATTTGTTATGGGATTGATCGTATCTTTTTTTCTTTTTTTTTCATATCTTTATAAACAAGATTCTTGTAAAAAATGAGATGTAAACATTCTTTTGATCAAAGTCGTACATATATTTTATCTTTGTAAATTTGACTTATTTGTATATATCATTCAATCATTTGTACTTGTGTATATTGACATATATATTAATAGAACTTATGGTTGATTTTAGTTTTAGTTTGATTCCTTCACTTGCAAATAGAAGATTTTAATTGACATATTTAATTGAATATGCTTACATGAATTTAAAATGTTGTGATTCAAGCCATCTGGAGGGATAAACTTTTGTTCGTTCTAAAGGAATGAAAAGAGGTTTACAAACCTATTCACTCCCTTAGATTAGCTTTTGGTTATTTAACCATGTTTGTATATTTCACTTTAAAAATAGTAAAAATAAAAATAAAAATAAAAATAATTTAAAATTTTAAAAATATCTTTTTAATTTTAAATTTCTATTTCATTGAAAGGATTATCTTCAACTAATTTTACTTTAAAAAAAATCAACTAATTTCATTTACTTGTTTTTTTATAAAATGATTATCTTTGTTTTTAATTTTTAATGACTAAGGGCAATTTGGTTTTTTTATTAGTTAAATTTTAAGAGCATGAGAGATCTGAGTAGATAAACACATACTTACTCTCCAGTTGCATTTACATCAAACTTCAAGGGAGGTCAATGTATTTACCCCTTCTAAATTTAGAATTAATGAATTTGTGAGAACATTAGGGTCATTTTTGGAGGTGGGTTTTTATGTCAATGTCTAAGGTTGCTTAAAAAAAAAAAGATAATGATGATGGATGAAGAGATTGGATCTCCATAGATGAAATGGTGAGATTTTGAGTATTGAAATTTGGTGAGTACGTTGAGGTCATTTTGCATGTGTGTTTTGATGGTCAAGTCATGGATTTGCTTCACCTTTCTATGAGAAGTGCATTTTTGGGTGGAGAAAACTCGGTAGAGATGAGAATTCACAGAGACGGAGGAGTTTTGTAGGGGGAGATGACTTCATAGCGAGGAATGAGATCACAACTAGAGAAGATGACTTCACGACGGGGGAGGATTTCGTGTCGACAAAGAGGAGCAGATCCATATCTCAATTCTAGAGATGGGTCCATGGAGATCCAATCAAGAGATTAGAGATTAGATCTTCATCCATCATTTTTTTTTTCATTTAAATTAATATATGTTTGCATTTTTGTATTTTATGTTAAATTGTGGATTAGTGATGTGTCTAATTGTGATTGGGTAGGCTCTATTTTCATTTAATTTATTTAATGTTAAACTTGAAAAGTCCATTTTATCCTTTCCACCATTAACTTTCAGTTAATCAACCGTAGGGATAGGCATAGGGGAAAATAGGGGTGGGACTTGGGAGACGTCTCCCCACCACCTCTCCTATTTAGATTTGGGGATCAAATTTACCCTCCCACCTTCAAACCCCATTTAGTGGTGAAATTTTCCATCAAACCCCAATGGGGTTTCACCTAAAATTAGAGGATGTTTGTGCAAATTTCTGTTATTAAAATTGGGTGCTATATGCTATTAAACTTGTTTGGGTGGCAATTATTTAAAAATTAGAATTTTGTTATTAAACTCTTTCTTTATATATATCTATATAATGCTAATTTATATAAATTTGGTGGTTAAATGATATTGCATCAATATAATCTATTAATTTAGGTAAAAGAAGCATTAAACTCTTTATTTCTTCTGTATAAAAAAATCAATAATGTTGTTTTATCCAAATTTAATGACCAGATTATGGATTATAGTGGTGCCACATGATTCGTGTATCGTATTGGTTTAATTGCACAAACACCTCTAAGTTTAAACGAAATTGCACTCGTATGCAACATTTTTGTGTATTGCACAAACATCCCCTGTAAAACGTTGACCCAAAGAGAATAACAAAAATACCTTTATAAGAAATTATCAATTCCCCCTCGATCCATAAAAACCTTTAACGTCTATTTAAAAAATTAAATGCTTTCATAAAAAAATGAACCATCACAAGCTCTAGTCAATTGAGTTACTCAAGATTATTGTTAGAGGATTGTTAATTTAAATGTATATATGTAGTTACATAATGTGTGTATATATATATAGTTATATAATTATATTTTAAGGCTTAATTGATAAAATAATTTAAATCCGTTTCTTTCTATAATTTTAACACATTTAAAATAATTATTTTCCTTTTGTTTTTTTTTTCTTTTTCATAAATCTATTTATATATATTAGTATTATTAAATATGAATTTATTTTAAATATTATATATATATATATATGTGTGTGTGTGTGTGTGTGTGAGAGAGAGAGAGAGAGTTCATTTTAAATTATATAAATATATTTAAATTAGTTTTAAGGCTTAATAACATAAAATAATTTAAATTTGTTTCTTTCCATAATTTTAACAGATTCGAAATAACTATTTTTCTTTTGTTTTCTTATTTTCTTTTTCTTTTTCATTAATCTATTTTTATCTATTATTATTATCAAATATGAATTTATTTAATATATATATATATATATATATGAGTTCATTTTAAATTATATAAATATATTTAAATTATTTTTAAGGCTTAAAGACACAAAATAATTTAAATATGTTTCTTTCCATAATTTTAACAGATTTAAAATAACTATTTTTCTTTTATTTCTTATTTTCCTTTTCTTTTTCATAACAGATTTAAATTATTTTGTAACTCAATTGGTTAGGGCTTGTGGCTTCTAACTATTAGGTAGACATGATGTCGGTGTCGGTTTCGTTTTTTTTTTTAACTTAAATTTTATTTATAAAAAAAATGTTAGAAATGACATTGTAAATTTTGGTTATGGCCCATAACTCTTGTTTAAGTAAGTACATTTTCCTTTGCATTCTTCTCATTTTTACATAGGTTAGGTCAGGGCGCAACGTAACTAAGAGAGTCATTCCATTTAGGGTGAGACAGAATGGGCACAGGCGGAGCAACCTCTCTCCACTTATCTTATTTATTCGATATGGGATATGGAATGTGGGATTGGATTTCCATTTACATTCATCGATATAACATAATGATATTCTTTCAAGTCTCAACTTCTTCTTTGGAGAAAGTTGGGAGGAATATTGAAATTAAATAATAGTTTTATTAAAATAAAAATTCAAATTCATAAATATAAACTTCAGAAAACAGGAACCAGTATTGTAAAGGGAAAACACTAAAATTGTGATTGGTAAAATATGTGCTCTCTGCTTTGCTTTATATTATTTGCTGTCATTTTTATTTCCATTTTGTAAAAGCTAGTAAAATGAATTTTAAAATGAATTATTATTATTATTATTTTGAGAACATGCCTAACAGTATTTTTTTTAAGAACAAAAAGCAGTGAAAATATGTGTGATATAAATTTATATAAAAGACAAAAATATGAATATACAATCCCTGATTTGAAAACTTTTTTTTAACATCTTATTGAATGTAAGCCAAGGGAATATTGTTAATAAAAGAAAAAAGGGGATCATTTTTTAAATGGAATAATCTAATTTTGGATTAAATCACATCACATCTATATATATACTTTTCCTAATCTTTTGTAGTCAGTGGACAGTGAATGCAATAATATGTATCATTTTTTAAAATATATTAATAAATCATCCAATTTCATTCACATATTATTCTTCTCTAATCTTAATCATAAAGCGGTTGCTTATAACCATAGTTATATTCAATCCCACATCACATTAGGAATGATAGTGGGTCGGGTTCGGGTGGGTTTTGTTAAATCCAAACCCTCACCAGTGAAATTTTTTCTCACCCACGTTACGACTGCCCCCATACCTTCACCCGCGAACCCGCAAAACAATACGGGTTCACGGGTGGATGCTTCACCCCCGGGATACCCATAAACTCGTAACCCGTGAACTAACGATTTGTCATTTGTAAATTTCCACATATAATCATCTATTTGATATTTAATTGAATTAAATTTTCATTTCTAATTCCCTACTCGATACATTACAAAACAATAATACCCCATAAAAATAAAATGACAAAAAATAATTCAAATATCTATGTATATTTATATGCAAGTATTTTATTTATACGGGTTCACGGGTCTAACCGCAGGTTGGTTTTTCCAACCCGCACCTGCCCGCAAACCCATCGGGTTTTTCATTAAACGGTTTTATGAGTCCGCGGGTCGTAAATTCACCATCTACACTCGACCCTACAGGGTCGGGTTCGGGCGGGTACGGGTCAGATTGTCATCCCTACATCACATATATGATAAGTGAAGAGTGACCTAACCTATATAAAATGGAGAAGAATGCAAAGGAAAATATTTATACTTGGATAAGGGTTATGGACCACGAACTAATACTCTACAATGTCCATTCTTTTTTAAACATTTTATTTTTATTAATAAAGTGTTAATTTTTTTAATAATTTTTTATAAAACAAAAGTTATTGGAACCATTGGTTCCAATCCGGTTCGAACCGGGCGGTTTCAGGCGCTTCCTCAAAAATTGGAACCGAAACCGCCCTAGTTTCGGTTTTGGTTTTGGTTTCGGGTTCGATTCCGGTTTCGTTTTTTCCAGTTCGGTTTGCTAGTTTGAACCGAATCATCGCCATGTCTACCATTAAGTTGTTGGTTCAATCCCTGGTGAAGGTTTTCAGGGGGTTGACCTAAGCTCGGGTGGGGAATGATAATTTCGTGTAAGGGTATTTTCGTCAATCCCTTTTGGTCAACGTTTTACAGGGGATGTTTATGTAATAAATGAAAATGTTGCATACGAGTGCAATTCCGTCTAAACTTAGGGGAGTTTGTGCAATTAAGTCTGTCGTATTTGGACACTAAATTTGAATGAAAGAAAGAAGAAAAAAATAGGTATTATCGATTTAGTCCCTATATTTTTTTGAATTATTTTTTTAACTCACTTATTCATTTTCACTGGATTGGTCCCAATATTTTCAGAGACCACTCACTTTGATCCCTCTGACCAGAATTTTGACAGTCAGCTGTCACAGAAAATGTAAAATGACATTTTTACCCTTAACTTTAAAATAAAATAAAAATAAAATTTTTATTTTCTTAATTTTATTTATAATTATATATTATTTTTAATATTATTTTTTTAAAAAAAAAACTAGCCATATTCATCTAATTATCTTCCATATCTCTGGTCTCCCACATCAATATTACCTCTAGTTTTTTTAGAGAGCCTGGAAACAAACTAGGAAAAACAGAGGAGGCAAAACAAAACAGACCATAAACAAAATCAAATGGTTTTATCAGCCTCAATCAAACTTCTAATCCAATCCGGAATCTTAACCAACCAAAGGGAATCCTCCAAATTATCCATAGCCGCATCAGTTAACCTTTGATCCACCATATTACATCTCTGAGACAGCTACCCAAAAACACATTACTGAAACTGTTTTTCAAAGGTCAAATTTGCTCCAGAAAGGGGTCAAACTCGAATGATCCATGAGTCTCACCAATAATCCAAGAAACAATAGTCATCATCCACTTCAACCAAACCTTAGCCAACTTTCATTTTTCAACAGATCTTAATTATATATATATAATCAACAACATTCATCTTCTCACATTAACATCACCAAATCCTAGCCACTCAAACACACTGCCATCACAACCCGCCACTGCACTAATCCGTCACTGAAACATGATCGCCAACTAACCTAGCTCCACCGTCTCTGCCTAACCTAGCTTCATCGAACCCATAAACTTTCCTAGCCAAAAATAACCCAGTTCAAAACAAAATCACTGACTATGAACACAAATCAACCCAGCTTCTTGCTTCTGTAACTCTCTATCTTTCATACCCCAAAAAGAATCAAATACCAACAGCTGGGTTCGATTTGGTGATGGGAGGGGCGGATAGGGTTCACGGCGATCGGCTGTAAGTGGTAGATGGAGAGAGAGATCGAGAAGCTTCTTTTGGGTTTCATTTTGTTGAATGGAGAGAGATATCAAGAATGAGAGGGAGAGATCGAGAAAGACAGAGAGAGAGAGAGCACTTAAGAAGATGAACATAAGTATTAATTAAAAAAATTTATTAGGTAGGGATCCAGATTGGATCTACACCTAATAAAAAAAATCTTAAGTTTAATTGTTTTGTTTTTAATATTTTTTAGATAAGGATCTCCACTGTCCATTTGAATAAGATATACTGGGGAGATCCAATTCTAAATTAAATTTATTTTAAAAAAAATTATTTAATATTTTTTTTATATATTTATTTATGTATTGACATGTATCGTATCATTGTTTAAAGATAAAAATACCTTTAGAACCGTTTAATTTGACTAATAAAATGATGAAATTGAATAGTTTCTAAAAATATAGGATCAATCCAGTTAAAAATAAATAAATCGGTAAAAAAAAACGATTAAAAACAACATAGGGAGCCAATCAATAATACCCCGAAAAAAAATAACTTGTCTCTCTTCCGTGTGCAGAGTCTGTACTGTAGTCTGCTGTAGTCTGCTGTAGTCGGGCACCAGTTTGTAATGGCCATGCCCATTACTTCATCACAAGAGTCTATCCTCTAATGACGAAGTCATCTATGTCCTCTTAATTAATTTAATTCTCTCATCGAAGAAAACAATCTCCATATTTTGATTTGATCGATTTCATTAATATTTTAACAAATGTTTCCATTACGATTCGTCAAAACCTCCTCCTTGTTTTCAACTAACATTCTCTTCTCCAATTTCTCTCCCAAACAACCCAGAACCACTCTTCTTTCTCATATCACAAGAAAGCAGCCCAGATCACAGTCTCCAATGGCCTCCTCCTACACGACGTCGTCTCATGCCTCCAAGCTGTTGTTTCGACAGCTCTTCGAGAAGGAATCATCCACCTACACTTACCTTATTGCCGATATCTCACACCCAGATAAACCCGCTCTCGTCTGTCTTCTTTTTCTATTTCACTTATGTTTTTTTGTTTGTTCCGTTTTATCATGCCTTGTCTTGATTTGAGTCTTTGCTTCTTCTTTTTTTAATATGGAAGCGATTTGTTGTATTAGTTTCCTGTTGAAAATAGAAAGAAATTAATCTATGAAAATGTTAAGCGATAGCCTTAAGATACCCAGTTTCAAAATCCTCTTTATTAGCAGGACCCTTCAACATTTATATATGTTATATGCTGTTTAAATGTTTCAATTTGCAGTTGATCGACCCAGTAGACAAAACTGTTGATAGAGACCTGTCTGTTGTTAAAGAATTGGGTTTGAAGCTTGTTTATGCCTTGAACACTCATGTACATGCTGATCATGTAACTGGAACAGGTCTCATTAAGGTTTGTGGCATTGCTTCTGAATATTATGATGTCTTATTTATTTCAGTTAATTGATGTGATGTTTGTTGATGTAACCATTACCTGCAGAGTAAGGTTCTGGGAGTGAAATCTATTATATCTAAAGCAAGTGGTTCCAAGGCTGATATTTTGGTGGGGCCCGGGGATACCGTTTGTTTTGGTGATCTTTTTCTTGAGGTGGGCATGAATGTCGTTATGTTAGTACATTTTTATTGTTTTTTATTTGGTTTAGGTTTTTTTTTACAAAAAAAACTCGCAAAAAATGGCTCTTGAACCGAACTGTTGTTTTAATAATAACGAAGATGAAGTTGACGTTGAACTTTATATTGGGTGGCATTGTGATTAAATAAGCTTTCTTTTAATATGGAAAAAATTGTTGGTATATTTTAACCATCTGAATATGTATGACTAGCATGGATGTGTAGATAATCTGAAGGCACCATTTCTGTAATATAAGATCTTGAAAATACACTCTAAGTTAAAATGTTTGAGCAATTTTCAGGGAACTACTTAATATATTAAGGATAAGAGAGGATCTCTCAGTTGTTAGTGAATGATTAGAGATTTTGTTTTAGGATTTCATTTGGGAAGAGGGTGGTCATGGTAAAAATATCACTTTGTAAGCTGGAAAATGGTCATCAGGCTCCTCCTAAAGGGGGTCTCGGAGTGGATAATTTAGTTAAATATTTTTGGGGTTTATAGGAAAATGGTTGCAGAGGTTCCATATGGAGTCAAATGATCTTTGACACAAAACATTAGAAGCAAAATATCATGTTAAAAAGAATGGTTGGAATTTAAATGCATCTCATAAGAGGGTCTTTTCGTTGCTCTTGGACTGCCTAAACCAAAGGCCACAACCCCTTTCAATGAAATATTTTGGGAGAACAATTGGAAGGAGGGGGCTGATTTCAGTGATCTGTTTCCCAGAATATACAGGCTGTATGTAAGGTATTCATAATTGGGCCACAGACAATTTAAAGGCTGGTTCTTCACCTACGAAGGGTTGAAAATTTAGGTTTCTTCAAGAACCTGAACGACACAAAAGCTGAACAATGTGCAGTACTTTTACTAAGTATTGAGGGGGTTGGTCTTCAGGAAGGGAAGGATGAGATAGAAGATGGGGCTTTGGATAACTCAGGATACTGTTTTGTTAAATCTTATTCAACTATTTGATAGATTACATTACTGCCCCCTCTCTGAACCATCCAAATTGATATATAAGTCAAAAATTCCATGTAAATATTCTAGTTTGGTCTTTAGCTTTGTGGATAGTGGCTGCAAATGAAGAGGCCAGCGATAGTTTCATCTCCCATCTTCTTTTGCCCTACTTAGTTTAGAAGCTGTGTAATAAAGTGTTTCAGAGCTCTAAATTCTAACCTAAGCTGGGCAACACCTTCATCTTGCAGCAAGGTCTTATCTGAAAAACGGAAGGCTTTGGAAAGAAGTGCTAGATTTGGCTTATTTGGATAGAGAGAAATAAAAGAATATATGAGGTAACTACAGAGGATGATGTGCTGGCTTTGTGGGAAAGAGTTTGTTGTTGGGTGCCTCTTTGGGTTTCTGTGAATTTAGAGTTTAGGGATGTTTCCCTTTACTTCATCCTTAACAATTGGGAGGTAGCAGTGATGTGAATAGGGACTTTCTGCAGTTTTTGATTCTTTTGACTTTTGAGGATAGTAAGTTGAGACCTTTAACTCTGTGGGCAGTGCTCGTATGTAAATCACTTAATACTGTGCAGCAAGTCCAATTTCTGTTCTCGATCCTGCTCTTTTGTAGCGAGATCGTTCGCTTCTTTGTAATCAGCTTTGCTTCATCAATACCCTTCTGTTTGTTATTTATTGAAACGAAAGGATTTTTTCCTTGCCTTTTCAACAAATTGTCTGCATTCTGTAAATTTTACGTAACATCCCTATTACATAGTAAATCATTGTCAAAATTTCTTAGGACTTCTTTTTAGTTGGATCACAATTGGGTGAATGAAAAGCCAAATATGATTGGTTGAAATCTGAGGAAAAGTAGAATGAGACATCAATTGAAAAAATTCTTATTGATAGTGACCTCATGGCAAGCAAAGATAATAATCGAGAATTTGTGCTTTCAGTGAGATATAGACCTCTCTATTTAAGAAAGTTTCTGAGATTAAAAATTAATTAATATAAGATTGTTATTGGACTTTATTCTGTCATGAATGCTTAGTTTTTCTGTGGGTGTGGATAAATGTCATCCATCGTACAGATTTTTGGTCTGCATTTTTTACAGGTACCATGTGTGGTCGGTTTCTGAAAGAACCACACTTTTCTGAATTTTCTAACTGCTGCTATTTACCAAACTTGTTTTGTTACATATGGATGCATGTAGGATAAAAATATGGTGCATCTCTGGAGAACAACTGTAGAAGTAATTGGACATGATGTTTTTCCTGACAGATTTCATGCATTTTTAATTGCTGACTAAATGAAAGGTATAATTGCAGGTTCGTGCTACTCCAGGCCATACATTGGGTTGCGTTACCTATGTTACAGGAGATGGACCTGATCAGCCCAACCCAAGGATGGCATTCACAGGAGATGCGATATTGATACGAGGATGTGGGAGGACTGATTTTCAGGTATAGGTTCTTGAGATTTACTGTATTATGATTTGATCAGAAAAATGAAACTGTTGCATGATAAGCATATGTATGTTCAATTATCAGTTTCTTTATTGAATGGCTGTATCTCTAACAAAGGATTGCACCCTGAATCTATCAAAGAAAGAAAAATATATCACATTGACTGGCTCCTCATGGAAACTGAACTGTGGTGTTTCAGATAGGAATATGAGTAACGGATTTATTGTATCTTCTCGTGATATGATGAGGCGCTTTTGCTTTTACTGAATGCCACTTGTTTACAATAGGTAATCACTCAGGGATGCTATCATGCAATATCTAAACACCTACTGATTTTTTTGTGGCATTAGGATTTATAGTGTTGTCTCCAGACTTATTCAGTATGCATTCAAATGCATGCAGTGGATGACATTGTAGATCACTTTGGTTCCATGACACATTAATACAAGTTCTAGTTTTACATTTGTTTGTCTTCTATCCATGCATCCTTACCTTCTATTTTCTGTGACAACTATGTTCTACATATGCTTGTTTGCAAGTTTTTAACCCATTGTTTGGTTTGATTTTATCTCTGATAACACTTCCATTTGTGTTGAGCCGTTGATAATTTATCCAATTTGGTCAAAGTGAACTGTCCTGTAGGTTATGTTGCAGGTTCTAAATGCTTATTTATCATCATACAAACAACATAAGAAGTGTTTAATCTTTTTCTTCATATCTAAGAACTTATTTACATGTGGGAAAGATTTAACACCAGTTAATTTCTTACAGGGAGGTAGTTCCACACAGCTCTACAATTCAGTGCATTCACAGGCAAGAAATTTGTTTATTTCTTTCACAAAGTAAACTTTTTCTTACCACACCCTACCCGGTTAATTCACAAAAACAAATTGAATTAAATTTCCCTCCACGATTGGTGTAAGGAGTATTGATCCTCGTCCTTTTGTTCAACTACAAGAGATCTGACAGGGATACCCTCATAAGTGAACTAGGGGATGGAAAAAAGGAAACAGAAAAATGAAAAAGAATTTATGAATGATTGAATGAAGCCTTCCTTTAATTGTTATTATTATTATTATTATTTCTTGCGTTTCCAGATCTTTTCACTGCCAAAGGACACATTAATCTATCCAGGTCATGATTACAAAGGATTCACAGTAAGGAAATATTCAATGCTTCTTTTTTGTTTGATCTTTAATGTAGTTGCTTATACAATACTGATGGATTTTCAGGTAAGCACAGTGGGAGAGGAGATGCAATACAATCCTCGCCTAACAAAAGATGAGGTAGTTATTTTACTGATAGTGCATTTTCTTATTTGTAAGGATCTGTTTGCCATTCATGTCTGTATTAGCAATTGGTTAAAGCTTGGCTCCATCTGGTGTCAGGTGAAACTAGATTCAGGGAATCATTTTGGGAAAAGTGCTCTTTACATCTTGCCTGCAACAGAATTAAGTTGGCAATTTTTTGATTGAAAGTTTTGTGCTCCTCAAGAAATTAGAAAAGGAAAATTAATGATGATGGTTGTCTTTTCAACAATAAAACAAAAACTCATTGGTGTTGCTAAACTATTAGTCTGTTGCTTGCTCTAATAATTTTATTGTGTAATGATTTGTAATGACATACCAATTAGCCACTGCACAAGCACAACCAGTCCAATGCTCTAATACCTTCTCTGTGATTTTGTTTCTGTCGAGCCCCGTAAAGTAGAAGTAAGATTCTTTCTCAGCCCAAAAATGCGAGTCATTTCATGTTTTACTTAAAGAAAAAAAATGAATCTCAACTTTAAGATTTTGTTGTTCATCTAGAAGTCTAGAAGATGACTTGCTTGATTGCATTTTGCGCAAGCTTCAGCCAATAGCTTTTTACAATGAAGTAAATAGTTTCCTAGATTGGATGAGTTACTAATGACAATTCCTAGTGAATTGCATAGGTCTAGACGGAAAACAATTGGATTCGAAATTTTTTGTTGCTAAAACTTGTCATATCATTTATTGCATCTGATAAAAGATCAATTCTGTTTCTTTTTTCCTTATATACTGGAGTTTTTATTTTCTGTACTTGTATTTATGTCCATAACAATATGTTTGCAACTTTTTGCAGGGAGCTTTCAAAAACATTATGGAAAGTAAGTATATGCATGAAATATAAAGTTTCAGTGGAATTACTGTGTCTTTATTTAGTAGATTAAACTATTAACTTGTATATTTTATCTACACAATAGATCTAAAACTGCCATATCCAAAGATGATGGACATAGCGGTGCCCTCAAATCTGGTTTGTGGGATGCAGGACCTGATGAACCTTTGATGAGTGGCGCTCAAGTGTCCAACTCACTTATGGATCGTTCAAAGCGTTCTTGTGTTCAAAAATGATGTATAATGGATGTTGGTATAAAATAAAGTAATAGAATGTTTCTCAGGGACTGAATCACATCTTTCGACAGAGGTGATGATCTTAAGATGTGACCAAATCTGTTTAAAGGTTGGTGTTGAATTTGTTTGTTTGATCATTTGTTGGAACTTGCATGTTGTAATTTGTTTCGTTGGTGCTTTAGCAGAAGTTTCATCTGGGTTAGAAATTGTAGCATGAATTACTTGACTCGATAACGTATTTGTGACACTTTTTAGTTTAATAAGTTGTGACTTACGGATGGTTAATCTCAAGAGATGGTTCAAAAACATATTTACTTTCGAATTTAAGATATTGTCAAGTTGAATGAGAGTTATTTATCACCGAACCATATTTGGTTGCGGTGATATTGTGAGCCTGAATTTTCCCCTGCATGTGGCTCTTTCCGGGCATGTATTTAGTATGTATTATATGTTAAATGTGATGTGCTGTCGCAGAAGCATGGGCCATAGTTAGAATTGAGTAAGTGAAGCACATTAAGAGTTAGGTCCTACCATGTGTTCGATAATTATCCACATGTTGATTATCCACATGTTGTAGCCCAACTTGGTTGTGTATGCAATTGCATTGGAGTTTTCGAAATTAAAGAAGAAAATATGAGAAAAAAATTGAGTAAAAATAGAAATGGATCTCCTCCTCACATGCCATGAGCCGATGATTATGATATGATACGATGGAAGGGACGAAGCTCACTAGTCATTCCACTCAAAAAAAGCACCAAAAAAAAAATCTAATGGATTTTTATTATTAAAGTTGACATTTTCATGATAACTTTTAGGATAAATTAAAACAACTAATAGTGCATCAAATGAATTACTTTTTGATAAAATATATATCAGTGGTGTTATTAACACCCTCGACGTTAAACTATTTATATCTTATTTTTAAAATTTTGATTTAATTATATAAAATTAAATGGTTTTATTAGATTTTTTGATTTATTTTCAGAATTACCCTTTTATACCTTTTTAAAACTTAATAATCCTCATTTTTTTTTTAAATAAAAATAAAAAATACATTTAATCTCTAAACAATTTACTCACATCCATTCGTTGGACTTGTTTTTTCATCTTATTTCATAGTGAAATCGTTCTTATTATATGCTTTTTTTGTAGTTGATTGGATTGTTTTTTGTAGATTGTGAGTGTCATACTGATCATCTTATGATTTTTTTTGAGTGACCGAGTTAAGGTTTTGGTTTGGTGTGGTTTTGTTTCATCAGAGATTAGGTTTTCTTTATGATTCTTGGTGCGATTTCGTTATTTTTTTTTTTTATGTAAATAACATTAAACTAACCTTGGAAGATCCGGAATGAAATCTATAAAAGAATTGATACAGATCATATGATGCTTGGAAGATTTGAAAGAAAATAAATCAAGAAAAAAAAATAGCAAACATGGATATATAATTTGAAAAGAAAAACAAAACAAACGTGTGAAACAATCAAATCAATAAATACTAAACATGAGAAACATGAGATCCAAATCTGAAATAAAATATAAACAAAAATACTAAACATTCAGTAATTTGAAATAATCTATATCATTAGAGTTTTGAAATAAGAAAAGTGGGGTTTCATTAGTTTTACTTTGTACAATAATTTTTTAATAAAAATTGAATGTCTTTTAAGTGGTTTGATAAAGGAAAAAGAAAATATTAAATAACTTAAAAAGTGGGTATAACTTAAAAAGTGAGGTATAAAGGTTCATCGGTGGGTGTATCAATAGGACCGGTATATATATATATATATATATATATATATATATATATATATATATATATATATATATATATGTATATATATATATATGTATATGTATGTATAATTTTAGAAATCAAATATTTGATGGAATAATATTCTATTTTACATTTTATTGAATTGAAAGAAAAGTAAATATTTGATGTACAGTTCAATCATACATTTATACGAACTCTTCAAATTTAACATCCAAATTAAATACATAAGATACATTTTTATTTTAATTTAAACAATAACTTTTTTTTAAAAAAATGTGTTTACATAATTTTGAAAGTAGTTATTAACCTATCACATGTATTTTGCTTGAACTCTTTTAATCGATACATAAATTAAATAGTTTGAATTTATCTAAGTGGATAAATACCAATAATGAGCATGTATAAAAAGTTCATATCACATTTCACATTCGTGGTAAAGATAGTAAAAAAAAAGTATCGGGACTATAACTAACATAATATAGATGATGCGATATAACCTGACTTATTTAATGTATCAACATTATGTTAAGGTTAAGCTAGATAAATATAATGTTGATACATTTATATCGGATGTTATTCACAAATTTTAGTGTGGATAAGATATAACTTTAAGTTGTCTTACACTTATTAATTAAGTACTTATTTGTTTTAAAACTTCAATTTTTCAATAATGACCCAATTACATGATAACCCAACAAATTTTCTTTATTTATTGAACAATTTACAATAGAGAAAATGAGTGTAGATAATATGAATTGAATTGAACTGAACTAAACACTATTTTTTAGTTTGATTCAATTCAATTTCAATTTTTGTGTTTATCTCTAATCATAACTCATTTTATAAACATATATAAGAGTTTTCTCACCTGGAGTAAGCAACTGTCATTATGGCAAGAAAATGTTTAATCTTGACAAATCGTAAGAATTTATGGTAATATTTTAGGAAAAGTTTGTAATAATTCAAAAAGAAACTATAGAAAGAGAAAGGAAATTGATTATTTAGCTCCGAAAAGAAAACTTAAAGGGATTGGTTGAATATGACACGTGTCATCGTACTGGGAAGGGCAGATTAGATCAAATGAGCGCGTCACCGTCGCTGTGATCACTCGGCAATTAATTTACAAACTATACACAATCGGTCTTCGCTTCTCCTTCTTGACTTCTTCCTTAAGAAATTAAAACTACTAAATATCACAATTGACTCTCTGCAGATCTCCATCAATACCCAGCATGAGTGAAGACGATAAAAACAGAGGAGTTGTTGTAGATCATCACCACCATCAACATCAACATCATGAACCACAACCACAACCACTACCACTACCACTACCACCTCCCCAATACGGTACGTTTCAAGGAGTAGCCAACTACCCTCCTCCTCACCCGCCGGCTGTTGGCTTCCCTCAGCCTGTTCCTCCGCCTGGCGCCACCTCTCCTCCCTACTACCCTCAGGGTTACCAAGCAGTTCCTGGTTTTTTTTTCTTTTTCTTATTCACTCTTCAAATTTTTTTTTTTTTTTGTTTTGTTTTATGTGGATTAAAATTTAAGTGATTTTGTGTTTGTTGTAGGTTATGCTGTTGCTGAGGGTAGACCGGTGAGAGAACGTCGCCTTCCTTGCTGTGGTATTGGCATTGGTTGGTTGTTGTAAGTTTTCTTCACTTTCTTGCCTTTATTTTGTTACATGTTACTTTGAAATTAGCTGACATTTGAGTGTTGTATGGATAATAATCAACTAGTTTAGTTGGTGAGATGTTTTATAATAGTTGAGATCGGAGGTCACTTTTGAAATTAACTGACAATTTGAGTGTTGTATGTATCGATAATCACTTGCATAGTTGGTGAGGAGTTTTATAATAAGTTGAGACGGGAGGGGTCTTACTTTTGGGGACCGGGGTGTGGTTGTTTCCATGTGATTTTATGCTGCGATCCTGGTCGGAGTGATTTCAATGACTGAATTGTAGTTAGAGATTTGTGTTTTGGTTATTTAATGTTGTAACTTGTAAGTACATCGAGAACTATATATATTAAAGATGTTATTTTTCATATTTATCACTTCCTAATTCTCAAAATTTCATTTTCATTCCATCCTTTCAATTAATCAATTATGATTATTAGTTTTTGATGATCTTTCTGTTGATTCATTTCCATTAATAACAACTAATAACAAGATGCTTGCATTTTGAAGGTTTATTATTGGTTTCTTCCTTGGTGCCATCCCCTGGTATCTTGGGTTATTTGTTATGCTATGTGCAAGGATAGACCACCGAGAGAAACCAGGATATATTGCTTGCACCATAGCTGTGAGTAAATCCTTCCCTTAATTTTATTTTGACTTGTCAAACGTTGTGCTGTGCAAACTTCATTATTTTTAAGTAAATAAATAATAATTGCCTTCATTTTGAATGATTCTCATATATTTAGCCTCACTGCAGCATCTTCTTTTCTCATTAGTTGTCATTATCATCAAGCTAAGGCTTTTGGGTGATATCTTCACTTGTATGGATGCATCATCATTGAAGTTCATGTAGAGCATATAACTGACTGCTTCATGGTTTGTCACACTTTTGCTAAATAAGTTACTTAGACCTCTTTCTCGTATATTTTTTCAATTAAAAATGCAAAAGTTGACATTAATTTGTATTATGTAAAATAGTTTTTACATCTGAGATAAGTTACTTCTTTTCACATACGATTCAAGTTTCATTTAACATTGTACACAAAAATTAAAATCAAGTAAAAGTTTTGTCATCACAGATGGAGTTGTTCTTTGCCATCATGGTCAGTATGTTCTTCCATGGAATTCTTAAAAAGCTAGACAACTTTAAATAATAAAGAAATTGTTCATATTTGAATACAGTTGTAAGAGACATGTTGTCAAACATTTAGCAAGCACCGAGATAGTTAAACTTTTGATTCAAGTATCCAACACCAATACTTCAATAACTGGAAATGATTCATTTATCACATGCCAAGTCTGACATCCAACATTTTTTAGTCATAATTTCAAAGATTAATCAATTTTTTATAAATATATTATGTATTATATTTAAATTAACAAATTTTCAAGTCTGCTGGCCAGATTCATAACATAATAGTTAATCAATATAACTTAACAAAACAGAGGAAAGAAAAATAAAAATAATAATAATAAACAAAAGTTCATTCTACGACTACGTTTTCAATGAATTTATTTTCCCATCACAACAGCTCTAATATTTGTTCAAATACACAGCATGAATTCAAAATAAACCCACATCACAAGTCACAACAACAAAGTAGACCATATTCAACACCAACATGTAGCTGTAGAGATGAATTACTTGATTTGTCTACTTCTATGATAAAAAAAAAAGAAAAGATAACGAATAGAGATCACACCCAAGATTCTTCTAGGACGAAGGAGACACAAAGAACAACTGAGAGCAAGAGAGTGCGGGCAAGAGAGGTTGTGATAACCATAGTTTTAAAACTCGAAAGGCGGTGCGAGACGGGAAGGCCTTCGTGAGGCGAGGCGGTTGCCTCGGTCAGAAAATGGGAAAATAATTTAAAAAGAATTAAAAAAAAAGTTAAAAATTATGATAATGGTTAATAAGGAAGGCGGTCAGAGGCGGTCAGAGGCGGACGCCTCAGGGCGTGGGAGGCGGGATTTTCCCTCTTCAGTGATGGTGCGGTTGCCTCAGCGCGAAAACTGAGCGAGGCGGGCTGAGGCGGCCTTGAGGCGGCCGCCTCAGTTCGAATTTTAAAACTATGGTGATAACGAGAGGGCTACAAACTTAGAATGAAGATTTTGTAATTTAATGCTTTATGAGGGATAATTTTGTCTTTTCATTAGAACAGATGAGTTAGATTTCAAAAAATTTCATTTAAGGTTATATTTCAACTTGATCCTCTCAAATAGGTTAGATTTCAATAAAACCTTATTTTTAAATTGTTCTCCCTCTCTCTCCCTCTCTCTCTCTCTCTAGTTTTTTTGTGCCACCAATAAACTTATTCTAATTGAATGTCCAACCTCATTCTTCTAGGTTTAAATGTGACACCATGAAATTCATCAATAAGAGTTTATGTTATTTAGCCCATTTACAGTGAAAGGAAATACAGAGTTTAGTAGTGTGGAAAATATCAGTCATTAGCTGGAAGTTGTGGGTGGTTCATTACTTGTAAAATTTTGTATCACTATATTTAGACGAATATTGATTGTCAGAATAATGAACTGTTGAGTCCGGGTTCTATAATGTGTAGTTTTCTCTTACATAAACATTTGGTTATCCAAGAAATTTCATCCTGTGGAATTGTTGTTTTTTTATATCTATTGATAGAGGGGAGAAAGAATTAAACGAAAATGAAATTGAATTGGAGAACAAAAGATCAAATCTGAGTAATTTTGGAGGTAAATGCAGTTGTAGGGACTAGGGCAGTATACAGAGGGAACGAAAAGGTGTGGATGGAGATGGAATGAGATTAAAAACTTGTATTATAGTTGGCTTTCATAATTAAAAAATGTCAAAAAAAATTACTTCAATCAATTTGATGTAAGAAGGAATAAAATTGAGGTTTGCATAACAAGGGCATGATTTTAACAGCATTAGGATTGGGCTAGGTTTTATGGGTTTTTTTTAGTGGACTAAGCTTAACTAGTTTTTGGTTCTGTGAGAGTCTAAAGAAAATATGATTTTTAAAATTTTGAGATTTTATTCAAACAAGTTTACTATAAACAGCGGCTGAACCTGTGAATCTGATGCAGGCTTGGCAAAAAATTTCCTGATTTTAATATTGTTTTGTGCTATCTACTTTCTTTTTCGCTCTTGTCTATCTTTGGTTAGATCCTAAGCTTTGTACCTCAAGTTCTTGAAACATTCTCTGCAAATATTTCAAATCTGATCAGTTTTGTTCTTTAAAGCATTATCCTGGTTTCTGTAATCATCAACTCTTCTAGCATCAATTCTTACTCTAGGCTATGCTCCTGTCCATAATATGATCAATTTTTACTGTGTAGCAGTAAACGTGCCCCTTTTTCTTACAAGGTATGTCAGTGTACTAAGATAGAAAAGAGAAATAGAATTATCAGAGGGATAAATTAATAGAAATGGGAGAAATTAGAAAAAGGAGGGAAAATAGAAGACATAAAGAGGAGAGAGAATGGGAGATAAAGTTCAATTCATTAATCAATTCATGAACTCATAACTCAAGAACACATAATATTCAGATTTCAGAGGTCTATTTGTAAAAACTAAACCTAAATTGATTAAAGCAAGTAAAAATTATTAAGTAAAATCTCAAAATAAAATGGAAATTATTAAATAAATCCTAATCATAATAAAAAAAATATAATCTCTAAAAGCATTTCCTAATTGGTTTCCCACAACCAATTGCTGTCAAGTTATTTTCTTATATTTATTTTATGAAGCAAAGGTTCTCAAGCAAAAAATGCATTTGAACTTGGATCATATAGGAAAACGTAAATATTTCTCTCCTAGTGGTAGCATGCAGCTGTTCCCAGCAGAACACATTGGTTTTGAACCTGAGACTTAAGTGTGGACCTCAATTATCTCTAAACACTTACTAAGGATTTCATGTAGTGTATATGCATATTATAGATCCATCAATGTTGAATTCGTATACATGTGCAAACAGTTTTTAATTTTTATGTGGACATGTATCTCCATCAAATGTCTGACACATAACTCATGCATGGGAAGAAGTTTCTACATTTTATAACCCATAAATGGACATATTATGTGATCTGGCACTACACCCACTGCCTTTAAGCATCCTTGTTTTTCCTCTCTTTCCTCTTTCGTAAGTTAACAGGATAGCACAAAACTGGTGGTTAAATGCTTCTGAATATTTATAAGGGAAGTTCAAGCTAAAGTTACCTCGACTTTGGGGAGCATAGTGGGTCTAATGGGTGTACAATACCTTTGTTTAATGTAGTCCCCTCATATAAAAGAGTCTGTTTAAGTTCCCAAAAAAGGTCTAATTTCTGTCGTGCTGTTTGTTACTCAAATTCTCTTATCATGATAAGTTGTGTTATTTTACCAATCCTATTTGATGATGTGTGTAATGTATGCTTTTTACAATAAATAAATAAAAAGGGAATTGTTCATTAGTTGCTGCCAATGTTTTAAAAGGCGGAAGGCGAGGCAAGGTGATGAATCCTTCATGAGGCGAGGCGGTAGCCTCTAGGTGATCGAGGCAGCAGACTCAGTTGGAAAATGAATTTTTTTAAAAAAATTCATTTATTTTTTTTAAAAATTAATAAAGTAGAAAATGTTCCATAATATTCAATAAAAGAGTCATTCAACAATTCCAACATAAATATACCAAATAAAATTAAACCTTACAAAAGAAAACCGTCTTCCGCCGGAAATATCGAAGTTTTGCGTTGGAGAGATGTCGAAGTTTTAGGGCAGGTTTTGTGAAAGGCGAGGTATTTGTGATATGGGTTTTATGATTGAGAATTTGGTATTTATAAAACAGTGCGTTTGACAAAAAAAAAATACTTGTGTAAAATGGTGTCGTTTTACACCGAATTTAAAAAAAAAAAAATTAAAACTCTTACAAACGAATAACAGCTGCCTCTCATGAGGCGAGGTGGTACTGATACTGCCGCCTCATACGATCGGGGTGGATATTTTGTATAATTCCACTGGTGCAGTCACCTCGGTGCGATTTTGGAGTCGAGGAACAGTGGTTGCTGCTAGCATGTTGATGAGTGATTAAGAGTGCTAGTGGCTAAAACAGTTTGGTAATTGTCTTAAATTTAATACCAGCTTTCATTGTATATGGAAGTTAAATGTTCTTGGTTTTGGTAGAGTGTTTAAATACTATTGATAGACCCTTTTAACAACTTAAGTTTTTGGGTTGAGTGATTACTGATATGTTATTAGAGCTAGTTTAACCAGGAGTGTTTGAGTTCGAGTCCCCCGTGTGATTGAATTTATGTTTGTTTCTTAATTTGTTTTGAATCTGTTGGGCTTGGACCACATGGCAAGCCATTGATCTTGCACATGGGAGAGTGTGCTTAAATACTACTATTGGGTAATTTCCTAACAATTTAAGATTTTGGATTGAGTGGCTGCTGACTGATTTTATCACGGCCGACCTTCCATTTAGCATCTTTATCTGGTTTGTGAACAAACTGCAGGTCAAGCCATATATATATAAGACTATTACTCTTTAACTTATTGTCAGAAACCAGAAAAGTGAAGATAGTTATTTCTTTTCAATCTTTAGGCAAAAACTCTCAGCTGATTTTCTAACTTGATGGCTGTATGTGCAGGCTGTTCTTGCTACAATTGCAATTATTCTTGGTGTAACGAAAGGAACTGATGAGTGGTAGTTGTATAGTTTGGAAAATCAAACAGATTCATACCCATGCCTGAACTGCAAAAAAACTATTTCTGGATGTGAAACGTTTTGTCATCTTGTGAAGCCAATTATAAGATCTTTAGTGTTTATAATGTTTATCCGTACTGCTTTAAACCATGGGAACTGACATGCGTATGCCATTTGTAAGTGTCGATATTTATTAATATAGTTCTTTGTACTTTTAAGAACATATGCTTGACATGTGAACGGTTGTTTAGTATATAAATGTTTTGTGAATTTGTGGGAATGAATAAAATAATTAAATCATGATATAGTTGCATTGGGGGATTGAGCTCTCGTGGCTTTGTGGAAGAGTTGCTAGCTAGCTGGATGATGTTTCACTTTACTGCATTAGTAATGATTCCACTGTGTTATCTGTCTGTTTTTTCTGGTTGTGCTTGTGAGTTGTGACCATCGACGATTGTCTCGGCAATGTTCATTTTCAGGTGTGGTAGGATTTAGTGTCTTTTTTGGTTGTTTGGCAAAACATAAAACGGTTTTTTAATATATGAATTGTTTCAATTATTCTTTATAAGTCATTTTATGTTTATTTGAAGTAGGTTTTTTTAAAAAAGTATTTTTTAAAGATTTTAGATATTCAACCATACAACTATTTTATATAAAATTTATATAATAAAAAACCGTTTTTATTAGAAGTTTTACTCGTTAAAAGATCTATTATTGTTTGAACAGTTATATTAAACACTCTTAGAAATATGGGAGTGTTTAGGGCAGCCAGGAATCTACTTGATGAGTCGGTTACAACTCCAGTCTACTGAAGTCTGCGCTTGGCATGTCATGAGAGTTGAGATTGCAGTATCGGTGTATCACATGAAGTATTTGAAGCAACGCCACCCAAACTTGCTATATGAGGAACAACTAAGACATAAGGAATATTATCATTTTCATTTCTATATTTTTCTTACTAATGATTTTTTTAACTGTCTTTTTATTTTTACTGTTGTGGTTCTTATATTTTTAAAAATTCATCAATTTAACCATTTTACCATCGATTTAAAACAAATGATTTAAAAATACTGTTTTACCTCTTAACTTAATTAATTTTTACAATTTAACCTATTTTTTTAATCTAATCATATTATGATGTCACGAAATTATATAAAAAATGGTTAAAGTATTAATGAAAATCTGAATTTTTTAAAGAGGAAATGAAAAATATAGAAAAAAAAATAAAAAATAATTAATTTAACAGTTAATCATAATTTTTAAACAAAGATGAAAAAAAAAACTATAATCTGGTCCATCTCCACCGGATAGAGCTCAAACTCAATCTAGATTCTAGACCACACCCAAAACTACCTCAAATCCATGGTATTACTTTCACTGAATGTCAGCCCGAATCCAAACCCACTGAAAATCAAATCCTCAATCCAAAAACCCAGTTGTTACTACAACACCAGATAAAAAGCAGGTGTTGGAGGCGCAACCCATGGAGGGGTGTAACGTTTGCAACCTTTCTCCAAATTCGTTAATACCACATCAAAAATAATCTACAAAACCACAAACCCAATTTTTTTCAACACCCACATCATCATCACCAGAAATCATCACCCATACCATCTCCAGAAATCAACACCCACATTTTTTCTCGAATCCCTCTCTCGGTTCGATTCTGGGTTCTGGTGTGGTGGTGTGGTGTTTTGGTTCTAGGTATGGTGGGAGTGTTTGGTTTGCGATGAATCAGATGATGTTTTGTTTTTCGATTTTGATTTTGTGTTTATTTTTTGTCTAAGATGAATCTGGTGGGTGTGTTTAGGTATTCTGGTGAGGTTTGAGATTGGTGTTGTATTGTTTTTGCATGAGATTGATGATGAAGAACTCGTTTGAGATTGATGATGATGATGATAATGAACTGGGGATTTTTTTTGTGGGGATTTTTGTCTGTATTGAACTGAAGAAGAAATACTTTTTTTTTTTTAAAGAAAATCAATTTTAAGAAATAAAAGTAAATAAGAAAAATAGGGGTAATTTTATCTGTTGGGTAGTGCTGACACGTGACAGATTTTGTTGTTTAAAGATAAAAATAAAATTCTAATCTACGATATAAAAAGATAAAATTGATGGATTTTAAAAAATATAGAAACCACACTAATAAAAAACAGAAAAACAATTAAAAAAATTATTAATAATAAAAACATTGACACCAAAATTATAATATTCCTATATACAATACTAATTGTATTAGTTTTCCTGTAATTTTCTAATAAAACCTCATTTCAATATTAAATATCGTCAATTTTTTAAGATATAGTTTACTTTCAAATAAATAATTACCTAACCTTAAACATTAAAATAAATGGATAAAAAAAAACATTACAATAAATAAAAACCAACAGAGGTTGCCCATAGTCGGTTTGCTTTTAAAAACTATTTTATCGGAAGCTTTATTTGTAATTTTTTATTTTAGATTATCTCTCAGTCGAGATGATAGTACACATTTCTTTCACACATGATGTTGATGATCAGAGGTTCGAGTCCCATTATACGTATTTTATAAGTATGTGTGAAGAGTTTTCTTTCGATTGGTGAAAGTAATTATTCAAACCGTATATATATTGTCTAATTTTGACTGATCTTAACAGTCTAGTTAAAAATGTAATTCTTTAAAAAGAAAAAAAAAACTTTTTTTTTCTATAATTAGAAATTTGAAGCATTCCTTTCAACTGATGAAGGATGTATAGATAAATATGAGTTTATTCACAAATCACCCATGAATTGTAACATCCGTTAAGTCTCTGTTAGAATGACTTGAGTTGACCTTTTGAATCTATTATACCCCTAACAATTTTTTTAAGGAATTTATATCCCTAATTTAAAATATCAAAGTAATATATTTTTGAATAAACTATAAATAAAAATGAAAATAAAAATACTTAACCAATTGTTTTATTATTATTAAAAAAAATTACATAATATATTAAAATAATATAAAAGTAACGTTAGAAAATCTAGAACATGAAAAAGTGGCAATAATTTTTTTTTTTTAAAAATAGAAATAAATTATTTCTTAGAAAACAGCAATATTCATCATATTCCTATTTTTCTCCTACTTGGTGAATCAAAGATGTTCTCTTTGTCTCACATTTCGATTCCATTGGATATCAAAGATCATCGCAACGGAAAATTAGATACTTGGAATTGTTACGTACGATTGATATACAATTACAATATATATATATATATTCTCTACTCACCGAGATATTTGTTGCAAATGGGAGAAGACAAGCAAAAGAAAAACTCACAAATAAAACAATGTGTTTTTTGAGTCATTGAAAAAGTTTGCTTTGAATGGAATGAATTGGATGAATAACATGACTTGTTATTTATAGAGCCCGAAACTCTGTCCGGATGATATAATTAAATTTAAATATATTTAAATTAAATATCTCTGTTATTAGTATTTCATTTATTCAATTTAACTGATCAGTTTGAATTCAACTGAATTATCATTATAATTCAAATTCAAACTATCAATTGGTTTTACCTTTATTATTAATTCGAAAATAATTACCTGATAAGTATAGGAACCACTTAAGCGTAGCCCAACATCTCTCACTCAAACAAGTGGAACAATGCAAACTTTACAGAGTTTTGTTTTTCAAAATTTAGGGTATAATCATAGATCATTCATACAAGCATACGCACAGTGTAATCAATGAATAATTTTCTACAGATGTATCAGAGCATGCAATTTGATATTTCATATATCAAATTCATTGTTCATGTGTGTTCCAGATTTAATTTTCATTCATTAGTCAAAGTATAGTGAATGTATTCATCTGTATACAAAGTCATGGTTGACCATATTAAATTTTATGTATTCACAATTATATTCTAATCTATCATAGAGAATACAACTGGTCGACAAGAATACAAAAAATTAATGAAGATACAGTATATCTTCATATTGAACACTTGTATCTTAGTTTAAAGACAATTTTTATCCTAATCGTGTTTTATACACCGAATAGTACCATAACCATAGAAAGCACGCTAAAGAAGCTAACATTGTTCTGTTACTTTGAATCAAAGTCAATGGTCACAAGTATGGATGACAATGGGTCGGGTTCTACTAGATCCAGACCCAGATCTGCCAAAATTTTTGGGACCCATACCCAAATATTTGTAGGTTCAGGTTCGGGTCTATCCCACGGGTCCTAAGAAGACCTAGAGCGATTATATTCAAGTTTTGGTCTGAACTCGCGACCCGTGGATCCAAACCCTAGAAATCAAGACTAAATTAATTTGATTAAACTTCAATAAATCAAACAACAACCAATCCCTTCTCGAATCATCAATAAATCATCAAATTTTGAAGTTATTTTTTTAGTATAGATATTTCATTAAAAAATACACACACAAAAACATAACTTCAAATTACTTCAAAAAAATCGCCCATTTCAACAAAAATTAAAATAATTTTCGGGTTTTGTTTGTTGAAACCTAAACATAACAAAAAAAAAAAAAACTCTCGAAATTGAAGAATTTTTTAGTCCCAAACCTTTTGTGTTAAAGATTTCTAGAGATTGTAGTGAGATAAGGGAAGGACAATAAATGCAATCAAGAAATGCATTCAATGAGTCATACACAATAATGTTTAAATGCAAAACACAGGACTTAGCTAAAGGGAAATAATGTCCTAAATGCTAGCTATCACAAACAAACTCACTCATGTCATCATTCAACACGTCAAAAAAATGATTTCTACAAATCCTAAGCATTCAAAAATGAATTCTTGGACTTAAAGAACAATAAATGAAGGTGAGATACTTGTTCTTACTTACTTACCAAGTCAGGATTGATGAAGACCCATGAAAGATTGATGCAATGGATGCATGTTGGGTTTGGAGAGTTAATAAAACTTAAGGAAGCTTTCTCTCTCAAGACTCTCTTTCTCTCTCTAGAGTTTTCGTAAATATAGGAGAGTTAGGGAAGAATAAAAGAAAGAGGGATTTTTATAATGATAAGAAACGAGATGACGTGAAAATACCATTTTGTCCCGTCAGGTGCAATTCAGCGATCACATTTGGCGGTTAGTGTGGTCGCCGATCCAACCGCTGTTTTGCACTGGACATTCTAGACATAATTCGACGGTCAACTTCGGTGGTCACACAACCGCCGATCAAACTGCCAAACATTCGACGGTTATGGCAACTGTCGATCACAAACCAAAACCTTTGGTTTTAAATGGTGGTCTAATCAGCAGTCATCATGACCGCATAACAACACCTGGAAGAGAAAACTTCCAGAGCGGTCAAACATTGTGCTAAAAACTCAAGCACACCAATGTACAAGCATAGACGTTTTCGATCAGACATCGGGAAACGAATTACACCATGTAAAACCACACTTAAATATAGAAATGAAGTGCAAATGCACCCATTAGCAACAAGGAATAAATGATTGTCAATACACATGCATGTAAGTGTGTGTGCAATGTGTAAATAATTCAAACATATAAGCAATAAAGAACACATATGCAATGTGAACGAATCATGCATGAAGTGTGTGTGTTAACCTAAACTCTTCAAGAGATAAAGTCAAGTATTCTACTTTTCGCTCTTGAAGTTATGGAGATGCTTGGAAGCTTGTCTTGATAATCATTAAGATGACCTAAGCTACCCATTACACAATCATCACCAATGTGGTGTGGTTTTTCATTAAATAAGTCAATCACAAAATAGAGGTCCTTACACACATATAAGGACAATATCACAAAATAGTCTTTTCGGTCATTGAAATCCATATGACATTACTACCTGATGGAACCGAAAATACTATTTTCTATAAGATTGTTTCAAACCATATATGGATCGTTTAAGCTTGTAAACTTTACGCTCTTGACCTTTTGATACGAAATTTTCACGTTGTACCATGAAAATTTCTTCCTCTAATTCTCCATTGAGAAATGCTATCTTTACATCCATTTGATGAAATTCTAGGTCCATATGAGCGACGACTGCCAAGATAAGGCGTATCGAAGCAAACGGTACTACTGGAGAAAAGGTTTCGTCATAGTTTATACCCTCTTTTTGAGTGTATCCTTGTGCGACTAGACATGTTTATATCTCTTAATTGTACCATATACCCTTCGTTTGATGTGAAGAGCCCATTAGTTTCTAATGGCTTGACGAACATGCGGTAAATCTACCAAATCTTGGACATTATTATTTTTCATTGACTTATCTTTTCTTCTATGACTTTCATCCATATTTTCTTAGTAGGTGAATTAAGAGCTTCGTTCACATTTTTGGTTCAATCGCTGTCATGTGAAGCAACCATAAATGTTTCCCCCTCAATCTTAAAATGACGGTATGGGATAGCTCTACGGTTATTCTTTCGAGTTTGTAAATCTATAGAAAATGTTTCAACAACTATATCACTCCCATTACGGACAGAAGTCCCATGTAAATTTGTATGTACCTCTATTGGAGTGTTTAGATTTACATCAGCATTATGATAATCTAATTCAAAGAATCGAATAACTTTATCAACTTCACCTCTGTTTGGAAATTAATTTTCTAAGAAATTGACATCTCGTGATTCCAATTCAGTCAAACTTTCATCAGAATTTTCACATATCATCACATATCCTTTGGAGTGCTTGGAGTATCTAATAAAGATACAATTTTTTTCCTTACGCACCCAATATTCCATATTGATAAGATAGATCCGCACACCCCTAAGGTCTTAGGCTTGTTAATGCATGTTTTCTACCTGTCCATAACTTATATGGGGTGGGAGTGATTGGTTTTAAAGACCCACAATTAAGTAGATAGGACGGTCAAGAAAGCATCTCCCCAATATGATGCTAGTAGATTTGTCTACGCCATCATATATCTATTCATTTCTAATAGTGTTCTATTCTTTCTTTCCGCTGCACCATTTTGTTGCAGAGTGTAAGGAATAGTCAATTTCCTTTCTATAACTTTCTCATTGTTCAATTCCTTGAATTGATTAGAAAGTTATTCATGTCCTCGATCAGTTCTCAAAACTTTTATTTTCTTGTCTAATTGATTTTCAACTAAATTCTTAAATATTTTGAAGCAATCCGATGCTTTAGATTTATGAGAAATCAAAATATCAAATAGACATAACTGAAATATGTGAAATCATCTATGAATTAATGTAATGAATTGAAATAGGAAGCTTCTTGCCTCACTCCTTCATTCATTAGACCATAGATATCTGAATGAATCAATTTGCAATGAAATTTCAACCATTTCATTTGTATGAAACTCCCAAGATTCAGGATTAATTCCTTGATGATACTCACTCTCAATGATCATACTATGTACGATAATATATATTTTCAAAATATTTCCAAGATATTTTGCATTCCACATACGTGTTAGACTTTTAACAATATGCCACTAACTTTGCAACACTCCAAATGCCGATTTCACATCTTTTCTTAAAGCTTCTTGACATTCAATAAATAATTTTTCCTTAATAGATGTCAATTGAGAGATTGTTTGAATTAAAGTAGCATATAAGGGTTAAATTCCATAGAGAAATAATGCAACTTATTGTATTGGTGGTCTTATACTACAAAATCATATGGAGGTGTACTTTCATTTATAAGATTACCAACCAATGGAGATCTACCTAAAACATTGATATCATTGTTAGTACAAGCCAAACCAAATAATTCATGCCAAAATTCACAAATCTTGTGATGCTACAACCTTTAAAATGAGAGTTGAGACTTTTTTTTAAGCCATTAGTATGCCTACCATGCCATTTCGTGGGACAGTTCTTCCAAGTCATTGCATACAGTCAAAAATACCAAGCATTCTAGGGAAACCTCGATCATCTCCTTCTTTGAGTAACTTTGCAATATCATTCGCATTTGGTTTCCTTAAATATTGTTTTTCAAAAACCCCAATTACAACATCACAAAAATGTGTGAGGCTTTCAATTGCAGTACTCTCACAAATTTGATCATATGCATCAAGGAAATCAGCTAGACAACCGTATGCAAGTATTTATACAGATGACATAATCTTTTAAATGACTTAAACCATGTTTCTCAACTGCATCAATCTTTTAGGTAAAATAATGGTTATAAGTTTCAATTGCACGTTAGATGCGATTGAATAATTCCACATTCATTCGAAAACTACGACAAAAATAATCTATTGTGCATTTTAAATATTCACATTTGAAATAGTCATTAATGATTTGGTCATGTCATTCTTGCCTATAACGGTGAATATAGTGTTCGTCAAGTGTAGAACCATTATGAGGTCGTTTTTTACAAGTCAATGTTGTTGAAACTATGATAGAAAAATGGATTTCAACAGTTTGAATCAAATCATAATTCATTTTAATATAGTTTAAATTATCATTTAATAAGTCTTTGGTGATTGAAAATGACTTGTCGCTTGAAGATGAGCTATTAGTTTCATGTTTGGTACTTGATGAAAACATTGATCTATCAATTATATATACATACACACACACACACACATATATATATATTAGATGTAACAATTTTTTTAAAAAAAAATTGTGTACTTTAGTGACTATAAAAACAATTAGATGCTTTCATTGTATTAATTTAAAAATAAAATTCTTAATTTTTTTATTTGAGAATTTAATTGAACATTTGGTGTGCAAAATGTTGGTGTTTATACCCTATAGCTTGTAATATGTAAATGTTATAAAAACATGAATAAAAGAAGTTAGTTTTTCTTTCTATAAATATTGATTTATTAACATCTGTTCCCTTATATCATATATGCAAAACATCCAATATTGTAGGATGCAATCTCAAACTGAGTATACGAATGTCTTATATAGAAGGATTCAGTTTGAGACGTGCAATCTAAAGAGTCTATAGAGAGCAAATAAAGCTGGGTATTTTGTTGTGGTTAATCTATAGCTGCAGTATATTCCATAATATATGGTGGCCTTATCCTAGACTACTACTCATGTAGTGATGTGGGAATGGAGGCACATTATATGATGAAATCATATAGGACAAGGCCACGATCTATATAAATCTCTCATCAAGATCCGTTAAATGAAGAGATTTATATATATATCGACAAATGATGATTGTATATGAGTGATCTTAATCTTGATTGTCTTACTGACTTCTTCATGGTGGATTGTGGTTGTTGACATACCATGGATGAGATCAGAGTAATATTCCCGATCAATAACTCTGTATCTTAGAGTCACAGTTTAGCTTGTGATTGGGAAGGTTCGCACATAATAGAAGAATCCACTCCTTCTTACGAGAAGTAGAGGAGCAGTTCCCTTAAGGGTTGATTCGAGCTTGAACAATTAAAAACGCTCTCCTTCTTCTGTAATGAAAGACATGATATAATTATTCATTAGAGAATCAATGGTACTTAAAAGAAAAGATATAATTAGAAAGGTATAACGGAATTTATGACCTGACTCTAATTATGAACTACATGTGGAGGATCATACCATATGTAATAGCTATATCGATAGACACTGAGACTTCAGTCTGTGTAATACGTCTACAGCTTCGAGAGTGTAGCCTCAAGTTTTTTGTGGCGTAAATCCAAGGTTAATAATCATGGATTATTAATTGAAGAGTTTAATCAATATTTCTAAGTATTATTGGAGCTCAAAACTATGAGTCCATTAGGTTCTCTAGCTAGTCCCTTATGATTATTGATAGCAAGGGTCACAGAAATTAACTGGATAGTCCAATTAATTGTGTTATAAAAATGACACGAATAAATTTAGGGAACTAATTAAATAATAATAATATTTGATTAGTATATTAATAACTGAATTATATTAATAGGAGGTTACATGTTCCAACCATGACTAATACAGAATGATTAAAAAATAATATAGATAATTATTTCCTAATGTTCAAGTCATAGTGGTGAACATATTAAAATAGGATTTAGAATCCTATTTTGACTTGGACTGCTAAACCCTAGGATCCTGATATATATAAATAGATACATATCAAGAAACAAAAAAAAAAAAAAAGGAAGCAACCTAAAACCTAATACACAGAGAGCGGGTGCGACCAAAAGCAAATAGAAAAAGGAAAAATTCTTCTTGTTCTTCTTGTAGGAGCTGGTTGAACTAAAAAAGAAGTGGACAAAGTGTTATCTTCTTGTTCTTCTGTAACCTCTGTCTAGTCTTGTCCGTATCTGTGATGTACACACACACACACAATTTATCATATCGCGGGTCATAGCTCAGAAGGCTTGGTGGTGAAATCGGAATCCATGTTTCAACAGAACAATAAAGTAAACTTTAAGTTTTTCTTATGCATGTATATACAAAAATCGGTTCCAAAAATATGTTTTCTAAAGGAAAAGTTTTGAAACCTATATATATCCCGTTGCTTAATTTTTATCAAACCCCTAATTTTCTCTACACAAAACACATTAATACTTCTTTTCACCTTCCTAAGAGTAGGAAACAAAAACAAATGACAAAGAAATAGACTAAAGAGATCAATTGAAGAATTGAGGAAATAAAAGAAAATTGAAATTTAAAATAAATGAATTTACCGAAACTGGATAGAGAACTTGGCTGGAAGAGAAAATGTTGAACATGATGTTTGTTTAGTTAATGTTTTATGACGATACTATAGTCAATGTGGAATTTAGTAGCTGATTTTGTTGTTGAACCTTGTAGAGATGTTTGGGTTCATAATTGTCTACATCAATTCTTCTTGTATTGTAGTTGTTGCTACCGATGATCTCAACTTTCTCTTTCTATCAGTTCATTGTCTGGTCCTGTTATTTTTCATCAGACAAAGAACGATTACATGAGAATCAATCGTAAACTCATGCATAATCCAGCCACGATCTTATGGAGATTTTTGATTCTCATAACAAAACCTTTTCTTGAAACCAACCATGTTTGGAGCTTCAATTATTTCACCGTCATACTCATATGCCAATGTACCAGAAGAAGCCATGGTTAAGCAAATTACTGAACCATTAGAGAACCTCTTCTTCAACTTTGTAAAAAAGTACAAAGACAGATCATCTTCGTCCAAGTGATCATCTCCTCCAAAAAGCCGCCATATCTCATGCGGTTCTTGAGCACTGTAAAGATCATAATCTCTTGTAAGTTCCTCAGTGTTTGATTGGCTTATTTCGTTAACAACCATATTTTAGGATCAATATGTAAAGGTAGTTTAGGGCATCACTGTTCGTAACCAAGCTCAAGCATCAAAGGTAAAAACACCTGCTTAACTTTTATTGAAGAGGTATTAGTGCACACACATATACACACACACTCATGCATTTTATTTTAATTATCTTGCATATATGCTTATTTGTCATCTTGTGTACCTTGTGTGTCTTATTTTTATTTGAGTGTTGAATGTATGTTTGTGCCTTTAAAAGAGGATTTTTTCCTCTTTTCTGCGGTTCAGACAGTTCTCTATGTAATGCCCTCGCTGCGGCCTGCACAACGGTGTTTACCAGAGGATGAACGTTGTGGCTACCACGGTCTGTGCACACTGCATGCACAACGGCCTACTGAGCGGCGTTTTCCAGGCAATACACCGCCCTCTGTGTCGTGGTCTGGACACTTACCTAGACCGCAGTACAGCCCAGCAGTCCTGACGGGTTCTGGTTGCCTTTCTCCCAAAACGACGCCGTTTTGTGTAGGGCACCATATATATATGTTCTCTTCTCTTCATTTTGTTCTCAAGAGTCCAAGAAGCCATTTTTATGTGTTCTTAGTTTTTCTAGAGAGAGAGGGACTCCCAAACACTCATCTTTACTCAACCCAACTTTATCTCATGATCATCTAGCTTCATTCTAGGATCATTCAAGCATAGAGCATCATCTTCTTCTTGACTATGTAACTTCTACATGCTCTAGACTTCATAGTTTCATTACAAAGACATGTATACCTAGTGTTTTAGTCTCTATTGCTTATTAAATGATTGCTTGTGTGGTTAATTTCTTTTATGACATGCTTGAGTATTGATTGTTGGTTGAGATGCATTAATTTGTGATAGCTAGAATTTATAATGGTTTTACCCTTCTAGCTAATTATTCTTGCCTTTGCATTTAGAACATTGATATCTAGAATTTGCTTTAATTGTCATCATCAATTCTAGATAAGCATGAATGTCTTGACCTAGCATTTTTGCATATAGAATATTCTTGCATATTCACTTAGGTTGCCAATTATCTCTTCATTGTTGGTTAAGCTTGTGGCTATGTGATTAGTGCACAAGGTTGGTGATCCAAAATCACTATTAAGTCTCGTTGGGTAGAGTGAAAGGGTTAGTAACTGGAGGGTTAGACGGGAGGTCAACCTAAGTTGTAAACTTTATCTCAATAGTGGATTTTTAAGGTCAAGTGTGGCGCACTAAACAACCCATGGTTTTTCCTATTTGGAGGGTTTCCAAGTATATAATACGTGTTGAGGATCAAGTGTGACGCACTAAACAGCCCGTGGTTTTTCCCATTTGGAGGGTTTCCACGTATATAATAAGTGTTGTTACTGCTTTATGTTTGTTATCTCCTGCTTGAACACTTAGGAGAATGGGGTAAAATCGATAATATTGAATAATTCTCAAAATTGGTAATCTATCGAACTAAAATCCATTCCCCCCCTCCCCCCCCCCCCCCCCCCTATAGGTTATAGACACACATTTTCTAAGGAATTTCATCGCTGATCAGATTATTGTTTTCAGCATCCAAACAAGTAATCTTGTTTAAAAGTAAGTGACCTACCAATTCAGTATTGGTGGGACGAAATCAATACCCAATCGTTTACGGAGAAATTGTTGCTTGTACAAGGAAAACCATAAAACAAAAGAGAAAAGCTCTCACTCACAACACAAACCAGTGAAAACTAGAGATAATTTAAAAGAAGAAAAACAGGACTCTGAAATTATGAAACATAATTGAGTTTTTTTAAGTAAACCAGTTTCTAACTCTAATTATATTAGGAAACAACTTAACTATTATAATTAGAATTAGCTAATAAAACAAGAATATTAATTAGGAAACTTGACCTAGATGAAGATTTCTTTTTCCACAGCAGATTAATTCAGCGCTAAATAATTAACAACCTTCTATTTTTCTAAAAACACTCACTTTTTTGTTTTTTGTTTTTTTTAGACGTTAGAACTTGAAAGAAGACGTAGCATACATGTTGTCATGTTAGTGATAGTGTGTTTACTAAATACACCCATAAATGTTTTTCAAGCCCAACTAGGAAAAATCCAATCCATGACTCTAATCTTCTATGCCTCTTAAATAAAACTCAATTAAAACTACTCTACATTACAATACAACAATTGCATCTACAAAATATTATTGTGTACATTAAAAAATTATCAGTTAATTCATCTTTGCCAATATCAACTACATCGGGGGTTTTTTAATACCATTGATCTAAACAGCCCCGTGAACGAAGATACTAATTCTAATAGAATTGTACGCCCACAAGGGAGAAATGTTGCCACAGAGAAAAAAAAATGACCGGTGACAAATGTGTGATCAATGAATTAAATAATTTACAATGCACTATAGAAAGACAAATTAATTTTGATAGAGAAGAGTTGGAGTCAAAGAGAGAAACACTGAAAATTGATAAGGAATTTAGAGAGAAAAACCAAAGAATGAAGGAGAGAAAAAATCAGGAACGCATTATGAACACAGACCTTAACAAACTTCAACCTGCTTTACGAGAAGATGCAACCTCAAATAATGAAGAATGACAAAAACATGGTCTTTTAGGGGATGTTTTCAACAATGATTATGCATACATATACTTTCATTTTGACTATATACTTTGTTTCTTGGAATGATTTTGAGAAATATATGCACATATAATTTTAGCTTTGATTAATTTTATGCTGTATTTGTTGTCCTGTTTCATATAATTGTTTATAGTTGTATTCATATAATTCATACTGTAATTTTCTTTCATGTTTCATACAATTGTTTACAGTTATATTCATACAATTTAGGTTCAATATTTGTAGTTATATTGTCAAAACCAACCGCATATTGTCTACATTATATTCATACAATTAAGGTTCAATGTTAATTGTTATGCTGTCAAAACCAATACCATATTGTTTACTGTAATACAATTATGACCCACTTCTTCTGGCATTCATAATTCTAGTTGGATTAACATCTAACAAGATGAATATTCTTCAGAATATATTATAATTAATATCACAATCAGATTCAAATTATGTAATGAAGTCAATGTTGCACCTTCACTAGTTTCATATACGTGAAACTAGTAGTGTTTTACAAATGCACTAGTTTTATACATGTAAAACTAGTATTGTCTTATAAATGCATTAGTTGGAAAGTGATGATTGAATCCTAACAGATTCAGTAAAGAGGAATTCTATGAGTAAAATCCTAAGAGGAATTCTAGGAATCTTAGCAGTAATTCTAGGAATAATTCTAAGAGAAAAATCCAAGATGCTGTCCATAATTGATATTGTATAAATGTAATTAGCTACAAGTTAAGGATATAGCTGTAAATTAGTTCTACAAGTTAGCTACTAGTTAGTCTATGTAATTCAAAATTGTAATCATTTGAATATATAGAATAAAAACTACTTTTTCCCTAAAATCTTTTTGGTATCAAAGTCTTGTTCCAACTTTGAAGCCTATGCCAACTCAAATTTCTAGCGACCTAAGGATTCTTTTTCTTTTTCGCATAGTCATCTTTCGGTCTAGTTACCTTTTTTTCCTTCTCCTTCACATGTTGGAAATTACCTCCATGTCTATTTCAATACACTTACGCTATCCAAATTCAGGATTAATGTGGATCGTCATGAAAATCAACAGAGACCTCTTCACGGTCTTATTGGATACTGGTTCCTTAAAAATCTTTTAGCGAAAGCGGTGATGGACCAATTGGGCATCCAGCCATAGTCTTACTCTAGCATGTATCAAGGTGTGAATGGTGAACCTATACCTGTGGTTGGCATGCTAGATGTGTGCATTTGGATTGGTTGATTGATTGGTGCTTGTACCTTGCTAGTCCTACCCTTGGATAACGTTGAGTGTGTTCTTAGGATGGACTTCTTTATGCCCAAAAAAGTCACATTTACACCACATTTGGGTGCGAAGCTGATCGGTGATAGAACCAACTAGTGTTACGTATTGAAAAGTCTTCATTTGTTGATTGACTTATTTCGTGAACAACTACATTGTTGAGGTTCATGTAAGGGTAGCTTAGACTCTTAAGACCTCAAGATGATAAGCACCAAAGGTAAAATTCTTGTGCTTACTTACTTTGAAGAGATAGTTGCACACACTCATATATTCTTCCATAATTCTTGATCATATATGTTGAGTATTTTTCTTGTGTGCATTTTAGTTTAAATGAATCTTGTTGACCTATTTGCATCTTGCTATGAAAGTTGTATGTCATGCTAGGCATTAAAATAGGATGCAATTTCATCACTCTTGAACTTACTGTTTTTGTGCATTTGAGTGTTGAAAAATGTAGGCCTTGCGCTGGTGGTGCGCTACTCGACCAGCGCACCTCACCAGTACAACATTCATAGTGGACCGCCGCTAGTCATGCTCCACTGAGCTGCGCTGCTGCACCCGCGGGCAGTTGAAAAATATGGGTGTGCGCTGGTGTTGCGCTACTCGTCTAGCGCAACCTCACCAACGTAAACATTCTAGTGGTTTTGAGCTTGTGTTGCGCTACTGGAGTGCGCCACTCGTCCAGCGCCTATAGAAAAAATAGGTTGTGTGCTGGTGGTGCGCTACTCGACCAACGTACGTCACCAACGCACGTCACCAGCGCACACAGAGAAAGCTGGAACATTTTTTTCTAAAACGACCTCACTTTGTTTGGATCTCATATATATATAACTCAATGCCTTAAGGTCGTGTATGAGTTCAGAATATCACATTTCTTCCTTAGAACACATTTCAAAGAAAAAACACTTCCAAGAACTCATTTTTAATCACTCAAAGCATTCCCATGAGCATTAAATCTTCATCTTGCATCATCTAAGTTCATCTAGAGTGCATCTATGGATAGGGTTGCTTTATCACATCTTGTTTGGTAAGCTCTTCACTATCTTCTTACAAGTTAAGTGCTTTTTCTTGCTAAACCATCTCTTTAATTAATTGTATTATCATAGAATATTTTCTTGATACAAATTAGAGATTGTTGTGATGCCATGATTGAGTTTTGTATTGTGATAGCTTCATAGGATTGTTTTATCTATGTTTAGCTAAGTTATTTGAACATGTCATTTAGCACTTGATATCTAGGATTGCATTGATTGTCATCTCATTATCCTAGATAAGCATATAGGGTTTCCTAGCCTTGTTTGTTCATTGAATATCATCATATATTCACGTAGGACACTTTATCTCTTCATTGAGAAGTAAGACTTGTATTGCTTCCGGGAGTAGGTAGCTTAAAGCATAAGCATGATAAACTAGGTTCACTTATACCGGGATTAGGTTGTAATTCCTTTATCATTAGTGGATTTGAGGTTCTAGTGTGGCGTACTCATCAGCCCGTGATTTTTCCCATTTAGAGGGTTTCCAAGTATATCTCAAGTGTTTTTACTATTTATGTATTTATTACAATTGTGGTATCTTTATAACTAGATAGGGGTATTTTTGTCAACTTGACTCTTAATGAAAATTGGGTAAAAGTTAATTAAAATATATTCACCCCCCCTCTAGATTAATATTACACACCATAATATTTGTTTCAATTAGTATCGGAGCAGGTTCTTAGACATACATAAGTGATCCTTGCTCATTTTGGTGTGTGTTGCATTTTGTGTGTGTATTGATCATTCATACATTTGCATTCATATCATTCATTCATTAAACACAATGAGTGGAAAAGGTGGCAATGAGGGAGCTTCTAGCACTAGACCTCCACTTCTCACCGGGTAGAATTATGCCTCTTGGAAAGGCAAGATGGAGTCGTACATATGCCAAATTCATGACAGGGCATGGATGACAGTTGAAGATGGCTACACTCCACCTATGATGACTCCTGCAGATGGAGGAGATGATGTACTCAAACCAGAGGCTCAGTGGAATGCATAAGAGTTTGAGGCTTCAAAGTGGAATAGGAAGGCAATGCATGCCATCCTTTGTGCAATGGATGATAACCAATACAAATTGGTTCAAAATACTAGGATAGCTAAGGAAGCATGGGACATCCTAGAAGTTGCACATGAGGGAACCGAGGTGGTTAAGGAATCGAAGCTTCAAGTTCTCCAAATGCAATTTAAATTGCTTAAGATGGATGCAAATGAGTGCAAAAGGATATTGCTTTGAAAGCCTCCAAAGTTGAGAATGAGGAGAGTGATGACTCGGATGAAGATATGGCCTTGCTAATGAGGAAGTTCAAGAAATTCTACAAGTCTGAGAAGAAAGGCTTTGGATCCAAGGGTCAAGACTTAAAGAAAAATGTTCCCTTCAAAAAGTTTAAGCCTAGGCAAGAAAAGACCGAGAAGAAAGGAGTCCAATGCTATGAATGTGGTGGAATAGGTCATTTTGCCCCGGAATGTGCAAATCACAAGAACAAGAAGAAGGGAAAAGTGATGGCTACCACATGGAGTGAAAGTGATAACTCTAATGAAGGAGATGAGTCTTCGGATGATGAAGAACTCATGGCTAACTTCATTGCATTTACATCCTCTCTTAGGAGCAAAGATGCTAGTGAAGAAGAGAATGATAGTCAAGAGGAAGACTACTCAAGTGATGATGGATCTTCATCACAATCCATAAATAGAAGTGTGGATGTGATGGATCTCAAGGAATACATGGCTAAGTTTGAGAGTTCAAGATTAAAGAACAAGAATGAGATCAAGAGATTAAAAGAAGAAAACCTAGACCTCTCAACTCAAGTTGACCAACTAAATGAAGAGTTGAAAAGATCTAAGATGAGTGAAGAAGGGTTGAAGAAAGAGCTTGAAGATGCCAGAGAGTTGTTGGCCAAGATGAACTCTAGCACCAAGAAACTTGACCACATGCTAGATGTTGGAAAGAGGCCAAGTGACAAGAAAGGGCTTGGGTTTGAAGATGGCAAGATGTCCTCCGCTCCAAGCAAGACCATTTTTGTAAGAAGCATGAAATTCAATGGGTCCTCTTCTCATCAAACTCCTAGGATAGTGTTCAAATAGTGCTCAAGTGAAGGTGGCACCAAGAAGTCCACCTCAAGCTCATCCTACAAGGGCTCCTCAAGTTAACCTCCCTCAACCAAAAGCTCACAAAGGGAAGGCACATATCATGCAAGCTAAACCAAGAAAGCAATCAAGTTTTATTCAACAACAAATAAGGAAAGCTCATCAACAACAAGCAAGATAACCACAAAAACATGGGAAGGCTCCAATGCATCCTCAAGGATATGGTATAATTCTTAACTTTTTGCCTACATGTCATTTTTATGGTATTGATGGTCACATTAGACCAAATTGCTTTAGGTATATCAAATTGTGTAGGATTGAAATCATGATAGAAAAGAAAAATGCTAGAGCCATGAACATGATCCTAGGACATCTAGAGCCATGATGCATGATCCCAAGAAACCTAGAGCCATGATGCATGTCACTAGAAAAAGTGGAACACCTTTGCATGATCCTAGGACATTTAGAGCCCATGTACCATTGACCATTAGGAAGGAAAATACTGCACCTAGGTGGATTAGAAAGGATGAACATCTTTGCCATGTTGTACAAATTGCTTTGAAAGCTTATTCTTGTTGATGGTTTAATAGCCAATTTGATAAGCATTTCACATCTTAGTGATGATGGACTCTTCGTCTTGTTTAGGAAAAATGATTGTTCTATCCTTTTGCCTAATGAACAAACCTTGTTAAAAGGTATGAGATCTAGTGACAATTGCTATTGTCTTGAGGCTAGGAGTGTGTCTTGTAATGTGTCAAAGGATAAACAAATTGAGTTGTGGCATGAAAGACTTGGTCACATGAAATTTAGGGATTTAAGAAACTTAGATAAGTTCAATGTTGTGCGAGGCCTTCCCAAGCTTAGGAAAAAGGTTAATGGTGTTTGTGGACCTTGCCAACAAGGAAAGCAAACCAAGAGTATGCACAAAAGAGCAAATATGTAACCACCAAGGAACCGTTAGAGCTTCTCCACATGGATCTTATGGGTCCCATGCAAACCGAGAGTTTAGGTGGAAAGAGATACATTTTTGTGTGTGTAAATGACTTCTCTAGGTACACTTGGACTTATTTCCTTAGAGAAAAATCTGAAACCTTTAACAAGTTCAAAATGCTTTGTTCTAAAATTCAAAATGAAATGAACTCCAAGATTAAAAGCCTTAAGAGAATTAAGAGTGACCATGAGAAGGAATTTGAGAATGCCAATTTTGAGAACTTTTGTAATAGTCTAGGCATCTCTCATGAATTTTTGGCTTCTAGGACATCTCAACAAAATGGAGTTGTTGAGAGGAAAAATAGGGTTCTTCGAGAAATGGCATGTGTGATGTTGCTTAACAACAATGTCCCTAGGAATCTTTGGGCCAAAGCCGTCAATACGGCATGCTTCATAGAAAATAGAGTCTTTCTTAGGCCCCACACTAGGCAAACCTCCTATGAGTTATGAAAAGGTAAAAAGCCAAATGTTAGCTACTTCCACACCTTTGGAAGCAAATGCTACATTTTGATTGACCGTTATCAACTTGGCAAATTTGATGCTAAGAGTGATGAGGGTATCTTCATTGGCTATGCCTTGAATAGTAGAGCCTATAGAGTTTTCAATCTAAGGACTAGGACCGTAATGGAATCATCTAATGTTGTCATTGATGATACTAGGCTCAAAACTAGTGACCATGAGGAAGAGGTAAATTTTGTTAATGACTTCCCTTTGGAGAAAGTAGTTGATATCTCTAATGTTGAAAAGGCTAATCTTGATAATGACATAGCACAACTTGGTGATAGGATTTCTCACTTGGACTCAAAAGAACCTACTCCATGGGTTAGAAAACTTCATAACAAAGATGACATTATTGGTAAGGTTAGTGAGGGTGTTAGGACTAGGCATCAAATGGCTAATCTAATTAGCTACACATGTTACACCTCTCAAATATAACCCAAGAAAATTGATGAAGCTTTAAAAGATGAATTTTGGGTTCTTGCCATGCAATAAGAGCTTAACCAATTTAAAAGGAATGAGATTTGGACTCTAGTTCCTAGGCCTAAGAACACAAATGTGATAGGCACCAAGTGGGTTTATAGGAACAAATCCGATGTGGATGGCAACATTGTGCGAAACAAGGCTAGACTTGTAGCACAAGGGTACTCTCAAATTGAGGGTATTGATTTTGAGGAGACATTTGCTCCCGTTGCTAGGATTGAGTCCATTAGGCTTCTTTTGTCCATTTCTTGTTTGCACAAGTTCAAATTATATCAAATAGATGTTAAGAGTGCCTTCCTCAATGGTTTCTTGCAAGAGAAAGTGTTTGTTGAACAACCCAAATGATTTGTAGATCCTCACCACCCTAATCATGTCTATCACCTCAAGAAAGCTTTGTATGGGTTGAAACAAGCACCTAAGGCTTGGTATGAGCGTCTTCACTCAATTTCTCATATATAGTGGCTACACTAGGGGTAGTGTTGACAAGACTCTATTCATCAAGAAAGACAAAGATGAGCTCTTTATAGCTCAAATATATGTTGATGTTATAGTCTTTGGCTCCACCAATGACACCAAATTCCAACAATTTGTTGATGTCATGTCACATATATTTGAGATGAGTCTTGTTGTTGAGTTAAGTTACTTTCTAGGTTTACAAATTAAGCAAATGGATGATGGGATTTTCATATCTCAAGCTAAGTATGCCAAAAACCTAGTGAAGAAATTTGGCCTTGAAAGTGTCAAACATTGTGATACACCCATGAGTACCACTTTGAGGCTAAGGAAGGATGCTAGTGGTAAAAGTGTGGACCAAACTCTATATCGTGGCATAATTGGTAGCTTGCTCTATTTGACCGCAAGTAGGCCCGATATCTCTTTTAGTGTGGGTGTATGTGCTAGGTACCAAGCGGATCCTAAGGAGTCTCATCTCTCTTCTGTTAAAAGAATCATTCGATATGTGAATGGGACATCCAACTATGGGATTTGGTACTCTTTTGACAATAATGCTAGTCTTGTAGGCTTTAGTGATGCAGATTGGGCAGAAAATTGTGATGATAGGAAAATTACATCGGGCGGTTGCTTTTTCCTTGTGAACAACCTTGTCTCTTGGTTTTGCAAGAAGCAAAATTCGATCTCCTTATCCACGGCTGAGGCCGAATACATTGCTGCTGTGAGTGGATGCACACAACTTCTTTGGATGAAGCAAATGCTAGTCGACTATGGATTCAATCAAGGTACTCTTACTCTCTTTTGTGATAACATGAGTGCAATTAATATTTCAAAGAATCCAGTTTAGCATTTTAGGACTAAGCATATTGACATCCGTCATCATTTAATTAGAGAACTAGTTGAGAGCAAATGCATTGTACTTGAGCATGTATGTACAAATGATCAACTAGCGGATCTATTTATTAAACCCTTAGATGCTACTAGATTCAAGACTCTTAGTAGATCTATTGGGATTTGTTTAATGGAGTGATGTGTTGTGGTTTTTGACCCCATATGGGGAACTCAAGCAACGAGAGCTATTGTATACTTGTTGCATGCAATTTTTCTTAAACATGTTTATGGCTCTTTATTGATTGCTTGAGTAGCTTGGTTGCACTTATAGTATATTGTATTTTCTTAAATAAGTGTAAACATTACTTTGATTACAATCCATGTCATATTTATGTTCAAACATGTATTTTTGGACTATGAGATATACATTGGAAGTACATGTTTGAATGACCTATAATTATCTCCATGACATGATGATTCTGAAATGACATGTTAATAAAAAATGATAAAGCATGAATTGATGATTGCAATTGTTAAATGCAACACATTGTGTGAAAAAATACTAGTGAGACTAAAATGTTTAATCGATGTCTCTCTTTCTTTATTAGTTGAACATGGCTACTATCATACGGGTATTCTCCCGGAAAAATCAAGTAGGGTGCAAAGTTGCTCATGCCATGTTTCACTTATAAAGTTGGATATAGTGCTATTAAAACTTGACATCTTGTATGCTCTTTTCTTTCTTTGCCTTGAGTGACCTGGTTGGGGACTTCTCCTTTGACTATCTCATGACAAAAAAGGGGAATAATGTGTGTTGGCTTTGGCTGAAGGAGAGTAGCATGTGTTGGTTTGAAAAAGGAGTTTACATGTAAAGGGGAGAGATTACATGTAGGGGGAGTAACCCATTGAGGGGGAGCATTGCATAAGCATTTCATGATGTCATACTCATATTATTGAATGCAATTGCTTTTGTTTTAGATTCACTTGATCATCTTACATGCACTTGGTTTTGGAAAGTGTATTTGTGCTTGCCTTGTGTGTAGGGTTGATAGTTCTACAAGAAATTGAAGACTTGAAGTTTTTTTTTATTTTTATCTCTTTGTAATGTAAAATATCTTCCCGATGTTTTTCTGTTTTGTTTTGTGAGGATCAATGTGAGTGGTGGTTTTGTCACGAAATAGCCAAATAGGGAGATTGAAAAATCCTCATTTGTTGATTGGTTTATTTCGTGAACAACCACATTGTTAGGGTTCATGTAAGGGTAGCTTAGGCTCTCAAGACCTCAAGAGGATAAGCACCAAAGGTAAAATTCTTGTGCTTAATTACTTTGAAGAGATAGTTGAACACACTTACATATTCTTGCATAATTCTTGATCATATATGTTGAATGTTTTTCTTGTGTGCATTTTAGTTTAAATGACTCTTGTTGACCTATTTGCATCTTGCTATGAAAGTTGTATGTCATGCTAGGCATTAAAATAGGATGCAATTTCATCACTCTTGAACTTATTGTTTTTGTGCATTTGAGTGTTGAAAAAAGTAGGCCTTGCGCTGGTGGTGCGCTACTCGACCAATGCAACATTCACAGTGGACCGCCGCTAGTCATGCGCCACAAAGCTGCGCTGCTGCACCCGCGCGCAGTTGAAAAATATGGGCGTGCGTTGGTGTTGCGCTACTCGTCTAGCGCAGCCTCACCAGTGTAAACATTCCAGAGATTTTACGCTTGTGTTGCGCTACTGGAATGCGCCACTCGTCCAGCGCCTATAGAAAAAATAGGTTATGCGCTGATGGTGAGCTACTCGACCAGCGTAAGTCACCAGCGTACACAGAGGAAGCTGGAACGTTTTTTCCAAAACGACCTCACTTTGTTTGGATCTTATATATATATATATATATATATATATATATATATATATATATATATATATATAACTCAATGCCTTAAGGTCGTGTATGAGTTCAGAATATCACATTTCTTCTTTAGAACACATTTCAAAGGAAAAATACTTCCAAGAACTCATTTTTAATCACTCAAAGCATTCCAATGAGCATTAAATCTTCATCTTGCATCATCTAAGTTCATCTAGAGTGCATCTATGGATAGGGTTGCTTTATCACATCTTGTTTGGTAAGCTCTTCACTATCTTCTTACAAGTCAAGTGCTTTTGCTTGCTAAACCATCTCTTTAATTAATTGTATTCTCTTAGAATATTTTCTTGATACAAATTAGAGATTGTTGTGATGCCATGATTGAGTGTTGTATTGTGATAGCTTCATAGGATTGTTTTATCTATGTTTAGCTAAGCTATTTGAACATGTCATTTAGCACTTGATATCTAGGATTGCATTGATTGTCATCTCGTTATCCTAGATAAGCATATAGGGTTTCCTAGCCTTGTTTGTTCATTGAATATCATCATATATTCACGTAGGACACTTTATCTCTTCATTGAGAAGTAAGACTTGTGTTGCTTCCGGGAGTCGGTAGCTTAAAGCACAAGCATGATGAACTAGGTTTACTTATACCGGGATTAGGTAGTGGTGGAGGATTAAACCGGGACTAGATTGTAATTCCTTTATCATTAGTGGATTCGAGGTTCTAGTGTGGCACACTCATCAGCCCGTGGTTTTTCCCATTTAGAGGGTTTCCACGTATATCTCAAGTGGTTTTACTATTTCCGCATTTATTACACTTGTGGTATCTTTGTAACTAGATAGGGGTATTTTCGTCAACTTGACTCTTAACGAAAATTGTGTAAAAGTTAATTAAAATCTATTCACCCCCCCCCCCCCCCCTCTAGATTAATATTACACACCATAATATTTGTTTCAGTTATGTACAAGCAGGTTTTTATGGTGATATGATGTGGTCCGTCCTGTTTTAGAAGATTAAAGTACCATAGGAGGCATTCAAGCATGATCTAGCAATGAATGAGATGCTTAGGGCAACTATTAGCCACTTACTGGAGATCCCAATCGACAACTCGGTAACTAACCCTATTAGTGCTTCTCTTGCCCAATTAGGTAATGTTTCTACTAGCTACTTCAGTCATTTTATTTCTACATCATGGGTCATCTACTCTGGTGCATCTAGAGATGGCAACGGGTCAAGTTTTGTAAAATCCATACACTCACCCACGCCCACCCTCGAACCTGCGTAGGTAAGCGGGTTCATGGACGAGTGTGAACCCGCGGGTTATGGTTGCACCTATACCCTCACCCGTGAGGTACCCACAAACCTGTAACCCACGAACCCCCAAACTCAAGAACCCAAGAACCCCTGAACCCGCGATTTGTCACTTCTAAATTTCCACATGTAATCACCTATTTGATACTTAATTGAATTAAATTTCCATCTCTAATTCCCTACTTGATACATTACAAAATAATAATAACCATAAAAATAAAATGATCAAAAATAATTCAAATGTCTATAATCTATGGGTTCTTAAATCTTAATCCATAAGTAGTTAAGTACATAATCTATAAATTCATAATACATAAGTCCATGAATATATCAAAAGTACATGCAACACAAATAAATAAAAAGACAAGTTCACAAATCACAACAACCAAACTTTTTTATCTATCATTTCATCCTCACTTCCAATTTTCATCACCAAATTTATCACCAACTTTTTCACAACCTTGTTGATTCCTACAATATTAAATTAAAAATCAATTATATATACATCCAATTAAAATCAAATAGTTATAAACTCATTAATAACAAAATTATTTTACCTCATCAATCATCATTCATTATCATTTTCTTTCTCAAATGCTTCAAATTTGCTTTCCTCTACAGAAGAAAATTAGAAACAAAATATAAGAATTTAAAAATTGAAATAAATAATATAAAATATTCAATACACAATATAATATTCATACCATTTAATTGAGTCCATAACCAATCTTGAGCACACATTAATATCTCTACTGTCTTTGCATGCAGCCTACTACGGTGATGATTCACAAATCTACCGCCAGTACTAAAAGCTGACTCAGATGCAACCGTAGATACAAGAATAGCCAAAATATCTCTAGTTATGGCAATGCTATACTTAAATGCATTTACATTCCACCATTTTAATATGTCAAAATTATTGGCTCTTGGAATGACAGGTTCATCCAAATAATAATCCAACTTCGTCTTTATTTGAGTAGTAGCAGAACGGGCTAAAGTAAGAAACTGATCAAATATAGACAAAGAATTTCTTCTTGAATGAACCATTGTTGATTAAGGCGATGAAACAACTGTAGGATCACCACTTGAGGAAGAACTTGAACTTTCAACTTTCCCTCATACTCTCTAACAATCCTTAACAAAATATCATGTACTTTTTTTTATCTCTCTTGAAGCTCTGTCTCCATAGATAATAGGAAAGTAACAGTCAATGATTTTCATCTTAAATCTAGGATCCAAAATTATTGCCACAACCATAAAACCATGAAATTCACTCCAATAACTATCAAACTTTTGTGCCATAGTTTCTTATTTCTTCAACTATGGATGTACCCCATTGACTAATGGCACACCTAATGTCACACAGATTGGTAGATAATTGTTGATCGTGGGATACTTGGTTCATGAAAATTGTTTTGTTGCCATAAAAAACACTACAAGCATTCACTAATCTCTTTTGCAAACACCCAATCATTTTTGGTTGGCACACATTTATATTGTCAATCTCTCTGTCTCAAACGTGGAAAAACAGTCTTATAAATTAAAGCAAAGTGAATCATTAGAAATGTAGAGTTCCACCTCGTTTTACAATCAAGGGCCAACTTTTTAGTGCTCACAATTTCTAACTCGTGAATAGCTTCAAGAAAATTTTCCTCTCTCTTAGGTGATGATGTCCAATAAGAGACACTACCCTAAATCCTATCAATACTATCATTAATGACGTCCAACCCATCCTCACTATCAAATTTAATATATGCATAGAACAACGCATATGAAACATTTCTTCATTCAATAAAGTTGAGTCACTTGAAAGCTTGTTTAAGATAATTGGAATCATAGTATTATTAGTACTACAATTATCCACAGTTAACACGGATACCTTTTTCTCAAGATGTCAATCTAGTATGCAATCCATCATCGCATCAGTAAGCATCATGGAAGTGTGTGGACATTGAACATGTGCAAACCTATAAAAGATAACAGCATAAGAAACTATATTTACAATATAAACAATTAAGAAATTACAATCACAAACTATTAACAAATTACAATCAATACAAGTAAATCTATAAAATATATTTAATATAGTACCTTATGATTCGACTCTGTAACGCCCACTTATTGTCCATAAAATGTGTAGTAATGCTTCCTTTGATTATTGCATGTCTACATGTTAGTAGTAATTGCAATACTCCATTTATTTCTCTTCAATAAATCTTATGTTTTAACCCTCACATAATCAAACATATTCATGATATCACTTTTTAACGTATTCCTAGTGGGTATTTTAAACATTGGTTGAACCGTGGAAAGAAATCTTTAAAACCCGAAATGATCTACAATACTAAGAGGGTACTTATAAAAAATGACCATATTTGCAAGCTCTCTTCTAGCAATATCTTGATCAAATTGAAAATTACTAAGTTTTACATCTCCCTCTTTTGTTTCCGTAGCTTTTAGCATTTGTCTGACATCATGAAACATTCTACTGGAACATCGTTCCAAATGTCCACACCAATGAGATGTTCCACTTCTACTCTTTGTCGATAAGCTCTTCTTACAATTTTTGCAAATGACAGTCCATACGTAACCATGCTTTTCTCTGTCAAAATGGTGCCACACATTTGATGTCAACTTTCTTTTTCCATTTTCTGTAACATTGTTATTAAACTCAAGCATATTAAATTCAACATCCATATTATCAATCTCATCATTAGTTGATTGACTAAGCAACGAACTTCGATTGTCTTCGCCTTGAGTAAAACTTGTTCCAGTCAACGGTGTTGTAGACATCTTGATTTTTATGAGAATAACTATAAAAACAAAAAATACATTATAATTAGTTGATGCATGAAATGAAGAAAAAGGAAATAAATAACATGTATGTCTTCCAAATTAAAAAGACTATAAAGTTTGAATCTATAAATGTGTCTCTTAAACAATAAGTTATTCTGTTGTATTTGCACCAAACAAATTGAATAGCCATTCAAAACAAAATCCATAGATTTTTGTTACTTCTAATAAAATTCAATTGGATTTTGATAATTATAAACTCTTAGCAGAAATTAAAGCTACAGTTTGATCTTTGTTTGACCATATGACAACTCTACAAAACAGAAGCTAAGGAAACGAAATCATTCAATAATCAAGAAACCAGACAATAGCATAACACAAAAGTCTTGACACCTACGACAATCGATCAGCATGAATCGAAGGTCCAAAGATCATATACGAAACACAACCTAATAGAACAAAACAATTTCTAAATCTTCAACCAGATAAATCTCAAGTCAAACACGAAAAACATTTAGTCAATACATAAATGAAAATAAAGTCGGACAAATAGATCTAAAAATATATATTAAGGAAATGCATCAAAATCATACATGGTAGATATTCAACCAAAAAAATATAAATCACCAAATGCATATAAATCCAAAATACAACATGGACATTTTAATAAACATAAATAGGTTAACAAAAAAAACTAAAAAATCATATCCAAACAAATAATCTCAACCAACCTTTGAACAAACTGACATAGAGTGTATTGGAATCTTGAATAAAACAATACATGTGTTAGAGCTCCTTTACGGCCTTGTAAAAGTGCTCGTCGGTGTCACTAAGGTGACGATCGGTGTCGGAATCAAGGATCATGCCAGAGAGAGTGTGTTGTCTGGTTTAGTTTTAGAGACAGAGAGAGAGATGAAGTTGAAGTAAAAACAACATAGTGAAATGTTTAGGAAAATATGATAGGGTTTCACTCTCAGTGTTTCTCTTACTTTAATTTTTTACTTAAAACCTTATCGTATCATATATTCATGTACATATATTTTATTTATACGGGTTTACGGGTTGGACCAGCGGGTTCATTTTTCCAATCCGCACCCGTAACCGTTGGGTTTTTCATTAAACGGGTATGAGGGTCAAAAATTGACCATCCACACCCGACCCTACAGGGTTGGGTTCGAGCGAGTGCCCGCGGGTGCGAGTCAAATTGACGTCCCTAGGTGCATTGGACCATATGACAAGTGTCTCTTCCTTTTTTGATACATATTCACCCTATTTTGGCAATAAAAAGGTCTGGATTGCTGATGGCAGTTTGTCACTTATTGCTGAAATAGGTTCTGTAAGAATTTCTGACAATATCACTCTTAAATTTATCATACATGTTTCTAATCTCTCTTGTGATTTATTGTTTGTTAGTAAACTCTCTATTGACTCTAACTGTTCAGTTGTTTGTTCTCCAACACTCTGTGATAGGCAGTGCTATGATGCAGGATGAACTTTATTTTATTATTTTGAAGACTGTCCAAATAAGTCAGCTTTGGATTTAAACATTGATGTACGTTCTTTGCATATAAAAGAACAGATAATGATCTGACATTTTAGATTAGGACACCCAAGTTTCGCTTATTTAAAACACTTGTTTCCAACTTTATTTCAAAATTTATCTCCTTATCAATTTCTGTGTGATATTTGTTGTTTTTCTAAACGCACTCGCAAGCTTTATGCCTCCAAACCTTATAGGGCTTTAACGCCTTTCTATTTAATACATAATGATGTTTTGGGGTCTTCTAAAATTCTTACTCTAAATGGAAATTGTTTGTTTGTTACTTTTATTGATGACAACACTAGATTGTGTTGGCTCTATTTAATGAACTCTAAATCTAAAGTCGAAAACCTATTTCAAGAGTTTTATACTCTAATTGAAACTCAATTTCATACTAAAATCAATATTTTAAGAAGTGATAGTGGTACATAATATTTTAACCAATATCTTGATTTTTTTTTTAAAATATAAAGGAGTTCAACATCAATCTACGTGTCGTCATACACCCTAACAAAATGGAGTTGCATAAAGAAAAAACCGCCATCTTTTAGAAGTGAGTCGGGCTTTCAAGCTTTCGATGCATGTCCCTAAATATATGTGGACGAGGGGTTGCATTGTTTTAACAGTTGCATACCTCATTGCTAGGGTACCCTCACGTATCTTAATTGCATTGTTTTAATGGTTGCATACCTCATTAATAGGGTACCCTTATGTATCTTAAATCATATGACACGTCTACATTGTCTTTCACAATTTTTCCATAATAATATATTAAGTTCTAATCTTCCCCTTAAAGTTTTTTACAGTACTGTGTTTGTGTATATATCAGGCTAACATCGGTCTAAACATGATGCTAGAGCCGAAAAATGTGTTTTCATTGGCTATCTTCCAAATAAAAAGGGGTATACGTGTTTTAATCCCCTTACACAAAACACCCATAGTAGTATGGATGTGTCTTTTTTTGAACAAAGACTTTTTTTCTCTGAAACTTATCTTCAAGGGGAGAATGGAAATAAAGATGAGTTTGAACATTTTCTTGGACACTAATCCAATTTTGGAAACTAAAAATAATTCAGTTTTACCAAATCCTTTCTTTCCTAATAGTTATCCAAATTTTTCTCATCAAGAGTTTGTTTTTTAAAAGGAAATAGAGGTTAATGACCAACGATTAGAGACTGATAAGCTGTTAGATATTATTAATTCTAGTCCAAAAGAAGAGACATTACATGATAAGAATGCTAATCAAGATAATCGTCTTATTATAGAGTTACTGATTTATACTAGATGGAAGTCTTATACTAATGGAGAACAACCTTTTGTTGTATAAGACAAGTCAGGTCCGATCATGATCCTTCTCCAGATAAGCATAAATCAAGTAATACTCCCGATTCTCAACCTGTCTCTACCAATTGACCTGTCTCTATCACTCATCTTCCTTCTGCTTCCCAACCTATTAAAAACACTATCAAACCTATTAAAAATCGAATCAACTTTGATAGTTTTACTGATCTTGAAATTCACATAGCTAATACAAAAGGTATCCGAAAGTGTATCACACATCACTACAAGAAACCATTACATTTTTTTATAGTTACAAACTGTTAAGAGGCATTATGGTTGACAGTTTTTTGACTATCAAGATTGTCCATGTCAAGAAAGATCTTGATAGTTTGTAACTATCAACAAGTGTTGATAGTTTCTAATTGTCAAGAGTCTTAACATTTTTAAATTGTTAAGGATTTATGACAGTTTTTAATTGTTAAGGATTTATGACAGTTTGTAACTGTCAAAAATCTTGATAATATTTAATTGAAAAACTGTCAATTCACCATTAATATTTTTTATATTTATGATTTTTTAATAGAAAAATTTATACAATTTCATTATTTTATAAAATAAAATTACATGTTAAGTATAACCAATAAAACAATTAATATATATAAGAGCATAAATGAACGTATTAAAACGGACTCATATATATATATATATATATATATATATACACACACACACATTTAAATCTTCATTAAATATCATCAACATATTCAAGCTACAAAATAAGCATATCCTAATATAACCATAATTATAAAGTTTTACTTGATCATCTAAACATAATTCTCAAGTTTACTTTACAATATCGTGTATACTTCAAATATCAACAATCTTCACAACACCTTTCCCAACAACTTAAGTTCTTTTCTAACCAAAAATTAGGATCAATCTCAATTGGCAAACCTGTAATATGGTAACAAAAGGTAACCAATGTATAAATTAGATAAAAAATAGAAAATCTATAGGAGAGTAAAATATATGTTTTTATAACAAGTACAATATACAAATAAATAAAATTAACCTAATTTAGCAATGATTTGTACCTATTGAAACAATTTTTAAAAACCATTAATATTAAAAAGGAAATGAACAAATCAAAACTCGGGTAAAAGAAAAATAATTTTACAAAACCGACATTCTGAAGAAATGGACCAAGAGGGTACATCTAGGTTTCATTAGCATATATTCAGTTGTTTTGAAATTGGATCAAACAAATGAGAAAAGACAACGAAAGTGTATACCTTTTTGGTTATACAATATACACCCTTAAATTTAAAACACCTAATTTTTTTTTACAGGATTGTTATGTTAAAAAATGGCAATTAGCTCAAGTGTCATGACATGCGGTGGGAGTTGAGGTGGGTCTTAAATTCAAATTATACTAATAATTAAATATAAATACAGTACGTTTGGGTAAGTCTGTATATCACATATTGTAAGAAACTAGCTTTTACACGTTTGAAAAGATTTGTAAAATGCTACATTAAGTAGACCAATAAAAAAATGAGTTAGTTGATGACAAGCTAATTTTGATTTAATTTTTTTTTTCTTTTTTATAATCTGAACATCTCTTGAGCACTGTACTTGTACTTGATTTGCAGTTGATGTATATATAAAACTACTAGTTGTTTCGAACACAAAGTTCAGCAAGTTGCGGTTAATAAATCAATTAATCAATGTGTGTAAAAAAAACAATATTGGTTTAGAGATTCATATCGATACTGCATTTGATTTGAATATTGCAAATATGAATAACTTTAAATTAACAAAACTTCCACAAAAGAAAACTAAAAATAGTATACCAAAAGTTCACAATAATCTAGATACTATAACAACTCAAAATATTTCATTATTTTTCATAGCTTTGGAGTTCATAGAGTCTGATAAAGTCATTTCAAACTTCAATGTATTTTTTTTTTAAATTCTCACAAACACCGAACACACTATGCATGTATATACACAGAACACAGAACACAAAACATATTCACAATATTATGTAACAACCAACTCAAATCAAATAAATTTGATACATTTACCTAGAAAATAGATACAGTTAAAATTAAGTTTCTCAAAATATTTAAAGTTTGCGAGGTCTACCTTTCCCAACAACTTAAGTCCATTTCCAACCAAAATTTTGGCTCAATCTCAATTGGCAAACTTATAATATGCAGATAGAAAAGAACCATTATATAACTTAGATTTGTTTTAAAAAAATATAGAAAATCAACAAGAGAGTAATATGAACGTCAAATTTTAAAAATTTGACAGTTATTGGAAGTAGTCAATAATATTTGACAGTTAATCTATGACTGTTCTAAAAAACTGTCATCTCTTCTCGCCAGTTAAAAATGACTATCAAATTTTGTAAGTTTATTGATAGTTTTACAAAACTATCAATAAAAGACTGTCAAGAAATATGGTTTTTTTTATAGTGCATCCTATAGCCAAATACCTATCATAACACAAACTATCAAAAAATAACAAATCTTTTACTTCAAAAATCTCTCACATATTCATCTCTAGGAACATATAAGAAGCCCTAAGACAACCAAACTAGAAAGTATCTATTATGGAAGAGATAAATGCACTAGCTAAAAATTAAACATGGGTTGTTGACGAGTTACCAAAAGGGAAGAAAACTGTGGGATGTAAGTGGGTTTTCAAAAATAAGTAGGGTTGATGGGTCCTTAGAAAGACACAAAGCTTGCCTTGTTGCAAAGGGTTTCACACAAACCTATAGCCTTGACTACCATGAGACTTTTGCACTCATTGCCAAGATCAAAACCATATGAATCCTTCTATCTATGGTAGTAAATATAGGTTGTCCTTACACCAACTGAATATAAAAAAATACTTTTTGAAACGGTAATTTAGAAAAAGAGGTATCCATAAACCCTCCGTCTGGGTTTGAGGGAGAATTCGAGAATGATAAAGTGTGTAGATTGGTGAAATCCTTGTATGAATTGAAGCAATTACCTAGAGCCTGCTTTGAGTTAGGAAAGGTTGTGAGAATATTCGGGTATAGCCAAAGCCAATTGGACCATACACTCTTCTTAAAACATTCGAGTGGATGTAAGAAGACTATTCTAATTGTCTATATAGATGACATCATCTGACCGGAGATGATGTTGAGGAAATAAGAAGACTAAAAGAACTGCTAGCTCAAGAGTTTGAAGTCAAAGATCTATGTGACTTAAAGTACTTTTTGGGATGAAGTTTGCTAGGTTCAAGAGGGGGATTTTTATTTCTTAAAGAAATATATCCTAGATTAAGCAAACAAGATCACATTTGGTTTCCCTAAATGTAAATTGAATCATTGTTGCTTGAGTTTCAAAAAAATAACTCTAATAGAATTGTAAGTCATTTTCTGCATAATATAATATTTTCCACATAAGGTCACCAAATTAAGCAAACAAGAAAACGTAAACACCATAAAAAAATACATCTAGCATCACATTAAGTTTGTTGACCATTGTAAATACCACATAAGTGATTAATGAGATCCATCTTTAGATCGTTGTGCCTCCCTATATCTCACACTTGTTTCATTCGATTGATCATTATAGACACAAGAAATATATAATCATGTTCTACATCAACTTGATTAACCATTTCATCCGCATGAGGCTAATAAGATTCAGGATTAATTCCTTGATAATACGCACTCTCAATAATCATATTTTTGTAGATAATACATGTTTCATAATCTTCCCAAGATTTTTTGCATTCCAAATACATGCTGGACCTTTAAATATATGCCACCGAATTTGCAACAATACAAAGGCCTACTCCACATCCTTTCTCATAGCTTCTTGACGTTCAACAAATATTTTTCTTTAAGATATGTCGGTTGAGAGATTGTTTGAATTAAAGTAGCATATGAGGAGTAAATTCCATCAGAGAAATAATACCCTATATTGTATTGGTGACCTTGTACTACAAAATCACAAAGGGGTGTACTTTCATTTATAAGATCATCAAACAATGGAGATTTATCTAAAGCATTGATATCTTTGTTAGTACCAACCATACCAAAGAATGCATGTCAAATCTACAAATCTTGTGATACTACAATCTCTTAAATGAGAGTTGATATTTTTTTTAAAGCCTTTAGTATGCGTACCATTCCATGGCATGGAATAGTTCTTCCAATGCCAATGAATACAGTCATGACTACCAAGGATTCTAGGGAAACCTCGATCCTCTCCTTCTTTGATTAACCTTGAAATATCATTTGTATTTAGTTTCCTTAAATATTGTGCTTTGAAAACTCCAATTACAGTATCACAAAAATGCTTGAGGCTTTCAGTTGCAATACCCTCACAAATTTGAACATACTAATCAAGGAAATCAACTAGACAACTGTATGCAAGCATTCATACAGCTACCATAATCTTTTGTACAAGACTTAAACCATGTTTCCCAATTGCATCATTCTTTTAGGTAAAATAATCGTTTTAAATTTCAACTGCACGTAAGATGCGATTGATTAATTCCACATTCATTCTAAACATGAGACACGAAAATTCTCTCTCGTATACTTTTAATGCTCGCCTTTGATGTAATCATTAATAATTTGGTCATGTCGTTATTTCCTGTCATGATAATATAGTGTCTACCAAGAGTAGTTTTTTACACATCAAATTTGTTGAAACTATGATAGGAATATGAATTGCAGCAGTTTGAACCAAATCCCGATTCATTTTAGTATAGTTCGAGTTATCAACTAATAGGTCTTTGGTGATAGAACATGATTCATCACTTGAAGATGAGCTACGATATCATGTTCCGTACTTGATGAAGACATTGTTCTGTCAAATTTTTTTCTATATTAGGAGTAATAATTTAAAAAAAAATAGTTTACTCTAGTGAATACAAAAACAATTAGATGTTTTCATTGTATGAATTTAAAAATAATTCTTAGTTTTTTTAAAATTTGGGAATTAAATTAAATAGTTGGTGTGTAAGACTCCCTAAAACTGCTTTCCTCGTTCCTAAAAGTAGGAAACAAAACAAATGAAGAAGTTGAATAAAGAAGAAATCAACTGAAAAATCAGGAAAATAAAAGAAAATTGAAATTTAAAATATATAAACTTAGAGGACTAGATAGAGAATTTGGTTAGAAGAGAAAATGTTGAACATGATGTTTGTTTTATTAAAAAACAATCTATTTTTGTTAGTTAAATTTTTTTAAATCTCAAATTAAATAGGAGAGTGTGTGACAAATGTTTGATGGTAATTGGTTTAAAGCTGAAGCATATTACTCTTTAGATAGTTGTATTGGTGATGAGAATATGGATTTCTCCACTTTCTTTATAATGAATAGAAATGTTGATGTGTCATATTTATGAACTCAAAAATGCATATTTACGTTGGAGATGCTCTTAATATACTCTAGTACGAAACATCATCAAGCACTAGAAAGGTAATGTAGCTCAGTGCAATACTATATAATCGGTAAATTTGGCTTTAATGTAGAGGTGACCCCGGTTCCGATATGGTTCGGTTATGTTTCGGATGGAACCGGAACCGGAACCGGAATTAGAACCGGTTTTGATGAACTAGTTTCGGTTCTTCCTAGTTCTGGTTCCGACTTGTACGGTTGTTTTTTTTTTATAAATGTTTTTAATAAACTAGTTAGAACACAACCTCACAATCTCCATCTTTAAACGACCGTGCTTACGGGCAACCTCACCAATTCACAATCTTCATCTCTCTCAAAGACTCAAACAACCATGCTTCCCAAATCATAACCACACAATCTCCAAACCCAAATCATCTCTCTCTCTCTCCCTCTCTCTCTTGATCTTGCTGACAACGGCCACCACAAAAAGAATCCCAACTACCACCACCCTAGCACAACTTCAACACTTCTTCGCAGCCTTAGTGCAACTTCAATACTTCAACTCCTTATCTCTCCCAATGAAATTTCTTCCTCCTTTCTGAAACTTCTTCGAATATTTTCTGTAGAAAAAGATAAAATTCCACCAAAATCGCAACCTAACACAGAGAGAGATGAGATTGGGGGTGGTGGTCGATGATAGATGTGTGCGATTGAGTTTAGGTGGTGGCGGATTTTGGGTTTACGGTAGTGGGTTCTTGACTGGTATGTGGTGGTGGATTTTAGGTTTGTGATGGTGGATGGGTGATTGAAATATTGGATGGTGGTGGAGTCTGTGGCGATCCACTTATCCACCTTGTTTTGGGGTTATTTGATTTTTGTTAAAAAAAATATATTAATTAATTACTGGAACCGGTTGGAACCGACGGTTTGGAACCGCTAGTTCCACCCCGGTTCTAATAAATATGAACTATAACCAAAACTTTAATGGTTCAGGTTCTGTTTCGGTTTGAATAGTATCGGTTTTGGTTTAAAACCGCCGGTTCGAACCGAACCGTAATTACCTCTACTTTAATGTTAGGATATTAGTATAAGTTTCATTTTTCCCCGAAGAATAATATACATGCTCTAGAAAAAGAGAAGAATAATATATCTTTGATTGTTACAATGATTTAAAGAAGGTATAGCTTTGGGATTTAAATGATTAAATCATACAATTTGTTTGTTTTTTTTTTAATATATATATCGTACATTTTATTAAAATGTGGTGAAGAATAAGTGAATATGTCAATAATGAGGGACTATTGTGAAATTAATCCACAAAGCAAATAGAGCACCAAACCCAGAGAACGCCACATATAAACCCCCCTCCCTCTCTCTCTTCTCTTCATCTAACAGTGGGCCTTTCTTTCATCATTGCAGGACAAAAATGGGTGTTTTCAGGGTCAGTTTTCGATTTGATCAGTTTTCTTTCAAAGTTACTTTGATTGTAGCTTAAAAAACGATGTGGTTGATTGCAGTTTCACCAGTACCAGGTGGTGGGAAGAGCATTACCCACAGAAAATGTTGATCATCCCAAGATCTATAGAATGAAGCTCTGGGCTACCAACGAGGTTCGTGCAAAATCCAAGTTCTGGTGAGTCTCATTGTTTTCTTTTACGTTTCATATCATAATTATTTAAAATGTTTCGAAAGTTTGATATTTTTCTGATGAAGATGATTATTCGATTGATTGACGGCTTCTTTCTCAATGTTCTGTTTAGGTATTTCTTGAGGAAGCTGAAGAGGGTTAAAAAGAGCAATGGGCAGATATTAGCAATCAACGAGGTATGTATATATATGTTATGAATATATGATGTCTTTTTTTATTATTATAAGTTTCTTCTTGGCTTCACTCTCTTGGTACATTATGTCCATTATAATTTAATGCTCAGAAATTAGTGAAACCCCGTCCGTACGTACCTTTCGACAAGTAGCTGAGTTTCTGATTGCTCTTTAAAACCTGTTTATATTTCACTGCACACAAACATGCCAATACCATATTACTTGATAATGCTGTTAACTTGGGAGAAGGCCTTGACTTTTCATGATTGTTGTGTGTTTTTAAAATTTGCATCAAGAAGCTCACTTATTTATTGTTTCAAATATAGAGTGCCAATATCTACTGGTACTTGTATGTACACTTCTAATTGATTCCCCTTTCTTCTTTTTTCACTTTATAATTTGATATGAGTTTAACTTTTGTGGTATAAATGTTGATATTTTTAGTCTGCTGCTTTGCTAATTGTTTGGGGAGTTGGGTTTGTTGTTTATTGTCCATTTGATCTTCACCCGCTTCCCATTCTCAAGTACAATTGGCTTTATGCTCAAGTGCATAAAAATAGTCTTCATATGAATAATTTTATATTTTTATCAGATCAGCTTAGGGATTGTAGAAACCTAGTTTGTGGAACGATGGGGATGCATGAGATTAATAATATTTGGAACATTTATTTACTTCGGATTCTAGATGTTTTGAAACTTTATGGGGAGAAGAGTCGAATGTTTATGATGATTTTCTTTTTACTTAATCTTTGACCTAGGCTTGGATGCGTTTAACTTTTTTATAGTCGGGTAGAACTTTTGTCATGGTAATATGGCATACTTTGGTAGTTACGGATTTTAAGGCTTATTTGTCGTATTCATCTAAAGGAAGAGTGTTTGCGATTGTCAAAATTTTTGGCAGTAGGCATGCATCTTTGTATGAAATGTGAGCCAATTGCATAACTTAATAACAAAAGAGTTTTTATTTACTTGAGCAGAAGTGATTAGAGCAGTTTTTTTTTCACCTTCAAAATGGATACAATAGACAAATAATCGTTCTATTTTATATTACTCCTAAAAAAGTTGATGGCTGTAATGAACTTCAAATTTCCTTGGAACTATCATATATTCTTATCCGAACAAGTATAGTTATTGCCTTATTGGTATGAAGTGCAAGCTTCATTCTTAATATAATAGAGGTTCAAAAAGATGTTGAAATTAAAAATATGATGACAAGCTTATGCACACCATGATCAAGAATTGTCATTTCAGTTGTAATAGGTGATGACACTTTTGTCTAGATCCTTCTCTATTTCAATGTCTCTACTTCTGATTGCTCATCAGTTTGTGTTTTTGGTCCATCATGGAGGTTGATGATGATACAATATTAGGATTTCATGTTTCAATTAAATCGATCTCTCACTTTCTTGCCCTTATGTATCTACTTGAATTGCATATTGCTAGATAAATTAGAAAGATAGTGGATGTTCCCCTTATGTATTTAGTAATATTTAGGTGCAGACCAATCCATATGGACTAATGAATTCTCTGGACTTAGAATTTTGTTCTCTATATAGAGAATGTGTGTTTGTATATAAGATTTTCAAGTGTTGATATGGATAGATTTTTACATTTTTAGTGAATTATTTACACATGGAAATGCTTGTGCAGAAAGAAATGAACTAAAAAATTGTATGAATTTTTGCTCCTGCACTGAAATCTAATATTGTGTATGACCATTAGATCTAAAGTGAATTGTTTAGTGGATAGTGAAGATTTCATGACATGAACTTGCATTTTCTTTATTTGTCGGATAGTTGTTAAAGGCACACTAAGGCGCTCCTAGACGTGCTTGGTCGAAGTGATGTGCACTCACCTAATAGCTTTTATATGAATTTCCAAACTAGAATAATTAATAATTGCAGTAGTAGACTATTTTTTCCTATAAAGTTCAAGTCATTAAACAAAATGTGAGGTTCAAGACTATCAACAACACATCACAATTCATAAAACAACTAACATTTAATCATCATATGTGTTAAAACTAGTTGTCATTAGAGTTCGAATTAGGCCTCCTATCAACTGTAGATTGATTGATTAATTAGCGAATGATTGATGGAGTATTAATTACTCTTCTTTTTTGTCTCGTAGACCTAGTACTATATATTCATGTATCTTTGGCTTGAATAAGGTATCACAAATTCTCTCCTCAGCTTTTTTTTTATACGGTTTTTATGCGCTTTGGGAACACGGTATCAAAGCATAGAAATCCATTGTAAGGTTTCTTCCTTGAAAATAATAATAATATTAATATTCTAGTATTTGGTAGCATACCATATCTTTCATTCATGCAACTCCAAACAATTAAAACCTTATTTTTTTTTTCAGCCACCACTAACCCTAACCTCCTAATTTAACCCTAATTTTTTTTCCGAGTCTCCACAAACCCTAACCTTCTAAATTCCTCTAGAAGTGCCTCACACGCGCTTGGTACCTGGTGCGTGAACAGGCCAGGCATGCACCTCACTGAAGCCACCATCCTGGCGCCTTAAGGTCCACAATGTCTGGTTGTGCTTTTATAACTGTGATTTGTCATAATCTTTAGGAGGTTTAAGGTTGGTGGCGGTTGAAAAGAAATTAGGGTTTCAATTGTTTTGGGTTGTTTATTGAAATATGGTGTGCTGCAAAGCACTGGATTATTATTATTAGCTTTTTTTTTAAGGAGAAAACCCTGTAGTGGATCTCTATGCTTTGATACTATGTTCACAAAGAGCATGAAAAACCGTATAAGAGAAATGAGAGGAAGAGAGAATTTGAGATATCTCATTAAAGCCAAAGATACATGAATATATAGGTCCGAAAGACAAAAAATAGTAAGAATTAATATTATAGCCATTTGTAGGCTTAATTGGAGCACCGATGACAGATAGTTTTAAAAAATATTTATCATTAAATAGTAGTTGTTGTATGAATTAGGGATTGTTAGTGTAAGATTTATATATATCACCAATCGCAATTGATATTAATGTCATAATTTACAAATATAAAATGTATTTGATAATATGATTATGTTCAAATGTTTAATACAAGCACATTTGGTCATTTAGACTATTAATAGTCACAGACAAAATACTAGTATATCAAAGGAGTTTTGAAAACTTTCTTTTCTTTGATGCAAAAAACTCAAGTGACTCACTCTAGCCATCCTCATTATTTGTCTTTATAATAGTGTGCAACATAATAATGTGCATTAATGGGTTAACGTTACAACCTTAGTTTTAAGTTAGTGCACTATATAATGGGTATTATGAGGGTGGCTAGGATTAAGTCACTCGAATTTTTGCATCTAAGAAAAAGATGTCTATAGAGAGAGCATAGTTGTCAGAAACGTTAGGCGATTCAAGGCGACATGGGCCTCTATCGCCTGAGGCGCTAGGCGCCAGGCGAGGCGCACGCCTGACTGAAGCAAGGCGAACCTATTTTATAAAAACCTGTATACCTAATTTATCAACATTTTTTTTAAGTGACTACTTTAAAAACTACCCACAAGGGCCACAACACATGATAATTAAATAAAAAGCAATTTCTAAATCATCAAAATTCTAATAAAAAGCAATTTCTAAACCATCATAATTCATAGTTCAAAATAGACTTAAAAGTTGCAAAAAAAAAAAAAAGTAAAATCATCACAATTCTAATAAAAACAAGATCATGCATCGAAATCAAATTCTAAATCATCATCTCCTCCAATCCCCTCTTGCAATTCTTCTTGTTGAAGTCGCTCTCCCTCATCTTGCCCTTTAATCTCTTCTTCACTTTCCTCCTCATCTAATAATTGATTCATTGGTCGAACTTGAGGGACCCTTGACGAAGAAGCTTCTCTCGCTCTAAATTGATAACTAGGCTCCCCAACACCAACAGCTGTAGCAGCAACATTCCATGTCAAATTATCTTCTTCTGTAAAAACAAGTTCATCATCTCCATCATTCTCATCATCCAACCTCCCAGTCAACCATTCATTGCTCTCATCAATTTCATTCAAATAGATGGGATCAATGGTGTCACGCGCATCATATCGACGCTTCAATGCTCTATTGTATTTTACGAACACCAAGTCATTTAAACGACTTTGATCAAGTCTATTTCTTCTTTTGGTATGAAGCTGCAATAAGCCAATAATTATACATACAAAATAAGAATATTTATATTATAATGTAAAATGTAATTAAAAATACTGTTAAAAGTAAAAACATAGGCTTACACTTTCAAATACACTTCAATTACGTTCACACCCAGATGAACTGCAAGTGAGGCTAAGAATCTTTATAGCAAATTTTTGTAAAGCAGGTGTAGAAGTGCCATATGAATCCCACCACTCAGCTGTTAATTAAAAATGAAAAATCTTTAATAAATATTTGTTATATAGTTATATAATATTTTAAAAATAGAATACATGTTTTACTTTAAAAAATATATACCTGGTGATTTCTTTCCTCTCATTCTAACGCCCATTAGGCTACCAAATAGTCCTTCAGCTTTCTTATACTTGGAGAGCTCAAGATCAATCACACATCGAGTCTCTACATCTGGGACCAACCTTTCTATGCATGTATACAATCCATTTGCCACTTCATCATCTACATTTCTAGTATTGTAGAAGAATTCTGGGTTCAAGAACCATCCGGCTTCATGTAGAGGGCGATGAAGTTGAATATTCCATCTAGCATCAATTAACTTAAAAATATCTTCATATTTACTTTCATTGCCCCCCAAAAGATCTAGCACTAGCTTCTTTGGCCCTATCCATAGCTTCATAAATATAACCCATGGCAGGCTTCCTCTCGCCATCTACCAATCAAAGCACACCCACAAGAGAACCGGTTATCTTAAGGGCAAACACCACATTGTTCCAAAATGAAGGCATAAGCAAAACTTCCACAACTCTTTTAGCTCCAGCTTCTTTAAACCATTTGCTTTTTGCCCATTCTTCAGAAGTAAACATCCTTCTGAGGTTGGCCTTTTGGCTATGAATCCTGGAGAAGGTTATAAAAGCAGTTGCAAATCTTGTTTTGCAGGCCTCAACAATTCCTTAATGTTTGTATACTTCCTTAACATGTTTACCACACCAGTGCGGCCGTAAATGTAACTGTTAATCATAATGGCCCTCTCAAATGTTTGCTTCATCCTTTTCAACTTGAAAATATCTTCTAATATCAAATCCAAGCAGTGTGCAGCGCATGGGGTCCAAAACAAATTGGGCTATTTTGCCGCTAGAAATCTCCCTATATAAAAAATATATATATATATATATAAGTTAGTTAATATTTATCAAATATCAATCCATTAGTCATAAGTCTTAACTCTTAACTCTTAACTCTTAACTAATAAGTTAAAAATATATAATACCTGCCAAAACATTATTTGAAGCGCTGTCGGTGACAACTTGAACCACATTGTCTACACCAATCTTTTCCACGAATTGACTCAGTAAGTCAAACATCTTCTCACCGGTCTTAGCATATCTCGAAGCATCAACTGACTCAATAAACACACTTCCTCTCGGACTATTGACTAGGAAAGTAATCAATGTCCTTTCTCTTCTGTCTTTCCAACCATCCGACAGAATGGAATATCCATAAGTCTTCCATTCTAGAGTACATGCATCTTCAAAGTTTCACGGGTAGCCTTTACCTCATTCTTTAGAAGGGGAACCCTGACTTCATGATAAGTTGGTGGTTTAACACCCGGGCCATATTGTCCAACTGCCTCACAAAATGCATTGAAGCTACGATACTTCACAGTATTGAATGGGATCCCTGCCTCATACATCCATCTAGCAAAAGTTTTACAAACACGACCTCTTAATTCCTCTTTTACCGCATCACTTTCACCCAACTTCGATTGCCTTGAACTTGAAGGGGTCTTGTTGTAGAACAAATCAAGTGGACCCTTCTGTTTTGGCCTTTTAAATAGGTTGATGCTTTCATTAGTGCTTCCACTTCCACTTCCACTTCCAGTTCTAGTTCCACTTGGTCGTTTTTGAGTACTAGAAAGAATCGGCAAATCATCATCTTCTTCGCCATAATCAAAATCATCTTCAGGTGCCAAATTTTTCTGTTCTTTCTCATTCTTTTTCCTCTGCATATAATTTAAGATCTCTTTGTCTTGTGCTGGAACTTTGGCACAAGCTGTGACATTCTTAGAACATGTAGCTAAATGTTGTTTGCCCTGAAAAATACCTCCTTTTGACTGTTTACCACAAAAATTGCATATGTGGTATTTGTGTCATTAGGGTTAGGGCAACAGAAATAGCGCCATGCGGGATCCTTCTTTAGGTTTGATGTTTGACTCGCATCTAATGTCGACATTCAGAATTTGTAACCTATAATCACAAAAAGTACAAGCAAAATTAATTTGTTAATGGCTAATAACTAATTAGCTATTAACTAATAAGTGCAGTAACAGTTAATAAACATGGCAATTTTTGCTTAAAAACAAACACTAACAGTGAACCAAGTTGACAACACTACAACAGTAATGCAACATCAGAATTCACAACATTTCATAAACATCAATATTCAACTTCATCAACATTCAACAGTCAACACAACCAACATCAAGTCATCAATCAATTTTGTAAACTTTAACTCATCAAGTAAAATATTAATGATATAGATAACAAAAATAAACTTTTAAGTCTTCAACACAACCAACATCAACTCATCAATTTTTCAACAAAACTAAATAGATAATAAAAATAAAAAATTGGGCAGCATAACAGCTTATATTTGGGGACTAGAAGGATAGAGAAGGAGAGAATGGTGAGAAAAATTGAATTTAAAACATAAAAAAATTGAAAAACCATACCTGGTTGTGGTCGGCAGTCAGCTGGTCTTCAAGTCTTCAACTTCCTCAACGGTCTTCACTTCGAATGGAGAGGAGGAAAGGAGAATCAACCAATTGGAAAGGATTGGAGGAGATTGGAAAGGATTTGAGGAGGGAAACTGTCGACTGCTTCTTGTTTCTAGGGTTTCTTTCTTCTTTTTTTTTTTTTTGTTTTAAAAAACGAATTGGTCTGTATTTGTTTAAGAGAAGCTATCAAAACGACATTAAAAAAAAATTGTAATCAGGCGTGCTTTTTGGCGCCTGTCGCCTCGGCGCTTAAGCACAAAAAGCGCTCGCCTCATCGAAGAGACTGCGCCTGACCACACTCAAGGCGAGACCCACTCGCCCTGCCTCGCCTAGCGCCTAGGCGCGCTTTTGACAACTATGAGAGAGAGCACCTACAATTCTTTGTATTCTTATGTAGTAGATCTTTTTTTCAAAAAATTAAAATAAAAAATTACACTGTTATGGCTTTGACAACCAATTACTATTGGCTTGGCGATTTGTCTTTCAGTAATCATGCCTATGGAGTTGATAGGTTGAAACGAGATTTATTTACTAGAGTTCCATTTTTACTTTTGGGCAGTCCTCATTTGGAAGTGAAAATGATATTATGGTGCCCTAACATACAATCAATTGTTATTAGCTTACTTTCTCAATGAGAGTACGACTCAGAAGAAAAATCATCAATCCTGTAGTGTTTGATTTCACGGTTTGGTTGTGACAGGATTGAAGGGAGAGAGAAAGAAGATGATTGCCATTTTTATTAATTGTTATTCTTTGGCATAGAAGGCAAGAAACCATGATTTGACTAATATAATTTCGTGAGTTTAGAGGGATTTTAATTTCCTTGTGATTTCTGTCCAGTCAAATTAGGATAATGGTTCCATCTGTGTCTTATTTTCTTCCTTGTTATTACTATTAATTTTTATTTTTATTTTCACTTATCGGTTTTCTTCCCTCCTATTTCCATTCAATTAAATGAAGTTTTAGTAACTCTTGTCAGTGAGTGGCAGGTTTTGTGAATATTTATGGATGTTATATAGTGAGTCGTTAAATCTGTTCTATTCTTAATCAAAAGTTTACATTAATACTTTCCTTTATAACTTGTGTTGCAGATTTTTGAGAAAAATCCTACCACAATTAAGAATTATGGCATCTGGTTGAGATATCAAAGCCGAACTGGGTATCACAACATGTACAAGGAATATCGTGACACCACTCTGAATGGTGGCGTGGAACAAATGTATACCGAGATGGCTTCTCGTCACCGGGTAAGGTCTCCATGTATTCAGATCATCAAGACAGCTACCGTACCAGCCAAGGAATGCAAGAGGGAGAGCATTCAGCAGTTCCACAACTCGAAAATCAAGTTCCCTATGGCGTTCAAGAAAGTTAGGCCACCCAGTAGGAAGCTCAAGACGACGTACAAGGCATCAAGGCCAAACTTGTTTATGTAACACCCCTTGTGTTGGTTACCTAACTGAGGTTATGCGCTATGTTTTAAGTTTTTTGAACTCGGCTTTTTTTTAAGCTTTGCGAGTACAGGACTTGTCTGTTTTTATCTGTTTCTAATTAGTCGTTCAGTTTCTCAAGATGATTAAAATCCTAATGGAAAAAGTTTTGTTACAATGGAGGGTTTTTGACGTGAACAGCACAAGAAATGCTAGATTTGTTAGATTTTGGCATTTCCTGTGATATCACAATCATATTAAAGGTAAATATTAGGGCTGATGATATTATGAAGTAATTCTGATCGACTTGATGAGCATGAAATGTTATATGTGAATGATGCGGTACTATTTTATATCCTTGTACTCTGTTTGGAATCTGAATGAAGACAGCAGAGATGAGGTGATCCACCCAAGAAATCTCTTGTGGTTGGTTTTGAACCAAATAAAGAGGCAGTGGCAGCGACAAGTAGTCCATTTTAAAAGAATGTATGTGAAGATAAATGTCATGTTGGTAGGTTAGTATATTGGGTATCGACAGTTTAGGATTCATGTGCCATTACCCACTTGAACTTTCAACTGCTAAATGTACAGAACAAGACAATTTAGGATGCATGTGAATCATGCAAGAGTTGTGTAACGTCACGAAATTCAAGCAAGCCCACTCAAGAATCTAGACTCTAGAAAGAGGTAGAAACTTGCCTTTTATTTGTATTTAATGTCAAATTAAGATAATAATAATAAGAAAATGTAGACAGGATGAAAATGACTTACTTTTATAAGGTTGATTTGGTTGTCAATAACACATGCCTCTTGTACCATTCTTATAAATCATCTTCGACTCAGACACGTAACTCAACTTCATTAGTAATTACTTTTAAAGGCTAATCAGCAACGTTTGTTTGTGGCAGCTGATTTTTATTTTTTTAAATTTGATAAAATAATAATAATAAGACAGATGTATAATGCTATTTTGATTAAATTTATATCTAAATTTGGTATTCAAATAATGTATCAATACTATAATCTATTTATTTAAATCATGTATATATAAAACTGATTAGAGTATTGAGTAATTGATATATTATTTGAACATTAAATTTAGATAAAATAATATTACTTTCTTAAAGGAAAAAAAAATCTATCTTACGTGATTAAATAGTTAAAAACATTAAATCAAACATTTTATTTTACACGCAGTCACGTATTATCTAATGATATTCACTTTATAGTTTTTAACGTTTATATACCTTGTGAAACTTGTCAATATCTTGTACAATAATATATTAATATTTAATATTAGAGAAGGAAGACACAAAATATCTATTTTGTACCATTTAATAGACAATAAATAATTTATTTTTCTGGTATTAGCGAAATCACTGTATTATATATTAAAAAGTCATTACTATGCATATACCCACATTATATATGTGAATTATAACATCAACAATCATCTTGGAACGACGTTAATTTATCCGAATAATATTTAATATTTGAATAATTATAATATATATATATATATATATATATATATATATATCTAACTATAAATAAAATTAAAAAAAAAACTTTAAAACTGTTTTTCTTTTCTCTTATCTAACACTTTAATAAAATTATATTAATATGTATTGATTTAAAAATTTCTTATATATATAAAAAACAAAAAACTATCGTACCAACATGTTTTCGTATACAATTAGACGTGTAAATTGGGCCGCCGCATGGCAGGCAAACCCGTGGTACGAATTTGTGAACCATAGCTAGCACAACCCTCGGCATGACATGACCTGACTCAATTGGGGCCATGGATAGAAATCAATTTTTTTTACAAAAATTTATAAAATATAAAATTACCATTTTACTCCTAATATAGTAAATTATGAAGATAAAAAAAATGATTTTTCTACCTAAATTTTTAAAAAATATTTAAATAAATCGTGTTTCGTCATATCATGATATGTTATATTTGTTATATCCAACGCTTCACCTTAATTCAATCCATATATCATATTATATTAAATCATATATTCGTGTTTATATAAATCATATTGTATTATGTAATCATTGTACTGATATAACCCATTTTATATTTTTACCCCTCTATATATCTTAGGAGTAGATATCTTCCTTTACCGAGAAGTAACTATTTGAACGATATATATCCCGTTTGATTTTTACAAATCTCAACAAAACCTTAACTATTTCGCATAGAATTTATAATTCTTGATATGAAAGGAATACACGTTGTAGAAGAATTGCAAACACAATGGTTTATCTGGTATATTATAATAATATAAATAAAGACTAGCGTGTTAAACTTGAACTTCAAAAACATATGAAAGAAAGAGTTCATCTTTTCTTTCGCTCTCTCTCTCTCAAGTCTCAATGGAGATAACAATGAAATCAATAGCAGTGTCGATAGTGGTAGTAACAGTAGTGACATGGGCATGGAGAGTGGTGAATTGGGTGTGGTTGAGGCCAAAGAAGATGGAGAAATACTTGAGACAACAAGGCCTCTCTGGCAATTCGTACAGGTTCTTGTATGGAGACTTGAAAGACAACTCCATCATGTCTAAACAAGCTAAATCCACTCCCATCAATCTAACGCATGACATTTCTCCACGTGTCCTTCCTTTTCACAACAAATTCTTCCACAATTACGGTATGTGATTATGTGATATGGTCATCTCTTTCTTTTTTCTTTGAAGTTCTTAATGAACATATATGTAACGGCATTTACCGTTCAGAGATCCTATAAATGGTACTTAATTATTGTGTTTAATATTAAGATCAGTTGATAATAAGATTACGAGAGTCTCACATACAAATCACGAATTCTTAATACTGTTATTTAATTTTATTTCTGATTAGTAATCACGTAGGAAAAGAAAAGGTTTGGCATGTTTAATTTTATGAAGATTGAGAGGTTTATGTATATATAATGTAATTCGTTTGATAAATTTACAAGAGATTATTTTTTAAATTTTTATTTATAATTATGATAAACTTAATTTAAGGGAGTTGACAATTTATCATGAATTATACTCTGATGTTCAAGTTTATTTTTGGAGATTTTTTTTTTTTTGAAGGATTATATTTAGAGAGTTGAGCAAAAGGTCCTCTTAAACTTCCAAGAAGAAATTTGCTTAAAATCCCATTCATAAGAAATACTTTTTATCCTTTTTTTATTTAGAAAGAAATATTGAAATAATTTTTATGATTTTAATCATTCTTATGATTTTAATAATTTTGTTTAAATGAATTTAAAAGGCCATGTTTGGCCTACCATACAGTTGTGTTTGATATACGGTGTACAAGCTTTGGAATTCATAAATCATAATTTTTAATTTAAATATAAATTCTTTTTAAAAATACATTTTAATTTTAAAAAAAAAAAACCATTGAAAATTCTTGGTGTTACTTCATGTTGAGATGAAAAGAATAATTTTGTGATGAGATGGGCCTTATTTGGTCATGGCTGATATTGTAATTATAAGTTAGTTTTGTTAATGAATAATGATGTTAATAATGAAAAGATTAAACTAAATCAATTTAAATTACGAAATTGCGCACAGGTAAGAATTCATTCGTATGGATCGGTCCAACACCAAGGGTGACGATAATGAAGGCAGATGAAATAAAAGACATATTCAACAGAATCAATGATTTTCCAAAAGTGAAGGCAAATCCACTCACAAGGCTGTTGGCAACTGGTCTTGCAAGCTACGACGGTGAGAAATGGGCACACCACAGGAAGATCATTAACCCGGCTTTCCATGTCGAAAAGTTGAAGCTGATGCAGCCTGCATTCTATCACAGCTGCAACGACATGATCACCAAATGGGACGAGAAGTTGATCAAGTGTTGTGAGCTGGATGTGTGGCCTTATCTTGTTAGCTTGACAAGCGATGTCATTTCTCGAACAGCATTTGGTAGCAACTTTGAACAAGGAAAAAGGATATTCCAATTACAAACTGAACTTGCTGCTCTCACCATACAAGTTATGCAGTCAGTTTACATCCCTGGATGGAGGTAAGAGATAGATTTCTTTCATTTATACATAAAACATGCTTATGTTTAAACTGCCATTGGTGCTATGAGCCATGGGGTATAGCTACGATGTCAATAAAAAACCCGAACGTTCTCAGAGGGATTAAACCAAAATAAATAAAACTAGGGGGTGGACTCGAGAGTGATTTTAAAAAACCATTTTAAAAAGTAGTGTGGGTTTAGAGTTTGGTGTCTCTGTCTGACCCTGTTTATTATTTAGTAATATTTTTTCAAATTATATGATCCATCCTGCTTCAGAAATTCACCGACGCCAACCTAGCCTGAGGTTGTGGGGAGAATAATTTGGTTAGGGTAGGGGTGGTTGGAAATTTCTAACTCCGGCTCAAATCTGCCCCATTGACATCAGTAATAAAGAACTATTGTAAGGTTAAAAGTGAATTAATTAATTTTAATTAGTATTACTTGAATAATATTGTAGGCTGTTACCAACAAAGACAAATAAGAGAATGAAGGAAATTAACAAGGAAATACAAGCTTCACTGATGAGTATCATAAAAAATAGAGAGGAGGCAATGAAAGCAGGAGAAGGTGCAAAAGATGACTTGTTAGGTGTACTTATGGAATCAAATTTTAGAGAAATCAAAGAACATGGAGGCAACAAAAATGTTGGAATCAATATTAAAGATGTGATTGAAGAGTGTAAGCTGTTTTACTTTGCTGGGCAAGAGACCACCTCAGTTTTGCTTGTTTGGACTATGATTTTATTGGCTCATCACCAAGATTGGCAAGCTAAGGCAAGAGAAGAGGTTTTCCAAATTTTTGGCAATAACAAGCCAAACTTTGATGGGTTGAATCACCTCAAAGTTGTAAGTACTTCTCACATCAATTCTACTCAATTTCTCTCAAGGACGCGTTTACTATTAAGGAACCCGAAATTCCTTATCAGTTATTACCGTGTTTATTAAAATTTATTGGGAATCAAATTACGTGGACTTCACACACAAATCAAGAGTTAAATTGTTGAGGGAAATGGAACTTAATTCCCCCCCCCCCCCCCCTCACACTTAGGGAATTAAGTTTCTTTTCTAGATTTCCTTTCCACAAGAGTTGATTCCCTTCAAATTTCATTCCCGATTACTTATTATTGTTTTTTTTCTACTGATTTTTTTATTCTAAATGTCATAGGTTCAAATGATATTTTATGAGGTACTTAGGCTATACCCACCTGTGATTGGGCTAGCTCGAGCTGTTGCTAAAGAAACCAAACTTGGGAACTTGTCAATACCAGCAGGAGTGCAGGTGAGCTTGCCAATTCTGTTTGTTCATCATGACCAGGAAATTTGGGGAGACGACGCAGCGGAGTTCAAGCCGGAGAGGTTTTCGGAAGGAATTTCCAAGGCAACCAACAATAAAGTTTCGTTCTTTCCGTTTGCATGGGGTCCTAGAATTTGCATTGGACAAAACTTTGCTCTGATAGAGGCTAAAATGGCTTTGGCAATGATTCTACAAACCTTCTCGTTTGAGTTATCACCATCATATGTTCATGCTCCTCACTCGGTCATAACCCTTCAACCACAACATGGAGCTCAGTTAATTATAAAGAAATTATAGGATCAATAATTTCATTACATGTTAAACAGGATTGTAATATGTCATAATTATTGCAACATTAGCATGAGATCAAATGTTCATCTATTTTGTAATGAGATTTTATTACTTCTACTCCTGTCCTATATTAAAATTCAAGGCTTGTAATTTATGTACAATTTTTCAATCCAAACCGAGCGGTTGAAGCCATTTCCGGTCCCCTAGCAGATTGAGTCGTACAAAACCGCCGTTGGGATGAACGAGACCCCATGGGGATTTGGGGTGAATTTCACCACAAAGGGGGGCACGGGTACGGGTGAATTTTATCCCCATATCTAAATGAGGATACCTTCTCTCACATCTCCAAGAAAAAAAAAAAAATTAAGTAGTCACTTTTTTTTGGAAAATTATTATTTAAATATTCTATAATTATTTATTTAAGTTATATGTATTTAAATTATAATTTTATATTAAATTAAGGGTTAATATTGAAAACATCCCCTCATATTTGAATTATTGTTGGATGTATAGTTACAAATATTTTTATTTTAAAAGCATTTTCTATGAACTAATACCGTTAATATTCCGTTTATGTTTACTGAGTTTGACTATTAAATAGTCTAAATAACAAAATACAAATGAACCAAAAAGTATTAAAAATGAGTATTTGTTTAGGTTTATAAAAAAAAAAGGGGTAAATCATATTTAGTCCATGTAGTTTGTCTTAATCTGCGTTTAATGCACAATTTTTTGATATTGTAATTTTTAGAACTTCTGTAACAAAATCCGTTAAAAGAACGAAATCTGACATGTCAGACGTGAAAAATGACTTTGCTGCCTCTGATGAATGTTGCTCCCTCTTAAAAGACTATAATACCCTTATTTGTCTTTTATGGACAAAATTTGTTTAATGGAAATTTGCAATTTTACCCCTATAACTAATAAAATACATTAAAATAAAATAATATATATGTATATACATTAAATGCATTTAAATTAATAAATTTAGTTAAATTAACTATTAAAAACATATTTATTATAGATTTGGTCTGGGTGGAAATGGTGAGTTATGTCATATTTTTTATGGTGTGTTATAATGATGTACCGGTTTAATAACTTAAATTTAAAATACACTTATTATGGTGAACTATCCAAATTGTTTATAAATAATCGATTCTTTATTCTTTAAAATGCACCGCAGTACATCCTCTCTCTCTCCAATTTTTTTTTTCTGAAAATCGATCTACAACTCATCTCTCTCTCTAAAAAACTTATCTCTCTCCAGATTCTGCACAAGAAGGTAACAAATATTTATGATCTTTATTTTTATTTTTTTATGCATTTCTGTGTGGTTTAATAATGTATACATTCATTATGATATGTTGTTCCAGTCTTTATATGAATATTTAATCTCTAGTTTTTTTAATATGTTTACGAGCTGTTGTATATGTGTTCGAGATTTTGTTACATTGGTCTGAGTTTGTTTTGATATATTTGGGAGTTTTTTTTCTAATAGGTCTGAACATTTTTTTTAATTTGTCCGCGCTTCTTTTATATTGGTTCGAGCTTTTTTATGTGTCCGAGCTTTTTTAAACTGGTGCAAACAAGTTTATAATCTTGAACAAAAAAACTCAAAACTATTTTAAAAAAGCTCGAACACTTAAGAAAAAAAACTCGATCCCGTATAAAAAAAAAACTCGATCATGTACAAAAAAAAAAAGTTAATCCCTTACAAAAAAAAAAAAACTAGATCCCTTACACTTAAATTTTTTGTTTAATTCTTTATAATTGTAAATTTAATATTAATTATTATTTTCTTAATAATGGTTTGTGATGATGATTTTCACAGGATAATGGATCGAGTGAGAATAACCATATCTTACAACGGTCGATGGTAGCAATTACCCGATGGAAGTTAGAGATTTTTAGGTTCCGATAACCAATGATTGTATGTGTCAAAGAATATGAATTACGATGAACTTGTGTCGATCGTGCAAACCTTTGTGAAGTATGATGAAAACAAATACAGTGTTGATCTACAGTCTATATCAATCGTTCCTAGGACTACATGTCGTACATTTATAAAAAACGACGATAATGTTCAGTTTATGATAGAGAAAGATAGGGTGATCTTTCAAGTATGCGTTAGTCTAATTGAGATGGCAACAGAAAATGTGATAGGTGAAAATATCCCTCCTCTTGAAAATACCCAACAATTTCGATCATTTAGCGGAAGCAACCAAGTGTTCACAGAAAGAAGTGGAATCGAAGGTCGGGAAAACATGTGTGGTATCCCACCGGGAGTTACCGACCATGCTGATATAACCGGATCATAATTCGACGATGTGTTTGGTTGTCAAAATGAGATGAATGATGGGCAATACAACAAACAATACAATGAGATCTACAATGACATGACCAATAAGCAGAACTCTTAACCGAATCTTGGTCCGATTCATGAGGTGAATAATAAGGCAAATCTTGATCTGATAGATCATGTAGAGAACATTGAGGAAGAGAAAGAGTCTGTCCAAATTGAAAGACATGCAAGACGTGTACACAGATTCAGTTGCAATGCACCAGCTATGTATGAGACTTCTGAGGTCCGCCCTAATGTAACTCCATATGATTCTAATAATGCCACAATGTGGGTTATTCACAGAGCAGATTCATACTCATTTGGTATGGGTGGAAACAGGAACTTGGTAGAAGAAGAACCTACAAGTATGATTTATGAATGACTGTACAAACATTGATGGACATAAAGTTAATAAAGTTTTACAAACTAAAATACTAATGTGCTTAAACAATATGTATTAAATACTTACATAGAACTGTGTGTTCAATATGTTGATCCTCTGGTTGTACACAGTGGAGAATGCTCGTTGATGCTTCTGAAGAATATGGAGGTACGGGTCCATATGCTGAAAATATATAAAAGTTATAAATTGTTAGCAGTGTAGCATTAATTAAACAAATTTAAAATAGAGATTCACCTAACGCACGTACCGTGTCCTCCAAGTCCATGAAGTTGGACCCAATCCGGTGGAACCATAAGGCATCAACTGGCTCTAAAACGTCCATATCATGTCTAGATAATTGTTGCATTAACTACATAATTACTTAATTTAATAGAAAAAGATTGGCAAATACATAGATAAAGTTTTACTTATCGTTCCTCGGTCGAGTTCCTCTTGAAGGCTTTGTAAGCCCTAAAATGGTCAGCGTTCATCAGTCCGTGAGGGTTAAAAACATGGTCCGTTGCCTGAGGCAATACCCTCACCCTCTTTGACCAACATGGATCTGTGTAAGGGCTGAGCAACTGCCAGCCGCGCTTGAGTAATCGCCTATCGGGTGGAACTCTAGCCTTTGGGGTGTGCTGCGATGAGGAACTCTCTCCCCGTATATCAGATGGGTGGGACAGCTGGGACTCGATCGATATACGAGGTGGAGGGACCACTGCAACTAGTTCGATGGTCGAGGTGAAGGGGACCGCTAGGCCTCGATTGATGGGGGAGGTGGAGAGGAGCTCTAGCACTCGGTCGATCTTATAAGGGGATGGAGGCGCTGGGTTTTGTCGACCCTGATAGAACTCCTGGGAGGTCCGACTGAACTGTTGTACGTGTAACAGGCTCTGTATCACCGGTACGAAGCTGAGCCTCACTCTCCGGACCTACCCCTAGTATGCGATTGCTCACTATGTTCACTCATCCTATATGTCCCCCCGTATACCCACCATTCCTATTTGCAGGGCTAAAGTCTGGATCAGTAGATGGTGTACTATTCTGGTACGTATGCGTCCTCGACCCATGAAGCCTCCTGATCAATGCTAGTAACTCCCGGTGCTGCTGTTTTCGATCCTCGTCACTTTTTCGGATCATATCCAGTAACTCCCAGTGTTGCTATTGTTAATCCTCCTTACTCTTCCGGAGTGATTCACGTAACTCGTTCAACTGATGTTCTCATGGGGTTTGAAATCATGTCTACATTATTAGTACTAAAACAATGAATAGGCCACGTTAACAAAAAAAAACAAATCTATCATCTCAACGTACCTTTCCATCACGTCCAATGCCGGTACGGGAATCCCCTTTAGATGTAGCAGGTCCGGGGGTGGTAAACCGAACTCGCCTATGCCTCACTCTTTTATGCCTCACTCGTCGAGGCTCCGGTATAGATCCCTCACTTTCACTGGGCCTGAAACCCCCACCCTCCGGGTTAGAACCCTCCGTCTCACTGGGCCTACCACTCATACCCTCTAGGTCGAAACTCTCTGTCCCACAGCTCCTGTCAGTGGTAGTCTGATCAAGAACCGAAGGTGAAAGTTGAAACATGTCCTCCTCTACATACAGGCTCCTCCCTTCGGTTAGCACCCATAAAGTACGATCCCTTCGTCTCAGTTGTTGTAGGCATTATTTTCGTTCTCACAAACATCTGAAAGCTTAGTTAGAACAATGTAATTGTATACTTAGTAACGAATATAAACATTAACAAAATTAAATAAATACCCGAGCATTGAAAATATTGGTCAGCTTCTTCTCTCTCGGTTGTTTGCTCAACTCCCACTTCAAAATTCGAGGAGACAGGTCTGTAATCCTCCAGGTGCAGAACTGGATGCCCAGATCGGGGATCACCTCGAAAGCAAATATCTGCATCAAACATAAGTATGATAAGAATCAATAAAATTTAGGACACGATAAATAAAGTACAAGTTGTAATTCAAAGTTCTTACCAACAGGGTGTGAGATAAACTGTAAATATTGTAGATCTTCATCGTATGTACGTCATCACCCTTTACCTGCTAGCGTCTCTCGAACCCTTCACGTCGCCCGTCAAGCGCATGCTTGAATGAACAAATGGAATGCATGTACACTTAGGCACCCCACGAGAACGCAACGAAAGCATTGAGGTCCTCCACCAACCGAAACTGCCAAACTGGAATCTTGAATCTCTTGTCCAATCTCATCAGTATCCAGTTCAGCATATAGATAAGACAGAGTTTCACAAAATTGTACGCCTCCAAAAACTCCACGAAGGTGAGAACAACCCTCAACTCCTCGAACGATACCTCATCGATACCACACAAGAAACATTGATATATGTCATTCTCCACTGTTTCATATTAGGTCATGTCCGATATGACTCCAAAACGTAATTTGGTGATCTGGCAAAATTCCACCTTCAAAAACCTCATTGACTGGCTCCCTAAAAAGAACTTGTTAAGACTAAGGAAGAAGTCAAGACTTAGTAGGAAGTCTATCTTATCATCACACACAATAGTTACACAAGAAGCTTATCTTATCATCAAACACAACAAAGTCCATCTTATCATAACAGTTACAGATTCCATCTTATCACAATTGTTTTTCAATTTCTTGTAGCTCTGTATTTCAATTTCTTTATCTTATATGTATTCAGCTCTTTATCTTATATGTATTCAGCTATAAATATTAGTGAGAACTACAGTACCAGTGATCTGGTCTTTCAACATTTTCTCTAGTTCTAAAGTTTATCTTGGTATCAGAGCTTTACTATAGAAAAACGCCCAAAACATGTCTACCATACCAACAACCAAATCAGAAAACATGTCTACCATACCAGTAACCACATCAGCCTCTGTACCAGCAACCACATCAGATACCATGGGAACATTAATCATTCCTAGAATCTTTAATATACCTGTTGTTGAATCCTTTTCACCATTCTGAGGAAAACTTAGCCACTCTTCTGTGATCAAGTTGGATCGCAATAATTATCTTTTTTGGAAATCAATTGTTCTTCATGTTATTCGAGGCTATAAACTAGATGGCTATCTTCTTGGCACAAAACCATGTCCTCCAGAATTTTTCCCTTCTGCAATCTCAAATGATCACCCTCTACCCAATCCAACATATGATGATTGGGTTGTGCATGATCAACTTTTATAAGGTTGGCTGTTTAGTTCTATGTCAGAAACATTTCTTACAAAAGTTGTTGGTCTGACAACCTCTCATAAGGTGTGGTCAAAGTTAGAAACTATTTTTGCAAACCAAAGCATGGCAAATGCTTTGAATTTTTTGAAATAATTGCAGCGTACAATCAAGGGATCAATGTCCATTGATGAATATCTCACCAAAATGAAGAGTTTGATAGATCAAATAGAGCTGGCAGGACAACCCATTCAAGATTCTGAATAATTACAATTGTTTTGGCAGGTTTAGATCGTGAATACGATAGCGTGGTTTCCTTAATCACGCACCAGAAGGCTACAATTGGATGGTTTGAAGTGGAAGCTAATTTGATGACTCAAGAGAGTCGAATTGAACAACTAAATGCTCAGAACTCTTTTAGCCAGGTCTCAGCAAATGTTGCAACAAACAACAAAGCAGGAAACAATGGCAAACCAAGAGAACAGCATTTCTAAAACATAGGTCGGTCATTGTAGTACGGAAATTTTTGTGGTCAATGTAGGTCTCAGGGACGTGGTGGAGGTCGTTTCAATCAAGGACAAAGGTCTGCTTGTTAAATGTGTGGGAAAATAGGCCATGTTGCTGCTATCTGTTACTACAGATTTGATCACAACTACAACAACCAAGGAAATACTAACAACAATCAAGGCAACAGTAGCAATCAAAACAACTCAGCAGCTGCTTTCATTGTTACTCCTGATATTGTTGGGGACTCTTCTTGGTACACAGATAGTGGCGCAACGAATCATATAACCAGTGATCTGAGTAATCTCACGGTAAAATCTGAGTATCATGGTAAGAAAAGACTTGTTATTTGTGATGGTAGTCATTTGAAAATAACACATGTTGTTCACTCTAAATTACACACACCTAATTCTACTGTGAACCTCAAAGAAATTTTACATGTCCCTGATATAACCAAGAATTTGTTGAGTATTTCCAGATTAACTGGTGATAATAATATTATTGTTGAATTTCATTCTGATTTTTGTGTTGTGAAAGACAAGGCAACTCAGAAGGTTCTGTTTCAAGGGAGACTTAAGCAAGGATTATATCAGCTGGACATGCCTACTATTCATTTTTCTCAAGTCTAGAAAAATCCAAGTATTTTTGCAGCTCAAACCAATAATCCAAATTTGGTTGCATCTTCACCCAAGTCATTTTTCCCTTTAAGTGTTTCCACAAATAAAATATGGTACTAACGATGGGTCATCCATCTAGTAGAGTCATGTCTCATGTCTTGAAAAGTTGTAACGAAAAATTTGAGTCAAATAAATTGTTTGATTTTCGTCATGCTTGCCAACTTGGAAAGAATCATGCATTGCCATTTTCACAATCTAATACTAAAACATGTTCACCTCTCGAATTAATTCACACCGATCTTTGGGGCCCTGCACCTATGTACTCCAGTAATGGTTTTCGTTTTTATATTCACTTCGTTGATGATTTTACACGATTTACATGGATTTATCCCCTCAAAACTAAAGCTAATGCTATGAAAACTTTTCTTCAATTCAAATCTTTAGTTGAAAATAAATTTGACAAAAGAATAAAAATTGTTCAGAGTGATTGGGGGTGAATATCGGTCTTTTGCCAACATTCTTGCCCAAAATGACATTGAATTTCGGCATCCATGTCCTCATGTTCATGAGCAAAATTGGAAGGCTGAGCGAAAACATTGCCATATTGTTGAACTTGGTCTTACCTTACTTGCTCAGGCATCATTACCACTAAAATTTTGGTGGGAGTCTTTCCATACTACGGTTTATCTTATAAATCGTTTACCAACTTCTGCTCTTCAAGGTTCGTCACCATGGGAAAAACTTTTTCATACTCCACCAATTTACTCATTCCTTCTTGTTTTTGGCAGTGCTTGTTATCCATACCTTAGGCCATACAATAAAAATAAATTTCAGTTTCACACATGTAAATGTGTGTTTCTTGGGTATAGTGATTCTCATAAAAGATATCGATGTCTTAGCCCTTCAGGCCGAATATATATCTCTCGTCATGTTGTGTTCAATGAATGTGAATTTCCATATTCATTGTAATGTTTTGAGTCTCCAAGTCACATATCTTCTGCTCCCAACATTGTCATGTCGTGGTTTTCCTTGCCCATTTACTCCCCAACCATTAGTTCTACGTCACATGTTACAAATGATTTTAATTCTTCACAAACTCTTTTTGATGCAAGAACCTCAGGAGTGGTCATGTCACTTGACCAACATAGAGATTGTGATACTCAACAATCACCCAAATCTGATCACAACCTTCCAGACATTACTCAACCTAACACACCATCTTCTGAGCCTAATACATCACCTTTCGAGTTACAATCGGCATAATCACCACCTAAAATTACACAGCCTATTACACCACCAGCCATTACACAGCCTACCACACCATCTTCTGAGCCACAAACAATAATTTCTCATCCAACTCCATCATTGCCAAGTCCCTCTCCATATTTTATATCTAATTCTTCTCTACCACCCGACACTATTATTACCATCCAAGACGATTCTATCCAGCTCGTGCCAACCTCAAAACAAGTTTCTTATATTCCAACACATTCAACGACTACTGAAGAAAATGATGGAATTTTTAAGCCTAAAACCTTTTCTAGTATTGCTAAGCAATCTACTGTGTCACTTTCATCTCATTTAGTAGAACCCACAAATGTCAAGGAAGCCTTGAAAGATGATGAATGGAAACAAGAAATGGATGCTGAATACCAAGCTCTTCAAAGGAATCATACATGGTCTCTTGTTTCGCACTCGACATCTTTTAATGTTGTTTGTAATAAATGGGTTTTCAAACTCAAGTTTTATCCCGATGGCTCAGTTGCTCGTCACAAAGCCCGCTTGGTAGCCAAGGGGTTTCATCAGACTCCGGGTATCGATTATAAAGAAACATTTAATCCGGTTGTCAAGGCTTCTACAATTAGTATCATACTTGCTCTTTCTGTTAGTTTTCAATGGAGGGTTCAACAACTCGATATTAATAATGCATTTCTGAATGGGGTTCTCAAAGAAGATGTATACATGGTACAACCGGAAGGCTACATTGATCCTAGTCGTCCAACCCATATATGCAAGTTACATAAGGCATTATATGGTCTCAAGCAAGCTCCTCGAGCTTGGTTTGAGAAACTTTGGCAAACTCTTGTTCATTGGGGTTTTTACAATGCAGTCTCTGACAATTCATTATTCCGTTTCAGGTCAGGTACTACTATTCTCATCCTTCTTGTTTATGTGGATGGCATCCTCATTACAGGCAATGATAATCATCTCATTTCTAAGCTCACTCGGGACCTCGACTCATGCTTTGCTCTTATGGATCTCGGTCAACTTAACTATTTTCTTGGTTTTGAGGTCTATCGTGATGCAATTGGGATGTATCTTAATCAATCTAAGTATGTTCGTGAGATTCTCCATCTACTCAGTCTTGAACATGTCAAACCGTGCACTACACCAGCCACTCTTAAACAGTTGATTTCAGAGGGAGAGATCATGTCAAATCCCACTATCTACCGAGGTGCCATTGAAGCTCTACAATATTTAACTTTCACTCGGCCGGATATTGCTTTTATCGTTAATAAGCTTAGTCAGTCCCTTCAATCTCCTACACTGTCACATTGGCAAGCTGTGAAAAGAGTAATGCGTTATCTCAAAGGATCCATTAATCAGTGACTGCATTTAAAGCAAGTGCACGAGTTGATTTAGTTGGCTTTTGTGATACAGACTGGGCATGTTCCCTTGACGATAGAAAATCGGTGGCTGGATATTGTGTCTTCCTTGGTGATAACCTTGTATCTTGGTCCTCAAAGAAGCAGTCTGTAGTTTCTCGATCGAGTACGAAGTCTGAATATCGTGCTCTATCTCACTTAGCTGCTGAGATTACTTGGTTTAAATCGTTATTGGCTGAGCTAAGTATTCCACTACCTTGATGCCTGATAGTTTGGTGTGATAACATGAATGCTAGAGCATTAGCTACCAATCCTGTCTTCCATGCATGTACCAAACACATCGAAGTTGATGTACATTATGTGAGAGACATGGTTCTTCGTCGTGCATTGGATGTTCGATATGTTCCATCTTGTGATCAAGTTGTTGATTGTTTAACCAAAGCATTTACATTTTCTCGCTTTGATTATTTGAAGTCCAAACTTGGTGTGATCTCCTCACCCTCACGTTTGAGGGGGGATGTTAAGACTAAGGAAGAAGTCAAGACTTAGTAGGAAGTATATCTTATCATCAAACACAATAGTTACAAAGGAAGCTTATCTTATCATTAAACACAACAGAGTCCATCTTATCATAACAGTTACAGATTCCATCTTATCACAATTGTTTTTCAATTTCTTATAGCTTTGTATTTCAATTTCTTTATCTTATCTGTATTCAACTCTTTATCTTATTTGTATTCAGCTATAAATATTAATGAGAACTACAGTACCAGTGATCTGGTCTTTCAACATTTTCTCTAGTTCTAAAATTTATCTGAACTGCATCTCTTCTGTTGAGCCTTCATCATGCAACTCATGTAAAAGCAGTCGATGGAGAACACCACCCGAAAACTACATTCGCCGATCCATCGTTATAAAATGCCCAAAACAGGACATCATGACCGACGCCGGTCTTTAACAACAAAATCTTCGGGGACCCGATTCGGTGCGTCATCTATACGGCAAAGGGCATCAAAATGGTTATGGGGAGTTAGTTTGCCTTCGTTCCAGTCTCCCTCTGGAGTTTTAAGTAAATCCTTCAACTTATTCATCATCTGTAATGTCACAAAAACAATACATAAATAAACTGAAAAAGGTTCGGAAATAACATTAAAAGTCTCTGGAAACCAAGAAAAAGCTCGGACATTTGATAAAAAAGCTCGAAGCTTCAACAAAAAATTCTAAAAAAAATGCTCGATCATGTTTTAAAAATGCTCCGAGCCTTGAAAAATAAGCTCGCAACTTTGAAAAATAAGCTCGAACATTTACGAAAAAAAACTCAATCCTTTCAAATAAAAGCTCGAATCCTTACAAAACAGCTCGAACCGTTGAAAAAAAACTCGGACCTTTAAAAAAAAACTCATTCATGTTCACAAAAAGCTCGATTTAACTAAAAAAAATCGATTAAACTAAACCTAATTTTAAAAATAATAAAAAATCTTGGAACTCTTTCAAAAAAGCTCGATTCAACAACAAAAATGCTCAGATATCGTTAAAAAAGTCTCGGCTACCTAGATTTTATTCTTCCTCAACAAATATTCGACCTTTATTCAAACTCAACCTAAACCACAACGATTCTCAGATTCCCAATTCAACCGTAATCTACAATTTCAGTCAACACAACACATATCTAACATGCAATGCAAGTTTTCAACAATGAAACCAATAACAAAAACAAATTGAACTTACCTTCGTCGATCGAAAATTTCTGGTGAAGTATAGAAATTCCAGTGATCTCGAAGTGCTGGTCACTTCGTCGTCGATTACGTTATCGTCGATTAACTTTCCGTCAGTTTCTTTCTCACTCTTGCTTTTCTCACTTCGAAACGACAGTTTTTTTTCTCTCTCAAAAAGTCGGGGTATTTTCATCTGATCACCTAAATTGGTGCATTTTAAGCATACATTAATAAAGTGGTAAAATTTGCGCAAAAACACCATCCCCCCCCCCCCCCAAAAAAAATAGTGCAAATAATTTTTCGACCACTTTGGTCTGGATCTCTCTCTCTCTGTAACATGCAATGTAATTTTTCCAAACTTTTCCAGATCTGATTATAGATCTGACTAGATCTCTCTTTATAAAAAAATAAAAGTAAAAATAAACCCAATAACAAAATCAAAATTGACCACCATTATCACCATCACCATCACCATAATCATCTCATAACCACACCACCATCCATCTCCAATCACTCAACCCAATCCCTTAAATCCAATCACCCAAACACAAACACAAATCCAGTCCCAATCACCTTCCCATCTCCAATCACCACCACCTAATCTCACCTTTTTCTTCGTCTTATTAACAATAATTTTTTTTTTTTCTCTTGAACTCATGTTCTTCTTCTTCATCCCACCACCTGATTTGTCACCACCCAACAATCAACATCCATCTAGAAATCATTATCATCAACCCTAAATATATTTTTTTTCCATAAATCATTATCAAACACAAAAACCCACCCCAATTCATCGTCATAATTATCAATCAAACCCACCAGAATCAATAATCAATCGAACCTACCAGAATTATCTATCCCACTAAATATCAAATCCAAAAAAAAAAAATCAAGGGGCTGGAGATTATTTTCTAATATCAAACCCAAAAAAATAAAAATAAAAATTGAATCATCTATCCCTACCACAACCACCATCAAAATCCAAAAGCCAAAATCCTCCTAGATTAGAAACCCACAACACAAACACCAAAAACCTATAAATCCAAAGCCCTCCTATCATCAATTTTTTTTCTCGATCATCATAATCACAGCTCAAGGCAGCACGATCGTTCACTAAAACCCAAAGAGTTGTTTGTGTCGCCAATTTTTCCAAATAAAAGTTGTTGAGGAGACTGTCGGTGAGAGATCGATAATATTGAAGAGACCGTCATTGAGGAGATCGGTGTCTCTGAGGAAACCCCCGGATAGGAGATCAGCGTCGCTGAGGGGATCACAGACATGGAGAAAGGGAGAGATACGAGAGATAGATGAGAGGTCCAAACGTTCACTATTAATCATTCTTTCGGTCCCTACCGCCAGGTTCTGTCAGGATTTCGTTAAACAAGTGAGGGTATATTGGTAAATGGATCGTTAACCACTTAATCAAATTAATAAATATAATTAAATAATAAAAATTAAAAACAATTTAAAAATTAAATAAATAATTAAAAATATTAACAAAACCCTAACTCCATTCTTTCTCTCTCTTTATCTTCCGCCTCTCTCTCTCTCTCCTCTTTTTCATCTTCTTCATCTTCTTCAACCAACAACTCACCAAACACTAACCCTAGTCGTTGCCACCGCCGCCGCCGAATCACCACCCACACCATTCTTTCTCTTCTTTCTCGATCCCTGTCTTCTATATCTGTCTCTCTCACTCATTCAAACCTCTCTCTCTTTTCATCTTCAATTTGTTTGTGTTTGGTAGATGGGTTTGCGTTTGGTAAGTTTTTGGTGGATGATTTACGTTTGGTGGATATTTGGCTGTTGGGTGATTATCGATCGACGATGAGGGTGGCTTGGTTCAGTGGTGTTCATGGGTGTGATGGTGTCGGTGACCAAAGAAATGGTGGTGGTTGTCGTGTGAATGTTGGTGTTCGAAAAATCTGGAGATCTAGATTGAAAAATAGATTTGTTCAAAGTATTTTTTTTTTTTAAATCCTCATAGTTTTGTTTTAAAAAAAATTACAAATCTAGTTTTGTTCAAACAAAATTTTTTCAGATATGCTTTTGTTCAAACAATTTCTTTTTCTGGATCTTGTTTAGTTCAAAAAAAAAATTCCAGATCTTGTTTAGTTCGAATTTTTTGGGTTTAATTTCGTTTCGTTCGTTAAAATTCCAGATCTTAACAGGAACATTTTCAATTTTGTTTGGTTTAATTTCTGGGTTTGTCTGTTTGTTTGTTTTTTATATATATTGTTGTTAAGGATGTTTTGGGATTGATGATAGTGATGAAGATGAAGATGTTGAATGGTGAGTGCAGTTGAGGGTAGAGTTTGGTGATTGATGTTGAATGTGGTTGGTATGGGTTTGTGATGATGGTGATTTCTGGAAAACAAAAGAGGTGGTTGCTGGTTGTGAAGAAAGAAAGAAGTGACGGCAGTGCTGGTTGTGGACGACGACGACACTAGTCGTTGTCTTCTGGGTTAGGGATGAATCAATTGATGATTCATGATATTAAATGATATTAAATTTAATGATGGACGGTGCAGATCCACCACCAATTCCATTTTAAAAAAAGGGTAAAATAACATTTTGAAGGGCAACATTGTCATTTAGCCATCTTACCATGTCAGAAAGTAATATTTTAACGAAATTATTAACAGAATGATTAAACGGGTCAATACTGAAACTAGAGGAACCAGAACGGATAATAGGGTAAACTTGAGGGGCTAAAATCATTTTTACCCTGCTCCTCAATTATATATACAATATATAAGTATAATCTAACGCAAGAAAGAGTAATTTTAACAATAATACGACATTATCATTAATTTCTTTATATTAGAATTGTGTGATTGAAATGATGGAACTTTAAAAATGTTACAATATTTAGACACCAAATTTAAAAATGTAGTGCTAAGGTGTTTAAAATAATAAATTAATCCAAATGAAATTCATAACATTTGTATATATATATATATATATATATATATATATATATATATATATATATATATATATATATTTCATAATGGAGCAGTATATCAACCCTTTCGAGTAATGGGGTTCTCTCGATGGATCGACCTACCATTAGGGATCAAATCATCAATTATTATTCTAACCTCTTTTTGTCGAATGTTTCTCGAGTTGGAAGAGATTTATCTATTGTAGATGATGTGATTCCTACCTTGATGACTGCCTCAGAGAACGCTTTCTTGACTGACGTTCCATCTGCAGATGATATCCATGATGCGGTCTAGGCTATGGAAGTTGCTTCGGCCCCTATGCCATATGGGTTTCCTGGTAGATTTTATCAAAGATGTGGGATGATGTAGGTAGTGATGTGGTCCTCGGTGTTCAGGATTTTTCATCACTGGAGTTATTTTCCTATGTCTCAATTCCAGCTTCATTGTTATTCTTTTGAAGTTGAGGGACTCGATTTTGATTGTTCAGTTTCAACCGATTGTGCTTAGTAACTATTAAGGCCTAAATTCGGTTATTTATCCAAAGGAGAATTCTCAAGGATTTCCATGGGAGGAACATAATCCCACCCCCCCCCCCCCCCCCCCTCGCCAGGGGGGCTCTCTAAGCCTAAAGGATTAGCACTAGGGTCCCGGAGTATCGGGGGTACCAAGGGAGCAACTCCTCCCACATGAAGAAATTAGAGTTATAACACACCTCAAATGGCCAAGGCATTGGTGGAACCAAATAAACACATCAAGGCAACCTGGCGGCTTAGAATCGAAACCTTTTGACTAAGTAACGGATCAACGGTGGGGGATGAGTCAACTCAACTTATTAGAGGATAAATGGGATGTTCTCCATAAGAAAAAAAGGGCCTAGTACATGGGACAACAAAAGATCACATGGGAATTTTTCCCAAATTTAAGAGGAACAATAATGGTCCACGACCTATAGCTTTTTAGCAGCTTCCCAACAACATTTATTACTCTATAACATCCTCATGTGATGGTCATTCAATCCAATGGCCACCTAGATACTTCTCTCTAATAATAACTCATAAAAATGACACGTAATCACCTCATTATCGCCACATGTGCCTTACTTCCACATGGCACGTCCTACACCATTTGAGGAGTATGTTTACATGTGGCAACCATGAGCCCACATGTTTCATACATGCCCTCCACATCACCACTTAAGCTCCCTATATAAGTGAGAAACATGATCTCGCTTAGGGATCTATAGAGACTTTTGACACCTCGACGAACTAATGTTATTCTAGACCATTTAAGAGTGTTCTTCTGCAGTTCAACCTCCATGAGAGACCATACACCTAGTTGGAGGTACCATTCCATTGGGCAACCCTTATGCATCTCTCATCTAAGCCTTCTCTCTCTTTTTGGACTTGGGCTCTCTTCTACACTGTATGAGAGTGTTCTCTAACAATCTCACCTCTAAAAAAACCACATTCATGCTTCCCTCTTAAGACAAGCGAGAACGTTACTATAAGACGACTAGTTTTCTAGAGAAAACTCTCATTTGGCCTTCATGTTTCCTAGTATTTATCTATTAAACCCCCTACAATCAGTTCTAGGGAGATACTGTAAGCTCTCTGAAGCACTTGTGTTGTAATACCACACACACACATACAAAGAATGGTCACTCTCTCATGGATACTGCTTAGAGGTTTTTCAGCACACACACATAAACCATGGTCACCCTCTCCTAGATACTGCCTAGGGATTTTTCAGCATATGATCACTTGTGATGCCTTTTCACCTAGGTCAATTCAATTCTATCAAAAGAATTTTCATTCTCCCATCTATCTCCTTAATTCTGCATATACGAGAGCTAGGATCCGACCCTATTGGTCCTATCTCTCTTAGCAACATATTTGCATGTCAAGTCACACATAGAAAAGGGGAAAGACCCTCTGAACCTGCTAGAAAGAAGTCGGGGAATTGGGGAGCCGAGGAGCTCTCCTGTACCTATTTTATGGAAGCGGGCAGCCTTCTTGAGGATCTACCACCAAAACTAGTGGGGCAAGGCCAAATCCATACCAAAAACCAGAGGAGTCCCTCTAGACCCATCGAGGACTTACCAAGCCCAACCAGCCCAACCAGCCCAACCAATCCCACCAAGGGGAGTCGATACCATTTCTTGAAGACCCGACACCGAGACTAGAGGAGCTTGGTCCAACACACCCTAGAATCCCTGGAAGCACCTTTAGACCAGCTAGAAGATACGGGACGAGTTCCGACCCCAACCGGAAGGACCAGAGCGTAAAGAATCACTATCATATGGTCTCATCATTCATAACCACATCAATATCATTGAATAGCACTTATCCCTTCTTCTTGCTAGATATTTGGGTCGGGGAACTACAAAGGAGATCTAGAGAAGAGACAGGATACCATAACCAAGTATCGGGTATCGGGACTGGGTACCAGGGACTGAGACCAGACCTCCACACTAGCAAAGGAACCTTAAGCACCACTTCTTCTCATTACCTTTGAAGCCTCGACGAGTAAGGTACCTGTATATGTACCCCTCCTAACACCGGGACTAGAAAAGCCTAGTCCAACACACCTTAGAATCTCTGAAAGAACATTTGGACTAGCTAAAAGATACGGGACAGGCTCCAGCCTCAAACGAAAGCATCAAAGCACGAACAATCACTAATGGGTAGTCTCGTCCTTTATAACCACATCTATATCATTGAGGGGTACATATCCCTCCTCCTTGTATGTTATTTGGGTAGAGGAGCTACAAAGGAAATTTGAAGAAGAGATAGGGTACCGGAACCATGTGTCGGATATTGGGTCTCGGGTACTAAGACCACGGACCAATGACCAGGACTAAACCCTACACTAGCACGGGAACCTCAAGTACCACCTCTTCTTCTTGCCTTCGAGGCTCCAACGGGAAGGGTACCCGTGCTCCTCCCCCTTCAACTGCGAAGTTCCGTACCTCACGGTCAAATATTGTACGGAAAGTCCCAATTGGATTTTTTAGATAACAGTAATTTTTCAGTTCAAAAATTATGGTCGATTGTTTAGCTCGAATTGTGATAAGGTTTATTTATCCTTTACAATTAAAATTCATTCGAGATCGGCATATCGAGGATTGTATTGCTTTGGCTTTTGACTGTGTGAGTGTGTTGCAAAAGAAGTGTTATGAGGGTAACTTGGCCATGAAGATTGATATCCGTAAGGATTTTGACACCCTCGATTAGTCTTTCTTTTGTAGAGTGCTTCAGGCTTTTGGGTTTTTTTTTCCCGTTTTAGTGGATTGGATAGACAACATTTTTCGTTCATTTAGGTCTCGTCTTGTAGCTATTTTTCAGACTATTTTCGTTTTTGTTTTCTAAAAACGATTTCGAATTTGCATTCGTCAACCGTTTTTCATTTTATTTTCAAAAAATAAAAAACAAAACAAAAAACAAAATCAACGTTAATAGAGAAAATTTTGAAAAACACAAAATACATGTTTTCTTTGTTTTTATTTTTGTTTTTCACTTTTCTTTAATCTTTTTCTTTTAGTTTTTTCCTTATTCTTTTTCGATCCTCTTCTATAATCCAATTCTTCTTCTTCTCTAAACCTTTTTCTTCTCCAATCTTCTTCTTCTTCTTCTTCTTCTTCTCTAATCCTCTTTTTCTTCTTCTTCAATCCTCTTCTTCTCCTTCTCCAATGCTTCTTCTTCTCTAATCCTTCTTCTTCTTCTTTGATCCTCTTCTTCTTCAATCTTCTTCCTTTCTTTTTCTTCTTTTCTTCTTCTTGACTGATCTGATTTCCTTTCTTTTTCTTCTTTTTTTTTAATTTTTTATATCTATATTTTATTACTGTTATTAATATTAATTAAAATAATACTTATTTATAATTTAAAAGTTTAGTTTTGATTAATTGATTATTTTATTTTATTTTTTAGTAATTTGTGATGTGTTACTTTTATTTAATTTAGAAATTACAATACAAAAATTATATTGGTTAATTATTTAATCAATTTGTTTATAATTGTAATAATATTAAATAAATTGCAAAAATTGATATTTCAATTTTTAATAGTATTTATTAACGTACCAGAAACGTTTTTTTTTCGTTTCATTTTCAAAACACAACTTTCAGTATATGCTATCAGACAAGTTTTCAAAATTCGAAACTGAAACCAAAAATACTATTTTCATTTTTTTTCGAAAAACAGCAACTGAAAAACGTTTAAAGAACGAGCCCTTAGGCTTTTGGTTGCTTTGAATAAAGTCCCAGAATGTTATTTTTGTTGCTCTTGAGGGGTTCGTCAGGGAGATCTGCTCTCTCCGCTTTTGTTTGGTATTGCAGAGGACTTCCTTAGTAGATTATTATCGAGGATGGTGGTTTCTTCTCAAATTCTTCTGATTTCTTTCCTAAGTGGTTTTTTGGCTTTAACTCATTTGCTCTGTGCAGATGATGTTCTAATCTTTTGCAAAGGCACTCAAAAGAATCTGAAGAATATCATGGGTGCTTTCGAGGATTATAGTGGTATTTCAGGCAAGTTGGTTAACTGGGGTAAGTCCTCTATTTATTTCGAATCATTTGTCTCCTTATTTTGGACTAGTAGTTTGCAGTCTCTGGTTGGTATGTATATTGGGCAGCTTTCATTCTCTTATTTGAGAGTCTCTTTAATGGGTAAGCCCGGAAAAGGTGGTGTTACAACCCATTGTGGATAAGATCTTGTCTAAATTCGCTAAACAAAAGGGCAAGTCCCTCTCTCTGGCTAGTCGTTCTGCTCTGATCAGGTTAGTCATCACTGGTTCATTTGTGCACTCTTCCATTATTTACAAGTGGCCATCTTCTTTACTATCGGTGATTAACTGTAAGTTGAGGAACTTTTATTGGACTGGTTCTTATGAGAAAACTAAGTTTGTTCAAGTCGATTGGGATCGTTGTTGTAGGCTTTACTCTTAGGGTGGTCTAGGTTTGAAAGATCTTGGGTTGCTGAATGACTCGATGTTACGAAAATTCACTTGGAAGTTTATGACCTCTGATGGTTTTGCTTTCTCATATCTTTGGGAGAGGTATCTCGGGCAGCTGTAAAAGCCTAATGGATGGCATGTCACCTTCTTGATTTGGTCTTCTCTTCGGTTCAATTATAGTTCTCATCTTAAGGAAGGTATTGGTAGATTGGTGAGAACTTTCAGTGGGACTTTTGATGTGATAATTGGTAGGGGGTTTCCATTTTGGAGCTTTTATGGATTCTAGATTATTTAGCTTATCCGTTCTGGGTGAGGTCTCATATTTTATTCAAGAGGGCAAATGGGTGTTGGACAATTGTTTCTGAGCACACTTCCCGAATATATGTTTTCAGATTGATCGGATTGCGACTTCTCCTGTTGTGGATTCTCTAGTTTGTGCTAATGCTCGGGATAGACGTGCTTCTTGCAAGGCTACTTATCCCTTGTTTTTTTTTGTGATATTCCTCAGGTTATTTGGTGAATAGTTATTTGGTCCCGTTTTATTCCCCCTTTCTCGCTCAACTTTGACCTGTCGTCTTATGTTGAATGGGCTTCCTACTGAGGATCACCTTTTGTAAATATGGGATCCATTTGGCTTCTCATTGTAGTATTTGTAGGGGTCAGTAGTGAATCTGCAGATCATCTTTTTCTTCATTGTCCCTTGGAGGTTGCTTTTTGGAATGCTATTTTCTCGGCTTTATAGTGACGTGTCTCTGTCGAAACTTGGCAATCCTTCTTCTTACAGGCCATGTGAGTTTCCTTTCACGAGCATGTTAGAATTTTATGGAATGTGGCTATCCATGCAATGATTTATAGGGTGTGGATTGCCCGTAATCAGTGGATCTTTGAATGAAAGTCGGTGGACTTTAGATATGTCTTCTATCTAGTTTGGTGTGCAGTTTTAAAGGCTAATCTCCTGGAGGTTAGTTATTTGCATAATTGTACGGACGACCTTTTGTTTCATCGTCGATTTGGTCTTTGGTCGCCACTTCTAAAGCCCCGGTGATCAAGGGTGTAGTTTGATTGCCTTCAGCTCTTGATTGGATCAAAGTAAATACAAATGGTGTTGTTATGGGCTCTCCAAGGGTTGGTGGTTACGGTGATATCTTTCGAAACTATAGAGCCTTCATGAAGGGTTGCTTTTCTATTCCTATTGGTCAGGTTTTTACGTTTGAGGCCGAGCTTATGGCGGCCTCATTGGCCATTAATTTTGCTAGAAAGTATGGGTGGCATCGGATCTGGCTTAAGATTGACTCTTCTTATGTGGTTTAGCTTCTTTCTTCTAATTTAGAGATGGTTCCTTGGAGAGTTTGTCAGGTGTGGCAGCGTTGCTTCTTCCAGATTTGTAGATGAATTTTTTGATTTCCCATATTTTCATAGACGGGAATCAGGTTGCAAATACACTTTCTAAGCATGTTTTGAAGCTTCAAGCTGATTCTTGATGGTTCTCCGCCCCGCCGTTTTGTTCCTCTTCAGTTGGCAATGATTGCATGGACCGAGTCTTTTCATTTTTCTTGATGCTTTCTTTTTCTTTTTAGTATGATCCGCGTGCTTCTTTTTGTTTGGGGTTGTTTTCCTTCAGTTTTTGTGCTTTATTGCTTTTTATCATTCTTTACTTTTCTTTTATCTTTTATCTTTTATCTTTTATCTTTTATCTTTTATATATATAGAAAGACTGACTACGAGTTTTTCAATGTATGATCGTTTGTTATGATTTTTCCCTTTAGATTAATCCAATTTTAAAAAAATGTTAAATGAATTAGAAAAACATAAATAAAAATGTTAAATAACAATTATTGAATTATAAAAACATCTATAACCTTTCAGAAAGACACATATTTAGTTGTTGATGATGCAATTGAATCAAATTAACAATTATCTCATTTACAACATTGAAGCTTTCAATGAAACAGATGCTTATCATTGGCATACAGTTATAGAATTTGAGATGGAATCTATGGATTCGAATAAAGCCTGGGAACTTGCAGTTGCTACTGAAGGGATCAAACTGTTTTATGTGTTCGTTTTTGGTTTTATAAATTTTCATCAAACACTGAATTGATGTATTAGTTGAAAGATTTTCATCAGTACCCATAAACTGTCACAACTTCAACTTGCAATATTCCCATACTAATCATAAGAAATAATTACTGAAAAATCAAACCACAAAGAAATCAATGAAATATTTTTTTAAAAATTGATATTATTGTTATCACAGTTGTATACATCCTATCAAGAAAAGATCTTCTATGCATTGAAGAAGATCCGTCAAATATAGCAAATTCTAGGACTACAATCAATGAATGAATAGATTTCAACCTCCTCAATAATTTAAAATTTTCACCTCAAACTTGCTTACAACAGTAGCATGTGTCGTGTGCTATTATAGACCAAATGAGCTTTCTTAAGAGATTGCAAGTTTGGTATTACTACCAATCCCACCATTACATCTCTGAGAAAAGCATAAGGGAGGAGAGATTTCTGTAAATCAGAAGAGAAAATTAATAAATAAAATAAAATACATGTCAAGAAAAGAAAAGGAATAACAGGATAAACACAAAAAAATGTTTATTAGGAAAACTCGAAGTATGAACATTGTTTTAAAAATTGGTCGAGGCGGCAGCCATGAGGTGCACCTCGGCCTTTCATTGCCTTGAAGCATGACCCCACCTTGGGGCAATGAGGCGGGCACCTCGTCTCATTAGTACAAAACGAGCCTCAAACCGTTTAACACTATTTAAAACATTGGGTATGAAAGAGTACCTAAACTCTAAAATCCTGATACCTACATTGTAATTCAATATTCAATATAAAACAATTTCTTTAAAGACGTGCGTATGAACAGCCTGAAAAAATGACAGTTAACTGTAAGATGTAGATCTAAATGTAATTAGTAGAAACTTTCCAAAATAAGCACATGAGGATAAGGATGATTAATCATGAGTAAATTACTTCCAGTTTTTAATAAAATGTTGTGATTCTTATTATTTAAAAAAAAAAAATCTCTGTAACTTTAATCAAAAGTTTCAAGTTTATATTTGTAGTTTGATCAACAATCTGAGCTTATCTCTGACTGCCAATGAACAAGATAATGGGGTATGAAAACCTACATCATTCAAAAGTTTGATGCCTAGACAATCAGCCAAAGAAGATGAAATCAAATAGAAATCACATTAAAATAAGTTGATAACCCAGAGAGGTAGCCTGAACAAAGAGAGACGGATATCACTAAAGGCTAACTAGCTTAAAACCTTTAAATCCATGTGCACTCAAAGAAGAGTTAACTATTACGAATTTATGATCAAATAGTTAATCACAATAATGATAATACTAAGTGATTCCTTTCCTTACTATTTGACTCTTTGATTTTACTTGTACTCCAATTTGTAGCAATTATTACATCAGGCATACCTGAAGAATTGAAAGAATCTAGGATATATTCTTGGTCGTTGGATCAATCCAACGGCCATAAATGTATCTAACACATTTATTATTACAAAAATTAATATAAAAAAACTCCAAAATGCTAGATGTTAAGGAGCGTTATAGTGATTTGTCGGTTATGATTCTCTCTCTCTCGTTGGTCTCTTCATCAAACACCTCTCTCTTGTCTCTTCATCTCTCTCACTTTCACTTACCAAATTTTCTTCAACACTGCAAAAATGGAGTTTGCTCTGTTGAAGAAAAATTGATAAGAGAAAGTGAGAGATTGAAGGTGTCAGATGAAGAGAGAGGAGTATGATGAAGAGCCAAAGGGAGAAGAGAGAAGTATATGACAAATCCTTGGATTTCATTATTATTATTATTATTATTATTATTATTATTATTATTATTATTATAGGTGTCAGATGAAGAGAGAGGAGTATGATGAAGAGACCAAAGGGAGAGAGAGAAGTATATGACAAATCCTTGGATTTTATTGTTATTGTTATTATTCAGATGAAGAGAGAGTATGATGAAGAGACCAAAGGGAGAGAAAGAAGTATATGACAAATCCTTGGATCATCATCATTATCATTATTGTGTGCAATAAAGTTATTGCCATTGGATTGGGTAAGGCACCGGTGTACCCGTACACCGTGTAGAAAATATTGTGATTGTAATTTGAAAAAATGTGATCCAACATTTGATCACAATATTTTCTACACGGTGTACAGATAAACCGGTGTTCTATAGATTGTCCATATATATATAAAATATCAGTATTTTTATCGGTGCGTTTGATGTGGACCATTAGATTTACATAGTTTGACTCAAAATGAATGCACTTGTCAAAGTTTCTCTATAATCAGTGGTCCACATGCAACGCACTAATGTAAGTTATATCAATACGTACCAAGGAGTAAAGGACTATATATATATGAATATAGAATATGTTCCTCAATTAACTTGTGGCATACAAATTCTCTCCCTTTTATCTAATTAGTAGAAAGTTATTTAATATATTTTCATGTATATAGTATCATTAAAACTTAGTACAAGCAAATTAAAAAACTCGCATAGCAAGCAAAGGAATCATAGTCTATTTACTCTATTAAGAAGTTTGGACCTCTCTTTTTTACTCTAATTCGAGATATAAATATTATGTTTTTATTTTTTTGACAATTTTTCTCATTATGTATGGAATTATCCAATTATATTAAAATCTGAAGATTTTGACATTTTCAAAATCTTTTTCTTCAATCTAATGCAACTTGATGGTATTAATAATTGCATTACTTGACCTCATCATGGCCAAATTCATATCATTTGTGTTTATTTAATAAACCGTTTACCTCCTCAATCCTCAATCATTAAGTTTTCGCATACCTTACTCTTTATTGAATAACAAAACTCCTCTATATAAATATTCAATGTGAGGGCTGGTTTTAGTCGGTGATGCTTTTTGTATAATTCCCCAGGTCATCTGGCAAGAGAGGAACAACAGAATTTTCTAAGGGGGAAATTAAGGTTAATTCTGATTGAGTGATTGTTTATGGAATCAAACTTGGGATTTAGCTTATAGGCTTCAGTCAGACTGAGACACTAAAGAATTTATCTTTAACTCATAGTTGATATGTTAATTCTAGCTGTCAGAATTAGAGAAGCACTCTAACCCAGCTATGAATTACAGTATTGTGTTGGACCGATTAAACATTTTTGCACATCCCTTCCACTTCATCATAGGTTCCCTATCAAAATCTAGTCCGGATCCGGTTTTCCTTGTTAAATTCATTGGCTAACTGAAAATAAATTTGCATAGTTTATATCCTACATTTGTAAAAAGTAAATACTAAATTCACATATTAATTTATCTTAATAAACCTTGACACCATATACAGTGTTAACCACGCAAGTCTGCTTATACAATTACACTAGTAAAATTAGTCGTAAACATTCAATGAAAAATCAGTTTTTTATCATCTAAAATCACTTAGCACCATACTAAAAGCCACAACTTTAGCTAAGAAACCATACTAATAAGCCCTTATTTCATACATTAAAGTAGATGATCAAAAACATTCCACACATTAAAAATTGAAAATGACAATCCCAACTATATATACCTTCAATGTCTGATTACCATTATGCTCATTGTTCCAATGATCCAAAGCTGGAAAGTGGCCATACCTGTTGAAAAAGACAGTTAAAAAAGACACTTCAAAGTACACTATTAAGAAAACAATGAAAAAGAATAAAAGATAAACGGTAGTCGCATCAGTAGCATGTTATCGACCTGTAGTCATACGATGTAAATGAGACATTTCAATTTGTGTATTTCACATCCACAAAACAGATCATATAAATTTGATTTATTGACATACTTTGGTCTAAATATCTACCACAAATGTTACGTTATTGCAATCCCTAATTCTACACATGATTACTGGCTAAACAAGCTAAAAAGTAGTAACGTAAGACATCATTATACCCTTGAATCATCTGCATTTTCCATGAGGAACAATTCTGAAAAGGTAATGCAATTCATGACAACTTTCAACCCATAAAAAATGCAACCAATTATGCAAAAATCCAACCCCATAAAATAGTCTGAATATAGGCAGTACCCTTAAAAATGCTCTCCCCTGGATAAGACCATAAGGAACAGGCCCAAAATGTCGTGAATCACGGGAAGCATACGGGTTATCCCCTTGAATCCAGACATGCCCCTTTGGAACCTGTCCATCAAAATCCAAAAAATGTAAAACAAATTAATTATTCTGAAGTCAATGACAATATGATAGAAAATATAAGGGGGCGAATTGAGAAGTCTCCAATGTCAAGTTAAATTGATAGGTATGAAAGGCAATTTCTCTAAAAAATAATTATGGGTATGTTATCTCAATTTGAATTCCAAATTGGAAAAGAAGCATACAGACCACGAGGGTTTGAAGAAGGTCGGTAGCGTTGGAGTCGAAGAAAGTGACTCTATCACCTTCCATGCCCACAATGCGTTTGATAGCAATCTTGGCAGGGTCGACCGGCAAGCGAAGCAGAACCAAGTCTCCGGGTCGGACTCGTCCGAATCTGTGAGAAAAGTGTTCGGATAAGACGACGTCGCCGGTCAAATTCAAGGTGGGGAGCATGCTAGGACCGTAAACCTGGAAGCAAAGCACAAAAGCAGATCAATTAACAGAGTAAATAGAATGATGAATTGATAATGAAGAATACAGACGAGTGTAGGAGAGACGAGGTAGTTGTTGGCGACGTGGAGCAAACAGAGAAATCGAGCCGCTATGGACATCTGTGCTAGGGCTTCTTTTGCTTTCACTCTCCATCCTCCCATCTAATTCCTCTGCGCTCTCTTTCTTCTCAAAACGACGACATACAGATATACAGCATCAAGTTTGGCAATGGGCTTGGCAGTTTGGCTTGATCATTGATGGCTTCGTCCGTCACTGAAATCTCAACTCAACACCATATCGTCTTGTTTTAAACAACTCAATACCACGGGCCAACTTTGACTTTCCTATAAAAAAAAAATTAAACAAATATTACAATAAATTTAGGGGGGTTTTTACATTTACGTCCCTATAAAATTAGAAAACATCAGTTTTTAGTTGTTATTTGATTTTTCATCAAACTAGTCCTTATATAATTCAAAATTCAATCCTATTGTTAGGGGTGGGCACGGTTCGGTTCGGTTCGGTTTTAGATAAAACCGAACTGAAACGAAAATATTTTGGTTCTTCCAAAATTGAACCAGTTTAAACCGAATAAGAAATGGTAACCGAACTGAACTGAATCGGTTTTAATCGGTTCGGTTCGGTTCGGTTCGGTTCATTTCGGTTCGGTTCATTTCGGTTCGGTTCATTTCGGTTTTAGGCCTAATGGGCTTTTTGGTTTGATGTTCTTAATGACTCTTTTTTAATATGTTACTAAATTTGATGGGTTGTTGGATTATAATCTTGAACCAAAGTTTCATAATTTTATAATTTTAATAGTCCAAGCCCAAAAAAACATCCAAATCAAACCTAACTAATAATAATAAAAAGACTGGAGACGAGCAGCGGAGGAGGTAAGAAAGAGATGAGAGAACTCAGAGTTAAGGAAGAGATGAGAGAACTCAGAGAAGTAGAGAAATCGATGTTAGGAACTAGAAGGAGAAGAAAAGATGAAAGAGAAGAAGTGTGTTAATATGTTAGGGTTTTTTTTCGTTTAGTTATATAGGGGTTTAATCGGTTCAAACCGGTTTTTAGGAAATCAAACCGGTTTGAACCGAATTTTTTTCGGTTTTTCATTTTTTGAATCGGTTTAAACCGAATTCAATCGACGAACCGAACCTAACTGAACACCTTTTTTTTTATTCGATTCGGTTTGGTTCCGAACTTAGTGCTCACCCCTACCTATTGTTAGTCAAGGACTCAAGGTTAGTCAAAACTGACGTTGAAAGGGGTATTTTGATCTTAATACGTTTTCATTATTGAATTATTTGTTGATTTTTTAACGAAATAGTTAGATGGATCTCCATCATCCATCTATTGGATGGCAAGTGGAGATCAAATTAAAAAAATCAAAAAAAAATGAAACAAAAAATAGATAGATGTTCTCCACCTTCCATCTCAACAAGGGACAATGGAGATCAAATTTTAAAAATTCTCATTTTTTGTGGTTTTAACTATATTTCATTTTTTTATCTTCATTTTTCATTTTTATCTTATTTATAAAAACTATTAGTTTTTTAACTCTCCTTTATTTACACCTTTTTTTTTTCTTTTTTACAATTTTATTTATTGGTCAACCAAAGTCCAAAGGCAAAATGAACTTTCTACTAATTTTGTAACGGTTGACCGTCAAAAATTTGGTCAATAAGAATTGATGTATCGTTTACCGATCAAGAATCATAGCAACGGAAGGGGAACTTAATATCCTATTTGTAACTATGTGAAGTCATCATATGTCTCTGAAGGACCTCCCAGTTTCTCCACCACCACCTGTTGATTTTCAATCTTGAATAAGATGAATCAGAAGTTCCTCTTTATTTTTAGTTTCAAGAATTTCAGCTTACAGTCGTCGTGCACAGCCATTCCTGACGCCGTATTTGTCTAACCAAAATTATATTTCAGATTCAATATAGTAGCCTATAGTGTTTACTAAGGCCTTGTTTGTTACGTCGTACTGGACTGGATTAGTGGACCGGACAGTACTCAGGTATTTGGCAAAATTATTTGACTAGATTATTTGACAAAAAGACGAAAAAGTTCCAAACTTCTTTTTTTTTTTTAAGAAAACAAGTTGTTTTTTCTGTATTTAGTTTATTTTTCATCTTTTGTGGGTTTTCTTTTCTTATTTTACGAGCCCTAAAATATCTTCTTTCTATCAAAAAATAAATAAAATCACACACTATCAAATCCTCTATCATTATATATACAAGGTTTTTCAGTTTTCCAATTCAACCAAATTTGAAATCATTTTTTTTCTTGAAATATCATTCATATTCAATCATAAAATAAATATATAAAAATAAAAATTCTTTTTTCCAGAAAAATATATCTAACATTCTTTTTTACTCAATATAATTTTTTAACTCAACTAAAAATCCCAAAGAGAAAACCAAACATTATTCTCCCTTTTTTTAAAATATATTATTGTTTTCACATTTTCAGAGTTTGATCTGCAAAATTTTCTTGTTGTTTCGATATCCTCGCTTTTATTCCGTTTTATTTTCAGTTGATTACTTCACATCTCTTTTTCATTTCCTGTTTTAAATTTTCTAAAGTGAGGTATTCAAAATGGGTAACATAAAAATAAAATTGAATGTCTTTAGAATATATTTTTTAAATGGAGTGTCTTTTTAGTATATGAGTGCCAAAAGATAAAAGGGTAATTTTGGAAAAAATGAAATGTATCTAATTTTTAAAAATTTAAATGTTTAGATTATAGTGTCTTTAGAAATGAAATGTAAAAAAGGAAAACATTGGATTGTAAGGAGAAACTCTCCTTCACAAAATATTTGTTTACATTTCATTTTAAATTTTTATTAATTACAATATTAATGTGAATTAAAATTATCAAACAAGATAAAAAAAATCTAAAGACACTCCAAATTGTTTTTTTTTAGAGAAAATTGCAATGAAGTACCCTACCCCTAATGTTTGATGAAAGACCAATGGGATCGTACTTCTACCAATTATAAAAAACCAAAAAAAAAAATTAAAGTTTTAGAAGATCCAGTAACTTTCCCGGATCTCTATAGAAAATAAATTTTCCAATTCCTAAATATTTGTAAAGAAATTAAAGAAACAAAAAAGGTTTTTTTTTTTCTTTGGAAGAGATATCTTTTTTTGTTTTCCATATCTCCCTCTGCCCATCTTTAATCAAAATGAACAACCTAAGGAAAAAAAAAATCGAAGAAACAAAATAAATAATTTTGATCTGAAAAGAAAGTTTCCGGTTCACAGGTATTAAAATAAAATTAAAGAAATATTTTTTTAGAAGAGATCTCTTAGATCTCCATCTCCATCTCCTCTTCAATCATCATCAACATGAACTAAAGAAATAAAATAAAGATTATTTCCCAAAAAAAAAAATATTTAAAAAAAAGAAGAAGATATTTTAGGATTTGTAAATAAGAAAAAAAACCACAAAAGAGGAAAAAAGACTTGTTTTCTTTAAAATAAAAATAGTAGGTGCTTTTTTGTTTTGTTTAGTAAATTTAATTCTGATTAAAATTGTTATTAATAATATATATATATATATATATAATTTGTGGATTACCAACTGCATTTCACTTCATTCAAGAAGTGTTTGAAGAAGCTCTCTAATTTAAACATTTATTTACTTATTTCCCCAAATTCCGCATTTTAACCTTAGATATGATTAAAGGTCTTAAACTTTATTTGTATTATGTAATTTTTATTTCAATTTGAATGACTAAATTTTAATACTAAGCATTATAAATTTTAAATCAAACATAGTTAAACGAAGAAAAACCGGAAAATATATGAAATTAAGGATCGAGAAAAATGTGGAGGGACGGTAATATCTCCCCACAATTCCCCCATCCACATTTCTCCCAAATGGGGATAGGGAAGGGGTATGATAGGGGTCCAATATCCATTTTCATTTCCCCAATTGCCATCCCTATTCATAAGTCATAACATCTCCCAAAGTTACAGTTTAGTCATTTCAACTATCAATGGAACCTATCTTTTATGTTCCACTTCCACAAATTAACACAACTTTTTTGTGGAAATGGAAATCGATTTTTTTTGGAAATTTTTAACTAGGATTAAAATTATGAAATTTATAAAATGTTTCTAAGTTAGAGAACCAATAAATTCAAACATATAATTTTGTTTTGAGTGAAAAGCATCATAAATTATACACCAAACAGAACAAACTTTGAACATTCCTACCAAACTTTTAAACTAATGAGGTAGCAAAACAAACTTCAGTACTGCCGGCGCACCCGCCCCATGGAAGATTCTCTCTGCCTTGATAGCAAAGTGACTAATAACATTATATAATCATATAACAGTTCAAATGGTCCATTCTAATCGAAGTAACATGCATGTACAAGCATGTTGAGAATTTCACCGGCAGATTTATAAGTTGCTTCAATCATATAAAGCTTGGACAAACTGGTCCCTTGGAAAGCCCTCGGCGCACTTCCATTCCATGATGCATGTCCACCGGCCGGACAGTTTCAGATTCTCGAGGATCTGTAAAACACAACCATGACAATTCTAAATCAGCACAAATCAAAATGAAAAGCTTCATCATCCAATTACTCATTTGTTTGCATTACACCAACATCTGTTCATGAACATTTCAACCGGTCCTTCCCAGATCTCACACCAGCAAGGACTGAACACACAACAACAAGATACAGCCACTGTTTGCACAAAGGGAAAATGGAGAGATAAAAGGTTCTAATCTATAATCTTTACCACGCTTCTCTTCTCTAAGGGAAGTTTTCTTAGATTTAATACACATATAATACTAACTATCGGGCATAAGAATCCGTACTTTTTTTATCAGGTATCTACTTTGTAACATTACATAATAGTGATGTAAAGTTACGGAGTGAAATAATCATATTTTGGAGAACGTTAAGGTGAAGGTTACCCTTTAACGTTCACTAGCGGACGTAGCTTAGGACCAGGTGGGGCACATGCCCCACCTGAAATTTTTCAAAAAAAAAAAAAATCATCAACATTAAGTGTTTAATCTCCTACTACTGTGGACAACAATCACCTTCACCGTGTTCTTATTCAAAAGAAAAAATGCAATTCAAAAACCCAGGATGGCAGGATTTCTACTACTTTTAACATTCAAGATCCTGTTTTCTCCAACCGAGGGAAAATGATAAAGAAAGGGAGAAGAGAGGGAGGGGAAGAGAGAGAATTTCAGTAAAAAAAAGAAAGGGGGAGGGGGGGGGGGGGGGGGGGGGGGGGGGGGGGGGGGGGACAATCGTATTTAATTTATGAGAAAAACAGCATAAACTTACCATTAAGATAGTCTTCAAAACCAAAGTCATCCAAGCTTCCAGTCAGAGCCTCCAAACCTAGCATTGAAGATGGAATTGCTCCTGCAGGCCTCTGAAAACTGCACAGTTCAAAGAAATTTTATAAGAGGTATATAGCACTGTATTCATAAATCCTAGTAAAACAAACAAACTCATAGACAAAAAATTAATAATAATAAAAGTTTTTAACACAACTTGCTATGCACTCATACAAGCTTCTTTACCAAAAGCTTGCTTGAGAAACAATATGGCTACAGTGACCACAATATCTACAACAGTAGCATTAAATTTCACAGTATGAATTTCTCAAAGCAAGTCAATACAGTAGCTTAATTTAACAACCCCTAGAGTACTCTGTACAATATCAATCTATCAATCGATCCAAGGTAAACAATTGAAGGCATCGTTCAACTACATTTATCTTCTATAGAAAGGCATTGTTAAAAATCTTTCTGCTTCTGTTTTGGATACAGAACCTTTTTCATCTAAAAAAAACAGATAAACCTTTCCAAACATAAATCTTTTTGTTCTAACCATAAATATCACCAATGGAGGTAAGGAATTTGAAGGAAAAACTTGTGTTCTTTTATTTAGTTCACACCCCACTTTTTTTCTCTTTCAAAGACTTTTCTGTAAAGTAAACCGGACACCTTATTGACTTCATAACTTTTGTTTTCTTTCAATGACTTTTCTACAAGTAAACCGAACACTCTTCTGACTTCATTACTTGTCCAGTTGTCCATTGCATTGCACTTCAAATTACTCGACAACGGCATGATAATAATACCCTACAGATATAACACATTACATGGTGGGATGATCCATTGGAACCACAACAGGATATAAATAATAAGGCAGTTCAGAATCTTTGCAGAGCTATGTAGGACAACATTTTCAACCAAATATAACAATATCATCAGGTCTTGCCTTATAAAAAGTGCCACTTTTGAAGTTTTTCATCTCTCTCTCTCTCTCTCTCTCTCTCTCTCTCTCTCTCTCTCTCTCTCCTAAATCTATTTTCTCCCCTCTTAATCTCTGTGATGAAAACGGGAGTATATTATCCTATCAGTGCTATCACCAACTAATTATCACATAAATTTGCAAGTGAACTACATTATGATGACTTGGTTGGTTTAATGAGCTGAATTTAATATTCGTAATGATTTTACCAACTTATTATCACATAATTTAATTACAATTTCAATACTCAAATATGGATACTAATCCAAATGTTTAACTCATTCACAATAGTAGATCAATCATACTAAAGATTCATAACAACCAAACAAATAGGCACAAATTGAAACTCATACCGAGATAGAATTTGTCTATCCAGATCCATCTTCAAAGGGAATGCTGTGCCATAGGTGTCAGCAAGGATTCTTCTCTTCATCTCCTCTTGCGTCTTCCTTGCCTAAAAATATGTCAAAAAATATAAATAAATAAACAAAATCGCTCAAAGAGATCAAATACAAACCCAAGTTTCTTTTCTTTTCTTCTTTTTATCTCATATTCTGGATTAGTATATTTACTGCAAAAGTAAAATAAAAATACAACAATACAACATAAAAACAGTTCTAGCAATAAGGCACAAATATTAGCACTTCAAAAGGTAAATCACATGTTTTACAAATTTAAAGGAAAACAGCGTTGTGAAATTACAGATTGATAGGAGGTTTCGAGTGGGTGAGATCCGACGATGTCGCTCTTCACGCCTTGCAGACCGAATCGAAGAGTGTCATTTTGTAGACCTCCGATTTCATGTGCTATTGTCTTTGCTGCCTCCATTGAGTTCCTCTTCTTCTTCTTTGAGATTGAGTGAGTGAATTTGCACAAAAACTTTGTAAACAAGAAATCAAGATTATTAATTAAAAATTGGGAGCTTTTTAAGGGCTGAAATATAAGATAGAAAACCTCAAAACGAGGCCGTTTGGAATAATTTCGGTAGAATTTCCTCAAGGAACTGGTAAATTTATTTCCAAGATCATTCCAAGATCGCACAGAAAATTTGCGACAAGAATTATAAAATGCCAAAATCAAATCTAATTTGCAGATTATATATTCACCTACTCACATACACTTCAAGTGAAAACATCATTTCAAAAAAAAAAAAACCATCACCATCTAGAGAAATTAACTTGTGATCAGAAACTTAACCAAAACGTACCCAAAACTTGTTTGACAGTTGACACCAAAAGCATGAATTTGCCTCACAAAGGGAGAGAAAATCTTTAATCTTTGTAATTCTTAATTTGTAATAAAAACATGCACTGAACCTTGGAGTCCAAACCCCAAACTCCAAAATTGTCACAACTTAGCATCCATTCTATGATCACACAAGCAATCCATCCACAATCACTAACCCATAAATAAATAAAATAAATAAAATAAAATAAAATAAAACATACCTGCAGAAGAACCCAGCAACAAGATCCTGGTACCGGAGAGATTATCACTAACAATCAAAATTAAACAAGACGATTAGTAGTGCTAGCGAGTGAGTACTGACCTTTTCGAGATCGAGAGAGAGAGAGATAGCGAACAAGTGATTTCCCCACAGCTTCTGCTCAGCAAAGACCAACTGCAACCGACCTATTTCCCTTTCCCCACGGCTTTACTTTATTATCCAAAACCGGACCGACTCATACTGTACTAGGTTTATTTGGTTCGAACCGAATTGAACCGAAGTCATCCTTGAAACCGAACTAAAAACCGTATTTCGATTTGGTTCAATTCAATGAACTGTATCCACCCCTACACGTGGTGGTAAAATTACCTGTGGGGATAAGGCTTCATAGGGACCCGCACTTTTTAGATAGGAATGGGTTTCAATTTAGTAGAGGTAGATAGTCTAACCCGTAATGGGTATATGGTAGGGATATATTTTATACTCTCCACCCTGTATCGTCATGTCCCGTTTAAAATAATATTTAGTTAAACTAAGTAGTTTAAAAAAAAATGTCTAATATATATATATATATATATAAACCTAACTTTACATCTCTTTACAGTTATTTAACATAAAGTTACAAAACAAAAAACTATTAAAAAAACCCTAGCCGCTAAGTACAACTTTAAGTCTTTATTTTTCAAACAACTCAAAATTCATCATTCAAGCTTCAACCTCAAATACAGTAAGTTTTTTATCTTATGATTAGCTTCATGTCCTTCTATCACAACTGAGCATTCTACATGTCTTGAAGAACGAGATTTTAATAAGGTAAAATAAATCATGCATATTAAATCAAATTAAGTTATTAATATTTAAATCATATTGAATACAAATTTTTTTTTGGTTCAGACTGTTGCAAGAGACATGTGAGTGAGTGTCAACATCTTGAGGAGATACCAGATGAAGTTGATATTACGAAGAGAGAACAAGAGAAATAGATACAACTATTAGATGATTAGCGTTACGAATTTTGGAATATCTTGACTTCATACTTTATGTTTATGTTTGAGACTGATTAAATTTATTTGTGAGAATTATGTTTACTATATGTTTTTTTAATAGTTTCATCGGATTATTTACTATTTTATATATTTTATCATATTCAATAGTTATATATTTGTAATTATAATAAATAAATAAAATTATAAATTGGGTAAATGAATGGGGATGCGGAAAGCGATCCCCGTTGTACCCCGGCCCGGCTCGGCCCAACCCACTCCATCTAAGGTGGGGGTTTATGAGGAGATGGGTTTTCAAAAAAATAAATGGGATAGGGTGTGGGGAAGACCACCCAGCCCCGAACCCACCCCATTGTCATCTCTATTTGTTTGTGAAGTAAAATTAATTATAATAAAAGAAAAATTTATCCTTAAGAAAAAAGAATAATTTATGTTATATTATATATATATATATATATATATATTAACAATAACTGTATAAAAAACATGAGTTGTCGGCTATAATTGTAGCTCCCTTTTATTTTCTTTGAATTTCTTTGAACATAAAATTACAACTATAACCCTTTAAGTTTATATAATTTTTACTTTTTTATATCTTTGAATAAATTATATATAATTTTTTAGTAGACAGACCTTAATAAGTTTTGAATTATAGCATTCCTTATATTTGTGTTGAACGCCGAATGATAAATACGACCATTTGAGTTTGTATAGTAGTTTAATAGATAGGTCTTAGTAATAGTAACACAATAGAGACTGTAATTCAAAACTCTAACACAATAGATTTATATAAATAAAAAAATAAGGATAAATTTATCTATTTTCTATTAACTATATAAAAAGAAAGAGTTGGTTGGTAAATTATAGCATCCCATTTTTTGTTTGAAAGTAAAATTACATATACGACCCTTAAAGTTTATATAATTAATTGAATGATCACAATAAGGACTGCTTACAAATTTACTATTTACTTTATAATTGATTAAAAATTAAAAAAAAGTGAATTGAAAGTAAAATTACAACCCTTTTTTTTTTAATTTCTTTAACTCTTTTTCTATTAACCATATATATTTGGAAGTAAAATTATAAATTCAACCCTTAAAATTTATATAATTGTTTAATAGATAGGTTTTAGTAAGATTTTAATTATAGCATCCTTTAGATTTTCTTTGAAAGTCAAATGACAAATAAAAGCTTTCGAGTTTGTAGAATTACTTAATCGACATATTTTAGTAATAGTAACATAACAAAGATTGTATAGTAATTTCTAAATTTTATTTTAATTTAACATTCTAATTAAGTTAGATCATTGTTAAATAGTGTACCCCAAATATTATGAATTTTGATGGAAATTATTTGCTAAAAGGTTAGAGGTAATGATATGGACTGGACCCAAATCAATAGATATTTGGATTGATAGTTATTTTATATTGTAAATTGAGATAAGGGATATTATTTTCTATGCATTTGATGACTTGAAAAGGAATAAGAAATAATATAGGAGTACAAATGTAATTTGGCTTGCAACTTGTGACTTAAATATACATGTGACGGATGTAAAGTAAAAGAGAGATTTTTTATTTTTTTTTAAATGTAGATATACATGTGACGGATGTAAAGTAAAGGAGAGAAAAACTATTAATAAAAAGTGATTTGAGTCTAAGCGGTGGATTCATTTGGTAAGGAAGAAGAATAAAAAATAAAATTAGAAAAACGGAGGAGATACAATCATGCAATAAAAGAGACAACATAAGTTTACCAAACAAAACCCGATTCCGCTTCGGCTTTTACATGTGAGTTTTTAGATATAGATTAATATTTGCTAAATTTTAGATCACTTGAGAGTGACATAGTTTTGCTTTCTATGAATTTTTAAATATCGAATTGCTTCGATTGTGTGATTGACAACTAAATTATTGTTCAAATACATGAATTGTGTTGCTGAAGAGTTGAGGAAAATGATTCAAATTTATAAGTCTTTCAATGAATGAGCTTTACAATTTTGTATCAATTAACAAGGTAAAACTCAACTATATTAACATATTTATATTTTTATTATTTTCTTATTTTGCTAAGATATGACTCAAGTATTGATACAAGACAAGTGCTCCAAAACCTAGTGTATATATATATAATATGGTTAAAAACAACATGGTCCAATATTAAAGATAATCCAATCCAATCCAGTATATTCCTAAACAATACAGTCCGGTGCTACGGTGTGACAAATATGCCCTAAATTTTTTTGGAATTAACTAAGAGTTATTTAGTGTTAATTCATTCTAAGTCCATTTTGAACTCCACTGCTTCATATCTTCTGATTAGGGATAGACATCCATTAAATCGGTTCATATTTCAATCAAACCGATACCATTTAGGTTTTGAAAAAAATAAACAAATCCAACAAAATTAAGATTTGTCAACCAATCATAACCAACCGAATTGGATCAGTTTGGTTTTTTTGATTTTGGACATATTAGGCCAAATTACTATTATTACACATTTTCTTACATATTAAATCAATTTTGCTTGCTCGAATTTGACTAAATTAATTTATGGACTTGAAGGTCTTTAAAAAAAAATGGACTTAAAAGAAATTTCATTATGGGCTTAACCAAAATGATTTTACTATGTGAAAATAATATTAAAAAAAAAAACACATTCCTGGTTAATATATTAAAAATATAAAGGCCGTGAATGTATAGAATATTAGATTTTTTGTTTATATATGTGTTGGTTCTTAAATCGGTTCGAGAAGTGAAACGGAAACCGATCAGTGATATTCATTTTTGTAAAAAATGAACCGAACTAATCAGATAAATATTTGAAAACCAGAAAAAAAAAAAAAAAAAACTAATCGAATCAGTTTATTGGTTTTTTTGTCCAACCCTACTTCTGATTTCTGACAATTTTGAAAATGTTTTCCGATACAAATTGCGATCAATCTAGAAAATGTAAGCCCATCCAATTCATTTCAATTCAACCCAAGACCATGAAAAGGGTAAAGCTCCCAAGATGAACAAATCAACTTCAGCAGTTCAGCATGCCAAAATGAGAATAATCTATAGCATGTAACAAACTTCTCCTACTTTATACCACTGGCATGTATAACGAACGTAAGATATTATTAGACTAAATAGACTCTCTTTAATCTTTACTATCAAACCACATTGAACGATAAACTTACTTAACAATGTTTAATTATCTAGCTTCGAAATGCACGCCTAATAAAAAGCAATTACAAGTCGGGACTCTTAATACATCCTCAAATTTAATATAAGTTGACATTACTGATGACTTTAGCAAAAAATTATTGTACAAGAAGTTGACATCAGCAAAAATTATTGTACAACAGTTAAAAATTATTGTTATCAGAACCAAGTAAAAAACCTGTGTGATTCATAAAACGATAAATACCTTTTATGAATATACAAGAAGCAATCGCCGCGATTTTGTCTTCGGCATGTTTTATTGATGTTCAGCGAGGGCGTATCTCGTTCTAGCATACACTTTACTCTCCAGCCTTTTTCCCTTATGCCTAAGAAAACTCATCAGTGATGCAGAAGCTTGTATTCGTAATAATTCTAAGTACTAATCAATCCGTTCAAGATTATACATCACCATTTCCTCCAGCGCCACTCGAAAGGCACTCCGACGAAGACCTTGAAGATTCTGAATTGCAAGATCAGCCTTCATTTTTGCTAATTCTTGTGCTCTCTCAATGCCTCCGCAAGACTTGACCAATTTAATAGCTTCATCAAGTGAACCAGTCTCACAGAATTCAGATTCAATGATCTCTCTCAATTTTGGTTCTTTCTCTAAAGCAAAAATCACCGGCGCTGTCAAATTCCCTTTTGCGAGGTCACTGCCAGCTGGCTTCCCCAGCTGCTCTGCTGACTGTGTGAAATCCAATATATCATCTACAATTTGGAAGGATAAACCCAAATTCTTACCATATTCATACATTTGATTGGACACATTGCTGTCAACCCCACTAAAAATGGCAGCTCCTTTAGTACTGGCAGCAATCAAGGAGGCTGTTTTATAGCAACTCTTGAGCATATAATCATCAAGCTCGACATCACAGTCAAACAAGCTCGATGCTTGCTTTATTTCACCACTGGCAAAATCTTTGATAACCTGCCATATCCCTAATGAAGATTACATATACACTATGTTTCACAAGAATATCACCACGTGCACTCAATTTTTGATGCCTAAAAACTTAATTTCAGAAAAGAAGCATCTAGAGCAACCATCAATGTGGACAGATTTTTCAGAGTATAAAAACTGATGGATTTTCTTGCGTTACCTGACTGATGAGCTTAATAACTTCAAGGTTTTCAAGATTTGCAAGGTACCATGAAGACTGAGCAAACATGAAGTCTCCGGCCAGTACCGCTACTCTTGTTCCATACAATTGATGAACAGTTTCCTTCCCTGTCATAAATAGTAAATTAGTTCAATCAGAGAGATTTATTGAGGAATAAAAGTATAAAACAGTTGGGAAAACCATAATAATGTCAAAAATATGAAAATTTGAAGTTCAACCAGCATAAGCACAATGGCTGTTTACAGTCGGAGACTGGTTCTTATCACTTTATGTCAAATGGAGCAATTGGTGATTTACAAGACTATGGGTCAATTAAAATCAAATACCATGCTGAAAAATAATAACCATTTTCCAAAAAATTAATTCATAAACAAGAAAAGAGATGTCATTAAAAATGAAAAAAATTCTTTGAACTAATCAAATCTTTCTAAAGATATTATTTACTTCAAGTTTATGAAAAGATTATATTCTGATGGTTCTCTTTTTCTCTGCTCTAATCGTTGGACAAACCAAAGGAGCTGTTCCTTCTCATCTCTCCATGTTTGAACACAGTACTAGAGATACCTCTGCATTTTGCAATTAGATCTAGGGCATTAGGCCTTATGTGAACATCATTTATTTCTAATCTAGCAATCTTGCCAATAGATCCACCTCTGTTTTACTTTTCTGGGTCCCTCTATTTACGCACCAACTCCCATTAGCAATCAAACCAATTTCACTGGACTTAATGCATCTATATCATTATCTTTTGTACCAACATGACCATTAACAGTTGTTTTATATCTATTTTCAATCTGTCATACATCTACTGTATGGCCTTCTCCCAACTCCTCCAACTTCACCTTCAATTCGCACCTATTGTGAAAATCATTATATCTCACCATCACAATACTAATTGTGGTAAACCAATTAGGCTGGTCTTTAACTTAAATTAAGGAGAACGGAGATAATGGCTGCAGTACCAAGAAGACAAAGTTAGCATGCACAAAGACTTTCCACAGTAAAATAATTATTCCATCTTGTTGAAAGGAACCCCTAAAATAAATACAATACAGCTTTTAGTAACCTAAAACGAACTCTTAATATTAGATGCAATAGGGACCGATCATGGATTACATAAATCGACTCCATTTACATTACCAGAATACTATACACCTGGCACTAGCTTTTAAATATCCACAAGGATTTATTGTGCTCCCAAGATTTTGACATGATTATGGAGATTTATTCTAAAGCACTCCATAGTCATCCTCTCAAATGAAACTTAATCCAGGAGCAAAACTTGAGATGAGGTTGTAGAAGCTCACATTAAACAATGACTAAGTTGGAGTGCTCAAGACCTCAAAAAAAACTCCTATCACAAATCTAAGTCCAATCAAATATAAAAGCATCGGCATTTGACACAAATGGTACGAGTGCACGGACAAGCCAAAATAGAATTAGCTGCAGAAATGTTCTTTTGTGCTGGCAATGGTATGAAATGCGTGTTTTTGTTGGATATGCAGAAATAGGTAGGGCTCATCTTGAATAGGTGCATATTGAAAGGGCACAGCACAAGAAGGTAGCAATTACAAATTAAAAGAGACTTGACGTAATATATAAATGTACCTCTTCGCATGTCACTCTCATCTAATACATCATCATGTATCAAACTTGCAGTATGAATCATCTCAATGATCTCAGCCAAACGACGATGCTCTTTAGTAAGTTCCCTGAAGGAAAGCAGTGAACAATATAAGTCTCCTATTTGTTTTACATTATTTGCCCAAGTATCTAAGAAAGAATTCTGAATATTGCTTACTTCAACCCAACCAATTCCGCGGTTGCTCTTGATACTAGGAACACCAAAGCTGGTCTCATCCTCTTACCACCAGCACCAAAGATCTGCTCAGCTGCAGACATTAAAACTGGGTTTTCTGCTCCTACAATCTACCAAACATCATCATCAGATATATATATATATGACTTACAATTCACTATGAAAACAACATGATAATATTCGGATTAAGATTTAAATGATGAACAGCAATATATATATGACTTACAATTCAATATGAAACAAGAAGATAAATATTCGGATTAAGATTTAAATGATGAACAGCAATAGTAATGGATTTTTATAAATACATCCTTATATTAACAAATACAAAACACCATCAACCAGCATCAAACATACTTTTCTCCAAAAGAAAAAAAAAATGGGGACATTTCAGCTTATTTAGGAACACTACATAACATCATGCCAGAAGTAAAAATATCTACAATCCTCAACATCAGCCAACATAAGATGTCTACAATAGTTACTCACTGACTGGAGATTTTGATTAAGAACCCGGAGGTCATCAGCAACAATTTCAAATAAATTTGTCAGAGAAATCAAGCTTCTTGACTCATTCTTCGAATTCGACACTGTTGGAGGACCTTGACCAACTCCTGTGTTGAATACACAAGCAAAACGAATTTGCAATTTTAATCCAGCATGATATCAATAAAGAGAACAACGTTGCATTAAACCAAATTCAAACCATGTTATGCTAAAACAAATACAACCCCCACCAATAAACAAGGTACTAAATTGGAAAAAAAAAATACAAAGCACCAAAATAGATATAAACTGCACTCAGGAATTGAAAAAGAAACCAGAATTAAATTCCAAAATATTGAATGAAAAGATAATGGTTAGAGATGCAAAGATAGTACCATTAAGCAGAGTATCAGGTGTTTTGGTAGAATAAACACGGCACTGAGCAAGGTTTTGCCTACAACAGACCATTCTCCTAACAGCACGGCCTCGGCCTTTACTACTACTACTCCTAGAAACTGTCTTTGCATAGTTTTTAACAGAAGACCTATCAATGGAAGAATTAGAAGAACATCCACAAGCTACCAAATCAAATACACTTGTTCCAAAATCAAGATTATGGCATGCCATTGACATCATTCTTAGCAATACCCAGAAAGCAAAACACCAGAATATGACCTCCAATCAAGAACCCAGATAGAAAATCTAGCTCAAAATCCCATACACACAAAGGCAATTGATAAAAACACACAGAATCACCAACTGGGCATTTATGAAAACTTGAAAAGAATGAGAAGAAGGGTGTTTAGCGAGTCAAGTTAATTCTGTTGATAATGAACACAAGTATGGAGTTGGAATTGAGTGGTACAAAGAAACCCACATAGGAGTTTGTCATTGTTTTGAAGGAGAGTTGAGGAGGAGAGTGATGGTTTTGGACAAAGGGAGTGTTGTGGTAGTTCGTTAGATAGATGTAAGGAAATGAAACGGCTTGGCTCTTTAATCTGTGGTGCGGGTGAGTCGGTATCAAATCCATGTCCAATTGTTAATATACCCATTTGCTCCTTCTGGTCTAATTGAAGCCAAGTATTTTCTCTCCCTCCATCTCTAATACTTTCGTTTTTGATTTTTGATTTTTGATTTTTGATTTTTTTGTTAATAGATTATCTTAAAATGTATGGTTTATAATAAGGTAAAATTGCTCAAACCTTCCAGAGTTTAGTCAATATTACATATAGGGTAACTTTGTCATAACTCATAATTATACAAACATTTACTGAAATCCATCTATAATTGTTAAATTTTGCTTATAACCAAGGAAGAAAATATTTGTATCAGTACCAATATCAGGCTTTCAAATTTATGGTTATTTCGGGGATAATATCAATATCGGTAGATATTTTATCAAAAATTAAAAAAGATGTATATTTACATTTAAAGTTAGAATTTTTTTATAAAATTTTAGAACAATCTTAAACAAGTAATCTACATAAAATTTATCATATTTTAACAATAAAATAGTATAGTTAGACCATCTTCGACACATATTTTATTGTCAATACTAAATTTAGCATAAAAAGGTATAAAATACTATATTTGATATAACAATTTAACATTGTGCTCCAATGCACAATTGTATTTAACATGTTATTTTGATTATTTTATTAATTAAAATTATAAAAGTCAACATTTATCATTAATGCATTCATTAAAATGTTGAAGAATGGTTGGATGAAATAGATTTTAATTAAAATATCATTAAGGTATATTAAATTTTAATTATTTAAAATATTTAAAATATATATATATATAATAGTATTTTTATAATTAAAAAATATGTATTTATTGTTATGCCAAATTTCACATATACTATGTTGTATGTCAAATTTAACACACAATATAGCATATGTCAAATTTGACACGGTATTTGGCTCTGCATTAGACCATCTCCAATGCATGTGCTATTGCTAATGCTAAATTTGGCATGAAAAAAATGTAAAATCCTATATTTGACATAACAATTTAGTATTGTGCTCTAATACACAGTTATATTTAACATGCTATTTTTATTATTTAATTAATTAAAATTATTAAAGTCAACACTTACCATTAATACATTTATTAAATTGCTGATGAATAATTGGTTGAAATATATTTTGATTGAAACATCGTTAATGTACATTAAATTTAAATTGTTTTCAATATTTAAAAAATAGATATAATGGTATTTTTGTAATTAAAAAAGTAACATTTATTGTTGTGCCAAATTTGACATATGTTATATTATGTGTCAAATGCTATATTGTGTGTCAAATTTGACACATGATATAGCATATGTCAAATTTGACACAGTATTTAGCACTGCATTGGAGGAAGATTTTTGCATTCTATACTAAATTTTAGCATTAGCACACTGATTTTGTACAGCATTGGAAATGCTCTTAGAGAAAGATTTTTACACTCTATGTTAAATTTTAACATTAATATACTAATTTGGCACTGCATTGGAAATGCTCTTATGAACTTAATATAAGTTATAACATAGACATAGATTGTATTTAAACTATGATACACATAATGTAGGTAATAATATCATATAGTTCCCCCTATTAGTTTAATAATGAATTATTAATTTTTTTCCATAATCTTATTAACAACAAAAATAGAAACAAAATCAAATTTCTTATTATTTCATTCATTATTACCGCATCTTACCACATCTAATATGTATTATATATACTTATTATTATTTATTTAGATTTAACTAGAAGTCTAAAATAAATTAAATAAATATTGAACTATTAGGTTGGCATCAATTATCAAATTTGGGATTTTCTATATGGGATCATCGATTACAATCGGTAGAAATCTAACATCTACATGTGTCTCTTTAATTATCACTAGTAGCAATCCAATAGCTACCTATAACAATCGATGATTCCATACAGAAAATTTTGTAGCTGATAAGTACTATATTGGTTGGGAGTTTACGACTATCTTTATTAATGTTTTTTGTTGGTTAATTTTTTATTTTATTTTTTTTAACTATTACAACATTTTAGGATTGGGTAGGGGGCATGACTCGAACTCACAACCTCTTGTATGTAAAAAGAGATGCTTACAACTAAGCATATCTCATCTTGTCTACAATTGTGTAATTACTCACACACGATCTTGATTATGTAATTGATATAGAAATCAGAAAGAAAAAAAATATTAATTTGGTTATAGATCATTTTCTTTATATATAACATTGACATGTTTTACGAAGTTCTAGATTTGTGTTGTGTTACCTAAAATATTAGTTCCCACCCCTCTCCCCCCTCCCCCCTCCCCCCTCCCCCCCTAAAAAAATAAAATAAAAAACCAAAATCATGGTTTCTTCCCTCACAGTGATAACAACTCATTTGCCTTGTCATTGGATTGTTTTTTTGTTTTTTTGTTTTTTTTTTAGTATCACTCTTATATTTTAATTCGTACATAATACATTGTATGTCTGAAATGTAATGCCAAAATAAATCATTCGGTGGTTCAAAGACACAAGGTGGAAAATGTGCTAGCATAGTTTTTAAGGTAGTTATTAATATGTCACGTGTATGTTGCTTGATCTTTTCTAACGGATCCATGAATTAGGTAGTTTGGATTTACCTAACTTGGTGAATATTGTTGATCTACATGCATAAGTATTGCATATGACATTTGTAGCGGAGGATAATCAAATATATTGTAGTCATCAAAACTACCATAATATGGTAACTAGGAGCATGACTTGTCTACGATTCACCCAAAGAACTTTTTTTTTCTTTTTGTCTATACTCATTGAGGAGAGAGTTATACTCAAAGCATCTTTATCAATTTGAATCATTTTTGCTTGTTGTCTATCATGATTTTGATCAAAATTACATGCACCAGCATCCCATTGTACAACACCGGCATCCTAACCTCATCCATGAACATCCTAACTTATTGCACCAGTATTCCATCATGCTGCATCAACATCCCAACTTCCTCCATCATCCCGACCATCCCCACCATCTGCATCTACTTTTCCTCCACGTACTATTTCTATTAGAGGAATGTTGGTTATCGGAATAGATACTAACATTAACTCCACGATCTATATCAACTTTCTCTAATCATTTGTTCAACATTTATTCTCATGTCTCGAGCATGAGAAGCAATATGAATCATGATTTCCCTCTTCATCATTCAAGTAGGCAGGTCTAACCTAGTCAAACAGGGGATATGTGCATAAAATCAGTTTCATTTACTTTATCTTTTCAGCTGTCAGATCCCTAAGTTTCAACTTCATATAATAATAATAAAAAACAAGGTTTTTAAGCTTGAAATAGACAACACGATTCTTTTGTTTTGTGTGGATTAAAGCAAATATGGATCAATTTCTTTCGTAGGTAGAAGATGATGTTGTTTGTGATAGTATGCAAACTCTTATTGCACGTAATGATGGAGCACCGTTTCCATCTATAATTAAGTTGTTGTTTTTTTTTTCAAATTGCTTTCAACTTTATCAAAAGATAGCAGGACATGTTTTACACGTTCACTCTTTGTCTAATTCTACTTCGATAATTTTACTATTGACTATTGACTATTGTCTTATAAATTTGTATAAATTTGGTAATACTTCTTCTAAAATAATTTTCAATCTATACTTTTTTGAACAATAATTTAAGTGTTTTTTTTTAATAAGTTGTAAAATATCCATAGATTTTTAAGGTACAATTCACATTATTTCAGGAATATAGGGATAATTTTATGGATATTTCTAAATCGGTCGGATATTCTATCGGATATTGATATTTACCTGTTTCAATATCGGTCCCTCCAAAATATACATATATCGGTGGATATATATTTTTCTGTATCTTTCGATATTTAATTCCTTGCTTATAACTAATTTATAAACTATGAAATGTCTTTATTATAATTTTAATTTTATTAATACTTTTTAATAATAAATAATAAATTAAAATTAAATTAATTTTAAAGAACCCTAATTTCAATTTTTCAATTGACTTTTTTTAATGAAATAGAATTTCTCCATATGATTATTATTATATATATATATATATAGAGAGAGAGAGAGCATTTATTACAAGAAATATTATATAAGATATAATAAGATATCGGGACCTACCGAGATCAAACAATATATGTGCGGCTTGGATAACTACGCACATCACGGGAGATAACTACTCGCACAATCCAAAAAAAAAAAACTCCTCATACATGATTGTAAAATACGTATGGTGAGATTTGAATACCTTAACACTTATGTGGAATGCGCTCTGCTAAGAGGCAATACGCACATAATCTTAATTGAAGCAGAGAAATTGGAAAACTAAGGAGTAAAATACTAAAATGGGAGTTTGAAGTGTGAAGTGTGAACAAACAAAGAAAAAATAAAATAAATTAATCATTTGATCCACGACCAACAAAACACGAATTAGATTCTAAGGTTAACATCTAAACATAATCATCAATAAAATTATCAACCCACAAACTAAAGGTGTAAAAGTGGGTTGGCCCGACCTTTTTAGGCACAGCCCGCTAGGCCTATTTTTCAAAACGGGTCGGGCCTGAAACGGCACACCCAATTGTACGGCCCTGGCGTGCCGTGTCGTGCCGCCCTGCGTGCCGGCTAGGCGTGCCAAATGGGTCGGCCCGCTTTTTTTTTAAAAAAAAATTATTAAATTTTTTATAATATCATAGAGTACTACAGACATCATAGGGTATTGGGATGTGACATATAACCCTTGTCCAAATAAGTGTGTTTTCCATTACTTTTTATTCATTTTTATATAAGTTATACCTCTATTCATTCCTCTTATTTATCCGATATAAGATGTGAGATTGAATTTCCATTTCCATTCATTGATATAAGTATATAACATAATGATATTCTCTTGAGTCTATTTTTTTTCTCTAATTATGGAAAACATAGAGAGAGTTGTGAGGTCTATTAAAATTAAATAATGGTTTTATTAAAAAAAATCAAATAAGTCATCTATTGACATTATATTATTATGCAATCATTTCCATTTATGAACAAAAATCATATATATATATATATATATATATATATATATATATATATCATTAAATATCATTTACATATTATTCTTATATAATTTTGGTCATAGGATTTGTTTATAACCATAGTTGTATGAAATCTCACATCCCATATCGAATAAATAAGAACATTGAAGAGACGTCTAACCAATATAAAAATGAGGGAATAACAAATGAAAACAAATGAAAACTTACGTAACTAAACAAGGGTTATGAACAATGATTCAATACTCTACAATATCATTTATTTTTAAAACATTTTATTTTTATAAATAAAGTTTTTTTTTAAAGTTTTTTTTTTTTAATAATTTAGTGTGCTTGCCGTGCTGGCCAGCCGTGCCGACGGTTGACCCTGGCATACTGGCCAAGCGTGCCGGGCCGGCACGGTCCATGGATGTGGGCCGTGCCTTCCTTGGCAGGCCAAGCGGGCCGATCCAGTTAGATCCGCTCCATATTTACACCACTATCACAAACCACAACGATTTTCAATCATCGACAAGATTCCTTTCTAGTCACAAAATTTTCAGAAATCAACGGGAATCACAACTCAATTTCAATATCAAGTTTTTTCAATGAAGATAGGAAAAGAAGAGGTCCATGGAAATGAAGTCACGAGATAATAAATATAAGAATGAAATAGATGTTTTTGTGGTTTGGGTAATGCATTCATAGATAATCTTTTTTTTTTTCAAAAACAGAAAAGACAAGATGATATAGTTATGTGAACCATTTGATATTACTTTTGAGAAATTAAAATTAGATTATTTAATAATTTTGATATGAAAAATTATTTTAATAATTTAAATTGATTTGATACTAATTTTTAGAAATAGGTAAGAGGTTACTTTCTACTATTAGTAATTTTTAAATAATCTATTTAATGAATACGTTAAAAAACCAAATTATTTTTATTAATATAACATGAAGACAATTTTATCATAACCTTTATTTCATATAAATTTATGAATAATATTATACAACTCAAATAATTAATTTAAAATTCAACATAAATGATGTAGTAAGTGAGTTGTCATTATTACCACACAAATCATAAATCATAAGATGATGTAGTTAATGAACAAACCACTTAGAGCATCTCCAATGTAGTGTAATGCTAAAATTTAGCATAGAGTACAAAAGTCTTCCTTGTCAAATACTGTGTCAAATTTGACATATGTTATACTGTGTACCAATTGACACACAATATAGCATATGCTAAATTTAGCATAATAATAAATGCATATTTTTTAATTAAAAAATATCATTATATATATATTTAAAATATTTAAAATAATCTAAATTTAATATACATTAATGATATTTCAATCAAAATATATTTCATCCAACCATTCTTTAGCATTTTAATGAATGCATTAATGGTAAATGTTGATTTTTATAATTTTAATTAATAAAATAATAAAAATAACATGATAAATACAACTATGCATTGGAGCACAATAATAATTTGTTGTGTTAAATTTAGTATTGGTAATAAGACATGTATCGGAGATGGTCTTACTGTATCATTTGAGTTGGGTTTTAAGATATATATTTTTTAGATTGTCTAGTATTAGTGTAAATTTATTGTTATTTTTTTTATTTAATAATTATTTGTAAATTGCCATTTTTATTTATTGTTTATACTTGTTTTTATATACTCTTTAATAATTAGAAGACTATTTTGTTATCTACTCTATAAATACATGAAATAGAAGTACATTTAAAACTACAAAAAACATTATAAAAGATACAGTACTTTATACCTACTTACTAAGGGACAGTTTGGTATTGCTGTACCTATTAAAATAATCACTGTTAGTTATTATGAAGAAATAATCTGCTGTGAAGTTAATAAGACAACTGTTTGGTTAATACTGTTGTTGAAATTGTTGTGGATTAAAAAGTAGTATTCATACGTTTGGTAAACTTTATCTTTAACTGTTGTGATTTTGCATAATGACTAAAACATACATGAAATTGAATTATCAAACGAAGCAAAAAATTTCTTTTCACATCTCTCAAACTCAAACTCAAACTCTCATGGCAACCAAAAAATATAGGGTTTGACATCACCAATTCGAAAAAATAAAAAATAAAAAATTGGTTGCTTCTTTATTTACTCATTTATTTCCTTTTCACTGCAATATTTTTTTATTTCTTTTACTTGACATACAAAAACCTGTACCAACAACACTTTAATCTTTATCACTTTTTTAATATAATTTTTATTGATTGTGTTTTTGGGTGAATTTGTGGTGGTAAAGAAGAAGAATTGTTTAGAAGAAGAAGTACATAGCTAAAAAAGATGAATTTTAGAGTTTTGTTATAAATTCTAAGTTTGAATGTTTGTTCCGGAATTTGGTTGAAAAGATGAACAAATTATTTTTAAAAATCTTTTAATTAATATTATATTTAATTAATGATGAACAAATAAAATGAATCATTTAAAATTAAACATAAGATATTTTTATATTTATATTAAGTCAATAAGGATAATTTAGTCTTTAAAAAGATTCATTAAATCAAACAACAAATCTATCATAATCACTTTGTAAAAGTAATCCCACATGTTCTTAAAATTACTTTCAAATCAACCTAGATTCTTAAATAATCATTTTTTGAAAATTTACAAAATCTATTTTTTATGTAAAATTATTAAATAATCAGATTTTAACTTCTCAAAAATAATTCCAAACGGGGCCTAAAACTAATACACATGTCGGCAATGTGAATTTAAAAAAATATAGATATTTATACATATATATATGTATATATGTATATATATATATTAACATTTGAATTAAATGTTACATAATTATTATTTTTTTAACATTTGAATTAAATAATTCTTTGATAGCTTTACACGTTAAAATGTTTCAATTTCCATACATTTCCTTTGATTTTTTTTTAGTCATTATATAGATTCAAAGCAATTATCATTATAATTTACCAGACACACACGTATATACATCAGTGTTAGCAGCAACATTAAGTCATTAACTAAATAGTTATCAGATTAATTTCATAATAAATTATTTCTTCATTACAGCTAATGTTGATTATTTCAAAAGCCATAACAATATCAAACTGATATAAAAGTAAAATTATATATATATATATATATATATATATATAAATGATACTGATATTGACACCCAAAAAACTTATTAGTACACTCATATTTTATTAAAAAAATTAATTACAAAAATATTTCAATAGAAATTTAACGGACAAATTACTTTAATTAAAAATAAACCAAATACTATATATACTTATTAATTACATCCATATCTTTAATTATACTATTTTTTAAAAAAAACTTACCTTTCAAACAAAATTATGATAAAACCCTAACTTATAATAAACCCTATTTTTTATGATAAATTCTAATTAAACTCTAATTTTATTTCAAGTATCAAACTCTTTTATCATCATATGCTTATCATATTGTTTTGTCTTTCATGTTACCTATAGATACCAACAAGTTTTTTTTATTTTTTTTTATTTTTTTAAGATAACTATAGATATATGTAAATTGTATTTTAAGGCAACTCTATAAATAAGAAAATTCTTGATTGAAAATCTCTCAACTCCATAAACGGTTCCACATATTCGCTTTTATATAAGACTCTTATTTTGAGATATTTCCAAAAGTGAATTGGATCATATTAAAAGAGGATTTAATTCCAAAAATAATATGTTTTTTTTATAAAAATTGAGTGTGATAATAATTTAAGAGTCTTCAAAAATAATATGTATTAAAATGAATATATTTATTTCAATGAATGTACTATTGACATTAAGATGAGTACTTATAGTAATGTATTTTTTTAATTTTAGACATGAGTGTATTTATCAAAATGGATGTATTAATGGGTGTTAATATCCGTATCTATATATATATATATATATATATATATAAATTTGGAAACCATTGGATTAAGGTGGGTAAGCAAATGTTAGATCAAGAGGAAATATACCAATTTTAGTAAATCTATGCATTTAAAAGAGAGCAAACCAAAAATAGTAATTGGAAAGATCAAACTTTCGTTAGTAACCACTTTTGAAACTTTAATTGTTAATAACCACATTTAAAAAAAAAAATCAATGTATGTCTATAAATTATAAAAATACTCATGAACTTAGTTTATTTTTTAAAAGCCTGGAAGCAAACTTGAAATCATGAGTAAAATATGGAACCAAAAACTTGAAATCACGACTAAAAACTTAAAATCAATCACGACTAAAGACTTGAAATATTATCTAAAATCATGAAATTTTAAAACTTGAAATCTTGACTAAATTGAAATGTTTCCCTTATTCTTCTTCCTCAAATTAGGTTTAGGTTTTTCTTCCCCTTTTTTATGTAGATTAAATCATCGACGAATGGGGATCTCGACTGCGCTGTTGGACGGTAGTGAAGCCTAGGCGAAGCACGATGGCGCTGTCGCAAATAGAGGAATAGAGGTTTAGGGAGAGAGGATGTCGGCGATGATATGCAGAGGTTCGGTTTTGACGGGGACCACACCAACGACAATTTGCAGAGGTTCGATTTTGACTGCAACGACACCGGTGATGATTTTTATGGTTTGGTTTTGATAGGGAGAGAGAGAGAGGAGAAGAGAGAGAGAGGAAGAAAAAAAGAGAGAGAGTTTGAGAATGCTTTTTATATGAGGACATTCAAAGTAATTTCTCAAAAAATGGTTATTAATAATTAAATTTCCATTTGTGGTTACAAACAAAATTTTTATATTGTATGTGGTCATTTCCAACCATTTTCACCATTTAAAATCAATTTAAAAAGTCATCAAAAATAATTTAAGAAAATGTGTGTTTTTGTCAATGCAATTAATGTATTTGTTAATTTCTATGTAATTTTTAATTATTATATTTAAAATCATTTATCGTTTCATTGTCATCAGAATCAAAATATCAAATATTTATCCACATCCCTTCAATGAGTTCATTCTTTCTCACCCCTCCCACATGTTGACATGTATAAATTAATAATTAATAAATAGATATATATATTAACATATTGTGAGGGTACTCCTTTTCAAGGGATAAGAAAAAATGAACTCCCTTAAAATGATCATTTTGCCCTTCTAATGTTGACATGAATATATGATTGTCAATCAAGAGTCAAAGTGTTAGTCAACAAAATTCAAGGGAGGTATATACAATTTTACCAAAAGATTGTCATTGCATGTGATATTGACTAAATTGCAGGATTGTTTGTGCAATTTCTTTTCCAATCCTCCACACTGCCCTGTTTTTCAGGCAGGAAGAATCATAAAGATAGATATAAACTAAACGAAGAGAGGGACTTCTCAAAACTATGGCAAACAACATATCTGATAACACTCCAGCTAGACTTTCTTCTGCTATTTCAATTCGTCAAACCCAAACAAACAAAATACAGAACCTTGTTGAATACACCCATATCCCAGAATCCGCACAGATCACTGAAACCGCTCTTCCCTTGTTGAACCCTTATACCGTGTTCAAGCGCAGCAAATCACTCTCCAGAAGAGTCACTGCCATTGTCCAACATCGTTCTCCTCCGATAAAAGAGTATGTCCAATCCACTGCTTTGGATAATTGCTTGATCCCTGCCTCAGCAACTGAACAATATGTTGACCTAGAAATTGGTCAACCCCTAATTGATCAATGGATCAAAGAAGGCTACTCTCATCTGCACATCGGAGCCATACGAATAATCCTTACCCTACATGGTAAGAAAGGATTACCAGTCACGGTCAGGATTGCCCTTCTCAACACAATTTATAAACAATACGAGCACGCCATCATCGGAACATGCCTGTCAACCTTCATGCAGGAAGCATTTCGCTCACCTACTATCCCAATTTCAACATCCCTCTCAGGGATCTGAATCTTCACAACTGTCTCAAGATTCAACTTCAAATAGTATGAGCTCCTATGATGCCGAATTCCTATATGGCAACGTTGCACCACTAGATTGCTTACAGGCTTCAAGATCATGCTCTTGATCTTCCCATCCCTGGACATACTGGAGATACCATATTCATAAAAGCTGAAAGAGAAGATGAGGTCCCCACCATCATCCAGATTCCTAAGCAGCTGCCCAGAGAAAAGCTCACAGAAATCATGCCTCTCAAGTGGATCACTAACTATGAGAAAACCTTTCAAAACACCAGTCCTGTTGTCACCACAGACACCAAATTCACCAAGTTAGCCGATGGATCCATCCAGACCACCTATGAACAATTTGGCACTTCTGCGACATAAGTAACTAGTACCCCAGCTATAGAAACACCACCCAGTTCTCCTCCTGTTTTCCAGGTCCTCATGATTCTACATGTCACAACCGAAAAGGAGATTCCTATCCATCGTTTCGAACCTGATGGATCTCCTGTCTATACAGACAAGATCAACGGCCATTTCATATGGGACGTTGACCCTGAGATGTGTGATGCAGACTGTGAATGCAGAGCTTGTTACAAACCAAAGAAAGCGTCTTGCAAACCCGTTCGCTCTCACCAAGATCCTAAAGACCCTCACAGTCCTTGGATTGGTTTACAACCAATAAAAAACAAGCCTCTATCTATCTATGATAGAGCTCTTCAAATCCTGAAGGATGAAGGATTACTCCTTGGTGAGCCAACAGAACCAGAACATATCCTGCCTCCAACTCCAGCTCTTGTGCCTTGCTTCATGGCCTCCAGTTATGATAAGGATTTTTTGCCTCTGGAATCCTCTTCAAATCCAGAAAGGAACTTATTTCCCAGATATTTCATCCAATCTACTGAAGTTTTACCTGACGGATCTCTCAAACAGCCATCCCAGGCTGAACAAGTCCTCAATTGGCACACTCGTAACGCTACAGTCCAGAACAGAGTTCTCCACTCTACCGACCAGAAGATTGACCAGGTCTCACATCATGTTTCCCAACATGACCACCAATTTCAACATCTCGACTCAACACTGCACAACATGTATACAGACTTACAATCGAGAGTTTCCCGGTTAGATGTTGATCTCCACCAGTACATCAATCAAGGATACTTGGCCCCTGAATTCGACAGCAAAGAGAGGGAAATCGGACAACTCAAGGACCAGTTAGACCAAATAACTCGATACCACTTTATAAGCACACCTTATATCCCAAGGCCACATCCCTATTCTCCATCATTGATCTTCCCAACTCAGTCTCCACCACCTCCTTCCAGGCCCCCCTGACCATTCCCAGTTTTTAAATCAACTGGAGATCTTTTCAGAAAATACCCACCTCTATCTACACACCTTGAACAACCTTCCTCAAGCAGGACGAAAAGGTCATCTCCCCGAAAAAAGAAACCATCAAGCACCCACAAGCATTCTCCATCAGACCATAGGAAGCATGCCTTTTATGCAGCTTCTCATCAATTTTCCTCTCCGGGAACCTCTGAACCCACAGAATCCTCTTATGATTCCCTCTTTTCATGGGAAACGTATTCCCCTGATTCCTCGGGCTCTCCGTACTCCTCTGAACATGCGAATTACTCAGATCCAGATGCATTGCCAGATCCCTCTCAGATCTATTTGGCTTCTAGAGCCGATCCACAACCATCCACCCAGACAGTTGGCACGTCTGAATCTTCAGATGAGACCTCTGTGGAACCAGCTCCTATGGTCGATGAACCGCTTGACCAAAGGAACAGGGCCCAGGCCCCTTCTCAGAAACCTACAAATGGCCCTTGGTTTAATTTTGAAGACCTAGCTCCTCGACAATGGAGAAAAAGAATGTCAGAAATGAGCGCATGGCTCGACCTTCAGACAAAAAACGTGAGAACGACACAGAATCCATCTTGAGAGAGTTTGTCTCCAGGTTCACTGGATCTCTTAGGGATTGGTACCAGGCTCTTGGAGAATACAGACAACTACAACTGGTTCGATGTGGGTCTGTATCCCATGCTGTGGGAATAATCTTCTGAGAATTTCTCGGAGATGCCTCCCAGTTCTACAAACAGACCAGACAAGAATTCTTTGAAATGCGAGTCTGTTCACTAGATAAAAGAGACATAGATTACCACTACAGGCGCATGTCTTTCAGGTACCATGCTCTCGGTGGAATCAACGATGAAACCTTAAGACATGTATACTTGAACTCTCTCCCTACAGAGCTTCAAAGGGAACTCCAGAGAATAATTGAGTTCTCAGGCAGAGGACTACGAAACATTACTCTAGGAGAAATCCACATGTTCACCCATACTGCATTAGACAAACTTTGTGCCACCCAAAGAGTTTTTGCAAAAATGATCAAAGAGGGCAGAAAGTATGACATATACTGTAAATTTCCTCCGACCTACCACCTTAAATGCAACTCCACTGAACACTGCAACTGTAGAGCAAACATGTCCTACAAAAGAAGGCCTTCCAGAAACCAACCTCGAAAAGAGAACAATTCCTCGAACTCCAAGAGGAATAGAAAATATAAATATTATAGGAAGAAGACAAGGAGATCATGGAATAAGTCTAACAAGTGTTTTGTCTGCGGACAAGAGGGTCACTATGCCAAGCAATCCCCAAATAAAAGAACAAAATCGGCTAAGCTCATCCAACAGCTTAGGCAGGTTGCTGATGAAATCCCCTCAGATGCTGACATTGAATCTTTCTTCTCAGAACAACCAGTTGACCTCTTTTATGGTCCAAGATTCAGACGACTCCAGCACCTCCTCAGAATAGACAGGATTCACAGATCCTGATCCTGATTCTCCTTCAGAGGTCTATCAGGCCACCAATAATGGTAGTTCGGGCCCTCAGGTCAAAATCCAGATTTTACCGATAAAATATTCCAAGCCAGTTCCTGTCATTGCCTATTTTGATACTGTAGTACATTCCTCAATGATGAATCCCAACGTTCTTCCTTCGGAAGCCTGGAAAGAAGAGAAACATGAGTTTCTAGCAGCAGATGGACAAATTTTCAACACTTACCTGATCTCCAAGCACAAAGTTGTCATACAGTTTTTCCCTTCATTCACTATTTGGACCCATGTCATTGGGACACCTCTCCCAGACAAGGATATCCTCATCGGATGGAACATTTACAGCCAATCCAGAGCCATCAGGATCCTCCCTAACGGAATTCGCTACAAGAGAGAATTTAAGCCTTTCATCGACATCCCCAAGATTTTCCCCCTTTCGATTATCAATCCAGATTTCCAACAAATTCAAAGACAGCTCATCCAATTCTGCACTAACAGCCATGCAGACTTCAAACATCCTCACCCGCTGTGGAAAAATCCTGATTTCTTCATTAGACTCCCTTTCAAACTCAATGAGGATGTCAACCCAACGAAAGCTACTCACTCGGGAATGTCCCCCTCTGATCTATCTTTGGCTACTGAAGAATGTAAACAGCTCCTCAGCCAAGGCCTGATAGAATCCACCTCCTCCCCATGGGCTTGTCAAGCTTTTTACGTTGAAAAAAGGTCAGAACAACTCAGAGGAAAGAAAAGGCTCGTAATTGATTACAAGCCTCTTAACCTCTTCCTCCTCGACGACAAATTCCCAATTTCCAGAGCCAATACATTATTTTCCCAGCTTCCTGGAGCCATTTTTTTCTCTAAGTTTGACTTGAAGGGAGCCTTCTGGCAAATCGGTATCCACCCAGATGACAGACCCAAGACGGCTTTCTGCCTCCCGAATGCCCAGTACCAATGGACAATCCTACCTTTTGGCCTAAAAACAGCCCCTTCACTTTTTCAAAAGGCCGTCACCAGAATTTTCCGTCAAATCCTCCATACTGCCCTGTTATACATCGACGATACCCTTTTATTTTCATCAGACAATGAATCACATAATAAGCTCCTACAACAATTTCACCAGATCATTGACAAATATGGAATCATGTTATCCGATAAAAAGAGCTCAATAGGTGTTACTAACATTGAGTTCCTTGGCATGAAGATCAGAGATGGTTCCTATGTCCCTGGGCCCCATCTGGCAAGACAGCTTCTTGCCTTTCCAGATTCGAACTTCTCACAAAAGCAGATTCAGCAGTTCCTTGGCATTGTCAACTATATCAGAGATTTATTCCACAAGCAAGTCATTACACCACATGCTTGTCAAAGCTTCTCAAGAAAAATCCCCCCCATGGGATACCTCTCACTCTGAGGCAATAACCCACCTAAAGAATGTTGCACAGAAGCCTCCACCTATGCATATCCCATCGTAAAGACAACTCATCTTACAGACTGATGCCAGTTACCACTTCTAGGGAGCCGTCCTTTTTGAAGAATCCAAAGGAAAACGCCACTACTGTGGCCATGCCAGCGGACAATTCAAAGATGCCCAAAAACATTACCACACCATCTATAAGGAGATCCTTGCTGTAAAAAATGGAATCTCCAAGTTTGACTTCCATCTCAGAACTAGGAACTTCATCATTGAAATGGATAACTCATCTTTTCCAAAAGTTCTTGAATTCCACAACAAGCTCCCTCCAAATCCTCAGCTCCTAAGACTCAAAGACTGGTTTTCCAGATATGACTTTTCCGTCAAACATATCAAAGGACACCACAACATCATTCCCGACATGTTGTCACGGTCTATACCTATTACTCTAATCTCCCGTGTTGGTCATATCCCCTTAATCTACATGATATCTTCTCAGGCTTCTTCTTCAACAGCTCCATCTACTGTTCCACCACCTCCTGCTCTCCCACCCGAATTCTTGGCCACTATACTACTAGGACAAATGCCATTTGTCCAACAGATCCATGATTTTGCAAAACTACATCTCCCTTCATATCTTTCACAGATCAACAGTCAGGGTTGTCGCCATCAATTAGCCAATCCTATCAAACCCTTCCTTGACCCTTTTGTATCTCCACCCTTTTACTATTATTCCGACCAGGTATTATGGTTTCTATGGTGTTTATCGGTCCTCCATCACCATGCCATAGTTTTCCCCCTTCAAGCATTATATGGCTTTATCCAGAACCCAACCTCTCCTAACCTTCAGACCTTCCTACAGTGGTTCAATCCTCTATCCGTTTGGCGAACCGAACTTACTAAGCTTATGGGCCAATACCATCTTTGGAAAATGGATCCAGAACCGGCTTCCAAAGTATGCTGCATTTGTATCTTTAACAGGCCTTACAGATACAACCCACTAGCCCAACTCCTTTGGACTTCCAACGTCAGCTACGAATGGGATACTTCGTATGACTACGAAAGGCTATACCATCCCAGTATTCAGATCCATCTCCTCAACTTTCTTTGTGACGTCAACCATGACCGAACAGATGTCTTTTTCATCCTCCCTGATGTCCCACGGGACACCAGCAAGGAGTTGGCACCCTTTTCAGAATTCCTATATTTTAGATTCTCAAGACCAGACTGACACGTGGCCCTGTTCCATTTGTGGGGCTCTCGACTCAGACGAAGAATACCATGCCACCTGTAATCTCAGCAGCCCGTAGTATTCCCGTCCCTATCTGTATAATTATTATGTTTGCCAGCTGCCAGACCAGCTTCCTGTTGTTTTCTTGACTTTGTAAAATTATTATCGTCGTTTGTCGACCACCGTCTTTGGCCTTATCCTTTGTATGATAAGCTTGTTTCTTGCTTGTAGATTGCTTCCTCTCCTTATATAAGGAAGCCTCGCTCTCTCTGAAATGGGGCATCAGAAAATCAGAATAAAGTTTTTGAGTGTTTATTTTCATATGACTTCCTAAAGTTTCTCTCGTCCTAATCTTCAGACATTTCTATGTATGGAATTATGATTCTTCAAGATCCCAGTATGCTCTATGCTTGCCTCATGTGAGGACCCTGCATATCAGAACAAATTTTGTGTTTTCTGGTCTAGTATATCGGCTGGACACCCTGGACACATCCGGAACCAGAATGTTGCTGGATAGGATGAACTCAGGTTTAACAATGCCAAGTACTGACTGATTTATGGCTTAAGACCTCCATCCATCTCTGTCTGAAAGTACCCTGTTAAGGCCGTTGAGGAAAGGCCGTCTGTGGGGAAATTGAACTGTGAGATGGTCGTGGAGCTCTGACGTCTCTACTGGTATCAGAGCCTTGGCGTCCGATCGAAGTGCTGAGTTCGAGCCCCAGGAGTGCAAAAATCATTTCCTAGCTCCCGTGAACTCACTCTGGGTGGACCCCAGGTGGGGAGTGGAAGATATGAAAGGATTAAAAGGTAATTGGACCTAGTTTCATTTGACTGAGATTTGATGAATAAAATAATATAAATATAATTATGAGTAGAAAGAAATCACGACATCATATCACAAAGAGATATAACATTATTAAAGAAAAACCCCGATAATGACTATCCAATATGTTTTAATGAGAAAAATATTATCATTAATTCAATATGATAATATTTCAGTTTTGAGTTACCGCTGGTCTATGATCGCATGTAGTAATGTGGTATTTCCAAAAGAAAAGAAAAGAAAAAATCCTAAAAGTTATAAGGAATTATCATAAGCTCTCCAATAATATTAGTCTGTGTATTTGAAATTAAATGACCATAGGTTAATGTCATATTACATTACCATTAAAAAAATGAAATTATAAAATAAAAAATTAAATAAAATAGATTTAAAGGGACTAAAATTTGGGTGCAGCATGATGCACCCAGACCGTCTCCAACAAAGGAGGCTGCAGAGTGCAGGCTGCAGGCTTGCAGAGTTGCAGCATTGTCCATGGAAGGCACGTCTCCTCAATAGATTTGAATCTGATCGGTCTCATCAGATTTCAATAAAGGAGACTTTTAAAAAAAAAAAAATTGTAATAATTCGAAATTTAATGCGAAAAATATGTATAATGAAACCCACAACTTAAACGAAGGAGGCATATCAGGATCCTTTCATTAATTTCTATTTTTCTTTAATATTTTTAAATTATAATTAAAACATTAGGTTATATAGAAGAAGAAAAAAAATGATTAAATCATGAATATATATTTTTTATTTTATTTAAATATTATTAAATTATAAATAAAAAAATAAGAAAAAAACAAGATAATAAAAGGATACCGACACTTCATGGCTTTTTTTCACCTTATAAAATATTAACTAGATTCTAAAAATGCCTGGATCACTTGTAATTTCAGTAAAAGCAAAATTAGAAGATTGAGTTATACATTATTATTATTGTAAAGTTGTAAGAATTATATAATATATTATATATATTATATAATATATTTTATAGGGGTACTTTGGTCATTTGAATCTCTTGTTCCGTCTTGTCTCAACCATACCAAACGTATAATGGTACAGTTTATAGTTTTGTTCAAACCTTTTAAACACAATATAGAACAACATATTCTGTCATGCCATGTCCAGTCTAGTCCAGTCTCGTCTCATCTTGTCCTGTCTCATCTTCGTACCAAACGCAAACCTCATGGTTTTTTTTTACACCTTATAAAATATTAATTGATCTAGATTCTAAAAATACTTGGATCCACTTGTAATTTCAATAAACGCAAAATTAGAAGATTGAGTTGTACATTATTATTATTGTTGTTGTTGTTGTTGTTGTTGTAAGAATGGAAATACCTCTTTTTAGTCAAAAAAATTAGGTGCTTTATTGTTTTTACCCATAGTTAGTATTTTTATTGTTTTTATCCGATAATTGACTGTGAGGACTGAAATACCCTTCATTTATTCATTGTTTTTTTTCTTTTTATCTGAAAAGTCTTTATTCTCTCTCTATTTATCAAGACATTAAGACAATTTCTCTTTCTCTCTCTTTGCTCTTTCACTGTCTTTCTCTCTATCCTCTTTCACGTTCTTTTCTCTCCTTTTATCTGAAATTGAGTTGCTAACATAAGCATCTTCAGTTTCTTCAAATCACAACATAAGCATCTTCAATTTTGATCTTCAATCTCATGGATTTTGCTTTGAATTAGAAACGTATTTCATGGATTGGGATTCGATTTTCGATCTTCAATCTTCAGTTTTGATCTTCCGAAGATTCAGATTTTGCTTCGAATTTAATGGATTGAAATTCGTAGTTCACGATTTGGCTTAGGTTGTTATAATGAATCAAGATGCTCCAGGTTCTTCTTCTAGAGGTATATATTAGAAACCCTATTTTATTTTGTTTCATATGCAGATGAAATGATGAATGAAGGTTGAAGGAGATGGTTTACGTTAGTGTGTTTAAATGATAACCAGTGGTGTGTTTAATTAATTCTGTTCGGTGTGTTTAATTTATTATCTCTGGTGTGCAATTTGTTTTTTCATGGTGTGTGTAAATTGTTTTACCTTGGTGTGTTTAATTTTGTTTCTGTGGTGTGTTTAATTGGTTTGTCATTATGTGTTTAATGTGGTGTGCATTGCTATGTTTAATTTGGTCTGACATGGGGTGTTTAATCGCTTTACCCTGGTGTGTTTAATTTGATTTGTCCTTGGACATTTAATTGTTGTTTCTTTCGTATTTAATTGTTGTTTCCCTGGCGTATTTAATTGGTTTGTCGTGGTGTGTGTAATTGGGTTCGTCTGGTGTGTTTAATTTAGTTGGTCTGGTGTGTTTAATTTGGTTTGCCTTGGCATGTGTAATTGGGTTGACCTAATGTGTTTAATTTAGTTGGTCTGGTGTGTTTAATTTGGTTTACCCTAGTTTGGATTTTTGGGAGAAATGGATTTTATTGATTCGAATTGAATATTGTATATGTACTTAACAGATTTATACATTTATTTTGAATGAAATCCCTTTACAAATCCTACGATTTACGATTTTTTAAGTGTTAAGGTTAGGATTGTTCAAATTCGTACCAATTCTGATCAGTGTCTGAATGAATGTTGATCTAAGCCTCCATTTATGAATGTTGATCTCATCAAAACTGTGAATGTTGTTCTCAACCTCCATTTCTAATCAATGCTTTTGTGTTTTTGTTTTTCGTTTTTGTTCTGCTTTTAATCATTAGAGATGTGGTTGATTTGGTTTACATATTTTTGAGATCATGAAATGAGATTAGAAATGTATATGGAGATTGAGTTAGAGTATTTTTTTTTTGTTATTAGAATCACATAATTAATTAAAGGGTTTCTTTATTATTATTTTTATATTAGAATTTGATGGGTGATTCTTGTAAGTTTTTTCGAGATCGATTATTGTACAACTTGATATTTATTCAATGTTGATCGTAGGTCGATGATTTTTGGAGCTTATTAAACGTTTTCGAAACGTATATTCTTGCTGACGTTAATTCATGAAGTTGTTGTCCATCTATGGTTGCTTTATATTTGTTGGTTTTTATGCATTGTTTGATTGGGTTTCTTTTTTTTTGTATAAATGTTTTTACTATTTTGTGTTGTTATTGATGATATTTTTTTTTTGATACATTGTGACTATATCATTACTATTGTCTATCGATGTCTGCTTTGTATTTATTTGACTTTCATGCATTGTTTAATTGAGTTGAAAATAGGTGTGTTTAATTGGATAGTACTGATATGGAATTAAATAGGTATGTTAAATTGGATTTGAAATAGGTGTGTCTATTGGGTAGTACTGATGTGTTTAATTGAGTAAGAAATAGTTGTGTGTTTAATTGGACAGTATTGGTGTGTTTAATTGGGTTGGAAATTTGTGTGTTTAATTGGATTCAACTGGTGTGTTTAATTGTTAGTGTCATATGATGTGTTTACTTGTTTGGACATTGTCTGTTTAATTGCTGACCACATTGTGTGTTTAATTTTTTATCCAAACCACATTAGCATGGATTAGTGTGTTTAATTGTCTTCGAAATAGGTTTGTGTTTAATTGAGTTGAATTGATGTTTTTAATTTGGTTCGAAATATGTTTGTGTTTAATTGGGTTGAACTAGTATGTTTAAATGATTTACCCTGGTGTGTTTAATTGGACTGTCATGGTGTGTTTAATTGATTTGCCCTGATGTGTTTAATTGGTTTGTCATGGTAAGTATAATTGGGTTACACCTAGTGTATTTAATTTGGGTTACGATTGTGTGTTTAATGCCTTGGTATGTTTAAATGATGTTTAATAGTGTATTTAATTGATTTACACTTGGTGTTGCTCTTGTGTGTTGAATTGGATTGCTCTGGTGTGTTTGATTATGGGTTATCGTAGTGTGTTTAATTGATTTTCCTTGGTGTGTATAATCGAGTTGGTTTGGTGTGTTTAATCATCAACTATTTATCTTCCTCATCAATTAAACACACTAGTTTTAATTGTGAGAATTTTTTTATTGACATGCAGAAGTGGACTCTACGAAATTGGTAATCAATTATGGTGAGAAATGGGTAGGGAACTTTTATGAAGGTGGTGAAACAGAGTTTGTTAAAGTTTTGTCCCACAACCTTTGAATGTTGTGGATTATGTAAAATATGGTGAGGCCATGAAAATGCTATATTGATTTTGTAAATTATTGTCATGTAACATGAGATGTCTGATTAAATGTCAAAAAGAAGTGTTTTTAGGTCAATTTTTCCTAATTAATATCAGATTTTCAATGTTTGGTGTGTTTAATTTTTCCTAATTTTATGCCAGCAAAAGTGTCACTAAGAGTAATAACAGTTTATCAAACTAAAAAAATAATAAAATATTTCGTATGAAACTATATAATAGTTAACAAGTGTAAGTCATGCATGTTTTTTCGTATCAAACCCCGACTATGTAACATTATAGAGTGAATTTTGAGTGATTTTGTAACGTAATAGAATCAACTCTAAACGTTACAAAAATGAATATAGAATGAAGAAATGTGTTGGATCTCATACCTGCTGAAACTATATGTTTTTTTTAATAAATAAACTATATGGTATAAAAATAAGATTTTGATGAAAACCATTGGAAAAGGATGAAGAACGTTTATGAGGGTGGTGAAACAAACATTGTCAAAGTTCTATCCCACAAACTTTGAATGTTTTAGATGATGTAAATTATGGTGATGCTATAAAATTGATTTTGTAAATTACTGTCATGTAATATGATATGCCTAACTAAATGTCAAAAATGTGTTTTTAGGACAATTTTTCCTAATTGATATCAGGGTTGTGACTCATCCAAGTTTTCACACAATTTTCCAATACATTTGGTAATTATTTTTCGTCACATGATAACATCTTGCCAAATTTATGTATACTTTAAATAACCATTTTTAAAATAACATAATATATTTTCTTTTTCTTTTTTCAAAGAAACTAAATCCAAAGTACACCGTCAGTAAAATTTGAGCAAAATTACATGACGCTCCGTAGAAAGGAAATAGGTTTTACAACACAACTCATAAAAATTTCCAATTGGTACATACAAAATATTTTGAACAAGGAATTCTTGAATCTACAGTTACCACAACAGAATATTTTTTACATTAAAATTTTGAGAAAATATACCACTCTCAAGAGGGGTTTTTGAAACTCATTCATTTCTTATACAAGATTTTTAAATTTGGTTTCGTCCATCTTCATAATAATAAAAATGACTAAATATACTTAAAATAAAACACTAATTCATTCATAACATTGGAGGTACTAAAACTGCGTCTCAAAAAAGGCATCCATCGGCCACACAATTAAGTGCTAAATTTGATTTAAACTCTAAATCCCTTGTTGTTCCTCTTTCTCCTAACATTCTCTAACTTCCTTCTCTTCAATGGCACCTGAAGTTGCATATAAAAATAGTCAGATTTCTCAGCCCGAATTTAAATATAATTCGTCTAGAAATTCGAAGAAATTAATTTAAACGGTATAGAAGAAATTAACAGTTCATAACAATTGAATACAACAGTTCAAAAGAGAAAACAGAATAACTAAGAAAATCTATTTGGATGATGGAATTTAAAGTGAGTTTTAGTTATTGTCTCACATTTATCTTCTGTTTACAGTTCACTATTCAATTTAGCTTGAACATTGTCTCTAAGCTAATGTCTTAATTCTTATCTTGGTCTGTTACCTATCAAGGGTTTTCATTTAATGAATACTAAACAAATCAATACTAAAACATAGCAAAACAATCAGGGGAAAAACACCCTGCCCAGAAGACCAAGCAAATGAGGCACAAAGCAACCAGTCAAATCAGAAGCACAACAAACAAAAAGCAGTTACGAAGTTGAATAGCAGCAAAGCAAAAAAAAAAAAAAAAAAAAAAAAAAGAAAGACCAAAACAGGAACAAAAATGAAACCACGGTAGAATGGAAAACAAATACCATAACAAAATATGGAATCAAAATATATATAAATCAAAATCACATATTCCAATTAAACACATCAGTCATACCCAATTAAACACACCAGTCATACCCAATTAAACATATCGGTCATACTCAATTAAACAGACCGGTCATACCAAATTAAACACACCGGTCATACCCAATTAAACACACCGGGTCATACCAAACTAAACACACCGGTCATACCAAACTAAACACACCGGTCATACCAAATTAAACACACCAGTTCTATTCAATTAAACACACCAGTCATACCAAATTAAACACACCAGTCATACCAAATTAAACACACTGGTCCTACCCAATTAAACACACCATTTTTCAAGACATTGTTGTGAGTGTCAATCAACTTTCAAGCTACTTTTTATTTTCTCTAACATACAAATTCACTTGAAATATGTTAACTCAATTCACAACCTCAAGAATAATTGATAATTATGTAAGCGGGTAAAAAATGAAACATTCAATAACAAGTCATAACATGAATTTGAGACAAAATGAGAGATCAGGTTGTCTATCAATAACAAGTTTTGAAGACATGCTCAGAGGCAATTGGGCTATACACTGAGATGCTCATAATTCCTAAACCAAAAGGTTTGGCGCTACTTGATTAGCACAAACACAATACAAAGGAACAGTTGTAGATAAATACAATCAAATGTAAACAAGCTAAAATGTACATGTTAGTTAATTTATCAGAACAATTAAATTCAGATCACTACAATGTTCAAATTTATAACCAATTGGTCTTCAACAATAGTTTTAAAATAGAATATTTACTTCATATTAAGCAATCAAATTGAAATTAAATAATCCATAAATGTATTCACAGGATCATATAGAAGTAACATGTAAGAATTTTATAACTTAACTAGTACACTAAACATCACTCGGCAAAACAGAGAAAATGAGAGCAATGTAACTTTCTACACAACGTTGACCCGAAATTTGGTTTCTTTCTAACTCATTAGTTTCGACAGTAGGATCATTCACATGTCCCAAAAGAACAAACAGAAACCAACAGTAACACACATTTTCTATGCAAGAGACATGAATAAATGGGATCACCATAAAAAGACTAACAAAAAAAAACCAATAAATATGTTAAAAAGTGAAGAAATCACAAAATTCATCTTTACTTGTGTTAGTAAAGATGTAATTCAAATTTACAGATTTAATTCAAATTTTCCACCGATATTTTCTTGGCAAACATCCAATTGAGGGCAGATTAAATTCACTAGTAATATTGTTTTTTTCACAATTCAATTTCATGGAAACAATAAAATGATTGAATATATAAACATCAGAACACTCAATATCTGTACAAAATTAAAACTTGGAACATGGAATCACCACAAAATCACAAGCAAATCATTAATGAATTTGAGACTAAAACCTGAATAAACTATCACATTAATGACAAATGGCAAATCGACCACACAATTAAGCACAATTTTCAACTGTTCCCCTTTCCTCTAACCTTCTCAAACTGTCTTCCCTTCGATCGCACATAAGGCTTCACATACAATCTTTGGTCCTCTTAGAAGAACCTGAAGTTGTATATAAAAATAATCAAGCATACAACACATTTTCCCTATGAAATTCATAAACATATAACACATCATAATTCAAAACCATTCTACAAAGATAAACTTCACCATTTTGCATTCATCCCAACAATGGAAATGTCTAAGATTGCTGTATTAAACACATTTTAAAGTACCAAATTAAACACATCGGTCATACCCAATTGAACACACCACTCATATCCAATTAAACACACTCGGTAATACCCAATTAAACACATTGGTTCACAACAATTACACACAGCAGTTCACATCAATTTAACACACAATCTTTCGAGACATTGATGTGAGTGTCAATCAACTTTCAAGCTATTTTTTATTTTCTCTAACATATGATGAAACGTAAGTTGAAGAGTACTGACCCAATATTTCAAATGCATATTGGAAATGCTTGGATTGATGATTATACTGGATTCTAAGGAATGTATGACTATTTATGGACACATGCTCTCATCTCAGATGAAACCAATGCACATAATAGTTGATAACTGAAGGAGGTTGTAGTGTTAATATACCACAATCTACTTATAAAAACCCTTTATTTATTTTTTTGAAAAGGCAAAGCTTTGTTAACAACCAAAGGTAACAACCCAAAGGCAAACAAAGGCCACAACAAACGCCCAACAAACAGAACAAAAAACAGCAGAAAAACAGCTAAACAGCTGGAAAAACAAAAACAGAAGCGAAGAAAATAACCACAACCAGAGCCAGAAGAGAACTGGAACCCTGAAAACCCAAAACAACATAACACACCTCCAAGACAGTAGCAACCCAAGCAGCAGCAGCAAAACAAAGAGACCCAACGACACACCACAATGCTGAAAGAAGCAGCAAAGCAGACAACAACCACACTGAACAAAAAGAAAGAAACTGAACAGAGAATAACCAAACACAAACAACATGAAAACAATTATTGCCCAACTTAAAGTAATAATAATGAATTAATACAGAGCAAAAGGATAAAATGACAACATGAAAACAATTATTTGCCCAACTGAATCAAAATCACAGTCTATGAACATATTTATCATTTACTAAGCAGTAAACTTGGTTTGGGTTTCAGATGAATTAGTCGCAGATTTTAAAAATACAGAAAAGTTTGTCCTCCCCATTCTCCACGTTAGATTGAATTTTGAAGGAAGCCAAAAATGAGTTACTCAATTTCGAAATCTATCACAACTGAACAAAATCAATTTCGAAATCTAACAAAATCAAATTAGAAATCAAAATCACTTTTTTTTTACTCAAATCCAAAAATACAACCAAAAATACAAACAAATTAAAACCCTAAAATCAAATATCGAAGACGCCAGTGACTGGAGTCAGACCGTCGTCACAGTCGGTCGAAATCTATTACAAGTTAACAAAATCGATTTGTTAACAACTTAACAAAATCAATTTGATAATATTTAAATGAAAATCAATTTCGAAATCAATCAACCAAAACCCAATCTTCTGTTGAAACCCTAAAATCAATTGTCAAGAGGAGGTGCTTACCATTGGTGACTGGACATCGTCGTCTCCGTCTCCATGTCGTCGTCGGTGGCTCCTCGTGGTGGTCGTCGTTGGTGGCAGAAAAGGTTTCGTGAAGTCGTCGGCTCTCGTCGCCACTCATCTTTCGCATTTCGTCGTCGGCCCTGGTCTCTCTCACAGCCTTCGTCGCCGTCTGCATGTCCGGGTCGCCTCCTCGTCGTCGTCGAGTCACGGTGGTGGTCGTCATCCGGTATGGTCTCTCGTAACTTGTCGGTTTGGTAACAGAGCTCTTGCAAGTCTCTCTCAACTCTTGATTTTGGGGATTGTGTTTTGTATTTGTTTATTTATTTCAATTTTGTACTAATTCATTTTCAATTTACTTTTTGTTTTTTCACCTCATTATCACTGAAGGGTAATTTTGTCCCAAATGTGGAAAGATTGGTAAAAACAATATATTTACTAATTTTGGATAAAAACAATAAACACACTAAATTTTTAGTTACTTTTAAAGTTCTCCTATTTTTATTAATTTTGATATATCTTTATAATAGTATTTTTTGTTAATATATAATTGATAACAAAAAGGTGGTAGAAAGCAATATCCCTCGATGAAAATGAGATCCCAAGTGTAAATCACCCAATACAATTAAAAAAAATGATAACAGAAAGGATGTAAGAAGGATAAGGGTGACTCTATTGCCATACACCCATTTTTCAATGAGATTATTTATTACTAAAATATTCATAAACTAAATTACTTAAAAGTGTAGTGCAATTTACTGGGTTCCTTAGCAGGCTATGCCTAGGTTCAGTACATGCATGAGGCTCAACACGGGTAGGCTTAAGGCTTACCTTAGCAATCCTAGTTGTCTTTCTCAAAATAAAAACAAAGCATCATCCTGTTAAATATAATTCATAAATCAATGATAAAAACATATATTTTAGCAATTTACAAACAATGAGAGTTGTTTACAAGACTGAACATATATTGTTTTAGAAAACAAAATCTAAGCAATTTCACTGTTTGTTTGGATCGTAAGGTGTTCAAGAATAATAAAATGTCGTTCATATAACACCTCTTTAACACATGTATTATAAGTTTTATCTTGAATTATAATAATAGATATCATAGTCATATATTTATCGTCTAATCTTAACCTATACTAACTATTTTTTTTGATAAAATTGGACTGACCTAGAGGAAAAAAATATCACAAGCGATCATATGCTGAAAAACCTTAACACAGTAACCATCAATAATATAAAATTAATAAAATGAAGAGTAACAAACACCAGAAAAACACAAAAACCAAGGGAAACAATCCTAACAAAAACATTGGCACGCATGCCATAAACACAAAAAACATCAAGAAAAACGAAAAGACTCTTTACCCATACAATCATTGTCAACCAATAAAGAGCAGAAAGACGGGGAGTTTGCCTACCACGAATCGACCTCTAACCCCAAAGCATGCTTAGAAAGAGCGTCTGCAACCTAATTCCCCTCCCTAAAGATATGAGAAACCTGAAACTCCATTTTTGATATATGATAGATACAGCGTTGCCAAGCCTGCCGAATCCGCCAAGGAACCAGTTCAGAGCGAGAGGAGAGAAGCAAAACCACATAAGAAGAATCACTCTCAAGCCAGATCCAATGCCACCCATTCTGTTAAGCAAAATTAATAGCTATTGAAGCTGCAAGAAGTTCCGCCTCAAATGCAAACACATGATCAAGAGGAACAGCAAAACAACCCTTTACAAAAGCTCTACAATTATGAAAAATACCCCTACAACCCCCAACACCTGGAGAACTCAAGGCGGCACCATCAGTATTAACTTTGATCCAACCAGGAGCTGGAGGCGACCAAATCACACTCCTGATAACAGGAGCCCTAGCCGGACGGCCACGAAGATCAAAACGATGAAGAATCAAAAGATCATCTACACAATTATGCATACACCCAATCTCTAACCGATTAGCGTCAAACACCGCACGCCAAACAAAAGACAAAGCAGATCTGAAATCCATAGTCTTACTCTAAAAAATCCATTGGTTACGGGCAAGCCACGCACTCCAAACCACAACATGAATATCTGTATTCCATAAAACATGCACCTGGTCGCTAAACGAAACTGACATGGCCTGAAAGAAGAAAGAACTCCACGTATCGGCATAAATACGTCGCTGAAAAGCTGAGAAAACCGCCTCCCAAAGAGCAACCGCTAAGGGGCATTGAATGTAAAGATGATCAGATGACTCACTGCTAACCCCACAAACACTGTATCGGGAAGCTAAGTGAAACCCAGCCCTACATAAGCGATCCTCTATAGGAAGCCGATTCAACAAAAGACGCCATGTCAAAGCTGACCAGGAAGGAGGGATAAAACAACACCAAACATCTCTCCACCAAGGGACTTGCAGAGAATCACGAATCATACAGGAATAAGCCGACTTTTAAGAAACCTGCCCATCCCGTGAATGAGCCCACACCAAAGAATCTGTAACTGGAGAGATAGCAACGCTATCGATCCGAGAACATAGATCTAGAAAACGTACTCGAAAACTATCATCAAGAACCCACTTACCCTCATAAATAAAATCAGAAACCCTTACCTTGAGAATGGTAGCCAAGTAATCATGAATTACCAGAAGGTCAAGAATGGGAACCCCCAACCAATTATCGCGCCAAAAATCTAGTTGATAATTCTCTCAAATGAGCCAAATGCCCTCTTTGAGAAGATCTGAATAGTGAGAGTGGAAAGAAGGCCAAATCGATGAAGTGCCATACCCCCCATGAGATTTTCAAAGCTGTGTGAGAAACCGCTCCGTCATAAACAAAAAAGCAAAACTCTCAGAGGTCATAAACTTCCAGGTAAGCTTATTTAAAAGAGAATCATTCAGTAACCCCAGATCCTTCAAACCAAGACAACCTTGAGAGTAAGGCTTACAACAACGACCTCAAGCAACCCAAATCAGTTTAGTCTCCTCACAAGAACCTGTCCATAAAAAATTTCTCAACTTACGATTAACCAACCGTAGCAAAGAAGAAGGCCATTTGTAGATCATGAATGAATGCACAAAGGATCCCGTAATGACCGACTTTATCAGAGTAGCACGACCGGCCAAAGAAAAGGCTTTCCCCTTCCAATTAGCAAACTTAGACGGGATTTTATTCGTTATAGGCTGTAACACGGACTTCTTGGGCTTTCCTCGAAATAATGGTACCCCCAAGTATGAGAAAGGCAACCGACCAATCTGCATACCAACCAAGGACTGCAAGCTACCAATCCGGGATGGGAAAATAGAAGATCCAAAATAGATAGATGACTTACCCCAATTAACCAGCTGACCTGAAATGTTACCATAAACCTTAAAAGCACTCATGATATTCTTCAGATTCTGAACCGTGCCTCTGCAAAAAATCAAAACATCATCTGCATAAAGCAAATGAATAGGAACAAAAAATCCCCTCGGAGAAGAAATAGGAATTAACTGAGAAAAATCCACCATCCTCGACAACAGTCTACTAAGGAAATCCTCAGCAATACCAAACAAGAGAGGGGATAGAGGGTCACCTTAATGAACCCCTCTAGAACAATGAAAATAACCCTTTGTGGACCCATTAATCAACACCCAAAGCCTTAAAAATCTTAGGATACAGTCAATCCAATCCATAAAAATTGGAGAAAACCCAAAAGCTTGAAGCACTCTACGAAGAAAAGACCAATCTAAAGTATCGAAAGCTTTGTGGATATCTATCTTCATGTCCAAATTACCTCCATAACACTTCTTATGCAACACATTCACACAGTCAGAAGCTAAAGCGATACAGTCCTCAATCTGACGGTATCGAATAAGCCCAAACTGATGAGGAGAGACTATTCTAGCTGCAATATAAGCTAACTGATCTGCTAAAATTTTGGAAGAGATTTTGAACAAGAAATTACTAAGCACAATCAGACGAAACTGGCCTATCGAAATCGAATCCTTTTGCTTCGGAAGAAGAACAATGAAACTGGAGTTTAAGTTTGGAAAAATAACCCCTGTACGAAAAAAGTCCTGAATCGCAAGATCCACGTCACTACCCGCCACCTCCCAGCAGAGCTGATAGAACCTTCCAGAGAAACCGTCTGGCCCAGGAGCAGAGGCTTTATCCATAGCAAAAACCGTATAAAGGATATCGTCCGTCGAAGGAATGCTAATCAGAAAAGCATTTTCCACATCAGTCACCAAAGAAGGAATCATATCCTCCACCGCCGAGAAATCTGTCTCAACCCGAGAAGAATCCGAAGAAAAGAGATTAGAATAAAACTCAATGATATGATCCCTAATAATCAAACAGTCATCATTAAACACCCCATTAATCGAAAGAGAAGACAAATCATTCTGGTACTGTCTACGTCTGACAGAGGCATGAAAGAATGATGAATTACGATCACCAACTTATAGCCACTTCACTCTTGACCGATCACGATAAAAGCACTATTGTCTGCGTAACAACACATCAAGCTCATGATGAACTCGAGACTCAGCCAAGAAAAGCTTCTCTGAAAAACCCATATTAGACATCTGAAGCTGAATATACTAAAGCTTTTCTGATTTCCCAGAAATCTTGGAATTTAGATCCCCAAAAACCTCTCAATTCCAAGTCTTTAGTGCAATCTTTAACCTCTTCAACTTGTTGATAACCACCTGAGGAGGATTGTCCACATAAGTGGAACTCCAAATACGACAAACTAAAGCCATAAAATATGGGTGATCCAACCACATGCTCTGGAATCGGAAAGGACTAGGACTAACATTCATAATATCCGACAACCGAATCACCAACAGATAATGATCCGAAAATCTACGAGGGAGAGTCACACAAGAAATGTCCTGCCGACAGGAAATACAACCCTCAAAAACCAAAGCTCTATCTAACCTCCTCTCAACTCTAGTAGATAACGACCCCTAACCCAAGTAAAACGAGCACTCTGGGATCGAACACCAACCAAATCACAATCCTCAATAACAGACTTGAAATCCTCACAGGAGCTACGAGCTGGAGAATGAAGGCCTAAATACTCATAAGCTCCCAAAATCGGGTTAAAATCACCCACAACCAACCAAGAGGAAGAAACCAAGCTGACCATGTCCTGAAGAGACTGCCAAAGCGATCTTCAGACAATCGTCGACGTACTCGCATAAACAAAAATGAAATAATGCAACCGAGAGTTAACCGTGATCGAAACAGTAAGCTGCTGCTCATGAAACAGGACAATTTGAGCATCAGAAAAAGAATCACAAGAAAATACCCAAATCGTTGGTAAAAGACCACCCCTATCATTCAAGCCCACTAAATGAAGACCGAAAGAAGACCAGAAACAAGAAGAGATAGAAGTAAAAGCTACCATAGGCTCAGCAATACAAACCAAAGAATGTCGGTGTAAAAGACACAAATCTCTAAGAACACGCCTCGTAGACCCATTCCCAATACCATGACAATTCCAATAAAGGACCATAATCATTGGAAACACTAGAAGAAGTCCGTATCTTGGATTTTAGCTTCGTCAGCCTACGTGTAATCATCGTCGTCCTTTGAGAAATATTGATAGCATCTAATCCTTCCGCCTCAGTTTGAGAAGCCCATGAAGAACCAACAATGAGACGGAGCTCAGCTTGGGAGTCAGAGGCCGAAAGTCTAGAACTCTGGGTAGAAGCAGTAACCGAAGAGTAAATCTGAGAAGATCCCAAAAAATCATTCCTAACCCCATGAGCAGCATCTGGAATCAGTGGACACTGAAGTGAGAAAGGTACCACAATATTAGGAATCGTCTGGACCAATGAATCTTTGACCGGAAGAGCCTGGTTCGGAGCAGTGGAATGACTATCAAAAACCAGACCCGAAGTAGAAGAGGACTCCAATATCATCTCAGATCCCGAAAAGGAAGAAGCTTGACCCACTGACAAATCCAAACTCAAATCAGACCTAATATCCACAGGAGAGTTATGAACCACCAAGACATTAGAAGCTGGGACTACTGCTGAGGACCTAGGAACTATCGGGATTACATTAACACTCCCAGACTGCTGATCATGTGAAACCGTTAAAGATGTAGAATCAGATAAAATAGCTGAAACAACTGGATCTGAAGAAGCTAACAAAACATCATTAAGAGAATCATCGCTTCTCCCCCCTTCTTGGGGCTGACCAACCTATCCAACCATTACTGAAATAGTAGGACCCACCGAAGAAGTTAAACTTGGTGAAGCAACTACACTAGTAGAAGAACTCATACTCAAAACCGGATCTGAACCTGTCGAAGAATGAACCACTATAGAATCCAGAGACCCTAAATCCTGCTGAATGGCGGTAAAGACATTAGAAACAGAAACTTCCGTCCGAGTACCAGAAATAGAATGATAAACTAGTTTAGAAGCACGGTTTCGGGGAATCTGAAACCCCTCATCAACAACAATCGTGGCCGGACCATCTCTAGCTGAATCAGGCTTAATAGAGTTAACATGAATCACTTTGCCGGATTTGTTCAAACGACAAGCATTGGGCAAATGACCAATTGAGGAACAAATAGAACAGAAAACCAGAAGACTCTCGTATTCCACTGAAATAAAAGAACTATGAGAATCATCTCTCTCAAGAAGCAAAAAAGATGGAGGCACATTAGACACATCAATATCCACCAGAACACGTGCAAAATGTCCAAAATCACCTTCCACAGTAGCCATATCCAGTCGTAAAGGCATTTCGATCCCTCTAGCTAAATCATAGACAATCTTTGGATGCTAGTATTCCCATGAAAGATCATAAAAACGGACTCAAACCTGAGCATTTGAAGACTTTTGTAATACCGGATTAAAATATGGAATCTAAAAGTGAAACCGTAAAACACCTTGTTTAAAACTAAAAAATCTTAAACTCCAAATTATATTCTTATCAACATCTGAATTCAACCTAACCTATCCTATCCTACTCTATCCTAACTATTCATACAGGTAATTTTTGACGCTTGAATGTGCATGAGGAATACTAAATCATTAGTTTTGAATTTTAATAATGGGTGTAGAGAAGTGACAGGTGTGGAGTGATTTTTGTATGGATGGCAAATGGCAGTACAGCTGCCATCAATTAGGAAGCGAAGTGAGATGACACGGAGGAGCAAGTTCAAAATGTTAATAACTAGATTTATTTATATTAATAATATTTTTGCTTCTGCATTAACCTTTGGTGGTGGTGTAATAGTGTATATATAAAAAACAAAAAACACAAAATTCACGGTATTGAAGTCAAGTCATATAATCATATTATTGAATTGTTAGTCAAACGAAATTATGGGATGTGGCCTGTGGGCAATGACAAATCTGAATGACTTTAGAGTTTAGATTATATGATTCACATAAACGTATAGGTGGGAAACCTGCCCACTACTCATAGGGCCGGCCCCCAATTTTGGGATCCGGGACGAAAGTTTTAAAGAAAAGAAAAATGAGTCACATATGACAACTCAAATGAGAAATAAGGTGTCATTACAAATTAGGTCCCACAATTTTTTTACATATTTTGAAGAGGCTCACATATTTTGTTTAACGGTAACTTCACGTGAGGCTGATAGTTTTCATTTCTCGTCTAATGAAAAACACTTTTAGCTCCGTCTCGTCAAACACCATGTATATGAGTATATCTAATAATTATATTATGTATATCTAAATATTATGGATATCTATTAGTATATCCATATTATTAACTATAATTTTTTATTAAAAAAATTAAATTCTAATTAAACTCTAATTCTATTTTAAATATCAAAATCTTCTATTATTATCTAACAAAGTAATAAAAAAGAATTTTCAAAAGACTTTAATCATACATAGGTGTGTATTTCTTTAATTTTTTTTTGTTATAAACTCTATAAATAAACAAAAGTGAGAATTATTATTTTTTAAAAAAAATATAGAAGTACGATCGTTTTGAAATTGAATGTGTTAATAAATTAAGAGAGTTTATAATTTGAAAAACTACTATCGGTAAAAGATCTATTTGTAGTAGATCTATTAAAAATAGAATGTTGAAATTTTTTTTTATAGATTTTTGGTTGGTAGATTTTTTTTAAAAAAGATATATTTGGAGAAGTATCTCCTCATGAACTTTTATCTAGTAGAGATTTAAACTCTATTAGTCTCTACTTAATTTACAATAGACAATCTTAAAAGTCCAACCAAATAACTCTAAAAAATTCAAATAGAAGTTCGTAGACCTTTTGAAGCAGTAAAAAGCTTAATCAAATGAGTACTTAAATAAATACATTCATTTAAATAGGGGTGCTATTGATATTAAGATACGTGTTTATAATAATGATATAATTTTAATTTTAGACATGAGTGTACTTATAAATATAGATGTGCTTATTATATTTATTGATGACAGTATCTGCACCCTTTATTTAAATAATAATAAAAATGATGAAAAAGGTTGTTAAATTAAAAACAAAAATAACTATTTTATATGTTATATACTATAAACATTTTCTTTTGTAAATTATATCGTGATTCTTTTGGATTATTACAATTAGTTTTTCGAGATTTGTCGAGATCAAACATTAAATATGTGATTTCTTATTTACAAACTTATAAAATTCATACGATGAGATTCAAACTCTGAGTACATTATTACTTGTAATAAGAGCTTATATGCATGAAATTTTACCACAGTTTTTAAATTATGTTTTTTTAAGTTGTTTTATAAATTAATTATAACAGAAATTTTAATTGTTATTATTTTGAGCTGAGCTTTTAAATTATTAGATGAATGAAATATATAACTCGATTTATGTTGACCGGTCATGCTTTGTTTAATATCTATTAGATTCTTAAATAAATGATTTAAAAAAAATAGATAATCAGTACCTTATAACTACCATTCATTGTTAATATTCCAATACATTAGTAAAATCTTATATTAACATGTAATCTTAAATCTGTAGTCTTAAATCATATGTTAAATATTCAAAAAAAAAAAAATTCAAAAAGTTGATTGAAATATTTATTTAGATTTTGAATTCTTGACATGCTAACATGAGATGATATATCAAACATGAGATGATCCATCATAAAATTATAATGTAGGTCATACATGGTGTATTGTCTCATCATTTTATTGTACAATATAACTATATAATTAAGTACAAATAATGACAATTATTATTTATGTTTGTGTATAGTATATGCCATTCAAAATATGTAGGTAGTAGCCTAGTAGGTACATGACTACATTTGTAAAAAATATGGCTGGTGAAGTCATTTAATAATAGAGTCGGTTTATTACTATTTTTTGTTTTTAAACTAAAAGAAACACCTCACTGCAAGGAGACAGGACAAACAGGCTTACAACCAAACCAGCAAGTATCCTCATTCAAAGAAAAAGCCAACCAAGCGAAAGTACGACTACAGCACGTTTGGGGAATGAGGATGGAGATAGGTCCTCGTCCCTATCTCCATTCCTACTTAGATCCTTTCCCTATCCCCTGTTTTTTTATTTGGAGAAAATAGGGATGGGAATGTTTAGGGGGAGGTCCCTCTATCCCCATCTTCAATTCTCAAATTTTCCCATTTTTCCCATATTTCTTTGTTTTCTCATATCCCGTTCCCCCATTTTCTCATTTTTACTATTTAACTAAAAATTATAAATTAAATTAAAAAAAAACAAACCTTTTATTACAAATAAAAAATATCAATACATTAAAAATTCAACATAAAATATTTCAAATAATTCAAATACATATTATAATTATAATTATATTTATATACTTTTGGAAGAAATGGAGAAATGGGGATCTCCATCCCCATTCTCATTTCAATTTAATTATAAGGGAACCCCTCCCCATCCCCATTTTAATCCCCCATTTCCCTATTTTTTTTTTTAAAAAAAAATCTCTAAATAAGGATGATGATACAGAAATTTAGAACCCCGAAGATAAATGCGCATCCCTGAGTATGAGCCATCACATTCCTATAGAGGAATTGTGTGACAATTGGAAGAGCATTTAAACAATTAAATCTTTCACCCACCACAATTCCACCGACGATTTTATTCTTTTGACCGTGTAAAAAGCTATTCTTGTAGAACCAAATGGCCTGAACAACCGTACACCCAGTCTTGTCTTTTTTTTTTAATTTTGATTCTCTCTTTAGAATATTCATAGAAGAAAATGTTTTGTAACTGTTTTTCAGTTCGTTTTATTTTTATTTTTTAAAAACGTATTCGTTAATCATTTTTCATTTTATTTTAAAATAAAATAAAATAAAAAACAAAACCAATGTTAAAAGTGAAAGATTTGAAAAACACAAAATACTTGTTTTTCATTTTTCATTTTTCATTTTATTTTTCATTTTTTTTATATTAAAAAAAAATATTCAACTATTAATTGTACTGTTATGTGTTTGATATGACTAGGACAAGAAGGAACAAGATTTTAAAATTACCAAAGTGCCCCTTATATATATATATATATATATATATATATATATTTCTAAATAATTTATTTCCAATTAGAACTAAAAGTATTCATACAATAATTTATGTATATTATAATATATGATATTCTATATTGTATATACTTTATAATATATATTATAATATTATAATATTATATATTATAATTATTTGTTTATAATTTAAGATTTTAGTCTTGATTAATTCATTTTTTTGATATGTTTTTTTGAATTAATTTTTGATGTGTTACTTTTGTTTAATATAAAAATTATAATACAAAAATTATATTGGTTAATTATTTAATCAATTTGTTTATAGTTGTAATAATATTAAACAAAATACTAAAATTGATATTTCAATTTTTGATAGTTTTCGGTTAACCTACCAGACGTGTTTTTTCCGCTTTCATTTTCAAAATACAGCTTTCAGTATTTGCTACCAGACGCGTTTTCAGAATTTAAAAATGAAACCAAAAATACTGTTTTCATTTTAATTTTAATTTTAATTTTTGAAAAAAAACAACTGCAAAATGCTTACAAGACGAGTCCAAAGTTTTTGCACAACAATTGTTCAAAAAAAAAACTTGATCTGTTAAAATCTATGTTGCATGGAAACGGATACGATACAATACATAGATACAGTAAATCTCTAAAAATTAGAATATAGATACGGCATGATACGTAAATTAAAATAATATATATTTATATTTTATATTAAAAAAACATAATCCAATAATTCATTCAAAGCATATTCTATATAAAATATATTTATGATATAAGAAACAAACCCTAAAAAGTAAAAACTTAGAGGGGTGCATTGGATTGGAATTTTAATAGACAATTTTGGGGTGTAAAGATTTTATAGATCTGTAAGACTATTAGGATTGATAGGATAATACTTTTTGGATTATTAAGATGATATAGACTAGACGTTTAGAATTCTGAAAGGGTTTTTGAACTTTATTTATAGATTATTAGGATTATCTATATTTTATTTCAAGACTTTTTGAACTTTTAAAAATATAGATTTTCAAGAGTCGATCGTAGTATTTAATTTGTTCTTCAAGTTTCAGTGCTCTACAATCTTGTTGAGGGGAGTCACTGAACAATAAAAATTGAATGAGAAACATGTATAACCTATAAAGAGAAGTAATAAAATTTTAAAATACCATCAACCAACACATAACCTTCAGTTGGTTCATATGATGCAGAAAATGTCACAATATGAAATAAATATAATAACCAACGACCCATCCCCTACTACCTTACTAGAAATTACATGAAACAGGAAAAAAAATAGCCTGAACATTGAAGTATTTCCGTTTGGCTTGTTGGACTTCATTAATTCATATGTTATCACACTCCAATATTCACAACTCTTTAGTCTTCTTTTTTTTTTTCTCTAGTGGTGTGTAAAGTATATATCCCCCTTCATATTAGTGATAGATGATTCAAGTCCAATGAGATGAGTTGATATATAGACTATGCATGCATTGGTTAAATTTGAAAGGTCGGGCATGACAAGATTTTTTTTAATATAAATGTAAATAACAAAAAAATTGATATATAATATTTAATTATACATATTTAAAAAAAAAACTCAAAACGGTCAACTAGTGCTTACTCTCGATAGATTCGGCATACCCTTTCGTTATCGGATTTAAAAAAAAAACATGTATCTAAATTTTATAGGAGCACGATTTTATGCGAGACCCATATCTTTTTAACTCGCTTTGACCAAATCAGTAGAAATGATGATCATCTTCTTTTATCTTTAAACTCAATCTACACAAAGAGTGATATTATCAGTATGTACCAACTCTTTTTATCAGTTATATGTATATATATATATATATATATATTAGTTTCCTATTTATCTTTACTTTTTGCCAAATTCATCTTTTATAGATATAGATAAAGCATTTGATCAATTTTTACAAATGGTTCTAAATACTTTAGATACTAGTGGTGGTGGTGAGATCATGAAAATCTAGTATAAAACTATTTTTAACTCACTGAGGCATTTTATCAGTCATTTGATATTCGACTTTCAAGTGTAGTTTTATGTTGTCTTTTACATGTTTGGCCACCACATTTATTATATACCAATACACCCATCAAATATCTGAAATCAAATAAAAAATCAGAAAAAAACTAAAATCTATTTTTTTTATGAAATCTTAAAAATCTTGATCTCAATTCAATACCAGCAGATAATTTGTTGCCTTTTGAAAATCTAGATCCAATATCACAAGACAATATGGATTTTTTTAAAAAAATCTTAAAAGTCTTAATCAAATACCACCAGACTTATCTAACTTGTTAAATAGTCTCAATCTAATACTACCAGACTTCACTTCCTCAAATTGTCTAATAAAATCCTGAACCAATACACCCCCTTAGTTTGAGATTTGTTTTAAACAATTATATTTTGAGCTTTCTACTTTGTAAAATCATAATTTGACCTCGGTTTTAACTAAAATAATTAAATGTTTGCCCCAAATGTATCCTTACCGTATCCCTGACGTATCATCGGCGTATCTAATGTCAAACTTGAGAAAAAGTCAACGAATACTCTAAATGGTATATCCGGGACGTATCTGGACAGGATACGAGTTTCTTCCTCAATTTGGAGTATCTATGCAACATAGATTAAAATTGATTTGAATTATATAATATTATGGTATTTTGAAGTAACAAAAAAATTGGAAAGATATAAGGTGACAAATGAGATTGATTTAAAGTATAGTTCACACCTTTCGTCAATAATAAGGTTGTGAGTTCTAATGACTTCTCTATCTCTACAAAATATTTAAAATTATATTAAAATTATATATATATATAGGATCAACAAATTTAAATTTGTAAATTAAAATTTTGATTTTAACATCCCAATCTCAATCACCCATGTACTACTCTTAATCAAAGAGTTATAAATATATTGAAATATCAATCATTAAATTAAAATCACATGGGTGGTTGAGATGTTGAAATCAAAACTTTAAATTTAAAATTTAAATTGATTTAGCTTAACCTATATATATTAGAAATTTTCAAGTCAGTATATACTAATATAACTTACTTTAGTGCATTGTATGTGGATCATTAGATTAATATGTTTTGATTTAGTGTGTATGCATTTATCGGTGCTTCTCCATAATCAGTGACCCAAATGTTATGCATTGATGTAAATTATATCAATGCGTATCGATTAGAACGAGACTGATATATATATATATAATACATAATATGTAAATATATATTATTTTAAATCTTTTATATAAAACAATTTTAGGATAATTACCCCGGTAGCCATAAACTCTTACCATCACAATCAAAATCACCGCCTGATTGGGAATTGATTTTGAAATGACCATTTTTGGCAAACATTATTACACTAATGACCATTCCATCCAATGAATGACATTTTGGTAAAATAATGGGATAACGTTAATTTATTTTAGATATTTTTTGGAAATAATTTTTTTCTTTTGATTTTTGAAACAAATAATTATATCTATTGTCTGTATATATGTATAGCATATCCATATATATATAGTGGTTTTCCTATCGGTACGTATTGATATAACTTATATCAGTGTGTTGCATATGGACCATTGATTATGGAGAAGTTTTGACAAGTGCATACACTTGAAGTCAAAGCATATAAATCTAGTGGTGTAAAATGGGCCGGCCGGTGACAGGCAGGTCCGACCGGCCCAGGAAGTTCATGGGCCGTGTTGGGAACGGCCCGTGAAGGAAGAGGGCTAGGCCGTGTGCCGGGCCGCTGGGAGGAGGCCCGGCAGGCCGGCCAGCCTGGCACGCCAATCCGGAGTGCAAGGACTGTCGGACCAGCCTGGCGGACCGATCCGCCGGCCCATTCGGACCAATTTTTTTTACTTTTTTTTTCAAAAATCCTCCAACGGCTGGAAATCAATTCCAGCCGTTGGAGGAAAAAAAATTACCAAAACCCCCCTTAAAATCTTTTAAATTACATTTTGACCCACAAATCAAATTTTTCTATAAATACTTCCATCCATTTCATTTTCCATTAACTCTCTCTATCATTTTTTCAATCTCCCATTCTCTGAAATCTCAATCTCTAATATATTCTCTAATTCTCTAAACTTTTTCATTCAATTTGGTTATTACTCTCTCTACAAAATTCTCAACATTTTCCACCAACACACCAAATTTTAAAGGTACAATTTTGTTATTACTTTTGGTCTAACATATTCTCATAGTAAATTTATATGTTTATATTTAGATTTGAGTTACTTAATGAAAACATTATCTATTTAGTTAGTTAGTTTATCAATTTTTGGGCTTTAATGTTAATATTATTTGTTTAGTTTATTAAGATTTTTAAGTTTAGTAGTAATTTTAATATTTGTTATTAATAAATTTAGAAAGTTTATTTGTATTACTGAAATTACTTTTTGTAATAAGTAAATGATGAATGTTAAGTGTAGTAATTACGTTTGATATTGTTTTTTTTCATAAATTAAAATTTTTCATTTGTAGATTATGTTAGTAAATTTAAGAATAGTGGTTCAAATCATGAATTTTATGTTAGTATATTATGTTAGTAAATTTATCAATTTTATTTGTAGTAGTGAACTAGTGAATTTAAAATTTTTTGTTAGTAGATTATGATTTTTTTGTTTATTTAATTTGTTTTTTAAGTAAATTAATTATTGTAAGTGTCGTATTAGTTATAGTAATTACTGTTAGTAAATTAATATTACTGTTATTAAATATTGATTTTTAATTTGACTATTAACTACTATAGTGCTCATATTTTTAATCAGATAATGGATCCTAACCAGCAGCCTTATTTTCCGGACGGTTTGAATATGCTCAACGATGAATTTGATATTTCAGAACCGACCCATACTCAAGCGGGACCTTCTGGTTCCGGCGTTACACCAACATCACGTCCCAGAAATTAACATCAGATGTGTGGCAATGTTTCAACATAGTCCAAATGACACTCCCAAACGGAACGTCTGGTCTCAGAGCTAAATGTAAGTTTTGCCATAAGAATTATGCTACAAGTACGGGGGGAACCGGACATTTGAGACGGCATATGCACAAATGTATGCCTGCACATGGACAGGTAGACACTACAACCCAGACACAACTTCAACGGCACCCAGACGGGTCCGTTACGACCTGGCAGTTCGACGCCATGCACGCTAGAGAGTGCTTGGCACGATACATTGCACAAACTGATCAACCGATCAGTATTGGTGAGAGTCCATTTTATAAAGAATTAATCACATCTGTATATAACCCTCAATATGAACCTATTTCTAGAACCACCACTAGAAATGATTTGATACGATTGTTTGAAACCCAAAGGGATGACTTAGTTGCTGAAATACAACATTTAAGTGTCTCTGTTGCATTTACTTCTGATATTTGGAATGCATGTTCCAAACAGGAATATTTATGTGTCACGGGACACTATTTAGATTCTGATTGGAGGATAACAAAAAGAATTTTTGGTTTTCGTCCAATGGATTTTACACATACCGCATAAAACATTTTTAATGTCATAATGAAAGTTTTAGAAACTTATGAAATCACGCATCGCATTCTTTCAATCACATTTGATAATGCATTTGCAAATACTAGCTCTATTGCATTGTTTGTTGCAAGAAATATCCCGCAAGATAGAGGTTATTTCTTCCATCAACGGTGTGCATGCCATATTATAAATTTAGTTGTACAGGCTGGTTTAAAGCAAGTAAGCGACCAAATATATCGCATCAGGGATGCCATTTCTTGGATTTGCAGTTCTAATCCTAGATTCAGTTAAAGGTGTAAAAATGGACTGGCCCGACCCATTAGGGACGGCCTGGCCAGTCCATTTCTGGAAACAGGCCGAGCCAGGCCGGCCCGCCTGGCACCTCTGTCGGCCGGGCCTGGTCCGAAGGGTTAGTTTTTTGGTCCAATTTTTTTTCCAAATTACGTTTTTTTGGATTTAGGGTATAGGGTTTAGGATTTATAGTTTATGGTTAAGGGTTTAGAATTTAAAATGAATGAAGAGAACGAACAATTATTAGGATTTGAAATGAATAAAGAGAACGAACAATTTTTTAATTATTTATTTATTTTTCACTTATGGAATTCAGTAATACATATCTACATGATTGCCTCATTAAAAACCTTACCAAGAAAAACCAAGTGGGATAAAAACTTGGTAAGGGAAAAAGAGTGCAACCGTTTTACAACTTACAAGTAAATAATAAATACATATGTAAAAGTATAACCTAGTTCTGGCCCTGGCCACTACCTGAAGGGCCATCAATATATAGATTGTCAAAATTTAGATTAAGTTCTTTATCTACAGTTAGATTTTGTAACCTTTTTTTAGCATGCTCCCAATCCCGAAGGCATGTTAATACCTCCACCATCTCTGGAGACAAACAACTTCTTCTTGGTTCAATTATACGTCCACTGGTGCTGAAAGCTTGTTCTGAAGACACCGTTGACACTGGAATAACCAGTACGTCACGTGCTAAGTGTGACAGAACTGGATACCTGTACGTATAGGTCTTCCACCATAACAACAAATCAAACTCTTCCTTGTCTTCAACAACATCGAACTGTGCTTCAAGGTACCTAATAAGTTCGGTACAAGAAGATGGGCTAGATCTTTGCCCTGAAGAATTACTTGCTGATTTGTCTTTTTTTCTTCGTTTCAGAAGGCTCCAACGTTTTTGCTTCGGCTCTGTCTCCGGTCGTGTTGATTGGGGGATGTCAATGTTGCCAAACCTGGTCTCATAAATATGAAAAATCTCGAACAACTTGGTTCGAATGTCAATAATTTGTTCTGAATAATCTATTGACAAATTAATACCAATAAACTCAATCAAAACTTCTAAACCAGATAATTTAACCCTGAGATCTATTATAGCACTTAAGGCATAAAGTAGGGGAATGTTAGCCTAATATTTTTTCAACTTTGTCTCCATGACAACAACTGCAGCGCCTAGATGTTCATCTTCCCTATAACTGTTTAACAGTTCAGACATTTCCACTATCTGATGGATTGCCTGGGAAGATGTGGGGTAATATACCCCGGAAAGAGTTACAGTGGCATTGTAAAAAATCTTTAAAAATTGAACAGAAATCTTTGCCACATACCAATCGTCTGTGGAAAGTAATTTTGGACTAAGTTGTCCTGTTTCGGTCAATTTCATGTTATAAAAACATGTAATGGTTGTATCATATTCCAAACAATTTTGCAACATTAAATAAGTAGAGTTCCACCTTACCGGCATATCAGTTTGGAATCGTCGGGGTTTGAGACCGTTTAATTTACAATGTCTCTTGAATTCACTGAATTTAGGATTAGAACTGCAAATCCAAGAAACGGCATCTTTGATGCGATCTATTTGGTCGCTTACCTGCTTTAAACCAGCTTGTACAACTAAATTTATAATATGGCATACACACCGTTGATGGAAGAAATAACCTCTATCTTGCGGGATATTTCTTGCAACAAACAATGCAATAGAGCTAGTATTTGCAGATGCATTATCAAATGTGATTGAAAGAATGCGATGCGTGATTTCATAAGTTTCTAAAACTTCCATTATGATATTAAAAATGTTTTCTGCGGTATGTGCAAAATCCATTGGACGAAAACCAAAAATTCTTTTTGTTATCCTCCAATCAGAATCTAAATAGTGTCCCGTGACACATAAATAGTCCTGTTTGGAACATGCATTCCAAATATCAGAAGTTAATACAACAGAGACACTTAAATGCTGTATTTCAGCAACTAAGTCATCCCTTTCGGTTTCAAACAATCGTATCAAATTATTTCTAGTGGTGGTTCTAGAAACAGGTTCATATTGAGGGTTATATGCAGATGTGATTAATTCTTTATAAAATGGACTCTCACCAATACTGATCGGTTGATCAGTTTGTGCAATGTATCGTGCCAAGCACTCTCTAGCGTGCATGGCGTCGAACTGCCACGTCGTAACGGACCCGTCTGGGTGCCGTTGAAGTTGTGTCTGGGTTGTAGTGTCTACCTGTCCATGTGCAGGCATACATTTGTGCATATGCCGTCTCAAATGTCCGGTTCCCCCCGTACTTGTAGCATAATTCTTATGGCAAAACTTACATTTAGCTCTGAGGCCAGACGTTCCGTTTGGGAGTGTCATTTGGACTATGTTGAAACATTGCCACACATCTGATGTTAATTTCTGGGACGTGATGTTGGTGTAACGCCGGAACCAGAAGGTCCCGCTTGAGTATGGGTCGGTTCTGAAATATCAAATTCATCGTTGAGCATATTCAAACCGTCCGGAAAATAAGGCTGCTGGTTAGGATCCATTATCTGATTAAAAATATGAGCACTATAGTAGTTAATAGTCAAATTAAAAATCAATATTTACTAACAGTAATCTTAATTTACTAACAGTAATTACTATAACTAATACGACACTTACAATAATTTATTTACTTAAAAAACAAATTAAATAAACAAAAAAAATCATAATCTACTAACATAAAATTTTAAATTCACTAGTTCACTACTACAAATAAAATTGATAAATTTACTAACATAATATACTAACATAAAATTGATGATTTGAACCACTACTCTTAAATTTACTATCATAATCTACAAATGAAAAAATTTAATTTATGAAAAAAACAATATCGAACGTAATTACTACACTTAACATTCATCATTTACTTATTACAAAAAGTAATTTCAGTAATACAAATAAACTTTCTAAATTTATTAATAACAAATATTAAAATTACTACTAAACTTAAAAATCTTAATAAACAAAACAAATAATATTAACATTAAAGCCCAAAAATTGATAAACTAACTAACTAAATAGATAATGTTTTCATTAAGTAACTCAAATCTAAACATAAACATATAAATTTACTATGAGAATATGTTAGACCAAAAGTAATAACAAAATTGTACCTTTAAAATTTGGTGTGTTGGTGGAAAACGTAGAGAATTTTGTAGAGAGAGTAATAACCAAAATGAATGAAAAAGTTTAGAGAATTGGAGAATATATTAGATATTGAGATTTGAGAGAATGAGATATTGAAAGAATGATAGAGAGAGTTAATGGAAAATGAAATGGATGGAAGTATTTATAGAAAAATATGATTTGTGGGTCAAAATATAATTTAAAAGATTGTAGGGGGGTTTTGGTAATTTTAATTTCCTCCAACGGCTAGAAATCAATTCCAGCCGTTGGAGGTTTTTTGAAAAAAAAATAAAAAATAAAAAATAAAAATTAATTTGGCCGAACGGACTGGCTGATAGGTCCGCCGGGCCGGTCCGACAGACCTGGCACGCCGGATTGGCGTGCCAGGCGGGCCGGCCTGCCAGGACTCCTCCCAGCTGCCCGGCACAAGGCCCGTTCCGGGCCAGGCCGCGGCCTGGCCCTCTTCCTTCACGGGCCGTTACAAGAACGGCCCGTGAACTTTCTGGGCCGGCCGGACCGGCCAGCCCATTTTTACACCACTAGATTCAGTGAATTCAAGAGACATTGTAAATTAAACGGTCTCAAACCCCGACGATTCCAAACTGATATGCCGGTAAGGTGGAACTCTACTTATTTAATGTTGCAAAATTATTTGGAATATGATACAACCATTACATGTTTTTATAACATGAAATTGACCGAAACCGGACAACTTAGTCCAAAATTACTTACCACAGACGATTGGTATGTGGCAAAGATTTTTGTTCAATTTTTAAAGATTTTTTACAATGCCACTGTAACTCTTCCGGGGTATCCAGTTCTTTCACATTTAGCACGTGACGTACTGGTTATTCCAGTGTCAACGGTGTCTTTAGAACAAGCTTTCAGCACCAGTGGACGCATAATTGAACCAAGAAGAAGCTGTTTGTCTCCAGAGATGGTGGAGGTATTAACATGCCTTCGGGATTAGGAGCATGCTAAAAAAAGGTTACAAAATCTAACTGTAGATAAAGAACTTAATCTAAATTTCGACAATCTATATATTGATGACCCTTCAGGTAGTGGCCAGGGCCAGAACTAGGTTATACTTTTACATATGTATTTATTATTTACTTGTAAGTTGTAAAACGGTTGCACTATTTTTCCCTTACCAAGTTTTTATCCCATTAGGTTTTTAATGAGGCAATCATGTAGATATGTATTACTGAATTCCATAAGTGAAAAATAAATAAAAAATTAAAAAATTGTTCGTTCTCTTTATTCATTTCAAATCCTAATAATTGTTCGTTCTCTTCATTCATTTTAAATTCTAAACCCTTAACCATAAACTATAAATCCTAAACCTTATACCCTATATCCAAAAAAATTTAATTTGGAAAAAAAATTGGACAAAAAAACTAACCCGCCGGACCAGGCCCGCCCGGCCTGCCAGAGGGGCCCGGCGGGCCGGCCTGGCACGGCAAGCAGGCATGACCCGCCTGAGGCAGGCCGGCGTGCCGTGCCGGGCCTGCTTCTCCGGAAACAGGCCGGGCCTGCTTGCGACACCGTCGCATGCTAGGCCTGTTTCTAGAAATGGACTGGCCAGGCCGTGCTTAATGGGCCGGGCCAGTCCATTTTTACACCACTATGTAAATCTAATGGTTCACATTCAACGTGCTGACAAATTTATATCAGTGTATACTGACTTGAAATTTTTTGATATATATATTTCTTTTCAACTTATCTCAAATATACTTTTTAGAATTTTTATCTTCTCAAAAAAGAAAAAAATATTTCTTTTCAACTTTATTAAATATATTTTTTAGAATTTTTAGAATATGTAGCCTTAATCTTTTTAAAAAAGAATATATATATGTGTGTGTGTGTGTGTGTTTGTTTGTGTGCGTGTGTGTGTGTTTGAGACATCCCCTTATTTACCAAAATGTCACATATTGGATGAAATTGGATGGTATAACCGTTAGTGTAATAATGTTTGTCAAAATGACCATTTTTGATAGCGGTCACCAGGATAATCATTCCAAAAAGAATTATAATGGCTATATTTGATACCATGTTAACAAATTGAAGACCATTAGAGTAGTTCTTAAAAAAAGTTAACGGTCTTATAACAAAATAATCATTATTGTAACATTTTTTTATCAATAATAGCTATTTTGAAACTAATTCCTTAGCTGGTGGTCATTTTGATAGCGATGGTAAGAGTTGATGGCTACCGGGATAATTATCCCAATATTTTTTTAAGGTAAAATAAAAACATTTAAAGTTGTCTTTAATAATCAAGATCTCTTGTCTTAGTCAATAGGAGACTTCAAACACCACGGTTCAAATCCAATATTGTAAATATATCTTGCTAATGCTATATTTGTAATTGCTTTTACTTGAGAAATAAGTACTTATTTATCAAGTAGGTGTTTAGTAAATTTTTTAAAATCAATTTATTTTCTAAGTTGCTCGTTCAATAAACAACTTTTGAGAAATTGGGTGGGGGTTATTTTTTGAAACAGAAACTAACTTATGCTTATTGCTATGCAATGTCAACAATACCCTCACCATTTAAATAGAAAGACAATAACAAGTTGACTCAGATTGTTTAACGAGTTGACACAGTGATTGAATTTCAAATGTGAAGAGATTGAGTTGACTTAGGCTTTTGAACGAATTGACTAGGGTTTTAATTTGTTATTTTTTTTCTACTTAAATTTTTTATTTTTTTTATATGTTTTATATTTATATTGTTAATGAGGTTTGTTAATGAGATCTATTTTAGTAATTTTATTCAATATATTTTCCATCATTTTAAAATTAAACATTTATAAATTTAGTTTATCAAACACTCACCAATTTTTTTTTTAAATAGATTATTTCTTAAATTAAGCTATGTAAAGAGATTTGTTCAGAAACAAAACAATTCTAAATAGAATCTAAGTTTTAAAGGACTCCTCTTAACCACAATGGTGTTGGATTAAAAAAAAAATGAATTAATAAAATAAAATAAAATAAAATAAAATAGGAGCGGGTCATATCACTCTTACCAATGTTTTGTCGGTTCTTATATTTAAGTAGATCAGATTCTGATAATGAATTAATATGAGATAAAGTTTCGCAGACAAGTTAAATTGGGCTCTCATTTCAATTTCAACATTCAAGTGAGGAGCTGTGCATCTGCATCACTGCATGTACCCGTACCCATATAAAGGTCATATAGAAATATTAAATTAGTTATTCATCAAATTCAAGTGATAAACCAAAAAATTTAGTCAGCTATTCTACTGAGTTCTGGTACACTCTCTGCCTCTGTCAGACTCCAAAAAAAATAAAAATTGATAAACTATTTTTTTTTTTTAAAAAAAACAAAATGTAAATAGGGCAAATTACACTGCACTCCTTGAAGTTTGGGCAATATACACTCATATGGAAAAGTTTGGGTATTGTACACTAACAACTGACTTTACGAAGATGAAATATTATGTTATTTTGAAAAGGTGAATGTCTCTACAAGTATCTCCATTGGTCTCCCTTAACTTAATTAAGAGAAGTTATATTTTTATAGTTCCAACAAGTCACTTAATGACTTCTTTAAATGTGTTTTGATGGAACCCACTCTTTTAATTAAAGAGTGACTTCAGCCTCCATTAAATGGGTATCATATATTTAAATTAATTTAATTTTTTAAAAAGTATAAAATATTTAACTTTAAATACCAACCACTTTTTTATTATCCAATGAGTATTGTTTTATAATAATAATTACAAAATAAAATAACAACATAATAATAAAAAATTATTAAGGGAGTCATTTAATAAAGTATTGTTAGAACATATATTCTCATAATTGCCCTTTATAATTACATCCGCCCTTCTCTAAGGGGACTCCAAATAAGACGGTCGGAGATGCTCTAAGATCTTAATATATAGTTGGAATAGTTGCAAAGTTGCAATGACAACATGACCGAAAATTAAACATTAAAATATTAAAACTAAAATGACAAAGTTACGAATTGTGAAATGAAAGACTAGAGTAAGATTTGTAAACGTGTATGAAAGAAAGACTCGAAGAAAATTCAAGAACACTTTCCTGGGAAATAAAAGTTTTCCAGAGAAACAACGCTAGCTGGAGAGAAAATGAATTTCTTAACTGATTTCACACACCTTTCGTGTGTCAATAAGGTCATCCAATCAATGTGCCACGTCACTCTCCAGCTTGTTGCACAAAACCTGATTTTGGCGCCCAATACCAGTTGCAAGCTAAATGACTCTGCTTCATCAGATTAGTTTTAGTGAAGCTTGATTGAATGGTTGTGATGAACTCTTGAGATCTGTTCTTCACTCTAGAGGTCGAGGGAAGTGACTAGTGAGGTTGATCTGATGAGTGAGATGTACTCTTCATAGCTTTGACCACTGTTGACCAAGAATGCTCTCCAACATTTTTTACTTTATCAATTGCTTTAGTGATTGCAACTGGAGTAGTATTCTTCACAGGATATATAAATTTAATTGGATTTTTTTATCCATAAATTCCTATGAAAATAACAAGAAACAAGAATTTTTGGTATTGCATTGTAATTGGTGGTCAATGCAAACATTTTAACCTAAAAAATGCTTGTAATCAGTAACCACAACCAATTAAATATCCATTCACAAGCTTCAAATAAATAAATAACAACTAGATATCCATTTAACCTTTTTTTTTTTTTTTTGAAAATTGTTTATCATTATTATACGTAAGAGATAGGAAAATAAATACTTATATGAGAAATTAATGATTCAATGACAAAATAGTTTACTGTCTTAATTAACTTTGATATCATAGTCTCAACTTTGATATTATAGTCTGATATTAAGTAAATGAAAGAAACTATAAGCATATTATGGTCTCATAACAATAATGATACATAATTAAAAACAAAAAGACATTATAGCTGTTGACGTCGATTTCTGAATTGTATTAGAAAAGCCAACAAGGATTGGATTTCGGCTATTAATTCAAAGAGAAAGAGATTCAGAGAGAGTAACGAAGACACAAGTTTTACGTGGTAAAATTCCGATGACCGGAGAAACGTCCACGGCCTTCAACCAAGCCAAAATCTACTATGAAAATATGATGTTTACAAGCTCTCGATCTCGCTTTCTTCTCTCTGTATTTTTTTGTTGTTTGTTGTGTATGATATATTGCCTATATCTTTTCTGGACGAGATTATGGGTCTATTTATATGTTTATAGAACTCTAATCTGCCTTGTACAAGTAATACAGAATCTTTGTATTTAATTGTGATTCGGCTACTTGCTTGAGGATGATTTGTCTTCTTTCCTGTTTCGGAGTCTTTTTTGGAAATCGAGTGAGATACCAGTAGTGCAGTTTAATTTGGACTTGTTTCCTTAAATAAGAACGTAGTCTTCGTACAGAAATCAAGTTATTTCCTGATTGGGGACTCTTCTAACTTAATGTTCCATTTTATTTGGGATTCATTCCTGATGGATATCTTCGCGTATTTAATGACTTAATCCGTGTGAAATAAGCACCAAGTTCTTACTCGGGTCGTATTTATTCCCGAGTAAGAGTAATACCTGATGGTCCCGAGTAGCGCCGTTTGAGCCCGAATGGAAGCGTTGTTTGACCAGTCCCGAGTGTTGTTAACTGATCCTGAGTAGGTTTCATTCAATATATGCTTACTCGGGCTTTCTTCTCTTTAATGATGCCTCGTAGGATATTTCCTGAGTGCCCATTTGGGCGTCCACCTGGCTATTTCCTCCTTCCTGTCAATGACGTGTATGTTTGGTAAAATTCACATACGACAATACCCCCTTAAAATATTTTTGCAGAGTAAATTTCATTTCGGGCAAGAGTATTTTAATCATCTTAATTTTCACTCGTCAGAATAACCGTCTTGTCATAAAGGCGTGTCTTAATGGTGACCCTGTAATTTCGATTCGCTTCATCACGCGAGATCTTAAATGATGGAGACGTTTTAAAGTTCTGACGGTCGAGGGCTACTTCCTGTTTTGACACGCGTCCCTCGTCTCTTCGTTTTTCAATATCATTTATGAGAAATGATTTTTGCGTCCCCCCTAAACGCCGCCTACGTCATCGAGTTTCGTCATAAGTTTTTTCCCACCTTAAAATCCTAGGGTTTCGTGCCGTCTCTTCATTAAATTCTTTACTGAGAGACACCGTTGGTTTATTCTCAACAATTTTCAGCAGAAATTTCTTTAAACTCAGATTTCTTTATCCAGAAGTTCGCGATTGTCCGTTTGAAGATCTTGCATCAATCTCAATTCAAGGTTAGTTTTAATGGGGTCATTTTCCCGTCATCGTCTCTTTAAAATCGTTTTGTTGCATTAGAACGTGGGGATTTCCAGTTAGTTTCTTACATTAAATTATTACTGGGGGATATCCCAACAGATGAACCTCCATTTTTAGAGGTTGACGTTTCTGGGCTTCACCCTGACGTCACTTTCAGCCTTGTATCGAGTTCTCTATCTAGTTCTGATTCTGATATTTTTGATCACAGGGTATCTTTTCGAAGGATGGGTAAACATCAGAGCAGAAGTGAGGTACGCAAGCATGGCTCGAGCAGCGTTCAGATCAGGGAACAGACTGTTAACGAGGGTGATGTTGATGAGGTGTATAGGGCGTCTCGTCTTTCGTTTTCTGATACTCGCCCGAGTGGCTTTGAGACTGAGCCGAATGTGGTCGGGCCAACTGAAATAGAAAAATACCGCTCCCGATTCGACTTGCCTGACTCGGTCACTTTGGTTCTTGCGGGGGATAGAGCCGTATGGAATCCCCCTGAGGGTATGGTCGTAATTTATGGATCGATGCTATGCTGTGGCGTCACACTTCCCTTTCAGCCTTTTATTGCCTGGTTTTTGGCTGAAGCAGGGATAGCCCCAGCTCAATTGGCCCCAAATAGTTATAAAATCTTGATGTGAATGTGGCATATGTTCAGTCGAATGAACCTTTCGCCGCCTTCCCCGAATGAAATCAGGCATTTCTTTACGCTGAGGCAGGTTAGCAAGACGGGGACATATTTTCTTGCATCTACTCCATCGGACGATTAAGTCCCCAAAGAAGCAAAGGTGAATCGGGAGGTAGATACCTCTGATGACCCCAAAAAGAAGGGTTTTGTATGGGGATTCCCTACATCCAACAAGTTTTGGAAGAACAGTTGGTTTTTTGCTGGAGGGGCTCTCTGGCTCAACGTCACTGTTGGATCTGAGGATTCCCGAAAGGTGTTGACTGTTCCCCGTTTCTTCTGTTTCCCCGAGGTATGGAACAAGAAAATAATTGATTATAGTGATTCTGAGTTGAAGAGGTTAACTCGGGCAACTGTTCGTACTCTGGAGAAGATGAGCAAGAGCTACCTTTTTAAAGATGAGCAAGAGCTACCTTTTTAAAGATCAGGATTTGATAAAGCTAGGCTTCTTCAGACAGATTTTGGGCCATCGCAGGTAATGTAAGTAACCCGACGCCTTTTCTATTGTATTTTTCTGCTTTTCATTTTCTGACATGAATCTTTTTTTTTGTAGTGTTCGATACGGACGTCGTCAGCGATCTTCAGGCTCGCCAGGTGAAGTTGATTCTGCAGGCGAGTAGAAAAGAAGTTTCTTGTCAGGGCGATGAGGGTATTGCTCCACCCGAGCCTGATGAGGAAACTGATATTACTGAGGAACCAATTCCCGAGTGCGTTGCTTAGGGTGCTCAGCCTCCTACTCAGGATTCTGCTGGTCCAAGTGGCCAGAGTGAGCCAGATGACACCCAACTGCCTGATAATAGGGAGGGGAAATGTGATGGCCCGGGTGAAGAGCCTGTTGGACGGTTTGATGTCGGCGACGGTGGTAACGTCTTGACGGATCAATTGCCTGCAGGTACCGATTTTTTTGAGTCTTTTCAAGACGATCCGCAGGAAGATCCTGCTGCTGACCTTAACTTCCACCGTTCTCGGGGTGAGAAGCGAAAGCTAGTTAGTTCGCCGTCTCGTCCTCTCAAAGTTCCTCGGGTAGTCTCATTTATCGACTCCAGTGATGAAGATGTTGCTGATGAGATTGCCCCGAGTGTTGGTGCTGGAGCATCAGTAGATGCGGCCGCTTCAGAACCGAGTAGGGCTTCTTCTACCCCCGAGGTTGGAGATATGGGGGCTGAACCTTCGGAGGTTCCTTCAAATCTTTCTCCCAGAGATATGCTACGGGAGATGTCCTCCGGTCGGACTTTTATCGGGGAGGACCGCTGGAGCGGTTTTAGAGATGGTTCACTGTCCGAACGTCTCCAAAACGTTTTCAACGGTGCATCTTATGTAAGTTAAATCTGACTCCTTTTTTGTTTTGCTTCTGCCAGATTTCTAAGTATATTCCTTTGCAGATGGTGGCCGAATTTGATGAGCTTATTCAGACGCAGCTACATCAAGCCGATCGAATAAGGCGTTTAGAGGCTCAGCTGAAGGCGAGTGAGGAGGGCCGTGCTCGAGCCGAGAAAGCTTACCAGCAGGAGGTCAGTTCTGTACAAATATTTGCCGACCATTGTTTGGCGAAGCAGGTTGAAGCTGAGGACAAGGCATCTCTGGCAGATGAGAATGTTGCATCACTTCAAAATCTTCTATCTTTTGCTGAAGAATCCATGCTCAAGGTCGAGTAGGAGGTGGAGCAGGGGAAGTCCGAGTTTGACCAAAAAATCGAAGATCTGGAGTGCCAAGTGCTGACAGTTGAATCCCTTTCCTGAGAGGCCAGATTGAAACTTGAAGTCCAAGGGTTTTAAAAGATCCCCTGCTTACGATGCCCTACTTCTTCGAGAATTTCACGTGGGCTAGTTTTGGTTGGCGAGTTCTTCAAAGTTAAGAATAGGGTGACTGAAAAGGCCCGAGCTAATTGAGAGATGTCAATCAAACATCACGTAGACCGGTCCTTGGAATCTCTTCAGATTTAGATGAAGGAATGAAGAGCCTATTGCCGTAGTTAAGGCAAAGAGCCTCATCCATGCATTCAGAGATTCCGTCCGAGCATTCTCTCTCGACCTTTTATGCAAGTCAAGAGTCGGTTGAGGGTGTAGTCCCAGATGTCGGGCTAGTCCCGGGTGAAGATTACAACCAGTGGAGGGATGATATTGTCGACAATATCGCTTGGCCGTCTAATGAGAGCTTGCTTCGTGAGTACGAGATGGTGCCATATCCGAGTATTGGCAAAGGCTCGAAATCCTCGCAACCTTAGTTTTGTAGAATTGTAGAAAATTCTGATTATTTTTTACTTGTAAAGAACCATTCTTTGAACTGTAACCATTCTTTTAGGAGCAATAAAATTCTATTTCTTTTTGAATTGAATGGTCTTGATCTGTTTATTGCTGATTGTTGCCGAGTGCTGTATTAAACTGGCTAATGTTCGGGTAACTTAACCGAGTATCTTATTAAACTGGTTGTTACCCGAATGACTTCAATTGCCGAGTATCTTATTAAACTGGCTTCTTGATGTTCGGGTAACTTAACCGAGTATCTTATTAAACCGGTTGTTACCCGAATGACTTCAATTGTCGAGTATCTTATTATACTGGCTTCTTAGATATTCAGGTAACTTAACCGAGTATCTTATTAAACCGGTTGTTACCCGAATGGCTTCAATTGCCAAGTATCTTAGTAAATTGGCTCTTCGATGTCTTCAATTGCCAAGTATCTTATTAAACCGGCTTCTTTGATGATCAGGTAACTTAACCGAGTATCTTATTAAACCGGTTGTTACCCGAATGACTTAAATTGCCAAGTTGTTACTCGAATGACTTCAATTGCCAAGTATCTTATTAAACTGGCTTCTTTGATGTTCGGGTAACTTAACCGAGTATCTTATTAAACCGGTTGTTACCCGAATGACTTCAATTGCCAAGTATCTTATTAAACTGGCTCTTTATTATTAACTGAGTCATCTTGAAACATGCAAGTTTACACTAGTGTTTCATACCCGGTTGCTACTCGAACATTACATCAAGGCTCACCATGATCATATGTTCGAGTCCTTACACAATACCAAGGACGTCTCCCCAGTTTTTATACTCAAGGGTTTGCCGAATCGTTGAGCTCTTTAAAAAAAAAAATTGCTTCAACACAGCTACGCATTTCACCAGAATTTCTCCCGATAGCGTCCCGAGCATTTTTCCAGAGTCTGGTGCATCGGGTTTGCCTTTTTACGAAGGTCATTTTGACCATACTAGGCTGGCATGCTTCTACTAGCTTCTCCGCCCATTCGGGATTTGATGGTCCCGAGAATTCTATTTGCATGTTCTTATTATCATGATCTTCTTCCATATGTTCTTATTATCATATGCTTTCTTTTTGAAATCCCGAGCTAGATGTTTTCCTTTCGGAAATTTTGAGTAGTTTTATTTATTACTGTAAAAAATCAACAGATTTAAATTACAGTTTAATATTTATCCTGACTAATATTGTCCTGACTAGAAAAAAGAATAAAATATTTAATATAAATATATATATTTTAAGAATAGAAAATCTTCAGATATTGGGCATTGCATACCCCTCCATTGGGTCGAGTAATCCAATGAGCTCCATGGCCGACTATTCCCAAGATTTATGCGGGTTGGTGAGGTCTTGCTTGATTTTTCCTCCCAGGTTAGCCCCGATCTTGACCACCTTATCTGGTTCTTCTTTTAATCACTTCAACTGGTTCTGCTTTGGATTCATTTGAGTCCCTTGGATCCAACTCGAATGATAAGGATTCTTTACACTGATTTGGCTGCATTATGGTGCACACATGTTCAACATCATTCTTGCCTTTGTATACTGAGGTTTGCTCTTCTGGCCATTTCTTGGGATCCATTGACTATCCCGACCCCATGTTCTGTCGGGAACTTGATCATTAATGCATAAATGGCGGTTACAGCCCTTGTTTTATTCAGGAATGGCCGACCCAATAATGCATTATACTACCAATTGTCTAAGTCAACTTCCACGAAGTCGAACAGGACAGTCATCTGGCAAGGTGCTGTTCCAATCTTCACGGGCAGTTTTACCGTCCCGAGTGACCTGACTTCTATCCCTCCAAACCCCCTTAATGGAGTATGGAAAGGCTGTAAATCTTTTCATTCTAGCCTTAGCTGGTTGTAGACGGCCACATTGAGGATGTCTGCTGAACTCCCATTATCTATTAAAATTCTCCGGACTTCCCGATGGTCAATCCGGGCACTTATAACCAAGACATCATTAGGTCGAACATCGACACTATGGGAATCTGCTTCTGTAAAGACTATCGGGTCCCACCCTTCCTTCACCCTTTTTGGGTCTGGCTCAACCGAGTTTACGTCAAAATTATTCCTTGCATCTATTGCTTCTCTGATTTCCTGAGTTCGTTCTCGGTTGCTTTCCCAGTAGAGGGTCCTCCGTAAATCGTATGTATTACCTGATTGGCCTCGAGACTGGGCCATTGATTTTGTCCAGAGTGATCTCCCTTAACTTCTTTCTTAGTTTCTGTTCTCTCATCTTTTCTCAAGATCATATCCCGCAAGTGTCCTTCCCGAATAAGAGTCTCTATGTAATCTCTGAGCTGGAAACACTTTGAAGTCTCGTGCCCGGTTTTCTTGTGAAATCTGCAATACTTGGTTGCATCTCTCCAGACGAACTGAGATTGTCACCGCGGTTTCGCACCATATTTTTCTTTTCCAAGATGGCTAAAATTTCTTCTTGTTTTTTCCTCAGAGGGGTGTAATTGGTATATCTGCCTCGGTATTTCTCTGTAGACCGTTCGACATTAAGCCCATTACCCCCATCCTTGTTTTTCTCCTTGCCGTTCCCTTTTTGTTTTTCCTTTTTATTCTGCCCTTTGGTTTCAGCATCCTTCTGTTCGGGCTTTCCTCAGTGCATATAGCTCCTCCCTGTAGCTAATTCTTCTTCTTCGGCCAGTACGTATCCTTCTTCCATATCCATCATGTCAGCATACTTAGTCAGCCGTGCTTTTCTCAAATCAAAGGATAGTCGTCCATTCTGCAAGTTATTGGTGAAGGCAGCAATAATTGCTTCATCATTAGCACTGCCAATTTCTGATACTGCTTGGCCGAACCGGCCCAAGTACTTTTTTAATGACTCGTTCTTCCCCTGCTTTATTTGAGAGAGGTGGGCCACCGACGTTTTCTTGTGAACATTGCTCAGAAATTACCTTGAGAAGCTCCTGCTCAGTTCGCTAAAATTTCTGATGCTCGCCGGGGGTAGTCTTTTGAACCATCTTGACCCTGTGTCTCCTAGTGTTTGCGGAAAGTTGAGACACAATAGAGGGTCACTGCGGGCATATTGAGCCATGACACTTTTATAGCGTCTAACGTGCTCCTTTGGATCTGTATCTTTTTTGAATTGCTCCACATGCGGCATCCTGAATCTTTCTGGGAAGGGGGTCCGTAAAATCTCCATAGTGAATGGACTGTCAGAGTCATCGTCAGATAGATCGTTACAGCCATAAAGTCTGACCAGTGCTTTCATCTGTCACCTGTTATTCTCGACTTCTAGAGTTAGGCTTTGGATTGTAACATCTCTATTTCCCATCGGACTTCCCCGACGGTTAAACCGTTGGGTTATCGTCATTTTCCTCAGACTCTTCACTTTGATGCCGGACCTCTTGTGTGACTCCATGATGACGTTTGTGATGGTGTTGATCACTGTCTTCTGATGATGACCGACCTCTGTGCCGGTCGTATTTACGATGTCTGGCATGTACTGTTTGATTGTGGTCCAGCCTCTGGTGATGTTGCTCATCTTCAAGTGTTTCCTGTCCAGCCGGGTTGATTGGGGAAGAGTTCCTTCTGGTTTCTGGCATAGTTATTCCTGGCCCAACCACCACCAAACGGAGCCTTGCGGGTGGAGGATTGGGAGTATGTGCTCCTACAACCAGTAGATCAATCTTTTCCCTTGCTGCGTCTGTCACCAATTGCTGCAAGGCCTCTTGAAAACGTAGCGTAAGATCTCTGTTGGTTGGAGGAACTTGTTGGATCCCTGCCAAGCGTGCAGACTGGTTTTCTGTGTTTGCTGTAGGATCTTTTGATGTGTTGCCAACATGGAAATCGCCTGGTGATTTTTGGTCATTCCCTGAACTACTTCTGCTTCCTGCCATCGCTTCTAACAAGTTCGGAGGTTCATCCCCTCCTTCTAGCGCCAATTGTTGATGTCGATTGCTGAATTGTATCAGAAAAGCCAACAATTATTGGATTTTGGCTATAAATTCAAAGAGAAAGAGATTCAGAGAGAGTAACGAAGACACAAGTTTTACGTGGTAAAACTCCGATGACCGGAGAAACGTCCAAGGGTGGTTGAAGGATTAACCAAGCCAAAATCCACTATGAAAACATGATGTTTACAAGCTCTCGATCTCTCTTTCTTCTCTCTGTATTTTTCTGTTGTTTGTTGTGTATGCTATATTGCATATATCTTTTCTGGATGAGATTATGGGTCTATTTAAATGTTTATAGAACCCTAATCTGCCTTGTACAAGTAATACAAGATCCTTGTATTTAATTGTGATTCGGCTACTTGCTTGAGGTTGATTTGTCTTCTTTCCTGTTTCGCAGTCTTTTTTGGAAATCGAGTGAGATTCTAGTAGTGCAGTTTAATTTGGACTTGTTTCCTTATATAAGAACGTAGTCTTCGTAAAGAAATCAAGTGATTTCCTGATTGGGGACTCTTCTAACTTAATGTTCCATTTTATTTGGGATTCATTCCTGATGGATATCTTCGCGTATTTAATGACTTAATCCGTGTGAAATAAGCACTAAGTTCTTACTCGGGTCGTATTTATTCCCGAGTAAGAGTAATACCTGATGGTCCCGAGTAGCGCCGTTTGAGCCCGAATGGAAGCGTTGTTTGACCAGTCCCGAGTGTTGTTAACTGATCCCGAGTAGGTTTCATTCAATATATGCTTACTCGGGCTTTCTTATCTTTAATGATGCCTCGTAGGATATTTCATGAGTGCCCATTTGAGCGTTCACCTGGCTATTTTCTCCTTCCTGTCAATGACGTGTATGCTTGGTAAAATTCACATACGACAATAACTAAGTACTACATATTGCATTTAGCAGGAATAGATAACATCCCATTACATATTTACAAGTTACATAAACTTCAAAAGCTATGCTGCATTTGTAACAGCAGTCTAACACCAATTCCTTGGATATCTTCTGGTACATTAACACCATAAAGCTTTTAAAAGCATGTCCAAGTCATCTAATGCAGGTCCACCATGCCTATTATACACATATCTATCATTTTTTTTAACAAAAGTTGTATTTCTTATAGTTTCTTTGGAAACTTTTTATATGTACTGCCATAGATAATAAAAAGCAATCTCAATAAGCAGGTATTTATACAACAACACCTACTTTTTTAACAAGCCATACAGTCATACAAAACATCTTTTCACAAGTCGTTCACAAAAGAGCAAGCATATGTGTATCCCCCAACAAGCTTCATATATAAGTCAAAAGAACCAGCATTCTGTAGTTAGTTATATTTAGGTCTGCATATTAAACATATTAGAAAATGTCATCCCAATCGATCTCTAGGGTTCCATTGACTCGTATTCCCTACATCCAAATACAATATAATATAAGGCCGTAACACATAATTTTTTTTGATTGTATACTATTGCTAAAGCCATAACAAAAAAGTTATCGTAGAGACTTTTTACCTGGTGATGATTAAAATTCAGCCCATTTCCTTGTTGGTTGGGTTGATGATCCTAAAATTGCTGAAGATTGAGTGTCCTCAATATGTTGTGATTGATTTACAGGCATTTGAAGAGTTTCAGCAACTTCTGAGAGTTGTGATGTAGTTGATGTAAGATTCTAAGTTGAACTTCCATACAACAATTGGTTGGAACTATAGTCCAAACCTCATTTATTTCAAATTGGTTTAGCTCTTTTTACATAGTAAGAACCCAAAACACATCACTCAAGGCCTCATCGACCTTTTTGGGCTCTAGAGAGGTGTAACAAGTATAGCTAATTTGATTAGCTATTTGACACCTAGTCCTAGCACGTACATCGACATCTCTAATGATATCATCTTTATTATGAAGATGTCTAAAGAAAGAACTCAAAACTTATCACTCAAGGCCTTATCGACCTTTTTGGGCTCTATAACTAATTTGATTATCTATTTGACCTCTGGTCCTAACACCTACATCGACATCTCGAATGATATCAAGAGGTTGAGTGATATCTTCATCTTTGTTTGACTTCACATCACTTGAAGTCTCACAACTCTTCTCTAAAAAGAATCATTAACAATATCAACATCCTTATCATGGTCAATAGTCTTAAGCCTATAATCATTTATGACAACATTAGATGATTCCATGACATTACGAGTCTTCAAATTGAATACTCTATAGACCTTACTATTTAGAGCATAACCAATAAATATTCCTTCATCACTCTTAACATCAAACTTACCAAGTTGATCACAGTCATTAAGAATGTAGCATTTGCTTCCAAATGAGTGGAAGTATCCAACATTTGGCTTTCTATGTCATAAGATGTTTGTCTAGCATTGGGCATTAGGAAGATTTTATTACTTATGTAGCAAGTTGTATTTACGGCTTTAACCTAAAGGTTCATAAGGATATTGTCGCTAAGCAACATCACACAACCATCTCTTGAAGGACCATATTCTTCCTTTCAACAAGTCCATTTTGTTGAGGTGTTCTAGGAGCGGAGAACTCATGGGAAGTACCTACACTATTGCAATAGTTTTTAAAACAAGCATTTTCAAACTCTCTCTCATGATCATTCCTAATTCTTTTAATGCTTTTAATATGAGAATCTTTCTCATTTTGAATTTTAGTGCAAAACATTTAAATTTTTTCAAAAGCTTCTGATTTTTCTCTAAGGAAATAAGTCCATGTAAATATAAATAAATCATCAACACATACAAAAATGGATTTCTTACCACTAAGACTTTCAGGTTGCATTGAACCCATTTGATCCATGTGAAGAAGCTCTAATGGCTCCTTGATGGTAAGATACTTGCTCGTTTTATCCATGCTTTTGATTTCCTTTCCTTGTTGATAAGGGCCATAAACTCAATCAACTTTCTTCCCGAGTTTAGGAAGACCACGAACAACCTTGAACTTATCCAAGATTCTCAAATCCCGATAGTTCATATGGCTTAGCCTTTGATGTCACAACTCAACTTGCTGACATTTGGACAAATTGTAAGAGATGACACTAGCTTCAAGACAATAACAAATGTCACAAGATATCTTTCCTTTTAACAAAGTTTGTCCATTTGACTTTAGAATGGAGCAATCATTCTTACCAAACATACAAACCCATCAACATAAAAAGAATTTGACAAGGAAGGTAAGTCGGGAATGAAAATGTTTCATTTCCCTATGACTTTCTTTTTAGACCCATCACTAAGGGTGACAAATCCTTATTTCTCCAAAGAAACACTTGTTCCTCATCATATGCCTAGAGCACCCACTATCAAAATACCAAGTATTATAGGTATTTGCCTTCAAGGAAATTTAAGCCACATGGTAAAAATATTCGTATCTTCTAATTCACATAAGTGATACATTCTCTTTCCTAGTGGCTTTTGGTTCATTGACTCTAGATTTCCTAGGAACATTCATATTGGCTTTAGCTCTATTTCTGTCAATCATGTTATCAATTATACATTTCTTAATGTATTTAAAGCAATCAGGTCTAATGTGACCCATCAACACCACAAACGTGACATGTGGTGTTGAGGTTGTCTTTGGTGTTAAACTGGTTTACTTCTTCTTTGTTGTTGGACCGGATTAGGTTGCTTCCTTTGTATAGCTTGCATGATTTTCCTTCTTACTTGGTGAAATTTTGGTCGAGGAAAACTTGGATTTGGAGCTCTCATTGATTGAGCATGAGCTTGACTTCTTAGTGGCATCTTCATTTGGGGCATTATTTGAAGATTCTCCTATTCAATCTTCTTCCGAGGATGTTGTAGAGGTGGAGGTTCCTTGATGCCTATGCTTTTGACGAACACCATCTTGCTTGAAGATGAGGTCTCCTTGTCATTTACAGATCCAGATCCAAGACCCCTCTTATCACTTGGCTTTTTCCCAACCTCTAAAATTTGATCAAGTTTCTATTTGCTTGAAGTCATTTTAGCAATCAATTCTCTAGTTTCTTCAAGCTTTTTTTCCTCATTCCTCATAGCTATTTTCACTTCTCTATTTAAGTAAGTTACTTCTGTTGTTAGCTTGAGATTCTCTTCTTAGCTTTAGAATCTCATTTTTCATCTTCAACTGTGAAATTTGAAAATGCTTGATGAAGTCTTCAAGGTCTATGCTTTCCTCATTCCCATTGATGAAGTGAGATAATGAACTCTCATCACTTAAGTCATATTCTATTTGTTTCTCCTTCTCTTCATCACAAACCTTGCCACATGATCTTCATCATCCGAGGATCATTCTTTCTTTTCTAAGTCATCACTATTAAAAGTGACGACCATTGCCTTTCTCTTCTTCTTGTTCTTCAAATTTCTCTTTTTCATTACTAGCACTACACTGTGACTTTGGCATGGGAACAACACTTCCATCCGTTTGAGTCATTTCGAGAGGAGTATAACCATATTTTATTGCCATCCATGCTCGATCATCTATTTGACAAAGGTATGACTTCATCATGCCTTTCCATGAGGCATAGTTCACCCCGGTGAGCAAATATGGTATAGTACTTAAGGCTCCCTTATTTCTACCTTCGTTCCCACTCATAATGTTTATACTTTATAACTTAGAGGGGGTGAATACGTTTAAATCAAAATTAATTACCGACTTTCGATTAATCAATATTATCAAATCACCAAATAATAACAAGTAAGCAATCAAAGATATATATAAGTACGGAAAAAATTAAAAACATGATGATTGATATGTGTGATAAATCTTCCAACTGAGAAAAACTCACAGGATATCCATCTAGCCACTTATGGTCCTCAAATCTACTATTTGAACGAAAGTTTATAACTTAGGTTGACCTCTAATCAAACCATCATTGGTCACTAACACATTCCATTCTACTCGCGTGCCTTTAATAGTGATTCTATACCAATTGCTAGTACACTAACAATCTTAGTCACAAAACTTGACCCAAGAAGAGATTAAACAACCTAAGTGAATATATGAAAATATTCTAAACGTAATTAATGTTAGGAAAACACCAAATGCTTAATTAGGAAATAAAATATGCAATCAATAATTCCTAATTATCAATGTCTAGATGCAAAACATAAAGACTTAGCTAGAAATGACAAGAATGCCCTAGATGCAAGCTATTATGAAGAACCAATGTCAATCAATAAACAATGACTCAAACATATTCAAAATAAGCTTAAGAAAAGAGTCATTCATTTAATCATACAATAAATGCTAAACCTAGGTAAAGATGTACAATAATTTTGGGGGACACATTCTTAGATGATGAATGAAGATGCTAGAAGTACATAGGATTTGAGATTGGTTGAATTAAAATGGATTATTAGATCACTCTCTCTCTCTCTTAAAATCACTTTATCTCTTTAAGGTCTTATTTTTTTTGGCTATTAAAAATGAAATAGAGAGAAGAGAATACACACACACACACACACACACACACACACACACACACACACACATATATATATATATATATATATATGAGGTCTAATTGAAATTGCAACGCTTTGGGAAAGATACTGAATTTTAGAGTCTATACGATGTACGTAAAACGCACAAACAAGGCAAGACTGCTGGAAAAAAAAAACAAAAGCGTCAGATGTGTGCTATGCAAACAACGCAAGATCTCTGGACAACCAAAACCATCAAATGTATGTTGTACGAACAACACATCAATAGTGCTTGTACAACAACACAAGATCTCTAGAAAACCTTTGAAATGCTCTTAAGCTTGAGGTTTTGAGAATATCATTGATGCTTGATGACAAGCATTGATAAACCTAATCTACCCTTACATACTAAACCCCAATGTTGTTTGTGAACAAAATAAACCAATCAAAATATAAGGAACTTACAATATTTAAACAAGAAAATCATAACCCCAAATCACCAAATCTAGAAAATCAAATACCCTCACCATTAACCCAAAAACACAATTATTCCCACTATCAATCTAGAACCCTTTCATTTGTATATTGGTGTTCCAGCTATCCCCACTAGAAATTGAACCCACAACACCCACACCAAACCAAAGCTTCAACATCCCCAAAAACAACAAATCGAATCGTACCTTCGACCACCACAAATCGAACCGACCTTCAACCACCCAAGCCAAAATGAACCCACTCCCACCCAAAGCAAATTGAAGCATCAACCACCACCATCACCGATCTCCTTTCTGTAGACAGAAAATGCATTTGTAAAACGTTAATGAACATGCCCTTATTTTTATTTATTTATTGTATTTCCCTTTGTATTTTTTTTTTCATATTCTTCATTAGAGAGTGATGTTGCATACTTGGTTATTATTAGGTTCAATATTATTTATTTCCTCTCATTTTTTCACATTTTATCAATTCTACGGAATTGATTGCTCAATTATTAAATTTTCATTCAAGTCTTTTTTTTTTGCTACCCCCCCTCCCCCCCTTTTTGTGATATCACTAATCCTTCTGCTTGATCTTCTCTTTTCTTTTCATTTTTATTTTTATTTTTTATTTCTTGATATGTATCTTCACTATACATGTCTATTGTTATGACCGATTATAAAATAACTAATATATATATATCCGTGTAATTCCCCCTTTATATACATGTCTATATATAAAGGGTGAATTGCATAAACATCTCTTAAGGTTTGATACAATTACACAGATATATAGCAGTTTTGACCATATACACACAAACTTCCCTTAACATTTGAATGTTGTTGCATAAACACCAACTACCATTAGATGGATTCGTTATTCAATGGTCAAAATTGTAAAATTCTAAAATACTCTTTAATTTTTTTTAATAAACTAACAAATTAAAAATATGATAAAAAATAGAAATATATTTTAGAAAATATGAATGTATCTTAAAATTTGAAATCTGGAAAAAAAAACCCATCCTTACAAATAAACAAAATAGTTTTTTTAAACAATTTAATAATAAATAAAATTTAAAAGTTAAAATGATTTAATATCAAGGGGGGATTGTACAAACTATTTTTTTTAATGATTTTTTTTATAGGTTCAAATTTAAGAAACATTCATGCTTTCTAAAAGATTTTTTTTTTAAATATATATATATATATATATATATATATATATATATATATATATTATTTTAGACTTTTTACTCGTTGGACTATTGACTAACGAATCCATCTAACCCATCTAACGGTAGAGGATGTTTGTGTAACAATTTTCAAATGTTAACGGAAATTTATGCATATATATCAAAAACTGTTATATCCGTGTAAATTTATCAAACTTCAGAAAATATTTGTGCAATTCCCCTAAAAAAATAGGTAAATTAATAGAGTTTGGAACAATAGAACCTGAAACGTCAAAAAAATTGTTTTTAATTTTATCAAAAATACATCTAGAAGTAATCAATTATAGAAATATTTCAATGAATGTTGATCAAAGGAAACGTAGAGAAGCAATTGAAAAGTTTGACCGAATATATAAGATAAAAATTAATGGATAATGGTAAATATCTAATATTTTTATCCATCATTTATATCTAACATGATATGGCAGCTTATATGATGCATCCTTGTCAACTTTTAGAGCTTCTTATAAAGATTGATTTTTTTTTTGTTTTTTTTTAGTTGTATAAAATTAGGAACAAATTCAATGTAGTTAAAAATTAGATTTTGAGAAAAAATTAAAATGTGTAATGACGTGATAATGTGATGATGTGATAACTGACAAAAAAGTGTCATTTAAGCTGCCATATCAAGTTGGATGCGAGTATTGAACATTTCCAAAATTAATAGGTTTCAATGTGAATATATTATTGATAAATGTTTAATCGTTAACAATTTAGTTAATGTTATTTTTAAAAAAAAAAAGAAATTTTGAAAACCAAATTTATAAGATATTTATTGGAAAACTAAATAAAATATTGAGATTATATTTGTAAAAGCTGTTTTGAAATACGAAAGTATGAACATTAATTTATAAAGTAATAATTAAGTTTTAATCAATTTTTTTTTTTTTGGTTTACACCATCCGGTTTCCGGGTGGGGCGGATCCACCATACGGTGCAATCGGCCATGTCCACACCTCGACTAATCCAGACTCGCACCGGGTCGGCCCACTAAGAAGTAAAGTGCTACCAATATGTGTAGCTCCGTTCACAAGGGGGTTGAACCCACGACCTTACTTAAGGGATGAGAGTGCCGAACCATTTACACCAACACATGATTGGTTAATCATATATTTATATTGTTAATAATTTGAGGCCTTAATATTAGGTGGGGTTTTAGACATCCGCTTAAGGCAACTACCACGCCGGTCACGTGAAATTGCAACATTTTCATTTAAATGGTTACGTGTTATGTCATATTTGGTATTTAAGTTTAATTTTTAAACGTTAATTTAAGATGAACCAATTACATAATATGTTGGAGTGACTACATATAACAAGACTATATAAATTTTCAATATGTTGCGTCAAACATTAGTATTGTGTCAGTATAATCTCACATTTATCTATTAAATCCCAAAGTATCCCCTTAAAATTGGAGTTAGACATAAGTCTAATCTCATCATAAACGTTTTTCAGTTGTTGTTTTTCGAAAATAGAAATGAAAATGAAAACAGTGTTTTTGGTTTTGGTTTCAATTTCGAATTTCGAAAACGCGTCTGGTAGCATATACTGAAAGCTGTATTTTGAAAATGAAAACGGAAAAAACACGTCTGGTAGGTTAATCGAAAACTATCAAAAATTGATTACATAATTAACCAATATAATTTTTGTATTGTAATTTTTAAATGAAACAAAAGTAACACATCAAAAATTAATTCAAAAAAACATATCAAAAAATGAATTAATAAAAACTAAACTCTTAAATTATAAATAAATAATTACAATATATATATATATATATATATTACTATATAATAAAAATACAACTGTATATATTATATTAATATATATATATATATACATATTATAATAATATATAAAATATATATAAAATTATATATATATTATATTATATAATTTATATAAATATTATAATATATATATTATCATATTATATATATATATGGGCACTTTGGTCATTTAAAAATCTTGTCCCGTCTTTTATCATAGTTATATGAAACGCATAATAGAACTAAATGAATCAAAATGAAAAACAAAATATTTTTTTTTTATATATAAAAAATTGAAAAACAAAAACGAAAAACGAAAAACAAGTATTTTGTATTTTTCAAATCTTACACTTTTAATAATGATGTTGTTTTTCATTTTGTTTTTCATTTTTTGATAATAAAATGAAAAACGGTTAACGAACGCGTTTTCGAAATCGTTTTTGAAAAATAAAAACGAAAACAGACTGAAAAACAGCTGCAGGACGGGGCCTAAGCTTTCATTAGAATTTGTTTTCAAAGACCATTTGAAGGGAAAATAAAAGGAGAAAAGATAACATCCAAGAAAACATCTCTTACCATAGTGTTTTCTCTTCTCGGATCTGGCTTGGTAAGACAAAAATTAAATGGGTTACGCACGTTAATTTGGTTCCTTTTGGGAGTTATTATTTGTATCCATAAATATCCATGGATTTCGCACCCACGTTAAATTAAAGAACTTGTAAAAATATGGGCCCGTAATTTTCTGTATCCGAATTAATTTGATTGCTAAGAAAACGTTTGATAAACGTTCTCATATTTCTAAAAGGGTAAAAAATATATAATTTGTAATAATGTGCAATAAAATGCACATTTTATGCAATAATGTGCATTATAATGTACATTATTTGTAAACAGTGAAAGCTTAAATTTCATTTCTGATTCTATGCTTTTATAACTTTTTATCTTCAACCTAAACGTATGCTTTAAGGTTTATAATTCTTGTTTGCATCTTTACTCTCTCAAATATAGGTAAAAGCACAATGAAGTTTTTTTCTATCATAAATATTTACAAAGTGGCAAAAGTGAAATATAGGTCCTGAAAGGATTCAGGTTTTTCAAACCGGATCAGAGTAATTCTGAGATAGGTCCTGCAATGCTTGACTATCAAAACGATCGCATTCAACATTTTGGTGTCTTCAAATGTAAGAAATGGTATGATCAAAAATTATCTCTTAGAATCAAAGATTTTGTAAGTATTACTGTCTTCGTTTACTAGTAAGCTAAATTTTTTTTTTTGATTTTTGATTTTTTTTTTACAGATTTACAATAATGATGTCGACGCACTCATTTTTGGAAAGCCAAACCCAGATAAGCATGATCTAAGGATCGTGAGAGTCAGGACACTCACAACAAGTGGTCTAAGTCTCCAAAACATATGGATGACAATTAAACCCGCACCTATCCGAAACATCCCTATGTTTTCTGGACTTACACCACTTGTGTCCCAACTCTTGTGATCATTAGATCATGTTTATTAGAGGTGACTTTCTTTTAAAATGAGTGCGTCAACACCATTATTGTAAAAAAGTTAAAAATTAAAGATTTAGCTCACAAGCAAAAAAAAACCATTAAGACTTATAAATTTTTTGATTCTAAAAGATAACTTTTTATTCTTGCATTTGAAGACACCAAAATGTTGAGCGTCATCGTTTTGATGGTCAATCATGGACCTATCTCGGAATGCTTGATCATCTAAACAATAATGCTCAACATTTTGGTGTCCTCAAATACAAAAAATGGTCCGATAAAAAATTATCTCTTAAATCAAAGATTTTGTAAGTCTTACTGTCTTCTTTTACTTGTAAACTATTTTTTATACAGACAAAATGGTGTCGACACACTCCTTTTTAGAAAGCCAAACCCAGATAAATATGATATAAGGATCACGGGAGTCAGGACACTAATCGCAATAAGTGATGTAAGTCTCCAAAACGTAGAGATAACAATTAGACCCACACTTACCAGAACTCGTCCCTATGTTTCGGGGACTTGCACTTACTACGACGACTATTCCGGTCCTAAAAACTTGAGTACTTTCAGCATTTTGTACATATCTTGGGTTTGCACATTCTTCAATGTCTTTAAATTATAACTCGTTTTTACCACTTCTTTGTAGGATGAAAAAACTTCATTGCGTTTTTACCTGTTTTTGAAAGAGTAAAGTGCAAACAATAATTATAATCTTGAAAGCTTAAGCAAAATTGCAGATAAAAAGTTATAAGCATAGAATGAGAAATGAAATTTAAGTTCTCACAGTTCATAAAATAATACACATTATTGTAATAAAATGGAGGCAGTAAAGATAAATCGATATTTTTACCCTTTTAGATACATAAGAACGTTTGTCAAGACTAATATATAATTTCTTTTTTTTATGGTTTGCAAACAACAAGAGAAGGAGCTCAAACAACTCACATTTTTCAATTTTCTTTCACACAAACAATTCAACTTAATAATAAGAAGCTAAATGCAAACACACAAGTGTCCATGTTTTCATTGGATACCAGAAATATTCTTAACAATCAAATTAATTCAGGTAAAGAAAATTGTGGACCCACACATTTTTACAAGTTCTTTAATTTAGGATAGGTATACATTGTGCGAAATCCATGGATATTTATAGATATAAATAATACCTCCCAAGTCCCAACTATAAACCATAAGGCTCCATGACTCCATCTAATCAAAAACGAAAATACCATTTAATGTTTATCTTACCAAGCTAGATCCTTGCACACCGATCCAAAAGGTAACACATGAAATCCACCCCCCAAGAAGAGAAAACACAATGGTAAGAATTTTTTGCCGAGAATTTATTGAACAAAAATAAGAGAAAAATAAATAAAAAAAATAAAAAAATAAGCCTTAGTAGCACAACAAACCTGTGTTATAAAGCCCCTATGATCTATCATAACATTTGTTTTACTTCAAATCTTTAAGCGATCACATTCACACACGCGAGTTCACAATTTTAATCTTAATTTTCACAAATGAGGTGAGTTTCTATGTTCTATTCTTCTCCTTTATAATTCTAATATAATTTATGTATATTTTCATTCTTTGAAAATATGATTCAACTGCTAATAATGATAATAATAAAAAAACAATAACAAACAAAATATCTCATTCTTTGCTGCTGCTGCAGCTGTGAATAATATTCAATATAATCAAAACGAATTCGGATTACCGTTCACCATCGAAAATCCGAATTCCAGCGAAAGCAGGGATCGAACACCTGGAACTGAATCACCGGTCGGAGGACGATCACATCATCAGAAAGTCCCACCTGATTACAATGCATGTTACCCACACTTTCATTATAGATGAGAATTTTCTCCACATCTGTAATTTGTATATTCTCTGTATTTTGTTCTCTGATGAACACATACACATATGTATTATTGCATGCAATACTCTTTTGCACACACACATCCCTTTGCATTGCACATCACACACATATGCATTTGCATTTCCCATGCACATACAATAACAACATCAGACAACCATGTTGTCTTGCCTTTTTACCATACACAAATATCCAATACACGTGATGTATAAATATTTGTGTTGCTTTTTCTATTCAATCAGTTTCTAAAACTGATATATATATATATATATATATATATATATAGCATAAAATACCATATATATATATATAGCATAAAATAGAATAAAACTACTCATGCAGTTATACAAGTCGATATATGGGCTTTGCATATATATCATGGGCTTGGGTTTGGTCCATTTGGGTATATAATGGATCTCCAACCCATACCTAAATATACCAACATCTTCCACTCATACAATTGGAACCAACACAATTATTTTTATTTTCCAGATTCGTTTGCTGGAATTCTTTGGAGACAGGTTTTGATTAATCTATGATGGGGTCAAAGTATCAATGATTCGAGGGGTTAAATATCCATAGTAGGTATATATATATATAGAGAGAGAAGGGTTAAATATCTTATTATTATGCAAGTTGATGTTTAGCCATAATGTTTGATTTTGATAAATCTCAGCAAACGCTTTATTTTTATTTTTTTTTACTGTAAATCGTTATAATCAACAAGCAAGCAAATTAATTACTCTTGAAATAGCTTTCCGTGCCATTTAGGGTTTTGAAATATTTTTATTTATATATTTTTTTGCCAAATCTGTATTACATTAATGGATATTTATTCATTATAATTGACTTCTCAACTAGAGATATTCCTATATGACACGTATGCATGAACTCATGATTCGTCATTTAATTTATAAGAGAAATAGATTTAAATAATAATAATAAAAAAACTCATCTCGAGTCTGTGTGCTCAGCAAATGACCATTGATCAACTGATAGACCTCTAAAGATGTCCATGGTCTTATTATTATTATTATTCCATGGCCTCCTCAAATTTGTTTATTAACGTACATTACTTTCAAGTATGGCCTAGCTATATTGATATTTATTTTATTAAATAACTGGCAGTTGATGTGGAAATGATATATATTTAAAAAAAAAAATTAAGATGCGATTTGAAATTTTAGAATGTATTTAAAAAAGTATCTCACCAGAAATAGTTAAAAGTTAAAACACGTCTTTATTGATTTTAGATCACTTTTAATCAAGTAAAAGATGTTTCTGATTAACTCTCAAAGTAAATATTATATAATTTTTCAAGTCAGTACAGATTGATATAAATTCGTCAATAAATTGGATGTAGACCATTAGATTTATATACTTTGATTTAAAGTGTACGCACTTATCAAAATTTCTCCATAATCAGTGGTCCATAAACAACATACTGATATAAGTTAATCGGTACGTACGGATAAGAAAACCACTATATATATATATATATATTAATTTATTGTTTTCAGAAACAAACAAATTCTATTTGAATTACAAATCAAGTAGTTCCCACTCATAATTTCGTGAATAATGAAGGGATTTATTTTGCAAGTTGTCGGAATGGGAAATATTTCCTTCTTGGAATTGTTTGGGAGTCTTGTGCAAACAAGTTGAAACCTAATCCTAATCTTCCTTCAATAAGTAGTATTTTTATTGGATTAGGAAAGAAATAAAGTCCTAAAAAGGTAGAGTTCTATATTGGAATTGATTTCCTTGTTGTTTAAAGACATGACATAGCATATACACTTATTTAAACACCATGCGAACCCTAATTTCGAGAGAGAGACAAGCCAAGGGAGGTCCCAAGCCACCAAGGGGGCCGTCCCCTACCACTCCACCACCACTCCACCACCACTCCATCACCATACACCTTTCATTCATCTTTACACATCGAATATTCAAAGATGGAGAAGAATTCATCATTGAAGACTTGAAGAACTCATTGAAGGCTAAGATAGGTTTTATCTTTTCTTTCTCTTCTCTTATTTTCATCATGTGTAACTGTTAATAATATTTGATATAAACAAAACGGATTCGGATTACCGTTCACCATCAAAAATCTGAATTCCAGTAGGAAGCGGGATCGAACACCTGGAACTATATAACAGGTCGGAGGACGATCACTTGATCGAAAAATCCCCTATGATCACAATGCAAGAACCCACACTTTGATCTTGGATGAGAGAAAATTCTACAGATTTTCTCCACATATCTAACTTGTATTTTCTCTGTATTTTGTTCTCTGATGAACTTGAATACATGCATTGTTTTGCACCCTCTTTTACACGATATTGCACACAAGCAATAGATTCCCAGACACACCAAAATTCATTTTTGTCTTTACATTGCATATATAATACTTGTAATATCAGATAACTCGTGCACATACACAATACACGCTGTTCTCTGTTGTGTATTCTTACTATATCTCAATCAGTTTCTAACAATGATATATATATATATATATATATATATATATATATATAGCATAAAACTGCTTATTGGGCATATGTTTGGGCTTTGCATGTATGTCATAGGCATGGGCTTGAGCTTGGCCCACTTGGGTGTACAATGGGTCTCCAACCCATACTCGAATATACTGACATCTCCCACTCGCACAAGTGGGACCAACACAGTTAAGTTACCACAAGCCCATCATAGGTGCAACCTTATTAATCAACATCTGTCACTCCCTAAATGGCGTAAGATGTGATATATACAGAGGAGCCTTTAAAACATTTAAACACAAGTATTATCATCATTATCAAAAGTGTTTATACGGGTAAATGCATCGTGTGACCTATGAACAATCAATATATATATATATATCTCAAATGTAAATTCTCTATTTACAAGATATAATTTTGTTCATTATTGTATCCTAGATTTAATTTATAATTTTTATCAGTCTAAAGCATACTTGATCCCTCAAAAGCTATGCTTGACTTTATCACATTTCATGTATTCACAATTGTAACAAATACAATTGGTCGACCGGTGAATACATAAGCCAGATAAAAAATTATTAAATCTTCCCATTTCATCTCTATCTCTCTGTCTCCAGAGCAACTGCTACCCTAGACGTTCCCCATAGGCTGAATTATCATAGCCATAGAAATAACACGCTAAAGGTACTAACATTATCCTGTCACTTCAAGATAAAGTGAATGGTCATAAGGACACTGTTTGAAGTTAACGTAAAACTTCAATGGAACTTACACAATGAGGAAGCAGGGATTCATTTTCTCATTTTCCACATCGGTCACAAAGAGCACACGTGGTATGAAACACGTGTTACAGTGAATTTCATTATAAATAAGAATGCATATGTCTTTATATTATTCACTGTACAGATCTTAGTCTAGCCACAACTCTTGTGACTAACCTGAGTTCTTAAAAGCTCGTCTCTCTCTGACGCCATATTAAGATCTCATATCTGGCTTGAATCAGGTATCAATGATAATGGTCTATTATGATCGGTTTTAAAATATATTAGTATATTTATTGTGAACCTCATCTTAAAAAATTCAAGGCGACATATTCATATATACTAGCTCCGCGAGAATATATCCTACATATTATCTAACATATATGTGTCTCATCTCAGCTTGCTATCTCAGCAACTGAGGCGACCACACGTGTAAGAATGCTGGTCTCAACCTGAAGACATATTTCTATTACATTATGTGTGTAAATATGCTAGTATTAACGGTAAATTCCCTTACTATTAAAGTTATATCATAATCCTCTTAATCTAGGATTATATTGATATACATTTACCAATTTTTTTTAGCATAATTTATATTGGGCCTTGTACATATCACAATGTACACTTATTAGTTAGTCGTACTTTCAAGGTATGTCATAATCCTCTTGACAACATCTCAATGCTGTAATCAAGGATTATATTGGTGTCCACTCACCAATCTTACGACGTAACTAATGATAGACTTTGTACATATAACAATGTACATGAGACTCTGTATGGTACTAACATGAGGAACTTGTAATTAATAACTTGATCTTATGAAGTTTTAATGTACACATTGAGGATAAGAGTTTGTAATTTCACAATATGAGTATCTATGAGCCTATAATTGCTCATTTCGAATCAACTATTACTCCTAATATATATAAGCCACATTGCTCATATAAAATCTCAAAGAAATTTGAGAATTACCATTTCATTATGGTTTTACAAACTCTTCATTATTTATAGCCAAGACATATAGTCCACATATATAGATAATATAAAAATTATGCTTAACCTATTTAATGTACTTACCATGGCTATCTTTAGTCGTCAATAATCTGTAAGACATTACAGCTTGATGAAATAAAAGATACCACTTTCTAGAGGATTGTTTCAAACCATACATCAATCAAGCAAACACACTTATGCGCTCTTGATCTTTTGAAACGAAAAATTTACAGGCAACTCCATGTAAATCTCTTCCTCTAGTTCTCTATCGAAAAGTACAATCATTACATTCATCTGATGTAATTTCAGGTTCAAATATGTGACTAGTGCTAAAATAAGGCGTATAGAAGAAAACCTTACTTCCAAAGAATAAGTTTCTTCATTTGCGATTAATCACGCCTTATACCTCTCATTAGTACTTTCCGCCTTACATAAGATATATATGGAATCTATACGTTCATAACGGTCTAATGACCAGGCGGTAAGTGAATCAAGTCCCGGACATGATCATTTTTCTATACTCCATCTCCCCTTCCATTGCTTTCATTCATATATTCACTTAGTAGATATAAGTGATAGCTCAATTCTAAAATCTTTGGCTCATCACTGTCAAGTGGTAATCATCAAAAAATTCCCTTTCAATCTCCGAAAGATGAAATGAGATAATTTGGTGATTATGTCCACGAGTTGGTAAATTATTACAGTGGCTGATTTTACAGCTGTTCACTCCCACTAAGGATGAAAGATCCATGAGGATTTCTACTCCTACTAGGGTGTAGATTTCCATTTCCACTTCCACTAGGGATGAAAGATCCATTTAGAATTCCACTCCCACTAGGGATGGAGGATCAAGTTAAATTTTAATTTACCGCCACTGGCATATTAACACAGATAATCTAATTCTAAAATTAGATATCTATATTAAATTCATTTCTACTAAGAAATTCATTCTATAATAATGACATCTTGTGATTCAAATTCAGTGACACTTCTATCTAATTATACACCATCGTTTATTTAATCCTTTGGAATGCACAGAGTATCAAATAAAGATACAAATTCTCTTCTTGCATCCAATTTCTCATTTCTATAAGATGGATTATAAACATAATCTGCATACCCCTATGGCTGTAGATTAGTCAGACCAGGCTACCTACCTGTCCAGAATTCATATGGTGTAGAAGTGTTTGATTAAAATGGAACATGATTAAGTAAGTAGGCAGCAATAAACATATCTTCTAGTAAGATACTAAATAATTCATTTGTGCCATCGCAGACTTAACTATTTCCAACATTATTTAATTCCTTCTTTCCGATACATTATTTTGTTGCGGAGTCCTAGGAATAAATAAATATCTTTATATATCTTTCTTACTAAACAATTCCTTAAACTGTTCAGAAAGATATTTACGTACTCGGTTTATTCTTTAAAACTCAAAAAAAGTTTATCATCTAATATGATCCTCTACCAAACAATTTGAATGCAATCCAATGCTTTCGATTTATGAGAGATCAAATAGATATGACCGAGACATCTAAAGATATTAATGAATGTAACTAGATAAGAAATTTCAATCTAGTCTTTACACTCATTCAATCACAAATGTAATAATGAATTAGTTGCAATGAAATTTCTGATCTAGTTCTTTATTATATGGTTTTCTAGTTGTTTTTCTTGCTAGATAATTTGCATGGCCTTTAAGATAAATGAGTCAAATTAGTCCTAATTTACTGATATACTCATTTTATCTAGTCCAACATGACTTAATCTAGCATGCCAAAATATCAGCACCATTACCATTGTAATGATTGAAAAGCAAACAAAATTATAACCGTCTCTACTGACGTATAATTCCTTAAAACCTTTAATTATCAAGTACCATATGAATATAATTTGCTAAAAATAATATTCATATAACCATCACGATCATTAATGATAGCCCGAATCAATAAGGATAACCACGGACATTAAAACCCAGTTAGATCTCAAGTGTATATTAAAACATCATGGAGTCTAAATTTAGGCTACCATGCAAACCCAATTTGTAGGTACTTAACTCCAAAATTGTTCTAACACATATACATATTGTCTCTTATAATCTAACTTTACTCAACGAATGCTTTACAGTTTCTTATTGGATGGTGTGTCTTTACTTATCCACCGTCCATAATGGACGAGATTCAAAAGAAAATACCTAACTAGAAACTTAAGCATAACTTAAAAAATTCTTAAGTTTGGGTTTTACTCTTTTCGACTCAACGCATTTATGAGTGAAAAAGACCCAGCTTGTCACAACGTCAACAAGCTATTTTAGTTTTGTCCTTCCTCAATTCATTATCCTTAAACTTCTTGCATATTCCGATCTAGGATTAAGTGGTTATGACTATATTCTCTTCTCCTTTTGGAAATAACTATTTCCACTGATATGCTCAAAACTAAAAGTTTTATGCAAGTTGGAGGAATCTTTCATATAAAATTGGCTAGAATCTTAAGCCGCCTTTAGGCGCTCATCTTCTACTACCAAGATAACACGATAGAAACGCGTCATATTAATTTTATATATTCCAACTATCAAAGGAGATCAGATCATTTAGTCGGTGTATCATGTTTTATATTCTTATTGGAGGCTGCCACTAATTTTTGCGTTTCTTATAATTACTCTAAAACTTGATTTTGTACATACTAAATTTTAGTACTCAAAATCCTACTAAAAATTTCGCTTCAAGACAAAACTCTGAAAGGTAAACCACTTTACTTAAATCATATTATACTTGTAAAACATACATGTGAAATTACTATTTAACTTACTCCGCAACATGATGCGAGTAATTTAACTTATAGCTTGATAAGCCTTTACATCTTGTACGTCGAGCAATAAGTACTATGCCGAAGTTCAATCATGATTCATGTTATAGTCTCAAGAGTTTCATACTCTTAAAATACACTAAATCTTTTCGTATCTATTCCCTAGATTACAAGACTTAGTTTATCGCAATCAAATTGGCCACAATATTATAGATATATAATCTATATTTTATGCTAATCTATGTAGAGACATACAATCTACTATGCAAGCATATTATTTTTCAAAAATACACACATTTAATTTTGCTGCAAACGCTGACCGAACAAATGATGAAACAATTTAAGGAACAGAATCGAAAAAGTCGTCAGAGCGTTTAATTACCATCCGTTTCCAAAAATTTAATCATCATTAATTTAGTACTTTGCGTAAAATTCAAATTATAATATTGTACTCAACAATTTAGAATTCCCAAAAACAAGTGATCATATAAATAACAGAAGAATACAATGCACAAGTCCCAACAAAATATTTTGTGGGCCAAACTGTTTTTACTACAAAGTAAATAAACCAAAATTATTTACTATAGAACTGTTTATTAAAAACACATTATTTTCTCAAAATACGTGACTTTGCATGCTATTCATTCTATACGTTTCATATTTATATCGATCATCATTGAGAAAGACTCTCTAAGTCTTCATAACTCATTTAATTGTCATTTTCTCAAGAATTTTGGTCATCTTTCGCGTGTGCAATAACTCATGTGCCTAGCACTATGAATATTCACTGTGGATGTAATAGATCGTCTCACATTCCCAAGAATGTAACGCTCATCTACAATTTCTAGTTCACATGCTATATACCAAAATACATCGTGGTACCTTACTCTAGCTTTTCCAACCTTATAGATATATTAACTCTTCGGGAAATTGCATTAAAAGACTATCTACTGCATCTCTCCACATAAAAGCACGAGTCATTGACTACAGCTATATGTCATTAATAAGATTCATGAAATCTTCTCTATTAAGACATATAAGATAATACAGATTTATTATAATTTTTTTTTAACTCATTTAGAAAAATTTATCTTTTAATAACCTTATACATTTCCAATGTATATTATAATCAAACTTTTTTTTTCCGATTGCATAATTAATTAGACGGAGAATTTTAAACGAAGGCGTTTCAATATATATAACTCCCACTGAAGCTAAATTTCGGTGTCCAAATTTTTCACAGGAAAATTCCATGACCGTTAGAAAACAATACTAAAAGTCCTACTGGAAAAATTCACGGTGGCCGAAGATGCCAATGGAAACCATCTTTGACATCCGTATCGAAAATTGTTACCGGAAACTGCACCGGAGACTGTCACCAGAAACCATGCCAGAAACCTTAACCAGAAACCGTCACCGAAAATCATGCTAGAAACTGTCGGTGGAATCCACAACAATAATTGTCACTTGAATTCGTGCTTGAATCCGTCTTATTAAAAATCTCATTCGGAATTTATAGGGCATTAATTCAGCTCCCATTGGAGTGAAACACAACGATGAAATTAATAAATAAATAAAAATTGATGATCGCCGGAGAACCACTTGATGATCTCCGGATAACCGCATTTGGTCACTGGAAAAAAATTTATTGGTCGCCGGAAAACATCTCCGGAACTATTCACCGGCCACCGAAAAACATCACCGGAAAATGTGTCGGCTGGTGTACCGGAACAGATCCGGTCAGTGATGATGTGGCACCGGTAACTGTTCCGGACGTCTAAAATCATATCCGAAAAATTCTCAGTGGCCGAAAACCGTCAACGGTTTCCTTCGTCCATGTCGATGACACGTGTCGTGTTGTCACCAGGACACATGGCGGAATGACACACCACTTGACATGTGGCGTTTTCTGAGAGATCCACGTGTTAACATATTAATCACTCAAGCCTTTTGTGCCCAACGCCCACTCGCTCCGGCAGAGAGTGTGATGCACGTGCTGTCTTCCCAGAATTTCCCGATCATGGGATTACCACCATCCAACTCTTAATTCAATTTTAATTCCATTTATGCCCTTAATTATGACGTTTGGGTTAGGGGTGAAACACACTCTCCGATCATAGGAGAGTGGAACATGTTCTTCATGTTCTTCACCCACATTCAAGAACAAAATAAGTTTTCAGATTTTTATTTCAATCGTAAATATTCGAAATCGTTTTTCTCCCTCGTTTCTTAACCAAATTATGCAAATGACCTATCGTTGGAAAGCTATCGAAAGGCTCTATCTAATGGTACCATACCACGATCACAGAGAAACAAAAAAATGATAATAAAACTCAAACCCCATAACAGTCACGAGTTTCGTTTTTAATTCTTCAAAATTCTCTTAATTTTGATGTTAAATCATGGCAAGAATCTCCAGCACATATAATCACATATATATGTATACAATCATGCCATTTAAAATGAAATATAACAAGTGTGTGGTGTTATGCCATTATTGAATTGTGAAGCAATCAAAACGTGAAAGCAATTCCTAAGCATGACATTTCTACCAGAATACAATCCCAATCATGCTCTGATACCAATGTGAATAATATTCGATATAATCAAAATAAATTCGGATTACCGTTCACCATCGAAATCTGAATTCCAGCGGAAGCAGGGATCGAACACCTGGAAGGCTGGAACTGAATCACCGGTCGGAGGATGATCACATCATCAGAAAGTTCCCTCTGATCACAATGCATGTTACCCACACTTTCATTATAGATGGGAGAAAATTCTACAGATTTTCTCCACATCTGTAACTTATATATTCTCTGTATTTTGTTCTCTGATGAACACATGCATATATGCATTATTGCATGCAATACTCTCTTGCACACACACATGCCTTTGCATTGCACAGCACACACACATGCCTTTGCATTTCCCATGCACATACAATAACAACATCAGACAACCATGTTGTCTTGCCTTTTTATCATACACGAATATCCAATACACGTAATGTATATATATTTGTGTTGCTTTTTCTATTCAATCAGTTTCTAAAACTGATATATATATATATAGCATAAAATAGAATAAAACTGCCCATGCAGTTATACAAGTTGGTACATGGGTTTTGTATGTATTGGGCTAGGTTGCTTGGGCTTTGCATATATGCCATGGGCTTGGGTTTGGTCCACTTGGGTGTATAATGGGTCTCCAACCCATACCCAAATATACCAACAGCTAATAATAATAATAATAATAATATAAAAACAGTAACAAATCAAAAATAAAAAACAAAACACTAAACCAATTGGAGTAAGATTCAAATAATGTGTTTATTATTATTATTTTTAATTTAATTGATTATTGTTGGAGATAAAGGCAACCCAAGAGGGGGGAGTGGGTTATTAACAATTTAAAAATAATTAAACTCTCTCCTAACCACAATATTTAATTATAAAAATATATGTGCAATGTACAAATATAAATATGAACAAAATAATTAAATTGTACAAATGAAAGAGCTTAGGGATTGAGAAATCAAACGCAATAATTTTTACGTGGGTCGGCCTCGTATACTCGGCACCTCCAAACTCACCAAGCTTTCTAGAGGAGACTCTACTATCAAATTGGACTTTTAGGTGTCAATTAAACATTTACAACAATATCTACCAAGTGACCTCTCGCATTTGGATTTCTCTCACTACAAGTGTTTCTCAACACTAAACAAATGTTTCTCACACTCAAAGATACAATAAATTGTTTACAACAATAATTCAAGCTCTCTGAGAGAGTGAATATGAAATTCTATGTATATAAATAAGCCTTTGATATGTATTTATAGCAAAAATTGAAAAGTAGCCGTTTTTTTCCAGTTGGAATGCACAATTATATTTTAGTCCCTCAGGTTTTAGAAATTTCATTTTGACCCTTGTAATATCTCTTAACTGCAAAATTACATTTCGTCACCTCATGTTTTGAAAATTCCATTTCGACCCCTGGCTCAACGGTAACTTCGAAAATATGATTTTGGTTCCCTATATTCTGAAAAGAATATTGCTTGGGTACTCAGTACCCAACTATACTGACTAACCAATGGTTGGTTGCCACGTAATCCAAAGTAAGGAAAAAATGGTAAAAAATTAAAGAGTTCCTGCCACGTGGCAACACCCCATTGGGGGGTCAGTATAGTTGGGTACTGACCGGTCAGTACCCAAGCTTTTCCTTCTGAAAATCCTAGTGCTGCTCAAAGTGTTTTGAAATCATTCAGATAAGTTCCTATAAAATGACAGTGTTCCCCCAAAGTTTCAAAACAGTGCAGTTATACCCTTTATCTACTATAATGCATTCTAGGTTGTTTTTTCATGTCTAAACGGCCAATCTAAATCTCTACCAATCTAGATAGGGTCTAAGAACACTTATGATCAATAGATAAACACAATTAATAGTTCCTAAGGACCAAACTAAGTCACTTGATCCGATCCATTCACATCACATGCAATCATAGACTAATTTACACTATATTAAAAAATAATAAGCCTAAAATTAGTCTTGTTTACTTCAAGCTCCAATAAATTATCTCACTGATGTCCAAAAGCTTGATATTTTCTTTCTAATGCAAATAGATGAATTCTTCAAAGTATTAGAACTTTGCATGGTTCCTTTTGCTCTCATTTCAGTATGATTGAAACTTTACTATAACACATTGAAATCAAACTTTGTTAGAGCTTCATCAATGTTTGTTATCATCAAAATCAAGCATTAAAGCCTTGAGGCTAACAATTATTTTATATTTAGTTAATTTACTTAAAATCATCTATATTTTATTAATTTAATATTTTTTAATTTACTTGTCAACTTCTATATTTGGCTAATTTTCTTTTATATTTCTATATTTAGTTCATTTCATATTTGATTAATTAATTTACGGGTATCGATATTATCACTCATAAAACTAAAAGAGAAATGTTATCAACAATCCATTAGTTATCTATTTACACTTCATTTTTTTTATTAATGATAATTTTACCTGAATTAAAATTACTAAACAAGATAAGAAAATTCTAAAGACGCTCAAAACCATATTTTTCAAAAAACAAACTTTTATCCATCTTTAGGTTTTTTTTTTCAATTTTGTGTTTTTTTATTATGTTTTACAAATCCTAAAATATCTTCTCCCAATTTTTTTTTTCTCACACACCATAAAAACCCTAAAATATCTTATTCTTCTTTTCAAAAATTTTTTCTTCTCACATGCCGTTAAACCCTCCATCATTATCATCATCAGTTTATATATATATAAAGTTTTCATGTTTCTGGTTCAAACAAATTTGCAATCAATTTTTTCTCAAGTATCACTCACGTTCAATCATCACTATCATTAGAAAAAATATATAAAAGAATTTATTTTTCCAGAAAAATATTTTTAAAAATGGTTTTTTACTCAATAGAATTTTTTTTACTCCACCGTCGAAAGGAGCAAAAATGGACTCAGTAAAAAAAAGCATCATTCAAATATAAGTACAATTTTTAAAGTTTCATGGACTGACAAGTCAGATTTCAGTCAAATATAAGTACATTTTTTAAAGTATCATGGACAGACAAGTCAGATTTCATCGTTATCTAATGCAATTCTAGTGATGACACGCAATTCTAATTTTTGGTATAACTTTTTACCCAAAAAGCATCCCGGAAAGAAAACAAAAATAACACAATCTTTCACGATCAATAGGGAGGATAGAAATCTAAGAATCTCCGACTCTAACTCTATTTTTACCTATTAGGATGCGTTTATTAATTAAAAATCTTATTTAAAAAAGAGAATTAAGCTTCTATTTTTAAATTACAGTATTTATTAATATTTTATAAAATTAGGTTCTATAAAACCCATCCATAAATTAATAATTAAGTTCTTGAAAGAAATGAAACTTGATTCCTCTCGTTCATTTTAAGAATCAAGTTTTCTTTTTAATTATAATAGGAATTCATATATCTTTACTAAAATATCCTTACATAAAATTAATAAAAAACAAATGTGTATATATTTTTTCATTAATATATTATTTTGTAAATATAATAAAAAATAAACCGTGAATGCCTTGAATTTGGTATATATATAAACGATTTTATTAGGAAAATAAAAACGTTTGATATAAAAAAAAACAAAAATATAAAATAAAATTATGATCTATTGTAAACTGGCTTCTTACTGACTTTGTCTGGTATATATATATATATAATGTTTTATTAGTTTATGAATTTATAATAACTAATTTTTAGGTTCTAACATTTTTGAACTAATTTTCTCAACCTATTTATTCCTTTCCTAACATTTATCAACTAATTTTCCCAACCTACTTATTTATTTTCTAACATTTTCAATCAATTTTTTAATATAATCTTTTAATCTAACCTACATGTTTTATTTGTTGCGACAAAATCATAGATTTTACTTGAAAGTGAAACGATTCGAATTGAACATAAAAGAATAAAATTATATTGATAAATTTGGATTCCATTGAAAACCCCAATGAACGTGAATTTTTTTTAAAGGAAAAGGTTGGAAATTTTGAAAAAAGAAAAAACACTCACAATTCTCAAATACAAGATGGATCATCTTCGGGTGGATATGAAAGTCATTTGGATGGACTTCCAAATTATTAATGTATCGGACATTATTATATGTTATGTTATTATTATTTAAGTTTTTTTTTTTCATCCTTAATTTAATATTTTTATGTTATTATAATGTTTAATATAGATAATTTTTTATTTTAATAGTATGTTTTGGTTTTTATTTTATTACTAACTTATAATTATTAATATATAATAAGAGATTTTTTTATAACATAATAATATTTTTAGAGAAAATTATAGCAAAATAATAAAATGAATAACAAATGATAAAGTATGGTAAATAAAAAAAATATTAATTAATATTTGGTATTGAACTCATTTTAAAGATATAGATGATGCATTTCTAATGGTATAATTTTTATGACAATAAAATTTATAAATTAAATTTTATCATATATTAATTGAATTTAATGAAAATGGTAAAAAGATATAAATAGATTATAAAATGTTAAAAAGTGAGTTTAGGGTATGAGATACGGTACTTTAATTTTAGAGTGTCAATGTTAGAAGCTAATTTATTTTTTCTTGGAAACATAATTTTGGAGTACGGTGGTAGCAACCCATACTCTATTTTAGAATTCATACTGTATTTTAAATTAGAATTCATACTCTATTTTAAAGTAAGGTGGATTGGTAGGAGATGCTCTAATAAGACAATTTTTAAGGTATTTTTCTTATATCTAATTTCTCACTACTCAATTAATTTATTTAAGTGATTAAGACTAATTTATCTCATTAATATTCAATGGTCTAAATTCAACAGTTTTTTTATATGTATTTTTAACCGAGATTCAATGATTTTTTTAAAACGAACAATGTTTGGGTATTAACCGATCAGAATAGAAAATACTTACCCCACTAATGGAAATACAACATATGGTTTTTTTTTAACTTTTTATATTTATCTTACAAATCAAACCACATATGACACTCCAATTGATAAGATCAGTATTTTAACCGATTAATATCTAAACATTGTTCTTTTAAAAATAATCAAAAAAATTAATAACAGCTCACTTTTAGGAAGAACTTTTTGGAGTATTAACCAACGTATAAGGAAATTATAAAGAGATTTATTGCAGTTTATTGGGATAAAGGGTAAATGGGAAATGATTCTCTAAAATTGACTCGTACTAATTATCAGGGACATATGGGAATAGATTCCCTACACTAAGAAACATAATAACTATTGTAGACTCTTAGGGAGATGATTTCCTACGACAGACTCATTCTAATTAACCTGGACTCACGACGGTGCCGTTTTAATGAATTATAATAAGAACTTTCGATTGACCATGTTTTGAGATAGGGTACCATTATAAAAATTCTTCTTCTTCAGAAACAACTCAACAGCGTAGCTTCTCTCGCCTAAACACCTTCTCCGTCGTAAAAAACAACCACATAAATCCTTTGATCTCTCTGCATCCTTACCAAAACGACACCTTAATCCATAGATCTCTTCCACGTTAAATCCTAAATCCTAAATCCTAAATCCTTCTTCAATAAACCTCTAAGATTTTATTTTTTAATCCTGATAAGATTTTATTTTAGTCCCTTTACACAGCAGTGGTATGCTACATTTTACGGGATTTATTTTTATATTAATATTATCTGAGTTCCTATATTACATCGAAAGATCAATTATTTAAATAAGTTTGTTTTTATAACAAATTTTGCCGTGACTTTAACAAAATATAATTATTTAAATGAGTTTGTTTTTATAACAAATTTTTCCATGACTTTAACAAAATATATCAAATAGGTTTTATGTCTGTCAAAAAGTTAATCAACGTTAACATCCAAAGGGTTATTTTTATCATTTCATTTATGATGTGTTAAGTTGTACAAGTGTTAACACATGTATATAAATTTTAAATTATTTGAATAATAAAAAAATAAAAAAAATTAATAAACATTAACCTAAATTAAAATTTTAGCCACCTTCTGAGTTCTGACCAGCATCATCAACCCAGAAAAACCACTAACCCACCACCGATCCTTTAAAAAAAAAAAAAAAAACCCAAAACCATCATCCACAACTAAACCCAGATTCACTCTCTCTCTCTCTCTCTCTCTCTTCTCTAATTCTCTTTTTCTCTTGCACATCTCTCACTAGTCACCACCAAATCACGGATCTGGAACGAAGAACGGGGCGGTGGTTCTCGGTTAGGTCTAGATTTTGGGGTGGTGGCTCCGTTCGCCACGAGAGAGCATTGAAGGTGGGGGTTGTCTATAGAGGAGATCCTCTCATTTTCCATCACCACCGCTTCATTCGCCGCCGCATCACCGATCACCTCTCTTCTTACTCTTCTCCATCATCTCCGACGAAGCCCCCTTCTATGTGTCTAGGTGAGGCTGCGCTCCATCCACCCGGCTTCTGGTAGAGCCACGACTCTGTTCTGTGTTTTTGTGATCTATGTTCATTTTTTCTAATTGAATCCATTCCAGATGGATTCTGAAAACTCTTGTATTTCTATTTTTTTTAAAAATTGTCTAACTGAAAAACAAAAACAACGGTGTTTTTTGTTTTGTTTTGTGTTTTGGGATGGAAATGGATGAGAGACATTGAAGTTAAAGTGTTTGTGGAGTGAGATGTGTATTTGCAGATCTCCAATGGAGACGTGAGGTTGAAGAAGATAAGAGCAGTGACAAAGCTATAAATCAAAGGTTTATAAAAAGTGAAAGTAGTGGAAAGAAGAATTGGATTGTTGACATTTTCTTTTTCTTTTATTAGAGTGCATTTTGTTTTTGATTTTCTGGGTTTATAAAGATAACTGTTTGAAGATTTAGAGATGTTGATGTTGCAGATGAAATTTGGAAAATCAAACAAGTGTATGGAATTTGGGGAATTTTATTGTGTTTGGATTGATTTTTGCAGATGAACCAATGATGGTAGTGCTAGTGGAGATCCAAATCTCCAATCCATTTTTTTTTTCTTTTGTTTAATACAAATTTTCTTTTATTTTGTTTTTTAAAAGAAATAATGTCAAGGGGTAAAATAGTCCTTTTATTAGGTAATATGGTATGTAAAAGAGACCTTATATATTTTGTGTGACGTTTGACAGTTATAAAATAAGTCAAAATAACCTATTTTATATGATTTTCAATAATTAGGAAAACTTTAGTTAAAAAAATAAATTCATTTAAATAATTGATCTTTTAGAATAATACAGGAACTTGGATGATATTAATCATTTATTTTATCTAAATTTATTTATTTTTATTTATTAAATACTATACATTAACAAATTCTGAAATAATAGAAATAAAAATTTCAAAAAACAAATAAAAAATCTGGGAGAAGGGCGCACCTTCCAGCTTTGCAACCAAGCCTCTTTCTGTTCAATTTAATTTAATTTTTATTTTAGCTTGGATTTTTAATTAATTATGATTACTATTTTCCAAGTTCCTTAATTATTAAAACATTTCTTTGTATTTGTAATTATGTAATAATTAGTTTTTAAACTTTTAATTAATAAATACATATTTTAATTAAACAATATTACATTATATATTATAATAATAATTTTGAGAAAACTCATTGTGTAGCACAGAGCTTTTCTAGGGCAGTGTGGGTAAACATGTGGATTTCTTCTAATGATGTCTTTGAGGTTCATCGGCTATTTCTATTAGGTAAACTCAAACAAACAAGATCCAACACCTTGTTGAATACACACATATCCCAGAATCTGCCCAGATCACTGAAACAACCCTTCCCCTGTTAAACCCTTACACCATCTTTAAACGCAGTCGATCACTTTCTAGACGGGTCACGGCCTTAGTCCAACATCGTTCTCCTCCGATAAAGGAGTATGTCCAATCCACTGCCTTGGACAACTGCTTGATTCCTGCCTTTTCTACTGAACAATATGTTGACTTAGAAATTGGTTAACCTCTTATCCAAAATCCAGTTGTGAAGGTTCAGATCCCTGAGCGGGATGTTGAAGTTTGGATAATAGGTGAGTGAGATGCTTACTGCATGTAAAGTAGAAAGGCATGTGCCAATGATTGCGTGTTCATACTGTTTGTAAATTGTGTTGAGAAGAGCAATTCTGACCGTAACTGATAATCCTTTTCTACCATGCAAGGTAAGGATTATTCTGATAGCTCCGATGATACTTAAGCTCAATTTTGGAATTTTGAAAATATACTAATTTAGATCTACGTTCTGTTTTACGGTGTCTAAAATCTAAATATCATCCCTATATGCTTTTTAAGGTTTGCAACTTTAGGATTACAATTTTGAGATCACTGGTTCGATTCCTGCGTGTTGATCTTTTTTGAAAGCAAGGACCAAAAAGCACCGTATATAGAGAGATCATATATCATTTTTAATTATTATCATTTTTTGGGTTAAGAGATCAATACAAATATAATTAATATTCTATCTACTCTCTCATCTCTATTTCTTTATTTAGTTATTTCATATTTTCATTAATTTACATTAAGTTATCAACACGATTATATATAAATAAAAAAGATCTCTTAATGAATGATTTACTTACATCTCAATATTTATATTTATTTAATCATACATGATATATGAGACCGATTAATATTGTATCGATAATATATATATATATATATATATATATATATATATATATATAGTTTTTGATTTATTTATTTTACTCTCAATATTCGTATTTATTTATTTATATGCAATATATGAGACTGACCAATGCCAAGTCGACAGAATCTATATATAGTTCTGGATTTATTTATTATGCTCTCAATATTCATATTTATTTATTTATATGTAATATATGAGACTGACTAATGTTGTATCGACAATACCTATATACATATGCTCTCAATATTCATATTTATTTATTTATATGTAATATATGAGACTGGCTAATGTCATGTCAACAGAATCTATATATAGTTCTAGATTTATTTATTATGTTCTATAATTATTCTTATTTATTTATTTATATGCAATATATGAGACTTGCTAATGTCGAGTCAACATAACCTATATATAGTTCTAGATTTATTCATTATGTTCTATAATTATTTGTATTTATTTATTTATATGCAATATATGAGACTTGCTAATGCTGTGTCAACAAAAACCTATATATATAGTTCTTGATTTATTTATTGTACTCTTTAAATATTCATATTTATTTATTTATACGCAATATATGAGGTTAGCTAGACCGACTAACTAGAACATGAATTTTCTTGGTTTATTATTATGATATTTAAGTTAGCGCGGTTTTACAAACCGATCAGAACCTGAACTTTTGAATTTTAAATTTCATTAAGAACATGGATTTTTATGGATTCATTATTATATACAAAAATGCTATACTTTATTATTTGGAATCTGAAGTTTCAAATTCGAATTCAAAATATAATTAGAAGTTATGAATTTGAATATAATATATTAAATTTTAAACCAGAAGTTTTGAATTTTAATTTCATTAAGAACCTAAAGTTCTAGATTCATTGTTATATACATGAAATCATACTTTATTATTTGGAACCTGAATTTTCAAATTCTAATTCAATATGTAACTGGGCGTTATGAATTTGAATATAACGTATTAAATTTTGAATCTAAAGTTCTAATCAGACTTGAAGATCTGAATTCAATTTAAATGGTGATATTAAATTTAAAATATCAAAGTTTATCAAAACCTGCAGTTCTGAATCTGATCAAGTTATGATTCTCTCATCTGGAAAGTCAAATTGTAATTTCCGTTCAAAATCTAAAGTTTTCTTAATTTTATATATGAACTTGCAGTTCATGGTTGAATCGGAAGTTCGAAAAATCAATATGATTTATGATTTTATTTTGTCTCATATTTATGCAGTGATATGTTTACATGTCATTCATTTGAGGAAGAAATCTACACATCCCAGTAGGATGTTGTGAGTATCATAAAATGATTTAAGATCCTAATATCACGTATAATGAAATTGGAAAGCATATTTTACCCATTTCATACATGCTCTTGAAGAAGCATTATCGAGATAGTAAATTTGAATATATTTTTAATCATGAGATATCAAAACATACCCCATAAGTGGATGTTTGTAAATGATAAGAGAAAAGGTTTACAAAATAAACATATTGAAAAGGTTATCATTTCTAATGAGAGATAAAATGACATTACACATAACGCTCATAAAATTCCCAAAAGGAAAAATATGTCTTTACGATAGTGGAAAATCAGAAAATTTATCTTGCTGAAAGTTAATACCATATCAGATCCAGTGAATCTGATTAAAGGCTCCAAAGGAGCCACAATCTTATTACCAATAGTATTAAATTGTATATCAATTATGCTTTATATTATTCAAGTAGAATATGAAGAAATCTGCTTAGTTCAGAGGCATACAACATTGTTAATGTTATATTGAGACTATGAATAATAAAAATGTTGAATATATATGCATGATTTGGGCCATAAGCTCATTATTGAGAAGATGCATGCTTTCTCATATAGATTATATTACCAGTAATAAAAAGTGTAAACAATTATGCAGTTATGAACTAGAAGTTCTTAGATCTAAAAATACTTATGTTTTGACATAACAGTTTTGGTCATCAAGGATTAACAATGATGCACATAATCATTGAAAACTATCATGAACATCAATTAAAAAGTCAGAAGATTCTTTAACTCCATAATAATATATGCACGTCATGTTCATAAATGGAGAATAGTAATAAGACCATCTAATTCTAAAGTTGGTTTTGAATCTGCATAATTTAAGGGGATATATGTTGACATATTTATCCACCAGATGAACCATCTTATTCTAAAGTTAGATTTGAATCCCCATCATTCAAGAGGATATATATGTGGACATATTCATCTAACAAATGAACCCTTTCATTATTTTATGGTTCTAACTGATGCATGTACGAGATGGTCACATATTTATTTATTATCAAACATCTCCATTACTAACGCAGATTATCAGTTTTTGGGACATAATTTTCAAATTATCCAATCAAGTCAAGTCAATGTGCCCTTATAACATCTCCATCAAGTCAATGCGCCCTTATAACATTGGTAAATTTATTTACAAGACATTTGATGAATATTGTATAGTAGTTGGGATTGATGTTCAACATCTAGTTTTCATATGTACTCATAATCAGAATGGATTAGAGGAATCACTAATCAAACATCTCTGGATAATTGTGAGAACTTTATTATTTCAATACAATTACCAATTTATATATGGAGACATTCTATTTTACATGTTACTGCATTCATCTCTGACCCACTACTTATCATCATTATTTACCATTACAACTTGTTGTTGGTCATTGACTTGCTCACTTTTTAAGGTATTTAATTGTGTTGTATATCTCCTTATTGTATTTCTAGTATGATCTAAGATAAAAATTCTATATCATTATGAGATTTATATTGATTTTGATTAATCTTTTATTGGATCATTTAAACTTCTGATATATTATCTCTTTACGCAAAATCTGCATATTATTATATTTGTTAATTTTCAAATGGAAAATTTATCCAGAAGAGAAAAGTAAATGAAAAGTTACTCTTGTACAAAATAGAGATTCAGTTCAGTTCTCCATATATGTAATAAATGTGTCTCATTTCAATCTTCGTATCGTTTTAATACGAAAGATAATTGATCATCATATGATTATTAATCAGTGACCAGATATATTAAGGGTAACACAATTTTACAAGTTTCTATCTCATAAACATGATCGGGTGATTGTTCATGAAGAGCAATCAGAGAAAAAGGCAACAAAATGAATCATCTTATGTACATCATTAGTTTGTCAAACTTTTCGAAAGGTATTTTTTCCTGAAGAGGAATATAAATTATCAAGATCGTAATATCAACAAAACTCGAGTTATAAATTCACTTTCTCTAACACTATGTTTGGATTGGTGGAATATGAGAGAAATGAAAGGAAAGGTAAATGAGGAAAAGAAAAGAAAGGAAAAGAAAATAAAGTGTTTTTAATGATTGTCGTTCGCATGGTTATATATAAAAAAGGAAATCAATCTTATTTGGTTGGAAGAAATAAATGAATTCATTTTATTCTATTTACAAAAATACCGTTCTTTCAACAATATGAATACCCAATATTAATAGGGTTAGTTTTGGGATATTGAAAAAATCATTAATTCTGGATTCTTTTCCTTCCCTTTCCTCCCAAATTTGGGTGGAAACCAAATTATGTGAAATAAGAAGAAATTATTCAATCGTTTTCCTTCAATTTTCTTCCATTTCCTTTCATTTCTCTCTCATTTAACAATCCAAACAAGATATTAAAAATCCATCTAAATCATTTTCTTTCCTTTCTCTCATATTCCATCAAACCAAACATAGTGTAAATTAACTCCAGAGGAGTTAGATGTCCCTAAAGAGACACAAGTCACTAAAGTGACAAAATTCATTAAAGTGGATGAAATCTCCGAAGAGATACAAGACTATAGAAACGAGTAAATTTTTATAAATTATATAAAAGAAATGTGGAATCATGAAAAAGCAATCACCCATGATGCATTTTTATACACAGTAGCTACTAAAATTATAAATGATCATTATGAAACTCAAAATATCAATGATTGTAAACAAAGACATGATTGGCCTAATGAAAAGAAGCAATTCAAGAAGAATTGACTTCATAAGCCAAACATGAAGTATTTAGATCAAAAGTACTATAGATACTCGAAGATGTCAAACCAGTTGGATACTAATGGGTTTTTTAAATACGAAAATGTACTGAGAAAAATGAGATCATGAGATATAAGGCATGACTCGTAATACAAGGTTTCTCACAGAAACTTGGTATTCAATAGTGATGAATACAATTATGTTTCGAATTTTGATAAATTTGGTTGCCTCCAAAAGGCTTGAAATGCGTCTTATAGATGTAATGATCACTTATTTATATGGTTCATTCAATACAAATATTTATAATCCCTGAAGGATTTAAAATGCAAGAAGCCCAAACATCCAGATCTCATAATCTGTATTTGATGAACTTACAAAAATCCTTATATGGATTAAAAACAACCTGGACGGATAAGGTATAATGATCTCAGTGAATATCTGATAAAATAAGGATATAATAATTATATCATATACCTATGTGTCTTCATAAATAAATCAGAATCTGGATTTGTTATCATATCAGTTTATGTTAAAAAGCTCTTGAAAACGACTGAATATTTGATAAATGAGTTTAAAATGATAGACATGAAAAAGAAAATATTGTCTCGATCTGAAGGTCGAACATAGATCAAATGAAATTCTTGTCCATCAATCAAAATATGTTGAAAAGATTCCATATAGATATTACTCATTCATTGGGTAATCATATGGTTATTAGAACTCTTAATCCTAAGAAAGATCCATTCTGACCAATATAAGATGGAGAAAAGATATTTGGTCTAATGTATCATATCTAAATGCAATTGGTGCTTTTTTATATCTGGCTCAATAGACTATACCAAATATTTCATTCTCAATGAATGTACTTACTAGATTCAAATCAGCACCAACTCAAAGTCATTGGAATGAGAGTAAATATTTTTTTCATTACCTTGATTGAACATTTTTTTTTTTTTCAGATTTACTTGATTATGTCGATGTTGAATATCTATATGATCCATAAAAGATTCGTTCACAAACGAGATATGTTTTTACTTATAGTGGCACAATAATTTAATACCCCTTCATAAAGCAAATCTTTACTTATACTTCCTTCAATAATTTATGATGTTATCGTATTTCATAAAATAAACATATGTATGCATCAGTTTAGCAATCTAGAAGATTGCTTCAAAAGAATTTTTATCCGTGGGGCATATCAAGTGAAGTATATTAGTTATTTTGGACATATGTGCATTATACTATTTTTCCTTTCGATTAAGTTTTTATCTCATTGGGTTTTCCTGATAAGGTTTTTAATGAGGCAATTCTCTAAGCACACTCAAAAATCATTTGATCCATAAAGTTCATCATAAAAATTACATCGATCCAATAGATCATTGTATATATATTGTCTTGATCAAGCAGATCATTGTAAATATTACTTTGATCTTGCTAATCATCGTATATATGTTACCTTGATCCAAAAGATCATTATAAATATAACGTTGATCCGATTGATCAATGAATATATTTGCTCAGGTTTTTATCCCACTGGATTTTTTCTAGTAAAGTATAAAAATGAACAAAACTTTGAAGAAAACATTAACTATGGACATATTTGTACTGCATTCTTTTTTCCTACAATCAGGTTTTGTCCACCTGGATTATTATGGGGTTAAAAATACTTTTTGGAGGTGGTATTTCAACATTGTCACTGCTTTAATAACTTATGTTTAAAATACACCTATTATGGTGAACGGACAAAAATGCCCTCAATAGTTGTTCCATCAGAGTCTTTCATTCATTTTTTACAGTGAGAGTTTTGAAATACAGAGAGAAAGTTTCGTTGAAACTCAGGCGCTACGCAGACGCATTCGGGAGCTTTTTTTTTCTGATCAGTTCTTAAAAGGCTCGAAACCTTTACTAAAAAACTTACTCGATTTAACTAAACCAATTTTTGATCTGTTGTGTGTTGATAAAAGTTTGAAATCTTTCCAAAAAAGCTGGAAAATAGTCAAAAAAAAAAGAGTTCTAACCAATAGAAAAAAAGCTCGAACCAATAGAAAAAAAGCTAGAACCAATACAAAAAAAGCTCGGAAATAGTCAAAAAAATAAAAGTTCGAACCAATAGAAAAAAGCTCGAACCAATACGAAAAAAGCTCGAACCAATACAAAACAAGCTCGAACTAATAGAAAAAAGCTCGGACCAATACAAAAAAATCTCGGAAATAGTAAAAAAAAAAGCTCGAACCAATGGAAAAAAGCTCGGACTAATACAAAAAAGCTCGAACTAATGGAAAAAAAACTCGGACCAATACAAAAAAAGCTCGAACTAATGGAAAAAAGCTCGGACCAATACAAAAAAAGCTCGAACTAATGGAAAAAAAACTCGGACCAATACAAAAAAAACTCGAACTAATAGAAAAAAGCACGGATCAATACAAAAAAAGCTCGAACTGGAAAAAAAACTCGGACCAATACAAAAAAGGCTCGAACCAATACAAAAAAAACTCGAATTCTTTCCAAAAAAGCTCGTAAATAATCAAAAAAATAAAAGCTCAGAATAATAAAAAAAGCTCGAACTTTTAGAAAAAAAAGCTTGAATCAATAGAAAAAAGCTCGGAAAAAAATGAAAAAAAATGTCGGAAAAGAATAAAAATAAAATCATACAAATTTTGGAAACTACATATTCATATACGGATCGATACATTGTTAAACCAGTCACAAATGCATGAAAGAAAATAAAGAGAATGATTTTCAGATAACGTTTTTAGAAAGAGAAGATAACTTTTCTTTTTTAAAGTGTAGATGGAAACACAAAGATAAATTTTAAGGGTAATTTGGGTAGTTCACCGTAATAGGTGCATTTTAAATATAAGTTATTAAACTGGTAACATCATTACAACACGATAAAAAAAAAGTGACATTCCCCACCATTTCCATTTATCCTAACAAGATTTTTAAAAAGACGGTTTTAAAAACATCCAATACCATAAGATCCAGAAGATCATTGTATACATTTTGTCAAAAAATTTATCCTACTAAATTTTTCTAACAAATTAAGATAAAAGTGATAAAAATCTAAGAGAAAGTGTTATGAATATTGGATGGATTTACACTTGTATCCACCGCCTGACACCTCTCTCTTTACTTCATATATTGCTTATACGTGTGTCATTGGAAGACAACAAGCTTTCACCCATGAAAATGACCCCCTTTCCTCTTCATTTATCGTGAATCAAGTGGCTTTCCAAAAAGCTATATATATAGCACATCTCATTGTAATCGGTGTTTTTTTGGTTATACGATCAATACGAAGATAATTAATATTCTCTTTGCTCTCTTATTTCTGTTTATTTATGGATAACATTATTTTATCTAAATTTATTATTGATGTTCAATTGATATAACAACATTATAATTTATTAATTTAAAATGTATTAAAATTATATAATTTAAATGAATGAATTAGAATATTATCAAATCATTTGTATACCAGATTTTATCATTTTAATAAAGTAATATTTTTTTATTTAGTTATTTCATTTATTTATGACAGTAATAGTATATTTGGTTATTTTTTATATTCTATATATTTGGGTAACTTACTGATATTCTTAGGCATTTAATTAATTCCATATTTGGTTATTTTAATTTGATTAATACTGATATTGTCACCCAAAAATATACTTTACACACCCATGTTTATTTAAAACTTTTAATACGAAAATATCTCTAAAAATAACCAAAAAGGGCAAATGAATATAATTAAAAATAAATAACATAATCTACATCCATTAATTCACCTTAATATCATGATTTACTCTTCTTATAAACAAAAAGAAACCCCGTTGAGAGAAAGTTCCAATATAATTTTGCTTGAAATTATTAAATCCTTAAAGGAGAAAGTTGATTTAGATTTGAGTTGTCAATCAAAATGCATGCAGAAGATTTGCCACTGTTTAACATGAATAAATTTGATATATATATATATATATATATATAAAATTCGTAGGAAAATATTTTAAACGGTATTGGGTTTGGGTGTATTAATAATTGGGTTTTATTAAAAACTAACCTATTTGGGAGGCTCAAATCAATAACTAACATCTTTTTGAAAAAAATGTAAAACTAAATCATTTTTGATGTGTAAGTACAACTATACTCTTACTTACAACTATATCCATTCTTTTCCTCTTATTTCAACCACAACACCATTCTATTCCTCTTATTTCCACATCTCTCTCCACCACAACACCCAATTTCGGTTTCTCTCCCATTATCCTCTCTCACATTTATATTTTTTTTGTTCTCTCTTTCTCCATTTCGAAATTTTGTTAATTATTTACATTCCCCACCATTGAGCAACTCAAAAATATTCATCCACAACATATTCAAGCTTTGAAGTGAGTTTTTTTTTGAAATTTTTTAGTTGAATCTCGGATTTAATTGTATTTGTGTTAATTTGTTATGGAAATAGATTACATTTATATAATAAAGCATGAGTCTTGTGTCAATTTGATGTTGTTTTGATAAATTTAAAGGTTAAACATAAATATAAAGTATATTTCTATTTTTCATCTCTTTTTTACTTTCCTTTGTGCATTAGAGTTGCTTATTTTTGTGAAAATTGTTTTCATCAATATAATAGAGCATAGGTCTTGGTTGAATTTGATGTTGGCGTGATCAATTTTAATTTTATACATAAATTTATAGTATATTTCATGTTTGAATATATATTTTTAGTTTAATTTGTGCATTAGGATTGCTTATTTTTGTGAGAATAGTTGACATGAATGTAATAGAGTATGAGTCTTGTGTGAATTAGATGTTGGTGTGGTTAATTTTCCATTGTTAGATTGAATTTACACAATTGGTAGTATTTTTTTTTTAAAAAGTGTTCAGGATAGTTTTTCCTAAAAACGTTGGGAATTCCCAAAAAAGTTAGGAATTCCCAAAAAAGTTAGGAATTCCTAACTGCATTGGGAATTTCCAACGCTGTTGGACATTCCTAACTGTGTTAGGATTTCCCAACTCAGTTTGGATTTTCTATCGGTGTTGGAATTCCCAACACAGTTAGGATTTCTAAATGTATCAAGATTTTAACTTAGTTTGGATTTAGAATGTCTTATAAATTCACTGTACCATGAGTATATAATATTTGTTTAGGAATTTAATCATGTATTTCTTATTCATTTGAAAGGTTTCATGGATAAAGTTCGGTTCGTTGTTTTATACGATGGGGAATGGAGTCAAAGTGGTGGGAAGTTCAAGTATCAATCTGAAAAGTCAAGACTAATTTCAGTTTCAAGGGAAATATCGTATGAATCGTTAGAAGACATCATATTTGATCTTATTAATGTCAATCCAAACGAGTTCTCCATCAAAATGAAATATTTGTTTAACTCGCCGGAGGTTTTAGCACCGTTTGAAGTTGTGAATGATGATGATGTGCAAATGATCTTTTGTGAAAATTCCGTTGTAAAAACGCGAACCTCATTATGTGTCACAACGGTACCTAGATGACACGATATTGTTTTCATGGCACGATATGTTGTTTGATACATTATTACATTTGTTTAGTACATTTTGTGTAATGTTAACGGATTTGATGGAAGTTGTGTAATGTTGACAGTGTTATGTATTGTTAACTAGTACATTTTTGTGTATAATGTTAACGAATTTGATAGAAGTTGTTGTAATAGTTGCCTAAATAGTTACTTGCATGTCTAAATAGTTTTTAAGAAAAAAAGAAACAATAATCTACGGTTTTTAAGAAAAGTAACCAAAATAGATTTTTTCATGTCTAAATACAACCTTTGGTTACTTGATATATTATATATCAGTTTGTTACATTGAAAAAAAAATAGTTGGGAGTCTAGATCGCCACATGGCCTAACAGAATTCACCACATGGCCTAACAGAATACAAAAATAATAGATATCAAGAGGGATAATGTTGTTTTACAATATTTTTTCACAAGACTATTCTAGATCGCCAAAGATTTAAACATAAGTATGTTATGAAATACTTGACTTTATCGGCTTAGACCGAGTCAATGGATTCACCATGTATCAAATCAACCTCTTCTCCCATTCAATTTTCTTGAAATATAACATAAAATCGTTAAAACAAAATTCAAATCATCTAACTGAATTTGCAAGAAAATTCATAACCTCGTTTGATTACAGCACAACTTTTTTGTTACACTTGTTATAGAAAATTCCTAACCTCGTTTGGAATTCCAAATGAGGTTAGGAAATCCAAACGCTGTTAGGAATTCCTAACAATGTTAGGAATTTTCCAACACTGTTAGGAATTCCCAACACTGTTAGGAATCAACGTTGGGAATTTTCCAACGCTGTTAGGAATTCCTAACAGCGTTTGGATTTCCTAACCTTGTTTAGAATTCTAAACTCTGTTAGAAGTTCCAAATTTTGTTTGGAATTCCAAATGATGTTAGGCACTCCAAACACAGTTAAGCATTTCAAATTGCAAATGAGAACCCTAATTCGTAACTGCAATTAAGAATAATTCCAAACTACCAAACATTCAGATTTCATGTCTACATTTGCTTGATGACACGAACAAGTACAATAACATTCAGAATAATTCTACCAACAAGAATAATTCATGGGCAGATTTCATGTCTACATTTGCTTGATTACACCAACCAGAATAATTCCAAACTACATTTGCTCGATTTCATATCTTTATTACAATAACATTCAGATTGTAAAAACACCAACAAAAATCAACTGCATATAAATTCATTTACACCAACTATGAACCCAACAATATCCAAAAACATCATCGTAGCAAGCTGCATACTAATTTCATTACACGAACTATGAACCCAGTAAAATCGAAAATCCTATAAACAACTACTATTAATATGTAATAAGTAATAAACAAAACTAAAAACTTGCAATTTCCTAAGCAGCACAATGGAAATATACTGTCTATACTTAATATTTAGATGAAAATCAACAATGTCGTTATCTAACGAAAAAGAAGCCCAATCTCTTACATATACTGTATCAAAAGAACCCATACCAACTCAATTCTAGTCTCGAAACCTTTCATTTTCACAAAAATAAACAAAAAACGTAGCTGGGGATTCTATAAAAGATGTTAATTTTCTTTAAAAAAAAAACCAAAACCATGATCTATTTGTGACCAAAGCTCAGTCAGTCATGTCATCGAAAACTAAGCACAATTCATGAACCATTTATTCCTAATTTGTCACCAATCAAACCCAGAACACAAAAAAAAATGACAAGAGTAAAAAAGCAACTTACGCAACAGAAAACGAGCTTACGAGACACAAAAGTGAGACTTGGCCTCAGAAGGCGAAGAAGAAAAAGGAGCTCCAGCAGCTTGTCTGAATTTTCTGGGCAACACTTGAGTTATATAAACACTTTGATTTTCAACAAGTTATATCAATAAGTTCACAATTTATAATAATAAACATTCAATTGATTTCTTATACAAACACAGAGTCAAACCACTCAAAAGCTTCTAAACAATTCCCACACATTCACAATTCAATATCAGACAATTCAATAAACAGTCGAACTCACCTTCGTCGACGAAGTGAAGATCTGAAGTGCAGGACAACGAAGATCGACGATGGGCGGTGATGGGGGACGATGATGAGTGGTGATGACGGCCGGGGACGACGACGAGCAACGACAGGGATAGGGATGGGGATGGGGACAATGATGATATGTGACAAGGAGGGGTACGACGACGATAGGCGATGGGGCTGAGGACGACGACGAGCGACGACTACTGGGGAAGACGACGAACCGCGGTGATGCGACTCCGTCAATAAGCTCCAGCCCGGGTAGTGAGCTAGTGACCGGTGATGGACTGATGGTTGAGAGAATGAGACGTGGGAATTGTGAAGTAGATAGAATATTTTTTTTTTCTCTCTATTTTCTCTTTTATATTTAACAGTATTTGGAGACGAACAGGTAGTCTTCAAAGCCCAGTGGCGCCGTCGTCGTCTTCCAGCCCAGTGGTGCCGTCGATTAGGGATTTTGGTGAGAGAGATTTGGTGAAATTTGAAATAAATGAGGGATTTTGGAAGGGTTTTATTGAAAACTAACCCTTTTGGGAGGGGTAAGTTAACAACTAACATCTTTTTGAAAAAATTACAAAACTAACTCTTTTATGACAATATTGCCCTTTTTTTCTTTAAAAATTACATTCTAATACACCGGGCACATTAAAACACTCGAAATCCCCAATTTTAAACGACCAAACCTACCTCTCTCAAAATCTCTCTCTTGTTCGAAATCAAAAACCTCTCTCAAAAGCCTTATCCTGTTTCAAATAGACCAAAATCCAACCTAATCCCTAATCTCTCCTGTTTCAAATCGATCAAAAGGTCACCAAAAGATCTCATGTTTCAAATCCCAAATCTGTTTGAAAAGCCCTAACCTAATCTCAGAAAAAGCTAACTACAATTGAAGGTTGAAGACGGCAAAGGTTACTGCACCATCGACAACGACGACGTTAGGTTGGAGAAGACAACTTTGCACCGGAAGGTTAAAGAAGACGACGGCATCGAAAGGTGGAAGAAAACGACTACCGTGAAAGGTTGAAGACACCCATATAGCCGATTGATTTTTACCGTCGATGCTGAAGGCTGAAGAGTTGTTGAATGACTGAAGCATTGGAAGGTTGAAGTCGACGATTGAAGGTAATGATTCTTGAATCTTTCTCTTTGAATTCTTCGACCTGGATATTTGTTCTTCAAATATCTCTTTTGTTTGTTCTTTGAATATGACTTAGAATTTGAAGAATTAGTGCTAGTGTTTTTCTGTTGTTATATGTTTGGTGGTTGATTTTATAACATTATAATTGTATTTTGTGGGAACTTGGTTACTAATACAATCATTATTTACAATTGTTTGGTGGTTGGTTTTTACTGTCGGAATGTTTTGTGGGTTGTTGAGATAATTTATGCTTTTTCATATTGAAAAGTTGTTAAATTATTTATCGTCACTGATTTATATATATATATATAAAATCATGTATCCAATTGTGAAGAAAAAATGGTGTTGGCAGTGGCATTATTTATGGTTCTAGTAATAATGAGTGGCTTTACCTGAGCATTGAACTTGTTTTGCAATAAAAAGACCTTGGTGGGATGTTTACATTGGTTATGTTGAAACAATTGTTGACAGATTGTCGTATTGGGGTTACAAACTGGTCATACATTGTAGGAATAAATTGTAATAATCACTATCATCGGACCATCATCTCTACAAATTATAAGAAATCTTTCTATTATATGTGAAATGGTCTTCAGAAATTTGTCTGTAACATTTTTCTCAACAGATAAAGATAATCATAATAATTTTAATGAAGTATATTTATCATCTTTTATCTATTCATGTGATGTGGTTCACTATTATGCCAAATTGTTGCAATGTCGTTGATATTTGAAACTGATTTTTTTTTTCTTTCGAAAGTTGATTTTTGAAACTAAGTTTTTTTTTGAAACATTCTACTTCAATTTGTTGAGTATCAAAAATCCCCAAAACCAAAAATCAAGTCCCAAATATTTCTCTTCAGGATATTTCTCTTCAATTAGTTATTTTCCCTAACTTTGCATTGAAAAAAAGAAGAAAAATCGAATTAGAATTCGGGTTATGGTTGTGTGCCGTATTTGCATTTGGTGGTGACAGTAATGTTTGGGTCTTGTAGTGGTTGTGTGTGGTATTTGCATTTGGTGTTGATAACGATGGCAACTGTGTTTGATTTATGAGAAAGTTCGAGAAAATGAAACTGATTCTTCATTCGATTTGAGTTTTTTTTTTCTTGTTGATTTGTGCTTTGTAAACTCTGTTTGGCTTTTGACCCCATGACAACTCTGTTGTCTTCTTTATTTATCTATTTGTGTGCTTTGTGTTTTGTGACTGGTGATTTTGTCTTTATTTATCAATTTGTGATTGTATCTTTTTAAAATTCTTTATCAATTCTTTAGAACCCTAAAAAGCCTTAATGCTATCAATTTGTGGTGGAATTTGTATAGTTCAATCTGTGTATTTTTGAAGTTTTTTGAGTTTGAATTAGAACCCTAAAAAGTCTTAATGCTATCAATTTGTGTTGGAATTTGAAGTTCAATTTGTGTAATTTTTGAGTTTTTGCTGATTAAAAGTTTGGACAAAATTCAATGACAACATTTGGAATTCCAAAAAGTTTGAAAAAACTCTCTACACTTATAGAAAAAACTTAATTGTTTTTGGGTTTTTGACATTATTTGTGTTATGTATATGATTTTGGACTGGTTAGAAGAAAATACAACTTGGGTTTCAAAAAATTTTAATTTCAAAAACTTGAGTTATAAATGGTGTAGTACCTATAAATTAGTCACATTAAATTTGATTCTTGGTTTGTTTTGGGTGTTGTGTTTCTCAGTTGTTGTTTAGGTAGTTTTGTTCTGTTAGCTCCAGGTGTTTTGGGTGTTGTGTTAGCTCCAAGTTGTAGTCGACGATTTAAGGTAATGGTTATTGAATTTTGAATTATTAATTGTGAATGTGGCTGTTGAACCCTAATTAATTTTAATTTGAAATATCAAGAATCTTTCTTTTTTTCTTTTGTTTTTCATTCTCTTTAGACCTGGAGAACTAGGAGGATTATACAACCTTTGAAGAAATCATTTGTTGATGGGAAATTTACTCGGGATGAGAAATTCCTGTTAACACCCTCGAGACCACTACCAAGAAAGTGGTGGCCGGGGTTGGTACCGTTGGTTCCCGACCTGTTAAGAGATAGACGAGAGGCTAGATCGTAATAACAGTAAATGTGAGCTTTTAGTATTGATATATTGCTTTAAAATACAAATCACTCTCTTATATGCTCGCAGTCTCTCTAAGATGTAAGATGGTGGCAACTCTGTGCCTGTCGAATAGTGGAAACGAAGGTGGCCATGTTCTGAATACAGAATTTAGGCATTCCCCTATTCTTTTCTTTCTCTCTGTTTCTATGTATGTTTTTCTCTCCATCTGGCTATCGTGCTTGGCTCTATTTATACAAGGTCCAGGTTGGTTTGAATTTGCTGATATCATGCCACGATCATTTGAATCCATTTCCTCCTTATCGGGCGGGATCCTCCATTTAAAAGTGGTTGACCCCGAATAAATAACGGAAACAATTAACGTGAATAAGTTTGTTTCCTTTTTGGAATCAAACTCTTGATTCGCACGTATACAGGATTAATGATGGTTATCTTCTAGAAATAATCTTGTATGTTATCGCGACATGGTTTTTCATGGAGGTCGCCCAGCCAGCTACCTGTTGCCCCGTAGAGCAATATAGATCACTGCTCTGACTCTGTTCTTAGAAGCTTGAGATGGATTTTCCCTGACCCTTGGGGGTCTTGAGGTGCTCTTGTAGACATTCCTGGGAGGTAGCCGGGGTAGTGTAGATTTAGGCGTGATTCTTCCTTTATGTCCAGTAAGGACAACTGGCTTCTAGAGAGGTTGGCGGGCTTTTCTCGAATGTCTCTTGAGCTTGGAGACTTCTCCTGGCATTCACGGGGCGGTTGAGGAGCTCGACCTCAGAGCTGAGGTTCCTTGATAGATTGCCTGGAGGAGCCTGGGTTCCGGTATTCTAGTGGTTTTGAAGCAGAGCCGGCCTTCCCTACTCCTGAGGGGTGGCTTTATGGTCTATTCGGGCTTCATGATTGTCGATTATGGGTTTCGACTTGTGGTAGGAAAATGAAAAATTTCTCTTTGACCCCCTTGCCAAATTTCACTATTAACAGAAGTCCCTTCTGACTTGAACACCGGTGGTAGAGTTGGGGTTGGAGTCAGATTCCTTGTTTGATTGAGAAATTTTTCCGCTATAAAGATAATTAATGAGAGAGAAATCTTCTCATTAATTACCCAATATTTGAATTTGAAACAGTGTTATATTCGAAGAAAGACGGTTGCAATACGACTCAAGATGATCTTCCTGAGGATATCGCCGATAATCCTCTATTTAAACCCGGCCTTACCGTCACTTTCTTTATACTTTCTCAAATCTCAAATTTTTAGATTTATTCTTTCCTGCTTTCTCTGCCGATTTCCCTCTATCTTCCACTTATTTTCAAGCTCTTCTTACCCATTGATGTCGACTTACTCAAACCGTATTGACGCCTTGGTTGAGGGCACCGGAGGCCCTAACCTAGTTCCTCGTAAACGGGTGCGAGGAATTTCGAGCGATGAGGAATCTTCCCCGGTCTGCCAGCGCCGTCATTCTAGCATGAACGTCTCTATCAGCTCTGGCTTCTCGAACCAACCTGACAATCCTCTAAACCTAGTTGACAAAGATTCTGATGTCGGGGAGAGAGTCGACACAGTTAGGAGGGCTCAGGTCACAGTGGCAGAGCTTCCTTAAGCGGTGACCCTTCCTTTCAAACCCAGGGTCATCCCTGACTCCACTATCGACCCTCAGTCAATTAGCCGTCTTCGGGATAAATACGGTATTCCTGACACCGTTTCCCTTACTGTCCCTCACAGGAATTATGACGTTTTTAGCCCGCCCAAAGATGTACTCCCTATCCATGTCGCAGCTTTTGAGAGCGGGGTGAGGCTCTCTCTCTACCATACCCTTCTGTGAGCTTTTAATGCCCTTCAACTGGCTCCGCTCCAATTGATGCCCGGCTTCTGGAGGTATCTAGTCTGCGTCCTTGTGTTATGGAGGGAGCAATGCGAGATTAACGGTGTAACAAGGGAGCCTAGGGCTGAGGAACTCACATTCCTTTTCCAGATAGGTAGCCTGACTGGGGTTCCTCGAGGCCAATTCTACGCTAAGGCAATGAACAAGTTTAATTTTATCATCCCTGGGGCTTCAAAGAAAAACACCGCTTGGAAAGAGGAATAGGTACTGGCGGCTGGAGACTGAGGGAGCTCTGTATTTGTCGGCGGGCATGAGCTCGAGGTTCCCACTGTCTTTAGTGACAAACCCTTATGAGGTCGGGATTCCTTGTCCGCTAAGTCTGAAGCCGCGCTGAAGACCATCCTGGCCCGAAATTACTTAAATTTGAAGTTTCCAACCGCTGACCCCTTCGATCCCCGTAAGGTGAACAAGTACCTGCGGATCTCCGATGCTACTTTTCATAAGTATCTCTCTCTATCTTGTTTTTAAATTGTTGGATGGTTCAATTCTGATGATCTTGACCCCCCCCCCCCCCCCTTTAGCAGTGTTTGTTGTTGCTCCAGCTTCTTGCAAAGCCCGGCAAGAAAAGGCCCCTCTTCCTCCTTCCACATCATCTCCGCTTCGAAGAAGGGGGGGTCAACCCTTAAGGGTGCTACCTTGCTTACTTCTGCTCCAACGCCTTCTTCGGTGATGTCTAAGATGGCTATCCCTACGTCTCGGGCGGTAAAGGCTCTAAACCTAGAAGGACCTGCTTCCCAAGCCCCTGATAAGTCCACTATTGCCCCCTCACCAGTAATTTTTTTCTTCAAACGATGCTTCCCCAGTCACATTATCCCTTTCTACTGATCCGGCTGTATCCCTGGCAGTCCAGGTTCTTAGGGAGCCTGAAGTTACTCTTGAGGTAGCCCATTCTCGCCCCCACCAGTAATCGAGCTCGGAGAGTCAGAAAGAGGTCCTGAAGCAATTCATTACATCCTATCCAGGCAGCGGGCTTTCTAGGATGACCTCGATGCCTGTGGATATCATGATTACCAAAGAGTCTTCTCTTATAGCCGAGGTAATCGTCGCTTTTACTTCTTTATTCAGCAACTTGATTTGTCATTTTGTAACATGAATTTCCTTTGTAGGCCTTTAAGTTTCAGGTAGCCATGGGACATCAGGTAGCCTTCCTCCGTGATCGGGCAGCCAAGGCTGAGGCTGAAGCTGAGTGAGCCATGGGGTTGCTTGCGCAGGCTCAAACCCCGGTCCAGGAGATGACTTTCTGCCAACAGGGAATGGAAACATAACTAGCCGAGCTTCAGTGCAACCATGAGAGGTTGAAGCGAGCTTTTGATCAGGAAACTCTCCGGTTGAAATGATGAGCTAGCCAGCGGGATGACTGGAAGGGAGAGGCGAAGGCTCTGAATGTCGAGAACCAAGCTTTACAGGTTCAAATTACCCAGCTCCAGACCGATGTGGTAGCTTTCTTTAACAAGGTACTTCTATACCTTCTATCAGGTTGCAGTAGCCCTTTCTCCCTCATTTGATCTCTCCAGCATCACCGGCTGGGATAGAGAAGAGGTTATGTTACTGGCTGTAGAGATGTCTCCCCCCAAAAATGATGGAGCTGGTCCTTCCGGGAAGGGAGCTGGGAAGCTGTTAGAGGTGCCAAATCTGCCACCTCCTGTTCCAACCTTCACAACATCTGGTCCTGGCGAATCCTCGAGGGAGGTCCAAAACGAAGAGCTAGAAGGAGGCCTTGCTAAAGCCCAAGATCCCCCCACAATGCTCTCAGGAGTGGATTCAACCAAAGGCGGGACTATGCCTGAGTCAGTGGCCAGCCTTCTTGATGCAACCATACCGCCTGAAGTTATGGCGGTGATCAATGAAATTATGGAGGAGGATCCCGTTGACCCAAAGCAGCCGAGGTGGATCCCCATAAGGAGGTGGCAGAGGCGGTAGATGCAGCTGACTAGGACGGGCTACGATCAGATAGGGGAGCAGGGGGTAAGGTTCACTCTGTACAAGAGGAGCCGGTAGGTTCTCAGGAAGACGAAGAAGTTTGAGTCATCTTCTATGTAATTCATTTTGAATGCCCGAAAAAGGGGGGTGGGCATCCCATCTTTAGCCGTGTTTGACCTTTTGTCATTTTATTCTCTTTTTTGTAGCCCGTAATCAGGGATTTTGCTCCCTTCTTACTGTAGCCTTGTTGGGGTATATACTCCCCCACTTAATAATAAATCATCAATTTTAGATCTAACTCTCATTCCGACTTGCATGTACTTACTTGATCTCCTCTAGGTCCAACATTTATAGCGAAACGAACTATCTTAGGGGAACAACAAGATAAGAAAATTGTTTTAGCATGAAAACGAACAGTTAGCGATGGGCTTCCTGACCACCGAATCTCGCAGCTCAACTTCCTTATTTGATAGTCCCCTTGTTTGATTGTAGGCCTGTTATAATGAGTAACCATGTATCAAGGAGGGTTAGTTAATAGAACTAACTGGTATATTTAGAGTAAATCGAGCCCTCTATCCCTGAACCCTTCTAGGGGGTTACAGCCCTAGCAAGGTATTAAATAAGGAACTGTCTAGTCTCTATTTTTAAGCTAGGGATCGGGAAGGCGTGTTCTTCAATTCAAATCTTTCTTGGGGGTGGTAGCCCGACCAAGGCATCATGAGGGCTATCTAGCTATTTCCTGGTCTCGAGATCTGAATGGCAACAATTCCTTTACACTCAGATCCTTCTTAGGGGTGGTAGCCCGACCAAGGCATCAGGAGGGCTATCTTGCTATTTTCTGGTCTTGAGATCTAGATGACAACCATGCTCTTACACTCAGATCCTTCTTGGGGGTGGTAGCCCGACCAAGGCATCAAAAAGGCTATCTAGCTATTTCCTGGTCTCGAGATCTAGATGGTAACTATGCTCTTACACTCAGATCTTTCTTGGGGGTGGTAGCCCGACCAAGGCATCAAGAGGGCTATCTAGCTATTTCCTGGTCTTGAGATATGGATGACAACTATGCTCTTACACTCAGATCCTTCTTTGTGGGGGGTAGTACCCCGCTAAGGCATCATGAGTGGCGGTGGGGCTTCCCCGGCTTACCTCTGGTCTTGAGGTGATAATGTCAAACTTTCCATGTAGACTCAAATCATTGTAGGACATAGTTGAAGAAGGAGTAAACAAGAAAAGCAGGCTTTATTGATATGGAGGATGGAGTACATTATTGTCGGAGGATAAAAAAAAAAAAAAACTAGTCGGAGGCCGTCTGCTCTTGAGTCCCCTGTTCAAGGGTAAAATTTCCTTAGGTGATCCACATTCCAAGTATGGTTGATGAGTCGGCCATTCATATACTCAAGCTTGTATGCCCCATTACGGATCACCATCTTTATTAGGTATGGTCCTTCCCAGTTGGGCCCTCGGACCCTGTCTGATCTCTTCCTAGTACTCAATGTTACTTTCCTGAGAACTAGGTCTCTTTCCTTCAAGTTTCGGGCTTTAACCCTCCTATTGAAGTACCTGGCAATCCTGCTTTGGTAGATTGCTACCTTCTAGGCTATTTGATCTTGTTTTTCCTCCAGGAGGTCCAAGCTAGCTCGTAGCTTACTTTCATTGCTCCCCCGTTCGAAATGTTAGACTCTAAAGGAGGTTAACTTGTGCTCTATAAGTAGGATTGCTTCAACCCCGAAGGCCAGCGAGTATGGTGTTTCCCCGGTAGCTGTTCTCCTTGTAGTGCGGTAAGCCCAGAAGACCTTGGGAAGCTTCTCTACCCATCTGCCTTTCTTTTGTTGTAGCTTTTTCTTCAACAACTTCTTAATGGTTTTGTTCGTAGATTCCACATGACCATTGGTCTGAGGATGGGCTACCGAAGCAAACTGAAGATTTCCTAAGCCTTCGCAGAAATCTCTAAATCGGCCATTATCGAACTTTTTTCTGAGGTCGGTTATTATGTCAAGGTGGGTTCCGAACCTGCAAACTACATTGGTCTTGATAAACCTTGTTGTGTTTTCTTCTGATATCTGGGAGAGTGGTCCGGCTTCAACCCATCTTGTGAAGTAGTTAATCGCTACGATAGCGTGCTTGGCCTGTCCCAGAGCTGTAGGAAGCGGTCCAATCAAATCAACTCCCCACATATCATAGGGGTATGGCGAGCTAAGGGACGACAAGTGCTCCGGAGGGAGGTGACTCAAGTTTACGGCCTTTTGGCATGCCTAACAGGTTTGCTCCAAGTTCTTAGCATCTTGATGGATGGTCAACCTATAATACCCCATGCGAAGAACCTGATATGCCAAGGCCTCTCCACCAATATGGTTCCCGCATTCCCCGGAATGAACCTCTCTCAAAGCCCACTTGGCTTCTTCTGGGTGTAGACATCGGAGCAGGGGAAGGGATTTTCCCCTTCGGTATAAATGCCCATCCACCATACAATACCGGACCGAGAGCCTTTTAACCCTCCTAGCTTGGTCGAGCTCCCTGAGGAGTTTCCTATCCTATAGATACTACACTATTGGATCCATCCAGCATGGCTGTCGGTCCAGGGCATAAGCTTCCTTACCTGTCATAATGCTAGGTAGGGGGGTTACTTGAAGAGGGACTCAGTGAGGCAGGGTCTGGCCACCATATACAACTATCTTGGCAAGGACGTCAGCTCGATGGTTTAGCTGTCGAGGTATCTGCTCGATTCTGAATCCCTTAAATCCGTTCTTGAGTTGTTTAACCAATTTTAGGTAAGCGATCATATTATCCCCCTTTGTCTGATAATCCCTGGAGACTTGGTTGACCACGAGTGAAGAGTCGCTCTTGATATTCAGGTAATCAACCCCGAGTTCAATGGCTACCTTTATTTCAGCTAGTAGGGCTTCGTACTCTGCCTCATTGTTCGTGGCTTTAAATTCAAACCTGAAACAGTGGCATCACTCAGTTCCTTCTGGGTCGATGAGGACTATGTCCGTTTCTCCCACAGATTGCCCGGAAGCTCTGTCAGTGTAGAGAGTCCACGACTCGCAGCCCTCCGGCCAGTTGTCAGATTCTGGAGTCCTCTCAAGGGTTACATCTGTTATCGTGGGCGTTGCCTGATATGAAGGTATTGAGAGCTCGGCTACAAAGTCTGCTAGTGTCTGAGCTTTTATCGCGGTCCTAGGATTATACTTTAAATAAAACTGGGTAAGCTCTAGGGCCCGTAAAACCAACCTTCTAGAAATATCCGACCTTTGTAAGAATTGACGGAGGGGTTGGTCCGTCACCACTACTATTGAAGAGCATGGAAGTAGGGACGAAGTTTCCTTACCGAGGTCACCAAGGCGTAAGCGAGCTTCTCCAATAGAGTATAGTTCTTTTCAGGCTTGGTTAGAGCGTGACTCACATAGTAGATAGGTCACTGGATCCTAACCCCGCATTTCTTGACCAAGGCCCAGCTCAAGGCGGTTTCTAAAACGGTCAAGTATATTTGGAGCTCTTCTCCAGGAATTGGCTTTACCAGCAGTGAAGGGTTTGTTAGGTATCTTTTCAAAGCTTGGAAAGCTTTTTCGCTCTCCTGATCCCATTTCATGTTTCTTTCCTGCTTGATAGCTTTGAAGAATGGTAGACACTTATCGGTAGACCGAGAGATGAACCTATTGAGCACTGCTACCTGTCTGGTCAAGGCTTGAACCTATTTAAGAGATGTGAGGGATTATAGATCTAGGATAGCCATGATTTTTTTTTCGGGTTAGCCTCTATGCCTCTCTCATGGACCATGAAGCCCAGAAACTTTCCCGCAGTTACCCCAAAGGCACATTTGGAAGGGTTCAACCTCATCTGGTTTTCCCTTAAGATCATGAAGGTCCTATGAAGGTCGTCCAGGTGGCCTCCCGAGGTTGAAGATTTAGTGATCATGTCGTCGATGTACACCTCCATCGATCTTCCGATTTCGGGGTTGAACAACCGATTGACTAACCGCTGGTAAGTAGCTCCAGCGTTTTTGAGCTCGAAAGGCACCACCTTGTAACAGTACATGCCTTACGCAATGATTAATTTGGTCTTTTCTTGGTTCGCGGGATGCATCATAATCTGATTGTAGCCGGAAAATACGTCCATGAAGCTCAAGAGCTTGTTCCCAGAGGTGGAATCGACCAGTTGATCAATTTTTTGCAGGGAGAAACTGTCCTTCGGGCATGCCCTGTTGAGGTCAGTGTAGTCTACACACATACGCCACTTCCCATTTGCCTTTGTGACCATGACCATGTTGGTGATCCATTCGGGGTAACGAGCTTCTCGAATGAAGCCTGTCTGGGTTAGTTTATCCACCTCTTCCTGAACCGCCACATTTCTTTCAGTGTTGAAGTGGCGCATTTTCTATTTAATAGGTTTAAAGTTCGGATCCACCGCCAGTCGATGTGCAGCTAATGTCATCGGGATTCCCGGCATATCAGCGTGACTCCAAGCAAAAATGTTGTTGAACTCTGTGAGGAGCCTAATCAAACCCTCTTTCATTCCCAGCTCAAGGGTAGCTCCGATCTTGATGACCTTCGAGGGATCACTTATTCGGACATGTAACTCTTCTAACTTATCCACTAGACGGCCGCTGGCCCATTCCCTTCTCTGTTCTTCCATATCAGGCACCACGAGGCCTTCTTCTAGGCAATCGATGGGACCCGCGTCTTCCAGGTTTAGTGCAGAAGTTATCCTACCTTGGATCGTAGTCACCTGGGCGAGTTGTTTAGCTAGAGCTGTTGGGTTGGCTGACACTGCGTAGCATTTTCTAGTTGCTTGCTGATCAGCCCGAACTTCCCCCATATTGTCTCCTACCGGGAACTTCATAATGTTGTGGTAAATAGAAAAGACCCCTTTCAAGGATGATAGAAATGGCCTCCCTAATATTGCATTGTAGGCAGATGGGGTATCCACCACCACGAAGTCGGTCATGATATTTTACTGGAGAGGTGCGGCTACAATGATCACTGGTAGGATTTTTGATCCTACGGGTGCGATTGAGTTCCCAGTGAACTCATATAATGGAGTAATGCAACTATTGTAACACCATTGCTTCAAGTTTAGCTTTTCCAAGGTATATTTGAACAGGACATCGACGCTGCTACCTGTGTCGACGAGCACGAGATGCACAATGAAGTTGGCAATTTGTACCGTGATGACCATAGGGTCATCATGAGGCTGCACAGTGTTATAGACATCTGCTTCGGTAAAAATGATCTGTGACAGATGGGAAGAGTTGGTCGGTCTCTAATCGACCTTGAAGATATCCCGCCCCTCGTCCATACGAGGGACCTATCTCGCATGGTTTTTCCTGGAACTGTTGGAGGTGCCGACCATAGTCGGCCCCCTGATAGTATGTATTTTCTGAATCTGTTGCATCAGGTCCGCTTGCTCTCCCTTTTTTTTCTCGGCATGTTCTCCGATCTCGGCTTGCACCTCCCTTCCAGTCTGAATGTTCTTCCTAACTTGTTGTAAGAATTCTATCAAGCACCCCCCTTATCAAAGCCTCAATCTGGTTCCGCAGGTTGTAGCATTCTGATGTGTTGTGCACTATGTCCTCGTGAAAGTCACAATATTTATAACGATTTTTCATATCGACCGAGGCTTTCATGGGAGCGGGCTTCTGTAACAAACCCTTGTCCCGAAAAGAGAGATAGACTGTTTCTCATGATGCATTGAAGGGAGTGTAATGGTCATACCCCCTCTCATCTCGAGCCATAGAGGCCACTATTCTGGGAGGTGGTAGTTTATCTGGACACCTTTCCGATATGGGTTGAGGAATGGGGAAACCGTATGTTGATTTTTTAAGGGGTTTGTTCTGGCTTTTCTGAGCTTGCTCGGGTCTGGGAGCTTCCTTCTTTTGTCGCTTTACGGCTCTCATGTCGTCATGTTCCATCTTGACCTTGAGCTGTTCGTCGACCTCAATCTGCTCCAGAGCCCGATCATAGGCTTCTTGGTAAGTTTCTGAAGGTCTCTTAGCGAAAGACAGAAAAAGCTTTCCGGCCCACAGGTTCCTTCTGAAGTTGGCGAGTGTTTCTTTCTCGGTGAAGACCCCCATCTGGATGACTTCCTTGTGGAAACACTAAACATAAGCCAAGAGGGTTTCCCCTCTCTCCTGGATCACGTACTGTAGATGTATCGGGTCCTTCAATCGGTGTTTAACTCCCTGGAATTGTGAGCAGAAATCGGTTGATAACTTGGTGAAGGAATCCACGCTACCAGCGGGTAGTTTCCTAAACCAAGTTTTAGCATAATCCGTGAGTGTAGTAGGGAACATTCGACACATAGCTGCCCTGGTTGTGTTCTGGACCTCCATCTGTTGAACAAAGCTCTCTAAATGGCTAAAGGGATCTTCAATACCAGAGAATCTGTCAGCTGGCATTTTGAACTTAGGCGGGAGCTCTGCCTCTTGGATCCTCCTGGTGAAAAGAGCATTCATTTCACTTAGAGGATCTTTCTTGTCCTCCTTGTACTTTCCCTTCTTCATCAATTGAACCTCTTTTTGAAGCTTTGCCAACTGGTCCCTTAGACGCTTGCTTTTGAATTTCCTTGAGTTGATCTCGGATTCCTCACCATCGGATCCTTCTGACGAACTGGCAACCTCCATCTGGTTCCTTCTTCTGATGGGGTCCGCTCGGGGCTTTGCTGACTTTCTTCTTCTCCACCCCGGGCTTCTCTTCTTGAAGTAGTTGGGTGAAGAAGCTCTCCTCATTCTCGAGGAAGGACATCTACCGTGGATTTGACTTGTCTTGGTTGGTAGTGTGGCAGCGCTTCGGGAACATAGGGCATAGGCCCTAGCCTATCCTGGATAGAGGTTGGGAGCCCCACTCTATTACGAGTTGATTCCCGAGGGGTAGGTCCTAGGCGATCGAAGGCGGGTTGCCTAGCCCCAGGCCTGCTTGACTCCTCATGATTACAGAGACCCGCTTGTTGGATAGTGATACCCTCAGCGAGTAGTCGAAGGCGGACGTTTTCTACGAAGGCCGTTGCTTGTTGGTCAAGCTCTACCTGACTTCCCAGAGGGGGATCCAGAGGCAGCACAGTGGCTAGCTGGCTGGCTGGCTGGCTGGGAACCTGGCTATGGAGCCCGGATTTTCTCCATTTCCTCGGGACCTTTCATGTTGATGTAGCAGAAGGTTATCCCGATGTGCCCTGCTGCCCCTGTGAGGAGCGGAGCCTCATGATTACTATGAAATAACAAACTTTTCTAATGTAAAGGCGGTGGTGTGAGAGGTTTCCCACAGATGGCACCAAAAAGTGTTGACTAGAAATTTGCTCGGGATGAGAAATTTCTGTTAACATCCTCGAGACCACTCCCTAGAAGTGGTGGTCGCGGTCGGTACCGTTGGTTCCCGACCTGTTAAGAGATAGACGAGAGGCTAGATTGTAATAACAGTAAATGGGAGCTTTTAGTATTGATATATTGCTTTAAAATACAAATCACTCTCTTATATGCTCGCAGTCTCTCTAAGATGTAGGGTGGTGACAACTCTATGCCTGTCGAATAGTGGAAACGAAGGTGGTCGTGTTCTGAATACAGAATTTAGGCCTTCCCCTATTCTTTTCTTTCTCTCTGTTACTATGTATGTTTTTCTCTCCGTCTGGCTATCGTGCTTGGCTCTATTTATACATGGTCCTGGTTGGTTTGAATTTGCTGATATCCCGCCACGATCATTTGAATCCATTTCCTCCTTATCGGGCGGAATCCTCCATTTAAAAGTTGTTAATAGTAAAATTTGGCTAGGGACCAAAGAAGAATTTTCCACTTCCCAGCCTTCCCGCAAAGGTCCAAATTCGGGGTCGAGCTACCACGAGATCCTACAGGAGCAAGGCGAGGCCGGCCATACCATATGAGCATCTCGCACGAGTCCAGGCTTACCAAATAAAGCCCGACGAGACCGCGTCAAGCTCCTTATGCCAGGATAAAGCCCGAAGCTAGGTCGACGTAAAATGACCTGGGTCCGCCTACATCAAGGTATCTCGTGACACTCTCCTAGAGCTTGCTACTATCTCTACTTTCACTAGGAGACCTTCAAGGTACCGAACTTGTCTTGAAAAGGCACTCCTGCCTCGTCGAGGTATAATCTCGACCTGTCTGAGCGTTAAATGAAGGAGCCTGTGAAGCCGCGTCATCACCAAAAGCGCCAAGATCCACTGTAGATCCTGGTATGATTTAGCAAGAGCAGTACTCGAGCGTACCTCTCCACCCTTCCAGAAGCGAGCCAAAGGTCGCCTGTTTATGGCAAACACCTTACCAGGGTCTGCTAGCCAAGTTCGCTACCCCGCTAGGAAGCCTGCATACTTAGGTCAAGCCCCATGATAAAGCTCCATGTAGCTAAACCAAGCTCTCCACTACAAGGTTGGAACCCAATGGGATATTTCACCTCTAAAATGGTTAGCACAAGCTCCATGGGAAGACCAACATCTAGCTCCGAGACAATCGAGAGGTCCCCGGGGGACCCCTCAAGTATGCTGGATCCTAGGGTACCTCGCCCTCAAGGAATATCAAATGTCACCTCAGGTAACCTCCATGAAGTACCTCTCCAAAGTGACAAGCAGAACTAGAGCTCTCATCTCGGCAACGTAGGAAGAGAGGATTGACTTCCATGACATTTAAAGTATCATTAATGAGGTCAACTGTATTAATGGAGGCAGTCAACCCAATTAATGACATGATCAACACCATTAATAAAGAGAATATTCAACTCTTTAATGGCTGTCATTAGTGAAAGAGTCCAAAGAGGAAACAAACACCTTTTCCTCTAAGATATCCTCCACAACCTATTCTTTAGGGTTAACTATAACAGAGAATCCCGCTTATCAAGGAAAGAAGAGTCCAAAGAGGAAACAAACACATCCCCTCCAAGATATTAGCCACGATCTGATCAACTACATTAAAGGAAGAATCGTACTCAATAAGGAGAGGGAGATTGAAGAATCCTGGACTTGCACGCCAAAGTAGTCACCATTTATAAATATGCCTGTAAAAGGCATAGAAATGAATGATCTGATGAATGACAGAAGACAGACATGCTTCGCTAAAAAGATCTCTAGACATCATCAATGTATGTGTTACCTTTACCTAGAATATACTGGTATCGGTCTACATTCGACCACCATTGTAAGCTCTCCGGAGCGACTACTTTGTATTACATTCACCATTCTTGTAAGCTCCCCGGAGCATTCTTTGATATACACATATGGAAGGGTATTCCCCCTTCCTCCGGATACTGCCTTGGGGTTTTTCAGCATGTGATCATTCGTGATGCTTTTTCCCCCTTGGTCAGTCCGCCTCCCTCTACAAAAGATTTGTGTTTCTCTTACTTATGTCCTGTGTAATGCATGCGTATATGAGTGCGAGCTAGCTTCCTAGCTCACTGGACCTAACGTTCTTAGCTTCCCATCTACATGCTAAAATCGCATATCAAGATGAGGAGAAATCACCCAGACCAGCTTGAAGGAAGTCGATGGGCTCTTATGCATCATCTCTATGGCGAAAATCGAGCTCTCCGACACTGGAGCTAGATAAGCCCCCTCCTTACTTGTTATCTAGGTCGGGGAATTACAGGAAGGAATTAGGAACTCCAGGTACCATGACGGGCTCCAACCCAGACCGAGGACCAGGACCAGGACCAAGACCAAGACCAAGACCAAGATCAAGATCAACCCCTTCACACCAACAAAAGAACCTCAAGCTCCCTAGATTTACTTTATAAGCACGAAGCCCGACGGGCGGGATGGCTTGTCTCCTCGAGCTCCCCAGATCTACTACATAAGCGCGAAGCCCGGCAGGCGAGAAGGCTTGTCTCCTACCTCCGATTTCATCCTTCTTTATATTCATACAAGATAAGGTCAGGTATCAACGGTACCGACCCTGGCCACCATTTTCACGGTAGTGGTCCTGAGGGCGTTAATGGGGATTTCTCATCCCAAAAAATTTCCCGTTAACAAAAGTGGTTGACCCCGAATAAATAACGGAAACAATTAACATGAATGAGTTTGTTTTCTTTTTGAAATCAAACTCTTGGTTTGCACGTATACGGGATTAATGATGGTTATCTTCTAAAAATGATCTTATATGTTATCGCGACATGGTTTTTCATGGAGGTCGCCCAACCAGCTGTCTGTTGCCCCGTAGAGCGAGGTAGATCCCTGCTCCGACTCTGTTCTTAGAAACTTGAGATGGATTTTCCCTGACCATTGGGGGGCTTGAGGTGCTCTTGTAGACATTCCCGGGAGGTAGTCGGGGTAGTGTAGATTTAGGCTTGATTCTTCCTTTATGTCCAGCAAGGACAGCAGACTTCTGGAGAGGTTGGCTGGCTTCTCTCGAATGTCTCTTGAGCTTGGAGACTTCTCCTGGCATTCAGGGGGCGGTTGAGGAGCTCGACCTTAGAGCCGAGGTTCCCCTATAGATGGCCTGGAAGAGCCCGGGTTTCAGTATTCCAGTGGTTTTAAAGCCGAGCAAGCCTTCCCTGCTCCTGAGGGGTGGCTTTATGGTCTATCTGGGCTTCATGATTGTCGATTATGGGTTTCGACTTGTGGCAGGAAAGTGGAAAATTTCTCTTTGACTCCCTGGCCAAATTTTACTAACATCATTATTATTATTTTTGTTCATATTTACAGATTATACAACAATAGGAATTGAATGTATGGTTAAACAATTTTTTGTGGTTTGTAGCTTGATTATATTCGAACCCCATGAAGACCTATGTTTTGAAGAATTATCATTACTGTTTTTTTTTTTTTTTGCATTTTGAGGCTTTTATGGTTGATTTTGATCGACGAATTTCATTGTTTAGGTTTGATTTTCCCCTGTCATTGTGAGGAGATGTGTATTACTAGTGAAAGAAGTGTGAGAATTACTAGTTCATGTAATGAAATACAGTTTACTAGTTAGTGTTTTTGAGTTACGAATATTAGAATTTTAAAAATCCTAATATTGTTGTGAATTCCCAACTCAGTTAGGAATTTCCAATGCTGTTAGGAATTCACAACAGTGTTAGGAGTAACACTGTTGTGAATTCACAACAGTGTTGTGGACTTCCTAACCCTGTTGGGAATTCCCAATGCTGTTAGGAATTCACAACAATATTAGGATTTTTAATTTTTAACTATCATCATTGAATCGAATATGAAATAAAGATATAAGACTGCTGAAAGTTGTTCAGCAAGATGAATTGTATTTTTTTAATGCTGTTTTGTAACATTTCAGAAAAATAGAATGGGAGAAGAGGTTGATTTGTTAGTCAAGGTTTCAGAACATTTCCCGACGAAAATTAATAGAGTCACATAATAAGTCAGAGATGTGGCTTGCAGTGGGTGGGAAGACATTTTGTACAAACTGTACAGATTTGTTATTGCACTACACATTATGGATTTTGTATAAACTGTGCAGATTTGTTATTGCACTACACAACATGTATTTTGTATACAGCCAAGTAACATAATGTGTAGATTTTGTCTAAAAAGTTGAATTTTGTATAGCGTGTAGATTTTGTAAATAACATCCATAAATTCAAAAATGTTAACATTTCACAACTTAGATAACATTACATAAATTTCATGATGAATCCATTTAACATTACACACAAAATGTAATAATTTAATAGTGTATCTATATAATCCAATAATGTCAACATTATACAAAACTTCAAGCAAATATAGACAAAATCACTATACCATGTCTTCCAACATAAAACACTTCAAACATTATCATGTCTTCCAGGTACCTACAAATAAACACACAACATTATTAGATAAAAAATGATAGATACATTTTTAAAAATAGTTACTAATTTCAATAACGTTAGGAAAACTGAGTTGAACACTTTTTCAAAAAAATACTACCAATTGTAAATATTCAATCCAATAATGGAAAATTAACCAGACCAACATCAAATTCACACAACACTCAAGTTCTATTACATTCATATCAACTATTTTGACAAAAATAAGCAACCATAATGCACAAATTAAACTAAAAAACTTATTCAAACAAGAAAAAATCTTTAAATTTATGTATAAAATTAAAATTGATAACACCAACATCAAATTCAACCAAGACCCATGCTCTATTCTCAAATTCATTTGGACTGAATACTCTTTCATGTATATTATCAACACCAACTCCATTAGGATTATCTGATTCTAAAACATTGGCAATGTCTTCGAGCACACGTTCATTGTCATGACCTTGTGTGTTTGGCATTATTCTTGTTTTTCGTTCCATTGTGACACATAATGAGGTTCACGTTTTCACAACGGCATTTTCACACAAGAATATTTGCACATCATCATCATTCACAACTTCAAACGGTGCTAAAACCTCCGACAAGTTAAACAAATACTTCATTTTAATGGAGAACTCGTTTGGATTGACATTAATAAGACCAGATATGATGTCTTCTAACGATTCATACGAGGTTTTCCTTGAAACTGAAATTAGTCTTGACTTTCCAGATTGATACTTGAACTTTCCACCACTTTCACTCCATTCCCCATCGTATAAAACAACGAACCGAACTTTATCCATAAAACCTTTCAAATGAATAAGAAATTCATGATTAAATTTCTAAACAAATATTCTATACTCATGGTATAATGAATTTATAAAATATTCTAAATCCAAAATAAGTTAAAACCTTGATGCCGCTAGAATTCCTAACTGTGTTGGGAATTCTCAACACAAGAATTCCCAACGCAGTTAGGAATTCCCAACGCAGTTAGGAATTCCCAACGCAGTTAGGAATTCCCAACGCAGTTAGGAATTCCCAACGCAGTTAGGAATTTCCAACTGTGTTAGGAATTCCCAACACCGATAAAAAATCCAAACTGAGCTGGAAATTCCAAACGCAGTTAGGAGTGCCCAACATCGTTGGGAATTCCTAATGCAGTTAGGAATTCCTAATTTTGTTGGGAATTCCCAACGCTGTTAGGAAAAACTATCCTGGACATTTAAAAAAAATACTACCAATTATGTAAATTCAATCCAACAATGGAAAATTAACCACACCAACATCAAATTCACATAAGACTCATGCTCTATTACATTCATGTCAACTATTTTCACAAAAATAAACAACCCTAATGCACAAATTAAATTAAAAATATATATTCAAACATGAAATAAACTATAAATTTATGTATAAAATTAAAATTGATCACACAAACATCAAATTCAACCAAGACCCATGCTCTATTATATTGATGAAAACAATTTTCACATAAATAAGCAACCCTAATACACAAAGGAAAGTAAAAAAGAGATAAAAAGTAGAAATACACTTTAGATTTATGTTTGAACTTTAAATTTATCAAAACAACATCAAATTGACACAAGACAAATGCTTTATTATGTAAATGTAATCTATTTCCACAACAAATTAACACAAATACAATTAAATTCGAGATTCAACTATTTTTATTTAAAAAAAACTCACCTCAAAGCTTGAATATGTTGTGGATGAATATTTTTGAGTTACTCAATGGTGAATAATGTAAATAATTAACAAAATTTCGAAATGAAAGAAGAGAGAACAAAAATAAATAAATGTGAGAGGATAATGGGAGAGAAACCGAAATTAGATGTTATGGTGGAGAGAGAGGTGGAAATAAGAGGAATAGAATGGTGTTTTGGTGGAAATAAGAGGAAAAGAATGGATTTAGTTGTAAGTTAGGGTATAGTTGTACTTATACATCAAAAAGAAGTTAGTTTTGTAATTTTTTTAAAAAGAGGTTAGTTATTGACTTGAATTTAGGTGAGGGTTGGTCGATTGGAAGAGAAGAGAAGAGAAGAGAAGATGGATTTTGGGTCTTTTGGTTGGGATGTAATTTTTATATTTTAAAAGGGTAATATTGTCTTAATTGAGTTATTTTTATAATTTTTTTAAAAAGAGGTTGTCTGAACTTCATAAATGGATTAGTTTTCAATAAAACCCTTAACAATTCTAGGAGGTTTCATTTGCTTTTGTAATGGTGTTGCGTGTGTATTAATAATTTAAAAATTCATGAACCAAAACAAAGCTAGCAATTCATGTAAAAATTAGGTTTATTAATAATTTAAACGGTTGAGGACTTGAGGTTCGTAGCAGACTCTAGAATACTGCCAGCTTTTGTGGAGTCATGAGGTACCGCTTCGCTGGTTTCTCTAGCTTCATCGAGTGATCTTGTGCAGGTTAAGCTTGGTCTCCTTGTTGATGACATCCGACTCTCTTTTTGAAATGAGACATTTTAAGGGCATCCATCATGTCCCTAGAGCTGCCAATATAGTGGCTCACCAGTTAGAAAAGATAGCACTTAAAGAACCTGCTAATCTTTTGTTGGGTTGAGGATCGTCCCCATTGTGTGGATTCTCTTTTGTGTAATCTTAATCTTCCTCTATAAGCTTGTTGTTTGTTCTATGATATTTCTCTTCCAAAATAAATAATTTAAACCGTTTACAAATAAAATATATCAACCTAATATGATGGGCATATATAATTATCTGTAAAATTTCAAATTTTAATAATGGGTATAGAGTATACTGAACTTATTAATTGGTCGTGTAAATCATATTTTTGGGAAAAATAAAGATACCCATAAAACAAGATAAGTTTGGCACGGTGATTTACATTTTATACCTATACGGCTATACTATAAAGTTACGAGTTCGAGTTTGTCTCCCTCCTTTAAATTAAAATTATTATAATATTTCAAAAAAAAAAAGGTAAATAAATGAAAACACCCGTAAGGTATTATTGATATTTAGATGAGTGTTTATAGTAATTATTTAATTTTCAAATTTTCTATATGAATGTATTTATAAAATTGATATGTAAATCATATTTATGGGTGGCACGCACTAATGGCACCCTATTTTTTATTCGGTTAATTTTATATTTTGTTAATTTCCTTGATCAACTTCTCTATTTGATTAATTTACTAGTATACTTTTAATTGCTTAATTTGTGCTTCATTATATAGTAATAATAATAAAAATAATAATAATAAACAAATAAATAAAAGATTTATTTATTGCAACATGCATTATGCCACTTGGGGTATCATTGGTATTACAGTTATAATTGGTACATCTTTTATTAGGATCTATGAAGGTGTGTAATTGTGATCTCCCTCTGGAGTTCGAGTTTCCACTTCTAAGTCCACAATCAACCCGCCTGACCGGCACAGTTTAACTGTGTAATCATTTATGGCCTCCGCCGGCAGTTGTTATGAATGTACCTAATATCAACATATTGGTAGATTTAGTTACAATTCAAAAGAAACAATTATAAATTATATATATATATATATATATATATAAACTGTTATATTGATTTGACGGGTTTAAGTATTAAAAGAATAATAAATAAAAAAAAACTATTTTAACAAATGTAAATATAACAAAAATATAAACATATATGGACTAGTAAAAGTTTTGTGACAAAACCCAAATAAAAGAATAATGATTATAACAAATATTTAAGCAACATAATTTCATGCTTAATTAAAGATCTGTTTATAAACATTTACCTAAATAATCATGTTACAAAAACGTGTAAAATTTTATTTTTTTCAAAATCACATAAATGATATCAGCTTATAATTGATATTAGTTCGATCTCGTCGGGTAAGTGATCATCACAAATCACAATATGAACATAATGTTTCTTAAAAAAAAAAAAAAAAAAATCTAAAAATAATAGGTGACCGCAATAGAAAGCAAGACCGATCTCCTTTGGACTATTAAGTTTTCACGAAATTCTATTGTAGAAATATAATTCAACTGCTAATAATAATAATAAAAAACAATAACAAATCAAAAATCTCATTCAATGCTAATATAAATAATACTAATAATAATAATATAGAAAAACAATATCAAATAAAAAATAAAAAATAAAACACTATACCATGGAATCCGGTAAGTTACTGAATCGATTTGAGTAAGATTCAAATAATTTGTTTATTATCATCGAAACATTTCTTTGAAAATGATATGTTTCTTTGAAAATGATTGCTTCCCACACCCTGAAAACAGTAAAAGAAGAAGTTGGAGATGACAAGAGAAGTATTTGCCTCATGAGAAGGAATTTGTACACTTATTTATTAGATTCATTGTGGAGAAAGGATTCGCCGGCGACAGTCCGCCATAAGGTCAAATAGGCAATTCCATAAAAATGTTTTGGATATTATAAAAGTTTTATTATGAGGAAATAATCCGACGGTGACAATCCATTATAAAGTATAATAGAAAATAATGTAATAGTGTTTTGTACATTATGAAATTTCACTATATTGAAATGATCCAGCGTTAACGACTCTTTATCCTAATATATAATATAAACCATATAAAAATGTTCAAGTGGAAATGGTGAGATATGTCACATTTTTATACGAGTGTTGTAATGATGTTACCGTTTTAATAACTTAAGTTTAAAAGGCACCTATTATGGTGAACTACCCAAATGACCCTTAAATAATCTATTTTTATTCTCATTGTGCTTCTATCTACACTTTGAAAACGATAACTCATCTCTCTCCAAAATAGTTGTCTGAAAATCGATCTACAACTCATCTCTCTCCCAAAAACTTGTCTCTTTCCAGATTTTGTTCAAAAAAATAACATATGTTTGTGATCTTCTTTTATACATTATCATATATTTTTGTGTGGTTTAACAATGTATCCATTCGTTATGATTTGTTGTCTCAATCTTTGTATGAACATGTATGAACATTTAGTCTCCATATTCTGTTCGAGACTTTTTTAAAATACTTCGAGCCTTTTTTTTAGTGTCTGAGCTATTTTGATATGATTCTGAGTTTTTTTATACTCTTCCGAGTTTTTTTTATTTGTCTTCAAGTTTTTTTGTCAGAAAAGCTCGAATCAAGTAAACAAAAGCTCGGACACTTAGCAAAAAAGCTCGGGCACTTGGTAAAAAAGCTCGATTCGAGCTTTTTTTTACTTGATTAAACTTGACAAAAAGGCTCGAATCAAGTAAAAAAAAGCTCGGGCACTTGACAAAAAAGCTCGGGCACTTGGTAAAAAAGCTCGATTCGAGTTTTTTTGCCAAGTGCCTGAGCTTTTTTTTAACTTGGCAAAAAGTCTCGAATCAAGTAAAAAAAAGCTCGGGCACTTGGCAAAAAAGTTCGGGCACTTGGCAAAAAAGTTCGGGCACTTGACAAAAACACTCGAGCACTTGGTAAAAAAGCTCGATTCGAGCTTTTTTGCCAAGTGTCCGAGCTTTTTTTTACTTGATTCGAGCCTTTTTTCCAAGTTAAAAAAAACCTCGGGCACTTGGTAAAAAAGCTCGAACCCAGTAAAAAAAGCTCGGGCACTTGGCAAAAAAGCTCGAACCCTTACCAAAAAAGCTCGAGATTTTTACTGGGTTCGAGACTTTTACTAAAGGCTCTGAGCATTTTGTAATTATATTTCGAACATATTAAGTACTGACTAGAAAAAAAAAGCTCGACCCCCGAATGCGTCTGCGAAGCGCCTGAGTTTCAATGAAACTTTCTCTCTCTATGCCATAACTCTTACTGTAAAAAAAATGAATGAAAGATTCTGATGAAACAACTATTGGGGGTATTTTTGTCCGTTCACCATAATAGGTGTCTTTTAAACATAAGTCATAAAAGCAGTGAAACGTCATCTCCAAAAAGTACTATTTATTTTTTGAGCCCAATGTTCAACTATCCTAAAACCTTATTCAATTTAATTATTTTAAGCCAATCTTATAATTTAGATTTAATGGGTACTACAAATTGACTATAATGTTAAGATCAATTCTGATAATCTTTCAAATTTAAAAAAACAGTATCTTAAAACACGATTATAATGGACGGAAAGTTTTATTCATTATAAATATTAAAATTTGAAATTAAGAAATAACAATTTCTAATAGAATATTAGTTATCACTAACGTTAACAACTTAAAAATTTAGTTTAAATTTCAATAAAAATATTTTGTAAAGTGGTTTCATCTCAGGTTATATATGATCATGATATTTGGATTTTACAATATTACTCATTAGTTATTTATCCTAGCGTTTAAATTTGAGTAAAATGTTAAAATTTCATACTTTTTAATATTTATCTATAGTTTGAGAAATATAGATATATTATCATAGTAATTCTTTATTATAAAATATATATTATTTGATATAATTCATTTCATAATTTGATATTATCCGTTTCATAAATTTGACACCTCATTTTTATATTTTTATTTAGTATATGCAAATGCACATCATTGGTCCATTTGGCACAATGGTTGCTCTAGTATAAGGTCCACCAAATACATGTATGTATACGAGCATAACTTCGTAATCACGGTTTATAAGTGTCTAAATTAAGTCTGAACACATATAGTGAATTGGAATTTCATAATTGAAATTTACTCATATACATCAATATTTGGTTAATTTACATGAATACTTCCATATTTTTTTTTTAAAAAATTACGTCTATATTCGCTAATTACTATGTTTGGTTAATTTTCTTCTATATTTGGGTAATTTAGTTGTATACTTCTATATTTGGTTAATTTCTTCTATATTTAGGTAATTTATTTGTATCCTTATGCATTTGATTAATTCCATATTTTTTAATTTAAATTATTATTCTATATTTAGTTAATTTACTTATAATATCTTCTATATTTTGTTAATTTACTAGTCAACTTCTATAGTTATCTAATTTCCTTTTATATTTCTATATTCGGTTCATTTCATATTTGATTAATTATTTCTATACTTCTGTATTTGCATAATTTTCTATATTTGGTTAATTTACTTCTATATTTAGTTGATTTACTTGTATACGTTCATATATTGTTAATTTACTTGTAATTGTGTATTTGGTTAATTTAGTTGTATAAATCAATATTTGGTTATTTTATTTATATTCTATATATGGGCACGAAAAATTAATGGCACTATTTGGGGGGCTGTTGTGCAAATATCATAACTTTATTAATGTATGTTTAAAAGTCACCAATTTAGGTGACCAGACGAAAATACCCCCAAAAGTGAGTTGTCATTTTCAAAAAGAGGGAGAAAATTCGTTTTTTTCAAAGTGAGAGAAAAGCAAGAGTGAGAAAGAAATCGACGGAAAGTTAATCGATGGCAGCGTAATCGATGGCGAAGTTACCGAAACTTGGAGAGCACCGGAATTTCGAGACGTCACCGGAAATTTTCGATCGACAGAAGTAAGTTCAGTTTATTTTTATTATTGGTTTCGGTGTTGAGAACTTGCATTACATGTTAGATCTATGTTGTGTTTGAAATTGTAGATTATGGTTGAATTAGGGATATGAGAATCATTGTGGTTTAGGTTAGAGTTTGAAATGGGGTTGAATATTTGTTGAGGAAAAAGAAAATCTGGGTAACCGATACCTTTTTAACGAGATCCGAGCTTTTTTATAGTTGAATCAAGTATTTTTGAAAGAGGTCCGAGCTTTTTTTTTTTTTTTTTTTTTGAAAATTAGGTTTAGTTAAATCGATTTTTTTTAGTTAAATCGAGCTTTTTTTAAAAAAAAAATGCTCTGAATTTAGTTTCAAAGGTTCGAGCTTTTATTTGAAAGGATTGAGTTTTTTTTAAAGGTTCGAACTTTTTTTTCAAAGCTACGAGCTTATTTTTCAAGGGTCCGAGCCTTTTTTTCAAGGTACCGAGCTTTTTTTTTCAAGGCTCCTAGCTTTTTTTTAAGGTTCTGAGCTTTTTTTAAGGCTCCAAACATTTTTAAAACATGATCGAGTATTTTTTTTTTTTTGAATTTTTTGTTGAAGCTTCGAGTTTTTTTATCAAAGACCCAAACTTTTATTGCAAAGGGCCGAGCTTTGTCTTGGTTTCCCCGAGACTTTTAATGTTGTTTTCGAGCCTTTTTCAGTTTACTTATGTATTGTTTCTATGACATTGCAGATGAAGAATAAATTGAAGGATTTGCTTAAAACTCAAGAGAGAGACTGATACGAGGGCAAACTAACTCGCCACGACCATTTTGATGCCCTTAGCAGTATAGACGACATACTAAACCGGGTCCCTGAAGATTTTTTCTGTTGAAGACCAGCATCGGTTCATGGCGTCCTGCTTTTGGCATTTCATGACGACGAATCGACGGATGAAGCTTTCAGATGGTGTTATCCATCGGTTGCTTTTACAGGATTTACATTATGAAGGCCCAATAGATAATATATGGTTCCCTAACAGGAACCATTCAGTGAGGTTTTCGAATATAGAATTTTGCCTAATCACCGGATTACGTTTTGGCGTCGTATCAGACACGACCAGGTATGAAACAGTGGAGAATGACATACATTAGCGATACTTTGGTGGTATCGATGAGGTATCGTTCTAGGAGTTGAGGGTTGTTCTCACCCTTAGAGATTTTCAGAAGGCATACGATGTTGTGAAGCTCTACCTCATCTATAAGTTGAACTGGATACTGATATGGTTGGAAAAGAGATTCAAGATTCCAATTTCACAATTTTGATTGGTGGAGGACCTCGATGTTTTCAATGCGTTCCCGTGGGGTACCCACGAGTACATGCATTTCATTTGTTCATTCAAGCATGCGCTTAATGGGCGACGTGAGGGGTTTGAGAGACGCCAGCAGGCAAAGGACGCTGACGTACATACATTGGAGACCTACAACATTTACGGTCTATCTCACACCCTGTTAGTAAGAACTTTGAATTACAAACCGTACTTTAATTATCGTGTCCTAAATTTTATGGATTCTTATCGTACGTATGTTTGATGCAGATAATTGCTTTCTAGGTGATCCTTGATCCTGGCATCTAGTTCGGCACCCAAAGGGTTACAGACCTGTCTCCCCGTATTTTGAAGTGGGAGTTGAGCTGAGAGGGAAGGACCTGTTTAAGATTTTCAATGCTCGGGTATTTATTTAATTTGTTAATGTTTATATTCGTTACTAATTATACAATTACATTGTTCTAACTAAGCTTTCAGATGTTTGCGAGGACGAAAATAGTGCCTATAGCAGTTGAGACAGAGGCACTGTACTTTACAGGGCTAAATGATGGGGGAGTCTGTATGTAAAAGAGGATAGTTTTCAGCTTTCGTCTTCGGTCCCTGATCAGACTACCACTAGCAGGAGCTGTGGGACAAAGGGTTTCGACCTAAGGTAGGGGTGAGAGGCCCAGTGAGACAGAGGGTTCTGACCTAGAGGGTGAGGGTTTCAGGCCTAGTGAAAGTAAAGGATCTGTGTCAGAGCCTCAACTAGTGAGGCATATGCGAGTTTGGTTTACCACCCCCAGACTTACAACATCTAGAGGGGATTCCCGTACTGGCGTTGGACGTGATGGAGAGGTAAGTTCAGATGATAGTTTTGTTTTTTATTAACATAACCTATATATTGTTATGGTACTAACAATGTAGACTTGATTTCAAGCCCTATAAGATCATCAGTTGAACGAGTTGCATGAAGCCCTCTGGAAAAGTGAGGAGGATCGAAATCAGCAGCACCAGGAGTTGCTAGCATTGATCGGAGGGGTGTGTGTTCAGGGGTCGAGGACGCATACACACCGGGATGGTCCATCATCTACTAATCCAGACTTTAGTCCTACAAACAGGACTGATGGGCATACGGGTGGGGAGATAGGATGGGTGGACGTAGAGACCAACCGTATACCGGGGAAAGGTCCGGAGAGTGAGGCTCAACTGCGTACCGGTGATATAGGGCCTGCTACACGATCAACAGTTCTATCAAACCTCCCAAGAGTCCTGCCAGGGTCGACCGAGCCCCAGCACCCCTTCCCCCTATCAGATCTGCCGAGAGCTAGAGCTCCCCTCCGACTCCCCCATAGATCGAGGCCCAGCGATCCCCTCCACCTGCCTTATCGATCAAAGCCCAACGGTCCCCTCCACCTCCCTCATCTATTCAGCTATAACGGTCCCCTCTCCCCCGTATATCTGCCGAGTCCTAACTGTTCCACCCACCCGATCTTCGGGGACAGAGTTCCTCCTCACAGTACACCCCAAAGGCTGGAGTTCCAAATGGGAGATGCTTACTCAAACGTGGTTGGCAGTTGCTCAGTCTAACACAAATCCATACCAGTCAAAGAGGGTGAGGGTACTGTCCCAGGTAATGGTGTCCACGGTTCGGTTTCGGTTTCGAACCGCCGGTTTCGGTTCAGTGGAAAGGCCGAACCGTAACCGTAACCGTAACCGTAACCGTAACCGGAACAGGCGGTTTTCGGTTCGGTTTTCGGTTTCGGTTTTTCGAAACCGAACGGTTCGGTTCGGTTTCGGTTCCGGTTTCGGTTCGTTCGGTTTTTTTTTTTTTTTTTTTTTTTTTACAAAAATTAATATATATATTATTTTATATACATTTAATTTATATATATATATATATACATATGTTTTTTTTAAATGAAACTATACAACTAATATTTGTACTTTTATATACACATAAATGTGATTTTGTTTTTAATGGAACTATACAAGTATATACAAGTATACAACTAATAGTCTAATTACTAATACAAAATTACAAATCGATAAACTTAAAATTTAAAAAATGGCCAAACATTTTTATTTGTAATCAAATTTCATTTACAATGTCTATATTTTAAATATTTACATAAAATATGAAATACAATTATTTAAATATACAATTGAACCGTTGAACTATTTAACAATGAATATGTAAAAATAAAAGAAATTGACATTAATTAATAAGTAAAAATTTACAATTGCATCTAAATTATATATAAAAAAATTAGAAATTAGCCTTAATTGAATATAAAATCTAACAAAGTTCAAATAACACATTGAAAAAAGAAAAAATTAGTCTTGCACTTAATGTTGACCACAATTAAGCTGCCTACGTATCCTCCGCCAATGTAGAGGAATCAAATGCCACGTAGTTCTTTTACCTGTAGTGGGATAGTCGGTGTTATTGGTTGGAAGATTTGAACAGAATCTATTCGCTGCCTTCTGTTCCCGTGGTTTGATCATCTTCAAAGAAATCATTCACTATTTCTGGCTCGAGTTCTTGTTGTCTCTTTGTCTAATCATCAACACATGCTTGGGCTTCAAGTGATTGTGGACACAGAACCGACCATCTTGAATCCAAAATATTTCCACCTGCACTAAATTCTTGTTCCACAGCAACGGTAGAAACCGGTGTTCCAAGAATTTGTTTGGCAATAATACCCAAAATTGGATATTCTTGTTCATAATCCTTCCACCAACCCTGGATACTAAATTTATCTTCTAAAAATAAATGATTGGCTTCTAAAAACCGGTCAAGCTCAGAATGTGTGTTAGAGGATGAAGAAGATGCTCGTAACTTTTTGGCTCTTTGGGAAAACAATCGATCCCCTAAACCCTTTAATTTAAATTGTGAGGAACTGGTAGTACCATCAGATGTGGGTTGGGGTTGTGAAACCGATATGTTCAAAGACGGACCATATATTTTAAGATATTCATCATATAATTCATATAGTAAAGTCTTAACGGAATTACAACAACTAAGAACATCAGTTTCTATTCCTAAACTATTGTAGTAATGAGTTAAATAATCTTGCAAACATTCTAATTTAAAGCGGGGATCAAAACAAGATGCAAGCAAATAAATATTTGGAATATCCTTATAATACTGTATCCATTATTTTTTCATTGCAGCAACACATTGACTCAATTGAACATCTAATTCACAGTCACTGAATGCACCAGCAATATTAATACTTTGAACAAGAAATAAATGAGTAGTGGGATAGTAAATACCAGATAAAGCATTGGTAGCATCATTAAAAACACGTAACAATTCAAGAATTTTTATACATACATCCCAATGCTTCAATTGAAGCGAAATTGAAGGAACGTTATAAGTAATAAAAGAAACTAATATTTCCTTATATTCAACACTTTCATTAAGCAACTTATAAGTAGAATTCCAACGAGTACTAATATCTCGAGAAAATTTTATGGGACGCCTATTATTTTGAGAACAAAATTTCAACCATTGTTTTTGGATTTTGTTATGCGTCCAGATATAATTAATACTATCTCTAATTGGTCTAATATAAACAGAAAGAATTTGTAATCCAGCTTGAACACACAAATTTAAAACATGACATGCACATCGTTGATGAAATAATTTACCCCCAAAATAGGGATTGCATAATTCCTTTAACATAGGAATAGATGCGGTATTGCTCGCCGCATTATCAAAACCAATTGCAAAAATTTTGTTTTGGATATGAAACTCTTCAAAAATAATTTTAAGGTGTCGAAAAATATTATGAGCTGTATGTGACTCATCGAAAACACGAAATGCAATAATTCTTTTTTGCATGTTCCAATTATTATCAATATAATGACATGTCACACCCATGTAATGGTGGCTACCAAAATTATTGGTCCATATGTCAGCACATACGGAAACACGACCTTGATATTGGAAAAAAAATGATTTCAATTTGTGTTTTTCTTTTTTGTAAATGGAAAACAGTGCACATGTGAGAGTGACTCTAGGAACACGTTGCATTGCAGGATTTAATGCAGTTTGACAATAATTAACAAAACCAACTTTCTCACCAAAACTAAAAGGTAAGTGTTCTACTGCAACCATTGTTGCTAATTCTTCCTTATTTTTTTCAGACGTATAATGAAATAATTGATTGGTAGAGGTACCATACCTGGATATTTGCCCTTGGTTACTAGCTTTCACCAATTCGGATGGATGATTTCTTTTAACATGGTTCCAATACGTGCCATATCCAAAGGACTTAACGGCCTTGTATGTTTTGGGGCCGTAGTTGTACATGATTTTGATTGTTCCATCATCTAACTCAATTTTCTTCATACGCACTCTGAAGAGATCGAACTTCAATGGCTTTTCTTCTTCATCTGCATCAAATTCATCTGAAGGGGGTTGCATAGTAGAAGAGGTAGATATATTTTCATTACTAATGGGGATATTGGGATTTGGCTCAGCAACAAAAGGGGGGGGGGGGGGGGGATTAGGATTAAGAGGGGGATCGGATTCAAAATGACTTTGAAGGAACTCGTGGTAAAGTCGGTCATTGTAATTGACGTCTTCACCTTCGTGTTCCAACAAATTTTGCAATGGACCCTTTCCTCTGTCTAAATTTGTAGGACCTGAACCTTCTCCCCCACTTGCCATTAAAAAATTAATTATAAATACTAATTGAAAAAAAGAAGATAATTGTAAGTAAATAATATATTATTAAAAAAATGGAAGAAATATATGTTTTTAATTTATATGAGAAATGAGAATAAAATAAAATTGTTGAATGTAGAGAGAATTTAGAATTTGAGATTGAGAGAAGGTGGGAGTGGTGTGAAGAAGAATGAATTGGGGGGGGGGGGGGTTATTTATAGAATTAGTGTGGAGGGGTAATTTGGAAAAATTACCGTTGGGCGTTGGAAACAAAAAAGGAAGATGACCGTTGTTCAACGGTCATCATCAACGCCCAACCGTCATTAACCCCCATGAACTGGTGGACGTTGACTAGATTAGGGCTTACAAATCCTACAAGAGGAACTCGACTGGGGAACGGTAAGTAAAACTTTATCTATGTATTTGCTAATCTTTTTTTGTTAAATTAAGTAATTATCTAGCTAATGCAACAATTATACAGACATGATGTGGACGTGCTTAAGCCAGTTGATGCCTTATGGTTCCACCGAATCAGGTCCAACTTCATGGACTTGGAGGACACAATACGTTCGTTAGGTGAATTTCTATTTGAAATTTGTTTAAGTAATGATACACTGCTAACAATTTATAACTTTTATATATTTTGAGCATATGGACGCGTACCTTCATATTCTTCGGAAGCGTCAGTGAGCATTCATCAATGTGTACAACCAAAAGATCAACATATTGAACACACAATTCTATATAAGTATTTAATACGTATTGTTTACGCATGTTGGTATTTTAGTTTGTAAAACTTTATTAACTTTCTGTTCTTCAATGTTTGTATAGTCATTGATAGAACATCAGTAGGGGAGAATGATGCCTCGTGATGCTCACGAGGAGATAACTACGTTATAGTGGAATGTTCCAGTAGTCCACTGAGGACCTTACGACGGTGCGTGGTAGTGCCCCGATTGTAACCCGTCCATGGCACGAGGTTGACCTGGTAAGTGTTACGTGGTTTGCATTTTTAAAATAAAAATTTCTTTGTATATCTTCACAACTTCTTGATACGTTTATAGATTCTGATACCGTGCAACATTGGGCGCCAACATTGACTTTTGATGACCGTCGACCATACCATCGGGAAGATGCACATACTTGACCCTTGGATACAAGAAGTCTCAGTGCATATTAGGAAGCAACAGGTAGCCCCTTTGCGCTGGTTTTTACCCTCGATGTTGCATCAGGTGGGGTTTCACACTGAGCGACTAGTTGGCCGTGAGAAATTCCCTAGGAAGAATAAACCCTTATCTGTCAACGTGGTGTCCGCATCATGCCTCCCCCAACATAACCGAGCATAAGACTTTCTATTCGTTAACTTAGAGATTGTTTTATTAAAAACCTAATATAACGCGTGTTAATGTGCCCAACTGCAGGGGCAACTACGGTCCCCATACGTTGAGATTGATCGAGTACTTACTGGCGGATAAAAATGATTTCGATTGGTCGAAAGACGGTATGGGGATCATTCGAGAGAAGATGGTTGTAGAGATTTTTTGTAACTCCCGGTCAGCCTAGATTTTTGTTGTATTTTATATTTTTTATATACCATTTTTTTATACAAAAACAATTGAAAGAAAACAATTGTTTTTGGTTTCCGTTTCAAGTGTCTGGAATCACAAATAGAACACACATTGCAAACCTTTAACAAAATTAAAGCTACAAATGGAAACTCCCAATTTAATTACATTTTAAGTTATTGAACAAGTCATACAATTCCAAACTGGAAAACCTGCCATTCATTCCACGGTAGAGTCCCTATCAGTGCATATATGTTTATTATGTCCAACTGAATGATAGATGATACACTTGCGGTGGTATTACTGAGGAAATACTATGTTCAGACATTCATTAATCAAAGGTGGGTTAGAACACCTCCTGATATTATACCCTGATTCTCCACATCTTCTAAACGATTGTATAGTTGTACTCTCCAAAAATGAGACATGTCAACCTGCCCTAGGGCGACATGCGTGTTTCCTGAAGATTGGATTCAAAACTACCCGTTCAGCAATGTCCGCATAGTAGGAACCAAGTACGCATCAATAAGAGTCTGTCTCTTATAGTAGTCCGAACACAGATATGAAATCCAAGTTTCTCTCTCTACAGAAACAATGAAAACAATGAGATTCACGTTCCAGTAATATTAACCGTACACTAAAACTTATAATGTACATTGCGACAGCGAGCGCGTGCAAACATGGAAAATGGTCAATTTGGAATTTATTGCATGTGCTTATACCCTGTTCTCTACATCTTCTACATGATTATGTAGTTGTCCTCTCAGAAAATGAGACATGTCAACTTACCCTTGGGCAACGTGCTTGTTTCCTGAAGATTGGATTCAAAACTACCAGTTCAGCAATGTCAAATGGCAGAACCCATGTAAAAGGATGTCCAACCAGCATAGTAGGAACCAAGTACACGTCAATAAGAGTCTGTCTCTTGTAGTAGTCCGAACACAGAGATATGAAATCCAAGTTTTTCTCCCTGCAGAAACAATGAGAACAATGAGATTCACGTTCCAGTAATATTAACCGTACACTAAAACTTGTAATGTACATTACAGCAGCGAGCGCGAGCGAACATGGAAAATGGTCAATTTGGAATTTATTGCATGTGTAGGTCTTCCGGGCTAAGTCAACGGTTCACTATTTTTCAAACCGCTTCACCAAACATATGTTTCAGTCCACTGGACTGACGGTTATATAACTGAACTTCTCCACACATTTTAGGAGCACAAGATGTGCTGCGTCGGTCAACTGATGACGCATGGACTGTGGCTCGATGGCGATCGTGAAACCACCATTGTAGAATATTCCTAATGTAATGAACTCTGCCAGAGTCAACAAGGGAAATTGCCGTGTAAATTTTAAGCATGAGTTTATACATTCTGCAGTATTTATTGTCATCACGATGTACTTTCTGTCGGGGCAGTGTACACGGGACCACTTATATGGAATGGTATCATTGACATAATCGAATGCATTCTTGTGCAAGTTTCGTAACTCTTCCATGTGACAGTTATATTTCAACTCAGTGTACACTCGGGCTGCTTTTTCCATTATTACGTGAAAAGTCCTCATTTGTTGATTGGATTATTTCGTGAACAACCATATTGTTGGGGTTCATGTAAGAGTAGCTTAGGCTGTCAAGACCTCAAGAGGAGAAGCATCAAAGGTAAAATTCTTGTGCTTACTTACTTTGAAGAGATAATTGCACACACTCACATATTCATGCATAACTCTTGATCTTATATGTTGAGTGTTCTCTTATGTGCATTTTAGTTTAATTGACTCTTGTTGACCTATTTGCATCTTACTATGAAAGTTGTATGTTATACTAGGCATTAAAATAGGATGCAATTTCATCACTCTTGAACTTATTGTTTTGTGCATTTGAGTGTTGGATATGTAGGCATTGCGCTGGTGGTGCGCTACTCGACCAGCGCACCTCACCAGCACAACTTTCACAGTGGCCTGTCGCTAGTGTTGCGCCACTGAGCCGCGCTGCAGCACCCACGCGTAGTTGAAAAATGTAGGCGTGCACTGGTGGTGTGCTACTCGTTCAGCGCACATCACCAGCGCAAACTTCCCAGAAGATCTGCGCTTGTGTTGCGCTACTGGGATGCGCCACTCGTCCAACGCCTGTTTTAAAAATAGGTTCTGCGCTGGTGGTGCCCTACTCGACCAGCGCACGTCACCAGCGCAAGCAGAGAAAGCTGGAACGTTTTTTTCCAAAATGACCTCACTTTGATTGGATCTTATATATATATATATATATAACTCAATGCCTTAAGGTCGTGTATGAGTTCAAAATATCACATTTCTTCCTTAGAACACATTTTAAAGGAAAAACACTTCCAAGAACTCATTTTTACTCACTAAAAGCATTCCCATGTGCATCAAATCTTCATCTTGCGTCATCTAAGTTCATGTAGAGTGCATCAATGGATACGGTTGCTTCATCACATCTTGTTTGGTAAGTTCTTCACTATCTTCTCACAAGCCAAGTGTTTTGCTTACTAAACCATCTCTTTAATTAATTGTATTCTCTTAGAACATTCTTAGATACAAATTAGATATTGTTGTGATGCCATGATTGAGTGTTGTATTGTGATAGCTTCATAGGATTGTTTGATCTATGGTTAGCTAAGCTACTTGAACATGTCATTTAGCTTTTGATATCTAGGATTGTATTAATTGTCATCTCATTATCTTAGATAAGCATATAGGGCTTTCTAGCCTTGTTTGTTCATTGAATATCATCATATATTCACTTAGGACACTTTATCTCTTCATTGAGAAGTAAGACTTGTGTTACTTCCGGGAGTAGGTAGCGTAAAGCACAAACATGATGAACTAGGTTCACTTATACCGGGATTAGGTAGTGGTGAAGGATTAAACCGGGATTAGGTTGTAATTCCTTTATCATTAGTGGATTCGAGGTTTTAGTGTGGCGCACTCATCAGCCCGTGGTTTTTCCCATTTGAAGGGTTTCCACGTATATCTCAAGTGTCGTTTATATTTCCGTATTTTTACACTTGTGAGTTTATTACAACTAGCTAGGGGCATTTTCATCAATTTGATTCTTAACGAAAATTGGGTAAAAGTCAATTAAAATCTATTCACCCCCCCCCCCCCCCCTCTAGATTAATATTACACACCATAATATTTGTTTCATTACGGTAACATTCGTTGTGAAAATCGCTTCTTAATATTTTTCAGAAAAGTGCCAGAAACATACGGTATGAGTGGCATAAGGGAATACTTTAGAAATCTCTGCTTCAATGCTTGCATGTCGTTCAGAAATGAAAAAAAGATGATCTATATGACCAAGGGCACCTTTCAAGCAATCCAAAAGTCACTCCCATGATATATTGTTTTCTAAGTCGTCGTACCCAAAAGCAATTGGATACACATGTTCGTTTCCATGTTGCAACAAACATTGTACCCCCGAATCTTCCCTTCAAATGGTTACCATCAACTTCAATAACTGGATGCATACACCTCTGAAATCCTCTAAGTGAGGCACCTAACGACATGAAAAAATAGAGAAATTTATCATCTTCGTCGCACTGTAAGTCGATGATTGTGCCAAGATTTTGTTGTTCGTTAGAAGCTTTCTTCATGCGTTCCATAGGTGAGTGAAAACACATAATACAGGGCTTGATGTGCCTTACTGTAAAGGATTTGGATGTCATACATTGTTTTCAGGTCCGCGATTATGTCTTTGGGACGCATGAGATGACCATCATGTTGTTGCAGTCTAGGTGCAACGACTTCTCCAATTATGACTATACTAGCTTGTCGATGGCGACGGTGAACCTCCTTCAATGGACAAGTGTGTTCATTGACAAAACTTCTTACTTGGAAGTATGTCCCTTTATCTCTCCTTACCGTTCTTAATTTTCACGTGCAATTGTCCATCAAACAAACCAGATGTAAGGTTGTCTTATTGGACCTTTTCACCTTCCACTTGAAGTTCTGCCGCATTGCAAAATGGCCAACTAGTCTCTTCAAATCCTTTTTAGTAAGAAAAAAATAACATTTATAAATCATGATTGTAGGTTCTTCTTCTACTAAGTTCCTGCTTCCACCTATACCAAACGAGTATGAATCTGCTCCGAGAATAACCCACGTTGTGGTATCATTATAATCATATGGAGTTACAGTATGGCGGACCTCAGAAGTCCAAGCCATATCTAGTGCGCTACAACTGAAACTGTGTACACGTCTTGTACGTATTTCCATTTGGATAGGCTCTTCCTCTTCCTCAATGTTCTCTACATGATCTACCGGATCAAGATTTACCTCATTATTCTCCTCATGAATCGGCCCAAGATTCAGTTCAATGTTCTGCTCATTGTTCATGTCATTGTAGATCTTATTGTATTGCTCGTTGTACTGCTCATCATTCATCTCATTTTAACAACCAAACACATCGTCGAATTATGGTCTGGCTATATTAGCATGGTCGGTAACTCTCGGTGGGACACCATACATGTTTTCCCAACCTTCGATCCCACTTCTTTCTGTGAACAGTTGGTTGCTTCCGATAAACGATCGAAATTGTTGGGTATTTTCAAGAGGAGGGATATCTTCAACTATCACATCTCTTATTGCCCTCTCAATTAGACTAACACATACTTGAGGGATCACCCTATCTTCCCATAGCATAAACTGAACATCATCGTTGTTTCTTATAAAGATGCAACATGTAGTCCCATGAACGATTGATATAGACTGTAGATCAACACTGTATTTGTTCTTATCATACTTCATAACGGTTTGCACAATCGACACCAGTTCATAGTAAGTCATATTATTTGACACATACAATCCTTGGTTATCAGAACTTAAAACGTCTAACTTTTATCAGGTAATTGCTCACATTGACCATTGTAAGATATGATTATTCTCACCCGATCCATTGTCCTGTGAAAATTATCATCACAAACCATTATTAAGAAAATAATAATTAATATTAAATTTACAAAATAAAGAATTAAACAAAGTTCTTAAGTGTAAAGGTTCAAGCTTTTTTTTATAAGGGATTGAACTTTTTTTTTGTAAAGGATCGAACTTTTTTTGTACATGATCGAGCTTTTTTTGTAAGGGATCGAGTTTTTTTTCTTAAGGGTTCGAGCTTTTTAAAAATGGTTTCGAGCTTTTTTGCCCAAGCTTATAAACTTGTTTGCGTCAGTTTAAAAATGCTCGGACACATAAAAAAAACTCGAACCAATGTCAAAAAAGCTAGGACAAATTAAAAAAATGCTAGGACCAATTAGAAAAAAACTCCAAAACATATCAAAAAAAGCTCGGACCGATGTAACAAAATCTCGGACACATATACAATACCTCGTAAACATATCAATAAAACTGAAGATTAAATGTTCATACAAAAACTGGAACAACATATCATATCGAATGGATACATTATCAAACCACATAGAAATGCATGAAAAATAAAAATGAAGATCAGAAATATTTGTTACCTTCTTCTGCAGAATCTGGAGAGAGACAAGTTTTTTGGAGAGAGAGAGAGAGGAGTTGTAGATCGATTTTCATAAAACTATTTTGGAGAGAGAGAGAGAGAGATGAGTTACTGCGATGCCTTTAAAATAATAAAGATTCGATTATTTATGGGCAATTTCAGTAGTTCACCATAATATGTGTGTTTTAAACTTAAGTTATTAAACCGATGACATCATTCCAACACACCATAAAAAAGGTGACATATCTCACAATTTCCACTTCTATATATTTGGGTAATTTACCTATATTTTTTACATTTGATTAATTCCTTATTTGGTTATTTTAATTTGATTAAGGGTTCAAAAATTTTCTAACACTTTTACTCTTAATTTTAAGACTAGCAGCAACTTAATAACTTAAGTTTTAATAATACTTAAAGTGTTGTTCTGGCCAAAATACCCTTAAAACACACTCATAAAAATAAGTCTCGTATTTTTTATTCGAAGACTTATTTTCATCTTTTATATACTTATTTCGATGATTTCGAGACTTATTTTAGTGGTTTCAAGACATAATTTAGTGTTTCAGATACTTATTTTGATGTTTTTGAGACTTATTTTGTATTTCTAGGACTTATTTAAAAAAATCGATACTTATTTTATATTTCTGAGACTTATTTTATAATTTTTCGAGACATATTTATAGTTTCTGAGACTTAATAGAAAAAAAATGAAATTTTTCAAAACAAAAAATCATTTTATTTATCGACCTCCATTGGAGATCTGCTTCATCTCCATTGATGAATGACCTACATTGGTCCACCGTCTTTAGATCCCCCATCAATGGAGGCTTTTGGAAGAAAAAAAAAATCAAACCAGAAAATGGTAAAAAAATAATAATAATAATAACAAAAGAAGAAGGTTAGATTATTTTTTATCCATCGGTGCTATTTAAACTCAAATTATTAATCAAGTTCTAATCTTAAAAGTCACTAGTAGTTTAGTGCTATTTATACCTATTTCCACGTTTGATTAATGCTGATATTGTTGTCTAAAAATATAATTTACAAACTTATATTTATTTAAAAAAAAATTATGAAATTAATTCTAAAAAATGACCAAAAAGGTTAAATAAATATAATTACAAGTAAATAAAAACATTATCTACACCAATTAATCCACCTTAATATCTAAACCCTAATATCATGATTTACTCTTCTTATAAACAAAAAGAAACCCGTTGGGAGAAAGTTCCAATTCTGTTTGAAATTATTAATCCTTAAGGAGAAAAGTTGATTTGGATTTGAGTTGACAATCCAAATATAGAAGAGTTGCCCACTGTTTTAACATGAATAAAATTGAAAAAATAAATACAAATTTGTAAAAATAATTCTTTTAAACTATATCACTCAGCAGAAGTAACCCCTCGTATGCTTTTTAAAATTATCGTCAAATCAATTCAAATAATTAAAGGAATATAATCATTTTCCATCTTGTAGTTTTCTATACTATGTATTTTGTCCCCTCTAACTTCAGTAATGATCATTTTCCCTCCAGAAATCTAAAATATTAGACATTTTACCCTCAACCGTTAGGAATTCCATTAATTTAGTACTTTGATCGTTAAAAAATCAATTAAATGATCTTATTATTGTTGAACACATGAGTTATGCCCCTAATGATACTACTAATTGTATTAAAAAAATCAGAATTAAAAAAACTAATAAAAATATTTTAAGAAAATAGAATTGAAAATAAAAAATTAAATAATTTATTTTAAAAAAACATTAATATAAAGAATTAAACGTAAAAATAAAAAAAATTATTTTAAAAAACATTAATATAAAGAGTGAAATGTAAAAATAAAAAATTATTTTAAAAAATATTAATATAAAGGATGAAAAAAGTAATATTTTAAATTCATATTCATGCAAATATTTTTGGAATTTGCTATATCAAATTGGTAAGAAATAACGACTTCCATTTTATCCCCTCGTTGTGGACTTGTGGCATTTGGCCAACCATGATGGGTTAATTGAGATGAAATCGGTTAATTTGAGTTGAACTGATTACTATGGTTTTTAATGGAGTTGTTTTATGTCATAGGTGTAAAGAATAATATTGGTTTTTTATTATTAGAAAATGATGTTCTTTAAAGTAATTTACTATTTGAACATTTTAATTGTACAAATATACGTAAAAAAGTTGGTGTAGGGAGATTTTTCTTTTTGGGTGCCAATAAGGGGCGTAGGAGCTTGGCTACAAAAGAAATTTCTGATCTAAAAATGATATGGATTTATATCTATTTTTTGTCTAACAAAATAAATTAAAATTAACTAAAACTTTCTCTCTTTCGGAAAAATGGGTTGTCCGGTACACACTTATTTGAATATATATATATATATATATGTTTGGATTAATGTAAATTGAAAAATTAGACCCGATAATGCGATATATTATTACGAATTCGTATCATTTTGTGTTTAGATCGTGTTAAAATTGTTCCACCCGAACACGACCCGTTAGTTTAATGGATTAAAATATTCGAACCGAAACCATTTGTTAAATTAATGTGTAACCCGACCCAACCCGTCGCAAAATAATATATTTGAGATTTATTAAAAAGTTAAAAATAAGTAGTATTAAAATATGATCAAACTCATGTAATCAAGTTCTCTGTAAACACATAAAACTTCAACAACAAAAAAATCCACCATAGTGATGGCCCCGGATTGCAGTTGCACAGCGGAATACAGTATTTTAAATTTTTTATTTTACAAATTACAAACCATGTACGATATATATTAATAGAATTATGAATGAATTAGATCATATCCTTGATGCTAACTCCTTTTCTTTTTGCTTTCGTTTACTTACGATTTGTCAATGCCAAATCTTCCTTACTACGTCTTGCGATCCGACAACTGTGTGTGGGTACGTCACGGACTCCAAGGGATGAGGAGAAGGCTGCAGAGATTGGAGGACAAACGCCTTCCCCCTCTTGAGAATTTTGGCCAAGCTATAAACATTGTTTTTTTTATTAATGCTAGCTGAATTCTACACCCATACTAGGTCTAAAAACTCTATATTTTTGTTACGTGATTAACATTCAGTTAGTCTCTTTGTTTTAATAATTTATCTTTATATATTTAAAAAACAAGATACTAATCATTTTTCAATTATATTTCTATATATTTTAAAAAAAAAGATAATCTCTATATATTTAAAATAAGATAATTAGTATTTTAGTGATCAAGTTAGTATAGGATCCTAAATCTCACGTAACCCTAATTCACTAAGACTTGACACTTAATCTATTTAGGAAATAAAATAATATTATTATTTTATCCTTTGTTTCAGTTATCGTTCGAACCTATAACGTACAATTAATAATTCTCAATTATTAATTTATTAATTAAATAATCTAATTATTTAAATGATTTAATTATTAATATATTAATTAAATAATATCATCATTTAATTAATTTTCTGAATAAATATGTGTCACTTTCGTAATACAATCAATTAGACAATCAAATTAATGAACTGTGACCATTGTTACCTTTAATCATTCGGAGTAACAAGAAAACCAAATGGACCCACAATCTTGAGCTCCAATGATCCTTAGAAAAATTAATTAAACTCTTTAATTAATATTTCATGATTATTAACCTCAGAGTTACTCTACTAAAAACCCGAGGTTGTACTCTCGTAACTGTAGATGTTTTTACACAAACCAAAATTCAATGTCCATCGATATAGTTATTACATATGGTATGATCATCTACAAGTAGTTGATAATTATATATGGGTCATAAATTTCGTTATATCCTCTAATTATATCTTTTCCATTAAGTGTCATTGATTCTCTAATGAAAAATTATACCCTTCATTCTTTTACGGAAGAAAGAGAGCACGCTTAATTATTCGAACCCCGAATCAACCCTTAAGAAAACTACTTCTCTACTTCTCGCAAGAAAGAGTATATTCCACTATTGTGTACAGACCTTCCCAACCACAAGCCAAATTGCGCTTCCAAGATACGAAGATGTTGATCTGGAATGCTACTCTAATCTCACTCATGGTAAATCAAAATTCATTATCTAACTTGAAAGAGTCAGTAAGACACTCAGGATTAAGATTACCCATATAAAACCATCATTTATCGATATATATGAATCTTCCCATATAACGAATATTGATGAAAGATTTATATAGATCGTGACTCAGTTCTATATGATCACATCATATAAGGTGTCTCAATTCTCATATCACCATATGAGTAGTCTAGAATAAGAACACCGTATATTACGAAATAGACCGAGCTGCAGATTAACCATAAATAAAGTACCCAATTTTATTTGCTCTCTACGAACTCTTTAGATTGTATGTCTTAAACTGACCTCCTCTATATATGACACTCATATACTCAATTTGAGATTACATCGCAATCTTAGATGTTTAACACATATTTTATAAAAGTATGAGACATATTAATAAAATGAAAGGACTATTCTTTTATTTTCAATTTATCGTTATTTACACATTACAAGCATTAGGGCGAAAACCCCAACACATATGAACCAACAATCTATCGAAAACATTAAAAAAAAAAATCCAAAATAAAAAGCTTGAAAAATGAAATCTTCCATTAATATTCTTCCCGAATCTTCATTATGTTGCGATTGAGAATCTCAATCCTTATTTAGACGTAAAAGGTTAAATTACATGTGTTGATGTTAAGAAAAGAAGAATTAACATACATTAACATATCCAATACCTTCGTGAATAAATTCATACATTTCAAATTTCAATTAAGCATAAATGGGTATTCAATTTGCATAAATATTTAATTTTACATGAAAAAAATTACTTTGTAATTAGGATGATGTATTGTTAATATCACAAAAAATATCGAAGAAAATATATTTTGTAAAAAAACAAAAAATATATATACAAATATTATGTACCTTTATAAAAATTTGTCAAGAGACAAGTTGGTTTTAGAATATCAAATATCAATTGTCAAACAAATTTAAAGTATTGAAATTACATTGCATGAAATGATGATACCATAGTAATATAAAATGCAAGAAAGAAAACATATATAATTAAATTTACTATGATCGAATTGACGGTAACTGATTTAAATAAAGTTGAAGACCATTGCTTTTAGAGTTTTTGGGTTATGGTTATATTATCGTGATATAATTAATTTATATTTTAAAGTTTCTAATTTAGAAATGAAAAAATTTGGGAAATTTTCCTCTTTTAAAAAAAAAAGAAAATAATTAGAAATTTAAAAAAAATATAATTAGTAAAATATAATCTAACCATAATTATAGAGAATTTTTTATTTTTATAAATTCCAAAAATTGATTATAATAAGATTTTTGTAATAACTTTTAAAAACATATTAAAAAAAAATATTAACGGGTTATTGAATTAACGATTTTTTTAAAGGTGAACCCAAGATCAACTCATCATATTTCGTGTTTCAATGGGTTTGTTAATGGGTTTGGGTCGTGTAAAATTTTATCAAGTCTGTGGAAAATAATCATTTTTTTTAATGGATGTGCATGAGGCATCTGGAGCCTAGAGTCATACACGGACTAATAAATCACGTTGATATAATTCAGTGTTCTAGTAGACGTTGGGCACCGGTCAATCGACGCCTAGATGGTGAAGCTCAATTAGTTAAAAGGGACATCGTTTTGGACTAAACTGGTGCCATTTTGGATTAAAAAGATATCGTTTTGAAAAACAAAAATTATATATATTGTTAAGTGGAGTCAACGACTTTGGCTCTGTCTAGCCCATCTAGAAAGGCCGATTATTAGAACATTATTATAACTTGAATGAATATGTTTTCTTTTGTTTTATTTTATTTTTATTTCATCATAAAAAGGGGTGGATCCAGAAAATATTTGTTACTCGGACTAAACTTATATATGTGTATGGACATAAATAAATTCTTCTTTTAACATAAATGATTCTACAGATATAAAAATTTACTTTAAAAGACTAGTTTGCTACATTAGAAAGAAATGGAGTGAATATGAAATGTTTAATCTAACAATTAAAACAAAATCAAGTTAATATTGAATTTATAATCAAGTGATTGAAACAAAATCAGGGAAATATTTTATATACAACATGCATAAAATTACATAATTATAAATACTACTTAATTCATGCAATGTTTTTATATTGAGTTAGAATAGGTAATTCATAATTGATGGAATGTGGTTTTTATTATAGGTAAATTATCAAGCAGTCAACACCTTAAAACCTATAAATTAGAAGTAATCTAAGGTTAAAGCTCTAAAAATCACAACCCAAACTAATGAACAAATATCACAAGATGATTACAAAAAAATTAAAAGTAGAGTATGAAAATAACATTTGATGAAAATAACAGGTAATATAATGAATAATATTAAATTTAAGGGTTAGTTTAGTAATATTGGTTGAAATTAAATATAATTTACTAATAATGAAAGGCTAAAAGGAAGTTGTACAATAATAGTTTTTTTTTTTCTAGTAGGTTGTCCGGGGCTGTATCCAGGCAGCCCTCTCAAGGGTACACCCTTGATTATAAATTACTGTTGATATACTTTCAAGTGGGTATGGATATGTTATACATATGTATTTTACTTTGTGGTTTAAATGAGATTGCATACATGGTTAATGTTCTTAAATACATATAATGATTAGATGAAGTTAGTTCAATGATAAACCTCTCACGTCTATTTGTAAAAAACCATGTAATTATATGAAAGGCGTTTCGGCATCTTTTGTTTCATAATCAAAGGCGATGATACGACATTATGGGGATTGCCCTTGGAATTTATACAATTAAAGAGTCCGAGACTGATATCTTGCAAGTTTTTTCAGTTTTTTTTTTCTTGCTATTTTTTTAGTTTCTCTGTTTTGCACACAAATTCTGTTTACTTGTCCCAAATACATACACACCGTTTTATCGTCACTTAAGAATGAGTGGTAATCTTATGATGGAAAGATATTTTTTTATTGTTCTTTTGCACGATGAAAGATATTTGTTTGTCTTTAGTTGTAGTTTAAAAAAAAAAAACATGAATATGTTTAATTCACAACGGACTCTAAACAACCCTAAAAAAAAAAAAAGTTGGCGTGTTTAATCCAAGATTAATCACGCCCCGTGTAGGTTTTAACGGGCACTCTTAACAAAGCTAAAAAAATGTTTATCCAAGGTTAATTAAACACGTTAGTGTAGTTTTCCTAAAAAAATATTGGCCTGTTAAATCGTTTAATCTTGGAATAAACATGCTAGTGTAAAAACAATCAAACTATTAAAAATTGACAAATTTAGAAAGTCCCCTAATTATATGCCTATTTATGCAATTGACCCTTTAATTTTATATAATTAAACTAAAATAGAAGGGTGCTAATAGCTCCACTTTAAATTAATATAAACATGCGTTTGGGGAATGAGGATGGATATAGGTCCCCCCATCCCCATCCCCACTTCCCAGACCCTTCCCTCATCCCTCCATTTTTCCATTTATAGAAAATGGGGATGTTGATTTTTGGGAGGAGGTATATCCATCCCTATTTCCAGTTTTTCATTTTTTCTGTTTTTTCCCATTTTTCCTCGTCTCCCCTGGTCCCCCATTTTTCCGTTTCCCCATTTAACTAAAAATTACAAATTAAACTAAAAAAAACAAATATTTCAATACAAATACAAAATAAAATCTATTAATGTATTACAAATACAAAATAAAGTGTTTTAAATAATTCAAGTTTAAAACTAAACCAACTTCATATGGGAAGTGATACAAACTATTTTTTAATAAAAAAAACTTCACATAATAGATAATCTAAAGAGATTAACAATCAATTATTTACCAAGTACTTTGAAAAATCTTTAGGGTTAGGTTTTGAAGATAAAAAGAATAAATGTGTTTATATACATAAAGTTTCAAAGAATAAAAAATAAAAATAAAATATATATTATAATTATATTTATATATGTTTGGGGGAAATGAGGATGGGGATGGGGTTCCCCCTAAAAAAATACCCGAATGGGGATAGGGTGCGGGGATTTTGGACCCCGGGATATTTTTTACCTATGAATATAAGCAGGAAATTATTGTTCTTCCCTTTAAAAATTAATGAAATAATAATAAAAAATACTCAAATATCAATTAAAAACTGATTTTTTTTTCAAGGAAAAAAAATGGAATTGAAAATATAAAAATGAAATCCATTGAACATCAACCAATTCATCTTTTGGTTCAACAACAATGAAATTCATTAAAGATCATTAGGTCATGGTAACTATTTCGGACATGGTAAGGATTCATCTTCAACCACCCCACAATCAAAAACCCCACCGGAAATCAAACCCACAACACCCACACCAGACCAAAGCTTCAACATCCCAAACACAACAAATCGAATCGAATCTTCAACCACCACAAATCAAACCAAACCTTTAACCACTCAAACTGAATCAAACCCACTCCCACCTAAGGCAAATTGAAGCATCAACAAGCAGCGCCGAACTCCTCTCTGTAGACAAAATGCATTTGTAGAACGTTAATGATCATGCCCCTAATTTTTTCATTTACTGTATTTCCATACGTATTTCTTTTTTATATTCTTCATTAGAGAGTGATGTTACATGCTTGGATTATTAGGTCATCTCCAATCATCCTTCAATTTTTTCTCTATTTTGTAGGCTTAAAAATGGAATATTTCATCTCCATAAAGTAATTACTCCAACCATTCTCCATTTTATAATATTCAAATAATAAAATATCATTGTTTTACTTTATAAATAATATTTCAAACTTTCTTTAACAAAATTATTTTCCATTAATTATTTTAGATAATAATTTAGTCACTTTTATTTCATCTAAAATTTTCTAATCTTTTTTATAATTAGTCACACCTAGAGATGTCAAAGAAACTCGAACCCAAGAGGACATGTCCCATATGAGAGGTATTTTACCAAAAAAATGGGTTGGGGCGGGTTTAGGATCGACTCCTACTCCCCGTTTCTAAAACGAGGTGGGGTAGAGATTTGTTGCCCCCACATGAACTCATTTAATATTTATTTATTAATAATATTAGTATTTAATAAAAAATTAAGATATATTATTTAATTAGTAATATTAAGATATAAAAAAAAAATTATAATGAATTTTGCTACCTAATTTAAACTTATTTTTATTTAAGTTAAAACCAAAAAAATAAAAAAGTTATTATATTGGGGTGGGGTGGGGTGGGGTGGGGTGGGGTGGGGTGGGGAGGATTTGGATCTCCAAATATTGAGATCAAAACTTGATCCCAAATCTCCAAATATTGAGATCAAAACTTGATCTCCATTTTGATACTCCTCGTTAGGCATGATTTAGAGAATGGTTGGAGCGAAATGGATCTCCATTTTAACTATTTGGAGACCCCACTGGGGATGGTCTTAGGTTCAATGTTATTTTTTCCTTTCATATTTTCATAATCTATCAATTCTACGGAATTTATTGTTCAGTTATTAAATTTTCATTTAAGTCTATTTTGTTTTTTGCTATTTATGACAAATTTATCAAGAACCCCTTCTGATTCAATAAATCTTTCTATTTGATCTTTTCTTTTCTTTTCAATTTTTTATTATTTATGTCTTGATTTGTATCTCACTAGATATGTCTATTATACAAGTCATCACTGCTAATAAAAAAAAATGTTATAATTGAAAAACAAAATAAATATAAAAAAATATGAAAAAAATAGTTAAAGTAATAGAGTTTGGAACAAGACCGAGAACTGAAACATCAAACAAATTGTTTTTCATTTTATCAAATAGTACATCGAGAAGTAATCGATTATAGAAATATTTCGATGGACGTTGATCAAAGAAAATGTAGAGAAGCAATAAAAAGTTTGAATGAATATAGAAGATATAAAATTAATAGGTTTCAATGTGAATATATTATCGATAAATGCTTAATCATTAACAATTAAGTTTTATATATATTTTTTTTAAATAAGAAACTTTTGAACGGTAATTTAGAACCAAATTTATAAGATATTTATAGGAAAACTAAATAAAAGATTGAGATTATATTTGTAGAAGTGGTTTTGTAGGAAAATATGAATATTAATTTACAAAGTAATTAATTAAGTTTTAATCATATATTTATATTTTAATAATTTGAGACCTTAATTTTAAGTGGGGTCTTAGACAAGCGTTTTAAGTCACCTAAGGCAACTACCACGCCGGTCACGTGAAATTGCAACATTTGCTTTTAAATTGTTACATGCCATGTGATACCAGGTATATTTGAAGTTTAATTTTTAATCATTAAGGTGAGATCATGGAGTGGTCTGGGAACTACTTGAGGGAAATTCAAAGAGTGGGGTTTAGATGGTGGTCAAATTCTGCTATAGCGGTTTGGAAAGCTCCATCTGCAGGATGGTGCTGGACAGGTAATTGGAATAGAGTTGTGATCCGTCATGCAATAGATTTGGTTATGGCGACAAGTTCACAGCGTATGAGGCAATGGCTTTGCTGGAGAAAGATACTTGTTTGGAATAAGCATTTCAATTATGGTATTGGTAGTGTGTTGGCAGATATATCCACAGTATTATATGTTCCTAGGAAAGCTAATGAAATTGCTCATTCATTACCAAAATGAGACGATAGTTCTGAATATATGTAATGTTAGATTTTATTTAGATGGATTTGTAAGAGCAGTCAAATTAAGAAATAGATTATTGTTTTTAATCAAAAAATATTAAATTATTGTTTTTAACCGAATGTAAGTTGTAAAATCTAAAATACCGTTTTCTTAAAATAAAAAACCAATTTTGTACATGAAATATCCTATGTATGTCATGTTGGGCATGAAATATCCTATGTATGTCATATAGGATATTTCATATCCTATTTATGCAGTATTTCATATAAGACATGAAATATCCTATGTATGTCATGTTGTACATGAAATATCCTATGTATGTCATGTTGGGCATGAAATATACTATGTATGTCATGTTGGGTATGAAATATCTTATTTATGTAATATTTCATGTATATCATATTGTTCATGAAATATCTCATATATGTCATGCTGGACATGAAACATCCTATGTATGTCATGTTGAATATGAAATATCTTATTTATATGGTATTTCATATAAAGTATGAAATATCTTATGTATATCATGTTGTGCATGAAATATCTCATATATGTCATATTGAGTATGAAATATCCTATTTATGTCATATTGGGTATGAAACATCCTCTTTATGCAGTATTTCATGGAAGACATGAAATATCTCATGTGTATCAAGTTGTGTATGAAATATCTTATGTATGTCATGATACGCATGAAATATCCTATGTATGTCATGTTACGCATGAAATATCCTATGTATGTCATGTTAGGTATGAAATATCCTATTTATATAGTATTTCATATAATGAAATATCTCATGTATATCATGTTATGCATGAAATATCCCATGTATATCATGTTAAGTATGAAATATCCTATGTATATCATGTTAGGTATGAAACATTCTCTTTATGCAGTATTTCATGCAAGACATGAAATATCTCATGTAAGACATGAAATATCTCATGTATATCATGTTGTGCATGAAATATCCTATGTATGTCATATTGGGCAAGAAATATCCTATGTATGTCATGTTGGATATGAAATATCATATTTATGCAGTATTTCATATAAGACATGAAATATCATATGTATATCATGTTGGGCATGAAATATCCTATAGATATCATGTTGGACATGAAATATCTCATGTACATCATGTAATGCATGAACTATCTCATGTACCTCAAAAATACATAACTGTAAAATATTAAGTGATGTGTCACGTTAAACATGAAATAACCAACTTATATCACTTTTACCGTGACATATTACTTGAAATATAATTTGAAACCGAAACCGAAATCGAAATTTCTTCCATTCACTAAAAAAACTTTAAAATTGAAAAAGAAAAACAAAGTCCCATCAACAACATCATCTAAGAAACACAAATCTTGGTTTCTTTATGATTTCCCTTCAAAATAACGTTAATTTCTTGACAAAATTTCGTTGACAATTAAGATTTGATAAAGATACGAGTGATAAAAAGATGAGAGATAGAGAGAGATGATTAATGGAGAGAAAAAAAATAAAGGGAAAAAGAGAATAAAAGGGTAGGTTTGTAATTTATTGGCTAAAAACATTAATGTATTACGATGATTGGTTACAAACAATAAAAAATTAGAATTTGATTAGAAACAATAATTCATTATATGGTTTGATTATTTTTTACAATTTTCACTTTTATTTAATGGTTTTCTTTTGTCAACAAATTAAAAAATAAATATATAACCTCAAAATTTACCAAAACTGATCACCGATTCAATTAGAAATAAATCTAATGAAATTAGAAGTCTTTTTGTTCTCTCCTTCTCGGTTTTCTTCTTCAGTACATGGTAAGTTCGAACCTAATTTGAGTTCGCTGTGAGTAGTTGTGCTTCGCACTTCCACTGTTGAATTGTTGTATCCAGGAAGACGATCGCTATACACATACGGTGTTGTTATATACGGTGAAATTGTCTTAAGGACATTGTATGAAACACGGGTCTCGATTCCCTAACGTTTTGTTTCTGTTTGTTATGTTCTGCAGATTCGAACCGGATTGTTTTTACGTATTACAAACAACAGTTATTAGTATGGCAATATAAATTATTGATGACAATAAGACCAGAGCAATTGAAATCACAATTCCAGAGGTTCCGTCCCTTGGCTTGGTAGTAAAGATCCATGGCAATGGAGGCATGGTTGATAAGATTACCAGGAGAGAAGCATGATCAACCTTTTTGAAGAATTCTGCAATCAACTTGAGAGCATGCATAGGTTATATTTTGCTAAAAGACTCCCTTCATCTGATGAAGGCTTTGCCACACCATGTTTTCTGCTTTGCAATTTCCACATTCAATACATTAATTAATCATTAGTCATCACAACACATTTTAATATCAATTAACAAGTTTTAAGGGATGTGATGAATTTACCTTTCCATTTGCCATAACCAAAGTTCCTCCTACATAAATAAATAAATAAATAATTAATTATCAATTTTTTCTAAGGACTATGGTTGAAAAAGAAAAATATTAGGAAGTAAATACTAAAATCAAAGATCCCTTGTTTTGATGGTTGAAGACTTCAAAATGAACCTTCATCGTAAGGGTTCAAACATTGGTATTGTGTCAGTATAATCTCATATTTATCCATTAAATCCAAAGTATAGAGACTAAAGAGAATTTCTAAATCTATTCTCACCGCATCCTGAAAAATCTCTTACAATGTAATCTTTTCAAAAAATAATGAAGTGCCTGAAATGCAGAATAAGAGGGAAAAACGAAGAGATGCTGCTTTAGACAGTGTAATTGTACTTGAAGCTACTATACATCGGTATGATGAAAGCAATGATTTGTGAGAAAGAAGGGTAAAAGGTTTGGGTATTTGAAGTTGGAGAAACCAGAAAAGTCATCAAAAAGTGAACCTAACGGCTACATTGGCCTTTGGAGTCAGAAGAGCCTTCTCCAATAGGTCTCCATTTCTTCCGAACGGAGATCCAAACCACTCAAATAGGTCTTTATATCGAGGATCCTAAGAAGAAGAAAAAAATAGAGATCCATTTTTGATCTCTATATTTAGAGATCCAAAATCTCATTCTCCATTTCACTATTAACATTTTTCTAATCCAATTTTACCCTTATATCTATCATTTAATTCATATTATATCTTTTTTACATTTTTAACTAAACTCAATTAATTTACTATAACTTTTTATTTATAAATCTAATTACTATAACAATTATACCGGTATAAATATTTTATTGAGATCTTTCATCCAAGTATAATATTGACTATATTTAACTAATTTTTTATTTTTTTATTTATTACACTTTATATTTTAATCAATGAATTAAAAGTATTTTAATTCTACTTTTAATTCAAAACAAATGTTTTCAAATCATTATTTTTAACCAATGTTTTGATACCATCAATAAAATTGAAATCTTCAAATTAAAATACTACAATAGAAAAATAACGAAAAAAAAAGTACATTAAAAATATGTGTAGTAGAAAGTTATATATAAATTAGATGTAAATAATATGTGTAGTAGATGTTGGAAAAAATTCCATCATATGGGGCCACACATGTGAACATTAAATGTGTTGTGCTATCTTTTGGTTAAACCTAAATTAAAGTGATCTAATTAAGATATAAAGTATTAAGGCTTAAGGGTATAATTGTCATAGAATTAATGTGTAGATACCGGAGTGCTATTTTTAATTTGTTGAGGGGCCGAATTAGAAATAGTCAATATATAATAATTTGATTATTATATATATTTAGGGTTATGGTCCCCAAATTACACGATACCTTTTTTTGTTTCTCTGTATCCCATCAACAGAGCATCAAGAACACGGGTTCATAGAGGATCGTGATAATTTGGAAAATCACAACTCATTTACAAACCTCCAGCGACGGATTCAGGTACGCTTCCACTTTCTAGATTTACTTATTTTCTCTTGAATTGATTTGGGTTATGTTATAATTGTTTAGGGTTTGATTAAGTATGTATAGGAACATGTTTAGGTTAAACATTCGGATTAATTTTGTGCCTAAGCATGTTAATTGTGTTAATCAAATTCCTAACAAGTGGTATCATAGCTGCCCATAATCGATTCTTGAGAATTGAGAATTGAGAATTTAAGGAATTTTTTTTAGAATTGTTGTGTTTTTAACAACTGATATATAATATATGTTATCTGATGTACAATCATGTTTTCAATTATTTGTTTGATCTTTATTTGGGTTTTGATCTTCTGATTGAGTTTTGTTTTTTAAGTAAAAAAAAAAATTGTGTTCTTCAGATTTTCGAAGGAAAAAAAAACGGATCTGGATTGAAACAGGTATTGAATCAGATCAACCAAAATCTGTGGTTCTTTGCTTTGATGGGTCACACCCATACCCGATTCCATCTCCTTCAACTCACACCCATACAGTCTCGATGGCCCAGTTTCCCTCGCCCAAAATCAGTTTTTCTCTCTCTCTCGGTCAACGCCATACCAGGTCTGAATTTTCAGGCGAGCTTTGAGATCAACCCGTGCGATTTCACGGCGAGGAGGAGGATCGCCGTTGGGTCGACATCCAGATCGGGTGATCCACTCCGCTTACTACCGCCGTCGATCGATTGGGTTTGGGTAGGTTTTGGTCTTCGTCGATCGCCGATCTCGGTTTGCGGGCCGTCGACCGCTGCTACGCCTTGCTTCGTTGCCTTCAGGCGACAAGATGGTGGTCTTTGGGACGGTGAATGGCAAAGAATCAGGTCTCAGACCATGGTTTTGCGTTGGGCCACTTTTGGAGAGTTTGATATTCTTTAGGGACTGTTTTGTAATTTATTTAGGTCATTATGTATTTTGATAAACTTTTCTGGGTCAATTTATAATTTCCAAAACTTATAGGGCCTGTTTGCAATTATGAAACAGTTATGGGCAGATTTATAATTATTAAAAAGTTACGGGGTCACTTTATATTTTTCAATCGTTTTGGGGCCAAATTTTAATTATTACAAATTACTTGGTCAGTTTATGATTTTGACAAAATACAGGGGTCGATTTGTAATTTTAGAAATTTAAGGGGCTTTTCTATAATTTTACAAAATAAGGGTACTTTTGTAATTTTGATAAAATAAAATAAATTTTTGTTTATTTTCATTTTATTATTAGGATCAAATTAAATTTAAATATTTGGTGGTATACCTTTTATGGTTAAATAAAGTAGTTCATCATTCTAAATGGGCTAATTGAAACAAGATGTCACCAAAGTGACATCTCTTGTGTAGATTGTTCATGAGGGATGTTGTATGTTCGTGTATGTGTAAATTCATGCAGGTATTAGCCGGCCCAAATGAAGGTTAATACTTGGCCGAATTGTACACATGTCTGTGATGATAAACATGTGACGATTATAAGGTTTTATGTGTGAATAATAAGTCGATCCAAAGATAGATTTATTATTTAACATAAATTATTGTCGATGTTTGATCACTACTAAAAGAGTACCACGTGTGTGTATATAAATTCATGTGGGTATTGGCCGGCCCAAAGGAAGGTTAATACTTGGCCGAATTGTACATATATCTATGGTGGTAAACATGTGATGATTATAAGGTTTTACATGTGAATAATAAGTCGATCCAAAGATAGATTTATTATTTAACATAAATTATTGTCAATGTTTGATCACTACAACAAGTATACCATTTACAATTAATATTATTGTCTAAAGACTTGATATTAATGTTGTACTAGGTATCTTAAGATGAGGCCGACCATTATTTGGTATATCTTTTATGGTTAAATAAAGTGGTCTATCATTCTAAATGGGCTAATTGAAACAAGATGTCGCCAAAGTGACCTCTCTTGTGTAGATTATTCATGAGGGATGTTGGATGTTTGTGAGTATGTAAATTCATGCGAGTATTAGTCGGCCCAAAAGAAGGTTAATACTTGGCCGAATTGCACACACACCTGTGGTGATAAATATGTTATGATAATATGTGATGATTATAAGGTTTTACATGTGAATAATAAGTCGATCCAAAGATAGATTTAATATTTGACATTAATTATTGTTAATATTTGATCACTACAACAAGAGTACCACTTACAATTAATATTACTGTCCAAAGACTTGATATTAATGTTGTGCTAGATATCTTTAGATGAGACTTGCCATTATTTGAATTTGTTGATCATTGTATTTGGTTATTAATGTGAGCATGTTTGTGTGTTTGTGTGTTTGTTTTGTTCTCTTTCAAGTTAATGTTTTACTATATCTGCTAATACCAACTATATACCCATGCTTAATGGGATTAACTTTAAGAATTGGAAAGAGAACATAGAAATTGTTCTTGGCTGCATGGATCTATACCTTACACTTCGGGTTGAGCAACCCACTTCTCTTACAGATGCAAGTTCTCATAATGATAGGAAGAACTTTGAGAAGTGGGATCGCTCAAATCGCATGAGTCTTATGATCATCAAACGCGGCATTCCGGAGGCATTTAGGGGTGGGGTATCTGAAAAGATAACCAAAGCCAATGAGTTCCTAACCGAAATTGAAAAGCATTTTGTTAAAAACGATAAGGTAGAAACAAGCACGCATTTGCAAAGCTTGATTTCTATAAAGTACAAAGGCAAAGGGAACATTAGAGAGTACATTATGGAAATGTCTCATATTGCTTCTAAGCTTAAGGCACTGAATCTCGAGTTGTCTGACGACTTGCTCGTGCATTTGGTATTAATATCTCTTCCTGCACAATACAGTCAGTTTAAGGTCAGTTACAACAGTCAAAAGAAGAAATGGACTCTTAATGAGCTCATTTCTTACTGTGTGCAAGAGGAAGAGAGACTGAAGCGAGACAAGACCGAAAGTGCTCATTTGACTAGCACCTATAAGGATAAGGGCAAATAGAGAAAGAATAATGAAGCTGCTAAACACCTTATGAGCTTTGGACAAGCATAAAAGCCTAGTCTAAAGCATTTTCACATTTGGGGATGTCCAGCTGAGGCAAGGCCTTACAGGCCACATGAAAAGAAATTGGACTCCAAAACTGTGAGCAGCTACTTCATTGGCTACTCTGAGTGATCAAGGGGCTATAAATTTTATGATCTCACACTTAGGTTAATTTTTGAAACGGGAAATGCAACATTTTTTGAGGATGTTGAGTTTGGGGGGAGAAATAAGGTTAGAGACATTGTCTTTGAGGAAGAATCGATTTCGATTCCTACTATCGCTTTTGACAATATGAAGGTTTCTATACCTGTCATTGATCAAGAAGCAAATCTGGATCCTCAACCAGACAATGTTGAACAACCCCCCATTCAAGATGAGGTAATTGTTCCTGAGGAACAAACTCAACAACCTCAAGAACCAGTGTCATTAAGGCGATCCACTACCGGATGATTTTTACGTATTTCTCCAGGAACATGAGGAAGACATAGGAATGATGGAAAATGATCCAATCAACTTCCATCAAGCCATGCAGGGTTCCAACTCTCGAAAGTGGATTGATGCCATGAATGAGGAATATAAGTCTATGCAAGACAATAAGGTTTGGGAACTTGTCCCATTACCAGAAGGTGCGAAACCCATTGATTGTAAATGGATATTTAAAACCAAAAAGGATTCGAAAGGCAATGTGGAGAGGTATAAGGCTCGTCTAGTAGCTAAAGGCTTTACCCAAAAAGAATGGATTGACTATAAAGAAACTTTCTCTCCGGTTTTCAACGAAAGACTCTTTTAGGACAATCATGGCATTTGTTGCATATTTTGACCTTGAGCTTCATCAGATGGAGGTCAAGATGGTGTTTCTCAATGGTAACATTGACGAAACAATTTATATGGTGCAACCAGAAAACTTTGAGTTAGGAGACCCAAAGAATATGGTTTGCAAATTGACAGAATCCATTTATGGACTCAAGCAAGCTTCCCGTCAGTAGTACCATAAGTTTCATCAAATGATAATCTCGTTTGGTTTTGAGATAAACGTTGTTGGTAATTGTGTGTATCACAAATTCAGTGGGAGTAAGCACATATTCCTGGTTTTATATGTCGATGATGTTGGGGTTTATGCCCTAAGCATGTAATTTGTAAATGGATTTATGAAGTAAATAAAAGGAAATGTTCAATTCATTCTGTTATGTTATTTATTTTATACACTTGTGTATATATTAACATCCTGGATTGTTGGATGTAATCTCGAACTGTGTATATGAGTGTCATATACAGATGGATACAGTAAGAGACGTGCAATCTAAAGAGTCCATAGATATCAAATAAAGCTGGGTACTTTGTTTGTGGTTAATCTATAGATGTGGTTCATTCCGTAATGTACAGTGATTCTATCCTGAATCATTCATATGAGATATGGGAATGGAGACACCTTGTATGATGTGATCATATAGGACTGGGCCATGATCTATATGAATCTCACACAAATATCCGTTTACTGATGAGATTCATATATATCAACTAATGATGGCTATATGTGGGTGATCTTAATTCTAAGTGTCTTATCGACTTCTTCAGGTTAGATCGTGGTCTTTGATATACCATGGGTGAGGTCAGATGTATTTCCTGATCAATATACTCCGTATGTTGGGATTGCGGTTTGGCTTGTGGCTGGGAAGGTTTGTACACAATAGTGGAATCCACTCATTCTTGTGAGAAGTAGATGGTAGTTCCCTTAAGGGTTGATTCGGGGTTTGGACAATATGAGCGCTCTCCTAATTCCGTGAGGAAATATGATTTATTGTCCATTAGAGAATCAATGGTACTTAAAGGATATATGTAATTAGAGGGTTATAACGGACATTATGACCCAGCTCTAATTATGAACTATTGTGGAGGATCACACCATATGTAATAGCTATATTGATGGACACCGAGTTGTATCGGTCTGTATAAAAACGTCTGCAGTTGAGAGAGTGCAGCTTCGGGTTTTTAGTGGAATAACACCGGAGTTAATAATCAAGGAATATTAATTAAAGAGTTTAATTAATGATTCTGAGGATTATTGGAGCTCAAAATACTGTGGGTTCATTAGGTCCCCTTGCTAGCCCGATCGATTTAGATAACAAGGGTCACGGTTAATTAATTTGATTGTCCAGTTAATTGTGTTACGAAAGTGACACGTATTTATTCGGGAACTAATTGAATAATGAGATTATTTAATTAATAGATAATGGTGATTAAATAACTTAAATAATGAGATTATTTAATTATGTTATTAATCACTAAATGGAGGGTGTATGTTGATATTTATTTTTGAATAAAATAAGATAATGTGATTATTTTATTTTATTAAATTAAATAATTTATTTTTGAATTTAAATCGTTTGAATTCAAAATTAAAATCAAATTAAAGATATGAGATATTTTTATTTGAAAGTTTTTAAAAATCAAATATAGATTTGATTAAATTTCTAAATATTAAATATAAGATATATTTAATTTAAAAAAAAAAGGTTGATGTGCGTGAAACGCACAGCAACATACACATATTTATAAATTGACAAAAAGAAAAAAGAGTGTGGTCTTTTGTTGGCTTTTGATCAAACAGCTAGTGCATGAACTAAAAATAATAAGAAGTGTGTGCACTGTGAATTTTTTTTTTTTTGTGAGTTATTTTTGTGTAAGTGTGTGCATAAACAAACACCACAAAAAGAGAAAATGTTTTATGTACAAGTGTTATTCATTAATATAAAGAAAGAGTTCTCTTCTACACCCTTCATCCTAAGTTCCTGAGAACCGTGACGTGCCCACACTCAATTACCAATCCCGAGAATAGCTAGGAAGATCAGTGGTACAGACCATGAGCAAATCGAAAAGTGAAGGAGCCTCCAAACGTTGGTATGGTTCTATTTTTTATTGATTACAATTTCATGTATTTACATATATTTTTTATTAGTGTAATAATTTTTATATGTTTTTGTTCCGAAAATAATTATGATCAAAAGTTCACCGGTTCCAGATACAGATTACGATCTGTATAAAAAATTTAAAAACCCATTTCCGCTGCGTGATCGATGAATTTGGTTCCAACAGATGACATACTGCTTGTCATAAATGATATAGGCATGTTGCATGAAACCAAGAGATTTCTAAAAAAAGAATTTTGAGATGAAAGATCTTGGTGACGTCTCTTTTGTATTTGGGATCCAGATACAACGAGATCGCTCTTGGGGTATTCTTAGATTATCACAAAGGAGCTATATCGATACAGTGCTCAAATGGTTTGGCATGCAGGACAGCAAACCAGGTGACACCCCTGTCGCTAAGGGAGACAAGTTCAGTCTCAATCAATGCCCTAAAAGTAACCTTGAAGCTAAGGAAATGCAGAAGATTCCCTATGCATCAGCTGTAGGGAGTCTAATGTATGCTCAGGTATGTACGCGTCTGGATATTACGTACATTGTTGGTATGTTAAGCAGATATTTAAGTAACTCTAGGATGGATCATTGGAAAACAGCCAATCAGGTTATAAGGTATTTGAAGAGAACAAAATATTACATGCTCACATATAGGAGATCGGATCAGTTTGAGACCATAGAGTATTCCGACTCTGATTATGCTGGATGCCAAGACAGTAGGAGATCCACATCAGGCTACATATACCTGTTGGCTGGTGGAGCTATTTCTTAGAAGAGTGTCAAACAGACACTCATAGCTTCTTCCACCATGGCAGCAGAGTTTGTAGCATGCTAAGAGGCATCCAACCATGGAATATGGCTGCGGAATTTTGTCACTAGGCTGCGCATTCTGAAGGGTGTTGAAAGACCACTCAAACTATATTGTGACAATAAGTCAGCAGTGCTATATTCTAACAATAGGAGCTCATCTAAGTCAATGCATATTGACATTAAGTTCCTAGTTGTGAGGGAAAGAGTACAGAGTGGACATATATCCATAGAGCACATTGGGACAAACTCCATGATAGAGGATCCGCTTACAAAAGGATTACCACCTAAGGTCTTTCATGAGCACACTGCTCATATGGGTGTTATTTTGTGTGAGGATATCACATTATAGTGGGAGTTTGTATAATTTTGTATTTTATTGCTCTATATTTTTATTTTGGATATACTTATGCATTTATGTATTTGGATATTTTTCTGATCAGAAATAAAGTATTCGGTTAATTACACTCTGTTACATTGTGTTAAGTTTTGATCTCACTAAGGAATAAAGTAGGACCAGTTGGAATAGACATGTATAGATCACATTGCATATAATTTCCATGCTACGCATCCATGATTGATCTATGTCATTTGGTTATGTTGGTATACGTGACCAATGATGGGTTTAGTCACGCAAAATGTGACGAAAACCGCTTTGATCCTATGTTGGCATAATCAATAGACGAGATTGTTCGGATATACCCTAAAATTGTGATAACAAAATTTTGGAGCCCATAAAGTCATACACATTTGTAAAGTTACATATGTGGTCCAGTGGAAGATTGTTGGAAAAAATTCCATCATATGGGGCCACATATGTGAACATCAAATGTGTTGTGCTATCTTTTGGTTAAACCTAAATTAAAGTGATCTAATTAAGATATAAAGTATTAAGGCTTAAGGGTATAATTGTCATGGAATTAATGTGTAGATACCAGAGTGCTATTTCTAATTTGTTGAGGGGCCGAATTAGAAATAGTCAATATATAATAATTTGATTATTATATATATTTAGGGTTATGGTCCCTAAATTACACGATACTTTTTTTTTGTTTCTCTGTATCCCATCAACAGAGCATCAAGAACACAGTATGGTTCATAGAGGATCGTGATAATTTGGAAGATCACAACCCATTCACAAACCTCCTGCGATGGATTCAGGTACGCTTCCGCTTTCTAGATTACTTATTTTCTCTTGAATTGATTTGGGTTATGTTATAATTGTTTAGGGTTTGATTAAGTATGTATAGGAACATGTTTAGATTAAACATTCGGATTAATTTTGTGCCTTAACATGTTAATTGTGTTAATCAAATTCCTAACAGTAGAAAGTAAAAAAATTATAGTGGTAAAAAAAAAGGTGTAGTTTGAGATAGTTATTTAAAAAAGAGAGTAAAATAATAATATTTTATTATTTAAAGATTGTAAAATGGAGATCGATTGAAGTTGTAAATTTATGGATAATATTCTATTTTGAGTCTTCAAATTATAGAAAAATTTAGTTTGGAATCCAGAAAACGATTCACGTGACTCGATGTTAGTGTGACTCATGCTCATGACTTTTTGCTTTTCTTACTTCTTTTAATGTCCCTTCTTCTTGAAATTCATGCTAATATTTTGGAATCGGGAGGAAATGAATCAGAATTAAATATATCAAATTCATCCAATTGTTGATTTGTTGTGGTTTTTGGCTAACTATGATGGGCAAATAATATATGTCCATTAAAAGAATAAAAAATGATTTTTTTTTTTAATTAGAAACATCTCTGGCCTATTTTCCTGCTTATGTATGTGCAGGATCTTGAAGAAAATAGTTTTATTGTGAGCGGCGGGTTGATACCGGCTGATTGCTCAGTTTCTTCAACTATGAACTCAAGTGTCCCCACAACCTTTAAATCTTCCACATCAGCCTTAAGCATCTTTGAAACTTCATCTCTCTCTCGACTGAATCAAGCGATCGCTTCCCCAATTCAATTACAACATCACCTCCAACCTTTACCTGATCTTTATATTTCCTTACATGCCCTAACCTTCTCCAGACCACCGTTTCACATTTGAATGCATGACTTATCCCACTGTCCACCGAATGCTCCCTTCAGTAGTTGAAGCTTTCGCACTCTAGGCCGAAGAAGAATCGGCTACCCACTTATTCGCAATTGGGTTTTCTTTCACAGACCCAAAATTCAATGGACCAGCCTGAGGATTACAACCCATCTCAAATTTGTTAACCTGACCAGCTTTCATCATTACCATCTTTAAGGGCCATGTTTGGTACGGAGAAAATAAAATAGATAGGATATAAATATTTAGAGGAATAGAAAAGATGAAGAAAAGATGAGGAAAATAATTTTTCCTTAAGTTGTTTTGTAAACGGGAAGAAAAGAAGATTTGATGGAAAATCTTCTTTATCAATTTTACTATTTTACCCTTATATTATAGTTTATATACTATATATTTTTATATTTAGTAAATCAATATAATTTAAATAATATTGAATCCAACTTTTTTTTATAAAATGACTTTAAACTTTGTAACATATTATATATATATATATATATATATATATATATAAATTAATACATTATGTTTTTATAAAGTTATTTTAAAAAATAAATTTTAAATATATTAAAAAAAGGGGTAAATTTGTAACTTCATTTAAACCAAAAGTCAATCCCTCTTTTCTCTCCACTTTTCCTCCCACTTTTAAGAGGATTAAAATGTGTGGGACCCACCAATCAATATATCATCACACTATTCCCTTTTTTTCATTTTTCTCTCCATACCAAACATACATGTCTCCATTTTCTTCTCCTTCTTCCCTTCACCATTTTCTTTCCTCTTCTTTTTCCTTCCTACCAAACATACCCTAACCATTACATCTCGAGAAACCTCCACCATTAAATTGTTATTACAACTGTGAGAATCCACATTAATCCCGACACTGTTAATGTTATTTGTAACCGCCTTACCAGAGTTAGTAATCGATCCTAAAATTGCTTCCTTACCATTAATTGCTTCATCTCTATTCGGTCGTTGCACTGTCGGTTTACCATACTCATTCCAACGAGTTTTACTAAATCAATGGTACGAAGAACGCCAACCAGAACCCCACCCCACCGACTTGTCCTCCATGCTTATGAGCCATCTCAGATGCTTCCATCATCCTCGAACCAGAAAGGATTTAACTGGACTTGCCGCACACAACCATGCACCCAATTCCAAAATCACCGCCTAAAGTATCCTTTAACTGGACACTCTCTTATCATATGTCCTAAGTGACAGCAACATAAACAAAATTCCAAAAATCTCTCATATCGATGCAGTAACATCTTCGCAACCCCATCTCCTAGAAGATCCACACGAAGACACTTCCGAAGGGGTGGGGTTTATCATTTTCCACCATTACCCGTAATCGAAGAACCTTCCCAACACAATCCCCCGATGGCCCAACATCAATCCCAGTTACCTTACCAATCATCCTTCCCAAAAACAACATAACCTTTTTATTCATACAAATCATTTGAACATTATGGATTTGGATCTAGGACTCCACTCGATTAATTTTCATACATGAAATATCCCCTATTCCAGTTGGCTCCTCCAGAACAATGAGAGCCCGATCAAAGGTCCAAGGTCCTCCCATTAGAACCTTTCGTTTGTCTTTCGCATTCATGAAAGTGAATGCGAAAACATTTTCAGAAACGTTCTCAATCTCTACATATTCTCTAACTTGCCAGATTCTCGCAAAGAGAAACATGAAAGCTTCTTTATTGATTACCTTTGTTGACAACATCTTTCCAATCAAACTGAGTGTCATCTCATGCTTTCCATGATGTTGAATCTTCATATCCAACCTTTGAACCAGACCCTCTTTCTCCTTCAAGGACAACAATCCACATAACTTCTCAATCTCCTCAGCATTCATCATTGAAACAATCAACCGAAAACCCACACTCCTAGCTTTAGCTATTTTCACTTTAGAGTTTTAGAGAGAAACCTAAAGGAGATACTCTTGGTATCCTTTATTGCATATATATACACATACATTACAGACTGTACTGGATTTTAAGACATTGATGTCTTGAATATCCTCCACCATACCTAATAAATCATTTTCGACAATCTTTATGGTATAATGTTCATTCATCCAAGACAAATGAACCCCATTGAGGATGAGACAATTGTAAATCTTTCTTATAAATTCATTTACCCTAAGCAATTGAAAAGAAAATAGTTCAATTATCTCTCTCATTAAGTCGTATAACATATTACCTGCACTATGGTGCTTGCAACTCTCTCATTGCACCATGAACCCAACTTATATTTTTTTTAAGTTCATTATATTTTTATAAAAGTCTCAAAGGTATCTTTGTCTAAATTGAACTTCATTAAAAAATTTATGTTGCATCTTTGCCCAGGACTTTATGACATTAATGTCTTAAATAACCTCTATCATACCCAAAAAATCATTCTTGGAAACTTTTATATGATAACGCCCATCCATCCAAGACAAATGAACCACATCGATAATGGAACAATCGTGCATCTTTCTAATAAATTTATTTACACTAAACAACTGAAAATAAAATAATGCAAATATCTATCTAATTAAGTCATCTAACATATTACCTGCACTTTGGTGCTCGTAGCTCTCTCATTACACCATGAATCCACCTTTTGTTTCTTGAAATTCATTATATTTTTATAAAAATATTCCTTGTCTATTTGTCTAAATGAACATCAATAAATTCTCCATGTTGCATCTTTATCCAAAACTTTAAGACATTGATGCTTTGAATAACCTCCGCTTTACACAAGAAATCATTCTCGACAAACCTATATGGTATAACGTTCATCCATCAAAGACAAATGAACCCCATCAGGGATAGGACAATTGTGCATCATTCTTACAAATTCATTTACCCTAAACAACTGGAAAAAAATAATGCAAATCTCTTTCTCATTAAGTCTTATAATATGCTACATGTATTATGATGCTCGCAGCTAGTTCATTGCACCATGAATCCACCTTATGTTATTCGAAGTTCATTATATTTTTATAGAAGTCTCACATGTGTGAACATCAATAAATTCTCCATGCTTCATCTTTGACCAGGAATTTAAGACATTGATGTCGTGAATATCCTCCACCAGATCCAACAAATCATTCTCGGCAATCTTTGTGGTATAACGTTCATCTATCCATGACAAATGAACCTTATCGACGACGGGACAATTGTATATACTTCTTATAAATTCATTTACCCTAAACAACCGAAAAGAAAATATAATAAATATCTATTATTAAGTCATATGACATATTACCTACACTATGGTGCTCCCAGCTCTCTCAATACACCATGAATCCATCTTATGTTTTTTTTAAGTTCATTATAATTTTATAAAAGTCTCCTACACCTCTTTGTCTGAAGTGCACTTCAATAATTTTTTCATGATGCATCTTTGCACAAGACTTTAAGACAATGATGCCTTGAATAATCTCCGCCATACCTACGAGGATGGGACAGTTATGCATCTTTCTAATAAATTTATTTACCATAAACAACTGAAAAGAAAATAATATAAATATTTCTCATATAACATATTACATGTACTATGGTTCTCGCAACTCTCTTATTACACCATGAATCCCACCTTATATTTTTTTGAAGTTCATGACATTTTTATAAAGTTCTTCCATATATATTTGTTTGAAGTGAACATCAATAAATTCTTCATATTAAATCTTTGTCCATGATTTTAAGACATTAACGTAATGAATAACCTTCACCATATCTCTAAAATCATTCTCAGCAATCTTTGTGGTAAAACGTTCTTCCATCAAAGATAAACAAACCCCATCGAGGACGGGACAATTGTGTAACCATCTTATAAATTTATTTAACCCAAACAACTGGAAAAAAAATTAGTGCAAATATCTTTCTCATTAAGTCTTATAATATACAACATGTATTATGATGCTCGCAGCTAGTTTATTGCACCATGAATCCACCTTATGTCATTCGAAGTTCATTATATTTTTATAGAAGTCTCACATGTGTTAACATCAATAAATTCTTCTTGCTTCATCATTGACCAGGAATTTAAGACATTGATGTCGTGAATATCCTCCACAAGATCTAAGAAATCATTCTCGAAAATCTTTGTGGTATAACGTTCATCTATTCATGACAAATGAACCCTATCGAGGACGGGACAATTGTATATCCGTCTTATAAATTCATTTACCCTAAACAACCGAAAAGAAAATAGAATAAATATATCTTATTAAGTCATATAACATATTACCTACACTATGGTGCTCTCAACTCTCTCAATACACAATGAGTCCATCTTATGTTTTTTTTTTAAGTTCATTATAATTTTATAAAAGTCTCAAACACCTCTTTGTCTGAAGTGAGCTTTAATAAATTTTTCATGATACATCTTGGCCGAGACTTTAAGACAATGATGCCTTGAATAATCTCCTCCACACCTACGAGGATGAGACATTTATGCATCTTTCTAATAAATTTATTTACCATAAACAACTGAAAAGAAAATAGTATAAATATTTCTCATATAACATATTACATGTACTATGGTCCTCACAACTCTCTTATTACACCATAAATCCACCTTATATTTTTTTTAAGTTCATTACATTTTTATAAAATTCTTCCATATATATTTGTTTGAAGTGAACATCAATAAATTCTTCATGTTAAATCTTTGTCCATGATTTTAAGACATTGATGTAATGAATAACCTTCACCATATCCCTAAAATCATTCTCAGCAATCTTTGTGGTAAAACGTTCTTCCATCAAAAATAAACAAACCCCATCGAGGACGGGACAATTGTGTAACCATCTTATAAATTCATTTAACCCAAACAACTGGAAAAAAATTAGTGCAAATATGTTTCTCATTAAGTCTTATAATATACTACATGTATTATGATACTCGCAGCTAGTTCATTGGACCATGAATCCATATAATGTTATTCGAAGTTCATCATGACTTTTTGTCTGAATTGAACATTAATAAATTCTTCATACTTCATCTATGACTAAGACCTTAAGACATTGATGTCATGAATAATCTTCACCTTACCCAAGAAATCATTCTCGGTAATTTTTGTGGTATAACGTTCATCTATCCAAGACAAATGAACCTTATCGAGGATAGGACAATAGTGCATCCTTGTTACAAATTCATTTACTCTAAACAACTAAAAAGAAAATAGTGCAAATATCTCACTCATTAAGTCGTATAACATATTACCTACACTATGGTGATCACAACTCTCTCATTACACCTTGAATCCATCTTATGATTTTTGAAGTTCTAAGAATCTTCCATGTCTATTTGTCTAAAGTAAATATCAATAAATTCCTTATGCTACGTATTTTTGCTCAGGACTTTAAGATATTGATATCTTGAATAACCTCCATCATACCCAACAAATCATTCTCGGTAATGTTTGTGGTATAACGTTCAACTATCCAAGATAAATGCACCCCATCGAGGATGAGACAATTGTGCATCTTTCTTATAAATTCCTTTACCCTAAACAACTAAAAAAGAAAATAATGCAAATATCTCTCTCATTAAGTTGTACAACATATTAGTTGCACTATGATGCTCGTAGCTCTCTTATCGCATACACTTTGAGTTAAAATATGTAAATCTAATAGTCCACATCCAACGTACTAATGAAGGTATATAGTGAGTCTCTCATAAGTGATTCCTTATTTTAATTTCGGTATGGACCACTATAAAATCATATTGATTTGAATGAGTTTTTTTTTCTAAACGATAGTTTATATATATATATAAGATTTTGAAAAACTATCGTTTAGAAGGAAACATACTGAGATAATCAAATAGCAAAAGATGTGAGTTATAACAGAACAAAGTAACATAAGCAGATTAATGTATTCATGCAGAAATATTGTTTCTCAAGAATACAGATTATTAAGACAATAAGAAATTGGCCTCACGGATCACTCATTCCAATCATCTGAAGAACCCTAACTTATCCAATTCCTTTGAATGATATGACTAAATTGGCCATTTGAATTAGCTCTTTCTACCACCAAACTACGTAATTTATCGATTTTTCTCGTAAAACCACACATAAAGTAGACCGCCGAACTACTCTATGCGTAGTCTAAATTTTACTCCTATAACGAGAGATAATTACTCACAAACCGAGAAGAAAACTTCCCACTAATACTTATAAATCAAAGAAATGGCTAAAATGAGGTCGTAAAACCGAGGCTCTTTGATTAAGAGAATCGCTCGGGAATTCAATTTTTATTTAAAAGAATTATAAAAACTATTATAATAAAACTATTGGAATCTACTTAGATCAAACATTATATATACGTTCTGAATTTCTATTCTAAAGAGATAACTACATATCGAGAAGAAAATTTATACGAATTTTGCTTTAAAAAAAAACTTTTTGTTTTTCATTAAAAAAAATTAAAAATAAAAAACTATTTACAGTTGATAATCTCATTTCAATATGAAACTTGATAGAAAAGTCCGCCCTTCAATAAATCCGTTTCATTATTGTATTTTGAGCTTGCAGAATTGTGAAATATGTTTGTTGCAGGGGCAACAATTTCCACACCAATTTGTCCTTCATCACTTGTTCCTTGTCGACACTGCAACTCAGAGTCAGATTCAAGAAAATTTGCAAACCCACTTGTGTTATCTCGGAAGAAGAATCACTCCTCATCCTGCTCTCTCTCACCCACATTTCCTCTTAACAAACGAACCCAAATCCGTTTCACTGTCAAAGCTTCTTCTCCAGGTAAAATTTCTTGATATTGCTTCATTAATTTATTAATTACGATGCATGTAACCAAGTCACTGAATTCTGATGTGTTTTAAACCCAAAATGTTTGCTGGGTTTCCTGATAAAAAGCCCCCCAAAAAGAAAAAACTTGGCTACTTCAATAATATTCTATTGAAACCTTAGACACACTGACCATTTCAGGTGTCATGACTCATGTATTGTGTACTGTTGTAGTGATGCTCAAACTTTACATTGCACTTGCTTAGAATCTTAAGAGGTTGTTAACCACTGTACTATTTAATATTTATAACATTCCAAATCTTTTTCTCTTTTCATCCATGGCAGTTGAGAATGCAGAGTATACGGAGGAACCTGCAACCAGTGTAAAATTTCACAAGTCCTTGAGTTTGCCAGGTTGCTCGAGTCACTTGTCTTTGCTTGGATCCGGTTAGTTGCTTTATAATCAAATAAAATTGTCTTAAAGGAAGAGCATTGCTGATGCATTGAGTGTATGAAATAGATGAGCCATTTTTAATAATTTTATACATTTTTTAAATTAGCTATTAGTTATCTCTAAAGAAATTTTAATTACAACTGCCAGATGTGTTAATTAGTGTACAAGAGTATATATATGGAATTGTTAATGAGAACTCCCTACTTAATCAAGAGATGTATTGATAAAAATTTACAAGTATAGAAGTAGGTTGTTGATGTAACTTGTTTATCACATTGTTGATCATTTCAATGATAATGGCAATGTGGATAGTGATAAATTCTTGTTTCAATTAATGTGAAATATTTTTCAAGGGGAAAATATTCATGAAAAATGTTGAAGCACCAGAAGAATTGATGTGGAAGTGGCACTGTGAAAGTATTGGAAGAACTAATACATAATGGGAACTGCTGGTCTTTTAATTAAAAGTCCAAAGTCTTCGCATCGTGAAGAACTGTCATGTTTGATGGTACCAATCACACCACTACATACATTCAACGCAATCTACATTCATACATACTTTGATTTTTTCAACAAGATATTACATAGAATAGGTAGACACACATTTTTGGCCTTGAAACAAAATATATATCATCTAATGTGCCTCTGGTTTAATCCAAAGAATTCCTCTGACCATATTAGTCTTTTCTCTAAATGCTCTTTGAATATTTGATATGCTGTAACCATTTCAGGATACAGGGAGAAAGTTTTTGCAATCATTGGAGTTAAGGTCTATGCTGCAGGACTGTATGTTAACCAGACTATCTTAAGCAAATTGAATGCATGGAAAGGACGATCAGCTGCTGAGATTCAAGCGGATTCGTCTCTGTTTGACTCGATCTTTCAGGGTAATAAAATGATACAAGTGATAAATTGGTGCACCAATATTTTGAGATTGCTAATATAAGTTCTGAAGTCAGTCAAGTTGCTAACCTTACTTCATATTGTAGCTCCATTGGATAAATCATTGCAGATTGTCCTGGTCAGAGATGTTGATGGAAAAACTTTCTGGGATGCTTTGGATGATGCCATTTCCCCAAGAATGATGACACAGACACCTATTGATGAATCTGCCCTGTCAACATTTCGTAGCATCTTTCAGGAGCGGCCTCTGAAGAAAGGAACTTTTATCTTTTTAACTTGGCTTGATCCATCACAGATGCAAGTGAGTTTACTTTTATTGGATATGAAATGTATTACAGCACAATCTATTTTTATTTTTGGCTATACTGTCACTTTTCTCCCTAAAACGCTAATAGATGACTGTATTCTGATTTCCAGGTTTGCATATCATCAAATGGGTTGCCCTCTGAGGTGGATGCTACAATTGAGTCAGAACATGTCTCTTTTGCCCTTTATGATGTCTTTTTCGGGGATGCTCCAGTTTCTCCTTCCTTAAAAGCCTCAGTTGCCACTGGACTTGCTACAAACCTTAAATGAAGTTAGTTTCTTTAATTTCTGTTATTTCTATCTATTGATGTTGGTTCTGTTGTATGTAATTTCTTAACAAATGGAGCTGCTTTAAATTTTGTTGTATTAATGTATTTGCTTTTACTTTAAAAGTGGTCTGGAAACTTAAAGACAAGTATCTTTCTCCGTAGAGCAATGAGCATAGTGCCTGTAGAGTTGAGCTTAGTATATTTTTTCATCTACTTTGCATATTTTCCATGCTTGACCATTTTGAATATATAATATCCATCGTGGCATTTCTAATAATTGTTGAATCGTCTTTATTACGGTGGTTCTTTCTTGTACTAACTACCATGAAATGTTTATATCAAGAATTTGTTCTGCATGTTTTTAGTTTCTGAATATATGGTTTACCTTTTAGTTTATTCTAGGGTTGGTGTTGAGAGACTTTATTTTGGGAATGAGGTTTTAGAATTCGTCAGAGTCTGAAGACAGTGCAAGCTCAGTGTTTAGTCATATCATTCAAAGGAATTGGATAAGTTAGGGTTCTTCAGTTGATTGGAAGGAGTGGTCCGTGAGGCCAATTTCTTATTGTCATGATTAATCTGTATTCTTGAGAAACAATATTGCTGCATGAATCTGTTATAGCTCACATCTTTTGCTATTTGATTATCTCAACATGTTTCCTTCTCAATTATTAAACCGCATTAGTAAATATGATATAGATCCTATGTTAACATGCTCTTTTTAATCTCTATGTATGGCTTTTGGGTAGGGCTAGAGTTGCATCTAAGCTGCTTGTGTCTTAACTAGTGATTTTCAGATAAATTCTGTAATTATCCTGAGGGAAAAAGAAGAGAGAGCAAAAGAACAAAGAAAAATGAAATATGATTATGAATCTATTTGTGGACAACATTGTTGGGAGAAAGAGTAATGTTTTAAGCAAGATTAATAATCTTTTACAACTTTTTCTGATTTAATTTGCTCAAGCATCTTGACAACCTCAGCCATAGTAGGTCTCTTGGAGGGTTCTGATTCAAGGCACACTAATGCAATACTGAATACATTGCTAATCTCATTAATTGGACAACCCTCTAGGCAAGCATCAAGTACGTACTCTTCTCTCTTGTCTTGAACAACTGCTTTGACCTGTTGCAACATTGGCAAAACAAATTAGTAAGATGATGTAGTTAAACCAAAGTTAATGTTTGGCAATTGATGTAAAAAACTGATTCACATTTTACAATTCTTGTTGGTAGGGGTTGGATAACAAAAATCATTTTTATTCAATCAAGGCATTAGATGCGGACAGATTTAATTAGAATCAATTGAATGCATTTTTCTTTCCTTTTTTTTATAAACTTTTCTTGGTAAGAGCCGTTTCATGGTGTGTATACACAATCCTATAAAATATTGAAAGATTAATGAGGTACGTAAATTGAACTGCTGCACCGACATATGATACACAATATGTGCAATTCTTTTGGTATTTCTCCCTCTTACTTTGGTTTTGAGATCTTGTGGAACTATTAAAAAACATAGGTTTAAATGATATTCATTACTTACCCATGTCACAAGCTTAGTTCCTTCCTCTAGAAATTCTTCATCCATCGGTTTCTTTCCGGTTAAAAGCTCTAGTAGAACAACTCCAAAACTGTAAACATCACCTTTCACTGTAGCTCTGCCTGTGTCGAAATATTCTGAAGTAAAACATATACAATCTATCAGATAACCAAGCAAAAGAAGAAGAGAGACGAGAATTTATCTGATCAATGCATTTTACCAGGAGCTAAGTATCCGAAAGTTCCTACTACAAATGTTGAAACATGAGTCTTTTCAGGTCCCATCAATGTGGCAAGTCCAAAATCAGACACTCGAGCCTCCATGTTTTGATCCAGCAAGATGTTGCTCGACTTGATATCTCTATGGATTATGTGGGGTATGCAATCCTGATGAAGGTATGCTATTCCTCTTGCAGCACCTACTGCTATTTTGTATCTGGATGGCCAATCCAAATGCTTCTTGTTTAATGATCTTCCTGCATTATTTTCTTCTTTATATTCAAACATGAAAGTAATGTAAAAGCAAATTTGTTGATTTCAATTGTGTGGTATTCATCTCCAGTTCGGTCGGTACTTCAACTCTGTATCTAATATTTGACTAGCATGAAGGTGGAACGCAAGAAATAACATTTCACGACAATATTTTATGCTGAAAATTAAAGAAGAAATGTGTATATGTGCATACCATGCAAGAATGTATCCAAACTTCCATTAGGCATGAGCTCATAGACTAGAAGGTTATAGTGAGGGGCAGTGTAGTATCCATGAAGAGTAACGATATTCCGATGCTTGATGTCTCCCATTGTTTCCAACTCTCTCTCGAAACCCCTGTCTCTCTCTTCCGTTCCTCTGTTCAGTCGTTTCACAGCGAAGGCTGTAGAGTCATTTACTGTCAATCTATAAACTGTTCCAAAGCCACCAGAACCTATGATGTCTTTGTTGCTCAACTTCAAAGTCTTCTTCAATAAAGCGTCGGATGTGAGAGATTGTATCAATGGAGACCTGAACATCACCATCTTTCCTCCTGTATTTTGCTGATCATCAGTAAATATTGATTATGATTAATTTGCAGGTATTGCCAAATTGAAGAAAAGGGTAAATACCTGAGAACCCACCTGCATGAATCAAGTGTTTCCTTTTCCATCTCCTGTAGAGGAGGACTGAAATAACTATCTTTGATATAACAAAAGCAATGCAGGAAATTGTGATATAGAATGCTATGACTGGAGTGTTGCCCATTTAATTCTTCTGATTGTGGATCTACCCACCAGAGTTTTAAGAAAATGGTGGTCGGACATGATTCCAATTATATAAAAACAAAGATGAAATTTCTTCGTCTGCCAACTTTTGTTGAAATTAGCATACACTTTTTGTGACAACTTGTCTCTCGTGAGTGTTTTTCCCACGTCACGTATCCAAAGGATGGGGACTCTATGACACATGTCCAGGCCACTTGAATTATATGTTAGATGACATGCAGATATATGTAGGGTACCTTGGAACTCCTAAAGCATTTTCCAAAAACGCCTTATAAGTGAGAAGATCCATTTTATGATTTATAATATTTTAATTTATTCACACATAAGGCTCTGTATAAAGAAGATCTAAACATGCTTCTTTGGCTGCCAAATATAGGGAAATACTTGGCAGCATTGTAGCAATATCTTATAATTACATGAAATGAAAAGGATCACATGCTATGAATCACGAACGGCATACATCGCAAAGCAAAAGAAAAAAAAAAAAAAAAAAAACTTTATGTGAAAGTATTTGCTGTCTCTGCCACCTCTTCTCCCCATTTATGTACAACTCACAGTAAAAGCCACTACTTCTCACTTCTGGGTAGGTTGGGATTTCACTTTATAAATTGTTGACCTTTGGGTAGGTTGGGATTATTTCACTTTATAAACTGTTGATATGTTAGTCAACTATAATCTATCACAACATTTTTTGTACTTCAAAATCTTTACGCTATCACATTCACACGTGAGTTTACAATTCTAATTTTAATTTTCACAAATGAGCTGAGTTTCTATGTTCTATTCTTCTCCTTTATAATTCTAATATGATTCATGTATATTTTCATTTTTTATGTTATGAACAAAAAAATAGATAAATGTAATTTAACTAATCCTAAACCATTTTTATATAAATATTGATAAAATATTAAGATATAATAAATGTGATATAAATGGTTTTATTTTTTACAATAAAAAGATCGAAGATTCAACAATCATGTTAAAGTGCCAACATTATTAAAGACTAAAATCGTGTTTTTTTAGTCCTTTAAGAAATTTGTATCATATAAAATAAATTAAGCTAAAATTAAAAGATATTACATTTGATAAAATAGTCTTAGAAGAAAATATATTAATTTAGAATTAAATAAAAAGTTAGAATTTTTTTTTACTTTTTAACATATTTTCATTTGATATGATATAAAAAAATAATTTAACAAATTATAAACCATTTTTATGTAAATATTGATAAAATATAATTCATAAGCCATAACTAAATATAATAAATAGTGATATATAAAAGTTTTATTTTTTACAATAAAAAAAATTAAATTTTTCAACAATCGAGTTAAAGTGCCAACGTTATTAAAGTCATGTTTGTCCGGTCCTTTTAAAAAATTTGTATCATATAAAATAAATTAAGATAAAATTAAAAATATATTATATTTAATAAAATAGTCTTAGAATAAAATATATTATTTTAAAATTAAATGAATATTCAAGATTTTTTATTTTTATTTTTTTAATATTTTAAATTATTTAACCACTTAAAAATATCAAAAACAATTTAATAAATCGAATTAAAAGCTATTAAACACAACTCAAAAGAGGCTGTTGACCAAACCTAAGAGTAGCAAGTAATATATATGTATATATATTATATACGACGGAACAGAAATGAATATCCTTAACTCAATTCGCAATTCCTCTCCATATCCACTCCTTTTACTTAGAAATTGGGATAATGTCATGACGATACAAAGTTCAAACATATATATGGATGGAAATTGGGATATCCATCCCCAATCTGCTCTATTGTCCTCCATTCTTTTAAATTAATAAAAGCACTTTTAGATTAACGCCTTCAAGTTAACATATAATTCCAACAGTTAAAAATAGTCATGAATAATCCAAAGAAAATTTTTTTGAGTGTTTCTTGAAGCACTTAATATGTGCTCTTCTTAACACAATTTTTGGAACAAAAGCACTTGATATGTGTTCTTGCATAAAGTGTTTTCAAGTGCTTTTGCCATAAGCCAATAACATCTTTAACTCAAAATCCTTTATAATCACTTTCAAAGGCTTTATTAATCGGATAAAAAAAAAACCGCCATCCCCAGCTCCACAAAATTAAAATAATGAAAAAACTGCCCAACATAACTCTTGAAAGCATGAGGATCCTCATCTATAGCAAAGCTCACTGACTTCTTATGGTCCTGCGAAATCATTAACACGGTTGATGAGTGCATTGCAAAACAATCAATCCCTAAAAGAATAAGAAAACTAAATAAGGGTCTCAGATATATCTTGCCTTCCCAATCTCGTGAGCTCAGGCTCTGCCAATAGCAAATCATGTAGCTGTTTCACTTCCATCTGCCTTTTGATCCGGAAAAAAAAATATGACAAAAGAAAAGAACAAATTCTCAGGCACCATTTTCTTCACCTCAAAAGGCAATGAAGTCGTACTATTTTAATTATATTTTGTTGAAATCCAATAGATTTCAATCTAACAGTACTTGAAAAATAAAAATAAAAATAGGTAATAACCCTATAAATTACCCTATATAGTTTACCCTATATGAATAACTAATTGATGCCACAACGAGGACAGCGATGCGGGAAATACTAAATATTTGAACGAATTAATGCAATTTGCTTTTCTTCAATAATTTACATATATAAAATGCAATTTCAAAAGAACAGAGAAGAAGAATGAAGTGCATACCTATAAATAAATTCAACAGAAATCAGCCTGTGATGAAGGGTGTAATCACTACCCACATAAGTGATAACTAAGCTACCTGCATCTGGGTGCGGCCAGCTCCTTGAAGTAGGAAACCGTAGCAAAAATGTACCAGGCTGTTGAAGACCCCTTGGACCTTGAAGTGAATATTCAGCTTCTTCCTTAGTAATAAATCCTTCTATCCATTTGGGTGATGTCGACTTCCATGTCGCATTTATCCACTCTCTTGATAAAGTGAACGCAACAGGGTATAACCAATACCATAAATTCTCAAAGTTCTCTTGGGCAAGATGATCTTGGCATCCAGCAATTTTCTTCAGAATTTCAAAGTCCTGAAACACTTATTGAACTTAGAACATTTATTGAGGCCATAGTTCTCACAATGACTTCATATCCAGTATCCACAAAAAATTAGTTGTCTACTTAACAAACTAAAGCTCTTCACAAAGCTACTATTTGAGAATCACAAGTAGTCAATAACAAAATTTATTTACTTGATAATTCCTGGATATGCATAATGCAGAAACTCTCCTGAATATATAATAATTGGAGCTAAGCCAATGTGTGCATAGGAGAGACTAAATAAATACAGGTGTAGAAGGTAGTTGTGTGGTACTGTAGGTGGAGTAGGGGCGTGGGGTGGGGTGGGGTGGGCTGAGGCTGCTGGATGAATGCACACGAAAACAAAAGGGTGGTGTTTATTTATGATAGGGTTCACAAATACTGTTCACTTTTTTTATTAATTACATTTATTAGTATTTTTTGTTAAAAAAAACACATTTAGCATTTTATTAGGATATCATTTGTTTAATTTATTTTTAAATTTTACAGTTTATTAAAGTGTTACTATTTTTAATTTTAAAAGAAAACAATTAAATATAAACAAAACGATAAAAATATTATTAAACTTCAACTCGGGAATAATGGTCATGTCCTGATTAGAAGAGGTTTAAAAAAAATTAGCTAAACAAGTTTAAAAGCTCTTTTGAAATATAAAATCCAAAAAGTACCAAAAAGCTCAGACAGTTCTTCCACTGTCAAAAGTAAAAAGCAAAAGCTTTGTCAAACGAGCCCTAACTACCGTTTATAACTCAACCATGTGTTTTCAGCAAAAGATGACATATTAGAATCTTGACATCAAATATAATCTAAAATGTGAAGCATAGGCAAGGGCAGATTGTTGGAACTCTTGGGTCAAAAACACAATATGCCCCAGTGACTACAAACTAACACTTCTTACTTAACCAAAAAGCTCCTTATATCTCTCTTTGTGCCGTCTCTCTTCTAGATCTCTTCAAGTCCTTCCCTCTTTTTGTTTTTCTTTTTTCTTCCCTTTTTATTTTTTTATTGAATTTTTGACCAAGCTTTCCATATTTTAAGTCATTTTTTTAAAACCATATTTGTGGACCATCTCTTCTTCAGCAAAATGTCCTTACTCTCCCATTGTTCTTTTATATTTTGGCCGTGCTTCAACTATCTCAACTTATTTCTGTTTAAATCAAACTAATAAGAAGCAACCATTTGCCAAAGCAACTTCATGAAAACCTAGCACAGAACTGCTATCTTGAATTACTTTATCATCTATTTCTACATAATTTTTTCCTGCAGAAGAGAGAAGAAAATGAAGTAAAGGACTGTAGTAAAATGGTAATACAATGGCAACATCAGTAAATTTGGGGTTTGTTATTCAGTAACACCTCACAGCAATAAGATAGTTGATAGAACATTGGGCATTGGAAACTTGATTTATTCTAGCAAAACCAGGGGACGAAGCTGGAAACTATTTTCCTTTTTATTGATGAATCTAAACAGTAAGAAAGAATCTTCATTAATAAAATTTAACCATACACTAGTTAGAGGATATAATGATTGACCAAAAGAAGAAGAGACATGGGTATTTGTGGTGGTGGCCTTTGTTGGGATTTCTTTGATGAAGTTGTTTGCATGGGATTTTAGTGGACTTCGTATAAAAGAGTACTGGACTAGAAAATTTCATCATTATACTGAATGTTTTTTTTTTCAAATTTAGCCCAGTTGACCCAAGGCTGTCTCAACCCCGGAGCAAAACAATAAAGTGTAATGCCAAACCTTGAAGAAAAGCAGTAATACACACGTACATTCTTATAAAGTCCAACCAATGCAGCAGAACTAACACTAATTTCAAGTTCTTCAAAAGAAGAAAAAAAAGAAGCTTTATTTCCATTAATTACTAGTTCTTCTAACTTATTACCGAAGTAAGGTTGCGCTTCTTGTTTGAATTGGAGCCAGATTGCAGATCATCACTTGGGAGAAATATGATTCTTGGGTCATAATAAGTCCTTTAATTAATTTAGGACAACAATGGTCATTACCTCGTACATACAACATTGCTAACAAAATGAAACAATTCTAAAATCTATGTATTTCATACTTTGGTTTAGAACTTGTTGAAATGAATAATTTTTAAATGGTATAGCACTACAAGAAGAAAGGTAAACTCCAAAATCATAAAGTGCTAAATAAAGCCGTGATGAAAAATCTAAATTAACATAGCACTTAGAAGAAACTAAAACAAAGTTGCTTGGCTGTTACAGCATCCTAGAAGGGTAAAAGATACACTAATTGAAAGAAGCAAATCTAACAAACAATTGCCACGCCGCGAAATTACAAAATTGTAATATAATTGTTAAGAGTACTTGAATATTATTGTCAGGCCCTGTCATAACACCTTCAGTTTTTGGGTATGTTAGTTATTGACATCATATTAGAGCCCCGTTATACCAAGGAGTACAGGGTTCAAGCCCCACCACGTAATTATATTTGAATTTGTTCTTTGTTAGCTAAATTTGTTGTGTTTGTGTTCGGACTCGAGCCACGTGGCTTGCACGTGAAGAGGTGTGTTAAAGTGCTAAATAACTATTGTTGGGCTTTTTTCCTAACAACTTAAGCTTTTGGGTCAGTTTTTACTTACAATAATCAACTTAAGTGGACTTCAACATATATATGGCACTCCATAAGTTTTTGAGTAAATTCCACTTGTACTCCCGTTAGCATTCACGTTATATAAATTTATACACCATCATATATTCTAAGATTGACAATTTGACATATAACAAATTGTGGACCCAAAAAGACATGTTCAATATTAGCAACACCGTAGAATCTCAACCCTCAACCCTGCATGTTTCGATAACTACTCATATCTGTTGTAAACCATAAATTCACCTTAAGAAAAGTCGATAGGACGTGTATGTGTTGCGAGTGTTTTGAGAATGCATGAGTAAGAACAATAGAGAGAGAACCTGCTGTTTCAGAGATCTAGTACTGCAGCAAGAAATCTTCATGAATTGCTCCTCAATCCCAAGAACTGCCCTATCCCAGTGAACATGGTTGTTGTCTGTTGAGATCAAATTCCAAGTTTTTCTCCCTTCTTCTATTAGTTGCTTTGCCATCATTATTTGAGAGCTGAAAGAAGAGGAAAAATGTTCCTTTATAGGATTTAAATGGTGCCCCGATTGCAGTAACCAATAAATATTTGACACTGATGTACGGACACAAAAGACAAGCAAGTGAAGTAGCAATACCAAGTAATTGGTTGAGTTATGAGCCACTAACACGAAAAGATGTATCAAAGAGAAGGATGCAAGGCCAAAGAAAATATGCATTCCCCAGTAAATTGATAAACAATTAAGTCATTTTTTTTATTATTATTATTAGTACTTTCAGTTGCAAAGATATAATATACAGGAACATGCTAGCATGATAATGTTATAATGATTTTCATGTTAACAACAATAAACAAATGTCAAATTTAAATTATAGTTTAAAATAAGCATCTTTCTTCTGTTGCAAACATAAACAAGGAACCATCACACCAGCTGGGTTTAATGGCATGCCTACTTAGAATTTAATGAAAATACAATCACAAAATATAATAATAAAAAAAGACACCATTGTTCATCACCTGTGGTGGGAGCATCCTGAGTAAATGGCAACCTGCTTTGCAAACTTCAATATTTCTTCATCAGAAGAAGATGGTGCAATCTCCTTGAGCATGCTAGATCTCTCAGTCATATTTCCCAAGCAGTACTTAAAAATGGTCGAATCAGGAACTGAGTTTCCACGGGCCGACATAGTCTTAAAAGATGAGTTTCTATCTCCAGTACTCTCTGAATCAGATGGAGAGTTGTCCGCCTCTTCAAAATTTATGTGTGTTCCGTTCAAACTTGCCACATCTACTCTCTCAGCCTAATTGAAAATAATGAGCTCTGAGACTAGGATATCAAAATAAATGCAAACTACCCAAATTCAAATTCGAAAATCCAAAAACACAGTTAGAATCCACAAAATCTTGTCAAAGTATACTCTTAAGGATATAGTTTGGTGTAAAAGGTTACAGGTCTAAAGGTGATAGATAGACAAAGCAGGAAAAACAAAATCAATTTCTTTCACTAATACACCACACCACACCACGAAAGGGATGGGAGCTCTTTCCTGTGTCACCGATATTTAAAAATGTGTGAGATGGATCTGTCCTTGCGAGGTGAGGCAGACGCAACAATTCAAAAAATATCAATATAGCAAAAAAAAAAACTAAAATTGAAATCATCCATAATATTTAATAAATAGTCCACAATCAAAAACCCCATATTTCCAAGCCGACTCTTTTCTAATCTGACATCTGATGCACAAATCTACAACAAATAGAATGGAAAACTTGCGACAGAAAGGAGAAAAAAGAAACAAAAACCTGCTGGAGATAGGCTGCTGGACTAAAAACCTGCCGGAGAACCTAGGTTTGATGTTGGAGTTTTGGAGAAGTTAGAGGTGCGTTTTTGGACAGAACTACAGAAGGGTGAGACTTTCTGTCGTAAAGAGGAAGTTAGGGTTTTAAAACAATTTATACTTGTTTTTTTTTTAAAAAAATAAATAAATTGCAGATCGCCTCAGCCCGACTCGGCCACCTCATGGGATTCAAGTGGCACCGACCCATTAAAGGGTTTAGGTGTCTGCCTCATTCGAATTTTTAAACATTGAGTGCCACGTGGCACAACATTGAACAGTCATCATAAATTAAATTTCTTAGTCTCTCTATTATTTCAAATGCAAAGTAATGATCAAGTTTTCTTATCTACCATACAAGGGACAAGGGACACGGGACAAAATCATATTTAGGCACTAATTGGAGTAATTTCATAAAAGACCCCTAATAAAATTGCACATTAACACCAATGCAAGCATTAAGTAGAGGAAGTCATGGCTTAGGTGGAAATGCATGATCATGAATTATATCAGGTAAGCGATTTCAACAAATGAATTATTTGCCTCAACAACTTCTCTATCTTATTAGGGAGATATTTATTCATATGTTCATTATAATTAACTAAAATTAAATTTCATAAACTATTCATATATTGTTACTAAAAGGGGAGAAAAAAGAAAGAAGCAAAAGGAAAAACAGTTCGATATGCCACTTGTCTTATAATTGGGCCTTTACTAAAATGTTAAGCTTTTGAGTTAAAATGGTCTAATAAAGGAAATAAACATTTATTATTTATTTTTGTTAGAGATCACTCATAAGAAGCTACAGAAGGTAGGGTTTACATAGCTATGGAAACCACAACCCAATAGGCTAGTCTTTTATAGGAATAGGAGTATAGACAAGTCTTTTGGTTGTAAAGCTATCCAATAATATATAAATTGACTCTCAAAAATATAAATGCCAGACAAACCAATCCTCAAAAATATTAAAGTCAAACAATTATAATTTAAAAAAAAAAAATTCATATATGTTATTTGCTAATATAATAATGTCAATAATAGGAAAGCCAGTGAGGTTTTCAAGTTGTTGTGATTGACATTTATTATCAATTACAGTTTGCCATTCAGTGAAACCGATTGTATTTAGCAACATTTTCAAAATTGTATTTCATTAATGCTCTATCAATTGTGATCTCCACAAGTTTTCATTCTTCTACACAAGAATTAAAATCAAGATTCATCCTTGCTACCAAACTACCTCTGAGGTTCATGCATTATGGTCATAAATTAAGTCCAAATAGAAATCCTAAAATCAAGAAGTCATATTGAGTGTGTATCTTTCTAGATATAGTTAACATGATATATTAGTCAAACACACCATCACAGTAGTAAACGAAACCCGAAAAATGCATGACAATGATCCTTTGATATATTATAGTGTTTGGGTATGAGAGTCAAGCGTGGTCATGAATTTTAGGTGTCACTATGCAAATTTGTTTATCATCAGATGTACGGACATGGAACTAAACTAGATAATTTATAGGTAAGTCAAATGAAGCAAACTAAAAGAGTATAATATGGAATATAAGTACAACTTGAAGTCTGTGGTCTTCAGTAAAACAGCACCACATACTCGCACAGTAATATTTCAGTTCTGGTTTGTAAAAGACAGGGATAGTATCAACCTATCCATCCAAGTACCTTAATGACTCCAAACAGAGATTTACATTCTATGGTTATTCCACATTTTTAAAAAATGATGGTGAAAAAAAAAAATTGAAGATAAATTCTCAAAAAATGAAAAAGGAAAGGAAAATCATTACGTACCTTAATAGCATTCCAAAGATGAGAATTGCATTCACCTTCAGGTTGCACCACTGTAGATATCTTCTCTTGATCAAACCTGACCCGCTTTGATAATGAACTGGGTTTTGCTTCATGCACAGCAATCTTTTGAAGTTCTACAGATACATCGTCAAAAGATTGAGATCCACTGAGTGGTTGAGTAGCAGCTGGTGATTTTTTGCAGATAACAGACGTCCGGATATTACGATTTCGAGAGATGCAACGGATTGGAGGGGAGAGTACCTCCAAGAAAGAAAACCCTACAGCTTTTGATATTTCAAACCTAATTCGAAACAATCTATTGTCGCATTTGGATGAAAGCTGAAAAAGGAAAAACAAAAAAAGTGATTGTAAACTCTTACCTCGAACACAAAATCCAAATTCTCAAACAAAGATGCATTAAGGGCACATAATCAACAAAATGAAGCTGGCAATTGTTTTATAACATTGTTCCAATATAAAAGAATCAGATTCCAATTAAGGTATTTCCTATGATTGGAGCCCAACAGCAATCCTGCTGCCGTGGGATTATACATATATAGTCCTTATCTAGTGCGGAAATCCCATACGTTTTTTCGTGCGGGATCGATTGTACAACTTTGTGCAATATGTTCCATATATGTTATGTAATTATTACACAACGTACCTGAATCTCGTACGAAAAAACGTGTAGGATTCCCGCGCTTGATAATTTTTGTATATATATAGTAACTTTCTAATGCGAGATCCTGTATGAATTTTTCATGCAAGGTCACTAATTATCAGGATCCCGCACTTGATAATTTTCTTACATATATATATAATTCTTTTAATTTAGTAATTAAATAAATAAAAAAACTAAATGATAATATAAAAAGATTTTTGTTTAAAAATATGTTTTAACATTGCCAATTTACTTAGAAAGAAATTAAAATGCTATTTCAACTAAAAACAATATTATTCCAATAATTTGTCATTCAATTTCAAACTATTATTATATTTAGTCAAATCCCATGTTTTACCAACAAAGCATAGTACTGATTACGTTCATACTTAATTAATCCTATCTCGCGTGCGAAACGATCATAATTAAGATGTATGCAAAGGGTATAGGACATGGAATGATAGTGTTAAAGCCACAATAAACCCCAAAAATTACTTAAGCCTAAAAATGGTTAAATGTCTAAAATAACAATAGATAAGAAGATAATAAAGAACAGGAAAAAGGACCACTAGTGTAGTCTCAAACTAACACAAGCACATAAGTTTTGCAAATCAAAAAATTATATTGATAATAAGTTAGGTTTAATCCGAAATTAATTTAATTATATAATTATTTATTCAATAATAATAATTATAATAATAATAATTATAATTATTATTATTATTATTATTTGTTTTTAGGAGAGAACATCCCAATTTCTGCCATGGGTAACCCAAACTGTACTAGAAAATAATTAAATCAAAATGATAAAAATAACTAAGAATCATGTTTCATATTAACAGAAAGGAGGTTTATCACGATTTACGAATGTAACAGTTAAATGAAAAACTATCCGTCTATAAATGGTGTAAAACAATCAAAGGTCATAACAAGCACTTTAAACCGCATCAAAATGCAAAATGCAAATGAAACAGAGCCATCATTACAATTTCCTAAATTTAGTTTTATGCTAAACTTATTACAATCGTAAATCCACATATCATATGACATGTTGCTTTCATAATGAAAACAAATAGTAAGAGTAATTGGTATTAGATACTCAATATCAACTAAAATCATTATTTTAATGCAAAAGCACACCGAAGTGGTAATTGCTGAATGACATTTCGTATGCCATCATAGAAAGTATCCCTTACATCTTTATAAAAAAATGCCACAAGTTCAACATGACATTTAACATTCTACCTGAGATATCTTCAGCTTAAAGGATGCACGCCCATGCAATATTTTACTTGGTCTATCACAAGAAGCATATTCAATTCCATCATAACTAGTCAATAGAGGAGCTTCAGCATCATTTGTTTTCTCCACAGGGCCACCATTGTCAGCATACAAAAGTGATGCGACAACCTATTAGAATAATATGTAAATTTATATATTAATGACACTACCAAAACCAATTAGTAAAATGAGATCAATTCCACACTAAGCAAAAGCTAGAGAAATAAACCTCCATTTCCTTGTTTATAGGCTGGTCAAAGGCATTCAACAAAATAACATCCAAGGAAAAAATCCTGCGGCAAGATGCCTGAGTAAAGGTAAATGCATTAAAAAAATTACCATAACAGTATGTTACAAATTTACAATCTTAGAGTTTGAATTTACAACTCTATTTCAAATGCTAGAACTAGCTACTTGGAACCATAAAGAAATGTATAAAATTAAGAATGTCCCTAATGTCGAACCTTCCCACCAACAATGCTCCAAACACCATCGCTGTCTTCTTCAATCTCAGAGGCAGACGAATTATCAATAGCTAATCGTAGAGGTGGGTCCTATAATAAGACAAAAACATCTATCAAGTAACAAAAAGTAACCTGCATCGGAAAGACATAAAAATCATGAAAATTCAAAACTATAATGGCATTGTACCTTAGAATAGTGATCCTTAACAGAGAAGATTAGAGGCAAGACTTTTGCATTGCACACATAACCTCGCACGTCATTACCAGCAAAATTTATCTTCTTCAAACAATTTGAATTGTCATCTTTGCTGAATGATGAAGGTAGAGACTGCTCTGCCACAATCTCTTCATCAATGTGAAGCCGCAGAAACTCAGTAGAAACCTAACAGACAACAAAACAAACAGAACAATCTCAGATCTCTGGAAAAAAAAAATTACCATTATATTCACTAAAGTTAACAGCAAGGTGATGCCAAAGTGCTTAATGATGCATCAGTAAATTCAATCAGACACAAATGTACCTACAGCGGATGCAAACATAAAATAGAAGAAGAAAACTAAGGTCAATATAAGACAAATTATAAAAGATGGAGTTTGCTAGAACATACAAAGGGTGGTAACGTTCCTCGTCACGAAAAAATAAAAGAAATTAAAAATGAAATACTGACTAGCTAATGCCCCATGCCAATCTAAGGAGTTCGTAGGCATAGTAATTCTCATGAATGCTTTTCAATCAAACACTCCTAGTTGGTGGAAAGTTGCTTGAATTTAGCTCAATCCATCAAATACCTGAGAAATTCTATCTATTGTTTCTTCATCACTCCAAAATTATCCATAAAGAATAAATTAGCCCCAATGCATTAGTGAATAGCCTCCGATGAGGAATCTGAATTTGCAGCTTGCTATATGCCTATTTAAGTTGAGCCTGACTCATAGAACTGATTTCTTACTAAGCTTTAGAATCAGTTAGCTAATCATCTAATTCCAATCACCTAATGTCAGTTTATTACAAATCATAAAATGTCTAATAATCATTTAGCAAATATAATCCATAACTGATGAAACAGCCTATAACACTATCACCATAAGCCTAAAATTACTAGAAATAAATATATTACGCCAAGATTTCCACACATCACACCACTAGCCTCTAACCCGATATGAGTACAACCTCCAAGCTGCATGACCATTTTCGCACCAATGGCAGTTGCTCCTGAATCCTGATGCTTCTTCCCATCATCAATTGCTGTTGTTTTTAAATAAAGAGTCTCATTAAAATATATTCCCAACTAAATAAAACAAACTGACCACTCATTTACAACCGGGATATTTAAGCACATATCAAGGTTTTCAGAGATGAGTCATGAGTTGTTATTCACATAAGTCTAAAGCAAGATTAAAATCTCCAAGTGATGCATCAATGATGAAAAGCCATCCCTCTCCACAGCCCTAAAATCTAAAAATTAGTCAAAACAAATGTCAAGAAGTAACACCGATACTATTCAGTTCCATTACTCGAGTAAAAGAAAACACTGTAGCGTAAGAACATCAATCCTAACAACATATTACTTGGTAGATGTTTGAGCATACCTTGCATCCAACATGGGTCCATTTTTGTAAAGGAAATTCAATCTCCATAGATGCATGTGGAAATTGATTCCATGGAGTGGAAATTCTAGGATCAGGAACTTCTTTGTGTGATGAAAACAATGGAAAAAGCATTAGTGTCTTATTATCCTTTAGAGCAAGAAAAGGAGCACTGCCGGCAACAACCACCTGCACAATTAATACAGTTCAACACATCTTTTCAACATGCTTGAAGAACATAAAACTGGTAAAATATTTAAGCAAAACACAACTTTATAAAGCATAAATCACAGTTTAATGTTGTCAACTAAAAAAACTCCATATAAGGCACAAAAAAGATGATCCAACCAGAAAAGCTTGCAAACCACCTCCTAAGTTAATACTTAATACAACGGTAGTTCTTGCCATTGATTCTAAATTACTAGTTTACATGAATTAAGACAGCCAACAAATGAACCCTAAAAATTTGCTAGAGCCACAAATTCAGCAAAACCACAAAAATGAGCAATGGGTATTCTTGAAAAATAAATAAATAAATAATAAGCAGACAGAGTTGAGTGTTTTGAGACCTGATTGATGAGTATAGCTGGAAATGTAGAGGGCTTCAAGAGATAAAGCCAGAAACATAAAGTGAAACCCTCTTCTTCTCCTTCAATTTTCACTCTCAAATCCTTCAACAAACTGTAATCTTCACTTTTTATCACATTCTCTCCCATAATTTCCTTTCAAAATCACAACAAACCCAACTCTCTCTTTCTCTCTACTTTCTCTGGAAACAAACAACCGTTTTCCTATGACGGCTGTTTTAAGTGTTCACTGGTGAAATGGTTACAAAACCAGTTGCAGAGAGTGTAGCAATTCGAACTCAAGAAACAATAATGCTACTACACAGACCTAAGGCAAAGAGCAGCAACAAAAAAATCAACCCGAATGGCAAGTGATTTACATGGTAACCATAACTAATTTGACAATTTAGACTGAATAGTAGTAAAAAAATCAACCCAATTGCCAAGTGATTTATTATTAGATTTATACGGTAACCACAACTCATTTCACAGATTGAATTGAATTCTTGGATTGTGATGAATTTGAAAAAAACCCAAATAGCAAGTGACTTGTTACTCTTCGAGAAAACCTAATTCATTGAACGCCACGTCAAAGACCGACGGTTTATGACGTGAAAAGTGAAAACCGTTTGGTGGGTGTGGAAATCTTTAAGAAAATCATGGGCTTTGTAATTTATACGAGGCCCAAAATTAGGCCCATTAAAACTCTCTGTACCACGATTAAATTTGGGCCTGATCCAAATTCTATAACAACTAACAAAGCAAGTCTCTTAGGCCCACCGAATTAATAACAATAGAAAGCTAAAATACTATGGATGTCTTTTGAATTCGGGTTAGGCCCAGTTTGGTATTGTTGTGCTGTGGAGAGAAGTGCTTTTGAAATTGTTGTGGGAGGAATTGCTGTAGGGAGAATTGCTTTTGGAATTGCTGTGGGAAGAATCAGCTGAGTGTTTGGTAAACTGATTTTCAAAAGTGTTGTGAGAACTAAAAGCAATTTCAATGTGCTTAGTAAACTGAAATAAAAAGTGTTGTGAGTGTGTAAAATTACTAAAAGGACATAGACATCTAAATGGTACTAATGTGCTATACTTTACATTTTTCTTGTTTATTTGTGTTTAGTGTTAAGTGTTATATAATTATGGTACTTTATTGAATTAATTAGCCCCATTTTTTATTCTACTTTATTTAATTAATTAGTCCAATTTCTTTATTTCTTTATTTCTTTATTTTTTTTATTTTATTCTACTTTATTTTTTAATTTCATTTTTATTATACTTTATTGAATTAATTATCCCAAATTTTTTATACAGTTATGACAACATTTTTTTTGTACAAAAATATAAGTCCAATTTTTTTTGTTAAATTTCATTAAAGATAAGGACAAAGTTGGAAAGTTAGTAAATTTTTATTTAATATCGCTGTAGCGCGTTTTCTAAAAGCAGAAGCCAAAATCCAAAATCATGTATTTATAGCTTCTCAAAAACTCAGTTGGGAGAAGCTAAAGATGACCAAAAACACTTCCCAGCAATTTTACCAAACACCCTGTCTTAGGTCCAGAATCACTTTTGACCCCAAAAGCAGCTGGGGAAGCAATATCAAACTTGGCATTAATATCATCTTGATCCCTATGTTATGTTGAAAGTTCAATTATTTAAATGAGTTTGTATCTTTGACAAAAAATTCCTGACTTTTAAAATATATATCAAATAGGTCCATCTGACTTTTTTTTAAACGATCAAACGTGACAGAATATATAAATTGACAATTTTACCCTTAACTTTAATTAAAGAGTTTAAAAATACAATTTTACCCTCTAACATTTTAAAATTTTACAATTCAACTTTGATACAATCCAATCAAAATCTACCACGTGTCACCAAAATTTTAAAATAAAATATAAAATAATTTGTATTTACATAGTTTATCAAAAAAAAAAATCTGATCTTATCTAAATCCCTACAACTTATATGTAAAACAACAATTTTAAAAAAATCACCATCATCTTCGTCAAGCATCAACAATATACCAGTACAACATTCAAGCCCTAAAAAGTAAAGAAAAAAAATCCATATGGACCCATAACCATACCAGTTCAACCCAACAACATATTCAACAACAAAATTAGTATTAAGAAATATGGATAAAATTTCAAATTTCTGGAGATAAAGTAAAACAAATTGGAGATATATTGAATACAGTCTTCATAAAAACCAACGCATTTTTAGTTCATTTCTTCAAAGAACTTTCAAAAAATAATCTCATATCTGAATCTCGATCGAGATCCAAAACCATGGAAGTGGGTTACGAATAAGGGAGACCACATCCACCACACGATGCCGTCTGCACACCACACCAAAACCCAACCACCACACCACACGTTGCCGCCTGTAAAACCTAACCACCGTCTCAACGCTGCCTGTAAAACCCAAACACCGCGTCGCCGCCACCTGTGAAACCTAAACACCGTATCACCGCCTCCTACAAAACCCAAACACCGCTTCGTCGTTGCTCTAAACTCATCCGAACACCACCATCAAATCTATCCCACCTAAACTCCACCCAAACAACACCTAACCAAATGAAAGAGAGAGATGATAACTAAAATACAAATTGAAAATTTTGAAAAAAGAACAACGGAAAAAAAAATTGAAATACAAATTGAAATAAAGAGAGAGAGAGATTTGAGATGTGAGAGATAATTTGAATAAGGATGTGTGAGAGAGAAAGAAGAGATGGAGTTTGTTCTTTTAAGAAGAAGATGAGATCGAGCAAAAGAGAGATGAGATCAAGATATAGTGTTTGACCGGTGGTGAGAGGGGTTTGAGTGGTAGGGGGTGTTTCACTATTATGGATTCATGTGAAAGAGAGAGGATTAACCGGTATGTGTGTGTGTATTAGGTAGTGTTATTCTGGGTGATGATGATGAACTGGTGTTGGTGAATGGTGATGAACCAGCGTGTAGTTGTTGATGGTGATGAGTTTTGATTAGTTTTATTTTTAAATTCAATTATTGATTAGTTTTAATTAGTTTTATTTCCTTCATATATATTTATATAGATAATTGTTTTTCATTTTATTTATAGTTTTGTGACACATGGCATGTCTTTGATTTAAAGACAAAAATACCCTTGCAAATGTTAAGTTTGACTAACGGTTAAGTAACAGATGAACCTATTTGATATATTTTCCAAAAGTCAGGAATTTTTTTACTAAAAAGGTAAAATCGTTTAAATTATTGATCTTTTAACATAACATAGGGACCCAGATGATAGTAACCCTTTGAATTCGCGTTTGTTTAATTGTTTTTCATTTTATTCTTCAAAGAAATATGGAAAATAATAACAGTTAAAAATATAAAACAAGAAAAACACTATAAAAATATTTTTAACATGGGAAATAAAAACAGGGTCAAAAATTAAAAACAAAGAAAACACCATAAAAGTGTTTTTTCTGTTTTTCACTTAAAGTTGTTGTGACTATTAAATAATTTGGCCCATATCATAAATAAATAAATATATATTGAACGGTTATCTTATAAGGGATCCATTATTTTAATTTCGGTAAAGACCACTATGAAATCATATCCATTTTTATAAATTCTGATCTAATTTTTTTTGTGGATGATATTTTTAGTGGAATCTACCTATGAATAAAATTGAGAATTTTCTAAGCACTACAACTATTTATTCTAATTTTTTTAAATATAAAGGTATCAGAAAAAAGGGAAATATAGGAAAATTCAAGAAAAATAGTTGTAGTGCTTGAAAAATTTTCGAATTTTATTCATACATAGATTTCATTGAACATATCATCCACACAAAAATTCAGATCAAAATTCCTAAAAATGGATGAGATTTCATGGTAGTCTTTACCGAAATTAAAATAAGGGATCCCTTATAAGATAACCACTATATATATATATATAATCTTCCTACTGTCAGTTCGCACCGATATAAAATATATCAGTTCCTTGCATGTGGATCATTGGATTTAAAAGATATTTTGACTATAAATACAATCAAGTCAAAACATTTAAATCCAATGGTCCACATACAAGGAACTGTTATATCTTATATCAGTTCGAACTGACAATAGAATCTGTGTGTGTGTGTATGTATATGTATATATATATATATATATATATATATATATATATATATATATATATTATTTTTAATAAAATTCCAATCCATTCAATTGAATTTATTTTTATCATTTATTTTTTTATCAAATACATTTTTTGAAGAATATATAATAACTGTTTTTTTTAATTCAATTTTTTTCAAAAAGGGCTATCGGTAGTATATTTTGGGAGTGTTTTTGTTTTTATTTTTTGAAACTAATTTAAAAAAAACATTTTAATTCTTTTTCAAAAATAAAATATAGAAAACAAAAGCAGTGTTAAAAATAAATAAAAAACACAGAAAACATGTTTTTCGTTTAGGTTTTGAAATTGGCAAATGATATATATTTTTTTCTTTTAAAATTTAGCACTATTTTTATATTTAATAAAATTAATGTTATTTCTAAATTATGGTTTCTTCTTCTTAAAATTTATTAATGATATTTTTTTATTTCAAAATTTATCACTACAATTTATATTTAATAAAAATAATATTGTTAGCTGAAAATTCGCTCTATGTGAGAAATCTCAGTTAACACCCTCAAGACCACAACTACGGAGGATCACGGTTGGGGTAGATACCTTTAGTACCAGTTTCACGGTAAAGATGTGTGAAAGGAATGAAGGGGTGACGAGTGAATGATATTGTTTATTAAATGAAACAATGAATATAACAAAATGATAACAATATAATGGTGTGAAATTCTCAATCTCTGACTCTCTTGCTTAACTAATTTTAAGGTAGCGAACTCGTATCTGTCGATAAGTGGACATAACACTTAATGGCGATGGCTAGGCTTGTCCTTGATTGTAGAATCAAGTGATGGCCCTCAAGACTTTTGGGCCTCATCTTTTTTTTTTTCTCTCTGTATTTTTTTCCTCGACATCCTCTCTGTATTTATACACGAAGTCGCTAGGGTTTTTCCTTGGCGTATAAGTTGACTATCACTGGATTGATCTTCTTTCCCCGTTTGATGGGATTTTCTATTTAATGTGATTGACCTTGGAGAATCGGCTGGCGGAGGATATCTTGGCGGGAAATGTGTTTGTTTCATTTTTGAGCTCTTTCATTATAGCAATGTATACGTGGAGTCTACTATGGTTTAGAGAATAATTTTGATTTCGTTTTTCTATGGCGATACACCTCAAGGTGTCTATCTGAAGATATTGTATTCGATCGTTCTGATAGCGAGGCACGCTGAGGTACCAATCTGCTAGCGAGGTACCATTCTGGTGATGTGGTGTTTGACTGGTTTCTCTAGCGGGGTACCATTCTGGCAGGGTGGTGCTTGGTCGACCTTGTTGGAGCTTTGCAATCTTCTAGTAGTTTTATGGGCATCCTCCTTCCTTCTAGAAAGGTAGTTGCATCATGAACTGGTCATAGACTAGTGTCGAGGTATTCGGGTACTATATTGTTATCTTGGTTCCAAGTAAGGGGTACCAAGATGTTAGCTCAACTTGATAACTGGTAGTTCAGGCAACATGATGTTGATCTTCCCCCGGGCAATGGGATCGGGGTACATAGGTATTGTTGAACCCGATCTCACAAGGTTGGTAATAGTAGGCTGTATCGGGAGGTTCATCCTACCGGGTAGGTACAAGTGAAAATTTTCTTTTTGGTCATTTGCCAAAAACGTCTGTTAACAAATATTATTTCTAAATTTTGATTTCTACTTCTTAAAATTTATTAATGATATTTTAAAATTAATATTATTTCTAAATTATGGTTTCTTCTTCAACTTCGTAAAATTTATTACTGATATTTTTTAAAATAATTTATTATTGTTATTTATATTTAATAAAATTAATATTAATTCTAAATTATTAATCCTTCCCCTTGACATTCACTATTGAGCATTGCAGTTAGTGGATGGTTTGAACTCTTTTAATAATTTTACGTGGGAGTCATGCATATACGCAAGGATACTAATTTTCTTATTGGTCATGATGATAAGTTCAAAGATAGTGTCGATGCTCTAGTGAAACGAAAAGTGGAGAGGTACAACATTTATGAGTTTTTAACAGCTTTTCATATGATATCCGATAATTGATGAATTTAATTAAAATACTTTTTAAACAACATGCATGTTATTTATCTCCCTTTCGTCGAAGCTCTCTCAAACACTACAGACTCTCTCATCATCATCGTGCAAACTATCTCTCAAGTCACATCGCTTTTTAGGGTTCTCAGGCAATCTCTCAAACAGTCAGACATTCACTTTCGTGAAGTGATATGGAAAGGGGAAATCAAAACAGATGCATAAACTGGAACCACATAGAGGCTTTACTCTATGTATGCGAGCACACTAATCAAGTTGAATACAAGGTGTACAGTCAGATATGTGAGGAGATAGGCTATAGAAGCTTGGATTCAATGAGAGGATTGGTCGAAGAATTAATCAATGGAATATATGGGCGAGAAAATATGCGTGAAAGGTTCAAGAAGTACGTCTTCTAATTTTATAGGAGGGCTGGTTTTATGGAACAATTTCCATTATGTTTTGATAATATTCTAGAAATGGTGAGCCTAAGGACAGCAGAGATTAATTACCATGTTTGTCAACTCCAAGAATCAGGAAACTATTATGACATTGACTAGGTGTCATAAGAAAAGTGAAGGCCAAACACAAGACATATATGTAGGGCATGTATAACATGGCTTAAGCAATAGTACGAAATATTGATGTCGGACCCTTTTGTACATTAGATTTTTTAAAAATATATTTTACTCTTGATTTAGTCTAAACTTGTTGATTCCTATTCCAAGTCAGGCTAATATTGTTGTCGGACCCTTTATTGCATTAGATTGATAAAGTTAGTTAAGAATTAAGCATTTAGAATAGTGCATTATTTAGAATCAATATAAATGCACAAAGATAGCAATAGAATAAATACCGAGCAAGAGATGATTCTCTCAAAATAAAACATTTATGTTTCCATACAATAACTTAACTATCATTTTTTTTTCATTATCATGTGTGGACCATCGAAGCAACAATAAAACGGGTCACACTTGGATATGCCATTTGGGTAAACAATGTCGCTCCCAGAAATTTGAATTGGTTAAAATTGTTGTCGATTGGTTTAAGGACCTCATTCCTAATAATAATATTAACACCGATGATATGGTGAAATTGGTTTTAATACTTTTATTGAAGATGACACAAGTTGACAAAAACGATAGGAATGGTATTCACTATCGGGCATTGTAGTTAGTGGATAATTTAGATGTTTTTAATAAGTTTCTATGGAGGTCATTGATATACACAAGAATATTTAACTCCCTTACTAATTGTCTTATTGGCCGTGATGGTAAGTTCAAAAAGGGGGTCGATGCTCCAACCAAACAGAAAGTGAAAAAGTACAACATTTTTGGGGTTTTGACAGCTTTTCAAGTGATCTGTGATAATTGATGAATTTAATTAAAATATTTTTTAGGCAACATGCATGTTATTTATCTCACTTTTGTCGAAGCTGCAGAATGTCTCTCGTCATCATCCTGCAGACTATCTCTCAGGTCACATCACTTTTTAAGGTTCTCAGACTATCTCTCAAACAATCAGACTGTAAATCCATAAAAGAAATTAGGAGGAAATTAAATGAAAAGTGTACCTCTCTTCGGATCACTACTCAAATTGCTTAACTTGTCTAGATAGAATCACCAAAAAGGAATTCTAACTTTGTTCATAGTATCAGTATCTTTACTCTTACTATCTGTAACTCTCTCTATGTTTCTATCACTGCACACACTTTTTCACGTAATGCCATAGAAATCACACTTACACACTTTCAAATGCATCAGTTATCTTCTCACAGTTAATTGAATGTATTTATGTGCATGTAAACCGCCACAGTTATCTGATTAATGGGGTGTATGTGAGGGCTGAGTTTAGTTAATATTGGATATTCATTTAGTTAGGCTTAGACCCATCTTGGGTATACCTAATATTTTCAACATATTTGCTTTCATAAAGAGGATTGGTTGAAGAATTCATCAAAGTAATATTTGGGTGAGAAAATATGCATGAAAGGTTCAAGAAGTATGCCTTATCATTTTATAAGAATGCTAGTTCTTTGGAATATTTTGATAATCTTCTAGAAATGGCGAGTCTAAGGATGTTGGCGGTGATTTTTCGACGGTCAACCGGTCAACGATTTAAATTTGTGTAACTAATAAATATGAATAAAATAAAGGGTGCAATGGAAGTAACGAAATTATGTAAAACAGAATACGTGGTAAAACTCCGATGTTCGGAGAAACATCCACGGGTTGTTGTCTTAGCAACTTAGTCAAATCCATTATAAATGTTTAAATAATACACATTTTGATCTCCCTCTCTCTTTTCTCTAATTTCTTGCCCCCTTTTACTGTGTCTTTGTAGGGGTATTTATACATGGTATTGCTAAGGATTTTTATCGTGGCGTACAAGTAAAATTTTACAATTTAGGGATATCTTTCCTATTTGATATTATCGTGTTTTAAATGCTATTGAATCGGATCTTATTTGTCTCTGATCGCCTAAAGTGTAGGAGTGGATCTATTTGTTTTCTTGTTAGACTCTTGATGACTGTATTGTAGTTGACTTGTGATTGTCTGTCATTGGTTGTTTACCTTGTGCGCATCAAATAGAATTTAGTGTAGTTGTCTCACGTTCGTGCAATAGAGATGAACATGCTTTACTCTTATGCTCGGCTCGTCTTGGTTCTACTCGTTTTTTTTTACTCGGGGGTTATTGGTTTGATATTTATTACACCAGTGCCGAGTAGTTTATCCATGTGAGGTGTCAACGTGTCTCCTTTTGGCAGGCCCTTTGACTTTCGGCTTACGTGGATATGTCGGTCCATGCTTTTTTGATGACGTGTCATATCTGATGAATTTTTACATATAACAATACCCCTTTAAGTATTGGAGCCGAGTAAACCTTTTTTTTTTTTTGCTTGGCGATAGTATTTAACCTTCATTCAGTTTTTATTCGATCAAGCTAGCTCCACTCGAATGTTGTCATTTTCCTCAAAAATGCCTCATAAATTAGTTTTTTACGAGAATACACTATCTCCAATAAAGTTGTCTAGGATATGGATGAGTAATATTAGTTTATTATATCTTTATTTAAGAGTTCAATTTTAGTTCTTTAGTGGAATGAACTAAAATTAATAGATTGGACCTAAGTAAATCATTTGTTGATTGTGATTAGGTTATGTCTATTGGAGCTTAAATTTAGATAGCTCGTCAATATCTCCAATCCACACGAACTTGCATGGATCACTTGATATATTCTACCTGACCAATTTATGGGTTCATCTAGAATTGTATTAAGGTATGCGAACTTGTTTATTTTAGTAAAAACGAGTCTAGTTCACATGTGAACTTTTTATTAAAGTCCAATGGATTTAATAAAATAGAAAAAACAATATATTAGCCCATGTATAGGCTTAGGCGGTTAGGGCTTGTAAAATAGCTTAATATATTGTTTTTTATTTTATTATTTAATTAAATGAAAATTAATTAATTAATTAATTAATTAAAAGTCAAAATATTTTTCCTAGTTGGAAAATGTCTCCTAGAGTCATATTATTGTTGGTAATTTGATAAGTATCAAATACTATATATGATAAGTAGATAAATAAAATGAATTTATTTATCTAGTCAAATTAGGATGTATTTGATTTCTATTAAAACTCTAGCTGACAATTGGTCAAATTAAGAAGTTTTAATATAGTCACAAGTTAATTTATATTCAATCATTGGTTATTGAATAAATACACTATTTGAGTTGGATTTGGAGTATTGGATGGAAAAGAATTCTTCTTTGAAAAGGATTCTTGGTCACCAAGTAAATCCTCCTTAGGAGAAGATTCTTGTCCACCAAGTAAATCCTCTTTATGAGAGGATTTGATCTCCTAAGTTAAAAGCATGTAGAATTCGGGCTCTATATATAATAATAGTGTAGAATTCGGCCTAGGCTTATTTTCTAAATAGAGAATTCGGCCTAGAGAGTGAATTTTGTGAGATAGAAAATTTTAGTTTTTGCTCTAGACAAAATTCGGCAAAATCATTGATTTTATGTGTGAAAATTCGGCAAAGAGGAAAGGGAAGAAAGAACGTCTTATTTCGATAGTGCACCTGTAGCCTTTACATCAAAAGGTTTTGTGTACAACATCGAATCAAGGTTCACGCGAGTTTCAATCAAATTAATTGATAATTCACAAATGACCTAACGTTCTTTGTTTTTCTTCTTGGAGGATTATAAAAAGAAAAAGATTTTATTTGTTTCCATCATCAGGTATACAATTCAAAGAAAGGGAGCCCACACTCTTAGGTGATTCACGTTCGTGATTGGATTGGAAGATCTTGTGGATTCAATTTGACGTTAGTACAATCGTCACGAGAAAAAAGGTACGATACTTGTAATAGACGTCAATTAATGTAGGGTTAAGGTTATTTCTTTTAAAGGAAATTTTTTTATAATATACCAAACCCTAATTTAACGCTTCCACCGCATTTTGAATTGATTTTTCCCTACATTTTGACCTCGATAGTGTTCGGGTGACTCGAAAGGTTTCTTGCTACTTTTGCTCATCTGAGGCTTGGAACCGGACTCTCACAGTTTTTACGACTGATGAGATGACCAATCTAGAAAGGGTTGTCGTGCGTCCTTTGGAGAAGTGAGGAAGACCTTACATTTTTGACGAGAAGAAGATGATAAAGGCAGGCCTCTTTCGTCAGATTTCAGCTCGCCGTGAGTCCCCTTCCTAATTTTTTTTGGAAGTTTTTATTCCCAGATTAACTGACTTAGTTAATTTCCTTAGTATTTGACGTGGATATTGTATGCGAAGCTCAGGCCCGCCAGGTGATGTCTATTGTGGAGGCGAATTGTAAGGAAGCTGCTCGTCAAATGGTCGCTGGGATTGGTCTGCCAGAAGATGAGTCGAATGGAGCTCTAAGGATGCTGATGAAGTTGATGAGTGTGCCCCCAAACATATTCCTAAGGGGATCCCTCTCAACGCTGAGGGTGAGTCGTGCAGGCGAGGGGATTTGTGAGGTTTGAATAGCTCCACAACGGATAATCCCAATGAACAAAGAGAGAACAGTAAGGGAAATAGGTAGAGAGATTCCACAGCAGGCGAGGCAACTATTGATATGAACGAGCAGGATTCCACTGCCAAGGGAAAATAGGTCGAAGTGTCTTCTCGTTTTGTTATGCCTGTTTCTGAGCATTCCCCAGCTATCATTGAAGATGAGACCAGAGTAGAAGACCTCACTATTAACCTTAACACACGAGAAAGGCAGTCTAAAAAGAGGAAGCCTCTTTTTCACCTGGCCAGCCTACTAAAGTTTTACGGGTCGTCGTATATGTTGATTCTTCTTCAGACAACAAGGCGAATAACGTTGGTGCTGAGGAAATGGGAGTAGGGGTTCAGACGGGAATGCCCGTTGAAGGCTTTGTCAGTTCATTTCCTCAAAAGGACCCAATTAAGGATTTGAACGTTACGGATCCTCTCATTGTGCCCAAAGCTAATGTTAGGGGTGTAGAACCGTGGGTCAATCTGGGGATCCCTCCCCTCAAAACATATTGAAAGCTATATACTCGGGTCGTGCCTTCATTGGGGATGATTACTGGAGCCGCTTCAGGGCTATCTCTTCATTGGAACGACTTCATAACTTTTTAAACAGTGTCTCCTATATGAGTTCTTTCTTCGTGGTGTCAATGCTCTATTTTTATTTTTTATGTTTCATTTTGTTGTTGTTGTTGATGCAGATGGTTGCTGAAATGTCTGAGGCTTGTCTGGTTAACAATGCTCAGACAGACAGAATAAGGCGCTTGGAAGCTTAACTAAAAGAGAGCAAGGAGAACCGTGCTATGACAGATATGGTTTGTCAAGAGAAGATGAAATCATAAGGAATTCATGGATCAGTTCCTAGCAAATTAGATGGAGGCCTAGCAAAGAGCTTCTCTTGCTGCTGAAAATTTTAAAAATTTCAAGGATATGTTGTCTTCTACTCAAAAAGAGATGCTCCAGGTTGAGCAGAAAGCTGAGGAGGCCAAGTCATCCTACAAGCGTCGAATTGAAGACTTGGAGCAACAGGCCTTAACTATCGAGTCTCTATCGAAATAAGCTAGGCTGGAGTTAGAGATGTAGGGGGTCGACCGCATCAAAAGGTCTCTATTGTATGATACCCTGCTTCTCAGAAAGTTTCTACGTGGGACAGTCTCAACGAGCGAGTTTTTTAAGATGAAGAATCGAGTGACTGATCGGGTTCGGGCCAACTAGAGTCTTTTAATCAAAAAGCATGTGGAAACGTCTCTGGATTCTCTTCGGGTTCAGATGAAGAAGTGGCTAGCATATTGTCACGGCAAAGGAAAAGTGCCATATCCCATGCATTAAGAGCTTCTTACTGAGAGTACTTTCCCTACTTTTCATGCCAGTCAGAAGGCAGGGATCGAAGGTGAAGAGCCTTATGTCGGACCCGTGCCCAGGAGAGACTATAGTGCCTAGATGGATGACGAAGAAGTTGAGATCATATGGCCCTCAGATGAAAGCCTATTGAATGAATATATGATGAAACCTAATTCGAGTCACAAAGGCAGCAATTTTCAACCCCCAACACCTTTATAATATTGTTCTTTGTAATTTTTTGTAACGATCTCGAGTACTCTTTGAACTTTCAGTTGACAATATATATTTCCACTATTATATTTCATTTTTGCTTGGTTATTTTACAAACAGTGGCATTTGGACATTCTTCTTGTGTTTGAACCGAGTATCTTATTAATTGGTAGTTTTTGTTCGAACTGAGTAACCCAGCGTTAGACTGAGTATCTTATTAACTGGCAGTTAGATGTTTATTTAAAGTAACCTAACATTAAGCTGAGTATCTTATTAACTTGCAGTTAGGTTTTTTTACTTCGTTTTCTTCTTACCCAGGTGTTACATCGAGGCTCACCACGACCATACACTTAGGTCCCTAGACATAGCACCAAGGATGTCTCCCGATTTTGTCTGCCATAAAGGTTTGTCAAATCGTTAGGGTAGTATATATCGGCTAACACGACTGCGCATCTCACTAATTTTACCTCTGGTAGTGCCTCGAGTAGTTTTCTAGGTACTTCTGGTGTCTCGGGTTTCCTTTTCGTCGAGAGATATATTGGTATCATATATGCTCCGCGGGTGGGTAAATTTAGCTTCTCCGGCCCTCAGACACTTCCTACTTGCTCTTCACTGTTTCATGATGCCCGAGTCATGTTCTTATTATCATGTATTCGTGCGTTTTTGCCATATGAGCTTATTATCATATGCTCTTGCTTCTGACAAACTTTGGTCCCATAAGGATCCGCTTTATTTCTTGATCTGAGCATGCAAATCTCAGTAATTTCGCTGCAATGTCTGAAAAACATAGAACCTTACAAACTAAAAACAAAAATGATAGCTAAGAACTAAATAATACTGAAAGCTTAAAATAAAATGATGGGGGGTATTTTAAGGGTAGAACATTTTCAGATATTGTGCATTACATGGCCGGGGTAGAACACGTTCTTCAGGTTGGGCTATCACGTACACTTCATACCTGTTGCTCGGTGTCTAATGTTTGGGGACACTCTCCTAAGTAAGAGATCCCTAAGCTAGAACTTACACACATAGACGTTTGAGTTGTAGTACCTTACCACCTTCTGCCGATATGCAACATTTCTTAACTGGGATTTGTAACTCTTTTCTTCCAGCTAATCTAGATTCTGAAGCATCATATCAACATTGTGACCTAGGTCATATAACTGAACACTAGGAGATATGTATGATGTTTCTATCAAGATGACTGCCTCAGTTCCTTATGCCAAGAAAAATGGCATCTTTGTCGTTGATGTTCGAGTTGTTGTTCGGTATGCCCGTAGTACCTTATGGAGCTTGTCCACCCTGTTCCCTTTCTTTTGCATCCAGTTTTGCTTTCAAGGTGTGCTTAATTACTTTGTTCACCGCCTCAATCTGCCTATTGGTTTGAGGGTGAGCAGGTGAGGCATAGTAATTCGAGATCTTATGGTCCCTGTATAATTTCTTAAATTTCTGGTTGTCAAACTGGTGTTGTTGTCTGTAATTGTGGTATTCGGGACCCCGAACCTATAGTATATTCTTTTTGACAAAGTGGGCGGTATTTGCCTCTATAATGTGTACAAGGGCCTCTGCCTCGACCCACTTGGTGAAGTAATCCACTGCTATAATTGCATTCTTCGCTCCCCCCCTTCACTCCTATTGGCATTGGTCCAATGATGTTAAGACCCCACAAGGCAAAAGGCCAAGGGGAGGTAAGACTCTTAAGCAACTAGGGGGTTGTTGAATGTCATTTGTGATTTTCTGACATGTTTCACAACTTTTCGCTAATCGCTGAGCATCTGTAAATAGGGTCGGCTAATAAAATCCTTGCCTTAGTATTTTGTGTGCCAGGCTCCTACCCTCATGTGATTTTTACACATACCATTGTGGATATCTCTCAAGATCTATTCAGCTTCTTCTATAACGCACATTTGTAATGGCTTCGAGAATTCCTTTATGTACAGTTCTCCACCGATAATGGTGTACCGGGTTGATCTATATATGATGTGTTTTGCTTCTACGATGTCTTCCGGTAGGGTTCCTTCTTCCAAGTATTTTCTAAGTTGAGTCATCCAGTTGTTCGACTGCACTCGAATTTCTCTAATTCTGCTATTAGTTCTTCCAGTTCGGATATGATTGGCCTAGTCAAGTGTGCAACTAGGATTGTTCTTGCTTTAATGTGAGTTGTTGATGCTAGTTTGGATGGAGCATCTGCCCTATCATTTTCTTCTCTCGAGATCTAAGTGATCTTGAATTCTTTAAAACGTTTGAGCAATCTTTTTACCACATCCAAGTAAGCCATCATGGACTCGTCTATTATCTTATACTCGTCGAATACCTGATTGACCATAACCTGAGAGTCGCTGAAGATTTCTACTTCATCGGCTCATAATGCAATACATACTCTTAAACCAGCTAGCAAAGCCTCATACTCAGCTTGGTTGTTGGTCGCCTTGACATCAAATATCATGGCACATTCCATGACATCCCTTTCTAGGGCAGTTATTACTATCCCCGCCCCCTGCCATGTGTGTTTGATGAACCATCCATATACAACCCCTATATTCTCTCATCATTATTTTTACCTCTGCATTTGGCTCAGTGAATTCAGCTACAAAATCTACCACGGCCTGCCCTTTGATTGATGCCTTGGGCTTATACTTGATGTCAAACTCACTTAGCTATATCGTCCACTTTCGCCCTGACACTTCTGGCTTCTGTAGGATTTACCTGAGCGGGCAGCCAGAATATAGATCCACCATGTGTGCTTAAAAGTACGGTCTCAATTTTCTTATTGCAGTGACTAGTGTGAGAGCCATTTTTTCTGCTGGTGAGCATCTCGTCTCCACCGGTAACAAGGCTTTGCTTGTGTAGTACACAGGTTTCTTGACTTCCTCATACAATCGAACCAACACATAGCTGGTTACTACTTCTGTGAGGTATAGGTACAAATAAAGGGTTTCTCTAAGTTTGGGCTTGGAGAGACTCGCTGCTCAGCCTAGGTATTCTTTTATTTTCTGAAAAGCTTATTCACACTCATGTTTCCAATCGAGTATTTTCCCTTTCTTTATTGCTTTAAAGAACGACAAGCATTTATCTGTTAACTTGGATACTAGCCAATTGAAGGAGACGAGACATCTAGCCAGTCTTTGCACCTCATTGAAATCATATTCGCAAGGGTTTTGATCATCTTGGGGTTTACTGCAATACCTCTTTGGTGTACTTGAAAATCGAGGAATCTTCCTAATTAGAAGCCGAATACACACTTGCTCCGGTTTAGCTTCATCTTGTATCTCTTTAGTACGTAAAAAGTTTCCCTTAAATCCATCACATGTTTATCCAGTGTGACATTTTTGGTTAACATATCGTCTACATACACCTTCATGTTTCTTCCAATTTACCGGGCGATAATCTTGTTCACTAACCTTTTATAAGTGGCTCCAGCGTTCTGTTGGCCAAAAGGCATCACTATATAGCAGTATAATCCCTGATCAGTAATGGATGCTATTTTTTATTCGTCTGCTTTATTCATCCCGATCTGGTTGTATCCTGAGTATGCGTCCATGAAGCTGAGCAATTCATGGTGTGTTGTGGCGTCTACCAACTAGTCTATCCTTGGGAATAAGAAGCTATCCTTCGGGCAGACTTTGTTCAGATCGGTAAAGTCCACACACATTCTTAACTAGTTGATCTTTTTCTTCACTAACACCATATTGGACAACCATTGTGGGTATTTAACCTTTCTGAATGACCCGGCCACAAGGAATTTTTCCACATCTTTCTTAATCACTACGTTTCTTTCTGGGTTGAATACTCGTCTCTTCTGGACAACCAGTCTGTACTCTGGGTTGAAAGGTAGACAATGTGATATTATCTTTGTATCGATCCCTGGCATATCTTTGTGACTCTATGTGAACACATCTTTGTATTCCCTCAACAAACTAATCTGGTTGGCTTTGACGTCTTCACGCAAGTTTGCTCCAATTTTGACCACTTTGGTCGGCACACCATCGTCCAGGGTTACATCCTCTGTTGATTCTTCTTTCTTGGTTTTTGGTTCCTCTCTTGGGTGTAATTTAAAAGCTCTGGGAACTTTAACTTTTGACTCATCCAAGTCTTGTTCGGCCATCTGAAGTACGCACACTTGGTCTTCCATGTCTTCTCTGTTCTTATAAACTGAAAGATTTGCCCTTCGTGCCACTTCTTGCGATCCTTTGACCATATCTACCCCATATTCTGTTGGAAACTTCATTATTAGGGAGTAGGTGGTCATGACTGCTTTTGTTTTATTCAAAAACTGACGGCCTAGCAAGGTATTGTAGGGTCAATTTTCTGTATTTAGCACTACAAAATTGAGCAATACCATTTTCTGGCAAGGGGCCTATTCGACCTTGACTGTCAGTTTTGTAGTACCCAGTGACCTGGCCTCGGCTCCCCCGAATCCTCTAAATGAGGTGTGAAAAGGTAACAAGTCTTTCCTATCTAGCCTCAACTGATTGTATACATCTGTGCTCATAATATTTGTAGAGCTCACATTGTCGATCAGTACTCGATGAACCTCTCTGTGACTGATCCGAGCACTTATAACTAGTGCATCATTGGGTTTAACATCTACTTCATACGAGTCTACCTCCGTAAATATCACTGGATCTCAACCTTCTTTGATTCTTTTTGGATTAGGTTATATTGAGTTCACATCGAGATCTCTTCTAGCTTCCATCACTTCTCGGATTTTCTGTGCCCTCTCTCTATTGCTCCTACCTGTCGACGGCCAGTCGAATATGGTGTTTATTGTCACCTCCTCTTTAGGCTCATTTTTTTTCCTCGGCTCTCTTACCGGTTGTCTCTATGCTAGTCTGTTTTCTTAGTCTTCTTTTGGACAAGATCCTTCAAGTGCCCTTCCTAGATAAGGGTCTCAAATTGGTCTTTGAACTGGAAACACTTGGAAGTTTTATTCCCGTTTTCCTTGTGGAAATGGTGATACTTTGTGGTATCCCTGCGAACGAACCACGAGTATCTCAGGGGGTTCCTTTGATAAATTTTTCCTTCCAAAATCGTGAGGATTTCTTCCTGTTTCATTTTTAAGGGGGTGCAGTTGGTGTACTTCCCCCGAAAATTCTCTCTTCCATGGTCGGGATTTTTGTTGTTGTCTCGACCATCCCGAGCCTTACCCTTCTGTCTATCTCTTTTCTGGTTTTGAGACTTGGATCCACTATCTTTAGCTTTTTCCTGTAGACGTCTGCCACGTATAAAATTCATGCATGTAGCAATTTCCTCCTCTTTGGCTAGGGCATGTCCCCTGCCATGTCCATCATATCAGCATAGCTGGTCAAGCGAGCTCTTCTCAAGTAAAAAAATAGTTGATCATTCTGTAAGTTGTTGATGAACACGGCGATGATAGCTTCGTCATTTACACTTCTGATCTCCGACACTTCCTAACCTAGCATTTCAAGAGATTTTTTGAGTGATTCGTTCTTTTCCTACTTGAGCTAGGAGAGGTGAGCCACTGATTTATTCATGTGCACGTTTTTAAGGAATTGCCTTGAAAACGCCTTGGTCAAATCGATAAAGGTTCATATGCTTGCATTTGGCAATCTCCCAAACCATCGGGATCATAAACCCCCGAGGGTTTGGGGAAAGTTAAAGCATAAGAGTGCATCTTTCTGGGTGTATTAAGCCATAGCTATCTTATAATACCTGAAGTGCTCTTTTGGGTCTGTGTATTTCTTGAATTGCTCCACATACGGCATCCTGAATCTGTCCGGGAATAGGGTACAGAGGACAACATTGGAGAAGGGACTGTCTGACTCATCATCTGTTTGCTCATTGCGCCCGTATCGCCTAACTAGGGCCTCCATCTGTCATCTGTTATTTTGGACCTCACGGGTCAACCTCTGTATAAGTATATCCCTCTCGCCGTACAACTCTCCAATGGGATCAAAACTCTAGCTGATGGTTAAACCTAGTCTATGTTCCTCCTCATTCTGTTTATGGCATTCCCAGGTTATACCACGTAACTAGACTGTCCCCTTTTAGCACATTTAGCGATGGTGTCTGCCTTCCTCTTCGGGTGATGATGACCAATCTGTCCTACGTGTACGCCTGTTAGGTCTATTTGGGCCCTTTCCTGCTTGGTCAGAATCATGCCTCTCACGAGGGGTTTTTCACTGGTTCGACAACTGAGCCTGTCTTTCTAACTGGATCCCAGGTTCTGTTGGGTTCTGATTTATTCTCGATAGTACATCCGATGTTGACCAAACCACTACAGAACGCAGTCTATCTTACAGCGGGTTCTGGGTGTATAGGTTGTAGGGTGAGGTTAGATTCTGAGGTGGAAAGTATAATCCTATGTCTAGTTGCATCGGCTACAAGTTATTGTAGAGACTCCTGGAATCGATAAGCGATCTCCCCGATGGTCGATAAGACCCTTTGAGGTCTAGCCATGATTGATGGTTGGTCATTGATCTTTAAGTCAACATTCGTAGACCTGGTGATACTGGGTATGGTGTCGACCCCCAGCATGTCGCTTGGCAATCCCTAAGAGTTCTTGGAGTCATTCCCAGTGCCGCCATCTCCTTCACCGGTCAATGTTTCACAAGGGGATTCTGAAACTGATGTTTCAAATACGAAGGTTCCTCCCCTCCTTCTAGCGTCAATTTTTAACGTTGATTTTTCAATGGTAAACCAATCAACGATTTAAACCGGTGTAAACCTATGAATATGAATGAATAAATGATGCAATGGAAGTAACGAAATTATACAAAACGGAACACTTGGTAAAACTGGGGGTGATCGGAGAAACATCCACAGGTTGTTGCCTTACCAACTTAGTCAAATCCACTATAAATGTTTAAATAATACACACTTTGATCTCCCTCTTTCTTTTCTCTAATTTCTTACCCTCTTTTACTATGTCTTTGCAGGGGTATTTATACATGGTGTTGCTCGTGGCGTACAAGTAAAATATTACAGAGTTAATTTAGGGATATCTTTCCTATTTGATATTATTGCGTTTTAAAAGTTATTGAAACCGATTTTCTGTCTCTGATCGCCTAAAGTGTATGAGTGGATCTGTTTGTTTCCTTGTTAGACTCTTGATGACTGTATTGTAGTTGACTTGTGATTGTCTGTCATTTGTTGTTTACCTTGTGGGCACAAGATAGAATTTCGTGTAGTTGTCTCACGTTCATGTCGAGTAGAGATGAACATGCTTTATTCTTCTACTCGGCTCCTCTTGGTTCTACTCGGTTCTTTTACTCAGGGTTGTTAGTCTGATATTTATTACACCGGTGTCGAGTATTTTGTCCATATGAGGTGTCAACATGTCTCCTTTTGGCAGGCCCTTTGACTTCCTGCTTACGTGGATATATCGGTCCATGCTTTTTTGATGACATGTCCTCTCTGGTGAATTTTTACATATAACAAAGGACAATAGAGATTGATTACCGTGTTTGTCAACTCCAATAACTGGGAAACTATTATGACCTTATACTAGGGGTTTAAATTATATGAAATATTGATGTCAGACCCTTAATTACATTAGATTTTTAAAATATTTTACTTTTGATTTAGTCTGAACTTGTTGATTCATATTTCAAGTCGGACTAATATTGTTGTCAGACCCTTTTTGTGCATCTTTGTTATCTTTGTGCATTTATATTGAGTCTAAATAATGCACTATTCAAAATGATTAATTCTTAACAAACATTATCGATCTAATGTAATATAAGGGCTCGACATCAATAATAGCTCAACTTTGAATATGAATCAACAAGTTTAGACTAAATCAAGTACCCTTAGCGTGGGCTTTCCCTTGCCAAGCTCGACGAAATGCACCCATAAATTCCCTTTCGCACACCATTTTTCATTATGTGATTTCTCACTTGTTTTAGCTCTTATTTGAGTGATTCAAAAGATGAGAGATTCGTCTTTCAAAGTAGAATAAAGTCAATCATTTTCATAGTCAAACGCCTAGGTCTTGTAGTGATTTTACTCTATTTTGTGGAGATCTTCTTCATTTGTCAATGTATTCCATAAACCTAAACTTGTCTCGATTTGATTTGCATGAATACTTGACTTGTTACTTTGATTTATGTTATATTTGACCTAGATAACATGGATTGGTGCTTCTACTTTAATTTATTATTAGGTTTTAGATTTGTGTTAGTTTAATTCCATAACAAAACTCTCTTTGTTTGTATTGATTAATTTCTTAGGCGGTTCGTGTTTGTTATGAGCTTCAAAGAAGGAAAGCAACTTCTCATGTAAAGTTCTTCTTCAAGAGAAAAGATGTTTACTCGGATGTTAAGGTATCAAGATTTTTTCTCTTCTTTGAAAATAAACTAAGGTGTATCTAATACAACATAGGAGGGGTGAATGGTTGTCAATCGATTATTACCAATTTTTCGATTAGTCAATATTAATCACAATTAACCCAACACAAATATACAACAAAAAACAAGTAAAGATGTAGAATATAAAGAACACTTGATTTTATGTGGAAACTCTCCAAACGAAAAAAACCACAACCATAGAAAATCCACTATATGAAAAGAAGTTTACACCCTCAAGTGATACACGGACTCTCACTTTCGATAACCTCAGGCTATGGACATTACCACTAGTCACTCTTGGTTCAATCCTTAGTGATATCCCCTGATTCACTACTCTTGAAATGAGCACCTCAAAATCTACCCTACGGGCCTTTTACAGTGGCACTTGGCAACCAACCTCTAGTTGCAAGAATTTACTTGCTTGTGCAACTTTACTTAGAAGCCACAAGACTTTGACTATTTGAAGAGAATTAAAGTCTATGTGTGAACATATAAATGATGCTCAAATACAAATATTATATGCTTAATTAGATGTTGATATCAAATAAGCATACATGCACACACATGAGGTCTCAGTTAGATGTAGAGTAATTCTAACAACATAATTGTCAATTAAAACTCACATAAACTTCCATGAACTTGACTAGATGTACAAAGCCAACTTAATCATCAATTAAACATATATGAACATTTGTGGATTAGCTATTTAGGCATAAATGATCTAATGATGCAAGCTATCATAAACAAACTCAATCATACAATTAAGATTTATAAATATATGCAATAAAGAGAGTCAAGGTATTTAATCAAGCAATAAATACCTAATATAGAGTAAGAAGAACAATAAATGATATTCAATGAAGTTCTAACTTACCTAGTCATGAAAGAAGACTCATGTTCAAATAATTTTGAATGATGCAATATGAAGATGGTTTTTAGGTTTGGAGAGTTAAAGAAGCAATCTTGGTGCTTTCTCTCACTAGGGGAGCTCATTCTCTCACCAGGGTATGATTTTCAGAGCTCATTCTCTCACTAAATTTCGGGCGTAAAAAAGGGACTTAAAGGTGACTTGGTTGACTGATCGCTTCTATGTCGCTTTGTTTTCAGGAAAGAACGCCAAAGCGCAGCTGCTCTAGATTTGAAAGACCCAAAACATGACCAAACAATGTCAAAACCTTTCATATATTATACCGTTGGAAATGTACAGATGTCTACTTTTTATCATTTTTATAAAACAGATTTGGATATATGTAGAAATAATTATGGTCATTTGAGTGATCAAAGGTCATATTCGAACAAAAACAGAGTTGCTCTATTTTAGTGGTCACTTTGGAGATTTGAAAACCAATCCAAACTGTAATAAAATATTACGAATAATATATAGTTGGAAATGTATGGATGTCTACTTTCTATTTCATTTTATAAAATAAGGTTTTGATGTTTATAGAAAGAGATATGGTCATTTGAACAACCAAATGTCAGAATTAGACAACAACAAGATTGCCCAAACTTATAGTATAAGACCATATGACCCAAACCAATTTAAGAGAGGAAAAATGGGACCTTTGTAGTGGTCACATATCGCGTCAAGAAAATCACACCAACATACAAGCACGGATGCTTTTAATCACTCAACCAAAAATGAATTACACCACATAAAACCAAACTTAGATCTGACAATGAAGTGCAAGTGTGATTGTGGAAAGAATGCACACATAAGCAATAAGGTAAAAATGCATGTACGTCTATGTGCGCACCTAATCTCTTCAAGTGTTAAAGTCACGTAAACTACCTCTTGAAGCTCATGAGATGTCCAGAAGCTTGTCTTCGAGAATCCACACTTAGAGAACCTAAGATACCCGTTACAAAAACATTCTCAATATGGTTTGTCATAAAATAAGTCAATCATAAAATAGAGGTCCTTACACTATTACAAGGTGTAAGCGCACACACACACATTGCATACAATTGTGTACCTACATCATTGTACTCAATTGGAATAACACATACACACACATATTATTGTATGCACATGCATCAGATTTAAACTGACAACTTATGTTAAATTACAGGTTCTATGACTATCTCTAGGAAATGGCATACTTGTGTGTTCTTATTTTTATTTGTTTGTGTTATTGGTATTGAACTTGAATATGTTCTCATATTGTTCCTTATTAAGTTTCAAACGTTTTGGTTACTCATTCATAAGTTTTGAGTTCCGAGTTGAAAGTTACGAAACTTTTCGTGTGTATATCGTGCAAGGTTTTCACCCTTGTATATCGAGTCAAATTCTAAGTTTTTGTTAAATGTTTTGTAAACGTCCATATATATGATCGTGAGTGAGTTAGAATTCGTAATCTGAAAATGTACTCGAATTTCGAGTCTGAGACCAAAGAACATTAGAAGAACGTGAGAGGAGCGCAAAAAGGGAGAAAGGAGAAGAGGGATGCCAAACTACCAAAACATCCCCTCTCTCGTGGAGGCACATGGCCTTCATGGGAAGGGCACCCCTCTGCTCCTGTAAAGGCACGTACCTCTATGGGGAGCTGAGGTGACGTGGTGCCAATGGCTGCCCGAAATCCCTCTCTTTCCAAGTCATTTCCCTCTCCTATGTGTTCAAATTTCGTGCATAAATTTCATAAGTTTTACAATTTTTTCTTTTGTGGTATCTCACTCATTCTAGATCCAACTTTGGTGATTCAAAAACCAAAATTTCATTGTCTTTCAAGGGAGAACAAGTCTCATATTTTCAAAGCTAATTGGAGTTTAGATCTTCTGATTTACTTAGATCTTCATCAAGTATTCATCATTTTGTTAGTGTATCGTATTCTTTACACTTTTCTTGTGATTAATTTCTTGAATCTCTTGATTTGAATGTGAAATGTGTTTAGAATAATTTGGATTCTATTTTTGGACTTGTTTAAGTGATTTTCGAAATTAGCTTTTGTGATTTTTAATTGAATATCTTTCTAGCTAATTTTAATGAACATGAACTTGAATCTAAAAAAACTTTATGATTGGTTTTTATTGTTGATTTCTAGGTTTTAGTCACATGTTCTAGAACTAGAATATTTTTATTGTGATTTCATTTGTTTAAAAATCTAGTTCTTGTTTTGAGTGAATATATTGAGGATTTCAAGTGTTGATCTAATCACTTGATTTCAAAGCTAGTTTTGTGTTTTTTGTTGCAAATCTACTATTCTAAGCTTTGATTGGCATGTTTAGGTTTTAAGATATCTTTTGTGTATAAATTGAATTGCAAATTATAGATTTCCTATTACATGTTCATAAGAATTAGTTACATTTGTTTATGAGCTTGATTTGTGCAATACTAATTTTTCATAGAGTGTATTTAATCTACATACTCTATTTGCTTGTGTTAGCATCATTTTTGCATGTTTGCATATCACTTAGATCACTGTCTTGCAAAAGGTGAAAGTGTCTTGTTGGAATAAAAAGCTTTAACTTGAGAAAAAAGTCTTAACTAAGTTCGAGGTGATCCGGATAGTTAAACAAGGAAGTCTTGACTAGGATCGGGGTGATTCAGATAGCTGAGTAAGGAGGCAAGTCTCTCATTTGAAGGCCCAATGGTAGGTTAGAGTGGGGCGATCCAATAGAGTAGGCTAGCATTTTAAGTGTGTTTATTTATTTCATGAACACATAGATCATGCATTATTAAGGTTAAAAATCTCAATAAGATCTTATGAGACATAGGTTTAGTGTGGAGAAACATTTGCTAATAAAGACCTGATGGTTGAATAGTGGTTGTACATGACAATAGTGGTGAATCATAAAGTAGTTTGATCACTTGGGTGTGTACTCTCTATTCAACTAGTGAATTGTTGTATCATTATCGTGGATGTTTCCTCTTTGGAGGTTTTACCACATAAAAATTATTGTGTGTTCAATCTCATTTTACTATACTGTTTAATTGTTTTATTGAAGCTTACATGATCATATCTTGTACTTGAAAATTTGAGTAGTGAATAAAAGTTGTAAATGAATCTAATGAATTTTACATTTGAGATTTAAGTTGTAATTGTTTTTATCTTTATATTTACATTTGTACTATAGACTAAGTGTGGTGCATTGTGAATATACATCTTGTAATTTGTGCTTAAGTAGAAATATGAGTAGTTACTTAAGCACCCTAGAGGGTTAAATACTTGTTTGTCAAGTGTTTGACAAAAAATGTGATTGTAGACAACAACACCCCTCCTAGGTTGACAAGTTTTTCTCTGATAGGCATATAAATATGAGCATACTTATAGCACATTTATCCATCTCATCACTTTTTAACATGTAAACATTATTTGACTCAATTGCATTACTTTTTCTGATAAAAAGTGATGTGGTGGATAAGTGTGCTATAAATGTATGCTCATAGTTATATGTCCATCGAATAAAAACTCCTAGGTTGACTCGTTAAATTTAACTGTGTATTATTTTCATATTTGTCTTCGCCTCTTATAATTTTTGTTTTTTTTTTCATATATAGGTAGGTTATTAATTTCAATTGGCTTAAAGAGTAGTGAAAATTTTGAAGGTTTTTGTGTTGTCCAATCTTTATGATTTCAAACAATCAAGAACAAGTACGTTTTGGCCCCTCAACTTGCACATACAGTAAAATTTCTAGGATTATGTAGTCATTGTTAGTTATAATGAATATGATCATATCATTTATGTTGATAGGTATAGGGCTCTATGTAAAGAATTCTATTGATTTGTTCATATTTTCAAGTCCCCAACAAGTTGAGACTGCTAAGATAGAATTATTTCCTTCTACATTGAATATTGTCATGTCCATTACATGATCCGGTATAATATATTATTTTGTTAAATGTATAAAATTATAGAAACATAATTGAAGTTGAAGATTGAACCACAAAGGCATTAATTTTTCATTACAACACCTTTGTTGTATATAAATGGCTTCTATTAATTGATTTTTAATAGATAACTAGAGAGTCGTGCCACTATTATTGTATATTTTGAAATTCCCTAAAACGTGTGTGACTATAACCTAGATGGGGGGGTGAATAGGTTTTAATTCGATAAATTACCGATTTTGCGAATTAGTCAATGTTATCAAATTTACCACATTCTACTAAGTGATCAATTAAAAGATAATCAAGCATAAAACAATAAAAACACGCAATGTATACATGGAAACCCTCCAAATGGGAAAAACCACGGGCTGTTTAGAGCGCCACCCTTGATCCACAAAATCCACTATTAAGTAAAAGTTTACAACCTAGGTTGACCTCCCATCTAACCTTCCAGTTACTAACCCTTTCATTCTACCCAACGGGCCTTAATAATGATTTTGGATCCCTAGCCTTATGCACTAACCACTTAGCCACAAGCTAACTCAACAATGAAGAGATAATGGCAACCTAAGTGAATATGCAAGAATATTCAATATGAAAAAATGCTAGGTCAAGACATCCATGCTTATATAGGATTAATAATGACAATTAAAACAAATCCTAGATATCAATGTTCTAAATGCAAAGGCAAGAAGAATTAGATAGAAGGGTAAAATCGTCCTAAATGCTAGCTATCACAAATTAATGCATCTCAACCAACAATCAATACACAAGCATGTCACAAAAGCAATTAAACATACAAGCAAGCAATTAATATGCAATAAAGACTAAAACCCTAGGTATACATGTCTTAATAATGAAAACATAAAGTTTAGAACATGTGAAGAATACCTAGTCATGAACAAACAAGAAACCCATGCTTGAAAGATGCTTGATGATTTGGATTTTAAGGAAGGTTGAGTAAAAATGGCTTTTTGGAGCTTCTCTCTCTAAAAAGCCTTATCTCTCTCTCAAAAATAGGTTAGGAAGCACTAAAAACGAGTTGGGAAGAAGATGGAACATTTATATGAAGCCTAGAGTGAAACTGCGTCATTTTAGGCGCAAGACAACCAAAACTCGTCAGGACCGCTGGCTGTACCTCGGTCCAGGTAAGTGTCCAGACCGCGGCACAGAGAGCGGTGTATCGTCTAGACAACGTCGCTCTGTAGGCCGCTGTGCATGCAGTGTGTACAAACCGCGGTCTGGATAGCATGCATCCTCTGTGAAACTCTGCTTGGGAGACCGCGGTGAAGATGCATCCTCTGTGAAACTCTGCTTGGGAGACCGCGGTGAAGGCAACAAGTACAGACCGCGGTAGATACAGCGTGCATCCTCTGCCAAACACTGTTGTGCAGGCCGCGGCGAAGGCACTGCACAGAGAGCGGTCTAGACCGCGGTATAGAGGAAAAATTCCTCTCTTTAAGGCACAAACATACATTCAACACTTAAATAAAAATAGTACACACAAGGCACACAAAATAACAAATAAGCATGCATGCAAGCAAGATAATTAAAATAAAATGCATGAGTGTGGGTGTGTGCACTAAATCTCTTCAATGAAGTTAAACAAGTAATTGTACCTTTGATGCTTGAGCTTGGTTATGAACAATGAGGCCCTAAACTACCCTTATACATTGATCCAAAAATGTGGTTGTCAACGAAATAAGCCAATCAAAAACCGAGGAACTTACAATCTCCCCCTTTGGCTATTTCGTGATAAAATCACTCACTCACAAGGTATCCTCACAACAAATAACAAGAAACAATAAGAGGTCAACAAAAAAACATTCTATGTTACAAGAGATACCTAAAGATAAATCTTCAAATCTTTCATCTCTTGTAGCATGATCATCCCTACAAAATAAAGAACTACATTTTCCAAGACAAGTGTATGAGAGGGGTCAAGAAAAATAAAAACAAGTGCAATTTGCATGAAATAGAAACAAGTAACATGCAATCAACAATGCACAAAGTAAATGCTCCCCCTAAATAGGTCAATCTCCCCTTAAAACATACCAATATCAACTCCCCCTAAATCCAACACTACTCCCCATTTTTTTCACAATATAGGCAAAGGAGTATTCCCCAACCGGGATGCTGTAGCAAAGAGAGATATTTACAATAAAAATGCATAATCATATACAACAACTTTATGCAGGTTAATTAAGAGAGAGAGAAATTCAAGGAAGTTTTAATAATTTGAATATGTGCGAAAGATTTGCCTTGAGTGAAATACATGCAACATCAACTTTCAAAAGCATGGTATTTGGCAAAGGAAAAATAGCACATGAGGTTCCAAGAGAAGTCAAACCAATTTGCACCAAATTATCAATGGAAAACAAGATTTAGATTAACCAAAAAAAATTGAGCAACTATCAAACTTTACAAGTTGAACAAGCCATGAGCGACTATTGCACCTTATTAGATTTTTCCGGGCAAGATGCCCGTATGATAGTAGCATTGTTCAAAAGTAAAGAGAGAGAGACTATTGGATTGTGAAATCCTTGAAATGGATACAATATCCTTATTTAATGAAGTCTCAAAAGTCACTTGCACACATATTTGCAATCCTTTTTTAAGGCATTCAATAAATTCACCATGCATAACACTTTAAGCATGACTTGATCAAGTTTTCACAAATATGGAGATAAACTTTGGGTCAATCAAATGTACTTCTCAATCAAATTTTCTAGTTCAAAAATACATATTTGAACACAAATGAGACATGCATTTCAAATAAGGCAAAAACACACTTATTGAATAAAAAGACATATAATAATATATGCATCCAAGATACTCAAGCAATTAATTAAATAGCATAAAATTGAACAATTATTTGCTTATTAAAATGCAAGTTCGCTCTCTTTGCTTGAGCTCCCCATATTGGGTCAACCACCCAAAACCATCAATGCATATGACAAATCTCAATAGACCTACTAAGAGATTTAAACTTAGTTGAATCTAATGGTTTAGTAAATAAATCCGCTAGTTGATCATTTGTGCCCACATGTTCAAGTGCAATGCATTTGCTCTCAACTAGCTCCCTAATGAAATGATGTCTAATGTCAATATGCTTGGTTCTAGAATGTTGGACAAGATTTTTTGAAATATTGATGGCACTCATGTTATCACAATAAAGGGTTATAGTACCTTGCTCAAAGCCATAATTCATAAGCATTTGCTTCATCCAAAGGAGTTATGTGCAAGCACTCTTAGCTGCTATATACTCGGTCTCGACTGTGGATAATGAGATGGAATTTTGCTTCTTGCAAAACCAAGACACAAGATTGTTCCTTAGGAAGAAGCAACCGTCCGATGTACTCTTTCTATCATCATAATTACCTGCCCAATCTGCATCACTAAAGCCAACTAAACTAGCATTAGTGTCAAAAGAGTACCATATCCCATAGGTGGATGTCCCATTCACATATCGAATGATTCTCTTCACAGAGGAGAGATGGGATTCTTTAGGATTGGCTTGGTACCTAGCATACACACCAACACTAAAAGCTATATCGGGCCTACTAACAGTCAAGTATAGCAAGCTCCCTATCATGCCACGATATAGACTTTGATCCACACTTTTTCCACTAGCATCCTTGCTAAGTTTCAAAGTGGTGCTCATTGGTGTGTCACAATGCTTGGCATTCTCAAGGCCAAACTTCTTCACTAGGTTCTTGACATACTTAGCTTGGGATATGAAGATCCCATCATGCATTTGCTTGATTTGAAAACCTAGGAAGTAATTGAGTTCACCAACCATGCTCATTTCAAACTCATGAGTCATGACATCAACAAATTGTTAAACTTTCAAGTTGTTGGTGGAACCAAAAACAATGTCATTAATATAAATTTGTGCTATGAATAGCTCATATTTAGTGCACTTGATGAACAAAGTCTTGTCAACACTACTTCTAGAGTAGTCATTGTCAACAAGATAAAGAGTGAGGCACTCATACCAAGCCCTCGGTGCTTGTTTCAACCCATATAGCGCCTTCTTGAGGCGATACACATGATTGGGGTGGTGTGGTTCCACAAACCCCTTAGGTTGCTCAATAAACACTTCCTCTTACAAGAAGCCATTGAGGAAGGCACGCTTAACATCCATTTGATACAATTTAAATTTATGAATACACAATATGGATAAGAGAAGCTTAATAGACTCTAAACGGGCAACGGGAGCAAAAGTCTCCTCAAAGTCGATACCCTCAATTTGAGAGTATCCTTGTGCAACAAGTCTAGATTTGTTCAGCATAATGTTGCCATCCTCATCTGATTTGTTCCTATAGACCCACTTGGTGCCTATTACATTAGTGTTCTTAGGCCTATGAACTAGATACCAAACCTCGTTTCTTTCAAATTGGTTTAGCTCTTCTTGCATAGCAATAACCCAAAACTCATCATTTAAAGCTTTATATACCTTTTTGGGTTCAATTTGAGAGGTGTAGCAAGTGTAACTAATTTGATTTACTAATTGATGTCTAGTCCTCACACCATCATTCACATTTCCAAGAATGCCACTCTTGTTGTGGAGATGCCTAACCCAATGAGCGGGTACCTTAGAGTCCAAAGTAGGATCTCTATCAAGAGATTGAGTGACCTCTTTTTCAAGCTTTGATTTTTCATCACTAGAAATCTCATCAATCTTCACCAAGGGAGTATCATCAACCACACTAATCTCCTCATCATGGTTACTTACCTTAGGCCTACAATCATCTATGACCACATTAGATGATTCCATAACACTTCGTGTCTTCAAATTAAAAACTCTATAGGCCTTACTATTTAGGGCATAGCTAATGAAAATCCCCTCATCACTCTTAGCATCAAACTTGCCAAGTTGATCACGATTATTTAGAATGTAGCACTTGCTTCCAAATCAGTGGAAGTAGCTAACATTTGGCTTCCTACCCTTTCACAATTCATATGAGGTTTGTCTAGTCCCGGGCCTAAGAAAAACTCTATTGCCTATATAACAAGCCGTATTGACAGCTTCAGCCTAAAGATTCCCAAGCACATTGTTGCTATGCAATATCACACGAGCCATCTATTGGAGGACTCTATTCTTCCTCTCTACTACCCCATTTTGTTGAGGAGTTTGAGGAGCTGAGAACTCATGGGAAATGCCAAGACTATCACAAAATTTTTCAAAGCTAACATTTTCAAATTCTCTCCCATGATCACTCCTAATTCTCTTGATGCATTTTATGTGAGAATCCTTCTCATTTTGAATTTTAGTGCAAAGCATTTTAAAAGTTTCAAACGTTTCAAATTTTTCTCTAAGAAAGTAAGTCCAAGTAAATCTAGAAAAATCATCCACACACATAAAAATGTATCTCTTACCACTGAGACTCTCGGTTTGCATGGGACCCATAAGGTCCATATGAAGAAGCTCTAATGGCTCCTTAGTGGCAAGATACTTACCCTTCTTATGCACACTCTTAGTTTGCTTTCCTTGTTGACAAGGTCCACAAACTCCCTCAATCCTATTTCCAAACTTAGGAAGGCCTCTCACAACTTTCAACCTCTCAAGAACTTTCAAGTCTTTGAAATTCATATGACCTAACCTTTGATGCCATAATTCAACTTGATCACAACTAGACAAATTGCAAGAGATGCCATTAGAATCAAGACAATAACAATTATCACTTGATCTCTTGCCTTTATATAGAACATGACCATCTTCTCTTAGAATAGAGCAATCAACTTTTTCAAAAAAAAACGAAAGCCCTTCATCACTTAAATGTGATATGCTAATGAGATTGACTTGCAAGCCATCTACATAGAGAGCATTTGGCAAAGAGGGCAAACCGGGGATGGAATTGTTTCCTTTTCCTAGAATCTTCTTATGTGAAACATCACCAAATGTGACAAATCCACCATCCTCTATCACAAGAGTTTTAAAGAAACTCTTGTTTCCGGTCATGTGCCTAGAACATCCACTATCAAGGTACCAAGTGTTAGAGGCTTTCGCCTTCAACGCCACTTGGGCCACATGGCAAACATACTCATTAGTTCTAGTACACCTAGTAGCAACATTGTAATGTCTATAAGCATTGGGTTCATTGGCTCTAAAATTCCTATATGCATGCATTTTGACTCTTCTAAGCATATTCTTCTCAATCATGCTTTCAAAACTACACAACTTAATAAATTTAAAACAATTCGGCCTTATGTGACCTTCAACACCACAATAATGACAAATGGGAGTAAAGTAAGAGTTCATACCATATCCTTGTGCAAGCATGAAAGACTTCCCTCTCTTTTGAGTTGTCTTTTGGTGTTGACAACCTTTATGGTTGAGCCAAATTAGCTTCTCTTCTTGGTTGTGGATGAAAACTTCTTTGTTTACTTTGAGAGCTCATTGGAGGTTGAGGTCTTGTTTGATGAGCTCTAGCTTTTGGTGGATGAGCTTTAGCTTGAAGATTTGTTTGAGCCTTCAATTTAGCTTGCTTCGATGATTCTCCAACTTCATGTGAACCTTGAGTCTCTTTATCCTCTTGACTCTTGGCAAATATGGTCTTCTTCAAAGCAATTGCATCCTTGCCTTCCACATATCCTAGTCCCGTTTTATCACTAGGACTCTTCCCATATGATAGCATCTTGTCAAGTCTCTCGGTTCCGGATGTCATCTTGGCTATCAATTCATTCGCTTCTTTAAGCTTAATCTTCAAGTTTTCTTCACTCTTCTTAGTGATCACAAGCTCCAACTTTAAACTCTCTTCTAACTCTTTTCCACTGTCTACCTTTTCACTCAAGTTGGTAATCTTGAAAGTCAACTCTAGATTCTTATTTTTCAACTCTTGAACCTCCTCCTTATTTTTCAATCTAGACTTTTCAACAAACTTCATGAAATCTACATAGTTCATTTTCTCATCAATCTCAAACCTAGAGTTAGAAGAGGTACTCTCATCACTAGATTCATCTAATTCTTCCTTATCACTCACAACTTCCTTGCCATTATGAGATGTTGTGAAGGCAATGAAGTTTGCAACTCTATCCTCATCATCCGAAGATTTTTCTTCGTCTTCTAAGTTTTCACTATCACTCCAAGTGGCCGCCATCGCCTTCCCCTTTTTCTTTTTCTTAAAATTTACACATTCTAGAGCAATATGACCAAAACCACTGCATTCATAACATTGAATGCCCTTTTTGGAGTCACTTTCTTGAAATTTTTCAATTTTCTTGAAATTTTTCAATCTTCTTGAAGGGATTTTTATTTTTCACTTCCTTTCCCTTTGACCCAAAACCTTTCCTCTCAAACTTCATGAATTTCTTGAATCTCTTAACCATGAGGGTCATTTCTTCATCTGAGTCCTCCTCTTGTTCTTCAACCTTAGTGGTCTTCAAGGAAATACTCTTTTGCTTCTTTGGAGGAGTGGGTGAGGTGTTCCATCTTGACTCATAAGCAAGAAGTCTTCCAATGACTTCACCTGGCTTCATATTCTTGTACTCACTATTCTCTTCAAGTGCCTTCACCTTTGATTCGAACCTTGACGGAAGTGACCTCATAATTTTTTGTTTAACTCTTCTATCTGAATAGAGGTCATCAAATTGATGGCTTTGATTGAAATTATCCATCAACTTCACTTGGGAGTCATTTAAGCATTCATGCTCCTCCATCCTAATCATCTCAAATTGCATTTGGAGGACTTTGAGCTTTTAGTCCTTCACTACCTCGATTCCCTCATGTGCTGTTTGAAGAATATCCCAAGCCTCCTTTGCAATCCTAGTGTTTTGGACCAGTTTGTACTGATTATCGTCCACGGCACAACGGATGGCATGCATAGCCTTGTTGTTCCACTTGGATGCTTCAAACTCTTGAGTACTCCAACTAGACATGGGCTTAGGAGCTTCTACACCATCATCGGTGGTCATTGTTGGAGGAGTATAACCGTCTTCAATAGCCATCCAAGCACGGTCATCTATTTGGCAAATATAGGCTTCCATCTTGCCCTTTCAAGTAGCGTAATTCACCCCATTGAGCAAAGGGGTTTTGTGCTTGAGTCTCCCTCATGACTATTTCCGTTTCCACTCATTGTGTTTGAGGGTAATAAATGATATGAAGAGGCAAATGTAATGCAACACACAAAAATGAAAACAAAAAAAAAAACGCATAAGGTAAGACACACACAATGCACGGATCACCTAAGTATATCTAGGCATCGGCTCTGATACCAATTTAAATTCCCTAAAACATGTGTGACTATAACCAAGGGGGGTGAATAGGTTTTAATTCGATAAATTACCGATTTTGCGAATTAGTCAATGTTAACAAATTTACCCCATTCTACTAAGTGATCAATTAAAAGATAATCAAGCATAAAACAATAAAAACATGCAATGTATACGTGGAAACCCTCCAAATGGGAAAAACCACGGGCTGTTTAGAGCGCCACCCTCGATCCACAAAATCCACTATTGAGTAAAAATTTACAACCTAGGTTGACATCCCGTCTAACCCTCTAGTTACTAACCCTTTCACTCTACCAAACGGGCCTTAATAGTGATTTTGGATCCCTAGCCTTGTGCACTAACCACTTAGCCACAAGTTAACTCAACAATGAAGAGATAATGGCAACCTAAGTGAATATGCAAGAATATTCAATATGAAAAAATGCTAAGTCAAGACATCCATGCTTATCTAGGATTAATAATGACAATTAAAACAAATCCTAGATATCAATGTTCTAAATGCAAAGGCAAAAAGAATTAGCTAGAAGGGTAAAATCATCCTAAATGCTAGCTATCACAAATTAATGCATCTCAACCAACAATCAATACACAAGCATGTCACAAAAGCAATTAAACATACAAGCAATAAAGAATTAATATGCAATAAAGACTAAAACCCTAGGTATACATGTCTTAATAATGAAAACATAAAGTTTAGAACATGTGAAGAATACCTAGTCATGAACAAACAAGAAACCCATGCTTGTAAGATGCTTGATGATTTGGATTTTAAGGAAGGTTGAGTAAAAATGGCTTCTTGGAGCTTCGATCTCTAAAGAGCCTCATCTCTCTCTCAAAAATAGGTTATGAAGCTCTAAAAAACGAGTTGGGAAGAAGATGGAACATTTATATGAAGCCTAGAGTGAAACTGCATCGTTTTAGGCGCAAGACAACCAAAACTCGTCAGGACCGCTGGCTGTACCGCGGTCCAGGTAAGTGTCCAGACCGCGGCACAGAGAGCGGTGTATCGTCTGGACAATGCCGCTCTGTAGGCCGTTGTGCATGCAGTGTGTACAAACCGCGGTATGGACAGCATGCATCCTCTGTGAAACTCTACTTGGGAGACCGCGGTGAAGGCAACAAGCACAGACCGCGGTAGACACAGCGTGCATCCTCTGCCAAACACCGATGTGCAGGCCGAGGCGAGGGCACTGCACAGAGAGCGGTCTAGACCGCGATATAGAGGAAAAATTCCTCTCTTTAAGGCATAAACATACATTCAACACTCAAATAAAAATAGAACACACAGGCACACAAAATGACAAATAAGCATGCAAGCAAGATAATTAAAATAAAATGCATGAGTGTGAGTGTGTGCACTAAATCTCTTTAATAAAGTTAAGCAAGTGATTTTACTTTTGATGCTTGAGCTTGGTTACGACCAATGAGGACCTAAACTACCCTTACATATTGATCCCAAAATGTGGTTGTCAACGAAATAAGTCAATCAAAAACCGAGGAACTTACATATTTGTTTATGAAATTTCTATTTACGTATATAAAAGGCTTTGATTTGTTCAAGTTTTTTTTTGTTATATAACTAAAGATTGAGCATTTTATTGCCACTATTATTCTATATAAACGGCTTTTATTATTGTCGATGACATTTATATTTCTTTCATGCAATATACCTTCTATTAATCTTTATAATATCAAAAAAATTAAAATACCACATTCTTTCAGTTTCAATTCTATTTTTCATGTATTTAAATTCTCCATCGAATATGCTACTGTCATTTCTTCAGCAACTGAGTTTAGAGATTAGATAGAGAGACAATTATTCTAAATTTTGTTAACATTAATGTTAAACAACCCAAAAAAAAATAGTTCAAAACAAACTCAAATGATATAGCAAGTGATTTGTTCATTCACCACATAATCTCATGATTTATGTAGTGATGACAGTTCACTTGCCACATCATTTGGATTGAATTTTGAGTTAATTTTTAGGTTTTATAGTATTATTCACTTGTTAATTATCAAAAACCATGGCACCATTGTTGTATATAAATGGCTTATATCGATCGACAATTATTGTAAATTAAAACAACCTTTCATTTTCAAGAGCCATGCCACCTTGTTGTACATAAATTCTGAGTTTTTTTTAGGGGAGATGACTCGAACCCATAATCTCATGGTGCATGTGTGAAAGATTTTACTATCAGACCAACCTCATCTCGTTATTCTATTTATTGATTTTTGTTGAAGAACTAGAGAGTCGTGCCATTATTATTGTTTATTTATTTTTTGAAATTTCTATTTACGTAAGTAAACGGCTTCAATCTGTTAATTAATTTATTTTTTATTAGAGAACTAGAGAGCCTTTTATTGCCACTATTGTTGTATATAAATGGCTTATATTATTGCACATGACATTTTATATTTCTTTATTGCAATATACCTTCTATTAATCTATATAATATTTAAAAATTAAAATTAAAACAACATTTCATTTTCAAGTCTAATTTTTATGTATTTAAATTTTCCATTGAATAATCTTTTGTCATTTCTTCAATAACTGAGTTTTAGAGATTAGAGATAGAGAGACAAGTGAGGAAGATGAATGTAGTCGATCGGATCTATAATTAATTTCGATCGTTGAGGTGGGCACTGACAACCTGTAGAACAAAAGAATAGAGTGGTGGTAAACCACAGGGGGGATGTTTTCTTTGAGGGACTCTTCGACGCTCAACTCAGCTAAGTTCGATGAACGAGACGAGGAAAAGCAGAAATAATAAACTGTGTCGCTCAATGTTTAGGATCGAGTTATGGGTCGATTTTAAGGATGGACTCTGAATATCAATGACGTTGGCGGGTTGATTCTCAGGGGATCCGTTGCGTCGTTGTAGATCGAACGAGGGTTAGGTCGATACTGGATACCGATGAGTTAGATAAATCGAGGCCCTGGTGGGTTCCTTCGGTCGATGTGGATTGACCTTAGATGGGGTCGATCAACTTTTGAAGACAATTGGATCGGTCTCGTTAAGGTTTTATTACCGAACCAACCTCATCTCGTCGTTCTATTTATTGATTTTTGTTCGAGAACTAGAAAGTCGTGCCACTGTTATTGTTTTTTGTTTTTTGAAATTTCTATTTACATATGTAAATGGAATTGATCTATTAATTTATTTATTTTTTGTGAGAGAACTAGAGAGTATGTTATTGCCACTATGTATTGCCACTATTGTTGTATATAAATGGCTTTTATTATTGCACATGACATTTTATATTTCTTTCATGCAATATACCTTCTATTAATCTATATAATATTTAAAAGTTTAAATTAAAACAACATTTCGGTTTCAAGTCCAATTTTTATGTATTTAAATTCTCCATCGAATAATCTTCTGTCAATTCTTCAATAATTGAGTTTTAGATATTAAAGAGAGAGACAATTGAGGAAGATGAATGCAGTCGATCAGATTTACAACTAATTTCGACCGTTGAGGTGGACACTGACAACCTGTAAAACAAAAGAATAGAGCGGTAGTGAACCACATATAGGGATGTTTCCTTGAAATCAACCAAGTTCGATGAACGAGACGAGGAAAAGTAGAAATAACCGACCGTGTCACTCGATATTTAGGATCGAGTCGTGTGTCGATTTTGAAGGATCGGACAATGAAGGTTTTGGGTGTTGGGATTTATACAACGCCTGATTTGATTGTAATTTAATTAAGTTATTGTTAGGCTCGTGTTTTTAAAGGCCTAACACTCTGATGGATTAGGCTTGGCTTTGGGGCCTATCATGGTTCAATTAGTTGGCTAGGAGTGGGCCTGGTGTAAGTTATTTCTTAAGACTTATTTTTGACCTCTATATAACCATGGGCCTGTTAATTGGGCCGTATATTTTATTTGACTCTTCGTTTTATATAATGCGAAGAAATGTGTATATATTTTTAGGTTTGAAATCACATGGTTGAATATCTAATGGTATTTTGTTTGTATTATTAATTGTGAGTATTTTATTTATGTTCTTGCAAGTATATGGCTCTATGTAGAGTTAATAATAATGTGACATGGAAGTTATTTTTAAAAAAAAAAAACAATGGAAGCCTGCAGGTGTTGAAGTTGGTGATTTTCTTTGACTATTTCGTTTCCATAATTAAACATTTGACTTCTATGGAAGAGAAACTTTTTAATAATAAACAAACCCACAGGCTTCTTCTCATTTATGATTTAACCAACATTAATTTCTCCAATATCATTAAAATCTTGATTAAATTTTTTTCTTTAAATTTAAGTTGATTACTATCCAGAACCCATTCTTGGTAGATATCTGAATGCACCATTAATTTATGGAATATAATATTTTGAAAATAAACCATTGGTGCAGGATTATACACGAATGTGTGTATGAATTATGATGTTTTTTCATTTATTCCAAAGCTATTGATTAATTTTCAAACTTGGAAATTTTAAATTGTGATATGTCCAAAAAAAAAAATGTTGGATCATAGAAAACTTTGTTAGTGACTATTTTCTTTTTCTTTATATCTTTCTCTAATATTTTAGATGTGTTCAATTATTTTCTATACTAATTTCTTAATAATTGTTATTAACAAACAAACAATTAAGCAAATATCAAACCTAATCATTTTACATTTGAAGTCCTACACTTATAGATATGAGTGTAAACATCTTGGACTGTATAATAACAAAATCCTTTATCAAATTTCTAACGACTATAAGGTACGATAATCTTTTTTAACAAAATTCATGCATAATGATCATTGTTATATTTTACGGTATCAATACATCGTGTGGGTTGTTTAATGTATTACATTTCACTGCAATGAAAAGCTAAATTTCATCACCGAACTCAAGTACAATGCTAACATGTGGACTTACGCTCACTGTGATATATCATAACTCATAAGTAATAAATAATTTAATGTCAGAAATAATAAAATAATTGCTTGTTGTTTTGGATTTAATCTTAGAAGATTTCAATAGTGCTACGACCAGGTTGATGTCATAATTTGAAAAACAAAAAAGACATTCAAACTATTATATTATAGTCATTTAAAAAAAAAAACAAGGCTTGATTAAAGTCAGAGAGCTGTAAAACATATCCTTATAAAAGAGAATGCGATGGAAAAATAGTCATGAAAGAGCTGATTTGGCATATTGTAATTGAAAAATGACCAATGATTAATTATATATATATATAACCAATATATAAAGATTGTAAAATCCATGAAAAACTTTCTGATAAGGTTGGAGGTCTACCTATCTTGATTGGCATTTGCCAACGGAACCATATGCTGTCTCAAGTGCAATTTTTGCTTTTTGCACACATGCAACTTATTTAAAAGGATTATCGAAAATCATTTCCAAGGCAATATCTCTAATAAATTTGGAATATTTATTCTAATTTATAGTTTGAACACAATTAAAATCTATGATTGATTAATATTATTTGTGAATAAAAATGAGAATTAAAAGTGATATGCCTTCCACACGTATATCGATGAGGTTGTGAGTTTGAGTCGTATCCTCTTCTTAGAATCCAAAGCATGATAGTTATAAAAAATGACATTATAATTATTTAATAATACTGATAGGTTAGAGTATCTTCAAGGGGCTCCCTAAACCCACTCCTTAGCTGAAATAACTAGTGAGGATGGTTTTAGAGCACTCCCGTGGGCTCTCTAAATGGCATTCCTAACCAAGCACAAACAAACAGATTTTATTTAAAACCAAAAATTATACTAAAAAAGTTAATAAAATCGAAAATAGAGAGTATAAATGGTTAAACTTGGGAAAAGTGCAATGCGTTACGCGAGTAAAGCTTTCATAACAAATATGGTGTCCATTGATATTATTATGGGTCGTAATGATTACCCCTTCGTGAAAGCTCAACGTTTGAAACATGAATAAATGTAAAATGAAGAGTGGAGAAAGGTGCCCTTTATAAAGGGGAAAGACAAATAATATAATAAATGGGGACATAATTAGCCTTAAAGGTGTGGTGTTGCCTGTGGGTATATAATTCTAGAAAATGACTAGACTTTATGCAAGAGCAAGAGCAAGACCCACTCACAAATGTTATTGTTTGGTCACCGTATTCATTGTCGGCCATTTGCCCATTTCTATGAGAAATCACTTAACTTAGGTAACATGTTGATACAAAATATGATAAATAATGGACTCAACCAATTTATAGAGATCGTCTAATTTATTCAATCCATTTCATGTAAATATGTAATGTGTTAAAAACATTTAAACAAAACTCGGAATACAAATATACCCCAAAATGTTGGAACGTATAATTTATACAGAATATTCCACCTTTAAATATATATTAAATTTGGAATCTTAAAAGGAAGATCCAATTTGCAATATATCTAATTATAAAATTAGAGTTAAACTTTACACCCAACCAACATATAATTTTTTAATCGGTTCTTGTCTTGGCTGATGTGTGATGGCTCTTCTTCAACCTCAAACTCAAACAATCTTATTAATTTTTGTTTGGTAGAGCTTGAACCCCCCTTCACTATCACTTAATTGAAAATCACATTATTGCTGTTACGGATTCTGACATTTTATCTTTCATATATATATATATATATATATCTTTTTGTTTACTAATTTCTTTGGGGCTCCTCTTGATTTTGAAGTTTCTTATATAAACCAGAACTAGGAGTGGACTTTAGACAATTATTTTATTACTTATTTTGATTTCAATTCATATAAACTATTTTATATTGATAATTTTGATGGTTTGACCTGAACTTTGAACTTTTATAGTTCATTCATATAAAAAAAATAAAATGTTTCGTTTCCTTGTTAGTTGTTGGATGAATATTCTCATTTAAAAAAAAAAAAAAAAAACTGCAAAGTCTGTAGATGTTTGTTTTTTTACCACTTATATTAATTTGCTTTAGTGGTTTAATTAATTTAAGTGGGTTAGATTGATTTTATTTTACTTGGATTTAAATTAAGTTTAAAACATTTTAAATTAATATATATATATATATATTTCTAGAGATCAGGATCCCCGGTCTGATTCTTTTTGTGATCTAAAATATTTAAAAATAATACTATACTTTAAAAATAAGAAGGGATAATTACTCCGGTGGCCATCAACTCTTGTCACCACTATCAAAATTGTCACCGGATGGGGAATTGGTTTCAAAATGACAATTTTTGGTAAACAATATTACATTAATGGCCATTCCATCAAATTCCATCCAATTTCATCTATTTTCATCCAATTCCATCCAGTAAGTGGCATTTTGGTAAATAAGGGGATGCCATTAATTTATTTTAGATATTTTTTGGAAATCAATTTTTCTTTTGTTTTTTTATAATAAATAATTATATTTAGTGTATATATATATATATGTATAACATATATATCAAACATGTGTATATATATATATTCTTTTTTGAGAAGATTAAGATTATAAAATCTAAAAATTCTAAAAAATATATTTGAGATAAGTTGAAAAGATATATATATATATTCTTTTTTTAGAAGATTAAGGTTACAAAATCTTAAATTCTAAAAATATATTTGAGATAAGTTGAAAAAAAAGAATATATATATATATATATATATATATATATATATATATATATATATATATATATGTTCTTTTTTTTAGAAGATTAAGGTTACAAAATCTAAAAATTCTAAAAATATATTTGAGATAAGTTGGAAAGAAAAAGAAATATATATATATATATAAGATTAAAATTCTAAAAAGTATATTTAATATAAGTTGAAAAGAAATATATATATATATATATATATATATATATATATATATATATATGTGTGTGTGTGTGTGTGTGTGTGTGTGTGTGTGTGTGTGTGTGTGTGTGTTTAGGATATGCTATGTATATATACACACATTAAATATAATTATTTGTTTCAAAAATCAAAAGAAAAATTAATTTCTAAAAAATATCCAAAATAAATTATTGACATCCCCTTATTTATCAAAATGTCACTAATTGGATGGAAGTGGATGAAAATTGATGGAACTGGATGAAATGGTCATTAGTGTAACATTGTTTACCCAAAATGGCCATTTTGAAATCAATTCTCCATCCGATGACCATTTTGATAGTGGTGGTAAGAGTTGATGGCCAGCAGGGTAATTATCCCAAATAAGAATACACATATCAGCACATTTATATAGGTCAAGACAAATATCAGTTCCGTAGATAATTTAAATTCTTTTTTTCTTTTTACCTTTAACTTAATCATTAAGTGACAATTAACAAGTTTACATTGATTTCCAAAAATAACCTTATACAATTAAATTATTATAAAATACCCTATTCCCCAAAAACTCCTAATTTCATGAAAATGTAACTATAACCCTAACTTTAGCCTTGGAATTGAATCCATAGGAGGAGGCACCATTGCCTCCTTAGATTAACTTTAGCCTTGGTCCTCCTTATGTTTGACATGAGGAGGCTGGTCGGCCTTCTATCAATTGATGGGAGTCTTCTCCCATTCATTTTAATTGAGGTCACACAATCACACCCCTATTTCAATCTCGTCGATAGATGCTATCTATCTCCTCTTGACAAACTGTCGAGGAAGGAGGCTCTCTTCCTTCGTCAAGTTTTTTTGTTATATAGATAAAATATTTAATTTTTTATTATCTATTTGAAATAAAACAATAAACTACTAACATATAAAAAGAATAAGATGAATGGGTATAATAGAGGTATCCCACAAAAAAAATAAAAATTAGAGAGTATTAATTAAGACCGTTAAGTACTTAATCAAATTAAAAACTATTAAGATTTAAGAAAATGAAAAAAAGAAACCCGCTGCCCGAGTTTATTTGATGGCTTTTCAAACTTAAATTAAATAGAAAATCCAATAATAATCCATGAAAAATACTTAGCATGCGTTTGTGATTACTAGTGAAATAAGTGATTATTTCATAAACTAATAACTAAAAAAAGATGTTTGGTAAACTTTCAAGAAACAACTTATTTCATAATTTGCTTCTCTAATAATAAATTTTTTATAAGTTGGTTGGAAACTGCTTCTTAAAATTGATTATTAGAGAACCTAATTTCTTACTTTTGAAATGTCTATAATACTCGTACTATTTTAATAGAAAGAAAATAATGTTCTCCTATTAATAATAATATTTTTAAAATCCAAATTAAAATAAAAATCAGTTTTACTTTCACAACAAAAAAGTTGTGAAAAGAATGCATAGTGGTGGTGGCCACCATCGTCCATCGATGATAGAGGCAAAAGGAAAGTCGGTTTCCTCCGGCGACACCAACATTACCGGAGGAGGTCGGTTTCCTCAATGGCAGTAGAAAAGGTGAAGCCTCTTCCATTTTCGTCGGAGGACAATATATCATTTTCTGGTGATGCCAAATTCGGTGGCAGTGTTGTTAGAGGATAATAATAGTCGATGAAAGAAATCCAACAAGGGAGAAGGCTCTCACCTACTCCAACTCTGGAGGTGAATCTGTCCACTCCTACTTCGTCGACGTCGCCGTAATTGGAGGTGGACAAATCCACCTCTGGCAAGTTAAAGTTTTTTTTTTCTATTATTTTTTAAATCAAGTTATAACAAGTGATTATTTCTTAAGCTACAATAATCTCAAACACAGTCATGCACATATTATATTATCCAATAACGGTGCATTTGTTTGACGGGATGGAACTGGGATCGGACTATTTTCTTGTTTGGTGTATTTAGTGAGACGGGACTATTTAGTCCGGTAATCGTTTTTATCCTCTTAGAACAAGATAAAATAATCCTCTGAAAATCAACAGGATTATTTATCCCATCACTATTTTTCAGCCCCCTCTTCTCACTTTCACATATTTCTCTTCTCAGTTCTCACATTCACTCATCTGGTTTCTCAAAATCATTCTCTAAGATCTGGTGAAAGTAGTTTGACAAAACAAAGACTACATATTTTGAGGTGAGTTGTTTACCTATGAACTCTTGATAATTGTTGTTAATTTATTGAGTTTTTTTAATATTTGGATTTAGGTTTTTTTTTTCTATTTTGTTCTTGAATTTTTCTAATTTGTTGTATTTTTCATAATAAATATGACATGTTCTATTGTTCATAACACATCTCATGCTTTAACTCTGCATAGTAATTCATTTTGTTTTTGGTCGATAAAAACTGAAATGATGAGATCTATTATAATGGGTTTGCTTTAAGTTTAAATATTTTTATTTTATTAATTTACATTAACTTTGTGAGAAAAGAATATAACAAGGTTTGGTTGGAGAATACTTTGACCGGCATATGATTTCTTTACATGTTCTCTTCCTTCCTTTTTTTTATATTTTTAAATTATGAAAAGATAATCAATCAATTTGTTCTGGGTTGATAAATCACTAAATTAATACTATTCTGTTTTCTTTTCGAAAAATAAAATAAAAAATAAAATATGTACAGATTAGTTTCTTATGGTTCCCTCTCTTGCCACTAATGGTAACTACCAAATACATAAGGACATATTTAATGTATAATAGTTAAACTATGAACTGCACATATTTGGATGTTTATGGGTGCCTAAGATTTTTATGTGTGAGGATCTCTAGTGTTGTGTTTTGTTTTGATTGCCTGTTGGTTGGGTGTTTATGTGTGCCTTTATTGTCTTGTCTTTTGCTTGCTTCTGTGTTTGTCTTGCTCCCTTGTGTTGTTCTTTTGTTGGGTAGGTTTAGTGTTGCCTTCTTTGTTAGCACCAACTGTTTGTGGTGCTCTGTTTCTTGGCCTTTATGGCCTTTTTTCTAATAATAAGCTGTTAAAAAAAACATGATACCGATCACGAACCATATCTTAACAAAATCGATAAGTTCATTAAGAATATATATCAACATAACACATGATCAAGAGAATTGTTTAATAGTGATTACACTGTAGTTTTCTTCTAGAAAATAAAAATAAAAACTAGAAATAGGTAGAGACTGTTGATGATCTTCCGTAACAGTGAATTAAATCTGTCATCATCATAATCACACACCAATGACAACAACCGAATGGGTTTTCTAACACTCTAACATTAAACTTTTAATTATAGATAATATTTTTGTTTGATATTTACTTTTAATTACATTTGTGTTATTTTAATCTTAGTTTAGTAAAAAAGTATGACAAACGCTTGTTGTTTTATGAAGTAGTTATGGATGGCATGGATCAAGAAGATACTATCTTATTCTTAATTGCGTAAGTGTTAAATTTCAAAGATTGTATCTACTTACAATAGGTTCAGTTATGCATTATGTAATGGAGTACTATTATAATAGGTGAATATTAAGTATCCATACATTTGTCACTCATGAAACCCGTCTTGATTATATAAACGTATAATTATCAACAATGATGTAGAGTGTATTAGTCAGTTAAGAATGGGTGGAAGAACGTTTGCTATGTTATGTGAATTGCTTCATAACACTGGGAGGTTGAAAACTGACGGTTTGGTTTCCGTTGAGGAACAAGTGTGCATATTCTTACACATACTTGCTCACCATGTTAAAAACCGAACCATTTGTAATAGGTTTTATCGTTTTGGGGAGACAATTAGTAGGTACTTCAATTCGATTATAAGTGCATTTCTACAAATACACAATAGCCTACTAGTTTCACTAGACATTGTTCATGAAAATTGCACTGATGAAAGGTGGAAAATATTTAAGGTAAGCACTACATATAACTAGAAAATAATTTTAGTTTCTCCTGTCTTTATAAACTTCCCTTACATAATGATTTTTTATATATATACACATGTTTAGGAGCCTTGGATGGGACATACATTAGAGTGTATGTACCTGAAGTTTCTAAACCACGATTTAGAACAAGAATATGTGAAATTGTAACAAATGTATTAGGTGCTTGTTCAAGAGATATGTTGTTCACATTTGTGTTCCTGGGATGGGAGGGTTCGGCTTCAGATTCTAGAGTACTTCGAGATGCATTATCTAGACCAACTGAGTTGAAAGTCCCTACCGATAAGCACTAGTAAAATGATTAATATAAGAAAAATATAATGCGGCGAACATTTTTTTATTTTTATTTTTATTCTTTGTGACTATTAGGTTGTTATTACCTTGTGGACGGTTGGTACATAAAAGGATTTATAGCACCATATAGAGGAACAAGATATCATTTATCTAAAGATGGTTGTGCACCCATTAACCATGAAGGATACTTTAACATGAAGCATGTATTAGCGTGAAATGCTATTGAAAGTTGTTTTGGCCTACTGAAAAAACGTTGGGCAATCTTGCGAAGTCTATCCTTTTATCCGATAAAAACACAATGTAAAATCATAGTTGTGTGTTCTCTTCTACATAATCTTATTAGGAGAGAAATGATAGTAAATCCATTAGAGCACGAGGTAATTGAAGTTAATGAGGATGAAATGGATAATTATTTCATTTTTCAAGCTTCTTCATCTCAATATTGGACAATATGGAAAGATAATCTAACAATACAAATGTTTAATGAATGGAGAGGAAATCGATCTACTTGATCTTGATTTGTAAATATTGTTGTTTGCCTTAAACTATAAATGTGCGAGTATTTAATCTTATGTACTTGCACGTTATGTATTTATTCATTATCTTTTGCTATTATTAATTTTTATGTTTAACTTTAATTAGCTATTTTGTACTTCAATTATTTACGATTTCTTTGTTATGTTACATGATGGTTTGGTTCGTTGTATGTGTCTTGTTATTATGTATGTGTAAGAATGGATGCTATAGGGTGTAGCCAAATAAATGAGCAACAAAGAAGAGGAAATAGACGTGTATGAGTGAAAGAAGAAGAAGAGGTTTTATTAGGTATCATGAATGAAATTGTAGCAAATGGTGGTTGTGCAGACTGTGGTTCTTTTAAAGCTGGAACGCTGAAAAATATTGAGTTACGATTAGCAACTATTCTACCGAACAGTAGTTTGAGAGCTACTCCTCATATTGAGTCCAAACTCAAGACTTGAAAAAAAAGTATGGAGTGATATATGACATGATAAATACTAGTGGATTTGGTTAGAACGATGTGAGAAAATGTGAAGAAGTTGATAGCAACGAAGCATGGCATTCGTATGTATAAGTGAGTTTTTTTTTTCAATATCCTATGTCAAACAATATAATAATTGTATGTTTGTAGTTTACTCATTTTAATTCTTCTTCCAGCATTATAGACAGGTAGAAGGATGGAGAGATAACCGTTTTCCCTCAATGAAAGACTAACTAATATCTTTGGGAAAGACCGTGCTACATGAAAAACGGCATATACTCCTAAGAGTCTAGCAACGGATTTTGAGGAGGATGACAACTTTGGTAATGAATTTGAGATGCCAGCAGGAAATTTTCACCTATGTCAGTTAATCAAACTGATTCTAATCAACTAATGAATCAAGCTTCATTTTAGCCAATGAGTAGAAAAAGGTCCAGATCAGGAGATCCGATTGTTCGCATCATGGATAGATTAACTAATATAACGAAGGATGCAATTGACAAAACAACTGACACCTTGGACAAGATGTGTCAAGTATTAACAAAAAACAAGATGAATGAAAATCGAGTGATAGCTGATGATTTGCAAAAAATGTGACTTCCTCTCTCATACCAAATACTTGTAATGCAAAAGTTTATACAGAAACCGAAAATTACAGAAATCTTTTAGGCACAACAAGATGAGGAGCAGAAATTGCAGTCGGTTTCATCACTCCTTAGTGGTGCTTTTGATGTTTGATGGTCTCAAATGATAGTCACATAACCTTTTGGATTCACTTTTTGGATTACCTTTGTATGTGCAGTGATTTTTGGACTATTTTAGTATATGTACATGATCATCACAAACATTAGAAGATGCCTAGTATATGTAGTTGGTGGCTATTGACTAGTTCTTTTGTATGTAGGTAATCATATATGGTTGATGTTACTTTTGGGCTACTTGTATCAATTAGTGATGAATTAAATTCATGTACTTAATTTTGCAATATGGTGCAAAATGTGTTATATATAACTCTTGGTTATATTATTGTGATGTTTAGTTGGTATTTATACGACAGGTTAAAGAACTTCCTTCATTTTTTTTTTGGATTTACTTTTGGTTCTTACGGATTTACAGGTCAGTTATATATAACTCTTGGTTATATTATATGATATGTATTGTCATAATTCATTATTGACCCATTTTTTTAGTTAGTTGAAAAAAAGAAGACTTAATATTTTTTATACAAAATCTCAATACAAGAATCAAAACAGTGATGTTTTGAATATAATCTATTATGTCACCAAGATTTAGAGTTGTTGCTTTAATTAAACCTTAGATATGACAAGTAGCTGGCAAGATTAAAATTAATCCATACAAACTCAACTATTTTGTTGTTAAATTAATTTACAATAAAATTTCCATTTTATTTTATTCTAAATTTAAAATTAATTTACCTATTATTTTATTCTAAGTGTTATTTCAATATTTAAATAAATTTAAATATTTTTATTTAAAAGATAAAATCAAGAATTAAAAAATAATAATAATTTAATTATAGTCTGGTTCAGACTTTCAACAAACATGGTATTACATTATTTTTGTCGATATTTAAATAAATTTAAATATTTTTATTTAAAAGATAAAATCAGAAATTAAAAAATAATAATAATTTAATTATAGTCTGGTTTAGACTTTCAACAAACATGGTATTACGTTATTTTTGTCAAATCCCATCACATACCAAACACATGGCAACACTATTTTTAGTCATATCCAATGTTACACCAAACACGGGAAACATTATAATTAGTCCAGTCCAATCTAATCCAATCAAATCCAATTCGGTCTCATATCTTAAAAATAGTCTGATCATATCTCACGCATCAAACACACCGTAAATGTATAATTTTGCATAAGAGGACAAGGTTGGGATAGAGTAACTACGGACATGAAAGGTAGTAAAAGGTAGTAAAATGATACACTAACATATATCCATTGTTTTAGTTCATCAACCCAACATTATATTTTTTTTTTAAATTAATTAAACGTTGATACATTTAAATTATATAAGGATTAATAGCACCAATACCCTCTAAACTTATAATACGGTAGCAAAGTGTCCCTTGATTTTTTTTTTGTATTAAACCCTATGAACTTTCATTTATTGACAAAAGCTGACAGAAGTGAAACTGATGTCAAAGAAAAATTACACTTATAAACCTGATCATATGAATAATTGTATTAAAACTGAAAATATATAATAATACCACAGAAACACCCTTTGACCTGTTTGGCTAGTGTTCAAAAAAATAATATTAAAATTATTATTTTTATAATAAATAATAATAATAATAATAATAAACTTTAATAATAATAATAATAATAATAAACGTTAAAAAATAATAATATAATAGGAAATTTAATGAAAGCTTCTAGAAATCATTCCGAAACATTGGCAAATGGAATTTAATAATGTGAAAAAAATTAATTGCACTTTAAAAACAGAAATTAATTTTTTAAAAAAATATATATATATTGAATGCATTTATATTAAATTTCATTTCTCTCTCACACTAATTAAATAATTATTATTATTATCAAAAAATAAAATAATAATTAAATTTTAAAATAATAAAATGTTAATACAAATTAAAAATAAATTAAACAATTCATTTAATATAAACCCAGACATCACCAGATCGTGTTCCTCACAATCGCTCTCGATCTCAATCTCTTTCAAAATCTTTTTCTCAAAATCTCTTTCATCATTCATCCAACCCAATCTCGATCTGGAATACTTCTCAATCTCTCTCAAAATCTCTTTCATCATTCATCAAACCCAATCTCGATCTGGAATTCATCATCACTAGCTCGTGTTCCCCCCTCCTTCTAAACCCAGATGATTCTCTCTCTCTCTTTAAATCCAGATGAGAAGATCGAACACTCTCTCTCTCATAACAAATTGAATCGAACTTTTTCAACCGAATCGAACCCGGGTGGTTGTGTGGTGGCTGCGGGTTTCTGAGTTGTGGATGACTCAACAGTCATTCAATCGACCATATATGGACCATGTTTGAACAAAAACCTTGAACTCGATCTTTTGGTTGGATTGATAAATCTGATAGGTTTAATTAATTTAGGGATGGATTTTTGTGTTTGATAATGATTTATTGAAAAAAAATAGGGTTGATGATAATGATTTCTGTTTTTGTTTATATATTATGATAATGGATCCAAAAAAAATTATGGTTGATGATAATGATTTCTGGGGAAACAATTATTCATCAATTTTCGTCAGTTTCAGTTTTAACCTTAATTAGGTAATTAATATTTAGGATTTTATAATATAATTTTCAAAAATTATTATTATTATTATTGGACATTGGACGTTGGTCAAACATGTCAAAGGGTGTTTGTGTGACATTATTATATTTTTTTCAGTTTTAATGTAATTATTCATATAGTGTGTAAATGTAATTTTTCCTTGACGTTTGTTTTACTTCTTTCAGCTTTTGCCGATAAATGAAAATTCAGAAGACAATTTGCTACTGCGTTATAAGTTCAGGAGACATTGATACTATTAACCCATTATATCAATGCTGAGACATTCTTTTACGCAAAATACAAGTTGGTATTTTTAATTCATTAAGGTTGGATCGAAATGGATGTGTTTCTATGAGAGTAAAAACATTTATAATCACATTATGCAATTCTAAAAGTACTTATAAATGTACAAATATAAATATGGAGCTAATTATACCATATTCTCTTTAACGTTTTCTTTTTTACACAATCAAATTTATCGTTAATGAATATTCAAGAGGAAATTACATTGACACATTTGAAGTTGAGTTTTGTGGTTATGACACCAAGATGGCAAGATTTGCTTATTCTATACACTAAGAGCAACCCCAAAAGCCTCTTCTAATTTCACTATTCTAATATCAATTTGTTTATCTATGTTGTAATTTAAAGAGTGAGAAAAGAAGACTTGTTCCAAAAGACTCTTTAAATGAAAATAGTTTTATATTATTTTAACGAAAGCATTTAATTGAGTTGTTTGAAATTATTTGAAATTATAAAGAGTTAAATTTAAAATCAGAGGCTTGATGTTTTCTTCTCTATGCATGTAGAATTGATATATTCATAGTGTATAGATCCTTGCATGGTGCATTTTGCTTTAATTTCATTATGATTAAAACTTTACTACTATATCACATTCAAATCAAACTTTGTTAGAATTTTATCGATATTTGTTATCATCAAAATCTTGAGGCAAACGATATCCATGTCAAAAGCTTATAATTATGTAGGATGGGGAAGTGGAAAAGAAGAAGTAATGGTAACTAATTGTAGCAGTTTTGTTTTGTTGTTGGACAGTGTTTGTTCAATGCTAAGTTTAAAACTGTCTGCATTTTGTTAGTAAAAAAAAAAAACAATGTCAAAAGCATATTTAATTACAATATAACTGGTTTTTGAATTTGAATTTAAATATTAGAATGTGCGATTGAGTTGGCACACAAATACAAAGCAAATTTGTTTTTTCATTAACTAGTTATATACTTTAGTATAAGGATATTTTAGTAATTAGAAAATTCATTAAAATAATGGGTTGAAGGAGAACTTTTTTTTGAGTGGCAATAGAACCACCCTAATTTACTATTTACTTTTGCTTTCATTAAATACTTATTATTTATATTTTATCTTATGACGCGTAACCAGTCAGAAATCAAAATAAAGAAAATAAAATTTAATTTTTGATTTGTATTATCGTTGTCCAACTTTATCCCGTCTTGCCAATGTTAAGGATACGTTAAACGTAGACAAGAACAAACTGTTTCATATTGTCCTGTTTTGTCCCGCGTACCAAATATACCCTTATAAATCAAGCGTATAATTTAATTATTTACTAAATCAGTCACGAATGAAGTCGATTCTCTTTTGTTTTTATTCCACGTTAGTAAATGCGCCCATGAAATACATATTGATTTTAGTGATTTTTTTTAATGCTTGATCGCTTGATTTCAGGCCTGCTGACCTGCTCTTCTTCTTCTTCACCGCCGACCTACTCTTCTTTTTCTTCTTCCTCCTCAGCCGATCTGGATCCCCATCCACTCCTTAACCTATCTAGTTGCTATAAAACTCTTTTCAGCTACAGGACAACCGTCAATCTGCTCTTGTTTGATGTGTTATTTTTTTTTTTTAATTTGTTTGAGAGAGATAAAAAACGAGTTTTCTGTTGTGGGTTGAATTTGAATTTGATTTTGCATTGAAGGTGTTTGAGTGTGTCTAGGTTTGACTTTTGATTTTTTTCCATTGAAATTCATGGATCCAAATAATTTCAGTGGATTATCTAATTTCGTTGATTACTCGAATCGAAAAGTGTACTTTGGTGGTGAAGAGAAATTGATTTTTAATGGTTTTTTTTTTTTTTTTTTGATCTTCTACAAGCACTTCATGCAAATTGGTGAACAAAAATGGCAGTGATGATATATCTGATTCATGCTTTTCAGAAATGGTCAAAATTGGTTTTTTGCTTTTTTTTATTTTTTTTTAAAGTGAAAAAAGTAATTGGTCATGATTGTAGGGATGAAGCTAAGAAAAGATAGAGATCGATGATGATTGCTTATATATATAATTAGATTGATCTGGTCTAATAAATGAGAAAAAAAATAGTGATAAAGATCAATGATTTAGAAATAAGAAATTGATTTGGCATTTTAAAAAATAATATGTAAAAAAAATATTGTTTATTATTTTAAATTCTATCTTTGAATGTAATTTTTTTTTCAGTTGATATTTATTTGAAACGAATCAGTAATAAAATTAATATTTTTCGATTAATTTACCGGACACGTTTTTAGTGTTTTTATTTTCAAAATACAGTTTTAACTATATATTACCAAACACGTTTTCAAATTTTGAAATTGAAACTTAAAATAATGTTTTTATTTTCGTTTTTCTTTTTAATACCAAAGAAAAACTGTTGGAAAACATAAATATAGTCAATTTTGAGTTTTGTTTTCAAAAAATTTAAAACTAAAAACTGTTTTTGGTACTAAAAATATGGCAGAAATTCAGGTAAGTCCCATTTTTTATTTTTTATTTTTACAATTTATCACCTTTATAATTGTCTTTACTATATTCATTACTTTAGTTTCTATTTTTTTAAAAACTCATCACTTTAATCCATATGTTCAAATATTTAAAAGTCAACTGTTTTAAAATACGTGAAAATATATTTTTACGCTTATAACTATTTAATTTAACTAAAATGATTATCTTAGTTTTAAATTAAAATAAAACATAATAAAATTTTCAATAATAAAATCTTAAATAAATATATTTTAAAAAAATCTTAAATAAATAATAATAATAAAATCCATTATTTTTTTCTTATTTTGTATTTTTTTTCTTAATGATTTTTATTTAACTAAAATTACTATCTTAGTTTTAAATTAAAATGAAAAACAATAAAATTATCAATAATAAAATTTTAAATAAATAATAATAATAAAATCCATTATTTTTTTCTTATTTTGTATTTTTTTTCTTAATGATTTTTATTTAACTAAAATTACTATCTTAGTTTTAAATTAAAATGAAAAACAATAAAATTATCAATAATAAAATTTTAAATAAATAGATTACAAAAAATTATGAAAATAATTATTTAAAACTCGGATAATCATTTTAGCTAAAATAAATATATTATGAAAACAATAAAAAATAAGAAAAAAATAATGGATTTTATTATTATTATTTATTTAATTTTTTTTTTGTAATCTGTTTATTTTAGATTTTATTTTTTATAATTTTATTGTTTTATGTTTTAATTTAAAGTTAAGATAATTATATTATCTAAATTAAATAGTAATAAGGGTACAAATATACTTTCTCAGGTTTTAAAATAGTTGACTTTTAAATATTTAATCAAATGGATTAAGGGGGTGTATTGGTTTAAGATTTTATTAGACAATTTGGAGAAGTAAAAGTCTATTGATATTGGATTGAGACTTTTTAACAAGTTAGATAAGTCTGGTGATATTCAATCAATACTTTTAAGATTTTTTTTAAAAAGTCCATATTGTCTTGTTGTATTGGATATAGACTTTCAAGAGACAGCAAATTGTCTGGTGGTATTGGATTGAGATCAAGATTTTTAGGATTTCAGGACAAAATAGATTTTCCAGATTTTTTAGTGATCTTTATTAATAACTTGAAAGCAAAATTGTTTTGTCATCTCCCTCAATACTTTATAGACTTTTCTCTCTCACTCAAAATCATATTCAGCTTCCACAACCTCCACACCCCCATCAAAGTTTCATCATAAATTTTCAGTTTCCTTAACTTCCATACCTCATCAAATCTTCCATACCCCATCAGATCTTCAGCTTGGACGAGTTGTGGTCCGCAGATACGTGATTGGTGACCGGAGATTGGAGATAGGAGGTAGGAGGGTGGAGTAGTGCAACAATTTTACTTTGTTTTTTTTTTTAAACTTAAATTTCATAGAACAGATGTTGAATAATAATTCTTAATCGTGACATCTTTATTATTATTCATGCTCATTTGATAAGTGTAAATAATGGTTTATTTATACATAAATTGTAATGACTAGTGTGGATAAAGATATAGATGTTTTACTAATATATATAAAGCGGTTCTCTAGTAAGGACGTCATAAAATTATAATTTAAGGGCGTTCAATCACAACCATACATTCATATTGAGTGTTATATTGAGTGTGTGTATTCATTAATGTGTGGAGAAAATTGAATACTATAATCGACTCTTGAAAATCTATATCTATAAAAGTCCAAAAAATCTTGAAATAAAGTCAAGATAATCCTAATAGTCTATAAATAAAATCCAAAGACTCTTTCAAAATTCTAAAAGTTTTGTCCATATAGTCATAATAATCCTAAAAGTATAATCTTAATAATCTTAATAATCCTAATAATTCTAATTATCCTGATAATCTATAAAATCCTTGCACCCTAAAATTGTCCATTAAAATTTCAATCCAATACACCCCTATAGATGTTCGTTTAGTTGAACTTTCTACTACATCAAAAAGTTTACGAACGTCTATTTGAGTTTTTTTCGAGTTGTTTGGTTGAGTTTTTGAGATTGTCTATTTTAAATTAATAAATAGAGACTAGCAGAATTTAAACCTCTACTTGACAAAAGCTCATGGGGAGGTATGTACTCCAAATGGATATATATTTTTAAAAAATCTACCAATCTACCAATTATATATATTTTTTAAAAACTCTACTATTAATAGATCTAGCTTTTTAAAAGTCCAACCAAATAAGCTGTAAAGTGATGAGTTACAGATAAAGATATGGATTAAAGTGATGAATTTAATAAAAATATTTATAAATGTGACAAATCAAAAAAAAAAAAAATTGTGGACCCTATGTAAAATTCTGCCCTAAAAGTATTAATATTAGATCATATCCCTATTAATGTAAAGGATTGAAACTTGAAAGTGATTTTTCCCAATTTTGAATCATGAATTAAATGCTCCCATTATTATTTAACCTTATCCTAATTTTTAAAATCGGTTAAAACTAAAAAGGGTAAATTAATAAAAGGAAGCAAAATCCCGTTAGATACAAAGAAATTAATGAAATTACCATACAAGGCCACTGCCGTATGTCTCCTTCTCTCCGTACTTACCAAGTACTTCAAAAACGGAAAAACAATTTAAAACTTTAAAAAAGGAAAAATCAGTGTATATTTTGTATATATATTCGTTGCTCACGCACGCCTTCAACAAATATTCAACTCTCTCTTTAAATTCTTTATCTTCCTCTTTCTCTCTCTCTCTCTCTTCCTGCGTTATCAGATCTTGCAAAATCTTGTGCTTTCCGGTTGTTTTGTATCGTTATTTTTTGGATGTTGAAACCGGAAAAGATCTTTTCTGGGTTTTGTCTGTGTGATTGAATGAGAGATAAGGTTCTTGCTTGTTGCTGCTCTTATTGTTGTAACGAGGAGGGCGGTTTTGGGATTGTGACTCGAACCGGTTGATTCGAATTTTATTGGGTTTTCTCTGCCTTTTCTGTTTTCTCTGCCTTTTCTGTTTGTTTCCTGGGAAAACCGAACTTCCCTTTTTTTCGAGGAACTTTAGTCTTTGCTTGAAGAAATAGAAGAGAAGGGAGAGATCTTTGCGTGAAAGATGCAGCATAATCAACCAAAGAAGGTTACTTTTTCTCTCTAGAGTTTGGTAGCTGAGAGAAAGTCTGCAAAAGATTAGATCTGGTTCAGGGTTTTTAAAAAAAATTCTGGAACATGAATTGAATCAAAATTCTCGATATGGGTTTATAGTGAAAAGAACAGAAACATGTTTTTCATTTTTCGGGGAAAGTTTGGAAACTTTACCTAATTTTAGTTTTATTCTATTTTTAGCGACTTTTGGTGGGATCTTGAGATGACACTAGACATGAAATAGAAAATGTTATCTTCACAATTTATGGTTTTAGTTTCTTGATTCTCATGTGATGTACAGATAGTTGTGGTAATCTGGATTTTATTTTATTTTGGTTTTTTGATTTTCATTATATTATCATGGACAGCAATTTCAACACATTCTCTGTATAATTATTACTCTCTAGAATCTGAATCTGTATAATTATGATAATTTTTTGTTCATTTTCCTTTGAATAAATTCAGTGTTATGAATCTTTCTTCTCTCTTCTCTTTTATTTTTTCGTTCTTGGTCCCTAGAAAGAGAAATGAAGGCATTCACTTAACATGTTTAACTTCGAACAACAGACTTGGTTGATAAAGTTTGTTCTCATACTTGGTTTGGCCAATTTTAAGGGCTTTAGCATTAGAATTTAGTTAAATATTGTAAAATTTAAAATTGATGCAACATCTTGTTTGTGTTTTTCTTGTATTTCCTAGTGCAAGGGTAGGCTGTTTTCGAGCAATGTGTCTCCATGTATGCAAGCACACAAGCATTTGTTTGTATTAATCTGGATATGTTGTTTGTTCTGTTATTAATGAACTATGTGTTGCTCTTTTTACCTTTCGTTGACATGTGGATGATAGGTTGCCTGTAGTCAAATCTATATGCTTCTAATCTAATGTGTTTTTTCTTGTCCATGCTTCAGGACTTAAAAGAGAAGGACTTTTTCACTGAGTACGGGGAAGCTAATAGATACAAACTTCTGGAAGTTATTGGAAAAGGAAGCTACGGTGTTGTTTGTGCAGCCATTGACACACATACTGGAGAGAAAGTGGCAATAAAGAAAATAAATGATGTTTTTGAGCACATTTCTGATGCTATTCGAATTTTGCGCGAAGTCAAGTTGCTGAGACTTTTACGTCATCCTGACATCGTTGAAATCAAGCGTATTATGTTGCCACCATCGAAGAGGGAGTTCAAAGACATTTATGTTGTATTTGAGCTCATGGAGTCTGATCTGCACCAAGTCATTAAAGCTAATGATGACTTGACCCGTGAACACCATCAGTTTTTTCTTTACCAGATGCTACGTGCATTGAAATATATGCATACAGGTTATTTCCCCCTTTTGTTTATGCTGAATGCATTTTATTTGCACTCTTATCTTAGCAATTTATATGATACTGGTAATACTTTGTTGTCTTTTTTAGCATTTAATTGCCACCAAATATATTGTAGGGAAACAAGTAGTTTGTCTTTGATTATTTCCTTGGACAGAAGGGAATGGGGAAATTCTCAAAATGTTTGCAGACATTGTTCTTTTGTTTTTTTGAAACAGCAGACATTGTTCTGATTAAATTGGTTTTTTGTTGCAGCAAATGTCTACCATCGAGATCTTAAACCAAAAAATATTTTGGCAAATGCGAATTGTAAACTCAAAGTTTGTGATTTTGGATTAGCGCGAGTTGCATTTAGTGATACTCCAACAACGGTTTTTTGGACTGTATGTCTTCAAACACTCATTTACAGTAACTTTATTTATTTTTTCCCTGAAGTTTGCATGATTTTTTTTTTTGGTGCTAACATTTTTCCTGTTACACCTTGCAGGATTATGTTGCTACAAGATGGTATAGGGCTCCAGAGCTGTGTGGATCTTTCTTTTCAAAGGTATGCTAGTTTTCCCTTCACAATGTCTCACCTCCTTTTCCTTCTTTCACCTTTTTAGATTTAGTGTAATATGTTTGGAACTTGGTCTTGTAGACTTGTGGTGTAATGGGTTGACCTGGTATAGTTTTGTGGTTCAAGCTGCTTCTTGCGAAGTTGCACTTGATAAAAAAGATGCTTCTATATAGTATCTCTGGAATTTACCCTGCATTCACTTTGTGGTTTGACATGTATGAGATTGCTAACATGTGTCAATGTTAATGAGCTATGGATAGTACTTAAGCAACACATTTATTTCTGTATAGCAGTGATGCCTAGATTAAAATAATTGTTGTTCAGGGAGGACTATGAACTCTCCTGGAAGTTGAAATGTCTGTCATCCAGGTAATTGTGTTAGGTTATGTCCGTTTCTCTGGAACGGTTTACTTGCAATGTCAATTTTGTGATTTTGCTTTACTACTCTGATTTCTGTTGGTATCCTCTCTTTGCAGTATACACCCGCAATAGATATATGGAGCATTGGTTGCATATTCGCTGAGATATTGACAGGGAAGCCACTTTTTCCGGGTAAAAGTGTTGTCCATCAATTAGATTTGATAACTGATCTTCTCGGTACACCTTCATCAGAAACCATTGCTGGAGTATGACCCATTTCTCATTCTTTTAATTTTCTTATATCTTTTTTTTTTTTTTGCTTATATTGTGTTTCTCCTTTTCCCAACGTCTTATAGTAACTTTTTTCATAATGAGTGCAGGTTCGAAATGAGAAAGCAAGGAAATATTTGATGGAAATGCGGAAGAAGCCTCCTGTGCCACTTGCACAAAAATTTCCAAATGTAGAACCTTTAGCACTTCGGCTTATGCAAAGGTTGATAGCATTTGATCCAAAGGATCGGCCGACTGCTCAAGAGGTTTGTAATTCATCATACGATGTCATCTGCATGATGCAGGCTAATGATTGGAGCTTTGTATCATATACAAGATTTTGCTACTATACAATTACATGACAGGTTTCAAAGAGCCCACCAGATTTTTCACGATTTTATTTTATTTTAAATATTGACTTTCAATCCAATGAAATTCAATTGCCTTGTAACTCTGTTGTACGTGTATAGTAGCATGATCCTTGTCTATAAGTTTTTTCCCCCATTTTTTTTTTTTTTGCGTTCGTGCTTATTTTCTTCTGGTTTTATAGGCACTCGCTGATCCTTACTTTAAAGGCCTGTCAAAAATCGAGAGAGAGCCTTGTTGTCAGCCAATTTCAAAGTTGGAATTTGAATTTGAGAGGCGAAGGGTGACAAAGGACGACATTAGGGAACTAATATATCGAGAGATACTAGAATACCATCCTCAGCTGCTCAAAGATTATATGAATGGATCCGAAGGCTCAAATTTTCTCTATCCTAGGTTGCTTTCTACTAAAAACTTTAGATTATTTTTCATTTTCAATTTATTGTTTTTGTTTTGTTTTGTTTTGTTTTTAAACATCTCTTGTCATTGCAGTGCCATAGGTCAATTCAGAAAGCAGTTTGCTTATCTTGAGGAAAATAGTGGTAGAAGCGGTCCGGTGATTCCTCCAGAGAGGAAGCATGTCTCCCTCCCACGGTAAGACTACCTGTATAAGTTGGTTTTAATAATTTTTGCCTTGGCTTCTGTTTCTGTGCAAAGAAAAATAATCCACCTTAGCCCTCTTTGAAGTAAGGCTGAAGGAAAAGCAAGGAATGTACTTATTTATTTCGTGGGTTTATGAATTTCCTTAAATTGATGATGCTACGATTTGAATTTATGGCTGCTAAAGAGCTCAATGTTTGTAGATCTACAGTTCACTCGAGTACAGTCCCTCCTAATGTACAGCAAAATGTCGCTTCATCTGAGAACCAGCAAATGACCCAAGAGGCTTCTAAAATTTTTAGAGTAGCAGATACAATTTCGGGAACTCAATCTAAGGTTTCAAGGCCTCCTCCAAGGGTGCCAACAGGTGTGAGGAGTTCTTTCCATTTTTTTTTCTCCCCTCTTCTTGGCTAGCTTCCTATTTGAATTTGACTGTTCAGGCCCTAGGTCAGTATTGTCTTCACCGAGTTTAACACTTAAAAGGGTAATAATAAAGATTGGGTGTCAAGAAACCTTCTCAGATCTTTGTTACCAGTTTATCCTGGTAACACTTGGTGGAGTTGGTCTCCAAGTGTAACCTACTTAGGATAGGTTCTGGACTTGGTTGCAATCACTGTAATGCTATACAGAATACATTTTCGATTTTTTCTTTTTATTTGTATTGGTCATATAAGCTGTTCTTGCAGTGTAGGCAATTTTTCTTGCTTTGCTGTTGCAGCGTTAGGTAGTCAACACTTTGGATTCTTTGTATAGCAAACCCATTAATATATGCTACTATGTAGAGCCATTTGTAGATCCAAAGGTGCAGAAAGCTAAATTAGATTTCCTTTTTGGTCATGTAACTATTCTTTTTAGACTTGTGGAATTTGTCCCGCTTTGCTCTTGCTTCATTTAGGCAGCTAATACTTTAATTTTTTGTGCAGCAAAACCAGGGAGAGTTGTGGGATCATCGATTGCACCATATGAGAATAGTAGAAACATCAAAGATACCTATGATGCTAGGATCTTGTACAAAAATGCAATCCTTCCTCCACAGAATGTATCTCCACATTGTTTCTTTAGGACAAACACCGTAAACCGAGAGAAGTCAGGCTTAGAGGTGGGAAAAGATTCTTCCCATGTTAAATTGGAACAACAATGCATCGTGGCTGCAAAACCAGTGCATGGTATCCCCATTGACGTCAACAGCAATCCATATTACCAACCCCAAGCCAAATTGGATCAATTGAATGACCGAATCACCATTGATGCGAAGTTGTTACAGGCACAGACCCAGTTCGGTGCGGTTGGTGCTGCTGCTGTTGCTGTAGCTGCACATAGGAATGTGGGAGCCGTGCAATATGGATTGTCTTCTTAGGTAAAAGGCTGTCTTTCAATTGGGAAAATGATCAGTTCAAGAGGTGAGGTTGGATTTGAGGGTAGGAATGTTGCCTCTTCCCTGGAAGAGAGTATATTTATGTTCTTGTGTAATTATATGTTATAATCATTGAATTTAGAAATGAAAATAATTTGTTATACTCATTGAATTTAGAAATGAAAATAATTTGTTTTTCAGTACCTTAGAAATTTCCTTCCACTGCGATGTTGTTTTTTAGCTTCAATTCCTTTCAAAGATGGAAGGGTAGTAGGGTCTCTTTCCATAGAAATAGAATGGTATGCTCGTGGACTAATCTGTACTGATTACGTTGTTGTAACCATACTCTTAATTCTATTTCCCTTGAGCATTTCAATAGAGGTTATAACTAGCAAATGTTGGATGTGAATGTACCATGTAATGTAAGATGGTTATTTTGTATTAGAAAATTATTTCTTTGGCCGACTTGAGTTGCGTTAACTTCCAAATTGAAATGTTTTGGTCACCAAAAGTGTTGAATAGGCGGGGTGAGATCCGGGGATGGCACCGGTTCTTATTTCATGGAAAGATTTACCCCAAAACATTTTTTCTTTTGTACGGTTACACCAAAACATTTTTTTTTTTTTATACAGTTACCCCAAAACACTTTTAGAGTTATATTCTTCGACTTCTCTTTCAAAGTATGTGGTTGGTTGTTGATAAAGTAATTCTAAAAATTAATTATATTTTAATCGTACATTCATTATAATGTTTATGTGTTATAAGATTAGGTGATGTCAGGAAAAAAATCTTATCAGAAAAGGATATTATCGTACGGTTTTTACCCGTAGGGTTTTTAGTGTAAAAATCATAATTATCCATGTCTCACTTTTTTATTCGAGTTTACTAATGTTTCTTAATTTATTTGTGTTTACTAATGCTTCTTAATTTAGGAAAAAGCAGCAAAAACCTATTAACCCTCTCATGGTATAATTGATAAGTTTCAATTGGTATCATAAGCCTCTTGAAAGCACTTTCATAAATCAAGTACTGAATTCTTCATGGCTCGGCACAGGTTAAGAAACTCAATCTCCAATTTCATAGTGATGAGTCACCGATCTGTCTTGGATACACCATGCTGTTTCGCATAATTTTTGCCAACCAGAGCTTGGTATTTGACATATTAACAGATTTCTTATGTTACCTCCTAAGCATTTTACTTGTAAAAACACTAGTCATTTTAAAATTGTACCTACAATTGTTCAATGAAGCACGCACATAAGATGATCACACAGTTCCTGACTTCCTGGGGATGCCACAACGGTAGTTTTTTTTTTTTTTTTTTTGGAGTAAATGGAAGTGTTTGATATGAGAAATGTTCCATTGTGTCTAATGTCAAATTATGTCATATAATATGAATAATCAATCATATGAAAGATGTATATAAGAAATTTTTTAAGTTGGTGAGAAGCATTATCCAATATGTTTTAAGCTTGTAAAAACTGAATTGTTTGAAATGTTATTTATTAGACAATTAACCGGATTATTGGTATATTTGGGATTGGTACACCTTACTTACAAAGTTACACTATTATAAAGTTGGAGTTGGTATGGAGTATTCACGTGTGCCTAATTTTAATGATTCTTTTTTTGGATATAACAAGGAATGATTTTTACCGGTCAAAAACGTATAATCACTCGTAAATTAAGAGATATCACTTACAATATGAACAATATCACTTATTGTGTTTGTGAGGTATACAAGTGATCCAATAAAGAAATTGGATCCTCTTTTGATCCAATCTTTCTCCTAACCTAAATAGAATAATTAAGTTATTTATTTATTTATTTCAGTTTTAATATTTTTAAATATAGAGTTTTATCTTAAAGTTTTAAAAATTCAAATCGGTACCTATCCAAATCCACTCCAACAAAACTTTAAGTTTGAAATTGAGGCCTTCGATGCTATGCTAGATTTAGTCAGCTTATCATTGAATGCCATTGGTGTGCCACATGCATGTAATCGATCATATTATATCCTTTTTAACTTGTCTTCCGTTCTTAAAACAAAGTACTTGTTTTATGCATATTTTTATTAGTATATATTTTATAATGTTTTTAGGAAATAAATAACATAATTAACAGAAAACAAAACAAATAATAAATAAGAGCATTTTGGACCATTTACATAGTCAAGAGGTTCGATGGTTAATTTTTTTAACCATTGACTACTGACAGTGGGTGATATTCATGTAATTTAGTTACAATTAGTTCTAAACTCGGGAAAGTTTGTACAAATTGCCTAGAACATATTAAATCAAAATTATTAAGGCTACGTTTGTTATTATGTATTGTATTGTATTGTATAAGAGTATTTTCAATATAATACTAAATTATTGTGTTAATATTATAGTTTAACACAAAATAAAAAAAAAGATATTTCAATATAATGTTAAATATTCTATTAAATTTGATATATACTATATTTTATATCAATTTAGTTCATCAATAAATATAATCGTATTCGTTGACATTTTAGATTTTAAATAATAAAAATTTGGATAAATTGCAATGAAGCACCTTCACATTTTGTCATACCATAGCCAAATTGAATTTTTATCTAAAATTACAATGAGAAACCATTAACCAATTTGACCAACCTTAGCTGTAAAGGTGGTATTGACTGTGAGAATGAAATGTCCAAAGTGCCCTTGCACCTTACTCTATGTGAAGTGACGTTGACAGACAATGAAAACTTGGGCATGCTTACCATATATAATGACAATATTAGCCTTGAAACTTGAATAAAAAAATGTAAATGATGGAGCAATGTTACTATTGGTGGCCAACTATCAAAACTTCTATATTGTTGTAATTGTGGCTTTCCACAATAAGTACAAATCCATTGATATTTACATGACATAATTTAAAAGCAAAATGACAAGTTTATATGGAAACAACAAAGCATGTGTGTATTTAATTATAATAAAATCCCCATATTTACTTGTCTATAAAAAGGCCATTTTTGTAACTTTTGAGATATATACTATAAATCAATAAAAGGAAATACACATGTATATTTCTAGCCTCTCTCTCTACTTCTTTACTTATCGTCTTCTTGTTTTTATTTTTATTGTTTTACTTATTGTTTATTTGTTATTTCAATTTATTTTATGAATTTTATTTTCATTGGAATCTAAAGTTCATAAATTTATTTTCAGAACCTGAAGTTTCTGAATTTATTTCCAGAACCTGGAACTTTTGAATTTATTACCATTGGAACCTGTAGTTCTTAAATTTATTTTCTGAACCCGAAGCTTCTAAATTTATTATTACTATTACCTAAAAATTCTGGATTTTTATTTATCAATACCAGAACCTGTAGTTTTGAATTTCATTTCTCGCATTTTATTTACTTTTACGCAATTTAATTTCTCGTAATTTTTATTTAAACAATTTAGTCACTCATCCAAAAACCTGAAGTTTATGGATTTATTTATCATTACTGGAACATGAAAATTTTGGATTTATTTACTCACAAATATTCCTTTATATATCTGAAAATTTAAATTCATCGGATTTTTATCAGACTAGAAGTTTTGACTCCGATTGTGATTTTCAGATAACTAGAAGCTACAAAAAATGTCAAAACTTGCAAGTCTGAAGTTTGCTACACTAGAAGTATCTGGGGACAACTACATGTCCTGGGCAATTGACACCAAATTATTGTTAAAATCAGAAGGCTTGTATTATACCATTGAAGAAGAGGCTAAGGCAACAGAACAAGACAAGTCCACTACTATGGTCATTATCCGTCGCTATTTACATGAAGATCTAAAAGCCCAGTACCTTACTGTCACGGAACCGGAAGTTCTGTGGCAAGAATTAAAAGACCGTTTCGATAACCAACCCGATGTTGCATTACCAAATGCCAGGTATCAGTGGCAACATTTACGTTTTCAAGACTATAGGCCAGTCTTTAAATATAACTCAGTTTTATTCCAAATTGCTACACAGCTGATATTGTGTGGTCAGGAGGTAACAGAAAATGATATGTTGGAAAAGACATTTACAACATTCCATGCCTCAAACATGATATTACAGCAGCATTATCGAGAACGTCAATTCTCAAAATATTCAGAGCTAATATCATGTCTTTTGGTTGCAGAGAAAAATAATGAGCTTTTAATAAAAAATCATGAATCACGCCCGACCGGCTTTGCATCATTCCCAGAAGTGAATGCTAATACTGTTGGGGGACATAATCGCGGCCGTGGACGTGGTCGTGGTCGTGGTCGTGGTCGTGGTCCTTACCGTGGTCGTGGTCGTGGCCGTGGTCGGGGTCACCGAAGAGCATATGATTATTCTAATCCGGGTGGTTATAATCAAAACATTCCTCAGAGGCAGAATGTTAATAAGGTCAGACCGGATAAAGGAAAAAGTATCCAAAAGGGGCTTAAGAAAGATGACGGTGTATGTTTCAGATGTGGCTGTCATAATCATTGGTCACGTACATACCGCACACCCAAACATTTGGTTGAGCTATATCAAGCATCATTCAAAGGGAAAGAAAAGGGAAAGAATCCTGAAACCAACTTTATGGAGGATTCGGATTTTATGGATATTATCCAGTTTAATGTTTCTGATTTTCTAGTTGATCCAAATGACAAAGTGATCACTTCAATTGGTGATGAAAATATCCATACAAATTAAGTACTATTTGTAATATTTTTGCTATCATGTGAAATGCTTCTGTAAATATTCTTTATATAATATATACTTTTGATCACTCCATCTAATATACATTTTATTTTTTCATTGTGAAGCACAACAAATATGTCTCTAAAAGATAAATTGAGTTTTATTAAAAAGCAAGGTACATGAGATATATGTCTAGCCGACAGTGCAACGACACATACGATTTTACGGAATCAGAAATACTTTCTGAATTTAACTTTGCTTAAGGCAAATGTTAATACAATATCAGGTCCAGCAGATCTGATCGAAGGCTCCGGTAGAGCCATGATATTGTTACCAAACAATACTAAAATATGTATCAATGATACTTTATATTCAAGTAGATCCAGAAGAAATCTACTAAGTTTCAAGGATATACGGTGTAATGGATTTCATATAGAAACCATAAATGATGAGAATATCGAATATCGAATATCTGTGCATTACTTCCCATAATTTAGGCCAGAAACTCATTCTGGAAAAGCTACGTGCTTTATCATATGGGTTATATTACTCCCTTATAGGATGTGTAGAAGTTTATACAATTATGAACCAGAAGTTCTCAGACCCAAAAATATTTATGCTCTGGCATGACCGTCTTGGTCACCCAGGATCCACAATGATACGAAGAATCATTGAAAATTCTCATGGACATCCATTAAAGAACCAGAAGATTCTTTTATCTCACGAAAATTTATGTACTGCATGTTCACAAGGGAAATTAGTAATAAAACCATCCCAATCTAAGGTTGGCTTTGAATCCACGTCTTTCTTACAAAGGAATCAAGGGGACATATGTGGGCCTATTCATCCACCAAGTGGACAGTTCCGATATTTTATGGTCCTAATTGATGCATCCATTAGATGGTCACACGTTTGTTTATTAGCAACACGTAATGTTGCTTTTGCAAGATTACTTGCACAGATTATCAGGCTTTGGGCACATTTTCCCGATCATCCGATTAAGTCAATACGCCTTGATAATGCTGGTGAATTTACTTCAAAGACATTTGATGAATATTGCAGATTAGTTGGGATTGATGTTGAACATCCAATTCCACATGTTCATACTCAGAATGGATTAGCAGAGTCGTTTATCAAGCGTCTCCAGGTAATTGCAAGAACTTTATTATTGCGAACGCAATTACCAATTTCTGTTTGGGGACATGCTATTTTACATGCTGCTGCATTAAATCGTCTTTGTCCCACTGCTTATCATTAATATTCACCAGTACAACTTGTATTTGGCCATCAACTAGATATTTCTCATCTGCGTACTTTTGGTTGTGCAGTATATGTCCCAATTGCATCTACACATAGAACTAAAATGGGACCCCAATGGCGTTTGGGAATATATGTGGGTCTAGACTCACCATCAATTATTAGATATCTGGAACCTTTAACTAGTGATCTTTTTACTGCACGATTTGCTGATCGTCATTTTGATGAGGGAAATTTCCCATCATTAGGAAAAACTTCTCCTGAAGAGAATCGTGAACTTTCTTGGAAAGTCCCTAGTCTAATTCATCTTGACCTATACACATCTCAATGTGAGAATGAAGTCCGTAAAATAGTCAATCTTCAAACAATAGCAAATCAGTTACCAGATGCATTTACCGATGCTGCTAGGGTAACAAAATCATACATCCCAGCTGTTAATGTACCAGCACCGGTGATTGTTCCAAAAGAACGATCTAAACAAATGATAGCAAACGAATCATCTACTGTACGCCAGAAGCGTGGTAGGCCACTCGGTTCGAAAGATATTGTTCCTCGGAAAATGAAAAGAAATTACCAGGATTATGTTCCTGAGATTATAAATAAATCCACTTTCTCAAAATCGACTCCACAAGAGTTAGATGTCCCTGAAAGAACACAAGTCACTAAAGTGACAGAAACCCCTGCAGGGGAAGGAATCCCTGAAGAGATTCAAGAACATAGAAATGAAGAAATTTCTATAAATTATACAAGAAAAATGTGGAATCGTGAGGAAACAATCATCGATGATATATTTTTATATACAGTGGCCACTGAAATTATAAATGATGATTATGAGTCTCAAAGGTCTGATTGGCCTAAATGGAAAGAAGCAATTCAAACATAATTGAATTCATTAGCCAAGTGTAAAGTATTTGGATCAATAATTCAGACGCCTGAAGACGTCAAACCTGTTGGATACAAATGGGTTTTTAAACGAAAACGAAATGAGAAAAACGAGGTTGTGAGATATAAGGCACGACTCGTAGCAGAAGATTTCTCACAGAGAACGTGTATTGATTTTGATGAGACATACCCACCGGTAATGAATACAATTACATTTCGTTTTATGATAAGTTTAGCTGTCTTGGAAAGACTTGAAATGCGTCTTATGGATGTAGTAACTGCCTATCTATATGGCTCACTCGATTCAGATATTTATATGAGAATCCCTGAAGGGTTTAGAATGCCGAAAGCATACAACTCGAGACCTCGCAATTTATACTCAATTAAATTACAAAGGTCCTTGTATGGATTAAAGCAATCTGGACGCATGTGGTATAACCACCTCAGTGAATATTTGATTAAAGAAGGATATATTAATAATCCTATTTGCCCATGTGTCTTTATAAAGAAATCAGAATCTGGGTTTGCTATCATAGCAGTTTATATTGATGATATGAATTTAATTGGAACTCTAGAAGAGCTCCTGAAAATTGCTGAACATTTGAAAAAGGAATTCGAGATGAAAGACCTAGGAAAGACAAAATATTGTCTCAGTCTAGAGATTGAACATAAATCAAATGGAATACTTATCCATCAGTCAACATATGTTGAAAAGATCCTGAAAAGATCCTATATGGATAATGCTCACCCATTGAGTACTCCTATGGTTGTTAGAACTCTTGATCCTAAGAAAGATCCATTCCGACCACTTGAAGATGGTGAAAAGATACTTGGTCCTAAAGTACCATATCTCAATGCAATTAGTGCTTTGTTGTATCTGGCTCAATGTACTAGACTAGACATTGCATTTTCAGTAAATTTGCTTGCTAGATTTAGTTCAGCACCAACTCGAAGGCATTGAAATAAGAATAAATATCTTTTTCGTTACCTTCGTGGCACGAAAGATTTAGGATTATTTTATTCGAAATCTAACAATTTTCAGGTTTAATTGGTTATGCTGATGCCGGATATCTGTCTGATCCCCATAAAGCTAGTTCACAAACGAGATACGTTTTTACTTATGATGGCACAACAATCTCCTAGCGTTCCACAAAGCAAACTATGTTGCTACATCCTCTAATCATTCAGAGATCCCCGCACTTCATGAAACAAGTTGAGAATGTGTTTGGCTAAGGTCAGTTATTCATCATATTCAAAAGACATGTGGATTCTCATTATCTACAGAAATGCCAACCCGATATTTGAAGATAATGCGCTTGTATTGCTCATGTTAGAGGAGGATATATCAAAGGAGATAGAACCAGACATATTTCTCCCAAATTCTTCTATACTCATGAACTTCAACAGAACAGACAGATCGATGTTAAGCAAATTCGGTCTACAGATAATTTTACAGATTTGTTTACCAAGACATGGCCTACATCAACTTTTGAGAAATTGGTATATAAAATTGGCATGCGTCGGCTCTGTAAATTATAGGATTAATATTGAAGTTTTGTTCAGGGGGAGCATTCAATCAGGGGGAGCAAAATTTGAATGGACATACTATACTCTTTTTCTTTTACCGGATTTTATCCCACTGGGTTTTACCGGAAATGTTTTAGTGAGACAGTTCTGAACATGTCCAATATAACTTGATCCAGAAGATCATTGTATATATTTTGCTAAGGTTTTTATCCCACTGGGTTTTTCCTAACATATTAAAATACAAATTGTGAAAATCCAAGGGGAAGTGTTGTAATTGTGGCTTTCCACAATAAGTACAAATGGATTGGTATTTGCATGGCACATGTAAATTCACATGTCAATTTGAAAGCAAAATGACAAGTTTATATGGAAACAACAAAGCATATGTGTATTTAATTACAATAAAGCCCCCATATTTACTTGCCTATAAAAAAGTCATTCTTTGTAACTTTTGAGATACATACTAGAAGTCAATAAAAGGAAATACACACATGTATATTTCTCTCCCCTCTCTCTACTTCTTTACTTATTGTCTTCATATATATATATATATATAGAAAGGGGTTTACAAATAATACACAATTCTTTGTAAAAATTTATAATATAATTTAAACATCAAAATAATCTTTATAATTGTTTTTTTGTCTTTGATTTCATCTGGAAATTTGTCAGTAAAGTCAAGACTTCTTTAGATGGGAACAATAGTTTCTCTTTTTATATTATGGCCTAAAAACCTGATATGGGTTTGGAATAAATTGATTTTTTGTGTAGAGATGACTAAACCATGGAATTTTATGGTTTTGAGGAATGTGTCAAGATGTTTCCAATGCTGGTCAAATTTTTTGGAAAATATTAAAACATCCTCAATGTATACAATTGAAAATTCAGTAAAAAGATTAAAAATTTCATTCATAATACACTGGAATTCACTAGGAGCATTTTTTAAACCGAAAGACATGACATTCCATTCATATTGTCCAAAAGGAACATTGAAAGTTGTTTTGTAGCGATCTTTTTCAGCAATTTGGGTTTGCCAAAATCTTGATTTCATGTCAAAATTTGAAAATATAATAGAATTATAAAGCTTTTTTAATAAGTCTGATTTATTAGGAATTGAATACCTTATCCATCGGAGGGAATCATAATTGATAATAAGTCTAGGAACTCCCATTTTTAATTCAACATTCTTTTGAACATAGAAAGCCGGACAATTCCAAGAAGATTTAAAATGTATGATAAACTGTTTTTGTAATAGATATTGGAATTTTTTTTTGCAATATTCAACCATTTCGGGCTGACATTTGGATAGGTCTGGCTTTTGTGAGAATTCCTTTTTCATCAAAATCTTTTTTATAAGAGAGGGTGACAATACGTTTTTTTTCTATTCCAAAAGGCATTGGGAATAGAAGAGCATACTTTTTTTTCTAATTGTTTTTTAAAATTGTCAATTTTTTCTTGAAGACTAGAATTTTCTAGTTGCTTCTTTTGCCTTTCAAATCTAAATCTTCTTTAAGAAAAAAGAGTTGGGTTTGTTTTTGGTTGAAATGAGCAATATGAATTTTTAGGACATCGGGGTTGTCTTTATGGATCCATTTATTTTTCAAAATGTTTAAATCTCTTACGAGGAGTGGAAAAATAAAAGGAAAAATGATTTCTTTTCTAAGTACTCAGTAACCAGTCCTTCGCTAGAGACTTTAAAATGTGATATTAAATATAAGAATGATAATCCTAAAATTACATTATGGGATAGGGTTTTTACCATTATGAAGTCATTGGTGTAACATATTCTTTCATTGCAAACTCTAGCATTAGTGAGTTTGTATTGGATTCTAATTGTTGTATATTCGCTCCATATAAGGATTCAGTGGTCAATTCAAGATATTTTGTTGGTACAAGAGCTTCCCTTATACAATTGAGGTCAACCACAATATCAATAAGAGCATTGACTCTAAGATTGTAGTATGAAGAAATTCTTATATCTACCTCAATATACCATTTTTGGATTCTGACTTCTTTAGGAATATTGGTAAAACAAATATTTCGCTGGGTCGAATAAGGTTTGTGACTAATTCATGATCAGGTTGGTCTGTGTTGGAATATGTGTCACAATCATCAGAGCTATTGAAGCTTGGTTGTTTAGAAATAGGAGAATGGTCATTTTCTTTTTGTTTTGTGTTGTTTCAGAGTTGTATTTCTTGGATATTTTTCTTTATAGTTTTTATTTCTTCTTTAGATTTCCTTTTGAAGGCCAGTTGTGCTAACTTTTCTTGTCTTGGATACTTGAAAACGTCCTTAGACATTTTCATCAAAATCAGGTGTTTGAAATAAAGCATTTTTCAAAGGTTTACTGGTTTTAGGGGATGGTATAGTATTACTAGACGAGGTTTCTTTTTAATTTTTTTTATTGTAATTGTCTGTTGTGGTTAACTTTTTGGATAAGATCTTCTATATTATCTACCATACTGATTATGAGAGAATAATCATGTTGGTCAAGGACATTGATTTCTTTGCAAATACAAGGTTGTATGTCATGACTTGTTTTAGAGGAGGATTCAGAAGAGGTTTTATCATAAGAATCTCCTAAAACTAAAATTTCATCTTCTATATATAAACTTCTAATTTTATTTTTTAATTCAGGACATTTGTTGGTATAATGTCCTTCCTTGCTGCATTTGAAACATTCTTTTGATTTCTTAAAATTTTTATTTTTTTTCTTTTTGTTTTGGGGTTTTGAAAAGTCTTTAGTGTTTTTGTTTCTATCATAGTTAACATTAACGTTTCTTCGTTTTCTTTTGTAGTATTTGTTGATTCCTTTTGGAGATTTCTTTTTCCTTGTACTAGGAAGTTTGTCAAAACCAAACTGCTCACAGCAAGAGCCAAGCTCTTTTTTGGTAGTTAGTTTTTGTTTTTTTTTTAAGTTGACTTTTAAGCTTGATATCATTGCATAGATGTAAGGCAACCAAGGGTGAACATACAAGAGGGCTAACCTGGGCTGTAGTCGGTTAAGCTTTTTGAGTAATTTTTTTTATCTAACACAATCAGCAAACCAATCAAACCTTGCATCACATCCATCACATCACCCATCCTTTAGTCCTTTCTCTCTTCTTTGCTTTATTTTCCAATCCCACACATTATTTTTTAACAAAACCCACACATCTATCATTTTCTTTCTTTTTAATGCTAATTAAAGATCAAATTCTTAAATTATACCATAACAATAAACAATCTTCGATCACAATTAAAGGAAAAAAAAAGTATCATTTGTTCTTGCTCTTAGAGGATATATTTTTTTATTTTTTTATTTTTTTATAATTAACAAATTAGGGTTTTCAGCATGTTATTTGTAATTTTGACTCCATATTTTATTACTTATAAGAAAACACTATTGATGAGATGAAGTTAGTCCGGTGGTAAACCCTTCACACATGTACCACATGGTTGTGGGTTCGATTCATTCACTTTAAAAATCCCAAAATTTATATAATGCTTAAAAAAATGAAACTGATTAAGAGTACATGAGTGGTTGAGATGTTGAAGTCTAATTTTTAAGTCACAAATTTAAGTTGGTTCAGCCCAATCAAATATATATATATATATATATATATATATATATATATATATGTGTGTGTGTGTGTGTGTGTGTGTGTGTGTGTGTGTGTTATTTTATCGAAAGTTTATATAATTTGTTTAGTATATACATCTTGAGGGATAAGACACATTTTGTTTCCCTATATAAATGTATCTTCGCTTTTCGACTGAAGAAATTTTCTCGTAAAAATTGTAGTTTTGTTTTAGCCCACCCCAGAAAAAAATCCTGGGTATGCCACTGAAGACAACTATAGTAATAATGGCTATGATCTCTCCATAAGTCCAAGTATTAAGATCTATTTGGGACCAGTCAGATATACCCATTTGTTCAACCATCTTGTCTCTAACTTTGGTTGAAAAATGGGTTGGTAATCTAGATATGAATTTTTCTTTCCAATAAGAATTAACATTATCAGTTTGTTGGAGGATTCTGGTCAAGAATATGTCTTTATACCATTTGAAATCATTAAGTTTTTTACACTTAAGATTCTAAAGTTTTGAGAATTCTTTTCCTTGAAGTCTATTAGGGTTTCCTGCAAAATGTATCAATATGGTGTAACATAAGACATCAATACCATCGGGGTTGGGATATAGTAGTGGTTGTGATGTAGAAGGTATAAATGATGCAAGATCATTATCTGTTCTGGTAGGAATAGTGGTGGTGATTTCCTTGGTATGGTTTATGATAGAGGTTCTGGCGGGTTATGCTTAAGGTATGAGACCACCAGCCAAATAATTGGCCTTCAAATCCTATGGCTAGGGAGTAACCGCATCAGCACGATTCATATTTTGTTTTGGTTTGTTTTGTTTTTATATAGATATATCTAATAGTATGCATTTGTCTTAAAACAGTTACAATCTGGTATTCTGATAAACCATTAATGTTAATTGATAGCACGCGTTTCCAGTATAAGCTCTATTAGAAACAGTTTCTTCATATTGGAGAGTAGGGGGAGTAGGTCTGGGTTAGTAAGGTTTTGTGTTTTGATAATGTCTAGTGTAATTATGACTATCTGCTTTGTTAGTTGATGTCAGTCTTTGGACCATATTGTCAAAAAATTTCTTCGCTAGAGGAAGATGTAAGAGTTTCTTCTAAAGTTTGGATGTCTGGCTTAGGTAGGTTTTGAAGTCTTTCTTCTAAGGCTTTTATCAATTCTTTTTCGTCTACTAGATGGTCAAAACATTTTTCGATGCCAGTAGGATCTGGGAACAGAAGAATTCTTAGGTCGTAATCAGGTATTTTGGATTTCAATTTTTTGTCTTTTTTGTCTGTTTTTTCTTGGGGAACATAGACTTGAGGGTTTTCTTTGGAAGAGTGAAAAGTTGTTGTTTTAGTCATGTTGAGATCAATTTTTTCTAATTGTTCTCCCAAAGAATTTAGGTAAATATTGGTGTAATTGTTTTGTCTCATAACAATACCGATTTGTTGTGAAGAAGAAGGAATGCTAGGTGACAGTGGTTCATCGAATATAATAAAAAGAGTGCATTCACTAATATTGTTGTTGTTATCATGGTCTTCATTTCGAATTCTATTTTAAAATGTTTAGGAGGTGGATGAACCTGTTTTTCTTCTCCTATACGAGTCTTATAAGTCATGATGGTAGATTGGTTAAGGACAAGACATTGATTTTCTATGTTTTTTCTGTTGGCATACCATTCAAAAAATGGTATTTCTTTATCGAGTTTTTTAAGGCTTTGGGTCCATCTATCTTGGAATTGTTTTCTTTTCTTTTCGTGGTAATTTTCTTATATTTTTCTCTCATTTATTGGTTATGAGGGAAATGATAATCAACCATCAGGAGATCATAGTCAATATGGGTATTTTTGTCTATGACGTTAATGGATCTTATCTGGGGTTCTGGTTCAAGGATTTCTGTCAGAACTTGAGAAGGGGTAGGAGAGGTTTGTCCTTTATTGTTATAGCTATGAATGGGTTAAGCAATTTGTTTTGGAGTTTTATGTATGCTAGTAATATGAGTAGGGATTTCAATATTAGTAGGTCATCTGTGTCTGGGGATAAGATTTATAGGTTCTGAAGTTTCACTAGAAGTTGGTTTATATTGGTCTGCTAAATTTGGTGTCTGATTTAAATTGGAAACAAGACTAAGTATTTGCTACCTAATGTTTAGTCTGGATAAGCTAGATAGAGAGTTTCTGGCTGTCTGGAAGTCATCTATAGTTCTGGAGGTGTCAGGTTCTTTACAAGACATACCTATTCTAAAGGATATCCTTAGGGTTCCATCTTGTTCATCAACACAATCATGGAGATACCTTATGGGTGGTTTATAATTGAGTTGGTCTACTTTCTCTTTAACCCAATCTTCAGGAATGTTAATATTTTCCCATCTGACAGGTACAGGGACGAGAACATTAACAAATGGAGAAGCATTGAAACAAATAGTTTGTCTTGCTAGAATAGTGGGAGGTATAAAGCTAGGTATAAGTTCATAGGTTAAAACACGATAATGAACACGATAAACTAATTTATAAGCACTCGATCTTTCTAGAAATTTGTAGTTACGAGTTTGTATGTCGATCACAAGACATTTTTCTTTGTGTTCATCAATATTTATGGCAATAGTGAAATTAGGATAACATTAGAAATATATGGGACCATAAGTAAGGGTAGTTTCAGCCATTTCAATAGTGGATTCTTTGTAATCAGTTATCCTTTTGTCACGCAAAACAATTAATAGAGAATTATTAAGGCCAATTTTTGATCGAGGTTTGATGTCTACTTGGACACTTCCTATATGCATGTCATTATAACCAATCTTATTATAATGAGTCAAGCTATTTTTTTTTTAGTAAATTAGTAGAAAAAGTATTGTTCTGAAATTTAACATTGATCTCTTTAGTCTTTTGTCCGAGAAGAGTTCTAAAGTCTAAAAGTCTTCTTTTATAGATACTGCTATGTTGGATGTTAGGTAACTGCCAATTAACTAAGTCTTTGTCATTCCAATTGGTCTCATAGTTTGCTACAGATTGCCCTAAGGCACTATTCTTATCATCAGGCTCTATCCCAGCTCTAGAACTACTTGCAGACATGGTGAAGAAAATAAAAATAATCCTAGGTTTTCACTCACAGCATGTTAAAGAGATTTACAGAATGCCAAGGCCCTCCTAGCATGCGGCTAACAAACCCTACAACTATTGACTTTTGCACCTAGAAATTACAACTACTTCCTTCTTCAACAAGTCTCAAGGCTCTAATACCAAAACGTAACAAGAAGATATAGAATAAAATGCAAAGAACAAAATATAAAAAACTAAGAAACATCAAAAGAAATGAGAAAAATACTTACAAAACAAGTAAATATGTCTGACAACACTGAAGATATACAAAATAAGTCATACGCTTTTATTGAGAGTTCAGAATATTTACAAAAGAGGGAGAGAGAGGGAATCCAAAAGCTTATGAACAAAGCTTATAAAACTCAAGAACTGAACCTGAATAATACGACGAACTACTAGTCTATAAAGAGACTTGGAACATAACCAAAGTTCTTGGTTTAACAAACTATAGTTAATTAGAAATAATTAAATATTTTGTCATTATCTGCCGACAAAGGAAAAAGAGTCACTGTCTTTTTCTACAGACAAAGGAAAAGTAAGAGATATCTTATTGTCTGGAGTGGAAGATGAGTCACATCTTATTGTCTGAAGTAGAAGATGAGTCATTGAGATGATAATAGTGTTGGGTGACTAACAACTATCTGGTGAAAATTAAGAGGTGGTCAAATGTTGGGATTATGCTTGATAGTAAGAGTATAATAATGTATTTGACAATTTTTTCATATTAATAAAGTGATTTATAGTTTAACAAATCTTATAGCATTTATAGTTTAATTATTATAATTGTCAAAAGTAAATAATCATAAGGTCAAAAGACTATGAGAAAAAGAAGAATTTTTCATACATCTAGATATGTATGAGGTAGACACAATTCTTTATTTAGTCTTGAATAATATTCACAGCTTAAGATAAAGGTTCAGCGCCTTTATCTTGTCAAAGTTGTAGATTCTTTTGCTAGCATTTGAGTGGGATCAAATGTGTTATGATGAGTCTAAAATCATCAAAGTGTGGTGTTTTTGGGCAAAAGAATCTAGTGCACTGAGAGCATTGAATTGAATCACAGTGAAATAATTTATCTAGAACCGTCAATGAATAAAAGTTTTCATTTGAAGACAATCGGAGAGTCTATCTCAATCTTGAGATAAATGATTGACTTATGGTTGCAAGTGTTATCATTTGAGCTATCAATGAGTACTATTATATAGCATAGTCTATCATCGATAGTTTGGTGGTATTCATTTGTTAATCGATAGAGGACTTCATTTATAGATATGGACATCATGACTCCATTTATTAAATGTGAGTAGAATACCATAATATGGATATTTTGAGGTATAGAATATTAAATCTTAATGTTAAGTTTTCAATAGTGTCTATTGAAACATGGCTTCTGGACAAGTCAAAATATCCAAGTTCAAAATGTGGTCATACGAGTAAATATGGTAACTTGGAGAGCTATAGGCGGTCTATGAGTTCTTGGCGATTACTAGTATTTTTCACGAGGATACACTATCTCCAATAAAGTTGTCTAGGGTATAAATGAGCAATATTAACTTATTCTATCTTTATTTAAGAGTTCAATTTTAGTTCTTTAGTGGAATGAACTAAAATTAATAGATCGGACCTAAGTGATTCATTTGTTGATTGTGATTAGGTTATGTCTATTGGAGCTTAAATTTAGATAGCCCGCCAAGATCCATAATCCACACGAACTTGTATGGATCACTTGATATTTTCTACCGGACCAATATATGGGTCCATCTAGAATTGTATTAAGGCATGTGGATTTGTTTCTTTTAGTAAGAATGAGTCTAGTTCATATGTGGACTTTTTATTTAGGTCCAATGGATTTAATAAAATAAAATAAAATAATATATATGCCCATGTGTGGTCTTGGGCGGCAAGGCTAAATATATTAGCTTAATATATTGTTTTTTATTTTATTATTTAATTAAATAGAAATTATTTATTTAATTAAAAGTCAAAATCTTTTTCCTAGTAGAAGTAGATCTTTTATTGTCATATTATTGTTGGTAATATGATAAGTATCAAATACTATATTTGATAAGTAGATAAATAATATGAATTTTTTATCTAGTCAAATTAGGAAGTATTTGATTGCTATTAAAACTCTAATTGACAATTGGTCAAATTAGCAAGTTTTAATTTAGTCACAATTTAATTATATTCAATAATTGATTATTGAGTAAATACACTATTTGAGTTGGATTAGGAGTCTTGATGTAGAAAAGAATTCTTTTTGGAAAAAGATTCTTAGTCACCTAGTAAATCCACCTAAAGATAGGATTCTTGCCCATCAAGTAAATCTTTCTTAGGAGAGGATCAGGTCTCCTAAACTAAATACATTAGGAGTCTTGGTGTGTAAAAGAAATCTTTTTTTTAAGAGGATTGAATCCAAATTTTGATAGGAGTCTTGGTGAAGTAGAAATCCTCTTTCTAGGAGGATTTTCTGCCACCTATATATAATTTCGACCAAGCCCTAATTTTTGGTGTGAGAAGTTGTTTATTATTTGTTATTTTTTTGTTATAAAAAAAACTTTGTCCAACTCATTATGTGAAGAATTCGGCCAAGCATAGAGAAAATAGGGAACGTTTTTGTTTCCGATAGTACACTAGTATCCTTTGCATCAAAAGGGTTCTGTGTATAACATCGAATCAAGGTTCGCGCAAGTTTCAATAAAATTGATTGATAATTCACAAGTGACCGGACGTTCTTGATTTTTCTCTTAGAGAATTAATGTGACTAACAAATAAGAAGATTTTGTTTGTTTCCATCATCAGGTATACAATTTAAAGAAATGGAGCCCACACTCTTAGGTGATTCACGTTCGTGATTGGATTTGAAGATCTTACGGATTCAATTCAACGCTAGCTTATTCGTCACGAGAAAAATGTATGATACTTTTAATATATGTAAATTAATCTAGGGTTAATGTTCTTTCTATTAATGGGAATTGTTTTTAAATTTATACCAAACCCTAATTTCACACTTCCGTTTTGTGATTTTCCCTACATCAAAGTCGCCGAGGTTATGACTCATGACCAAAGTAAGTGGTGGGGTCATCACTATCAAAATTATCTTTATCTTTTTCTTCATCCTTATCTTGATTGTCGGATTTTGAGTCTATTTGGGACATATTTGTCATTGTTCTTTTCATTTCTTCTACTATCTTTAGAAGTTCTTCAGGGGTACTAACATCAGCAATTCTGGCTTGTTTTTGTGATTTGGCCATGAGAAATTAGGATTGGTCAAAGGACTTGTTGCAGAGTTTTGGATTGTCATAAAACCATTTAGAAATTCTTTCTCTACCATGTTCGGCAAGATTCATATCACTCTACCATTTGATCTTTGTTTGTCTGCCAAAATATGGGATATTGAGATTCCCAATAAGTTTGTCTGTAATAGCATATTCTAACATAAGAATCCATATCAGATTGAAATGGATGAAAAAGAGTAATAAGTCAGGGATAAAATCCCATTCATATGGTTTAGCCAAGTAGGAGATCCAAAATCCATAACCTTCCTTAACAATCCGAGGAAGAAAATCAGTAGTAGGACCATACTTATACCACTATTCAAGAAACCAGAAGAGAATATGAAGTGGGAAATTTTTATCAAAATAAATAAACCAGGACAAAGAATTGCCAGAATTTTGGCCATATAAGAACTTCGTCCAAGCCTTAATATAACCGAATAAGAAAATTTAGATAGATGAAAAATTCTGGAAAATTTTCTTTTCATGTTGAGATTGCCACCCCACTAAAGTTTAATTTTTCTAAAAATTACTTTTTTCTTTGTCAATTTTATCAAAAACGTCGAATATAAAAATGGAGTCAGTATCGACTAAGATAAACTCATAAAATATGTCATTTTGATATGTCTTCAGGAACCCTGTAAAATAATGGATCAATAAGAGCATCCACAAGTTTCTTAATGGTCCAGTAATAATGGTGTTTCCACCAAGAAAAACCTATCAAAAAAGGATTTAATGACATAAGAATAGGTTTGGATGTTGATCTTGGGAAGAGAAGGGGAGCTTTGGAGGGCCAATTTTTCTTGTTTGTTAGAATGTGGGCTGATACGAGAAGAAGTGATAGTTTTAAAGGAATTACTATCATCCTTTAGAGGAGAAAAACTGTTGGATAATTGTAACTGACTTTGTTGTGGGTTTTGGCTAGATGATGATCCGGTAATATGCTGAAATTATGGATAACTGTTCTGTGAGATTAGTGATAAGGTATACTTGTCTTTGTGGCTTGATTTTGGGAGAGTGTTATGAGTCATGGATAAGTCATTGTTCATTGTCGATTTTTGGTCTGGCGATATTGATAGCCTAATATTCCAACTGTTACTCATGATTTTTTCCCTATAAAAATTCTTTGGTCAAAAAATCTGGAAGACTATTGTCAGATCCTTTGATATATTCAATAGTAAAGTCAAAAGCAGATAATAATGCTTGCCATCTAGCAAAAATCTACTTGGAGGTGAGATTTTTGACATTTTTTTTAAAATGAATTTAGCAGACAGACAATCTACTTTTAAAACAAATTTTTGGTTGATAAGATCATCTTTTAATTTTTTTATGGTCAAAAAGTGGCCAAAATTTATTTTTTGACTGTAGAGTATTTCTGCTGGGTATCATTCCAAGATCCTGAAACGTATCTAACTAGACATTCTTTTTCATTAATGATCTGTTTTAGAATACCTCCATATCATAACTCGGAAGCATCTGTTTCAACTATTTTTAGAGTACTGGGATATTATCAAACAAAGCTAGCTGGAGAACTCTACCAAAACAAACAGGACAACAGACAAAGCAACAACCAGGTGCAAGAAATAACAATAGTTAGTTGTGATTTTCTACATAGTCATCATGCAAATTTTTATGGTTAATCAGTAGCAATTTTTTTTTTCAAGTTTTGAAAGCTTCACACACTGGTAGTACAAATTTAAGTTGAAATGGAAAACAAAAATTAGTAGTTTTAGGTTGTATCAAATATGCAATTTGTTTTGCTTTGCTATAACTATGTTAGTAAATTCTGTCTCAAAATAACAATCATAGTAAACTGAAAACACAACTTAGGCATTGACATTAAACAACATTAGATAAACATCCTATGAGGTATTTGTACAAGGTCTTACATAAGGTTCTCTGAACTTGTACAATCCACAACATATATGTAATACTTGTAAGGTTCAACAACCATCTACATATTAATGTACTACCATATGCCCACATAGATGAACAAAACATACATATATATCAAATTGTGCGACTGTACAAAATGTACTTGTTATCCGAAAAATCGTCTCGAAAAATTTTCGTACAACATTTGACTGTGAGGTCGGAACTTCATGGTTGGAAGGGGAGGGGTTCGGGTACCTCACCCGTCATGGCTTCTAGGATAATGAGAAGATGTGGTACTTCAGGTTCCCTTACAGGTGTGGGAGTCTAGTTCTGGTCCCTGGTTCCCAGTACCCGGTCCTAGTACTCGGTCTCTTCTATAGATCTCCTATGTAGTTCCCTGACCCAAATAACATGCAAGGAGTAGGGATAGATGCTCATCAATGATATAAATGCCACTCAGTAGTGATTCTTCATGCTCCGATCCTTTCTGTAGGGGCCGGAGCCTGTCCCGATTCTTCTAGCTGGTCTAAAGATGCTTTTAGGGCTTTTAGGATGTGCTGGACCATACACCTCTAGTCCCGATGTCGGATCTTTAAGAAACGGTACAGTTCCCCCTCGATGGGGCCAGTTGGGCTTGGTAGGTCCTCCGGTGGGCCTAGCGGGGCTCCTCTTATTTTTGGTATGGATTTAGCCTTGTCCCTCTTGTTCTGGTGGTAGATTTGCTATAAGACTACCCGCTCCCTTAGAAAAGGTACGGGGGAGCTCCTCGGCTCCTCGGCTCCTCAATTCCCCGACTCTTTTCTAGCAGTATGGAAGGTCTTTCCCTTTTTTTATGTATGTCATGACATGCAATTAGGTGGCTAGGAGAGCTAGGACCAGTAGAGTCGGAGCCTAGCTTCCATACATGCATACTAAAGGAGATAGATGGGAGAAAGACGTTTCTTTTAGTGGAATTGGACTGACCTAGGGAAAAAGTATCACATATGATCATATGCTGAAAAACCCCGAGGTAGTATCCAGTGGAGAGAGAGAGGCCAATCTTCATAAATATCAACAAGGAGTGCTCTGGGGAGCTTACAATGGTGGCCAAGTATTTCAACACAAATGCTCTAGAGAACTTACAATACCCCCCTAGAACTAGTTGTAGGGGGTTTTGGTAGAAAAATAAATAAACAGCATGGAGGCCAATGGGAGGGGGGGAAGGCATTTCTCTAGAAAACCAGTCGTCCTATAGTAGCATTTCTGTTTGACCAATGAGGGGAGCATAGAGGCTGCCTTTTGGAGAGGTACCTCATATAAAGGTGGAGGTATTGGAGAACACTCTATAAATGGTCAAGAGTAGTGATTACATGGATGTTCCAAAAGTGTAGGACTCACCCCTCAAATAGTGTAAGACGTGCCATGTGGAAGTAGGGCACATGTGGCCATGGTGTGACGATAATGAGGTCATTAGGTGTCATTTTGGTGACTTTCCATTCGAGGGAGGTACCAAGGTGGCTCTTAGACCAAATGGCCATCACATGGGGTTGTTAGAGAGCAATAAATGTTGTTGAGAAGCTGTTGAAAATCTGTAGGTCATGGGCCACCCTTGTCCCCCATAAATTGGTGAAAAACTCTCATGTGACCTCCCTTGTTGCTCCCTATGCAAATCTGATGGGTCTTGGTTTGTTTGGCCCCTTTTTTCTCATGGAGAACAACACTTTTATCCTTAAATAAGTTGAGTTGGCTCAGCCCCTCACCGTTGATCAATTACTTGGTCAAAAGGCTTTGTTTCTATGTCGTCAAATCATCTTGATGTGTACCTTTGGTAACACCAACACCTTGACTGACTTTTCCATCCTATGAGGTATGATTTAACTCTGATTTCTTTATATAGAAGGAGCTGCTTTCTTGGAGCCCCTTGGAGGGATCCAGTACCATTGTATCTTGGTACCATGGTACCTCGGTGCAATGATATCTCGGTACCTTGGTAACCTGGCGTCACCGATGACCCTAACGGCCTAATATAGAGGAGTTGCACTTGTGTTGACCCGCTACTTAGTTGAGGATCCGGTACTCTAGTTTCCTTGTACCATGGTACCTTAGTGGAGATCTTCTGTAGGAGGGATCTAAGTTTGATATAGACCGGGTCCAGTCAAGGTCCTAGTATTGAGTATCGGGGAAAATGCTTCTTTTATTCTATGGTCATTTTTGGCAGTTAATAGTAATTATCAATCTAACAACAACCCATGTATGGACATGTACTCCTAAGTCAAAAGCAAAAAACCATCACTTAAAACCAGATTTCAGTCATTAATAACTTAAAAATACCAACCACCTCCATCTAACTCTATAATAGCAAGATGCCAACACAAAAAAGAGCCACTCCACTGGCGATGCACTCCAATCAATGTCTAACCTTACCACGGTTCCTTGAGAAATGATAAGGGAAAATTAAATACATATATCAGTAATAAGATAGATTACGCAAAACTTGTCAATTGTCTTTACCTGGATTTGCATTGAATTGGGTTGGTTGTGATGCTGACTTGAGTGTAGAGATACACTTGATGTAATAAGCTGAGAGGATACTACTCCAACAGAATGACTTGCATTAGTATAAGCTGGAGCAGACATTTGCGTCAATGTTGCTGCAATTGTTTCTTCCACCTACAACAACCAAATTTTTAATTAGAAAAAAATACATGTGTATATAATTTCTGTTATCTTTTTTAAAAAAATAATAATTTATGTTATTTAATTTGCACAAAACATAGTTAAATGAATTGAACTCTTCTTCTTGTACATGTACTAGAGCTGCTACCAACCTATACAAAAGATTTAACTTAAAAAATGTAACACTTTAAACTAACATTATAACAAAAATCGAGGGTAAAAAAAAAAAACTAAACCTCAAGTTTCCTTGTTTTAGTTACCCCTCTTGCACCATTTTTACCCGGCTAAAGTCAACAGTAAAAGACACATTTTACAACACATTTTAATTCTGTAAACGAATTTCGTAAAATGCAATGTATTGTTCATAATTAGTTAATAACATACCCTAATATTCCTTTTTCAGTAGCTTTTTGACTACAAGTCCTTATATTATGGCCATACTCACCACAACCTCCACACTTTCCACCCACAGTTCGCTTATGTTTTGGAGGTTCCTCAGAGCCTCTATTTCTATTATTCTTTGGTATAATAGGAAACCTTTTCTTCTCAGGAGGTAAAACTTCTCCGCTTGCAACTTCAAGCCATTAGACGTCATCTGGAATAGAACGAATGACATTTGCATAAGTCATCAAATATGCAACTTTTGTTAAGTAATTATCCACATAGTCATTGGCATTCAATCTCTTAGCCATGATTACTGCTAATGCATGGTTTCAAGGGATCCCATTGACCTCCCACATGCCACAATCACAGCTACGAGTCTCCAAGTTTACAATGAAAAACTTTAATTCATCCCTAACTTCAACTTTCTCAGCAGAAAATTCTCAAGGCCTTCGAAGGCCCTGAAAAACTACCTGATACATTAACTGTAGAACAAAAAGATTATATGCTTGAAATGGCCTTAAACCTATAATATTGAACTTATCTGATAATGTTCTTAGAGAGGTTAATGATAAGACAACTGCTTGTAATGTATGGAAAAAAATTAGAAAGCCTTAACCTCATTAAATCTTTAATGAATAATATATACCTTAAGGAAAGACTTTTTAGCTTTAAAATTGATCCCAACCAGAATCTAGGTTAAAATCTTGATGAATTCAAGAAGATAACCATAGAACTTGCTAATGCATGGGATAATGAGAAATTGAGTGATGAGAATAAGGGTACTATTCACCTCAATTCTCTCTTTTAAGGATGTGAAGGCTGCCATCAAGTATGGTATGTCTTCTTTGACACTTGAAGAGTGTATTTCAACTCTTAAGTCTAAAGACTTGGAACTTAAGATTGAAAAGAATGATGAAGGTAAAAATCTATTTGTTAGAGGTAGAAAAACTACAAGGAACAATATTAACTCAAACCCTAAAATATGAACAGAAGTAAAACACCTAATCATAATAGGTCTCAATCAAGAAACAGAAGTAAACAAAACGAAATGACACTAGAAAGTGTAGTTTCTGTGGAAAAGAATGACACATAAAAAAAAAATACTGTTATGAGTTTAAAAAGAAAAATCAAGAAATGACTCAAAATTATAGAGATATAGTTGTTCCATCTAAATCATTTGAACCTAGTGAAGTACTTACTTTAAGTACTGAAGATATAAAGACAAAATGGATATTAGATTCATGTTGTTCCTTTCATACGAGTCCTAAAAGAGACTAGTTGACAGTTCCAAGAACTCAATATAGGTAGTGTGCTGATGGGTAATAATTACCAATTTAAGGTTGAAGGGATAGATTCTATGTCCATCAGAATGTATGATGAGATGGTGAGTGTCTTTAAAGATGTTAGGTATGTGCCTAACTTAAAAAGAAACCTAATTTCTCTTGGCGTCCTAGATGATGAAGGTTATTGTTATAAGGTTGAGAAGGGTGTTTTAAAGGCCTCTAGAGGTTCTCTAGTCATCCTCGAAGATGACAAGAGATATGGTCTCTATGTTTTGAGAGGTGAGACGGTCACTGATGATGTTGCTAATGTGACACCCAAAAATAGTGACAAAAGAGTCCTATAGCATATGAGACTTGGTCGTACGAGTGAGAAAGGTTTGTATGAGCTAAGTAAGAGGAATATCCTAGGTGGAGATGAAGTGACTAATCTAGAATTATGTGAGAACCGTGTCTTAGGTAAGCAACATATGCATAGTTTTAGTGTTGCTCAGTATACCACCAAAATGGTCCTTAAGTATATTCACTCGGATCTTTGCAGGCTTGTCAAGGTCCCTACTCATGGTGAAAATCTCTATTTCTTATCCTTGATGGATGATTATTCAAAGAAAGTTTGGATTTACCTTTTAAAATCCAAAGATCACGCATTTGACAGTTTCAAATCTTGGAAGAAATTGGTTGAAAACCAAACTTCTAAGGAAATCAAAACTCTTAGGATGGATAATGGTCTTGACTTCTGTAATGAAGAGTTCAATAAGTTTTGTAGTGATGAGGGAATTCAAAGACATAGAACTGTTAGATATACTCCACAATAGAATGAAGTTGGTGAGAGGATGATTAGAATTATTTTAAGTGTCTCCTAATAAGTTCAGGTCTTAATTGAAATTTTTAGGGAAAAGCTGCTGCTACAATAACTTACTTGATTAATAGGTTTACTTATATTGCTATTGGTCTTGAAACTCTTAAAGAGATATGGATTGGTAGACCACCCAGTCTCAAACACGTAAGAGTGTTTGGATATGCAGCTTATGCACATCAATCTAAAGGGAAATTTGAACTTAGATCTCTAAGAGGTGTATACCTAGGTTATCCTCTAGGTGTTAAAGAATATAGAATTTGGCATAGAGACCTAAAAAGTTTTAAGGTAATAATTAGTAGAGATGTAGTCTGATGAGGCTAGAATGCCTTCTAAAGACAAGAAAGTCACTTCTGAATTCGTGCTAGAGCTTTTAAAGGATGATGGAAATCAGATTTAGGTGGAAATTGGTAGCCTTTCTAATGGTCAAGTTTTGGTTCAAACTAAACCAAACGAGGAAGTTGAGGCTGTCTATTCTGATCTTGATGATCAAGTGAAAAACGGTCAGAATCAGCCAGATGTTAGTGATGAACCTCTAGCTGATTACCACCTGGTTAGAAATAGGGCTTGAAGGGTTATTATTACTAACAACAAGTTTACGTATGCATATGTAATATCTTTTATACTATATACTGACCAAGATTTAGAAAATACAGAACCTAGAACCTATGACGAAACTGTCAATTCAATTTGACAAGCTTATATAGCATAAGGCCATGAGGGAAGAAATGGATTCCTTTGAAAAGAACAATACTTGGTCTCTTGTTAGAAAGCCTGAGAAACAGAAAGTAGTGTCTTGTAAGTGGATATATAAGATCAAAGAAGGTGTAGGGAAAAATGAACATCTTACGTATAAGACTATGTTAGTAGCTAATGGTTTTACTTAAAAGGAGGGGATTGATTACAATGAAATATTCTCTCCAGTAGTTAAGTACAAAACTATTAGGATAGTTCTTACCCTAGTTAGCTATTTTGACTTAGAACTAAAACAGTTAGATGTCAAAACAACCTTCTTGCATGAAGACTTAGATGAAACCATATATATGTCTCAACCAGAGTGTCCTCTCATGCCTATCTCCGTATGAAATCTCTAAATGGATTAAGCAATCCCTTAGGCAATGGTATAAGAAATTTGATGATTTTATCACTAGCGTAAGTTTTAATAAAGGCAAATTTGATGCATGTTTTTATTTCAGTAGTGAAAACATTAATTATTCTGTCTATTTGCTTTTGTATATAGATGACATGTTACTTTCTAGCAACAATATGTCTAAGATAATAGAGCTAAATGAGAGGTTAAAGTCTGAACTTGATATAAAAGACTTAGGGAATGCAAAAAGGATCTTAGGGATAGAAATTGTTAGAATAATGGAAGAGAATAAAGTGTCTTAAACAGACCAACTATCTGTTGAAGCTGATAGATAGATTTGCAACAAGAAATTGCAAGCTTGTCAATGTTCCTATATCTTCAAGTTACATTCTATCAACTGCTTTGTCTCCTAGGTCTATAAAGGAGAGTGAATATATGGAAACTATATCTTATTCTAATACTGTAGGGACTTTATGTACTCAATGATTAGTACAAGGCCTGATTTAGCTTAAGACATTAATGTGCTATCTAGATATATGTCTAATCTTGGAAAAGGTCACTGGAATGCCATGAAGCGGCTACTTAGGTATAACAGTTCTACTACATCTTTAAGGCTTATTTATGATTGTTCTAGTTGTGTCTTTGATCTAGTTAGGTATGTTGACTGTGACTATGATGGTGATAGAGATTAGAGGAGATCCACCTGTTCCTATTTCTTCACCATAGCTGGTTATTACGACAGTTGGAAGAGTCAACTACAATCCGTTATGGCATTATCCACAACTGAAGTAGAATTTATAGCTATTATAGAAAAAAAAAAAGCAATTGGCTTCGAGGTTTGCTAGGTGAGATTAATGTGTTTAGGGGTAAAGCTGTGATATTCACACATAGCCAAAGTGCCTTGCAATTGTATAACAACCTTATGTTTTATGAGAGAACAAAACAAATAGATGTTAAGTATCATTTCATTAGAGATAAAATCTCTAAAGGAATTGTAGAAGTGGAAAATATTTTCCTGGAGGACAATCCAACTGATATGGGCACAAAAATAGTTCCTTATAGCAAGCTAAAGTACTGCTTGAATTTGCTTAAAATAAATGATTTTGGTTTACTTGTTTGTTGCGTGTCTTGAGCCAGGATTAGAGAAGCTTGTTTTCTATATAAATTAAGACGAACTAAGGTGGAATTTGTGGATTTATTAGTCCATCTATTCATCTAGAAGCCCATTTCAGAAGCCAATCTTGATCCCAGATTGAAGCCTAGATGAAGACCAAATGAGAACCTAATCTACAGCTTCAGTCAACCTAAGTTAACACAATTGAAATGGTGCATTTTGGATGCTATCTGAAGATATCAGTTAAGACAACTGAGTCATGGATTGCAATTTGAGATTGCTTGTTTCTATTGGTTTTGGCGGATTGCACTTACAGTGGTTGATAAGGGTATATAGGAGAAAGGATAAAAAGAGAGAAACGACTACTTTTCTCATTCGTTAAAAATTTAGGCTTTCACAAACCCTCTCCTCTCTCTCTCTCTCTCTCTCTCTCTCTCTCTCTCTTAAAAGCTCTATCTTTTGTGTTCTTAAGTGATTTGTGTGATTTCTTGTAAGATCCTTATATCTATAAGTGAGATATGGGCTTTTGATTGTATTCTCAATTGGGGATTGTAATGTTGATTGTATTTACTCACTGATAGTGAGGGGTTTGGGATTGATTGCTTTAGTGGTGACATATTAGGTTTATTTGGATTTTCTAGGTTTATCTAGATAGTGATTGGCTTGTAATTGATATTCATACAGTGAAGTGAATCTCTTTGTTTGGCTCAACATGGATGTAGGCTTTTTATAACCTGAACCACAATAAAACTTCTTGTGTTGTTTTACTTTACTTGCTTTCTTCAATTCTTGTTTTGTATTTGCCATCGTTTGATAGTTTTTGGTATTATTTTTGTACTGTACTTATTTGTCAAGTGTATCTTACAGTTTTATATAAGAACAGGTGTTGGTTAGGGTTTTTTGTCGACCAAAATACCTAACAATAGTTCTGATGTTTTTTTCCACCCGTTTTTGCGATTTTTCGAACAATTTTGTATTCCATGATAGGTTGATGAAGGAGCTTCTGAAACGGGCTGGAAATAAAAAACACTTAATTTTCCTGCCCTGGAAATTTTCTTTTCTTTTCAATTTTCAAGGAAAAGAAAACATGGTAATGTCGTGTGACTGATTTCTAATGGGGTTTGTTTTTTTTTTCTGTTTTTTTTAGGTGTGAATTGATGATATTATGAGTGATGCAAATATATTTCATTGAGACTATTCTGAATCATCTTGGATTCAAAGATTTTTTTCTCAAAAATCAACTTTTTTTTTCCTTTTTTTGGTTCCCACTTTTGGAGACAGACTTTTTTTGGTTCCCAGTTTGGCATTGCTGTGTTATGGGGAGAAGTGCTTTTAAAATTGCTGTGGGGGAATTGCTTTTGGAATTGTTGTGAGAAGAATCAGCTGAGTGTTTGGTAAACTGATTTTCAAAAGTGCTGTAAGAACTAAAAACAATTTCAATGTGTTTGACAAACTGAAATAAAAAGTGTTGTGAGTGTGTAAAATTACTATCAGGACATAGACATCTAAATGGTACTAATGTGCTATACTTTACATTTTTCTTGTTTATTTGTGTTTAATGTTAAGTGTTATATAATTATGGGTCTTTATTGAATTTATTAGCCCCATTTTTTATTCTACTTTATTTAATTAATTAGCCCAATTTATTTATTTATTTATTTTATTCTACTTTATTTATTTATTTCATTTTTATTCTACTTTATTGAATTAATTATCCAAAAAAAATTTATACAGTTATGGTAACATTATTTTTTTTGTACAGAAACATAAGTCCAATTTTTTTTATTAAATTTCGTGAAAGGTAAGGACAAAGTTGGAAAGTTAGTAAAATTTCATTTAATATCACTGTAGCGCGTTTTCTAAAAGTAGAAGCCAAAATCTAAAAGCATGTATTTGTAACTTCTAAAAAAATCATTTGAGAGAAGCTAAAAGTGACCAAAAGCACTTCCTCGCGATTTTACCAAACACCTTGTATTAGGTCCAGAATCACTTTTGGTCCCAAAAGCAGCTGGGGAAGCAATGCCAAACTGGGCCATAGTTTGATTCTTAAGAAAAACTTCATATATATAATTTTCAATATATATTTTATGATGTATGTATATCAATATATAAAATATATTAATTTCAATCTATATTAACAAAACCAGATGGCGCCACATATCGCTATAAGGAAGCTTTAACATTTTTTTTAACAATATCTTTCTATACATCTATCTAGTTCAAATATATATTTTAAAAAATATTTTGATGTCCATAGGATTCGAACTGCTGAATTGAAAATTATTTATCCAAATTTCAAACTCATTCATATGTCAACCGATGCGGTTGAGCTTTGCCCCTATGGGTGTTTTGACATTAAATAATAATTATTAATTAGTTGTTAATTGTAATATTTTAATATTTTAATACTGTAATCAATATCTAGACAAATTCTTCCCAACTCCCCCCTTTCGTCTCCCTTCCTTAACCTCTCTTTCCCATTTTAGTGTTTTATCATTAAATTCAAGATATTTATTAATTAATTCTAATTACTAATTGAAATCTCTCACCTTTTTTTTCTAAAATAAAACTCTGGCCATTTAATAAACAGTCTTCCCAACTCCCCTTTTTTCTCCCTCCTTTAATCTATTCATCTTCCCTTTTTTTGGTTTCTATTTTTTCAGTTATATATATATAAATAGATTGAAGATAGATAAAAATAATAATCATATATAATAATCTTATATCCATTGCTTGTTGATATCTATACATTAATATATGCAATAATCATCTTTTAAATTGTACATTTATTTTCAGGACTTGGTTAATGGTGCAAAGCACCCACATGTGTTGTACTGTACGACATAACTAAAAGGTAATTTTTTTTTTATAAAAAAGGCACAGTGGAAGACAACTAATAAACGCAACCGGTTTCAACAGGTTGCTCTATTTTTTTAATATATATTAATTATATATTTAATAATATAACGATATTATACTACATATTAATTATCTTTTTTTTATAAAAAAACTATTTAAAAAATATATGAAAATTATATATTTTACTATGTTAAATAAATAAATAAAATAAAATAAAATAGAGGTTTAAAATTTTTGAATTTTAAGAATAAGTTCAAGGTAGGTGGAACAAGTTTAACGTTTAGAGGAACGTTAATTTTGTTCGGTAAACAAGTCAACCAAGTTTTCAATAAACAAGTTCAACTTATATTGAACACGTTTTACGTTAGGAGTAACGTTAAACTCGTCTTGTAAACAAGTCAACGTAAATCGGGAAGAAAAGGTTTAAAGTTCAGATGAAATATAAACTCGTTTCATGAACAAGACATGTTCAACGTAGGTTGAACGAGTTTATCGTTCATTTGAAAATGTTAAACTTGTTCATTGAACAAGTGAACTTATATCTTCATGAACATGTTCAACGTAGTATGAACGAGTTTGACGTTCATATATTCAACTTGTTAAATGAATAAGTCAACATAAACCTTCATGAATAAGTTCAACGTGTGGATTGAACAAGTTTAACGTTAAGATCAACGTTAAACTTATTCGACTACAAGTTAACATCAACCTTAATAAACAAGTTTAACGTAATTGAAACGAGTTTAATGTTGAGAATAACGTTAAACCTGTTTTGTGAACAACTGAACGTAGATCCTAATGAACAAGTTGAATGAGTCAAACGTTAAAGTTGTTTACTGAACAAGTTGATGTAAATGACGTTATGAACAAGTTCAACGTAGTACGAACAAGTATAACGTTACTGAGAACGTTAAAGTTATTTACTGAACAAGTTGGTGTAAAACACGTTATGAATAAGTTCAACGTAGTACGAACAAGTATAACGTTACTGAAAACGTTAAAGTTATTTACTGAACAAGTTGGTGTAAAACACATTATGAACAAGTTCAACGTAGTACGAACAAGTTTAACGTTACTGAGAACGTTAAACTTGGTCATTGAACTAATTAACGAAAAAAATGTTATTAACAAGTACAATGTTGGGTGAAAAATTCTAACTTTACTAAGAATGTTAAAGTTGTTTACTGAACAAGTTGGTGTAAAACACGTTATGAACAAGTTCAACATAGTACGAACAAGTTTAACGTTACTAAACTTGATCATTGAACTAATTAACGAAAAAAGGTTATTAACAAGTACAACATTGGGTGAACAAGTATAACGTAACTGAGAATGTTAAAATTGTTTACTGAACAAGTTGGTGTAAAACACCTTATGAACAAGTTCAACGTAGTACGAACAAGTTTAACATTATTGAGAACGTTAAACTTGGCCATTGAACAAATTAACGAAAAAAGGTTATTAACAAGTACAACTTTGGGGTGAACAAGTTTAACGTTGACCTAAACGTTGAACATGTTTACTGAACCAATTAACTTTACAATCATCGTGAACAAATTCAACGTAGGCTAAACAACCTCAACGTTTGTCAGAATGTTAAAGTTGACCAGAGAACAAGTGTTCAAAACCGTTATCAACAAGTTCAACGTAGGGGGAACAAGTTAAACATTGATTTGACCATTTTACTTGTTCGATGTACAAGTCAACGTTGAAATTCACAAACAACTGACACGTAGGTTGTACAAGTTTAACGTTCAACTAAACCTTAAACATGTTCGTTGAACAAGTTTACGTAAACCGTAGTGAACATGTTCAACGTAGATTGAACGAGTTTAACATTCACATAAACGTTTAATTTGTTAATTGAACAAGTGAAAATAAATATCCCTGAACAAGTTGAACGTAAGGTAACCAACTTTTCAGTCTTTACCCAACACATATGGTTGTTTGAACCGCTTATTTTAGGGTGATTTCCTTCAATTATTGGTATTTAAAAAACAAGTTTGACATTCCACTTAACTTAGATAAACAAGTCAGACGAGATAGGAAGATATAACAAAGTCTAGGTAGCCACTATCTCCTCGGATTACTTGTTTCAAAACAGAGACGATAACGACATTGGGGCAACCCAACACAATGTCGCCCTGTGATCGCTTTTAACTCTGATATGCATTACCAAGACAGAGACAAAAGTGATCTCAAGGCGACCATTTGGAAGTAAAACCGAGCGACCTCCAAGTTGTATTGTCCATAATCTGTAAGTTAAACAATACTGTTTTGGTAGAAACGAACCCTATAAAAATGACCTTAAAGGTTTACCTGAAGTCGTACATGTACGAAACTTGCTATAGAAACCCTAAGTCATGGAAAGTTGATTCAAATACAAAACATACCACTAAAAATTCTCTCAAGAAGTGTACAATGATGCTTCTTTATCTCTAAAGGTAATCCTCAATCAAAACTCCTACAATCTTCTTCAAGTTCTCGTTTAGTGCATATCTTCCTTTACATTATTAGGTGTTTTGACATTGAGAAGATATTTGATAGTTTATTAGGGATTAGTTGTTGGCAACACATACATTTGTTCATTTGTTTGTTCTAATTACCGTTGTGTAGTACGTAGTTGTAAGTGTGGTGCCGTTTGTTAATTCATTATTGATATAACTAAGGGTGGTTACGCGTTGTTGATCGGTTATTGGTTGTATTAAGGGTGGTTATGGTATTTTATATGAAAATATTGTTGTGCCAATTTGAATTTGAGAGAGATTGAGAATGACTGGGGGTAAAAAAGGAAAACAAGTTTCTAAGGATGGTGGTAGACTATCGAAGAATATAAGACAGGCTCCAGCAATACCACCAGTAAGGGGGAAAGGAAAATGAGATTTGATTACAGAATTTTCAAAGCCGTCGGATCCGGAGAGATGGGCATTTTTCGGTACTAGGAGAATTTGACCTGAAGGAGGGATCAACATGCCAGTATTCGACACCACATTCATCCTAGAAACAGTAAATATAATGGGATGGAATTGTTATTTAAGAACCCCCAACATGGTGGCATTTGAATTAGTTACTGAATTTTACTATGCCATAGTCATGTATCAGTTTCTTCAGGGGGTCCCTGTCATGGTTCAAGGGAGATCGGTCCGAATCACATCCGATAAAATTAATGAGTGGTTGGGCACTCCTAGGGATCTAGGTCACCTGGTTGATTATCTACCAAAAAAAAAAACACTTTAAGCCATGGAATGCGAAGTTAGCAGCGGACTTGGGAATGAACGGTGATCGGACTTGGAATAACCACCGACATCCCCTATTGAACAACCAGCTGAAGTTAGAAGCAGGGTTTTGGTATGTGTTCTTCTCATTCTCCTTAGCACCCACCACCTTACGTACGAAATTGGGGTACGATGTTGCACGCTTCCTATACGGTGAACGAAATGGCCTATCCATGGATATAATGTTGGAACCCCGTTCACCGTTTACGCAGCGGAACTAGGTTTTAAAATTTTTAATACAGATCATAATCTGTATCTATGACCAGTGAACTTGGGATCGTAATTATTTTTCGGAACTAATACATAGGATATGTAAACACAGGAAATTGAAAACGATATAATCAGAAGAAGAATATACCAACGTTTGGAGGCTCCTTCACTTTACATTATGCCCCTGTCTGAACCAATCTTACCATCGTTTGAAAGCTCCTTCACTTTACGATGTGCTCTTGTCTGAACCACTTGATCTTTCTCGCTATCTCCCAACACTGGTAATTATGTGTAGGTGCGTCACGATCTCAGGAACTTGAATGAAGGATGTAGAGAGAATTGAAGAAACTCTTTCTTCTATGTGTTTCAAAAACACACAAAGCATGAAAAACCTATATATATATATATACTGCACACGAAACATTTTTTTTTCTTTCTCGTTTCACGCACTAAGGAAAAACCCTACCTTTTTTAAATTTTTTTATTGCCTGATGCTTGATCGTGTCACTTAAAATCAAAAAACGAAAAAAAAACTTTTACAATATATATATATCTCAACTACCTACCACTTGCGTTATATATATTGTTTATTTGTTTCAAGTATCTGCATCCTAAGCAATTCTTCTTTTTGATTAATGTTTCATATGTACATACCAATTTGAATCCAATACAATCTCTTGTGCTTTAACTGATATATATTTTTTAATTATCCTTTTCAAATATATCTAATATATTAAAAGTGATAATAAGTATTTTAAATTTAAATTCAAATACTTAGATAAATGATTTAGTAAAATAAAATAATCATATTATTTTATCTTCACCTAAATCCATATATCAACTAACACCCTCCAATTAATAGTTAATTAATAATTCATAATTATCAATGTAATTAAATAATCTAATTATTTAATTAATTTAACTATTAACATTCATTAATTAAATAATCTCATTATTCAATTAATTCCCGAATATATACGTGTCACTTTTGTAACACAATTAATTGGACAATCCAATTAATTAACCGTGACCTTTGTTACCTAAATCGACCGGGCTAACAAGGGGACCTAATGGACCCACAGTATTTCTAGCTCCAATAATCCTCGGAAACATTAATTAAACTCTTTAATTAATATTCCTTGATTATTAACTCCGGTGTTATTCCACTAAAAACTCGAAACTGCACTCTTTCAACTGTAGACGCTTTTATACAGACCGATACAACTCGGTATCCATCGATATAGCTATTACACATGGTGTGATCCTCCAGAGTAGTTCATAATTAGAGCTTGGTCATAATATCCGTTTTACCCCTCTAATTACATACATCCTTTAAGTACCATTGATTCTATAATGAACAGTAAATCCTATTTCCTCATGGAATTAGGAGAACGCTCATATTGTCCAAGCTCCGAATCAACCCTTAAGGGAACTACCATCCACTTCTCACAAGAAGGAGTGGATTCCACTATTGTGTACAAACCTTCCCAGCCACAAGCCAAACCGCAATCCCAACATACAGAGTATATTGATCAGGGAATGCATCTGACCTCACCCATGGTATATCAAAGACTACGATTTAACCTGAAGGAGTCGATAAGACACTCAGGATTAAGATCACCCACATATAGCCATCATTAGTTGATATATATGAATCTCATCGGTAAACGGATCTTGGTGAGAGATTCATATAGATCATGGCCCAGTCCTATATAATCATATCATACAAGGTGCCTCTATTTCCATATCTCATATGAATGATTCAGGATAGAATCATCGTACATTACGGAATGGACCGTAGCTATAGATTAACCACAAGTAAAGTACCCAACTTTATTTGCTATCTATGGACTCTTTAGATTGCACGTCTCTTACTATATCCATCTGTATATGACACTCATATACACAGTTTGAGATTACATCTAGCAATCTTGGATGTTTAAATATATGCACAAGTTTATAAAATAAATAACATAACAAGAATGAATTGAATTTTTCTTTTTATTTATTTTCTAAATCCATTTACAAATTACATCTTTAGGGCATAAACCCCAACACATAAGCCAAATCATCATGAATCACATCTTTAGAAGTGACCACTTATCCAAAGGCCCATTACCCTTCTCTTGCCTCATTACTCACTTTTGTGAGGCAACCGGGATTAACGTGCATGAGGGATGGTGAACAATGTTTCCTCCTATGACGGACATGGGGAAAAAGGTTTATATTGATATTGCCAATCATAGAGGAACCAGACTGTTTGGAGATCAACTGGACGAGGATGAGTTGGATGATGACCCAGATGATCCGGACTATAATGTGGAGAGTGGCTTAGACACGGTCGTAGCAGATCAGGTGCCAGTGATGGATCGAATTTTATGCCGTATCGATGATATGCGTGTACGTGTGGATGCCAACCACTGCACTTATATGGAGCAGTTCACGTACATCTATGATAGAATGGACACTTTTTAGAGAGGTTTGGGTGATGCTGGCATCGTGATTCCGTTTATGGCTCGCAAGCCTACAGATCGTTCAGCTAATAGATTGAGAGTCTCATCTGAGCAGCTACCTCCAGGCCCTACCATGCCCTCCAATTTTCCGTAGCGCTTTGCATGGACTATGTTTTCTGTTGCGACCTTTGGCCGACTACGTTTTGGTCACCCCAAGGTCGCTTTACTCTTGGATTTCAACATGGATGGGTACTCAGAGACTATTGTGACCTCAGGGCAATGTTAACATAGGTCGTCTTGATGTCGCTATTGTCTCAGGATTTTTGGTTTGTGATTTGAGGCTATAGTGACAATAAGACAACTTTCATCATGGTCGCCCTATTGTCGCTATCGTCTCGGGTTTGAACCTATTCTATCCAGAGACAATAGCGACTTCAAAGCAACTAGAACATAGGTCACCTTGAAATCGCTAGAGTTTCAGGTTTTTTGTTTTTTGAATCGAGGCAATAACGACATTGGGGCGACTATGACACTAGTCACCATATTGTTGCGATCATCTCGAGTTTGAACATATTCTACCTAGAGGCAATAACTACTTTAAGGCGACGTAACTTCGGTTGCTTTGAAGTCACTTTTTCTATTCGGTTTGAAGGTGGCTAGAACCAAGGCAATAGCTACCAAGGTGCGACCATTATCACAGTCACCTATTCTGGGGTTCACTAAAATGTCTAGACTGAAAGCAACTGCAGGGCAACATATATGGGGTTTCCTCAATGTCTCTATTTCCTAAGTACGCTAAAAATATTTTTCTAATTTTCCACCCTGTCAAATCCCACCAAATTTTTGTATCACATTTAGGTACTCCATACCTTATTAATAGGTTCAACCAACCCATTCAATTATCTCAGTTGCCCAGCTTCAACACCTTCAAATTGTATTGTCTCCACTACTGTCTTCTTTCCCTTAGTCACACATCACTTCTGCATAAAACCATTTTTTAACTACATTTGTAATGATAGTAAAGCCATTCTTTCAAAGGTTCAACCTTCAGCAGATGATTCCGATATAGCTAACGTATGAGCCATCTCTGAAGCTTCTGAACGCAAATGAACTTGATAAGTGTTCAATATTGGAAGAACTATATTCTCACATCATGTTCATCAAATTGTTTGTAAGATGATCTTCTCTTAGAATGTTTCCACTGAAACGAGTAAATGTTCATGGGTTGTATGTATTTATATGGATAATCATATTAGAATGTTTAGCACTGGAACTGTATATCTGGATTTGAACGTTGAAGGATACTCAAGGTGGCGTGAGACAGACACAACACATACAGACAACGAGGAGTTGAAACCGACTGACACATCCAACAACAATGAATGGCCATATCATGTGACGTTTGCATGCGGTAATGTTTTTACACCCCTATGTTTGTCTTGTTACAATTTGGTCCAACCGACCGATGATCCGTTACATAGTGAACTTATAAGTTTACAAGTCAGTGATTTTATAGGGAAAGAGTTTATATCTGTTACTGATGCTTATGAGTTTTACAAGAAATATTAATGTGTTATGGGGTTCAGTATGATCCATTACATAGTGAACTTATAAGCTTACAAGTCAGTGATTTTATGGGATAAGACTTTATATTTGTTACTGATGCTGAGGAGTTTTACAAGAAATATTAATAAGTTATGGAGTTCAGTATGCGTAAGGACATGTTATGTCGGGACTCAGGTGGATTAATTACAGCTCGTAAGTGGGTTTATTCTAAATAAGGGTATAGAGCAAAAAAAACATGTTGATAGAACCGATAGAGTTCGTGAACCTAGAGGGCAGGCTCGTGAAGGTTGTCGGGCAGTATTGAAAATAAATTTGATAGGGGGAAAATGTTATGGGTTGTTACGGAGTTTGTAACTGAGCATAGTCATATATTATCACCTGGCAATCACAACCAATTCTTTCGTTCTCATAGAAATGTCAAAGATTACGATGTAGCACAAGCGCAATCCCTGAGATCAGTTAGAGTGAAAAACTCCCAAGTGATAGATTACCAGTTGGATTAGTCTGGTAGTTATACGGTTGTCGGACACACGAGGAAAGACTTACAAAACCGATTGGACAGCATACACAGGTCTGGTTCCCACAATTCCGATGCTGATTCAATTATCTCTTACATGACGACGAAAGTGGAAATGGATCCAACATTTTTCTTTCGGTACTGTATTATTGAAGATGGTAGCATGAGCAACTTATTTTGGTCTGACAGAATGTCAAGATGTGACTACAGATACTTTGGTGATGTTATGCCATTCGACTCAATGTATCGAACTAAGGCTTATAATCGGCCGTTAGTGATATTCGTTGGGGTGAACCATCATACGAAAATGACAATTTTTTGGGTTTGTGTTGTTGGTTGATGAGACAGTGGGTACTTACAGGTGATTTTGCAAACATTCTTAGAAGCTATGCATGGTAAATGTCCGATATCAGTAGTTACTGAAGGTGATAAATCTATGAGTAAGGCCATATGGTTTGTAATGTCTTATGTCGTATGACGCCTATGTTGTTGGCACCTTGAGCGGAATGTACAGACGAACGTTTGTGATATTGGGTTTACTCAAGCTTTTACTCATTGCATGTTGACCTATATGACGGAGGTTGAGTTCAAGACACAGTGGTTAAACACGATTGAGAGGTTTGGTTTGCAACATAACGATGGGTGAAAATGATGTATTGCAAATGGAAGTTATGGGTAGAAACTTTTTTTTTACGAAGTACTTTCTTTGGTGGTCTGTGGAGCACCTAACATTCAGAGAGTATTAATGTTTTCCTCAATCGCTTTCTGAATAGTAGGCTGAAATTATAGGAATTCATAAGCCATATCGATAGGGCAATGTCGCACCTCTGAAACAACGAATTGAATGATGATTTTGATAACATTAATGAGCATCCAGTTTTAGTAACCCATCTGTTACAACTGGAAAAATATGTTGTCAAAGTTTATACTCAACATACATTTGCTTGGGTGAGAGATGAAATCAAATTGGAGGCAAAACTGAGCTTAGTCATTTGCGTTGATGATATGGATAATGTGATATATACATTCAAAAAGTTTGATGGTGGTGATACCACCTGGAATGTGAGGTACACACCGTCTACAAACAGTTTCAACTGCTCCAGCAAACTGTTTGACACACCATGCTTTCCGTGTTGTCAAGCATTTAGTGTAATGAAAGCCATGAACTGGTGCAATATACTTGAGTCACTCATAATGCAACGGTGGACAAAGACTTAGAAGGATGTCTCAGAAATTGAATCGTCTCCAACCGTGACTACTCTAACTATAATGCAACTTGCTAGGTTTGCATTCTCTCATACTTATTATAACATAATTAATTCCTTTGAGTAGTTGATCAACATTAAAAATGATTGATCATTTCGTATCAATTGTCGCTAGTAATATGATTATGCTAGAAAATTCAAACTTTTTGCACATGTTTTTGTTAATGTAGATATGGGGCATTCACTTCAAAGTGTAGCAAAATGAGCTATTATGCATCAATGTCAACTGATGGTTATAAACAATCAAACATGGCGATTGAAAAGTTAACTAATCAAATGAAGGGATTATTGCCATCGTCAAGTACATCAACAGACGATCATGTGGGAAGAATGGCAAGCAATGGAGGTGCAGAAGCAAGGACCACATTACAACCAACCGAGTATGTGGACTTACTGCAGTCTTGCGACTCTCAATATCTAGTGGAAAGTGACAGTCGTTGTCAACCTTTTACTTTCCATACTGCTAAAGTTCCAATGTCTATGTATACCAACCAGTTCAATGAAGAAGGTTTTTCCATTACAAGCTTAACACCTGCAATATACATACACGCAATGTACATGCAACAAAACCGATGGTGGACGCCGTAAAACTTCGTGTCATAGATTGGTGTGAGACTGTGCTGTTTTAGTTCAAGTACGTCATAAGCTTCGTACAAAAGCGATTGTATTCTGCTTCCGTAAAGAACCACTTATGTATTGTGGTGGGAGACATGCATGTAGTGTGTAGCATATTTTTAGCCCTTTGTAGTTTGCTAGTAGTCAATTGGAACACTGTAATAACTTGTACAGTTGTGACTGTAATCACCTTTGTTGGCAGTATATCCAAGTGTGTAAATTTTTTTGTTGGTCACCTAAGGACTTCTCAACTACAACATAAATAAACATACGATGACCAACGCGAGACAGTCACCTCAGTCACCACGAGGTAGGTGTTTCCTGGACTTTGGAGCTAAGGGTTAATGCTAAACCCGAGACCTATGCGACTTAAGGGCGACAAAGTCACATGTCACCTGGTAGTTGCATTGGTCTCAGGTTTGGCATTATCAACATACACGACTTCAGGGTGACCTAAGGTATGGTCACTGTTAGGTCGTAATGGTCTCGGTTGTTGGGTAATGACATGCAAACATAAGGGTGAGATTGATAAGTAAATGTAATACGTTTTGACGAGGGACGATGTTTGTTTGTACTGTACAGTAAACGCTACAAAGAATGAGGTCCGATGAGAATATATGATTCCACTTCTACAACAGATGTAAACTGAGTAATTGATTAGTAACGAATACAGATAATAAGATTGGTGTGACAATGCTATGTTGTCCAACGTTGAGTTAAATATTGTTACAAATGCGGCTTTCAAATGTGTTAAACAACGTAACATAAACGCATTTCAAATGCGTTAAACAACGTAACATAAACGCATACAAGTATTGGGTTATATTTTTATTGTTTAAGAAGTAACATCAGTTACACTGGATGGTATTGGAATAACATGTGGAGTAACTTTAGTTAAAATGGAGTAAAGTTATATTTCGTTTAGAGTGACTTCAGTTACAAATTTATGAGACACTCAAAACAAAAGAAAACACGTAATCATGGAGATCAATAAATGGATGTATGGAGAAAAAAACACCCGTTAAATTACACAGAAACATACCTATTAGCTATTGCCAGGTACATAAATTTGTATGCTTACAGTACACTTCCACTATAAAAAAGGAAGACCTTGGCCAATATTTCGCAAGGTCTCTTACGTAGTGGGAAATTTACAAAAAAAATACAATCATGGACATTTTCCAAGGGTGAAACCCACCACATTAACATTAAAATTCCATTTACAAAAAAATTACAAGTATCTTTGCATGCAACCTGTTGACGTCAATTTCTTGATAGGTAAGAAAGTCAACAATGCTTGGTTCGACAATGACCTGTTAAATAGAGAAAGAGAAAGAGAATGCAATTGATATGTTTATGAAATGAGTATATGTGGTAAAACCCCGGTGACCAAAGAAACATCCACGGGTGGTTGTAAGCACAACCAAGCCAAATCCACTATTAAATAAAGAATTACACCACTTGATCTCACTTGCCTCTCTTTTTTAGTGATTATTTTTATTCTCCTTGTTCTCTCTCCTTTTACAGTGGGATTATAGGTCTATTTATATGTGTATAGAACCCTAAACCTTGTTACAAATAAGGAAAGGTAATAGTATTTGATTGGAACTAGTTGCTTGTTGAAGTCGTCTTTGTCTTCTTTCCTGTTTCTAAAATCTTATGGATAGAGTTTGAATCATCGTGGGATTCTAGTTGCATAGTCCGCTTAGGATTTATTTCCTAATTGGTGTGTAATCTTTTAGAAGAGTAGAGTTATTGCTTGATTTGGACTAGTTTCCTGTTTCAAGTTTTATCCTTTTGGAAGTTTTTAAATTCTTCCCTCCTCTGATACTGGGAATGAAATAAGGATGTTCCTATATTGGAGTGTGATTCTAGATCCTTTCTTTGAGCTCATTTATGTGAATCATATATTTCTTGATAGCTGCTTTACTCGGGTTTCCCATGTCATCCCGAGTAAAACTGAATGTGCCGAGTATTTGTTTTCAGCCTTACTCAGATTCTCATGCCCTGGTGATACCACCGATGGTGTTTTTCAGTTGCCAGTTTGGATGCTTATCTGAAAATCTTTTTGGGAGGCTTCCTTATCTGTCACTGACGTGTTCATTTAATGAAATATACACATAACAATACCCACTTAAAATACTTTTGTAGAGTAGAATTCATTTTGGCGAAAGTATTTTAATTGTTGAATCTGTCTAGCTTTTTGTTATTTCCTTCATTAATGCCTCATTAAAGTGGGAATAATAATCAATTCACATCATTAATGACGTGTCTTAATGGCACAATGTATGTGTAATTTGTCTCTTCATGCGATTGTGACGTTCTGAAATTCTGACTGCTTGATTTGTTTTTTTCATGACACGTGTCTTTCCATCGTTTGGTATCTCTGTTGGCATTTATGAGATACGACCTTCTGATTATCTAATACGTCGCTTATGTCATTGAACGTCCCCTTTTTTCAATCTTCTCACCTTTCCAAACCCTAGGGTTTCGTGCTTTACTCATTAAGTGACTTATTTAAATTGAAGAGGGCTATTTCATAGCCATTTCTACAAAAAGAAAAATCAGGCTTGCTTCTGCCTTTCTGCTCTTGTGCATAGATCTGTTATTCGCTCGTCACTGAAGCTTTTTTCCAATTTCCTGCGTCTGCTTTAATGTTCAGTTTCCGTGGATCCTATTACATGACACCGTCTTTTTGTTATGGCCTTTGATGCACTTGAGTGTGGAGATACTTATTTAGTCTCGTGTGTTTATAAATTATTAGGGGAATCACCCCCTGACAAACCTTATTTTTTGAATGTCGACGTTTCTGGGCTTTACCCTGGTGTTCCTTCTAGCCCTAGCTCTGAATCATCTTCCAGTTCTGAGTCTTCCATTTCTGATCGTCACAGGGTTTCTTTACGATCTACGATGGGGATGCATCAACATAAATGCACGGTTTATAAGCAATGTTCAAGCGACGTTCAAATTATGAGGCAAGTTGTTAATGAGAACGATGTTGAAAAAGAACACCGTGCCTCTCGGATTCTCTTTTCTCTTGATCGCCCGAGTGCTTCTGACGCTGAACCGAACGTGGTCTGGACTACTCATGTTTAGCTACGGGGTGACTATTCCCTTTCAACCTTTCATTGCCTGGTTCCTTGTCGAGGCGGGGATTGCTCCAACCCAGCTTGCCCAAAACAACTATAGGATTCTGATGTGCTTGTGGCACATGTGGAGCCGAATGAAGTTGTCATCGCCTTTTCCTCGTGAAATAAGGCAGTTTTATAGTCTTAGGCAGTCTGGTCATTCTGGGACTTATTTTCTTTTGTCCAACAACCCGGATAACTGGATTCTCGAGGGAGTGAAGGTGAGTCAAGGCATCGAAACTTCTCTAGACATCAAGAAAAAAGGTTTTATCTAGGGTTTTGCCACTTCAAACAAGTAATGGAAAAATAGTTGGTTTTTCATAGGAGGGAACTAGGGAAACCAGGTCAAGCTTTCAGTTGGTAGAGCTCGGGAAATACTAATGGTTCCTCATTACTTATGCTCTCCCGATCGCTGGAATGAAATGCCGCCCGTTTTTACCGATGTTGAGTTGTCTAACCTTGCTCGGGCAGCTATGCGTACTTTGGAAAAAAGAAACAGGTCCTACCTTTTTGATGAGAAGAAAATGACGGATCTCAGCTTCTTTGCTCAGATTTCTGCTTGTCGCAGACGATGTATGTGAGCTTTCCTGTTCTTATTGTCGCTTTTACCATTTTACGCCTTTTAACTCCTTATCCCTTTCGAATTCAATGTATGATATGGACATTGTCTGTGACGCTCAGGCTCGCCAGGTGAAAGCGATTATTCAGGCAAGTCATAAAGAGGCTTCTTGTCAAATGGAGAAGGGGATTGCATCACCTGATGATGAATCAGATGAGAATTCTGAGGAAGCAGATGAACAAGTTCTTGAATACACCCCTAAGGAGGTCGTCCAACCGAATATGGGGAATCAAGTTGCCCAAGTGGTCCCATGGGGCCTGAGAATGACCATATACTGCCTGAGGCTATGGGCTAGCAAGAGGGGCATCCTGCTGGTTTAGCATCTGAGAAGCCTAGTTCCATGACCGATGGGGTACCAGTTGAGCAGTTTGTTGTTAGGGGCGTGGAAGGAGTTAGGAAACCCCCTGCTGAATAGGTTGATCCTTTACTTCCTATTTTTTTGGGACTATTCAAGATATAACTGAAGACCAGGATGATCCTGCAGCTGATCTCGGTTTCCAACGTACGCGGGCTGAAAAAAGGAAGGCAGCGGATTCTCCTGCTAGATCTTCTCCAAAAGTTCCAAGGGTGGTGTCGTTCATTTAATCAAGCGACGAAGATGTTGACCTTAGGGATTCCCCGAAGGCTCAAATGGAGAAGTCTTCGGGAGAAGGGGAGAATCCTCGAGAGAGTTTGTACAGAGAGAACTCCTAGCCCCTTGAGGTTGAAACTATAGAAGCAGGGTTCTCGGGACAACCTATACACCCTTCCCCTCGGGACATGCTGAAGGCCATGTCTTCCGACCTTGCTTTTATTGAAGATGATCATTGGAGTCGCTTCAGGAATGGTTCCCCTATGGAACGCATTTATAATATTTTCAACAGTGCTTCCTACGTGAGTTTTTTGAACCGAACTTTGCATCAATGTGCCTTAATTCAGGCTTATTTAACCTATTTCTCTACAGGTGGTTGCTGAATTTGCTGCATTTGCTGGGGCTGTTCAGACGCAACAACACCAAGCTGATTGGATAAGGCATCTGGGAGTATAGTTAAATGAGAGTGAGGATAACCATGCTAAGATTGAGGCAGCCTATCAGAGGGAGGCGAGTTCTGCCCAGGAATTTACCGATCGCTGCTTAACGAAACAGATGGAAGCCGATGAGAGAACTTCTGTCGCGGAAGAGAATGCTAGATCTTTACAAGACTTGCTCTCCAATGCCCATAAGTCAATGCTTCTGGCTGAACAGGAGGCTAAAAAAATGAAGTAATCTTGAAGATCTTAAGCGCCAAGCTTTAACGGTTGAATCACTCTCGAAGAAAGCCAGGCTGGAACTTGAAGTTCAAGGGGTTGATCGCTTTAAAAGATCTCCAACTTATGATGCCTTACTCCTTAGGGAGTTTCAGCGGGGGTTGGTTTCAGCGGGTGAGTTCTTTAAGGTAAAAAACTGGACGACTGACAAGGCTCAAGCCTATTGAGAATTATCAATCAAAAACCATGTGGACCGGTCCTTGGAGTCTCTTCATACTCAAATGAGGGAATGAAGAGCTTATTGTCGAAGCCAAGGTAAAGATCCCTATCCTACGCATCTGGAAGTCCCAGCCGAGTATTCTCTTTCAACTTTTTATTCCAGCCAGAAAGCTGGGGTAGACAGGTCGGTGCCCGATGTTGGACTGGTCCCCGGAAAGGATTATAGCAAGTGGATGGATGATCTGGTTGACTCAATTGACTGATCTTAGAACGAAAGTCTTCTTTGTGAATATGAGATGGTGCCTGATCCGAGCATCGACAAGAGCTTTAAATCCTCGGCCCCAGCTTAGGTGATCTTGTAAAAATTTGTGTAATTAATAAAATTCTATATTTGCGTAATTGCATTTTACCGTGAATGTCCTTACGAATGTTGAAATGTTGAATGTTAAAACGCCAAGTATCTTATTTAATCGGCTGATCGTTATCCGAGTAACTTCAACTTTTTAAACGCCAAGGGTCTTATTTAACTGGCTTATATTATTAACCGAGTAATCTTAAAACAAAGGTAAATAGGTCTGCACTTGTATTTCGTACTCGGTTGCTATCCAAACGTTGTATCGAGGCTCGCAATGATCATACGTCTGGATCCTTGTGCATGTCACTGAACACTTCTCCTAGTTTTATCTACACAAGGTTTTACCTAATCGTTAAGCTCTAGATTGCTTAACACAGCTGCACAACTCATCGGGATTTACCCCGACGATGCCCTGAGCCATTTTTCAGATTCTGATGCATCGGGTTTGCCTTTTGGCTAAGGTCTTAGTTGAACTTGCTCGGCTGGCATGCACTTTTGAGCATCTCCGCCCATTCGGGATTTTCACCAAATTAATGGCTCCGAGCATTTTAATCGTATCAGTTCTTTAACCATATGTTCTTATTACCATATGTTCATATTTCTGGGAATCACATGTCGGATTTTTTTTTAATTCTGCAAAGCTAACAAAATATGGAAAAAATCTCAAAAAGATTTCTAAGAATAAAATACTAAAAACATCCCGACTAAAATAAAGCCTATAATTAGGGAATTTCAAGGATAAAAAATCTTCAAGTATTGGGCGTTGCATGGTAGAGGTAAAACCCCTCCATCTAGTTGGGCAATCTAATACGCTCCATGTCAGGCCATTCCTTCAATTTTGTATTGGTCTTCCCATTTATGAGATTATGAGCCCGCGACTTCATCTTTCGTGTTAAATGATACTCTTCTGAGCACCAGATCTCCCATTCAGAACTTCCTGTCCCGCACATGAGAATTGTAGTGCCTAGCCACTCTTTGTTGATATGCTGCATTTCGCACTCATGATTTCTCCATTTTTTCTTCTAACTCATCCAGACTTTGTAACAACATATCCATATTATGATCTACATCATATAACCTGACCCTGGGATACATATATGATGTTTCTACCGGGATGACGGCCTCTATTCTGAATGCCATAGGAAACGGTGTTTCTTCTGTTGAAATCCTTGCCGTTGTCCGATAAGCCCATAATGCTTCAGAAAGTTTTTCAACCCAATTGCTCTTTTTGGCATCCAGCTTTGCTTTGAACGTGTGCTTGATGTCTTTGTTCACTACTTCTGCTTGTCCGTTTGTTTGAGGGTAGGTAGGTGTAGCATAGTAATTTGAAATCTGGTACTCGTTACACAATTGCCTAAATTTTTTATTATCAAATTGGGTGCCGTTATTATGGATAATAGCATTCAGGACTCCAAACCTGTAGAGTATGTTCTTCTTCATAAAGTTCGTGGTGTTTGATTCCGTGATATGCACTAATGCTTCTACTTCCACCCACTTAGTGAAATAATCAACAACCACAATTGCATGCTTTGCTCTGTCCCCTGTTCCTGCTAGCAACAGACCAATTAAGTCCAAGCCCCACATGGAGAACGACCATGTAGATGTGAGACTTCTGAGGTGTTTAGATGGTTGCCGAATATCATTAGCGATCCTTTGGCAAGCGTTGTAACTTTCTGAACAACACTATGCATCAGAGAACAGAGAAGGCCAGTAAAAACCTTGCATAAGTACCTTATGTGCTAAGCTTTTACCTTCTATATGGTTTCCACACAATCCACTATGGATTTCCTTTAATATCTGGTGTGCATCTTCCTCTGATACGCACCTTTGGAGTGTTCGGGAAAATCCGCTTCTGTATAATTGTCCTTCAATTTTGATATACATGGCTGACCTGTATTTGACACGTTTTGCCTCAACGGGGTCTTCCAGGAGTATATCCTCTTCCAAGTACCTTTTTAGAGGAGTCATCTAACCGTTTGACAGTGTTTGGATTTCTGAAACTTCAAGGTCTTTCGGCTCAGCTATAATTGGCCTACGAAGATGTGCAACTGGGATATTCTTTGGTCTGATGGTGGTTATTGCTGATGCTAACTTGGACAAAGCATCTGCTTTTTCATATTCTTCCCAAGGGATCTGGACAATCCTATATCCTTTGAACCGTTGGAGGAGTTCTTTTGCTATGCCTAAGTAAGCCATCATGCTTTCATCCCTGGCCTGGTATTCGTCTAGGATTTGGTTGATGAGCTGTGAGTCGCTGAATATCTTGACCTCATCTACTCCGAGTGTGATGCAGACTCTAAGCCCTGCCAGCAATGCCTCGTATTCTGCTTGGTTGTTGGTTGTTGATTGTTGGTTGTTGGTTGCTGGTTGCTTCGAAGTCGAATCTCATGGCACATTCAACATCATCTTCTTTTGGGGTCCATACCACGATCCCTGGCCTACTGCCATGAATGTTCGAGGAGCCGTCAACATATAATTTCCATGAGAAGCTTCTACTCAACATTCTTTTTGCCTCTAGATCAGGCTCCGTGAACTCTGCTACAAAATCCTCCACTACTTGGCTCTTGAGTAATGTCCTGGGCATATATTTAAAATCGAATTCACTCAGCTCGATTGCCCATTTGGTTAATCTCCCCAAAATCTCAGGTTTCTACAGAAATCGGGCAATCAATGAATACCCAGATTGTATGTGCCTGAAAATACGCCCCTAACTTCCTTACTGCCGAAACTATTGCTAAAGCCATCTTTTCTGCCTGAAAATATCTAGTTGCAGCTGGAAGAAGAGCCTTACTGGTATAGTATATTGGCCTCTGTATTCCATCCAGTGTTCTGACTAGGACCGAGCTTACGGCTAATTCTGTAAGGGACAAATATAGATAAAGTACTTCTTCTTCCTTTGGTTTTGAGAGGATGGGTGCCTGTCCCAGGTATTCTTTAATCTTCTGAAATGCCTGTTCACATTCTTCATTCCATTCGAGTCTCTTCCCCTTCTTGATTATTTTGAGAAATGGTGCACACCTGTCTGTGGATTTCAAAATGAAACTACCAAGGGAAGCTAGGCATCCCGTCAAGCGTTTCATCTCTTTTAAGGTCCTTGGAGAAATCATTTCTTCGAGAGCTTTAATCTTCTCAGGATTTACTTTGATCCCTCTTTGATGAACTTGGAAACCAAGGAATCTTCCTAAAGAAATCCTGAATAGGAATTTACTCGGGTTTAACTTCATTTGGTATTTCCTTAGGACATCAAATGTTTTGCGTATGTCCGAAGTACGCTCGATTGCCATGATACTTTTGGTTAACATGTCGTCAATGTAGACTTTCATATTTCTTCCTATTTGGCGAGCAAAAATTATGTTGACCAATCTTTGGTATGTGGCCCCAGCATTTGTTAGCCCAAAGGGCATCACTTTGTAGCAGTATAGACCCTGGTCGGTTGTGAATGCCGTTTTATTTTCATCTGCTTTGTTCATCCGGATCTGGTTGTACCCCGAATATGTATCCATAAAACTGAGCAGTTCATGACCTGAAGTAGCATCGACCAACTGATCTATTCTGGGAAGTGGAAAGCTATCCTTTGGGCAGACTTTGTTCAAATATGTGAAATCCACGCACATTCTCCATTGTCCATTTTTTTATTCTGGACCAGCACCACATTCGCTACCCACTGCGAGTAACTTTTCTACATCCTGCTTGATTGCCTAATTCCTTTTGAGGTTAAAAGATCTTCTTTTTGTATTACAGGTTTTAAGCTCGGATCCACAACCAAGTGATGTGCTATCACTCGTGTGTCTATCCCCACCATGTCTTCATGACTCCACACAAACATGTCTTTGTATTCTCTGAGCAAATTGATGAGATTTGTCCTGACCTTTTCTTCTATATTAGCTCCGATTTTAAACTTCTTTACTGGTTCATCTTCCTTTAAGACTACTTCCTCTGTTGACTCATCCTTTGATGTTTTGGGTTCCTCCTTTAGGTCGAACTCGAACATAAATGATTCTCCATGATTAGTCTGATCCGGTTGGGTCAAGGTACACACTTGGTGCTCACTGTTATCTCTATCCTTGTAAACTGAGAGATTAGCTCTTTTGTCCATTTTCTGTGAACCCTTGATCGTTCCTACCCCCCATTCTGTAGGGAATTTGATCATCAGGGCGTAGGTTACCATTACTGCCTTTGTTTTGTTCAGGAAATGTCAACCCAATAAGGTATTGTAAGGCCAGTTCACCATGTCTATCACTACAAAGTCGAGTAACACAGTTTTCTAGCAAGGTGCCACTCCAATTTTTACAGGCAATTTCACCGTTCCTAGGGACCTGACCTCGACTCCTCCAAATCCTCTAAAAAAGGTATGGAAAGGTTGCAAGTCCTTTCGATCCAATCTCAGCTGATCATAAATGGTCGCACTTAGGATGTCTGCTGAGCTACAGTTGTCCAATAATGTCATTCAAACTTCTTTTTAGCCAATCTGGGCGCTAATAACTAGAGCATCATTTGGTCGGACATTGACCCCATGTGAATCAGCTTCAGTAAACACTATTGGGTCACATCCTTCCTTTATTCTCTTTGGATCAGGCTCGATGGAATTGATGTCAAAATTCTACCTTGATTCAACCACTTCTCGGATTTCCTGAGTCCGTTCTAGGTTACTTCTCTCAGTCGAAGGTCCTCCAAAGATGGTTTGAACTGCTCCGCTCACCTTGGAACTGGCCTTTTTGTTCCGATCTGAGCCGTGATCTCCAGACTTGGTTTCTTTCTGAGCTTCTGTCTTCTCATCTTTCTTCAAGATAATATCTTGTAAATGCCTTTCAAGGATTAGTGTTCTATGTGATCTCGGAGCTGGTAACATTTAGACGTCTCATGCCCACTCTCTTTGTAGAACTTGTAATACTTTCTCATGTCTCGTCGGGCAAATTATGACTGCCGACGTGGCTCCTTCACTAGATTTTTTTCTTTCAATATTACCAAGATCTCATCCTGTCTTTTTCGAAGTGGGGAAGTAGGGTGTAGTTTGTGTACTTTCCTTGAAACTCTTCCTGGTTTGGTCAGTACCACTTCCGTTTCCCTCATCTTTGCTTCTCTCTTTGCTATTTCCCTTTTGTTTCCCATTATGGTTCTTTGACTCAGCATCTTTTTGCTCGGGTCTTCCTTAATGCATGTAAAAACCTCATGTTGCCAACTCTTCTAATTCAGCCAATGCATATCCTCCTGCCATATCCATCATGTCTGTATATCTAGTTAGACGAGCTCTCATTAAGTCGAAAGACAACCGCCCGTTCTTTAGGTTGTTTATGAATGCAGCGATTATTGCTTCATCATTTGCATTACCGATTTCTAAGACTGCTTGGTCGAATCTTCCTAGGTACTTTTTTAACGATTTGTCTTTCCTTTGTTCTAGTTGAGAAAGATGTGCCATTGATTTTTTTCTATGGTCATTCCTAAGGAATTGTCTTGAGAAGCTTCTGCTCAATTCCACGAAGCTCCCAATACTTGCCAAGGGCAATCTTCCGAGCCACCTTGAGCCTACATCCCCGAGTGTTTGTGGAAAGTTAAAACCTAACAAGGGATCGTTGTGGGCATATTGGGCTATAATGCTCTTATACCGTCTGACATGCTCATTAAGATATGTATTCTTTTTTAATTGTTCAACGTGCGGTATTCTGAATCTTTTCGGGAATGGTGTTCGCAGAATGTCTCTAGTGAAAAAGCTGTCAGAATCGTCATTCAGACAACTCATTGTGTCCATAACGCCAAATCAGCGTATCCATTTGACGCCTGTTATTCTTGAATTATCGGGTCAAGCTTTGTATCATAATATCTTTATCACCCGTTGGCTCTCCCCAATGGTTGAGTTGTCTAGTAACGGTCATACCTGTCTCCGGCTCCTCTTTATCTTGCCTTCAAGTCTCTCAAGCTAACCCTTGTATGTGTATTACTTCACGGTGGCGTTTACAATTATGACGGTCACTGTCTTCTGATGATGATGATCGATCCCTTCGCCGATCATACTTGCGGTACCTATCATGCCCTGTTTGACCGTGGCTTCATTTTTGGTGAGGTCGTTCTATGGGCATCTCAAGATCCTTGTCCTGGTTGTACAATGCACCCCTAGTCTAGTAGAATCTGAATTTCTAACAGCTGCTAGCGCGTCTGGTTCTAGCCCAACATTACCGATCGAAGCTTGGAAGGTGACTGATTTTTTGGGGATGGTTGGTTTAGAGGATTTATCTCTCTTGTGGTCAACAGATCTATTCTTTTCTTCACTACATTTGTAAAAAACTGTTCCAATACATCCCTAAAATGGCACGTTATGTCCTCACTGGTCAGAGGGACTCGTTGCATATTAGCCAAGGATACCGATTGGTTCCCAGTAATGGTTGTAGGATCCTGAGTGGTCCCTCATTGGTGAACATTATCTGGCAATTTTCGTATGTATCTGGAACTGTCTTACTTCCATCACCAGACATCGTTTAAACAGATCAAAGGTTTAACCCCTTCTTCTAGAGCAAATTGTTGACGTCAATTTCTTGATAGGTAAGAAAGTCAACAACGCTTGGTTCGATAATGACCTGTTAAAAAGAGAAAGAGAATGCAATTGATATGTTTATTACACGTGTATACGTGGTAAAACTCTGGTGACCGGAGAAACATCCATGGGTGGTTGTAAGCACAACCAAGCCAAATCCACTATTAAATAAAGAATTACATCACTCGATCTCTCTTGACTCTCCTTTTTAGTGATTATTTTTGTTCTCCTTGTTCTCTCTCCTTTTACAGTAAGACTATGAGTCTATTTATATGTGTATAGAACCCTAATCCATGTTACAAATAAGGAAAAGTGATAGTGTTTGATTGGAACTAGTTGCTTGTTGAAGTCGTATTTGTCTTCTTTCCTGTTTCTGAGATCTTATGGATCCAGTCTGAATCTTCGTGGGATTCTAGTTGCACAGTCCGTTTAGGATTTATTTCCTAATTGGTGTTTAATCTTCTAGAAGAGTAGAGTTATTGTTTGATTTGGACTTGTTTCCTGTTTGAAGTTTTATCCTTCTGGAAGCTTTTAAATTCTTCCCTCCTCTGATACGGGGGAATGAAATAAGGATATTTCTGTATTGAAGTGTGATTCTAGATCCTTTCTCTGGGCTCATTTATGTGAATCACATATTTCTTGACAGCTGCGTTACTCGAGGTTTCCTACACCGTCCCGAGTAAAGCTGAATGTGCTGAGTATTTGTATTCGGCCTTACTCGGATTCTCATGTCTTGGTGATACCACCGATGGTGTTTTTCAGTTGCCAGTTTGGATGCTTATCTAGCAATCATTTTGGGAGGCTTCCTTATCTGTCATTGACGTGTTCATTTAATGAAATTTACACATAACACAACCAATACAACATTCAATCCAATAGAGCCGCCGCTTTACCTTTCAACTTTTGGATTGAGGGCCTTTGCATCTTCACAGTGGGCACGACTTCATTCATGGAAACTAAATTGTTATAGTGCTCTTCGGATTTTGTCTTCAGAGCTGAAAGATCGGTGTTACCGGGGAATAGTGCAAGGAAACGATCCAACAACAACCGTTGACAGTCAGACTGAAACTGTAACAAAAAGGGATATATGTCATTGATAGGTAAACCCTAATAAACTGAACATGTAACAACAACTATGAATTTATTTAGGTTACCATACCGATTTCATCGGAACCGGTGTAAGGTAGTTGTAATCCATGAACTTGCAAATAAAAAGTCCACAATCAAAACCAATGGGTTGATTAGGTGCTTTTGCATATGAAATACTGAATGTTATGAACGAGAATGATGTTGGGAAGGCAATGGCCATATCATCAGTAAGAACGACATCAAGGGACTGCATCTACATGAAAAGCAACATGTACAATAATGCAGATCGTGATAAGAAGAGGACAAATGGGGATTAATGAGAGGGTAAAACAACATAAGTTAGGGACATACCACTTTTTGAACTTGGTTCAATCGCGTTCCATCATCCTTCCTACGACGTGGATTGGAGTCCCAAGTTTGGCAGTCTCATGTGGTAAGGTTAACTATAGCCAGATACCAATTGTTGCATATGGGAATGTAAATCTAATATGTGCACGAAAATGGTTTTAACAGTAAACTTTTCAAAATACACAGTATGCACATGTTGAAAAGTAGGTATACGAGATAAAAAAGAACAACGCTAATCATTAGTCTCATCAGTCACCTTTTCACATGTACGAAGATCTTACATGTAAGCCTTCCACAATTTTGAATGGGATTTCTTCAAAGAATATTGTTTCTTCTCTGTACAATTCAAAATGGTGTACTGCAAAAGCAAACGTGAAAAATACGTGGGTACATGTTCCATATCATCAATAATGAATAATTAGAAGCATAGAGGCAAATAATGAACAGAAGTATACCGCATAGTGCGTAGGTAAGAACCAACAAAGTTGTGACTTTTTGGACTTCAATATCATGGATTTGTGCTTAGGAATCAGATTAATAACCTGAGAAAGAAAATATAACACCCAGATGTTCAATTACCAACATTAAACAAGATTTTATTATATATAATGTACAAAATTGAAACGGTTATTGATGAGAAAGTTATAAGCAGTCAACCTCACTATCAATAAAGGTCGAAGGTTCTAATGTTCTGAAACTTTTCTAGGTTACACGTAGATGTTCAAGGTCGACAATAACCTCACTGCAATATTGGAAACACCAAACCTATAATTAAGCACCATTGTAAATTGACGAGGACAAAGTATAGAAAGCATGCTTACACTTCTAGTAGGTTTTTGGAGAAAATGTAGGTTATCAACTTCTCATCATATGTATTCAGTGCAATGCCAATTTGGAAAGGGCCATATCGATATTTTGTTGAAGCATTTACAGGTCCGGTAATGTACGGTGAAATTTGATACCGACTCAACTTTGTTTCGGCGTTGATCTTGTTTTTATTAATCTTCGCTTGTTGGAAGATTGCGACTGATGTTGGAGAGTATCATCATTGTAGGGATCCTAAAAAACATTTGGTAGTCAATTCTAATTGTCAATTATATGTTAATAACCAAGATATTGATATAGTAAATTTTTTAAATAAACAGAATCAAACCTCATCTTATAAAGTGGGAATGATAATGACCGAAGGTACATCATACAGATCATCGGTACAATGATCTTCCATCGGTAAAACAGGTGTGATCACATCTTCTAATGGTGGGTCAATATGTGCATTCATCTAACTCAACAGTTGGATTTTGTAGTGCAGGAATAAAAAAAGGTCGTGATGATGGTGGTGGTGGAGAAGGTGAAGGGGGATTTGGAAGCTCCTGACTCATGGAATTCTGATGGATATTTGTATTAGGTAAGTCATTATTCAAGTTGTTGTCCTCCGACGAACTAAAATTCGCATATAGAAAATTAACCTTTGTTCCGATATCATGAAGTTTGTTCTTCAATGATGCCTGAATATCTTTGACCACCTGGAGGACATCATTAATAACTTTAATATGGGGATCATTACCTGTACAAGGTTCTTGATTTCCATGACCGGATGGCATATTGGCAGCAATATGAAATTGTCCTCCCAATGGTGCTGATTGAGATAAACAATTCTCAACCAAAATCTGTATCATTTTTTGCAAATAGATATGCGATGATGTATTAAAAAAACGTAATAAATTGACAAATAAGTTGAGTAGGTAAATAATTTTGTGTAAACCTGGTTACTTCTAACACCTTTGTCGGTGTGTAGCCAGAGTACTCACTTTTTTATCTTGAAGGTTGTCCAGCAAACGACAGATATTGCAACTTTATCCAAGATCGGGTGCTCCCATTGTAGTGAATGGAAGTAAAACAACTTCAGTAAATAAACCGGGTTAACAGTACATTCAATATGACATGATAAGTGAAATTAATACGAAAAAAATATCAGTTGTTTTTACCTGAAGAAACAACATACACCCGAAAATGCAACATGTCTTCATATGTTGCCGGTTCTTTTGAAACTTCTCAATCCCTTCACAAAGTGAGGAGAAGCACCAATTGGACCAATTTTTCCTACAAATACTTCCAACATCCCATAAAGGGATCAAGTATTCTGTCTGAACATAATCGGTAGTTGTAGAAGAGAAGATGGTGCTCAACAGAAATAAGCACAAAGTTACCTTGAATTCATCATCAGCCGTACTCATCTTTTCCAAGCAATGTTCAATTTCTTTCAAGAAGATGCCACGAGATGTAATGACAAACTTTGACTCCTAGAATTCTTTGTTCGGGACATCTCCCGATATAGATATCTGATCTTCTTGGTCGAAAATCCCTAAAAACTCGACCAAACACAGAAGAGTTGATCACAAACCTCCGACCATGGATATGAAGTGAACAAGATGTTGTGTCAAAATTTTCAACTAGCCATCTGCATATTTTCAGTTGTATACGTCCACAGTTTAGGGCAAGTAAGTGTCCAAACCCCAACATACAGACTACGTCTTTCTGCTCTTCCAAAAGTTTTTGCACAATCCGATACCACCAAGATGGCGTAAACCTTATGCTGATGGTTTCTTCAAGGCTCGGGTCATTTTTCATGCATGCGATATATTCGACTGTTAGATGCAAGTCGAAGTTGTTGGGGTTGTCATTGTGACGATGGTGAGGGTGCTCATCTTCAAAAACTTGATAATGTTGTCCAAATTTTGTCTTCTCTTCTATTGATAACAGCAACCATGTATTTGCAATTTCACTTTAGGACTGTAAAAACAAAATATGACCGAATGTTAGTTTGGTGGTCAAAATATTTAAACAAAATGAATGGTATTACTTGCTGCAAAGGAATATAACCTTTGAGTTCCCAATAGCATCTATATTTTTACATTCCAATTTGTTGCAAATAAAACACCCATATATTATGTTCACATGGGCAAAAAAGAAAGTTAGCAAATTCAAAGTAAGCATATGCAAATGTTTACATACAAATAATTAATCCAGCCCATGTTTCTAATCTTCGGTTTTGACAACGTGGTTATGGATGTTTTTGTATCGGTACCACCATTCTTCTTTTTACGAATTTTTTAAACCATTTTCATTTTGTACATCAAGGGTAATAACTGTTCAGTTAATAACATGGATAAGGAAATAAATGGATATATAAATGTCAGATTACAAAAGGTCATGTTCCTTATCATAATATATTATGCATATCTTCAACGAAAAAACATGTTTCACTGACAACTTAAAATGTTATGTTTGTTATCATGGAAAAAAAATATAGGAATCATATTTGAAATCTTATGACGAGTGATGAAATGTCAAGTGCAGGGGATCCAAGGTTCCTTTTCTTCTAACCCAACTTGTTCACTTGTGTCCACGGAATAGGTACCTATTTCTGCTTAAACTCAAATACTCAAATGCCAATATGCCTTATATACTATATGCAGCTACAAACAAGTAGCTCTAATAAACAATGTACATGACAATATATACAGAATACTGAATAACATAAAAGGAAGAAATAGACACTCGGTACGTGGCGTTGTCTCACAAGTGTACTCTACCTGCATCATTTCGGGTATGAGTAAGTCTGAGTATTCCAGCTAAAATTCTTTGTGCCAAAAACAGAATATAGAATAATAACATAACTTCAGATTACAACAACTTACAAAATGCTACGAAAAGGTAGCTATAATATATAACGTACAATGTACAGGACAGTATATACAGAAAAATGAATAGCATCAAATGAAGAAATAGACACTCGGTACACGGCGTTGTCTCACAAGTGTACTCTACCGGTACCATTCCGGGTATGAGTAAGTCTGAGTATTCCAGCCAATATATTTTGTGTCCAAAATAGAATATAGAATAAAAACATAACTTCAAATTACAACAACTTACAAAATACAGCTACGAAAAGGTAGTTGTAATATATAAACTACAATGTAAAAGACAGTATTTACAGAAAAATGAATAGTATAAAAGGAAGAAGAAATAAACACTCAGTACGTGGCGTTGTCTCACAAATGTACTCTACAGACACCGTTCCGGGTATGAGTAAGTCTGAGTATTCCCGCTGGTATACTTTGTGACCAATAAAGAGTATAGAAATAGAATAATAAGATAGCTTCATCAAACAAGTTCATTGTTGTGCAAATTTTACAAGGCTCATATCATCATAACATAAGAAGTACATTGTTGCACTTATTTCAATTCGCAAGCAATTGGACCTTAGGAAAACAGGCAGCTGCTAGAGAAAACTATTCTACCAACCATTTGGGTTGGCAACATAACTCTTGCTTTCTTCCATTTTCACCGTATATAACAATTTTTCTTAACTCATAAAGTGTGGTAAAGTGTGGTGCATTTTCTACCCTATTAACTCTATAAGTTGTGTGTTTCTTAAACAAATTGTTATAAGTATAGGTCATATAGCATATCCAACAACCCATTTATGAATTATGGATATTCAATCTTTAAGTTTCTCTTCACCTACTCGAGCTACTAACAAAATTTATTTTGTACATCGTTGAATAATTAAAATATCCAGCAGTAGGAAATACATCCCAATCTAAGTCACCCAATTTTTTTTATCACAATTAACTTTTGCTTACAATGGTAGTGACCAAATTCTCCATAGCTGGACCATAAACCAATCACACTACATACTAGTTCAACCACTACCGAATATGATGTAAGCTACTACACCGTTTGGTACAAGGAAATTCATAACATAAAATAAAACTACAAATTCTATTCACTAGTATGGTCACTTTATATTACAAGATCCAACATCTAATAATTTTGAACCGTGACATAATAGTTATTGAATCAGTACACAACCTGGAACCAAAAGAATACTAAAATTACTCAAAACGTAGTTAAGTACCTTATCAACAGTGTTTTAGGGAAACATAGGTTCAACAACACTAGCAACAAAACTTAAATTTGTAAGAATAACATCAGATTGAGAATGGTCGAGGTTCTGACATGAACTCCTCCTGCAAAGGAAATAACCACAACTAAATAAACAATACAAATAACCTTGCTTATATTTAAAAATTCATGAAGAGTGACACGAATCCAATCAACGAACTTATGGATGTAGTTGTAAATAGCTTACCATTCAACCAATCTCATTTTCTCAATTGTATATACTTCTAACTTATATGAACCTATTGTATTTTCAACTTCGGTTTCAAATTTTTTTAAATTTATATGTTTTATAGCTAAAAACAACCCTAACATCAAACACAAATCCTACCTATACAGACTATTAAACTAAAACCGTAATCCGAATTTAACATTTTCACATATAATTATATAACATGTGGAATTATTGCATTTTCAAATCCCTCACCATTTTTGTATCCAAACACTTTTGTTTATTTAACTTAAAATTCCATTTATATATATATATATATATATATATATATATATATATATATATATATATGTATATATATATAAAGCTTCAAATACTGTAAAATGTATTTACATTCTTAAGCTTCACACCTAACACTCAGATTCTAGGAACGACAAAATCCCAATACCGATTTCAACACTCTGCATAACATAATTATATAACAACCCCAAAGAAAAAGACATAGCATAGAAAGGAAATGTTTTACACTTGCCATGAATAAACCTAATCTTCATAGTAATAGCAATAGGTTTCCAATCACAAATCAAAGTAAACAAATTATATGAAAACCTAATCCTTAACCAAGAGTAAATCACCTTTAACTTGAAGACCAAATCAATGATTGTGATGCTACAGCCGCGAATACGGCATCTGTAGCGAAGAGGGAGCAGACGATAGTGTTGCTGTTGGAGAGAAACCGTTGAGATGGAGAAGAGCCCGCTGGAGAGACACCGTGGAGATGGATATGAAGCCGACGGAGAGACACCAATAGAGATGGAGAGACCGAAATCATGGAGGCAGACCAAGAGAGACAGAGAGCATGTATCGGTTCACAAAAAAAGTGAGAGGAGAGAGATTGAAACACTATATCTGTATTTGGGTAGAATCGATATAACAAGTATCAGTTAAAAAAAATATGTGCTATTTTTTTCAACTTTCAAACTTATTAAATGTTATGTTCTACGGTAAAACATATCACCATTAGTTGTACCGTAGCAAGACCCTTATTTTCAGGATGGATGATTTGATTTATATATGACATACATCACTAAAAATATACTAATGCCCAGTTTGACATTGCTTCCCCAGTTGTTTTTAGGGTCAAAAGTGATTCCGGACCAAAGACAAGGTGTTTGGTAAAATCACGGGGAAGTGCTTTTGGTCACTTTTAGCTTCTCCCAACTAAGTTTTTGAGAAGCTACAAATACATACTCTTGGATTTTGGCTTATGCTTTTAAAAAACGCTCTACAGTGATATTAAATGAAATTTTACCAACTTTCGAACTTTGTTCTTACCTTTACGAAATTTACCAAAAAAATTGGGTTTACATTGTTGTACAAAAAAATTGTTGCCATAATTGTACAAAAAAAATGGGGTTAATAAGTTCAATAAAGTATAATAAAAATGAAATAAATAAATAAAGTATAATAAAAACGAAATAAATAAATAAAGTATAATAAAAAAAGAAATATAGAAATATAGAAATGGGGCTAATTAATTCAATAAAGTAGAATAAAAATTGGAGCTAATTAATTCAATAAAGTACCATAATTATATAATACTTAATACTAAAAACAAATAAACAAGAAAAATGCAAGTATAATACATTTGTACATTTAGATGTCTATGTCCTTTTAGTAATTTTACACACTCAGCACTTTTTACTTCAGTTTATCAAACACATTGAAATTGCTTATTTTTCCACAGCAATTCCAAAAAACAATCCCCCTTGTAGCAATTTCAAAAGCACTTTTCTCCACAATACAGCAATACCAAATTGGGTCTAAGGTGAGGAAAGTTAATCTTGCAGTTGATTTTTTTTTTTTGAATTATAGTAACAGATCGAGATAAGTAGTGCAGGGGTTCCATCGAAACCACATGAAAGAAGTGATTAAATTCTTTGACACTCATCACATGGATAAAGCTTTTAAACTTCCATTTCATTATGTTACAAAAAGTAATTCTCTTGTCAAGTAATTGTCAAGTTATTAAATTGTGTCCAATTGCTTTAGAAAAAAAAAAACCAATTTGCATTAAGAAAAAAATTTACCGACTCATGGTTATCAACCGTCATTTTTGTTGTTTTTCAATTTTTAAAAGTTGAAATGGTGAGATATTTCATCTTTTTTTATGTGTTGCATTGATGTCACCGTTTTAATAACTTAAGTTTAAAAGATACCTATTATGGTGAATTACCCAAATTGCCCTTAAATAATCTATTTTTTATTCTCATTGTACTTCCATTTACATCTTGAAAAAGATAACTCCTCTCTCTCTCACTCCAAAATAGTTGTCTGAAAATCGATCTACAACTTCTCTTTCTCTAAAAAACATGTTTCTCCCCATATTCTGCACAAGAAAATAACATATATTTATGATCTTCGTTTATATATTTTTATATATTTTTATGTGGTTTAACAATGTATTCATTCGTTATGATTTGTTGTCCTAGTCTTTGTATGAACATGTATGAACATTTAGTCTCCAGATTCTGATCGATACATTTTTGAAATACTCCGAGCTTTTTTGATTTGTCTCCGAGTTTTTTTGTTAAGTTAATGCCTGAGATTTTTGTTAAAAGTGTCAGAGCATTTATTAAATGTCTCAGAGTTTTTTTGATATGGTCCAAAAAAAATTCTAACCCTTGACAAAAAAGCTCCAACCCAGTAAAAAAAAGCTCGGGCACTTGTCAAAAAAGCTCGAACCCATTTAAAGAAAGCTCAAGCTTTTTTGGTAAGGATTCAAGCTTTCTGCCAAGTGCCCGAGCTTTTTTACCAAGTGCCCGGGCTTTTTTTTAATGTCTCCAAGCTTTTTTGATATGGTCCAAAAAAATTTCTAACCCTTGGTAAAAAATCTCGAACCCAGTAAAAAAAAGCTCGGACACTTGGTAAAAAAGCTCGAACTCATACCAAAAAAGCTCGAACTTTTTTGGTAAGGGTTCAAGTTTTTTTGCAAAGTACCCAAGCTTTTTTTTAATGGGTTCAGGCTTTTTTTATATGGTCCAAAAAAATTTATAATCATTGGCAATAAAGCACAAACCCAGTAAAAAAAGCTCGGGCACTTGGTAAAAAAACTCAAACCCAGTAAAAAAAAGCTTAGGCGTTTGACAGAAAAGCTCGAGCTTTTTTGGTAAGGGTTCGAGCTTTTTTGGTAAGGGTTTGAGCATTTTTGTCAAGTGCCCGGACATTTTTTTAATGGGTTCGAGCATTTTTACCAAGTGTTCGAGTTTTTTTGTACTATGTTCGAGCCTTTTTGCCAAGGCTCCAAGACTTTTAACAAAGGCTTCGAGCCTTTTGTAAACATTTAGAGACTTTTAAGTACTGACCAGAAAAAAAAAAGCTCCGGGGGTGCTACCCCCTACCCCCCGCTAGCTGACCAGGCAACTCGACCACTACGAGCTTGGCGGGGAGCTCGACCCTCGAATGCGTTCGTGTAGCGTCACTTCGTCACCGCTCAAGTGATTGTCTGGTTTCAATGAGACTTTCTCTCTCTACTTCATAACTCTGTCAATGTAAAATGAATGAAAGAAATCTGATGTTGAACAACTATCGAGGGTATTTTTTTCCGTTCACCATAATAGGTGCTTTTTAAACATAAGTTATTAAAGCAGTGATAGTGTTGAAATGTCACCTCTAAAAAATGTCATTTATTTTTTAAACCTTTTCAAAAAGTATCCAAGCCTGACTTTTGAGTAAAAATATATACAGGATTTGAGAATGAGGGCCGATATTGCCATCCAAAAATATGATTAGCACACCTATATTTTATTAAAAAAATTAATTACAAAAATATTATAATAGAAATTTATCAATATGGAGAAATTACTTTAATTAAAAAATAAATTAAATACTATATACACCCATTAATTACACTCATATCTTTAACTGTATCTCTTAGTGATAAACCTTGAGTGGTGCTATTGGTAGACCCATTGTTGAACTATTTATACATCACTTTTAAAAATATTTAGTATTTTTTTATTTATCAAATTACTTAAAGAGACATACAAATTTTATTAATTTTTTTTGTACAAAATAAAAATAATAAAACCCAAATTTCCTTATTTCAAAACCCTAACGACATAGATTATTCCAATTCACTGAATATTTACTATTTTTTGTTTACAGTGGCGGACCTAGGAATTCCTTTCAAGTGGGGCACTTGAATAAAGTAATAAAAATATTGAAATTTAGTACCAAAATAAAATGAGTATTATTATATATTAAAAAAATTAATGATGGTATAATAAATTTAGCTAATATAAAACAAATAGAATATATAATCAAGATGAATAGTCTTATACTCAAAAGAAAAATGAAAACAAGAAAAACAACATTACAAAAATAACAACATAAAAAAAACACCAACTATGCAAAGTTACAATTTTCTCGACAGGGGTTCATATTTTGAAATCGTTGCATAATAGTCTCCATGTCAATTGTGTCGAAAATATCTTTATCTACACACGCGAGCAAGCTATCATTCAACCACTCATCTCCCATTCGATTACGTAGGTTCATCTTCACAATATTCATAGCAGAAAACACTATTTCTACTATAGCAGTTGCAACGGGGTAATAGTAATGCCAACGTCAAGAGCAAGTAAACTAATAAAAAAACCTTATCTTTTTTTTCTCAACCATTTTTCTTGCTAGTTCAGTAAGGCCATTTAATTCTGAAAATTCAATACCAAAGTCCATGTCTGCAATATAATTATCAAGTTGATCTTCAAGTGCCAAGAGTTAATAGAAGAATAGTCTCTCGAATAAAATTGAGCAAGGCGAATTAATTTACTTTTGTCGAATGCATAAAATTGATCCTTTTGACTAAGACATGTAACACAAAGAAGTAACTACGGTCCCGTCCTGCAGTTGTTTTTCAGTCTGTTTTCGTTTTTATTTTTCGAAAATGATTTCAAATTTGTGTTTGTTAACCGTTTTTCATTTTATTTTCAAAAACGAAAAAAAAAAAAAACAAAATCAGTGTAAACAGTGAAAATTTCGAAAAACGCAAAATACATGTTTTCTTTGTTTTTGTTTTTGTTTTTCACTTTTTTTTTAAAAAAACCTTTTTTTTTCTTCTTCTTTTCCGATCCTCTTCTTATTCTCTTATCATCTCCCTCTCCTTCTCTGATCTTTCTCCTTCTTCGATCCTCTTCCTCCTCTTCTTCTTCGATCTTCCTCCTTTCTTTTTCTTCTTTTCTTCCTCTTAACCGATCTGGTCTCATTTCTTTTTCTTATGTTTTAATTATATATATATTTATATATATGTTATTACTGCTATTTATATTTATTAAAATATTACTTATTTACAATTTAAAAGTTTAGTTTTGATTAATTGATTATTTGATTTTTTTTTAATAATTTGTGATGTGTTACTTTTGTTTAATTTAAAAATTACAATACAAAAATTAAATCAATTTGTTTATAATTGTAATAATATTAAACAAAATGTAAAGATTTATATTTTAATTTTTGCTAGTTTTCATTTACTCTACCAGACGCGTTTTTTTTCGTTTTCATTTTCAAAATACAACTTTCAGTATATGCTACCACACACATTTTTAGAATTTGAAACTGAAACAAAAAACACTGTTTTCAATTTTATTTTTTTTTCGAAAAACTGCAACTGAAAAACGCTTACAGGATGGACCCTAAGTATTTGTCTTAGGAAAACGATTATTTAACTCCTGATGTTGCATATCTATCACATCACAAAATAAGTCAACTCAATTGATGCATATTTTTTATCTCTTGAGTTTTATGCTTTGATCTACCTTGAGGTATAAACATATCATCCATGTGAACAACTCTGATTCTATGTTTTACACAAAAGGAAGAAACCTGACTTGGACATGAATCCCAACATCTCTCAATGTTTGAAGTCGTTCCTTACTTATTTGAACCAAGTTTATGGCTTTCACAGTAGCTTGATCTTTCTGCTATAATGTTTGTGACAACTCATCTGTGACTCCCAATACTGTTTTCATCAAATACAAACCAAAAATCAAATCAAATGTTTCTATCGAATTCAATAAAATCTTTGCTTCATATTTTTGCTCTTGATTTGACCCATTCTCTATTAACATCTCAAGTACTTCCACGATAGATGAGACCATGGAAATCATTCGGAATATAGTATTGTAATGTGAACCCCAACATGTATCACTTTCTTTGAAGACTAGTTTCTTGATTTAAACCCAGACCACTTGAAAGCTCATTATTTTCTAATGTTTCAAAAACTTTAGCTGCTTGTTTTTCTCGAAGAATATCATGGTGTTTAGCAGATGATCCAATAACATTCACCACATAAAAAATCTAATAAAAAATACCAATGATATCTGTATGATTTTTTGTCACGGCTATAAGAGCTAATTTAAGTTGATGAGCAAAATAATGCACATAAAAACACTCTCATTCTCTTTCAAAATAAGTGCCTTAAGACCATTGAACTCACCTCTCATATTACTTGCTATATCGTAGCCTTGTCCTCACAATTCAAAAATAGTTAATCCATGTCTAGACAAAAACCCATCCATAACCACTTTAATTAAGAGAGCAGAAGTATCAGTAACATGTTCGAAGCCCCGGATCAGCAGAGAGATCGGTTAGATTGATTTCAGCACAATGGTTTTTTAAAGATGATCCCATCTCAAGTGTCGATGGTCTTTTCAAATAATTCTCCATAATTGTTCCATAATTTAAAAAAAAAATAATAATCATCAATACCAATAGAAAAAAAAATATAAACCTAAATAAAACAAAAAATAATATTTATACATAGAACATAATCTCAATGTAATTTATAATAAAAAATTAAGATTAAAAAATAAGGAAAAATACTAGGGATCAAAATAATTGAATCATGCTATTAAATGAACAATTATAATACAATAAATTAAAATTTGAGGTTTTAGGGTTTATTGATGGGATGTATATCAAACTAAAACTATTTAAAATAAGAAAACTCAAAAGAATAAAAAATAATTTGAAACAAATAATATGGTGTGTAATATTAATCTGGAGGGGGGGTGAATAGATTTTAATTAACTTTTACCCAATTTTCGTTAAGAGTCAAGTTGACGAAAATACCTCGATCTAGTTAAAAAGATACCACAAGTGTAATAAATGCGGAAATAGTAAAAACACTTGAGATATACGTGGAAACCCTCTAAATGGGAAAAACCACGGGCTGATGAGTGCGCCACACTAGAACCTCGAATCCACTAATGATAAAGGAATTACAACCTAATCCTGGGTTAATCCTCCACCACTACCTAATCCCGGTATAAGTGAACCTAGTTTATCATACTTGTGCTTTAAGCTACCTACTCCCGGAAGCAATACAAGTCTTACTTCTCAATGAAGAGATAAAGCGTCCTAAGTGAATATATGATGATATTCAATGAACAAACAAGGCTAGGAAACCATATATGCTTATCTAGGATAATGAGATGACAATTAATACAATCATAGATATCAAAAGCTAAATGACATGTTTAAGAAGCTTAGCTAAACATAGATCAAACAATCCTATGAAGCTATCACAATACAACACTCAATCATGGCATCACAACAATCTCTAATTTGTATCTAAGAATGTTCTAAGAGCATACAAATAATTAAAGAGATGGTTTCGTAAGCAAAACACTTAACTTGTAAGAAGATAATGAAGAACTTACCAAACAAGATGTGATGAAGCAACCCTATCCATATATGCACTCTAGATGAACTTAGATGATGAAAGATGAAGATTTAATGCTCATGAGAATGCTTTGAGTGATTAAAAATGAGTTCTTGGAAGTGTTTTTCCTTTGAAATGTGTTCTAAGGAAGAAAATGTGATATTCTGAACTCATTTGCGACCTTAAGGCATTGAGTTATATATATATAAGATCCAAACAAAGTGGGGTCGTTTTAGAAAAAACGTTCCAGCTTTCTCTGTGTGCGCTGGTGACTTGCGTTGGTCGAGTAGCGTACCACCAGCGCACAACTTATTTTTAAAATAGGCGATGGACGAGTGGCGCATCCTAGTAGCGCAACACAAGCGCAGATTCTATGGGATGTTTGCGCTGGTGAGGCTGTGCTAGATGAGTAGCGCACGCCCATATTTTTTAACTACGCGCGGGTGCAGCAGCGCAGCTCAGTGGAGCATGACTAGTGGTGGTCCACTGTGAATGTTGCGCTAGTGAGGTGCGCTAGTCGAGTAGCGCACCACCAGCAATGCATATTTTTTTTCAACACTCAAATGCACAAAAACAATAAGTTCAAGAGTGATGAAATTGCATCCTATTTTAATGCCTAGCATGACATACAACTTTCATAGCAAGATGCAAATAGGTCAACAAGAGTCATTTAAACTAAAATGCATACAAGAAAACACTCAACACACATGAGCAAGAGTTATCAACTATCTCTTCAAAGTAAGTAAGCAAAAGAATTTTACCTTTGGTGCTTCTGCTCTTGAGGTCTTGAGAGCCTAACCTACCTTTACATGAACCCCAACAATATGGTTATTCACGAAATAAGCCAATTAAAAAATGAGGACTTTTCAATCTCCCCCTTTGGCTATTTCGTGACAAAACCACCACTCACATTGATCCTCACAAAACAAAATAGAAAAACACCGGAAAGATATTCTACATTACAAAGAGATAAGCATAAAAAACAAACTTCAGGTCTTCAATCTCTTGTAGAACTATCAACCCTACACACAAGGCAAGCACAAATACGTTTTCCAAACCAAGTGCATATGAGATGATCAAGTGAATCTAAAACAAAAGCATTTGCATTTAAGAATATGAATATGACAACATGCAATGTATGTGAATGCAATGCTCCCCCTCAACGGGTTACTCCCCCTACATGTAATCTCCCCCTCAAACAAGTACACTTATGCAATGCTCCCCCTCAAAGCCAACACATGCTACTCCCCTAACATCACAATGCTAGGTCAATGCTACTCCCCCTTTTTGTCATGATATAGGCAAAGGAGAAGTCCCCAACCGGGTCACTCAAGGCAAAGAAAGAAAAAGAGCATACAATATTGTTGCATAATTATATAAGCCATATTTATGCAATCTCAATTGATAGGAGAGACATAAGGAGATTTATTTGAAGACAATGTGTGAATCAAAAAAATGCTTTGCATACAAGACATGTTGCATTCAAGTCCAAAAACAATGGTATTTGGGAAAGCAAATGACAAAGGTTTCCAATATAATTCAAACCAATTTCACCATTTGTCATGAGAGAAGCAAGGATATAGAGTTCTTATAAATATCAAGTTTTAAAGGCATTATATCCAACTTTAAAAGTTAAACAAGGCATGAGCAACTTTGCATCCTATTTGATTTTTTCGGGTGGATACCCGTAAGATAATAGCCATGTTCAACTAATAAAGAAGAAGAGACATTGATTAAACATTTTAGTCTCACTAGTATGTTTCACTAGTATGTTTCACACAATGTGTTGCATTTAACAATTGCAATCAACAAATCATGCTTTATCATTTTTCATTAGCATGTCATTTAAGAATCATCATGTCATAGAGATAATTATAGGTCATTTAACATGTACTTCTAATGTATATCTCCTAGTTCAAAAATGCATGTTTGAACATAAATATGACATGGATTGTAGTCAAAGCAAAGTTCATACTTATTTAAGAAAATAAAATATACCATAAGTGCAACCAAGCTACTCAAGCAATCAATAAAGAGGCATAAACATATTTTTAAGAAAAATTCAATGCAACAAGTATACAATAGCTCTCTTTGCTTGAGTTCCCCATATGGGGTCAAAGACCACAACACATCACTCCATTAAACAAATCCCAATAGATCTACTAAGAGTCTTGAATCTAGTAGCATCTAAGAGTTTAGTAAATAGATTCGCCAGTTGATCATTGGTACCTACATGCTCAAGTATAATGCATTTGCTCTCAACTAGTTCTCTAATGAAATGATGACGGATGTCAATATACTTATTCCTAGAATGCTAAACCGGATTCTTTGAAATATTAATTGCACTCATGTTATCACAAAAGAGAGTAAGAGTACCTTGATTGAATCCATAGTCGACTAGCATTTGCTTCATCCAAAGGAGTTGTGTGCATCCACTCCCAACAGCAATGTATTCGGCCTTAGCCGTGGACAAGGAAATCGAATTTCGCTTCTTGCAGAACCAAGAGACAAGGTTGTTTCCAAGGAAAAAGCAACCGCCCGATGTATTTTTACTATCATCACAATTTCCTGCCCAATTTGTATCACTAAAGCCTACAAGACTAGCATTAGTGTCAAAAGAGTACCAAATCCCATAGTTGGATGTCCCATTCACATATCGAATGATTCTCTTAACAGAAGAGAGATGGGACTCCTTAGGATCCGCTTGGTACCTAGCACATACACCCACACTAAAAGAGATATCGGGCCTAGTTACGGTCAAACAGAGCAAGCTACCAATCATGCCACGATATAAAGTTTGGTCCACACTTTTACCACTAGCATCCTTGCTTAGCTTCAAAGTGGTACTCATGGGTGTATCACAATGTTTGGCACTTTCAAGGCCAAATTTCATCACTAGGTTTTTGGCATATTTAGCTTGAGATATGAAAATCCCATCATCCATTTGCTTAATTTGTAAACCTAGAAAGTAACTCAACTCACCAACTAGACTCATTTCAAACTTATGAGACATCACATCAACAAATTGTTGGACTTTGGTATCATTTGTAGAACCAAAGACTATATCATCAACATAGATTTGAGCTATGAAAAGCTCATCTTTGTCTTTCTTGATGAATAGAGTCTTGTCAACACTACCCCTAGTGTAGCCACTATCTATGAGAAATTGAGTGAGACACTCATACCAAGCCCTAGGTGTTTGTTTCAACCCATACAAAGCTTTCTTGAGGTGATAGACATGATTAGGGTGGTGAGGATCCAAAAAACCTTTGGGTTGCTCAACAAACACTTCCTCTTGCAAGAAACCATTGAGGAAGTCACTCTTAACATCCATTTGATATAATTTGAACTTATGCAAACAAGAAATGGATAAAAGAATCCTAATAGACTCAATCCTAGCAATAGGAGCAAATGTCTCCTCAAAGTCAATACCCTCAATTTGAGAGTATCCTTGTGCTACAAGCATAGCCTTGTTTCTCACAATATTGCCATTCTCATCGGATTTGTTCCTATATACCCACTTGGTGCCTATCGCATTAGTGTTCTTAGGCCTAGGAACTAGAGTCCAACCCTCATTCATTTCAAATTGGTTAAGCTCTTCTTGCATAGCAAGAACCCAAAATTCATCTTTTAAGGCTTCATAAATTTTCTTGGGTTCTATTTGAGAGGTGTAGCAAGTGTAGCTAATAAGATTAGCCATTTGACGCTTAGTCCTAACACCCTCACTAACTTCACCAATAATGTCATCTTTGTCATGAAGTTTCCTAACCCATGGAGCAGGTTCTTTTGAGTCCAAGTGAGGAATCCTATCACTAAGTTGTGCTATGTCATCATCAAGATTAGCATTTTCAATATTAGAGATATCAACTACTTTCTCCAAAGGGGAGTCAACAACTAAATCTACCTCCTCCTCATGGTCATTAGTTTTGAGCCTAGCATCATCGATGACAACATTAGAAGATTCCATTACGGTCCTAGTTCTTAGATTAAAAACTCTATAGGCTCTACTATTCAAGGCATAGCCTATGAAGATACCCTCATCACTCTTAGCATCAAATTTTCCAAGTTGATCACGGTCATTCAAAATGTAGCATTTGCTTCCAAAAGTGTGGAAGTAGCTAACATTTGGCTTCCTACCTTTCCATAACTCATAGGAGGTTTGTCTAGTGTGAGGTCTAAGGAAGACTCTATTTCCTATGCAGCAAGCTGTACTGACAGCCTCGACCCAAAGATTCCTCGGGACATTATTGCTAAGCAACATCACACGGGCCATTTCTTGAAGAACCCTAGTTTTCCTCTCAACAACTCCATTTTGTTGAGGTGTCCTAGGAGCCGAAAACTCATGAGAAATGCCTAGACTATTGCAAAAGTTTTCAAAGTAGGCATTCTCAAATTCCTTCCCATGGTCACTCATAATTCTCTTAATGCTTTGAATCTTTGAGTTTATTTCATTTTGAATTTTAGAGCAAAGCATTTTAAACTTGTCAAAAGTTTCAGATTTTTCTCTAAAGAAATAAGTCCATGTGTACCTAGAGAAGTCATCTACACACACAAAAATGTATCTCTTTCCACCTAAACTCTCGGTTTGCATAGGACCCATAAGATCCATGTGGAGAAGCTCTAGAGGTTCTTTGGTGGTTATATACTTGCTCTTTTTGTGCATACTTTTGGTTTGCTTCCTTTGTTGGCAAGGTCCACAAACACCATTAACCTTTTTCCCAAGCTTGGGAAGGCCTCGCACAACATTGAACTTACCTAAGATTCTTAAATCCCTAAAGTTCATGTGACCGAGTCTTTCATGCCACAACTCTATTTGTTCATCCTTGGACACATTATAAGACACACTTCTAGCCTCAAGACAATAGCAATTGTCACTAGACCTCATACCTTTTAACAAGGTTTTTTCATTAGGCAATAGGATAGAACAATCATTTTTTCTAAACAAAACGGAGAGTCCATCATCACTAAGATGTGAAATGCTTATCAAATTGGTTTTTAAACCATCAACATACAAAGCATTAGACAATGAAGGTTATCCGGGAATGAAAATGGTTCCTTTTCCTTTGACCTTCTTTTTGGATCCATCACCAAAGGTGACATTTCCTCACTCCTCCATCACAAGAGTCTCAAATAAACTCTTATCTCCAGTCATGTGCCTAGAGCACCTACTATCCAAATACCAAAAATCATAAGAATGAGCTTTCAAAGCAATTTGTGCAACATGACAAATGTGTTCATCCTTTATAATCCATCTAGGTGCAGTATTTTTCTTCCTAGTGGTCAATGGTACATGGGCTCTAAATGTCCTAAGATCATGCAAAGGTGTTCCACTTTTCCTAGTGACATGCATCATGGCTCTAGGTTTCTTAAGATCATGCATCATGGCTCTAGATGTCTTAGGATCATGCTTCATGGCTCTAGCCTTTTTCTTTTCCATCATGCTTTCAATTCTACACAATTTGATATACCTAAAGCAATTTGGTCTAATGTGACCATCAACACCACAAAAATGACATGTAGGTAAAAAGTTAGGAATTATACCATATCCTTGAGAATGCATTGGAGTCTTCCCATATCTTTGTGGTTGTCTTGCTTGTTGTTGAGGAACTTTTCTTCTTTGTTGTTGAGGAACTTTCCTTCTTTGTTGTTGAGCAAGACTTGATTGCTTCCTTGGTTGAGCTTGCATGATAGGTGCCTTCCCTTTGTGAGCTTTTGGTTGAGGGAGGTTAACTTGAAGAGCCCTTGTAGGATGAGCTTGAGATGGGCTTCTTGGTGCCACCTTCACTTGAGCACTATTTGAACACTCTCCTAGATCTAGCTTCTTCCTAGGAGTTTGATGAGGAGAGGACCCATTGAAGTTCATGCTTCTTACAAAAATGGTCTTGCTTGGAGTGGAGAACATCTTGTCATCTTCAAACCCAAGCCCCTTCTTGTCACTTGGCCTCTTTCCAACATCTAGCATGTGGTCAAGTTTCTTGGTGCTAGAGTTCATCTTGGCCAACAACTCTCTAGCATCTTCAAGCTCTTTCTTTAACCCTTCTTCACTCCTCTTAGATCTTTCCAACTCTTCATTTAGTTGATCAACTTGAGTTGAGAGGTCTAGGTTTTCTTCTTTTAATCTCTTGATCTCATTCTTGTTCTTTAATCTTGAGCTCTCAAACTTAGCCATGTAGTCCTTGAGATCCATCTTATCCATACTTCTATTTGTGGATTGTGATGAAGATCCATCATCACTTGAGTAGTCTTCCTCTTGACTATCATTCTCTTCTTCACTAGCATCTTTGCTCTAAGAGAGGATGTAAATGCCATGAAGTTAGCTATGAGTTCTTCATCATCCGAAGACTCATCTCCTTCATTAGAGTTATCACTTTCACTCCATATGGCAGCCATCACTTTTCCCTTCTTCTTGTTCTTGTGATTTGCACATTCCGGGGCAAAGTGACCTATTCCACCACATTCATAGCATTTGACTCATTTCTTCTCGGTCTTTTCTTGCTTAGGCTCAAACTTTTTGAAGGGAGCCTTTTTCTTCAAGTCTTGACCCTTAGATTCAAAGCCTTTCTTCTCGGACTGGTAGAATTTCTTGAAATTCCTCATTAGCAAGGCCATCTCTTCATCCGAGTCATCACCTTCCTCCTTCTTAACTTTGGAGGCTTTCAAAGCAATATCATTTTGCTTCTTTGATGGTGTGGGGTTAGGACATTTCCTAGATTCATAAGCTAGAAGCCTCCCAATCACTTCACTAGGCTTCATGTCCTTATACCCACTATTCTCTTCCAAAGCTGTCACCTTAGACTCAAATCTATCGGGTAGAGATCTCATAATCTTTTGCTTGATCTTTTATCCAAATAAGGATCACCAAGTTGATGACTTTGGTTCACAATGTCCATCAACTTCACTTCAAAGTCGTTGAAGCACTCATTCTCATCCATCTTGAGCAATTCAAATTGCGTTTGGAGAACTTGAAGCTTCGATTCCTTAACCATATTGGTTCCCTCATGAGCAACTTCTAGGATATCCCATGTCTCCTTAGCTATCCTAGTATTCTGAACCAAATTGTACTGGTTATCATCCATTGCACATAGGATGGCATGCATTGCCTTCCTATTCCACTTTGAAGCTTCAAACTCTTGTGCATTCCACTGAGCCTTTGGTTTGAGTACATCATCTTGTCCATCTACATGAGTCATCATGGGAGGAGTGTAGACATCTTCAACTGCCATACATGCCCTGTCATGAATTTGGCATATGTACGACTTCATCTTACCTTTCCAAGATACATAATTCAACCCAGTGAGGAGTGGAGGTCTAGTGCTGAAAGCTCCCTCATTGCCATTGTTTCCACTCATTGTGTTTAATGAATGAATGATATGAATGCAGATGTATGAATGATCAATACACACACAAAATGCAACACACACCAAAAAAAGGTAGGATCACCTATGTATGTCTAGGAACCTGCTTTGATACCAATTGAAACAAATAATATGGTGTGTAATATTAATCTAGAGGGGGGGTGAATAGATTTTAATTAACTTTTACTTAATTTTCGTTAAGAGTCAAGTTGACGAAAATACCTCTATCTAGTTACTACCCCTATCTAGTTACAAAGATACCACAAGTGTAATAAATGCGGAAATAGTAAAAACACTTGAGATTTACGTGGAAACCCTCCAAATAGGAAAAATCACGGGCTGATGAGTGCGCCACACCAGAACCTCGAATCCACTAATGATAAAAGAATTACAACCTAATCCCGGTTTACTCCTCCACCACTACCTAATCCCGGTATAAGTGAACCTAGTTCATCATGCTTGTGCTTTAAGCTACCTACTCCTAGAAGCAACACAAGTCTTACTTCTCAATGAAGAGATAAAGTGTCCTAAGTGAATATATGATGATATTCAATGAACAAACAAGGCTAGGAAACCCTATATGCTTATCTAGGATAATGAGATGACAATTAATACAATCCTAGATATCAAAAGCTAAATGACGTGTTCAAGAAGCTTAGCTAAACATAGATCAAACAATCCTATGAAGCTATCACAATACAACACTCAATCATGGCATCACAACAATCTCTAATTTGTATCTAAGAATGTTCTAAGAGCATACAAATAATTAAAGAGATGGTTTAGTAAGCAAAACACTTAACTTGTAAGAAGATAGTGAAGAACTTACCAAACAAGATGTGATGAAGCAACCCTATCCATAGATGCACTCTAGATGAACTTAGATGATGCAAGATGAAGATTTAATGCTCATGGGAATGCTTTGAGTGATTAAAAATGAGTTCTTGGAAGTGTTTTTCCTTTGAAATGTGTTCTAAGGAAGAAAATGTGATATTCTGAACTCATTTGCGACCTTAAGGCATTGAGTTATATATATATATATATATAAGATCCAAACAAAGTGAGGTTGTTTTGGAAAAAACGTTCCAGCTTCCTCCGTGTGCGCTGGTCGAGTAGCGCACCACCAACGCACATCCTATTTTTAAAACAGGCGTTGGACGAGTGGCGCATCCCAGTAGCACAACACAAGCGCAGATTCTCTGGGATGTTTGCACTGGTGAGGCTGCGCTAGACGAGTAGCGCACGCCCATATTCTTCAACTACGCGCGGGTGCAGCAGCGCAGCTCAGTGGCGCATGACTAGCGGTGGTCCACTGTGAATATTGTGCTGGTGAGGTACGTTGGTCGAGTAGCGCACCACCAGTGCAAGGCATATTTTTTTTCAACACTCAAATGCACAAAAACAATAAGTTCAAGAGTGATGAAATTGCATCTTTTTTTAATGCATAGCATGACATACAACTTTCATAGCAAGATGCAAATAGGTCAACAAGAGTCATTTAAACTAAAATGCACACAAGAAAACACTCAACACATATGAACAAGAGTTATGCATGAATATGTGAGTGTGTGCAACTATCTCTTCAAAGTAAGTAAGCATAAGAATTTTACCTTTGGTGCTTCTCCTCTTGAGGTCTTGAGAGCCTAAGCTACCCTTACATGAACCCCAACAATGTGGTTGTTCATGAAATAAACCAATCAACAAATGATGACTTTACATAATTTAATATAAAATAGAAATTGAATTAACTAACCGAAAATTGAGAGCAAATAAGATGTTGACAATAACTATGAAGTATGAAAAGAGAGAATGAATTGTTTTACCATACAATTCAGAAAGCAAAAATTTGAAGTATTTAGACCATCTCCAATGCATGTGTTATTGTCAATGTCAAATTTGGTACAAAAAAGTGTAAAATACTATATTTGATACAACAATTTAGCATCGTGCTCCAATACACGATTATATTTAGAGGTGGACACAGATCCATTAAACCGAACCGAACCGAACCAGTGAACTGAGCCGGTCAAATCGGTTTTTTTCCGGTTTTCTTTTATTCATCAGTTCAGTCTGGTTTAATTTTAAAAAAACCAGTTTTATCGGTTCGGTTTCGATTTAATGGCTAAAACCAATAACCGAACCGAGAACGGATTATATAAAAAAACCCTAATTTTTTTAGTTTTCAAAACAGACTCAGCAGTCACATTGCTCTAGTGCTCTCTCTCTTTCTCTCTCGTTAATATCCCTCAAATCTCTCAACTATAATCCCTAAATCTCTTAACTTTTCAGATGGTGCACCCGCCATTTCTCTCTTTCGTCAGCCGTCCTAGTGCGCCACCGCTTCTCTGCTTTGTCATGTTTGCTCAGGTTCGTCTTTTTTACTCTCAAACATCACATTTCTCTCTTCTTCTTGTTTTCCTTCAATTGTATGATTTTGCTCACACAAATTTACTCTAAACTCAGGTCGTTGTTTTATTTATTTGATTATTTTTGTTTTTAAATTTTGTATCGGTTTCATTTATTGCTCAGATCGACTGTTGCTCTCAAACATAATTTTTTTCTTCAAACTCAATTTGACTATTTTTATTGATTCTTTGGTTTGATAGTTTGTTAGTGTTTTGTGAGATTATTGTTTTGTGCAAAAAGTGTATTGATTTTGTGTTTGGTCTGGTCTGGGCTGTGGATGCAGCAAGTTGGTGAGGTTGTCAATTGCACAATTATTGACTGTCATTTCACATAAACAGAAGGCTGCTTTGAGGGATTAATACAGGATTATGCGGCATCTAGTGTATGTGGATTAATATTCTTTTGTTTTTTATGAATATATTTATTAATTTAACCTGTTCCAGTTTTAGTATTAATATGTTTCCAGAAAGATGCAGTTTCTGGATTCTTGAAGTATAGACTCTCCTTCTTCTCATCTCTCGTTGAACTTGTGGGTTTCTCATTTTTCTTATTTATTGTTATACCTCTGTGATGTTGTTTTCAGCCTTTAGACTGGTTGAATTCTGAATTGTCATGATAAAATATCATAGCATAATATTGTTTCTATGAGTTAGATATAAGAATGTTTTGTAATGCAACCAAATTTGGCACAATAGGTCTAAAATATGAAAAAACAGAATATTAATTAAAACCCGGTAATTTGGCCCAATTTGTCCAAAACCGAAAAAACCGAACCGAACCGAATCGGTCCAATTCAATCAATTTTTGATCAGTTGACAATCGTATAGTTTATCGAATCAGATCGTTTTTTCAAAAACCGATATTATCGATTCACTCTAAAAGTAAATTGATCCAATCAACTCCCCCTAGTTATATTTAACATTTTATTTTATTAATTAAAATTATAAAAGTCAATATTTATCATTAATGTATTCATTAAATTGTTGAAGAATAATTGGATAAAATAGATTTTGATTGAAATATCATTAATATACATTAAATTTAAATTATTTTAAATATTAAAAAATATCTATAATGGTATTTTTGTAATTAAAAAAAGAAGCATTTATTGTTGTGTCAAATTTAGTATAAGCTATACTGTGTGCTAAATTTAATATAAAGTTTAGCATATGTCAAATTTAGCACGGTATTTGACACTGTATTAGAGGAATGTTTTTACAATATATGCTAAATTTTAGCATTAACACACAACATTGAAGATGTTCTTATAGTAATCAATGAAAAAAAAATCTAAGGAATTTAGAATTAGAGAAGGAGACAATATTAGGGGTGTGCAAATTTGGTTTGGTTTGAGTTGAAGCTCAATCAAACCAAACCGATCGGTTTGGTTATATTTTAACTCAAACCAAGTCAATATAATTTGCCAAACCGATTCAAACCAAACCAAAAAAAGTCGGGTTGGTTTGGGTTGATTTGACGATTTAGGTTTGAACCTAAAAATCATTTTTTGTAATATTATAAAACAATTATTTAAATATAAAAATATTAAGTAGGTGTTCTTTAACTATTTTAAAAATTAAAAATGTTATATAATTAACAAATTAACATTAAAAGGTACCATAACATAAAAATAAAAAATAAAACTCATATTCTAAAATATAATTGAAGGGATGAATAACTGTATTTTATTTATTAAAAAAATATAATATATAAAAGAATAAGAAGTAGTACAATACCAAATGGTTGATAATAATGAGTGAGAAGAAAAAAAAAACTTATTTATATGAGAAACAAATAAGTATAACTAAAAGTTACAAAACCTCAGGAAATATGGATTGGATTTTATTAAATGTATGGGTTGGTTTGGGTTGTATGAATTTTATTTTTGGCAACCCAAACCAAACCAATATTTGATCGGTTTGGTAAATGACAAACCGATTAATAATTTTTTTATATGTGAAACCAGGACCGTCTCTAAACATTTTAAGGCCCGAGTCATTTAATGATATTAACAAAAATCGTGGCCCCATATAAAAATTAGAACAATAATTGGACTCTGATCAGTCAGTACCCAAAACATTGACTCCACCAATGGGAGGGTAGCACGTGACGTTTTTTCTTTTTCTTTTTACATTTATCTCATAAATTAAGCCACGTGCTACACTCTCATTGATAGGATCAGTATTTTGAGTATTGACTGGTCAGTATCCGAGTATTATTCTAAAAATTATTATCATTAAAGAAATGTTAGCAAATAAAAGTTAGTAAATAAATAGACTTCGACAAAATTACGGAGAGAGTGAGTGACGATTTTGACTAGGTTAGCTATTCAAGTGGACTCCCTTTAAAAAAAAATCATTTGGACTCTCAAATGATATAAAATTAAGTATGATATGTTAGAATAAATTTGGCTTTAATGTTTATTTCTATTAAACCGAGTTAGATATAGATATAGATAATTGGATCTTAGTTAAATAGAGCAAAACAATATTTGAAAATGGATTTTTTTTATACTAAAATAAATTGGACATGAAAAAAAAAAGCATGTTGGATCATTTGGTGGCCCCAACAAAATGCTGGGTTTGTTACCTCAATAGGCCGGTCTTGTGTGAAACCAAACCAACCCATAAAGTTTAGGTTGGATTTGACGGGTTAGTTTGGTTTGGCCGTTTTTTGTACCCCCTGGATAATATTTTAATAAAATACGAATCGGAAAGAATTTATTCTCATAGTTAATTACTTATTATAAAGTGAGGAGTAAAACTGTAATTATAATAAAAACTAATGGCAATAAAAGGAACAGAGAAAACAGAAGGCATCACTTTCCTTTGAACACAAATAAGGATAGGCTGGAGACAGTAGCCCACTAGCTCACATCAGTATTATCCATTAGACCATTACATCACTTTCCTCTTATATTATTAACTTGTTTTAAAAATATATATATATTCAGGTAGAGCATGGGCCCATCTGAGCTAAGTGTGATTCGTCAATGTTTCTTTATGTTTTCTTTCATATCTCGATATTATATTTTCCATATTTAGTATTTATTGATTTTTTTGTTTCACATGTTTGTTTTGTTTTTCTTTTCAAATTTCATATCCATGTTTGTTATTTTTTTTCTCCCTATTTATTTTCTTTCAGATCTTTCAACCATTCTATGATTTATATCAAATTTTTTTATAAATTTTATTTTGAATATTTTAAAGTTAGTATAATGTTATTTACTAAAAAGAAAACGAAATTGCTCCAAGAATCGTAATCAAGAAAACCCAATATATCACACTCACAATCTATCACTAACAATCTAATCAAGTACAAGAAAAAATAGCATCTAATAAGAATGGTTTCACCGTCAAATAAGAAAAAAAAAGTCATGAGATTAGAAATTGAGTGTAATTTTATTTTTATTTTTTTGAATGAGATTTGTAGTGTATTAAGTTTGAAAAATATATAAAAGGATAATCTTGTAAGTAAATAAAAAAAATAAAAAAATAATAATTAATTTTATATAATTAAATCATAATTTTAAAAAGTGAGGTATAAATAGTTTAACCCACTGCCAATAACACCACTCTAAACCTTAATTAGACCATAACTCTATTTCAAATATCAAAATGTTATCATAACATTAGTTAACACCGATATAGATTTTTAGTTTGAAAATATAAATACCACTAATTTAGATTTGATGAACAGTTGGAAAAGGGCAAAAAAAAAATGAACAGTTAAAAAGAAAATAAATATTGCATTAACAAAAACAAAAACAAAAAATAACAATAACAACAACCCATTGCACCTCACTCCTCGGTACACCTAAGATCATCTCTAATATAAATATGGTTTGTATGTAAAAAATCGTTGACATAACAACCATACGAAGAGATTTGTTTTCTGCGTGGTATAAAGATAAACTTGATAGACAATCAAATCAAAATTTGATCTCCAATACTTCTATTTAAAACACATTTATTTTTAATGACATATCCAATTATTTTTCCTTTTTTCTTTTCTATGTTATTTTCATATCAAAAATAAATGAATTTTAATATCAATATTAAATACTTACTGATTCAATCGAAAAAATAGTTATGTAATAGACTATTTGAAAGTAGACGGTCATGTTACATTATCGTGAGATTAAATATGCACAACTCATTAGAGATATATTTTGAATAGACCGTCTATTTATTCTAAATAACATCTTTTTTTTTATCACCGGCCACTCTTTTATTGAAAATGTTTTAAAATCCTAATTTTCAAAATAAAACAATATAAAATAGTCAGTAAATATTAATCGTAAATAACTAATAGCCATCGGAGACCGGTGGTGGTTGGGATGTGTTGTATAAAATGTCAGCAGAGTACAACTTCATCTTTTTGTCCTTGAGGAGTCCATAAGTGTGGAGAGGAAAGCCACTTTATATTTGTTGGAACTTTGCATGTCTTCAATAGAGAACTCTCTAGGAGTACCTTACAAATTGTGATCTTTTACTTTTCCTTATTGAGAATTGAATCAGGTAATGTTGCAAAGAAGTAGCCCTCTACTTTTGTTGAAGGACTCAATAAGGAGAGCTTTTGTCTTGTAATTTCTAGATTTCTCAACTGCTTGCCACAACTCCTTTAAAACACTAAAAAATTAAACAAGATAAGATTCAAAATTATAAATGATAAGTAATGGTTGTTGTGGAATGGAAATATATATATAAACATCATGTTTCAAGTGTGGGATCCCACCTGATCGATTTAGTTCCTCCAAGTATTATGCTTTTTTTTATAATGGGTGTGTTAATAATTTAAGAGAGTTTATAAACAGGGCAATACTAAGCTTTCTAATTATTTTTTTTCAAATATCTTCTCAAATTATGTGGCATGGTGAGTTGTCAATATCACATCCCTCACCGCATAAACTTAAGATTTACAAGATATTGATAACTCATCAAACCACATAATTTGGAAAACAATTTGGAAAGTTTAGCATTACTCTTATAAATAAAATGTATTAAAATGAAAACATTCCTTTCAATAAGGGTACTATTGGTATCAGAATAAGTGCTTATATTAATAATTTAATTTCAAATTTTAGATATAAATATAGTTCTAAGTATGGATATAAATCATAAGATATTGCTTGGGTACTGACTGGTCAGTAGCGAGCTATACTGATCAACCAATGGTTGGTTGCCACCTAATCCAAAGCAAGGAGAAAATGGTAAAAAATTAAAGAGTTTTTGCTACATGACAACACCCCATTGGGGGGTCAGTATATCTGAGTACTGACCAGTCAGTACCCAAACTTTTTCTTAAATCATATTTATAAGTGACAATATCCAACCCTCCGTATCTTTTGTTACATATAATGACTGCGATTTTTCCAATCGACGAAATGAGTAATTTCCTCACCCATCTTTTTCTGTGCGCGCATTTATCTGGTTTTCCATATTTTGTTTAATTATCTTGTATTACACTGCTTTTTTTTATTGAAATCATTATTTTTTATCATGATAAATTGCGTTTTTTATTCGATTTCAACAAGTCAATAACTGAGTTGTTGATGAGTTGGGTGCCATTGAGCTCTTCTTTCAACTCCTCCCTACCATGTCCGGGAATTGTCTCATGGTAAACATCCTCTATGCTTTCCTCTATCGTGTGTTATTAATGTTTTTGGAACTCCGTTTTACTTGACATGAGTGTTAGCTATTTTTCAGATAATTTCATGTTACATAACATCATGTTTCAGGTTGTTGATAGTTCTGATGGGTTTTTTTCTACATGTTTTCACGATTTTTTTGAACAATTATGTATTCCGTGGTAGGTTGGTGAAGGAGCTTCACTCATAATGAAAGACCATTGAAGACATTGTGGGGGTTCTGAAACGGGTTCAATTCAACCCAAGATCATCCCTACCGTTAAATCAGCACATACTTTACATGTATGAAATCCTGGAAATAAAAAACAATTAAGGCTCGTCATGTAAACGTTTTACGGTTGCTATTTTTTAAAAATAAAAATGAAAATGAAAATAGTATTTTTGGATTCAGTTTCGAATTCTGAAAACGTGTCTGGTAACATATACTGAAAGCTGTATTTTAAAAATGAAAACGGAAAAAACGCATCTGCTAGGTTAACCGAAAACTATCAAAAATTAAAATATCAATTTTGACATTTTGTTTAATATTATTACAACCATAAACAAATTGATTAAATAATTAACCAATATAATTTTTTTATTGTAATTTTTAAATTAAACAAAAGTAACACATCAAAGATTAATTCAAAAAAAAACATATCAAAAAATGAATTTATCAAAACTAATCTCTTAAATTATAGATAAATAATTATAATATATATATATAATAATATTATTTTTTATATTATATTATATTATATTATATATATATTAATTATTACATAATATATTATAGAATATTAATATACTAATTATGTAAATATTATAGTATGTAATTATGTAAATATTATAATAAATAATATATATTATATATTAATATTCTATATATATTATTGCATGAATACTTTTAGTTCTAGTTGGAAATATATATATATATGAGGGGTACTTTGGTCATTTGAAAATTTTGTCATGACTTGTCCTAACCATATCAAACGCATAACAGTATAATTAATAGTTCAAAAAAAATGATTTATATATATATATATATAAGTGAAAAATAAAATGAAAAATAAAAACGAAAACAAAAAAACAAGTATTTTGTGTTTTTTAAATCTATATATATGAGGGGTATTTTGGTCATTTGAAATTTTTGTCATGTCTTGTCCTAACTATATCAAACGCATAACAGTATAATTAATAGTTTTTAAAAAATGATTTTTTTATATAAAAAAATAAAAAATAAAATACAAAATAGAAACGAAAACGAAAACGAAAAACAAGTATTTTGTGTTTTTCAAATCTTTCACTTTTAACACTGGTTTTGTTTTTATTTTATTTTTTTCAAAAATGAAATGAAAAACGGTTAACGAACGCGTTTTCGAAATCGTTTTTGAAAAATAAAAACGAAAACGGACTGAAAAACAACTGAGCCTTAATTTTCTTGCCTCGAACCTTTCTTTTCTTTCCAATTTTCGTGGAAAAAAAAACATGGTAATCTGTTCAACAAATTTTCAATTAATATAGTTTTAATTTTTTGTAGAGTTTGCTTTTAAAATAATTATACTTAATTTGGTCACCCTGGAATTAGGTCCTGGTTCGCCCCTATATATATATATATATATATATATATATATATATATTACTGTTTTGTTAAACCCAATTGATCCAAAACCAAATCGAGGTAAAGGTGAAATGGTTTAAACCGATTTATAATTTTAAAAATCGAAAATAAATTGTTTCAATATGGTTTTGATCAAAATCGAATCAAGCTATATCCACCCCAACATAAAATATGATATCATAATTAGACGGATAATATTATACTATCCAAATAATAATCTAAATATCTAAATAATGTTGCTAATAAGTTATCATTGCTATATAAATCATATAATAATATCACTACTGCACAGATTATAAAATGATGAAATCGGTCACCGTGTAAATTGGATTGGTTTTGGATTAATTTTTCATGTTGACTAGCATTAATGTTATTAGACACCTGTTTTCCATGATGTTGATATTACTAGGATTATAACCTTAACTTTATGAATTGTCCAGATTCACACAATCACACTCGATTGGAACTTTTATAACTGTTTAGTACACAGCACGTTTGATTTTGATTCATATTCGTGTGACTGATTTCCAGTGGGGTTTGATATTTTTTCTTTTTAGGTGTGAATTGAGGATATTCTGAGTGATGCAAGTATATTTTCATTAAGACTATATTCTAAACCATCTTGGATTCAGAGATTTATTTTTCAGAAATCAACTTTTTTTTTCTTTTTTTGGTTTTCACTTTTGGAGGCGGACTTTTTAAGCATTTGACCAAATTTAATTATGTATAGGAAACTATTCTCATTATTATACAGTTGATCAATATATTCAATTGTATTGACTCGGTCTGTAAGCACTTAACTATATTTATCCATAATCTATGGTTTATATACAATGCATCGATGTATTTTATATTAGTACGTATCGATAGGAAAATGAATATATATATTATGAGTCTTTCATTAGGGATCCTTTATTATGAGATTTTTATTTATTTTAATATTTAGTAAGGTTTTTATTAATTATATATATTGTGAGTCTTTCATTAGGGATCCCTTATTATGAGATTTTTACTTATTTTAATATTTAGTAAGGTTTTTATTTTATATATATATATATATATTGAATGGGTTTCAATTGTTTTTAAGATTCAAGTATCACATGAACTGTTTTCCAAAAACTATATGCCTGTATACAAACTTCATTTCTGGTGCATTGCTATTTGGTTGGTCATTGCCCACCCTTGCAATGGCTGGTACATCATGCGGTGCCAACCGTTAAAGAAAGAAGGTAAAATAGAAAATCTTATAATTGATTTTTAATTAATAAGTATTATTTTAATTAATTTTGTAATTGATTTTTAATTGGTAAGAATTTTTTTTAAGTATTATATTATTTGATAAATTTAAAAGACATACCATTGATTTTTTAAATTCTCTTAACTTTTTTCATTATTAAGTTTTTTTTTTTTTGAAGTATTAAGTCATAGTTGGATCTAAAAAAGAAACAGATAAAGAAAAAGAAAGAGACAATCCACAATTTTGTTTTTGCCGGTGAACAGATTTTATTACTCAATCACATAATTTATTTTATATTATTAAGTATTTTTCTAAGTATAATCGATAAATTTAAAAGACAAACCATAATTGTTATTATTTTTTTATCAATAAATCATAAATTCGTATTAATTGGTTTTTTTTAGTATTGTTTTTGTTTTTAGATTTTTGACTTAATATTTTGATTTCAACATCTCAACTACCCATGTGTTTTTATACAACTGTTAGAGCATCTCCAATACTATGTCAAAGTAGTGTGTCAATGCTAAAATTTGGCATAAAGTGTAAAAACCTTCTTCCAATGCAGTATCAAATATTGTGCTGAATTTGGTATATTCTATATTGTGTGCCAAATTTGACACATAATATAGCATATGCTAAATTTGTATATGTCAAATTTGACACAACAATAAATGTTCCCTTTCTAATTACAAAAATATCATTACATATTATTTTTAACTATTTAAAATAATTTAAATTTAATGTACATTAATGATATTTTTACCGAAATCTATTTCATCCAATTATTATTCAACAATTTATTGAATGCATTAATGATAAGTGTTGACTTTTATAATTTTAATTACTAAAATAGTAAAAACAACATATTAAATACAACTGTGCATTTGAGCACAATTAGGGATGACAATTAGGGGTGGGCGTTTTCGGGTTGGGTTGGGTTGAAAATTTGTCAGGTTGGGTTGGGTTGGGTTGGGTTGGGTTGAAAATTTGTCAGGTTGGGTTGGGTTGGGTTGGGTTGGGTTGATCGGGTTGGACTTTTTAAGTCTAATAGAAAAAATATATTTAAATTCAAATTTTGTTATATCAAAATTCAAATTTAAAATAATTTTTCACCATAATATCATATCACGTTGAGTTTAGATTACTTAAAAGCATCAAAATCAAATCATAACATATAATATAAATTGTTTAAATATCTTTTACATAATTAAAAAATTAAAATATAGCAATTTATCCAACTTGGAAAGTCTCCATCTAAGTCTCTCATCCATTTTACAATTATAATCACTTCGTCAAATATCCCGTGGTTGGATAATCTATTATTTATTTTAACCAACATAATAGTTTGAGTTTATATACAATTATTAGACTTTTTCTACTAAATTCTTAATCAAATCCTAAGAAAAAAATAATATTTTAAAGTATAATCAAGGATGTGCCATTTAATACAAAAGAATAAGATAATATATTAATATAATCGTATATTTTTAATAAATGTATTATATATTACGGTATACAATATTTTAAATTATGTATTTATATTTGTCATTTAAAATATTATAAATGGTGCATGAGTAAACTTTTTAATTTTTTTTTTAAAAAAGATTTCATAATAAATCTAATAGTAAATAAAATTATTTAATATATTTTTTATTATTTATATCGGGTTGAGTTGAGTTATATTTTATTAACCCAACTCAACCCAACCCAATCTTAAAAGCAACCTAACCCAATCTAATCGAGTTGGGTTAGGTTGGCGGGTTGGTGCCCATCCCTAATGACAATGGGTTGGGTTCGGGTCGGGTTCTACCAGACCTAGACCCAGGCCCAGACCCATTAAAAACAATTAAACCCAAACCTAGATCCATGAAAATTTCCGAGATCGGGTCTTCAGCAGACCCAGACCTACCCCGAGGACCCATGAAAAATCATGGGTCTGGGTCTAAACCCACGGACCCGCGAACCCGTAAAACCTTTAATAAAACTCACTTTTTTCATTTTTCCTTTCTATTTTTAATTTTAGCTATTCAATTTTTAACCAGAAAAACTTGTTCAATAAATGAATAATTAACTTGAATTGAAATAAAACAAAATAATGAAGATGTTTGACTATTAGGTTGAGAATTGAAATAACCATAAAAATTGAAATAACAAATATGTTTTGTACTACTCGGGTCCATGGGTCCGGGTTTGGGTCCGGGTTTTTGACTCAGACCCAAACCCGACCAAAACCCGAATCGGGTCTATTATTTTGGACCGCGACCCAAATGTGAGGACCTATACCCGACCCATGCGGTTCGGTACTCGCGGGTCTGTGTATAATTGTCATCCCTAAGCACAATGTTAAATTGTTGTATCAAATATTGCATTTTATATTTTTTTTGTATCAAATTTAGCATTGATAATAACATATGTATTGGAGATGGTCTTATAAATGCATTTCAATCTCAATCATTAGATTAATAGCACATGAGTGATTGAGATATTGAAGTCAAAATTTTAAATCACGAATCTAAATTCGTTTAACTTGACCCATATTATATTATTTGGTCGATTGCTTCAAAAAAATTGGTAAGTTATTTTATTTTAATTTAGGATGATTAAGAGAATTTATTCATTATCTTATTAGTAATGGAGTTGACTCTTCATTTTTATTCATTATTCTAATAATTATGGGATTGACTATTGATTTTTCTATACTATGAATTATCTTATTAAATTCTTATTAATTAGTATATAAAATCAATAGTCAATCCCATAATTAATTAAAAATAATAAGTTACAAGCTAACCTTTCGTATTCAATTTAGTAGGAAAAAAAAAAACCCTGCATATTCCTTTATCCCATTTTTTTGTTGTGTTTTAAAAGCCTGTTAATTCCTCCACTATCTTTCCTAGTTGCTATGTTTATCTATTGGTTTGTTTATCACTCGATCCTGACACTCTTGTGCCAATGTTTTTCCGTCGTTTCAGGCTTACTCCTCTTCCAGCCACCTCCTATCTAAATCCCTACAACCCACTAAATCATCTCAGATTCATCATTTACGATTTCAATTTTTTCTATTTCAACTTTTTATTTATAAAAAAGTACTTATATTTTGATTTATTATATTTTCGTTATATCCTTTTTTTAGAGCCTATTTACAATTAATAGATCTCCATAGTAGGTTATATGTCTAGGTGAACATGTGATTTTATTTGGCTTTTCGAGTTTTTTATTTCATTTTATGGGTGTGGATATTGCCACATGATTAGTATATCCATTTTTTTTTACAAGTACACATATATCTAAATTTTTTTTAAAATATATTATTATAAATACCCATCATAATATTAATAGTACCTTTATTGAAATAAATATATTCATTTTAATACATTTTATTTATAAACCCTCTTAAATTATTAACACACCCAATTTTTTTATAATAAAATCATATAATTTATGGAATCAAATCATCTTCTAATTATAGTTTAATTTACTTTCGGAAATGTCCTTATGAAAAGGAAGATGCAGCACTATATTGTATATAAGAGATTTAATATAGAATTCTCTACTATATATATATATATATATGGAGAGGGATCGTGGGACACATTTTTTAACACGAAATTTTTTGACACAAGATTTGACACGATTTTTCAACCATTAGATTTATGAGATTTGAATGATTTAGATTTATTACATTGAATTTTATTTTATTTCCTTCTCATTTATCTTCTCATTAATTTTTTTTTTCTTTCTTATTTCCTCTTTCATAGATTCGCTTTCCTAAATAATATCTAATTAATATTTCTTATTCAAATTTATATTTTCTCTTCCACTATTGCGTTTTTTTTTTTTACTCTTCAATGTTATTTTCTCTTCTTTCTCAAAACGTCTTTCTCTTCTTTTTAAATACTCGTGTAAAAAAAAAAAAAACTCTCCAAGCATCAATTTCAACAATGAATCCACAATGTACATCTCCAGGGAATTCACATAGTATATCTCCGGTATGTGTATATTTTTTTATTGTTAAATATTTTTTGTTTAATTTCTATTCTGTAATACAACAATTTCAAATCTTAAGTATATACTGTCAATTAATTCTTTATTCTCCAATTGTTTTTTTTTTCTTTTTAAGTTCATCTACTGTACATAAAAAATATTCATATATCAAAATTTTAACATTCACCCTGTGTAATTTGTTCGAATAAAAAAAATCTTTACTTCAATATAAATTAAATAACTCTTTAAAGTGCACTCAAGAATTTATTTATTTTTTTGCTTAAATATCTTTGTACCTATAATAAACTTTCCTTTCATAAACATCTTCCATAACAGTGTTAAAAGACACAATTTTGAAGTATGTAATGCTAGTTGTTTTATAGGGCAAATATATATATATATATATATATATTTGCAGGTATGAAATTCAATATTTTCCATGTGAGTTCTTCAATTAAACAATGAATATGATTTAATATACATACATACATATATATATATATATATAATGAATTTTATTTAGAATTTTATTTTCCTTGTTAGATATTCAATTAAACAATGAGCATGATTTAATATACATATATATTGAATTTTATTTAGGTGGTTGATACAACTTGAGAGAAGATTGGTGAAACAAACAGTCAAAAAACGAATGTGGAACAATTGATGGCACCACATGTTGGGATGTTTTTTGAAACAATGGAACAAGTTAGAAACTATTACAAAAATTATGGTCGGCAATAAGGATTTTGGATTCGTATTCGATCTTCATCCAATACTAGATTAGGTTCAAATGACGTGACTAATATAAAATTTGTATGTGCTCAACAAGGGAAGTATAAGAGATCACGAGAGCCGGTTGAAGAAGAAAAAGATGATAAAGAGATCACCGACGGAATTTGTAGTTCACTTTGTCTTCTTATCTTTACAAATGAATCAGTTCAGGGTTTCATGATCAAGAATTCTGAAATGTTTATGTTTTTTTTTTAAAGCTTTCACTAATTTACATATGAAATTTCGATGTTTTTTTTAACTCGAGTTAGACTTATTTATCAAGAAAGAAGAGAAATTAACGTTGAAAGAAGAGAAATTAATTGAAGAGTAAAAAAAAAAACGTAATAGTGGAAAAGGAAATATAAATTTGAATAGGAAATATTAATTAGATATTATTTAGGAAAGTGAATCTAGGAAAGAGGAATGAGGAATGAGGAATGAGGAGAGAGAGAAAAAAATTAATGAAAAGAAAATGAGAATGAAATAAAATAAAAATCAATTCTAATAAATCTAAACCATCCAATACTCATAAATCTAATTATTAAAAAATCGTGTCAAATCTTGTGTCAAAAATTGTGTTTCCCGATCTCTTCCATATATATATAAAATTAAAAAAACCATTGATATCTACATGTATTTTTTTTTTGTAAATAAATATTTTCCTTTAATATTTTTTTTTTCTTATAAAGAAATCCTTTATAGTTGTATGTGGTCTAATTTGATATATCACAAACTGCTGTTACTTTTTTTTTTTAAAAAAAAAAACTGCTACATTGTATTATATAAATAACTAATTAATAAAATTTTGGTAAGTTTAAAAGACATCAATTAATTAATTATTTTTAAAAAGGTATAATTAATTAGTTATCTATATATTATAAATTATAATATTTGATAGTGGAAATGGTAAGATATGTCACTTTTTTTATATGTGTTACAATGATGTCAACACTTTAATAACTTAAGTTTAAAAGGCAACTATTATGGTGAACTACCCAAATTACCCTTAAATAATCTATTTTTTATTCTGATTGTACTTTCATTTACACTTTAAAAACGATAACTCCCCTCTCTCTAAAAAAAAACTTGTCTCTCTCCAGATTCTACACAAGAAGATAATATATATTTGTGATCTTCGTTTATATATTTTCATATATTTCTATGTGGTTTAACAATGAATCAATTCGTTATGATTTGTTATTCAGTCTTTGTATGAACATGTATAAACATTTTATTTTTCAAAGGATCGAGCATTTTATTTTTAAAAATAAGGTTTAGTTAAATCGAGTATATTTATAGCCAAATTGAGCTTTTTTTTAATATGATCGAGCATATTTTTGAATGAATAGAGCATCTTTTTGAAAGAATTGAAAGAATCAAGTATTTGTCAAAGATCGATAATCTTTCAAATGATCGAGATTTTTTTTCAAATGATCAATGATATTTGTCAAAGGAACAAGAATTTTTTTCAAAAGATCGAGATTTTTTTTTAGAAAATTAGGTTTAGTTAAGTTAAGTATATTTGTAGAGAAATCGAGCATATATTAGAAATAATCGAGGATTTTTTTGGAAGAATTGAACATATTTTTTAAAGGATCGAGAATATTTTTTTTAAAAAAAATTGGTTTAGTTAAATCGAGAATTTTTGTAGCGAAATCGAGCAAATTTTAGAAAGAATCGAGATTTTTTTTTAAACAATCGAACATATTTTTCAAAAGATCGAGAATATTTTTTTTGAAGTATTGACTAGAAAAAAAAAAAAAAAACTTCGGGGGTGCTACTCCTTCCCCCCCGAGAGCTGACCAAACAACTCAACCACTACAAGCTCGACCCCCGAATGCGTCTGTGTAGCGTCAATCCGTCGCCATTCGAGTGATTACCTAGGTTTCAACGAGACTTTCTCTCTCTACTTCACAACTCTATCACTGTAAAATGAATGAAAGAAATCTGATGTGGAACAACTATTGTGGGTATTTTTATCCGTTCACTATAATAAGTGTCTTTTAAACATAAATTATTAAAGCAGTGACAGTGTTGAAATGCCACATCCAAAAAATGTTATTTTTTAACCCTATTTGATAAGTTCAAAAAATTAATTAATTAATCGTATTATTGTATTAACAAATTTATACCTATATAATATATAATATATTCGACCCATTGATTCTGGTCCTGCAACTTCTTCGGTCACTTCATCGGATTGTAGAATCTCTCTTGGTACAACTTCTTCGAACACTTCATTAAATACTTTATCAAAATCGTTGATATGACAACAATGTCAAGATGTTTGCTTTCTAAGTGTCACAAAGATGGATTTGATAGATAATTACCTCAACATTTGATCTCCAATACTTCTTTTTAAAACATATTTATTTTTAATGATGTATCCATTTTTTTTTATTTTTTATTTTCTTACAAAAAATAGATGAAAAATTATTGTTAATTTTTAACACTTGCCGAGTAAACCGAAAAAATAGTTGTGCAACAGACTGTCTAAAAGTAGACTGTTATGTTGACAATGTCTATGAGCATCTCCAATGCAAAAGTGGTTTGCATACTAATAATTATTGACATGACAATAATATCACACGTCTTGTTTCTTATGTGGCATAAAAATAGAGTTGATAGCCAATCAACTCAAATTTTGGTCTCCAATCATTCCATCTAAAACACTTTTTTAATGACGTGCCCATTTTTTTTCTTATTTTATTTTTTATTTTATTTCCTTACAAAAAAAAATGAAAAAATTATTATCAGTTTTAAATACTTATTGAATCAACCGAAAAAATAGTTGTGCAACATATCGTTTAAAAGCAGACGATCATATTGACAATGTTTAATATTTTTTTTGTAACGTTAGCTCGATGTTAAATATACATACCCTATTTTATTTCTTATTTTATTTCCCTACCAAAAATAAATGAAAAATTAATATATGTTTTAAATACCTGTTGAATCAACCAAAAAAATAGTTTTGCAACAAATCGTCTAAAAGTAGACGATCATATTGACAATATCTAATATTTTTTTTCCCATATCACCTTGAGGTTAAATATACATAGTTGCGTTATAGAAAGATTTATTAATAGAATATTTATTAATTTTATATCACATCTTTTTTTTTTCATAAGCCACTCTTATATTGAAGATACTTTAATATTCTTTTTACCGCATCACTATGAGGTTGAATATGTATAGTCGTGTTGGAGGTACATTTTTTTTTAATAAAGTCTATTTATTCTGTGTCGTTTTTTTTTTCCATAAGTCACTCTTATATGTAAAAGTAATATGCATATCAAAAAACTTATTAATATAAAAATAGGTTTGATAGGTAATCAAATCAAAATTTGGTAACCCATGTTTCCGTTTAGAATACAGTTATTTTTAATTGCGTATGTAATTTTTTTTTCTATTTTTTATTTTTTTTTTCTTATAAAAAAATAGATAAAATTTAAAATATTTACGAGGCAACCGAAAAAACATCTCATGAGTCATGACACTGCATTGGCTTGAGACTTTTCAAAAGTCGGTGACTTATTGGAGAAGTTCCACGCTCTAAAGTTTCCAAAGCACACCAATCACTCTCTGATAATTGTCCTATATTACTACTATGATCTCTCTCTTCACTGAAAAAAAGGAAAAAAAACTTCAATACGAGCGCCAGAGGGAGTCATCAAATGATCAAAATGTCCGAGATGAAGAGAGATAGTAGTAGCAAGGAAGCAGTTCATTTCGACAAGATAACGGCCGGTCTGAAGAAGTTGAGTAACGGCCTCAGCGCCGATCACTGTGACCCCGTGCTTGTTGCCCAGAAGGTCTGCGCTGGCGTCTACAATGGCGTCACCACCAGCCAACTTGATGAATTGGCTGCTGAAACCGCCGCTGCTATGACCACCAACCACCCAGATTATGCCTTGGTCAGTCTTCTCTCTTTTCGCAAATGGGTTTGTTTTTTCTTCACATGTTGTTTGGTTCTTACAATCTGGGTTGCTCCTGTTGTGTTTACTGAACATGTTTGTTTCAAAATGATTGTGATTTTGTTTTTTGTTTTTTGTTTTTTAATTACTGGTTTTGGAAATGTAATGTTTCTGTTAAAACTTCAAATATTCGGAAATTCAATTTTCTTTCATGTTTGATACGGTTACAGTATGTTTGATACGGTTACAGTATGTTTGATACACTAATATGCTGTATTAATTTAGTGAAGATAAAATTTGTCTATAGTTTGTTCTTATATATAATTTGTTTAATGCAGTTGGCTGCGAGAATCGCTGTTTCAAATCTGCACAAGAACACTAAGAAATCATTTTCGGAAACGTCAGAGTTTTCCATTTTTGTTAATAAACAACCTTTGGTTAACCAACTTGAAGTTGAGTCTCAACTGTTGAATTTTATTGTTGGAATGGTAATTGCAGGGTCAAAGACATGTATAACCATTACAATGAGAAATCTGGACAGAAGGCTGCTCTAATTTCTGATGATGTTTACGCGATAATCATGAAGGTATTATTAGATTTAATTTAATTTTGTTTTATCAATTATTGATTGTAAAGTGTTTAGTTTTGGTGCAAATTTTTAGTTTATAATTAACCAGTACCTTATCAAATAATGAATACTGAACTAGAAAATAAATTGCTATAGTAGAGATGTTAGATGTTTAATAAAAGAAGAATGAAAACTATATATGCTGTTATTGTCTTTGTTTTCTGAAGCTTGCTCATCATAGAATAATTTTGTGGAATGTTACTGTAATATTATTGAGGTCGGGTGTAATTGTAATTTAGGTTCTGGTTTTTTTATTTTTTTATTTTATGTAATCGTATTCTAACTTCTACGCGGTTGGTCATTTGCATCATGTACTTTATTTGGTTCCAAAAATGTCCAAAGGGTAACATCACACTTCTACATAGAACAATTGCTGGTCAAAGGATATGCTGTCACATCTTTAATCTTTTGCATCTTAGGTTCACAATTTGTGTGAGAATACTGTCTTGGGTTTGAATTAGCCATGTTGCATACTTGCATTATATTCTTTTTTCTTCTTTTGAGATCTTTTATACGCTTGAATTTGTTTTCCAATAACTCTTTTGAAAATTTTGTGTATAAATTTTGTACATGGATTACTTATAATACTGAATTTTATTTTGAATTCTTTCGTTTCAGAATTCTGTTCTTTTGGACAGTGTGATTGTCTATGATCAGGATTTTGACTATGATTACTTCGGCTTCAAGACCCTTGAGAGATCCTACTTGTTGAAGGTCCAAGGGAAAGTTGTAGAAAGGCCTCAACATATGATAATGCGGGTTGCTGTTGGAATTCACAAGGATGATATTGATTCTGCTATAAAAACATACCAGATGATGTCCCAACGTTGGTTCACCCATGCAACTCCCACGCTTTTCAATGCTGGAACTCCAAGGCCCCAGGTATATGTAGTTAACAGAGATGTCAAGTGAACCTTTATTTTACTTTTGGTAATTTTACTAATCCAGTTTCATTGATTTATTATGGCAGTTGAGTAGCTGCTTCTTGGTGTGCATGAAAGATGACAGTATTGAAGGAATCTATGATACTCTGAAGGAGTGTGCTGTTATCAGTAAATCAGCTGGAGGTATTGGTGTCTCAGTTCACAACATTCGTGCAACAGGCAGTTATATTCGTGGAACAAATGGGACATCAAATGGCATTGTCCCCATGCTGCGTGTGTTTAATGATACTGCCCGTTATGTTGATCAAGGAGGTGGCAAGAGAAAGGGTAATTCCTTGCGCCATGCTTTACCTTGTTATGGTGTATATAATGTTTTCTAGTACTTGGTTTTAAATATTACTGATGATGTTAATTAGGTGCATTTGCTGTGTACTTGGAGCCGTGGCATGCTGATATATTTGACTTTCTAGATCTTAAGAAAAACCATGGGAAGGTACATTATATAAGTATTTAAAATCTGGTTGTGGTTTTCTTTTACATTGCCATATGCTTGCTTATTATGAGTGCTTTTTGCATTTTTCCAGTTTGTGTAATACTTGGACATTATACTGTATTCTGCTGTTATATCACTTAACATCAGCAATGTGTAATCTTCTGTTGTAGGAAGACCACCGGGCACGGGATCTGTTTTATGCTCTCTGGGTAAGAGTAATGGGCAATGGTCATTATTTTGTCCTAGTGAAGCTCCAGGACTAGCAGATTGTTGGGGTACAGAATTTGAGATCCTGTACACAAAACATGAAAAAGATGTAATTTTGTTCTTGCCTTGGCTTCAGTGCTTTTTTTATTTTCTAAATGTGAACCGATTGTTTTATTCCTTAAAAGATATTTAATTATCAACTTTGCTGCCATCATGTATTCAGGGCAAGGCAAAAAAGACTGTCCCAGCACGGAACCTCTGGTTTGAAATTTTAAGATCCCAGATAGAAACAGGGACCCCGTATATGCTTTTTAAGGTAACAGTAATTATTTCACTTTCTCTTTTGTTTCTAAACTTTTTTATTTCTTATTTCATGATGTTCTTGGTTAATATAACGATTCTAATTCGTTTCAACCCAGGACACTTGCAATAGAAAAAGCAATCAGCAAAATCTGGGTACCATTAAATCTTCAAATGTGTGTGGTGAGATTATTGAGTACACAAGTCCAACAGAAACTGCTGTGTGCAATCTGGTATCTATTGCTCTACCACGATTTGTCAGAGAGAAGGTGGATAACTTACATAATTAATGAAATTCCTGTTTATTTGGCTTTTCTTTGTTCATATTAATCATTGTATTTCTATATATATCGTAGGGGGTTCCAATTGAGTCACATCCGTCTAAGCTTGTTGGGAGCAGAGGTTCTAAGAGTAGATATTTTGACTTTGAAAAACTAGCAGAGGTTTGAGTCAGTTATTGGCTTATTGCTTATGAATAGTTTAGCATAATTTTGTCTTTAAATGTTATTTGTTTTCCAGAACTTGATCATGTGTTTTCTTTTTTCGTTCTTCTGGGACAGGTTACTGCAGTTGTTACTGAAAATCTTAACAAAATAATCGATGTTAATTACTACCCTGTTGAGAATGCAAGAACGTCAAATCTGCGTCATAGACCCATTGGTATTGGGGTTCAGGGTCTTGCAGATACCTTCATCTTACTTGGAATGGCTTTTGAATCACCAGAGGTAAAGTTCATCCCTGACCATTCGAATTTAGTTTAGCTTTTAACTTGGATTGTTTGGTTATGATCACCTCTGGGATATGGATTGCAGGCTCAACAACTGAACAAAGACATATTTGAAACCATTTACTACCATGCTCTGAGAACTTCTGCTGAGATAGCTGCAAAAGAAGGCCCCTATGAAACATATCAAGGGAGTCCCGTGAGCAAGGTGCAGCTCTGCACGAGTTTTTCCCTTTGAAAAGTATATATGGGCACTTTGATTTTATCTCTGAATATGAATATCTTCCATCTTATTTGCTCATTCATTGTAGTTGTTGCATGCTGCAGTTAGCTTCATCTATTCTTGTTATGAACATTGATATATATATATATACACACATACATAAGGCTGTTTGCTAGTTTCTACCAAGAATACACTAGGACCAGGGTGATATACATTGTTGGTGGAGAGGGGGATGGAATAAATGTGGAATAGAATGAGATTCCGTTGTTTAGCTATGATGGAATCGTGGATGGAAGGAACCAAACATATATTTTTCAGACAAAACTACATTTTATCTTATAGTTGATTTTGTGCATTTAATATAAAAATTTAATCAAACTCAAAACTTTGTTAATATTGGAATAGTCTTTAGTGATGCAGTTTAAAAACTGATACAAAAACACTGGCTGATAAAACTGCATTTCCCGATTTAATCATTTATAGAGTTAAGCGACTAGAACATCTTTGGCTGAAATATTAATTTTGATTCTCTGTGAATTGTTATAATTACTGGTTGTTATCTGCTAAACTAAATGGCCAATTAACTGTGCAGGGAATTCTCCAACCTGACATGTGGGACATAATTCCTTCAAATAGGTGGGACTGGCCAGCTCTTAGGGATCTGATATGGAAGAATGGAGTGAGAAATTCGCTTCTTGTGGCACCTATGCCAACTGCCTCAACCAGCCAGATTCTTGGAAACAATGAATGCTTTGAGCCATATACTTCCAACATCTACAGTCGCAGAGTTCTAAGGTCTGCCCTGCATACTCACTCTCTCTGCTGCTCTTTTTAAAATTTTATCATCCTATGTTCCTGTCTAACTCTGTCTTATTTCTTTCAGTGGGGAATTTGTTGTTGTGAACAAGCATCTTCTTCTTGACTTAACTGAGATGGGTCTTTGGTGTCCTGCTACTAAGAACAAGATAATATACGATAATGGCTCTGTTCAGAACATTCCAGAAATTCCTAATGAACTGAAGATGATTTACAAGTAAGAACTAGGCATTCTTTTTCCAACCCACTCCTGTTTTCTCTCTATTTCCGCTCATGTCTAAAATGTATTTTTTTTCCCGGCAACTTCATTCAGAACTGTTTGGGAGATCAAGCAGATGACGTTGGTTGATATGGCTGTTGATCGAGGGTGCTATATAGACCAGAGTCAAAGCCTTAATATACATATGGATCAACCCAACTTTAAAAAAGTCACTTCCTTGCACTTCCGTGCATGGTCAAAGGTATTAACTGCTACACAACCTTATGCTGCAAAATTTTCTGATGTTTCCTCCAGGTTTTAGATGCTATTATTTCCGTGTTAGTACAATCTTTGTCCATTTTGCTAAAGGGATTGAAAACGGGAATGTACTATCTACGATCACGTGCTGCAACTGATGCCATCAAGTTCACTGTTGATACTTCAGTTCTTAAGGTAACAATCTATCATTTTGACAATACTAGATGAGTCTAATTGTGTATTTTGTTTAAAACAATTTCTCGTTTCGTTGGTCGGTAAATCAGGAGAATCCCAAGGCAGTGGAAGATGACAATGACACCAAGATGGCATGGATGGTTTGCTCTCTAACGAACGGTGAAGAGTGCATGGCTTGTGGAAGTTAAAGGAGTGAGTTTGTGCATGGAACGGCCAAAAAACAAAAGTTTGTTGGTTTTAGGTTAGATCTCTTGTAAAAATGTGTTGGGACTGCAAAGAAATTTGGCATGGGTCGGAGGAGAATGGAGACCCTTTATTGACAGGTTGAAGTTTGTCCGGTGGTAAAACTTCTCACACTTATACAACGAAATTGCAGGTTCAAGTCCTCTGTATTTTCAAAAAAAAAAAAACCCAAATTTATATAATCAGTAATGCTTAAAATGTGTTGTCTGATCAAATATCATAACTTGAAATTCTCTGTATAGTTTTGATAATTACATGATAAATGTATGTGAAACCCAAACTTACTCTGTAATTGGCCTAGCTAGGCGTTTGTTTGTGATTTAATCAGAAGTAAAACAAATTTGAGTGAAACTATCAATTTATTTTATTTTAAGAATTGATCTAGCCAAGCGGAATTATATTTGTGTATCAAGAACTATTTAATTGAAACTTGGGAGGGTTATTTTTAATAAAGATAATTTAACTATTATACATGATTTATATAATTACGGTGAGAGATGTAAATTTTTTTGATTCTATTTTTATTTTTAAAAATTTTAAATCTTTGATTTTTATAAATTATTTATATAATATATAAAAACAAACACTTACATCATCAAGTGTCGTGTCGTTGTAATGGATGATTAGATTTAAATCCAATCATTATGGCTCTTTTCAAACAAAAAAAATCATTGGTCCTCACTTCTTAAAAGATGAACCGGATTTTTCATTAATTAAGTAATTACTAATATTACGGTTACAACTTACAACACAAAAAATACATGAAAACCTAAAAGGTTATAAAATCTAATGGTTCTAAAATAATAATATTGACCGCCATCATGCATTAACCAGTAAAATGGTTCCAAATTCAACTGGTCATGCATGCATTTTACAGCCCACAGGTTAACTCAATCAATCATTTTATTAATTTATTTATTTCACATATTCAAAATTTCTCATTTCATTTTCACCGAAGGCCAAAAGAAAAAAACCAAAAAAACCAAAAACAAGATTAGAGTTGCCAAAACTTCTCCCACATTGGATTCAACCATGCGTAACTGGGGTAGTCAACCGGAAAGTCTTATAAACTTGGAGACACAAATCGACATACTTCAGTTCCGAGCCGTAGGATGGCTGATGGACGCTGTGGATTTGCTGTTTTAGTTACTGTAATAATTCTTTTATTTCATTCTGTTAATCAAGGTTTAATCTTAAATTTATTTTTATTTGCTGTCTGTCCGCTCTTTTGATGAAGACTTTGGTTAATCCTTAGACTTATTTTGTTGTTGTTGTTATTATTGACATATGTTTTCAAGCCTTGATCATGTTTTTTTCTCATATTGTTTATGATCAATGTTTTATTTCTCATTTGGTTCAAGTTAATTTAATTTTATTTAGTTTCAACTTTAGAGGTTCCACTAAAACTACTTACTCGGAATTCAAGTTTTTGTTTTATCTCTCTTTTCAGATTTAGATAGTTCGTTTAATATATATGTTGTAATTTGTGCAGTTAATCGAATCCAATCAAGCAAAGACGGTCTTTTAAGCTCTCATGGCAACCTTCATAGAACCCGGCAACCGTTCAATCTATTTTTATATTTTTTCTTTGTGTATCATAGCTAGGATTTACGGGCGATTTTTTCTCGCTTTGATATGCGAGGTTCGTCCATGGAATTTTTGATGATCTGATATAATTTATTTGTTTTCAATATTTTATATTTTTGTGGTTTTTATTAACGATAGACTTGATATTTATGATGATTATCTGTTGTTGAAAATTGAGTTATGGCCTATGGGAGAGTAGTAGTTGGTAGTCATGTTTAATAATGGTTGGCCCGTTTGATTTAACACCGAATGACATTTAGAGGTCGTTTGTTTTTTTGTCTGAAAACTAAACAGTTCTGAATTTTTCTAATGACTGAATAGGGACTGAAATCTGAACCTGAATAACATGTTTGTTTTTTTTTCTCACATCTGAATGTATTGTCAACGCGTTTGTTTTTTTTAAAGTAAAATTGTCTGAATATATGTAATTTTACATTTATACATATAATATAGAATAAAAACAATCCAAAAATAATAATTATATATGAACACATATGATCATGATCTTCATCTTTGATTACAAACAAACTTTATTTTTCTAAGAAAAAAAATATTTTTTTTTTCAAAAACTAAAAAGGACATAAGGAAAACTCGCACAAAACACTAATATATATATCATAATATCATAATAAAGTATCTATATTAAACATCATTATGCACAGTGATTAGGGCTCTTTTTTATTTTTAAAGATATTTAGAATAAGCAATATGTTAAAATAAAGATTTCTATACCATATGTAATTTTGATGAAATTGGAAATATATTATATATGGGGGGATAATATCGGAAGAAAAGATTTTATATTGCATTTAATGCAATTCAGTGATTTACAATTAAGTTAAAAGTCAAGATTTTTTACTTTTTATTTTAAGTTTTTTTTTTAGGATTTTTAAGTTGTTTGACAACTTAAAAAAACAAACAAAACATTGAAACAACTTAATAATCATTATTCAGACCCATTAAGTTTTAAGTGGAAAAAACAAACGACACCTGTGTTTCATTTAGTTTTGTTTGATTTTGTAAGTGCTAAAATCACTTAATGAACCATTAAAACCACTTTTTTAAAAGTGAATTTTTTCCACTTTTCACTTAACACAAATCCAGTAGAATTAATTACAAACTTTTACTTCCAAAACTATCCTCACTAATTTTGTATATTTCCAAATCTGTTTTTGTTAAAACCCTAATCATATTAATATTTTTTTTTTCTTTCTCACTATAAAGAATTTTAATATCAGAAAACCTAACTTCTTCAAAACAAAAACAATTGGTGACTGATTTTCCTAACATATTCAGGTAAGAACTCTTTATTGTTTCCATAATTTGATAATTAGTTTTGTTAATTTTATATTACAGTTTGAGTAATTGGAGAATGGTTTTCAGGATGATTTTGTTTTGAGTTTTTGTTTTTTGGTTTTGAGATGTTAATTTTGGGAAGAAAAAAAGAGTTATATATATATATGAGATGCACCGGCCTATGCTATTTGGGTCAAAATCAAATAGTAGTTGATTTTTTGTTTTTATTAATATTTCTTGAGAATTTTAGAATGTATCACCATCAAATATTATGTTCATTTTTAATGTAATTCAACAAATGGAATAATGTATGAAATATTTTTAATAACTAAATAAATTTAATTTAGAATTAATTTACATGTTAGAGTTGTCCTTAATATATTAAAATGTAAATATATAACAAATAATAGTTAGAAAGGTATAGATATAAAAATATTTATTTTAATATATTTATAACTTAAAAAAAAAAATTATCACTTATATTTAGTTTTCAGTGGAAAAAAAAAAATTATTTTTCAGTTTTCAGTTACTATTTAGTCTTCAGTAACATTCAACATTGTTCAGTCTTCAGACAAAAAATCAAACGAGATCTTAATTTTTTAATTTTTTTTAAAATTTTTACTGACTTTGATCTAACTTACCGATACTCGAAGCTTTAGAGTTAAATGTATTAATGTATCATTTATTATCTATATAATATTACTCCATTTATTGTTTTAATTTTTTAATTGGATTGAAACTCATTTATCTTTTAACATTATTCTTATTAAACTAATTTAATATATGATTAAATTAATAAATATTTAAAATTCTTTTGGTATTTCTAAAAAAAAAAATAGAACAACACCACACTACAATTTTACTGTTGCATTAACTAAAAATGTAACGGTTGATAATAATAAAAAAAATCATTGAATGTTAAGTTATAAATTATAATTTTGAATTTACATTTTCAAAATCAATATATGTTTTCTTCCATAATCTAACTTTCAAAAACTGCATTTTTTTTAGGATCATCCATGGCTTGGAATGGCCATGCATGTCAATACTTACAACAATAAAATTATTGACAAACTCTGAAAAAGGGTTAGGAATTTGTAGTGGATGATTGATGAGGAGATGGAGAAGTAAAGCCACATTGCCAAGGATGCGGTTGCAAGACTAATTCTAATGAGTAGTTAGGAATTAGGACATAGGAAAGCGAAAGTTTGACGAACTACGTTTGCGTTGTGAATGTTGACCGTACGTAATTGTAAAAGTTAATAGTTTTTTTTTTTTTTTTCATGTCCCCTTTTCCCATTTATATTAGCATTTATCTCCTCTCTCTCTCTCTCTTCTCTCTTCTATGTTTAATTTTTCTTTTTAACTCTCCTCCCGTTTAATTGAAAAAAAAGAAGAAAAAATTTAGATACTGACCGATCAGTACCCAGCTATATTGACCCATATTGTCAGGTGGTAAAAACTCTTTTATTTTTTATCATTTTCTTCTTACCTTGGATTACGTGGCAACCAACCATTGGTTGATCAATATAGCTGAGTACTGGCAGCAGTGTTCAAACAAAAAAAATCAAATCAATTTCTAAACTTATGTAGTATTAAAACAGTCAAAAACTAGACATTCAAACCAAGTAAAAAGCAAATTAAATATTTTTCCCTAAATATGAGAATGAAACCAATAAGCCGGAGATTAATTGTCCACAACCATTTGTTCATTATAACTTTTTTTTTAATGAGATGCATTCTCTTCGGTCTCCGATGTGATGCACTTACAATTACTGAAATTTATTATAAAATAAATAAAATTAACAAGAACACAGAATTAAATTTTATGTAAGAAAAGATAGAAAATAGTAGTTCAAGATATAAAAGATCATCGTATTTTCCTCGATACTTCTCAAGTTACATACATCAAGATGAATGCTCATATTTATAGCCTTACAAATCTTTACAATCATAACTTACACAATAATAGATATAAATTACAATATAAATTGACCATAAATCATTTGGGTGTTACAAGAGAAGTTAGGAAGATGATAAGCTTGATTTTTTAATGCGGACATCCACTTACATTGAAACATTTAATAATGTTTTCATAACACTCACTCTTGTATGTCTATTATATACAGAATATGTCTTATTAAAACCTTTGCTAGTAAAAATCTCGTGGGACAAAAAAAACTAACAGAGGAAAAAGAGTATACTATTCATTTGTATATCTAATTAACCTTTAGTGGTATTGGAGGTTGCAAACCTGTCTCGTTAAAACTTTACAAGGAAAAATCCAGTGGGATAAAAATCTAGTAAAAGGAAAAAGAGTATGGTGTATAGTTTTTCCTCCAAATTTTAAACTCTATTGATAAATACGCTCCCCCTCATTTTGCAAAGATATTGCATCCCAATAATATGCACCTAGGTAGTGCATTTATAAATACATCCGATAGATTAAAACTTGAGCGTATTTTTTTAATTTTATATATCACCACCTTTTTGGAGATCATATGTTATCAACTTTACTAAAATCGTATTTTGAATTAGTTCAACTTATCATTTATGATTTTATTTTAAAAACACAAGTTGATCTTATTTTTGGTACTTCAGGACCTAAAAGTTTTTCAATAACGAGAGGAGATCATACATCACTTTAAGTTATCGAATAACTATCGAGGAATCCATTCGATGTGTTTTATCCACGAAAAAGTACTTCAGGACATTTTCCTTATATATATATATATATATATATTGATTCATGTTAATACCAAACTCATTTACCGCGACTAAATATTATTTTCAAGACTTTTCATCTTAGAAGTTATTCCACTGATATATATAATCTATAAACTTAGCATTATTTTTAATAAGCTTTACAGAATCAACATATAATTATTTTAATAAATATTCACCATGATGAATACACTACAAGCATTCTGATTGTTTAATTTTCACTATATAAAACATCATATAGCTTTAAATAACTTGTTTCAGACATTTAAATCCTTTGAGGATTTTGATTCATTGTCAAACTAGGTTTCTATAGTAAACCTTTTATCTTATTAATTCGTAAGAAAAATAATTTATATTCAATAAGTTTGATGTCATCAAACATGTGGACTTCAGGTCCAAGACTTTCAAGTTTTACATTGATATAACTCTTTTTTTTTTATTTGCAAATAACTTATATGTCGACATTTATATGATTTATAATATAATTACCCTCATCATTTTACATAATATACAGAGCAAATAAAATATATGATCTCAATTTCTGTACCAATATATGTCATTATGATTTTATAATTCATGTGTCTCTTCAAGGGTTTATTCTATTAACACTAATGTTAAATGTACATTGTACATGTCTTTCCATAAAAATATATCTTCAGGAGAAGTATAATCACATTAAATTTAGTACACGTGTCTTTACTATGACAATTGAGATTTTTTTATTTTCTTTAACGTCTCATAGGGGAGAATAACATTCTATGTGACTATTCAAGATTTTGTTTTCACTTATAAGACTAGCTCTTCGAGAGCCTTATATGGCGATGCTTTGTCTATCACTCGAGTATTATTTTAAATATGACCATGATCTTTTAAATTTCAGTTCTATGGACCATATCTTTTGAACCAAAATCATCTTTTATGACTTTATTGTCTAACAAATGATTTTTGCTGCTATTTTATAAATTGCTCTATAGGAACAACCACATTGGTTTATATATTGGCAGAATGTAATTTTATTATTTTATTTGAATCATCTGAAATTTATTTGCATATCATACAATTAACAAGATGATACATACCTTGTAGTTTTACACCGTTTATTAACTTATGATAATTCTCACCCTAACAACATAAAATTTACTTCAAGGAATTATATGCATCATAATAACTTTCTACATAAACTTATTTATTTTGTCATATTGTCCTTTAAGGACTAATTTACATGGTCTTATTGTCCTTCATGGACATTCACTAACAAAAAATAATTAGTTATGAAATGGATATCCATATAAAATATTTTAATATTTCGATGCATAATTTACTTTTAGTAAATCTTATTGTCATTTAAAGACTAATATTCACAAGGTCTTATTGTCCTTCAGGGATATTCACTAACAAAAAATAATTAGTTAGGAAATGGATATCCATATAAAATATTTTGATGCATCGTTTACTTTTACTAAAGCATATTATCCTTCAGGGACTAACATGTAATCATATAATATAAGAAATATGATAAATTCTTTTGGCATGAGACAAAATAAACGAGATAGAAAATTACTGAATAAAATAATATAATAAGAACTTCAATTCCTCAAATTTCATGTTCTTATGTCAAGTTCTTAAAAATTCACATATTTTTTGAAACTTCTGGTTCATGTAGGAACTGTTGGTTCATAAATGAAAAATCATATGTTTAAAGCTTCAAGTTCGTAAAATAAAATCGCAATTTTACTTTTCAAATCAAAATAACTATTATTATATCAAATTTAGAACTTCTAGTTCTAAATAAATATGATATCAAAATTAAATACAGAACTACAAGTCTAATTAGTTTGGAATTTATAACATCAGATTCTAGTAAGATAAATATTCAGAACTTCAAATTTTGATTTGTATTAATATTACGAGTTTTAAGCCTTTGTATTTTCCTTTTCAAATATTTGAGTAGACAAATATTCATCTAACAAGGAAAATTTAGATCATCTTTTGATTCAAAACTTCATATTCAAATTTCAGAACTTTGGGTTCATATTCAACAATTTATTTTCCAATTTAAAACTGCAGGTTCTCAATTGGATTTGTTTTTGAAACTTCTGGTTCTATATATATCGATCAACTCCAATAACATTAAGAACCATGAAAAAATAAAATAAAATTTATTTTTTGATGTGGAAGATCCAACGTAGTGGCAACCACATAGTATACTCATAAAATTAGTTGTGTGAAATAAATTAAATCAAAATAATAATGAGTGAGTTATATTAAAATACTTACTTTGATATAATATTCTTAATTATCTAGGGACAATTTCTCATATAGTAGATCTTCCGGAACTCCAAATGCAATATGTCAATTTTCATATAATTTGTTTTCACTTTATGTCATATGTTAGTTCTTTTGGAGCTTTCATTATTATTGCAAAAATCAATAAAATATTTTAGATATACAACATATACACAATTATTGTCATTCTATTTAACAAATATATAGCAAGAAAAACTTTTATAATTATTGAAAGTTGTATTTTATGTCCTTTCAATTTTCTTGATTTGTTTTAATGTTATTCCACGTCTGTTGGATCAATTTGTAATTTTTTATAGTGATCACATTGATATCAATAATTATTTGATTACAACAAAAACCAAAATCATCCCCATGACTATGTGTACCATTCACTTCAGGGAATGATATTGATAATATGGTTGGCCATAGATGACAAGATATCAATTAATAATATGCTCAAATATATGATATTAATATTGCCACTTCCGGAGCAAATTTAAGTAATAAAATATTGAAATATATATTGTTACTTCTGTAACAATATTTGAAACAATATAGACTCAATATGTTTCATTGAACATGCCTTCATCTACTTATCAATCAAAGCCCTTTTTTTTCCTTAAGCAAATATATATATATATATATATAGACAAATAATACATTGATCATAAGATATTTCTATTAAAAATGAACAACTAAACTTTTTTTTAACAAATAAAATAAAATATAATTCATGATAATTCATACAATTTACTGAAAACCACAACAAATATCTAATATGACATGAAGTTGTTTTTATAATTTGTTGCAACTTACAATTACAAGTTTAAGGCTAGTATAAATCAAACAATATGAGAAATCTTGTTTTTGAAAGAATAATGAGATAGAAATATTGTATTATTAAGAAGACATGAATATAAATCAACTCAAAATAAAACTAACAATTTTCAATATCATAAAATTCAATGGCCTATAAAACTACATATAACATGGTGAATAAATTCAAACGTTATTGAAAAAATAATAGAGACATTTCGTGGTTGATAGATGAGTGAAATATAAAAATTATAATTTTTTAGTATATGAAAATATAAGATTTCACACCTTACATACCTTGATAAGGAGGAAGAAATAAAAAAGAAAGAATATTTCATTCATAGTGGTTGAGTCTTTTAATGTAAAATATAAATAACCAATAAAAGTAATAGATAAAAAATGTCAGGTTCTTGTGAAATATAAATAATCAATTATAGGTAGATAGATCAAAAATGTCCGAAAACAAAAGGCAAATTACTTTTGCACTTTTTGATCCTATTAATATCGAAACTTAATGTTCTATTATATCATAACTTTATAGTTATGATTTGCAATTCTAGAATTCCAAGTTCCAAACAAAATTCATAGTTGCTGAAAATGTTGAATTTCATCGGAGCTTTAAGTTCGTAAATAAACTTCTTGTTTATAATTGAAAACCAAGATTGAGAATTTTGGAATCCAAAATTAATCACATCTATCGAAATTCAGAACTTCGGGTTCTGATTCTATAATTCAAAATCTTATATTTTTATTTGTATTGTAGTTCAAAACTTCAGGCTTTTTGAATTTGCAATTTTCAAACACTAAATTGAGCCTCAAGCTTTTCGATTTTACAATCTTCAGACATCATATCAAACTTTGGGTTTTTTGATTTAACAATTATCAAATATACATCAAATCGAGCTTCAGACTCTTTGATTTTATGATATTTGGGTTACAATATAATTAGTTTCATTATTGCAATCTTCTGGTTGCAATATAATCAATTAAGCTATATTTTCTTTTATTGGCAACCCAATGAATACTAAGAATAGAATTAAGAAGAGAAATAATATAAACCATTTTTTATCCCAAAATTAGAGAAAAACATACTTTACAATTGCTTGGATCTCTTGGTCTCATCAAGAACTCCCGGCCTCATAAAGAAAATGTTATCTCTTATCACTTATCGAATCTGGATCATATGAATTTTGTCTTCAGTCATAGAGCTTTCAGATTTGGAAATTGAAACAACAATATTGGTTAGAGACTCGTGCTGATAATGTGTTATAAAATAAATAAAATTAACAAGAATACAGTAGAATAAATTTAATGTAAGAAAAGATAGAAAATAGTAGCTCAAGATATGAAAGATCATTGTATTCCTCGATACTTCTCAAGTCACATACATCAAGATGAAGGGTCATATTTATAGCCTTACAAATCTTTACAATCATAACTTACACAATATTGGATATAAATTACAACATAAATTGATCATAAATCATTTGGGTGTTACAAGAGAAGTTAGGAAGATGATAAACTTGATTTCTTAATGTGAATATCCACTCACATTGAAACATTGAATAATGTTTTCATAACAAAATTAGATTAATAATCGTTATTTTTTTGTGTTATTTGAAAAGTTTTGTGTTTTCATAGAGATAGCAAAATTTGTTTCAAAACATTCTGAAAATGAAAAGACAGTGATGAACATACAAGAAGGAGAAAAATCAAAACTAAAATGTTTTTGTTTAAAGAGATGGAGGAGATAGAATGTGGGGAGAAGATAGAGAACATTTGTTTTGAGGTGTATAATTACTGCTGTATTAATATTCCTTACCCGAGCCAGAAATTCCAGGTTGTGTACCAGTCTGGGTCCGGGTATACCAGGTGTCCGGTTGGAACCCTTTTTTTTAAATAAATAAAAAAATTAACCCCAATTTTTTTTTTCAAATTACCTTTTCCCTATCCTCTCTTTTTACCAAATCTCCCACGACAAACCCTCTTCCGCTGCCTACCCTAAATTATTTTTACATTTTTTTGATTATTTTAAAAAAAGAAGAAGAAAAAAAATAAAATAGACAAACTTTTCTTTACCATTCTTCCAAAAATTTTATATATATAAAAAAGGAAAATCTTAAATCGCCACTAGGACATCAACACTAATAGAAGTGAAATATATGTGAATCATTTGTCATCGATGTTTTTCTTCAATCACCATACGATACAAATAGTAGTGGAGTTTAAAATGAGGGTTCAAAAAATTAATGGCACCTTTTAGGGGGCTTTTGTGGAAATATCACCACATTAATAAATCATGTTTAAAAGACACCATTTAAAGTGTGGAGACGAAAATACCCATGCCATTAGTGTCGTTGTGAAGAAAGAGAGAAAAAGTAAAGAGAGAAAAAGTGAATCGACGGCTTCGTTTTCACGGCGACGGTACCGGAACTTGGAAACCAGTATCATCTGGATAGTTGAACAAAATATTGCAATCGATCGAAGTTGAGCTAGAATTTGTATCGTTTTGGTGTTTATTAATTGAATGAAATGTTAGATTAGGTTTTGTTTGTGAATCTGAGAATGAAAATGGATCTGAGAATGAAAATCGGTTAGGTTAGGGTTTTGTATTTGTTGAAAGTTGTTGAGAAAAATGAAATTGAGCTTTGAGTATTTGTATAAAATCTCGGAGCTTTTATAAAAGCTCGGAGCGAGGTTTTAAAAGCTCGGAGGTTTTGTACAAAAGCTCGAAGCTTTTATACAAAAGCTCGATCCGAGCTTTTATAAAAGCATCAAGCTTTTATGTAAAAGCTTCGAGCTTTTATGTAAAAGCTTCGAGCTTTTATGTAAAAGCTTCGAGCTTTTATGTAAAAGCTTCGAGCTTTTAAAAGGCTCGATCCGAGTTTTTATAAAAGCTCTGAGCTTTTTTTTTTACTCGGATCGAGCTTTTATATAAAACCTTCGAGTTTTTATATAAAACCTTTGAGCTTTTATATAAAAGCTCGATCCGAGCTTTTATAAAAGTGATCCGAGCTTTTAGCTTTTGTTTACTCGGATCGAGCTTTTGTACCTTTTATACAAAAGCTCGATCCGAGGTTTTATATAAAAGCTTTGAGATTTTGTTTATAAGATTAGAGCTTGTTATTTCGGAGTATTTCACATGGTACATAATTATGTTGTTAAATTTCAGATGAGGAATCGGTTGAGAGAGTCGCTTAAAACTCCAGAGGAAGAGTGGTACGAGGGCAAAGTCACTCGCCATGATCATTTTTTATGCCCTTGGCTAGATAGACGATGCCATTAACCGGGTCCTTGGAGAATGGGCTGAGGAAGACCGATGTCGGTTAAGGGCGTCCTATTTTGGGCATTTATTGACCATGCAGCAGCTGGTGAAGTTTTCGGGTGGTATTATCCACCAGCTACTACTGCGGGATGTGCATCATAATGGGCCATCAAATGAGATGCGGTTTATGATAGGGACTCATGAAGTGAGGAATGGGCTGAGAAAGACCGATGTCGGTTAAGGACGTCATGTTTTGGGCATTTATTGACCATGTAGCGGCCGATGAAGTTTTCGGATGGTATTATCCACTTGTTACTTATGCGGGAGGTGCATCATAATGGGCCGTTAGACGAGATGCGGTTTATAATAAGGAATCATGAAGTGAGGTTTTCGAAGGTAGAATTTGGGCTTATCACCGGATTACGGTTCGGCGTACTACCGGATACGAGCCGATTTGTTAGCATTGACAATGGGCTACATCACCAGTACTTTGGTGGTAAGGATGGGATTTCATCCTTGGAGTTGAGAGATGTCCTAAGGCGAGGTGAGTTTCAGCAGGAATACAATAGTGTGAAACTATGCCTCATCTATATGCTGAACTGGATACTTACAGGGTTGGACGAGAGAGTGAAAATTCCAGTTTAGCAGTTACAGCTGGTGGATGATTTAGACGGTTTTGACGCGTTCCCGTGGGGTTCACACATGTACAGTCATTCCATATTTTCATTCAAGCATGCGTTTGACGGGCGACGAGAGCGGTTCCAGAGATGCCAGCAAGCAAAGGGACGTGACAAACACATGCAAGAGGCGTACAACATTTATGGTTTATCTTACGCCCTTTTGGTAAGAGTTTTGTGAATAAAATCATTTAAGTTTGTAATCTATAAGGACCTCAATTTTATGATTGGCTTATTTCATGACAAACTACTCCACATTGGGGATGATTGTGTAATGGGTTGCTTAGGACCTCATTGGCAAGCTTCCAAGCATCTCCATGACTTCGAGAGCAAAATGTATATTCACTTGACTTTGCCTCTTGAAGAATTTAGGTGTGCACACACACTTCATGCATGCTTTGTTGATCTTGCATTTGTGTTGATATTGTTTATATGTGTGCATCTTTTCACAATCACACTTGCACTTCATTTGTAGATTTAAGTGTGGTATTGTGTTGTGTTCGCGCTTGCACGATGGTGTGCTTGTTTTAGCGCGTTGAGTGACTATATGAGAAGGTCTCATTCTTCTCTTGGTTTGGTTATATGAAGTAAGGTGTCTAGTTTCAAAAGAGTGTATTTCAATGATTTAATGTTTTTCAAAACAGATATTTATATGGTCTTGTGACCATGTATTTTTATAAAATGATTCAAAATAAGTTTTGAAAATTTCAGTACAAACTAGACACTCATACCTTTCCAATGGTATATTATTCGTAATATTTTATGACCGTTTGGATTGGGTTTGAAATCTCCAAAGTGACCACAAAAATAGGGCATCTCTGTTGTTATCTGTTTCTGACATATGGTTACTAAAATGACCATAACCTTTTCTACAGACATCCAAATCATGTTTTGTGAATTGGAGTATAAAGTATACTCTCATACCTTTCCAACGGTATATTATACGAAAGGTTTGGATATTGTTTGGTCATGTTTTGGGTCTCTCGAAGCTCGAGCTGTTGTGTTGTCTGGCGTGTACCACGGCCTAGACTGCTGTTGGTGCCATGCCTAGCCAGCGACCTAGGCAGCGGTAATGTCCAGCCATGCTATGCTGTACAGACAGCGGTCTGGACACTTGCCTAGGCCGCGGCACGCACAACGGTCGAGCGGGACTTTGTCTCCCAAGTCCAAAATGATGCCTTTTGTGTAGGGCTTCTTTATATATGTTATCTTCTTATTCCTTGCCTTCTTAGAGCTTAAAGAATACATTTTTAGAGTGAGAGAACCTCCATTAGAGAGAGAAAGCTTCAAGCTTTGTTATTTGACTCTTCAAACCCCAAACTCATCTTCATCTTGCATTCAAGCATCATTCCAAGCATGAGTTTTCATTGATTGGTAAGTAGAACCACCATTGTTGTTCATTTATTGTTCTAGATTACCAAGACATGTCATTTCTTGCTTAAATTAGCATTTCTTCATATTAATTGCATATTTGTTGAAATTATGACATGTTTGGGGTTTGTATTGTGATAGCTTGCATTATTAGGTCATTTATGCCTAAATAGTTAATCCATGAATGTTCATGTATACATAATTGATGATTAGGTTGACTTTGTGCATCTAGTCTAGTTTATGAACATTTATGTGTATGCCTCATTGATTTCATTTCTTGATTGCAAAATTGCCCTTGATTATTTGTTGTGACAACTTGTGTTGGTTGGACTTTTATTGACAATTAGGTTGTTAGATTTTATCTACACATCTAATTGAGTCCTTGGTATGGACATGTAGGCATTGTTTGATAACTAGGATGTTTAATTGAATTATCTACATCTAGTTAAGCATTTTGTGTTTGGTCTTACACATAATTGCATTTGAACATAGTGTCATATATACACTTAGACCATATACTCTTCATTGAGTCAAGTCTTGTGGCTTCGGTGTGAAGTTGCACAAGCAAGGGAAGTCTTGCAACCAAGAGTGGGTTAACAAGCAATTGGTCGGGTGCCACTGTAAAAGGCCCAAAGGGGTTGAGTAGGAGACGTTCACGCCAAGAGTAGTGTATCAGGGGATATCACTAGGGGCTGAACCAAGAGTGGTGAGTGGCGGTGTCCATAGCCTGAGTTTGTCGAGAGTGAGAGTCCGAGAATCATTTGATGGTGTAACCTTTTTGTCATATAGTGGATTTCTGTGACCGAGTCCGCACTTAACAACCTGTGGTTTTTCCCATTTGGAGGGTTTCCATGTATACATCTTGTGTTATTTATATTTCCGCACCTTACACTTAATGTTGTATGTTTGTTTTATTGGGTGAATTTTGAATATTGACTAGTCAAGAAAAATTGGTAATTGACTTGATTAAAACCTATTCCCTCTTAGGTTTAGACACACACATTTTTAGGGAACTTTCATAATCGTCTATAAGGAATTTGGAAATAATATATATTTATTTGTAGATTTTTGCTTTTAAGGTGATCCCCGAGCTTGGGACCCAGTTCGGGACTCGGGTGGCTACCGATATGTCTCCCCAAATTTTAAAGTGGGCGTTAAAGATACAACTGAGAGGGGATAGGTTGTTGAATATATTCACAGCTCATGTAAGTGTCTAAATTGTTAATGTTAATAAAAGATTCAATTACACAACGTTTTCAGATGTTTGCAAAGACGGAATTGGTGGCCACCCAAGCTGAGAGAGGTGAACCCTATTTCTGGAGAGACAGGGTACCGATATAGACACTGGAGGCACTGGCGAACACTAGGAGACTCGTGCTGACAGTACACCTGAGCTTCCCCTACTTCTAGAGATACATGAGACTTCGTCTGAACGAAATCGTCGTCTAAAGGGTTTGTCCACCGGAATTGGCTCTGTAGTTACACCGTATGAGACCCCTCCTCCTCCCACCGACACACCCAGATCATCCCACAGGATCCCTCTTCCTCCCACCGTCACAGCCGGATCATCCCACCAGATCCCTCTTTCTCCCACCGTCACAGCTGTATCATCCCACAGGATCCCTCCTCCTCCTACCGTTACAGTCGGATCATCCCACGGGATGCCTCTTCCTCCCACCGACACACCCGGATCATCTTATGGGATCCCTCCTTCTACCACCGACACACTCGGATCATCCCATAGGATCCCCTACGGCTTCTGTATCCCCCGTGCATGTAAGCACGGGTGGTAGCTGCTCAGCCCATACACTGACCCGACTCGCCCAAAGGGGCCTAGGACAATGCCGGTAGCATCAGAGCATACATTCAATCCTATAGCGTTGGTAGATGCTGGGCAATTGGAGGCCTACAAAGCATATAAGAAGAACCGTTCAACAGTGGGTTTGTAAGTATCAGATCTGTTACTTCATTTCTGCACCAATGTTAATTTGTTTAATTTGTCTGATATTCAGAAAAATGGTTTATACAGGCTTGATGTTGATATCATGGAGCCAGTAAACGTGGGTTGGTTCCACAGATTCGAAGAGAACTACATGGAGTTGTTTGACTCTTTAGGCAACTAAAATTATCTGGGTTTGACTTTTTTGATGCTTGAATTTTAACAATGTTTCCAAATATTTTTACAGCATATGGACGCGTACTTGGCCATCTTATGGAAGCGTCAAGATGCATACCCCACTGTGTACAACCAGAGGATAAACATCCTACCTCACAATCACGATTTGTTTGTCTACAACCATTGTTGGAGTACCAGTGGGAGAAAATAATGCCTCGCGGTGTTGATGGTGAAGTCAAAACGCTAGGGTGGAAGGTCTTGCAGTACATGTGGTCTGCCGAAGACCTTAGGACCGTACGTGGATATCTCCCGGTAGGAACCCGGTCTTGGCACGAGGTTGACATGGTAAGTGTTATAAAATGATTTCCAAATTTTGTTTCTCCCATAATTGTAGTCAACATAAGTTATTTTATCATATGTATATTTCATTGGTATAGGTTCTTATTCCTTGTAACATCGGACGCCAGCATTGGCTTGTGGCTAGCGTGGACTTGATTGCCAGGATGATACATATCCTAGACCTCTTCAGACAGGAGGTCCCCGTCAGCATAAGGAAACGCCAGGTATGGCCACTCAGGTGGTTTCTCCCCTCCATATTGCATCAGTTTGCATTTCATGATGACATGCCACCAAGTAGGAAGAAGTTCAAGAGGGAGAATATGGCTTTTGGGTAGAGCCTGCTATCGAAAACAGCTCTGCAGTAACAACATAAAAGGTATCATTCTATAATAGTACGTACACGTGATCCAATAAAAATTATTTTCTTTGTAACTCGTGTATATGTCGTGCATTGCAGCAGTAACTGTGGGGAACATGTGTTGAGGCTGATAGAGTACATACTAGCATACAGGATCCAGTACGATTGGATAGAAGACGATATGCCCACCATACGGGAGAAGATGGCAGTGGAGGTGTTTTGTAACTCCCAACCATAAATCTGAGGATTGAATGTTCTTCAATAGGAAACTAAAAATTAACATCACTATTTAATCTAAAGATAATAACGTAATATTTTCACATCGTAGAATTACAAATAATAAATATGGGTTCCTTCCAAATGCGGACAGTCATACTACGGTAGATCCATTATCAGGGCACGTCTGTTTGTTGTGTCCAACTGAATGACAGATGCTACACTTACGTCGGTATTCCAGTGGAACAATTCTGCTCGGACCATCATTAATCAAAGGTGGATTATGACATCGTCTAGCTTTATGACCTGATTCTCCACATCTTCTACATGATTGAGTGGTTGTCCTCTTCGAAGACGAGGCATGTCGGCCCCCCTCGGACCTCCTGCTTACCTTCTCGACAATGGATTTAACACCACACGATCGGCGATGTCGGTGGGGACTATCCATGAAGATGGATAGCCAACAGATGTAATAGGAATCGAGTATGCATCGATTATTGTCTGTCTCTTGTAGAAGTTTGCACATAAAGATGTGTAATCCAAGTTTCACTCCCTGTAACAACAATTACATGGGGTGTCAAATTCATTTGTATGTACCCAAAATATATTAAATAAAAGTACTATACCTTGTTGTTGCAAGTGTGTGTGAACATGGAAACATGTCCATTTGAAATACATTGCACGTGCAAGTTTTCTGGGCTAAGTCAACAGTTCACTGCTTCCCAGAACGTTTCACGGAGAATATGTTCTAGTCAACTGGATTGACAGTCATATAACCACACTTGTCAACACGTTTCAGGATCACAAGATGTGTTGTGTCAGTCAACTGATGATGCATGGACTGTGCAGTACGATGGCGATCATGAAACCACCTATATAGCATATTCCTAATGAACTCTGTTAGTGTCAACATAGGCAGTTGCCGTGCAAATTTTAGGCATGAGTTTATGCATTCAGCAACAATTGTTGTCATGAGCCTATACCTTCTTTGCGGACAGTGTACACGGGACCACTTGTAGGGACCATCTTCAATGACATAATTGAATGCATTCTGGTACAGGTAATGTAACTCTTCCATGTGGCGGTTATATTTCAACTAAGTGTACGATTTTGCTGCTTTATCCATTATAGCTGCTACATCCTTTCTATGAAATCACTTCTTCACATTTTCAGAAAAGTTCCATCAACATATCGTATGAGTTGCATCGGAAAAAACTTTAGAATTCTCAGCTTCAATGCATGCATGCCGATCGGAAATGAAAACCAAATCGTCAATATGGCCTAGGGCACTCTTCAAGCAATCCAAAAACCACTCCCATAAAAGGTTTTTTTCTGAGTCACCGTACCCAAAAGCAATTAGATACACCTGTTCGTTCCCATCTTATACAGTTGTAACAAACATTGTACCTCCGAATCTTCCTTTTAAATGGGTACCATCTACTGCAATAGCTGGACACATACACCTCCGAAATCCTATGAGTGAGGCACCCAACGACATGAAAAAATAGAGAAATCTATCATCTTTGTCGCACTGTAAGTCAGTTATTGTCCCTGGATTTTGTTGCTCTAACACAACCAAATGATGGCAGTAGTTTGCAGGTTTCCTCATGCGTTCCATAGGTCAGTGACAACACATATTGCAGGGCTTGATATGCCTTACTGTATAAGATTTAGATGCCATGTATTGTTTTCATGTTGACGATTATGTCATTCGGACGCATTAGTCGACCATTTTGTTGTTGAAGTCTAGGTGCAACCACTTCTCCAATTATGACTTCTCTAGCTTATCGGTGACAGCAGTGAATCTTCTCCAAAGGACATGTGTGTTTGTTCACAAAACTTCTTACTTGAAAGTATGTCCCTTCATCTCTCCTAGCCATTCTTAATTTCCATGTCTAGTTGTCCATCAAACAAACCAAATGTAATGTTATGTTATTCGACCTTTTCACCTTCCACTCGAAGTTCTGCCACATTGCAAAATGCACAACTAGTCTCTTCAAATCCTTTTTGGTAGGAAAAAATTGCCCATTATATATCATACTTGTAGGTTCTTCTTGAATTGAGTTCCTACTTCTACCAATACCAAACGAGTATAATTATGCTCCTGGAATAACCCACGTTCTGACATTATCAGAATCAAATGGAGTTAAATTAGGCCAGACCTCGGAAGTCCCAGTTATATCTGATGCACTGCAATTAAATCTTTGTACACGTGTTGCACGTCTTTCCGGTTTGACGGCCTCTTCATCTTCCTCATTGTTAGCTAAATTATCAACCGAATGCAAATTTTTCTGATCATCCATCTCTTGTGTCGGCCTTACATTCGGTTCACTGTTATGCTCATTGTTCATGTTATTGTAGAAGTCATTATAATGGTGGTTGAACTGCCCATCATTCATCTCAATTTGACATCCAAACAAGTCGTCGAATTGAGGTCCGACTAATTCACTATGGTCGGCTACTTCCGGTGGGACACCACATAGATTTTCCCTACCGTCATTCCCACTTCTTTCTGTGAACAACTAGTTGCTTCCGTCTGATGATCGAAATTGTTGGGTGTTATCACGAGCAGGGATTTATTCACCAATGACACCTCCTGCTACCCTCTCAATTAGACTGACACATACTTGAGGGATACCCTATCTTCTCCCAGTATAAACTAAACATCATCATCGTTTCTTATAAACGTGCGACATATAGTCCCAGGAACCATTGATATACACAGTAAATCAACACTGTATTTGTCAACATCATACTTCGCAACGGTTTCCACGATCGACACCAACTCTTGGTAAGTCATACTCTTTGACACATACATTCCTTGATTATCAGAACCTAAAAACCTCTGACTTTCATCAGGTAAATGCTCCCATCGACCGTTGTAAGAGATGACTATTCTCACCCGATTCATTCTCCTGTCAAAATCAACATCACAAAACATTATTAACAATATCTAAATTAAATTTCAAATAACAATTAAAAAAACAAATGAATGTTATAAAAAAGCTCATAAATAATTACAAATGTCGAAATTAAAAAAAAAAAATCAGAACAAAAAAAACTCGGAAAATCAAAGTACAAGCTCGAGCTAATACACTAAAATCTCAGAAAAGCAAAATAAAATCTCGATCCAATACAATAACATCTCGGATAAGCATAGTAAAAGAGCTCAGACCGAGCTTTTATATATAAGCTCCGAGCGTTTATATATAAGCTCCGAGCTTTTATAACAGCTCGATTCGAGCTTTTAAAAGCTCGCATCTTTTATAAAAGCTCGGATCGAGCTTTTAAAAGTTCACAGCAGTTATAAAAGCTTGGACCACTTCTATAAAAGCTCGTAGGGGTGGGTTCGGTTCGGTTCGATTTTGGATAAAACCGAACTGAACCAAAAATATTTCGGTTCATCCAAAATTGAACCGGTTTAAACTGAATAAGAAATGGTAACCGAACTGAACTGATTTGATTTTAATCGGTTCGGTTCGGTTCGGTTCATTTCGGTTCATTTCAGTTTTGGACCTAATGGGCCTTATTGATTTGATGGGCTTAATGAGTTCTTTTTAATATGTTTTTAAATTTGAAGGATTGTTGGATTCTAATTTTGGATCAGAATTTTAATATTTTTAATAGCCCAAGCCCAAGCCCAAAATAAAAAACAAATCAAAACTAACTAATAATAATGAAAGAAAAGCTAAAGAAGTTTGTTAGGGTTTTTTTTAGTTATACTTATATAGGTGGTTTAATCGGTTCAAACTAGTTTTTAGGATGAGCCGAATTTTTTTCGGTTTTTATTTTTTTAAACCGGTTTAAACCGAATTCATTTGATGAACCGAACATAATACCCTTTTTTTGGTTCGGTTCGGTTCGGTTCGGTTCGAATCGGTTCGGTTCGAAACTTAATGCCCACCCCTAAAAGCTCGGACCGAGCTTTTATAACAAACCTACAAGCTCGACCTATATTCTCGGAAAGTAAGAAAATAAACATAGTGCACATTCTGGAGACTTAATGTTCATACATTTGTTGCATACATCTTAAATCACTCGAAAAAGCATGACAAAACATTAAAGAGATCACAAAAATCAGTTACCTGCAAATTTGAAAAATATTTATGACATGCCCTTTAGATCGATTTCCACACTACTTTTTTGGAGAGAGAAATAAACTTCTCTTTCGAAACCGAAGATGAAAGCACAAATACAACTTTTAAGAGCAATTTTGGAAGTTCACCATAATATGTGTCTTTTAAACATAAGTTATTAGTATGGTGAATCATCGCATCTCATAAAAAAAAGTGACATTTCTCACCATTTCCATTAAAAATTATTGGAGTAGTATCATGTGTTTCTATAAAAAAAAATGAAAGTTTGAACGAAAAAAAGAGTGGTTAGAGAAGACTTTTATGGAGATTCAAATAGTAGTGGAGTTATTTTTGTAGTAATTTAAAAAAATATTTATTTCTTACCATTTATAAATAAATTAAGAGTGAATTTCATATATTAAAAAAAGGAATTTATTGAATTGAATTCAATAATTAACTTTTGTATTTGTTACCTTTAAAATTTTATTAAGACTATTATTTTAATTTTTTGGTATGTTATCAGTAATATATTGAGATTTATATGTTTGTAAAATTTACCATCAAATCCTTAAAAAAACAGATTACCATTACTTTGATATTTTAATTTATTTTTTAAATTTTTTTATTATCATTTGTAAAAATAATTAAAATTGAAAAACATTTAATTCTGATATAATAAATACATTCTAAAAAAAAAACTAAAAAGAAAAGAAAAGAAAAAACTTAAACTTAGAAAGCAATAAAATTCTTTTTAAAAAAATCTAGGTATATTCCCTACAAAAGACCGGTCATAGAAAAATTAAGGGGATAAACAATTTTAAATTTCTGTTATAAAATTTGAAAAAAAAAATAAAGTTAGAATCTATATAAAATCCGGGTATGGATATCCATACACTCAGCCTGGTATTTCCAGACTGAGTTCCTGAATTATAAAATTCAGGTTTTTTCCCGAGTGGATATCTGGACTGTCAAGGGTCCAGGTATACACCGTTGAAACAATAATAATCTAAGAGTCAAAGATTTGTGTATTTTTAGGGGTATTGATCCTACCCCACATATAAACACACACACACACACACACACACACACACACACACATATATATATATATATATATATATATATCACAAATCTGCTTACATACTAGAGAAAACTGCTAATTATTTTTCAGATCCTAAAAAGGAATACGCTAAAAAGAGACAGAGGGAAAGTTTAAAAGATCAAGGAAATGTTTCAAGTGTGACAAAAAAGGATATTATGCTAACAAATGCCCAGAATTGAAAAACAAAATTAGGAGTTTAGATAGAGAAGATAGTACTAAGGATAAAATACTTCAAATCCTTTATGAAAATTCTGAATCTAGCATAGAATTATCTAGCTCTTCAGAAGATGAAGTTTTAATTATAAAAGATTCTTCTGATGAAACATTTTCTGATTTCTCTTCTGAAACTAATGCAAACATACAGGTATGTGTCTGTAAAGAAACAATGTATTAGACCAACAAGATTATTCTCTCATAATTAACATAATTGACAACATTGAAGATCCCATAGAAAAATCTAAGCATATCAGACAATTATAACAAAAGATTTCAAAAGAAACACCTTCCAGCAGCACTACAACATCCAATGAAAATAACAAACCTTTTAAAAATGCCCTTTTTCAAACACTCGATTTTGATTAAGACATTTTCAAACCTCCAAGACAAGAAAAATTAGTACTACTGACCTACAAAAAGAAATCCAAAATATTAAAGAAGAAATAAAGATAATAAAGAAAAATATCCAAGACATACGTTCAAAATAACATAAAAGAGCATTCTCTAATTCCCAAGCATTCCCCTATTTCCAAAGAACCTAGTTTTAACTGTTCAGACAAGTCAGATACAGCCCAGTTTGACCAAGAGTTAGTTGCTAATCTTAACCTTTCTAGTCAAATAAATTATGTTAGAGAAGTCATAATCCAAAAATGGTATATCGAGATTGACATTAGAATTGCTTCAGATTATACTCTTAGGGTTAGTGCTTTAGTTGATACTGGAGCTGACCTCAATTGTATAAAAGAAGCTTTACAAAATACCTTGAATTAACTACTGAATCATTATATGGAGAAAATAGACAACAATTAGATATCGAGTATAAACTTACCAATGCTAGAGTTTGTAATGAAGGAATATGTTACACCAATGACTTCCTTATGGTAAAAACCCTATACCAAAATGTGATATCACCTTTCAAAGTTACTAGTGACGGACTTATTACTGAATACCTGGGAAAAGAAATCATTTTTCCCTTCATTTTTCCAGTCCTTGTAAAAGATTTGAACACCTTGAAAGAAGAATGCATCCAAAAAGATAACACTGATATCTTAAAAAATTGCATTGCAAATCTCAACCAAAAACAGACCCAACTTTCTTTCCTTAAAGAAGACTTAGTTTTTAAAAGACAAGAAAAACAACTAGAGGAACCTGGCCTCCAAGAAAATATTAATAATTTCAAAAATAGGTTAGAAAAGTAAGTATGTTCTTCTATTCCCAATGCTTTTTGGAATAGAAAAAAAAAACACATTGTTACCCTTCTAAATAACAAAGATTCCAATGAAAAGGGAATCTCTACAAATGTTAGACCTATTCAAATGACTGTTGAAATGGTAGAATATTGTAAAAAAGAGATCCAAGACCTATTACAAAAACAACTTATTAGACCTTCTAAATCACCTTGGAGTTGTCCTGCCTTTTATGTTTAAAAGAATGCAGAAATAAAAAGAGGAGTTCCTAGACTTGTGATTAATTATAAATCATTAAATGATTCACTCCAATGGATAAGATATCCAATTCCCAACAAATCAGACTTATTAAAAAAACTTTATAATTCTATTGTGTTTTCCAAGTTTGACATGAAATCAGGATTTTGGCAAATCCAAATTGATGAAAAAGACCGACACAAGACTGCCTTCACTGTTCCTTTTGGACAATACGAATGGAATGTTATGCCTTTTGGCTTGAAAAATGCTCCTAGTGAATTCCAATATAATATGAATGAGATTTTCAATCCTTTTACTGAATTTTCAATTGTTTACATTGATGATGTTTTAGTATTTTCAAAAATATTGACCAACATTGGAAACATCTTGAGACATTTCTCAAAAGTATAAAATTTAATGGTTTAGTTATTTCTGCACCAAAAATCAATTTGTTCCAAACTCATACCAGATTTTTAGGTCATAACATACGAAGAAGGACTATTATTCCCATCCAGAGAAGCCTCGACTTTGCTGATAAATTTCCAGACGAAATCAAAGACAAAAAACGATTATAAAGATTTTAAGAATGTTTAAATTACATTCCACATTTTTACAAGGAATTAAGAATTATTTGTAAACATCTTTTCCAAAGATTGAAGACAAATCCTTTGTCTTGGACAGAAGAACACACTTCGGCTGTTAGACAACTAAAACAACATGTTAAAAAGTTTCCTTGTATGTTTATTTGTCATCCTAATGCTAAAAAAATTGTTGATACAGATGCTTCCGAATTAGGATACGGAGGAATTTTGATACAAATTATTAATAACAAATAGTGTTTATATGTTTCAGGATCTTGAAATGACACCCAACAGAAGTACTCTACTGTTAAAAAAGAAATCTTAGCTATTGTTTTAACCATACAAAAATTACAAGATGATCTTATTAACCAAAAATTAATTTTAAAAGTAAATTCCCAATCTGCTAAATACATTTTGAAAATAGATGTAAAAAACATTGCATCAAAACATTTTTTTGCCAGGTGGCAAGCATTATTATATGCTTTTGATTTTGATATTGAATATATCAAAGGATCTGACAATAGACTTCCATATTTTTTTGACCAGGGAATTTTTATAGGGAAAGAATCATGAGTAGCTGCCGAGGAGGCAGAGGTGGCCGAAGTATGAGACCATCACTATCACCAGACCAAAAATCAATTATTAGTTACGACATATCTCATAATACTCCAAAACCAAGCCACAAAGACAAATATGCTCTATCCTTAATATCTCAACCCATTTATCCTCAATTTCAACAGTCTACCGGATCATCATCCAGACAAGATCCACAAAATCAATTACAACTATCCAAAAGCTTTTCTCCCCTAGAAACCGATAGCAGTTCTTTCAAGACTATCACTTCCTCTCATATTAACCCACATTCTAAAAAACAAGACAAACCAACCTCCAGCAACCCAGGATATCAAGCTCTATCCCCCACTCTTCCCAAAATGAATAATCAGACTTATTCTTATATTCCTAAACCCTTCTTTTATAGTTTTTTCATCTTGGAAGCATCATTATTGTTAGACCATTACTTTAAGGAACCTAAAAAACTTACAGATGATCTTATCGATCCCTTGTTTGGCAGAATTCCTGAAAACTTATCAAAAAGACATATTTTTTATGAATTTATTTTGGTTGACACGGACTCTATTTTTATTTCAGATGTTTTTGAAAAAATTAACAAAGAAAATTTGATTTTCAAAAAGTTTAAACTTTGCAAAATTATTACTTTAGACCAATGGGGTGGTAATCCTAACCAAACAAGGAGATTCTCTAGAATTTTTCATATCTCTGAATATTTTTATTGGGATTATATTGAGGCTTGGACAAAGTTCTTCTATGGTCAAAACGCTGGCAATTCTTTATCTTGGTTTATTTATTTTGACAAAAATTTCTCATTCCATATTCCTATCTGGTTCCTTGAGTGGTGGGATAAATATGGACCTACTATTGATTTTCTCCCTCAATTGGTTAAAGAAGGTTATGGATTATGGTTATCATTATTGACCAAACCAGTTGATTGGGAATTTATACCTGACTTATTACTTTATTTTGTCCATTTCAACCTAACATGGATTCTCATGTTAGAATATTCTATTGTCGACAAGCTCATTGGAAATTTTCATGTTCCGTATTTTGGAAGACAAACAAAGATTAAATGGTGGAGCGGTATGAATCTTACCGAGCATGGCAAAGAAAGAGTTTCTTAGTTGTTCTCTGATAACCCATCATTTTGCAACAAATCTTCTGTCCAGTCTCAATTTCTCATGGCTAAATCTCAAAACCAAGCCCGTATCTCAGCTGCAAGCACTCCAATGAATTATTAAAAATAGTTGAAGAAATGAAAAGAACAATGGCCAGTATGTCCCAAGTGGATTCAGAATCAGACAATCAGGATAGAGATGGAGAAAAAGAAGAAGATAATTTTGATAGCGATGGCCCTACCACTTACTTTGGACATGACTCCTAACCTTCTGTTTTTCACCAGACATCTGTTAGCCACTCAACATTATTACTATCTCAGTGGCTATACTATCTCATCGGATCCTTATCCAGGCAATGACACATCATCTACTTTTATCTTGTCTGTAAAAAAGACAAAATGGATAGAATAATTTCCCTACTATCTTATCGGATCCTTATCCAGACAATGACACATCATCTACTTTTATCTTGCCGGCAGAAAAGACAAAATAGATAAAATAATTTCTTTTTACCAGGGTTTGTTTAAACAAAGTTTGTTCTTGTGGTTAACATAACCATAGTTGGTTCTCGTGTCTATTTAAGGATTATATTCCTTTGTGTAAAACAGGTTCATTTTTTCAGTTTTAAAAGTTTTGTTCATAAGCCCCTGTAATCTTTCTCTCTCCTTTGTAAAATTTCTAAACTCTCAATAAAAGTGTGTGACTTATTTGAGTATCTACATTGCTGTCAAACAACCTGTTTTTATTTTCGTAAGTACTTTGATCATTTCCTTTTATGTTAATCAGTTTGCTATATTTCGTTCTTTGCATTTTATTCTATATCTTCTTGCTACGACAAATTTCTTTTATTTTCGTAAGTACTTTGATCATTTCCTTTTATGTTAATCAGTTTGATATATTTAAGTATCTACATTGTTGTCAGACAAATTGCTTTTATTTTCGTAAGTACTTTGATCATTTCCTTTTATGTTAATCAGTTTGATATATTTCGTTCTTTGCATTTTATTCTATATCTTCTTGCTACGTTTTGGTATCAGAGCCTTGAGACTTGTTGAAGAGGGAAATAATAGTACTTTCTAGGTTCAAAAGTCAGTAGTTCTAGGGCCTGTCAACCGCATGCTAGGAGAGCTTTGGCATTCTGTAAAACCCAAGAATAAACTATGAGTTAAAACTTAGAATTTTTATTATTTCATTTCGATACCATGTCTGCAAGTAGTTCTAAAGCCGGGATAGAGCCAGATGATGAGAATAGTGCTTTAGGACAATCAATAGCCAACTATGAGACTAATTGGGATGACAATGACTAAATTAATTGGCAATTGCCTAATATCCAACAAAGCAGCATTTATAAAAGAAAATTTCTTGATTTTAGAACTCTGCTTGGACAAAAAACTAAAGAAATAAATGTTAAATTCCAGAAAATTACTTTTTCTACTAACCTATTAAATAAGATTAGTTTGAATCATTATAATAAGATAAGTTATAATGACATGCACATATGAAGTGTCCAAGTTGGTATCAAACCTCTATAAAAAATAGGCTTAAACAATTCCTTATTAATTGTATTGCGAGACAAAAGAATAACTGATTATAAAGAATCCATTCTTGGAATGGCTGAAACTACTCTTACATATGGTCCCATATATTTCTAATGATATCCCAATTTCACTATCACCCTAAATACCGATGAACATAAAGTGAAATGCCTCGTCATTGACATACAGACCCATAATTACAAGTTTCTTGAAAGATCAATCCCTTACAAACTTGTTTACCGTGTTCATTATCGTGTCTTAACCTCTGGACGTATACCTAGCTTTATACCTCCAACTATTCCAGTAGAACAAACTATTTGTTTCAATGCTTCCACATCTGTCAATGTCCTTGTTCTTGTACCTGTCAAATGGGAAAATATTAATTTCCCTGAAGATTGGATTAAAGAAAAGGTTAACCCATCCAGTTATAAACCACCTATGAGAAATCTCCATGATTGTGTTGATGAACAAGATGGAACTGTTGGGGTTTATACCCTAAACATGTAACTTGTAAATGGATTTATGAAGTAAATAAAAAGAAAGGTTCAATTCATTATGTTATGTTATTTATTTTATAAACTTGTGTACATATTAACATCCTGGATTGCCGGATGTAATCTCGAACTGTGTATATGAGTGTCATATACGGATGGATACAGTAAGAGACGTGCAATCTAAAGAGTCCATAGACAGCAAATAAAGATGGGTACTTTATTCATGGTTAATCTATAGCTGCGGTCCATTCCGTAATGGACAGTGATTCTATCCTGAATCATTCATATGAGATATGGGAATGGAGGCACCTTGTATGATGTGATCATATAGGACTGGGCCATGATCTATATGAATCTCACACCAAGATCCGTTTACCGATGAGATTTATATATATCAACTAATGATGGATATATATAGGTGATCTTAATCCTGAGTGTCTTATTGACTCCTTCAGGCTAGATCGTGATCTTTGATATGCCATGGGTGAGGTCAGAAGCATTTCCTGATCAATATACTCCGTATGTTGGGATTGCGTTTGACTTGTGGCTGGGAAGGTTTGTACACAATAGTGGAATCCACTCCTTCTTGTGAGAAGTAGATGGTAGTTCCCTTAAGGGTTGATTCGGGGCTTGGACAATATGAGTGCTCTCCTAATTCCGTGAGGCAATAGGATTTATTGTCCATTAGAGAATCAATGGTACTTAAAGGATATATGTAATTAGAGGAGTATAACAGATATTATGACCCAACTCTAATTATGAACTACTGTGGAGGATCACACCATATGTAATAGTTATATCGATACACACCGAGTTGTATTGGTCTTAAAAAAAGGTCTGTAGTTGAGAGAGCGCAGCTTATGGTTTTTAGTAGAATAACACCGGAGTTAATAATCAAAGAATATTAATTAAAGAGTTTAATTAATGATTCCGAGAAATATTGAAGCTCAAAATACTGTGGATCCATTAGGTCCCCTTGCTAGTCCGATCAATTTAGGTAACAAGGGTCACAGTTAATTAATTGGATTGTCCAATTAATTGTGTTACGAAAGTGACACGTATTTATTCAGGAATTAATTAAATAATGAGATTATTTAATTAATGGATAATGGTGATTAAATAAATTAAATAATAATATTATTTAATTATGTTATTAATCACTAAATGGAAGGTGTATGTTGATATTTATTTTTGAATAAAGTAAGATAATGTGATTATTTTATTTTATTAAATTAAATATTTTATTTTTGAATTTAAATAGTTTGAATTCAAAATTAAAATCAAATAAAAGATATGGGATATTTTTATTTGAAAGTTTTTAAAAAATCAAATTAGATTTGATTAGATCTTAAAAAAAAAAAGGTGTTGTGCTTGTCACGAACAGCACACTTGTATATATTTATATATTGACAAAATAAAAAAATAAAGAGGGCTTGTTTTTGTTTTGGTTAAAAGGCATGCAGTGTTTTTTACAAGAAGACAATTTTTTTTTTTTTTTTGCTTTTGGTTTTACATGTGCGTGAGACTAAAAAAAAATGGTCAATAGAGTTTTGGCTAGTTTTCTTGGTATTGTGTGCAATGTATATGTGAGATCAATGCACCAAAAAGAGAGAAAAGTGTGCAAGTGTTGTATACTTATATCAAAAGAAAGAGTTTCTTCTTCTTTTCCCTTTTACATCCTCCATTCTAGTTCCTGAGTTCGTGACGCGTCAACACGCAGTTACCAGTCCCAGGATATAGGGAGGAAGATCAGTGGTACAGACCAGGAGCAAATCAAAAAGTGAAGGAGCCTCTAAACGTTGGTATGGTTCTATTTTTTTTCTTTTTTATTATTGATTACAATTTTCTGTATTTACATATATATTTTATTAGTGTAATAATTTTTATATGTATTTGTTCCGAAAATAATTATGATCAAAAGTTCATTGGTCCCAGATACAGATTACGATATGTATAAAAAAATTTAAAACCCATTTCCGCTGCGTTACCGGTGAACGGGGTTCCAACAATTTGTATCAGAGCCAATTTTATTTTCGAAACATGAAATTGTTTTCGATGCTCCTGTATGTATGATTTTGTAGGCACGATTTAAATTGATTGTATGATGTTTTTGTATGTATATTCATTTTTTTTTAAATTACAAAAACATGATTGATCGTTAATTATATGGTAATGTGGATTTAGGGTTTATGGGTTGTATTTATTTATTTATTATTGGTATATCTTTTTTTACTGTTATTGTATTGTAAGAAAAAAAACTTAACCTATATTGAAGACCTGGAAAAATCACGAAGAAGAATTCATGAGATGAATCAGAGTGACCTGAAGAGACCGGAAGACTCGAAAATTACAAAAAGACCAAGGAATGCCTTGGGGGAATTTTGTAATTTTAGATTTCAATTTTTTTTAGGTTAAATAATCCACAATACTCAGTCAATTCATGTATGTTTTATATTATGTGATGATAAAAGCATTGTCATGCATACTTATGTCATTTAGATTAGAAGTGCCTACACAAATATATTTGATAGGTTATACATGCATCATAGCCTATTTTTTTATGTATTTTTTTTAATGTGATTAAAATGGGTAAATAAATAAAATGGCTATGAAAATGGGATTAGTTTTTTAATTGTTAAAAAACTTGGTAATTCTCATTAATATTAATCTAGTTATTAAAGAGTTTAATAAGTTAGATTAATAGGGTCATTTATAGTAATTAGGATTAATTTGATTAATTGCCTAACTATAAATGAACCAAATATTGTGTTAGAGTTTTAATAGTTAAAAATTGGTAAACATTTTCATAATAATCTGAGCTTAGTAAATAGTTTACAAAGGCTTAGATTATTCACTAATAAATTAGATTTTTAATTGTTAAAAATCATTAATAATTTATTAGTTAATTATAACTTGTTTCTAATAATAAATTAGTTAATGCACTAGATAACTTGATTAAAGTTAGCTATTTGATCCTGTAGAGTCTAGGTGCATTAACGGATAATAGAAAACCCTAGTTTTAAAATAGTAAGTGAGAGAGGGATATATGACATATATATCCCGCGGTCTCCATCATTAGTTCAACACCGTGAGATCCGAGTGGGGCCTCGTGACAGCTTTGCTTTCGTCCTCCCTAAGGAGGATTTCCACAAAGGTCAATACCAAGATTGACTTCCTAAAGGATAGGATTTCTGAGGGTATTTCGGGATTGACCGACCCTAAGGTGGCAATTCTCGAGTTAAGCTCGTGAGATCTGAAATGGTGGGTTACACTCACGAAGGTTTTGATTAAGTTTGTTAATTAAAAACCTGACTGAATAAATGATGGTTGAATGATATGGAATAAGAGTCATTCTAGAATATCATTTGCTTGAGAATGTTTCGGTCCAACATGCAAAGATTTGACCGACCCTAAGGCAACACTTTTTTATGGTATGTTGGATTGCTGTGGTATAGTAACTATTTTTAGGGTAGTTCTAGTTCGTTAAACATGTTCTTGCATCATGTTTAAATTTATACCAAATCACTCGCACTTGTTTTAAATAAATGACTGAATGAATGTTTTATTTATTTCAGCAATGTCTTCTGCATTACTTCAAATTCTCGCAAACGACAAATTAACTGGTGATAACTACACAAAGTGGAAACAAAATATTAATGCAATTTTGGTCACCAAAGACCTCAAGTTTGTGCTTACGGAGGAATGTCCTCCAGCGCCTACTGTCAATGCCACACGAACTGTTCGTGAGGCATACCAGCGATGGGTCCCATCTGATGAGAAGGCCCGAACATATCTGTTGGCATCTATGACAGACGTGATTGTCACAAAGCACGAAGCAATGACTTCAGCATTCGAAATCATGGAGTCATTGCAAGCTATGTTTAGGTAGCCCTCCGAGCAAAAGCGACACGAAGCTGTTCGTTCCGCTATACTCGCTCTCATGAAGGAAGGAACATCAGTTCAGGAACATGATGTCCTACTTGAACACGACAGAAGTCAATGGTGGGGCTATTAACAAACCCAGTCAGATGAGCATCATACTGACGACTCTTCCAAAGAGTTTCGATCAGTTTAAAAGCAACTACGGGATGAACAAGTTAAAGTTCAGTCTTACACAGTTGCTCAATGAGCTCGCTACCTTTGAGTCCTTGATTAAGGACAACAAAGGCAAGACCGGTGAGGCAAATGTTGTTGAACCATCTTCCTCTAATAATAAGAAGAGGAAGAGGTCCGATGGGAAGGCAAAAGGTAAGCCCAAACCTAAGAAAGCCCAAAGCAAAAAGAATGGCACCTCCACTAACCAAGACAAAGGAAAATGTTTCCATTGTAACAAGGCCGGGCACTGGAAGAGGAGCTGTCCTCAATACCTGGAGGAGGTAGCCAAGAAGAAAAGGATGAAAGGTAAATATGATTTACTTGTTCTTGAATCTTGTTTAGTGGAAGATGATTCTTCATCCTGGATAGTTGATTCGAGGGCCACTAATCATGTTTGTTCTTCTTTACAGTGGACTGATTCTTGGACACAGCTAGAGGATGGAGCCTTCTCAATATGTGTAGGGTCGGGGGATGTCGTATCGGCCAAAGCAGTGGGAGCAATAAGATTGCAATTTTGTAATCATAATAGTTTTTTATTATTAAACAATGTTTTTTATATTCTTGGATTTACACGGAATTTAATTTCTGTTTCTAAGTTGTTAGAACAAAAATATTCTGTTTCTTTTAATAATAAGTCTGTTATTATTAGAAAGAATGGTCTGAATATTTGTTCAAGATTTAATGAAAACAATTTGTATGTGTTAAGACCGTTAATACATACTACACTGCTCAACACCGAAATGTTTAAGGTTGAAAAACCAAAAACTAAACGATATAAGATTTCTCCAGATAATGACACGTATCTCTGGCATCTAAGGCTTGGTCATATCAACCTTGACCGGATAGACAGATTAGTAAAAAGTGGACCTTTAAGTGTGTTAAAGGTTGACACCTTACCTGTCTGCGAATCTTGTCTGGAAGGTAAGATGACTAAGAGACCTTTTACTGGAAAAAGGCTTAAAGCTAAAGAACCGCTAGAGCTTATACATACAGACGTCTGTGGACCAATGGATGTTAAAGGTTGGGGTGGCTATGAGTATTATGTCACCTTTATAGATGACTAATCAAGATACGGAGTCAAACATTTGAAAAGTTAAAAGAATTCCGAGCTGAAGTTGAGAATCAATTAGGTAGGACTATCAAGTCACTACGATCGGATCGTGGAGGTGAGTACATTGACCAAGAGTTTGAAGACTTCATGGTTGAGCATGGGATAGTTTCCCAACTCACAGCTCCCGGTACACCTCAACAAAATGATGTAGCGAAGAGGAGAAATAGAACCCTGATACAAATGGTGAGATCTATGATTAGTTTCTCATCATTACCAAATTTATTTTGGGGATATGCGTTACAAAAAACGGCATACATTTTGAATGTAGTGCCATCAAAATCTATTTCTAAAACTCCCATAGAGTTGTGGAATGGTCGTAAAGCTAGTTTGTGATATTTCCGCATATGGCGGTGTCCAGCACACGTGCTGAAGAATAGAACTGGAATGCTAGACTCCAAGTCTGTTGACTGCCTGTTTGTAGGATACTCCAAGGAGACCAGAGGTGGACACTTCTATAGTCCCGAAGACAACAAAGTATTTGTATCGACAAATACAATGTTTCTTGAGAACAATTATATTAGTGACCATAAACCTTGTTTTAGTGACCATAAACCTCGTTCTAAGATTGTATGTGAGACTAGTGCTTCATCAACAAGAGTTGTTGATCCACAAACATTTGAGAGTCAGATGGTTCCTGATCAGGATACACTACCACCTAGACGTAGTGACAGGGTTGTGGGACAACCTGAACGCAATTTAGGTATAGGTGAGAGACAAGGTGTTGTCTCTGCTGATAGTGTGGATGATCTGTTGACATTTAAGAATGCAATGGAAGATCCTAATAAAGAGGAATGGCTTAAAGCCATGAATCTCGGGTTGGAATTCATGTACTCTAACTTAGTCTGGGATCTTGTAGACTTACCGGATGGGGTAAAACCCATAGGGTGTAAGTGGATCTATAAGAGAAAGAAAGGAGTAGAAGGGAAGGTAGAGACCTTCAAGGCAAGACTAGTGGCCAAGGGTTATACCCAGAAAGAGGGGGTCGATTATGAAGAGACCTTCTCGCCAGTAGCCATGTTTAAGTCTATTAGGATTCTCTTATCCATTGCTACCTATTTCGATTATGAAATTTGGCAAATGGATGTCAAGACTGCATTCTTGAATGGAAATCTTGATGAGAACATATATATGATACAACCAGAGGGATTCGTGTCTCCAGATCAGGAGCAAAAGGTTTGCAAGCTATAAAGGTCCATCTATGGACTTAAGCAAGCATCTAGATCTTGGAACATTAGGTTTGATGATGTGATCAAAACCTATGGCTTCGAGCAGAACGTCGATGAGCCTTGTGTCTACAAGCGCATCATTGATAAGAAATTAGTTTTCTTAGTCCTATACGCAGATGATATCCTACTCATTGGGAATGATGTGGGGGTGTTGTCTGATGTAAATGGCTGGCTGGCTGGCTGACTGGCTGGCTAGCCAATTCCAAATGAAAGATTTGGGAGAGGCAAGTTATGTTCTAGGGATCGTAAGAACAAACTTATAGCATTGTCTCAGACATCATACATTGAAAAGATTTTTGTACAATTTTCGTGCGATTTTCGATGCAGAACTCCAAGAAAGGTAATTTACCTTCCAGACATGGAGTTCACTTGTCTAAGGAACAGTGTCCTAAGACACCTGAAGCAGTTGAGGATATGAGACGTGTACCTTATGCATCGGCAGTAGGTAGTCTTATGTATGCTATGTTATGCACGAAACTGGACATCTGCTATGCAGTGAGAGTAGTCAGCAGATATCAGTCCAACCCAGGATTGAATATTGGGTTGCTGTCAAGACTATTCTCAAGTATCTTTTGAGAGCGAGAAATTATATGCTAGTGTATTCCGGACAGGATTTGATCCCGTTAGGATACATGAATTCTGATTTTTAATCAGACAGGGATTCTAGAAAATCCACATCTGGATCAATATTCACCCTGGGTGGTGAGGCTATTGTGTGGAAAAGTATCAAGCAATCTTGCATTGCTGACTCCATCATGGAAGCCGAATATGTAGCTGCTAAAAAGGCTATTTGGCTCCGTAAGTTCTTGAGTGATCTGGAATTTATTCCGGATCTGGAATTTATTCCGGACCTGGATATGCCCATCACACTTTATTGTGATAACAGTGGTGCTGTGGCTAATTCCAAAGAACCAAGAAGCCACAAGAGAAGGAAGCATATAGAGAGAGAGTATCATCTCATCAGAGAGATAGTGCAGAGAGGAGATGTGATCTTCACCAAGATAGCCTCACAAAACAATCATGTTGATCCATTTATGAAGACCTTACCGGATAAAGTGTTTTCGGGTCACCTTGATGGTCTAGGATTGCGAGACAAGCCTCACATGCTTTAGTGCAAGTGGGAGATTGTTGGGGTTTATACCCTAAACATGTAACTTGTAAATGGATTTATGAAGTAATTAAAAAGAAAGGTTCAATTCATTATGATATGTTATTTATTTTATAAACTTGTATACATATTAACATCCTGGACTGCCGGATGTAATCTCGAACTGTGTATATGAGTTTCATATACTGATGGATACAGTAAAAGACGTGCAATCTAAAGAGTCCATAGATAGCAAATAAAGCTGGGTACTTTATTTGTGGTTAATCTATAGCTGCGGTCCATTCCGTAATGTACAGTGATTCTATCCTGAATCATTCATATGAGATATGGGAATGGAGGCACCTTGTATGATGTGATCATATAGGATTGGGCCATGATTTATATGAATCTCACACCAAGATCCGTTTACCGATGAGATTCATATATATCATTTAATGATGGCTATATATGGGTGATCTTAATCCTGAGTGTCTTATCGACTCCTTCAGATTTGATCGTGATCTTTGATATGCCATGGGTGAGGTCAGATGCATTTTCTGATCAATATACTCCGTATGTTGGGATTGCGGTTTGGCTTGTGGCTGGGAAGGTTTGTACATAATAGTGGAATCCACTTCTTCTTGTGAGAAGTAGATGGTAGTTCTCTTAAGGGTTGATTCGGGGCTTGGACAATATGAGCGCTCTCCTAATTCCGTGAGGAAATATGATTTATTGTCCATTAGAGAATCAATGGTACTTAAAGGATATATGTAATTAGAGGAGTATAACGGACATTATGACCCAGCTCTAATTATGAACTACTGTGGAGGATCACACCATATGTAATAGCTATATCGATGGACACCGAGTTGTATCGGTCTATGTAAAAACGTCTGCAGTTGAGAGAGCGCAACTTAGGGTTTTTAGTGGAATAACACTGGAGTTAATAATCAAAGAATATTAATTAAAGAGTTTAATTAATTATTCCGAGGAATATTGGAGCTCAAAATACTGTGGGTCCATTAGGTCCCCTTGCTAGTCCGATCAATTTAGGTAACAAGGGTCACGGTAATTGGATTGTCCAATTAATTGTGTTACGAAAGTGACACGTATTTATTCGGGAATTAATTAAATAATGAGATTATTTAATTAATGGATAATGGTGATTAAATAAATTAAATAATGAGATTATTTAATTAATGGATAATGGTGCTTAAATAAATTAAATACTAATATTATTTAATTATGTTATTAGTCACTAAATTGAGGGTGTATGTTGATATTTATTTTTGAATAAAATAAGATAATGTGATTATTTTATTTTATTAAATTAAATATTTTATTTTTGAATTTAAATAGTTTTAATTCAAAATTAAAATCAAATAAAAGATATGAGATATTTTTATTTGAAAGTGTTTTAAAAATCAAATTAGATTTGATTAGATTTTTATTTTTTATTTTTTTAAAAGGTGTTGTTCTTTTCACGCATAGCTAGGGATGACCAATGGAGAAATGGGGGCGGATGTAGGTCCCCCATCCCCAACCCCATTTTCCAAACCCTCCCCCCTATTTCCCCATTTGGGGGAAATGGGGTTGAAGTAATTTTGGGGGGAGGACCCCCCATCCCCATTTCCCCCATTTTTTCCCGTTTTTCCCCATTTCCTCATTTCCCTAAAGTCCTCCATTTCCCCACTTTTTCTATATCAGTAAAAATTACATATTAAAGAACACATAAATTCGTAATCCAATAAATTCAAATACAAAATAACATTCCATACAAATTGAAATGAAAGTTAAGTTGTTTAATATGTATATATAGTTAGTAAAATATGTTAATAAATTATATGGAGCTTGCTTGGTGTGTAATTTAACAAGAAAATCAATATGTATATATAGTTAGATTGATTGGTGTGTAATTTAAGTTATAGTTTATAAATATGTATATATAGTTAGTAAAATAAAAATAATAAAAATATAAAAAAAAATATTAATATATTTTTTATATAATATTATAATATTTAGGGGAAATGGGGATGGGGGCACCTAACCCCAACCCCAACCCCAACCCCAACCCCATTTTAAAGAATTTATGGGGGAAATGGGGAAATGGGGATGGGGACGGGTCCCCCCATCCCCACCCCATTTGAATTTGGGGTTAAAAGTCATCCCCTCCCCATTTCCCCATTTCCCCCAAAAAAAAATTCCCCCAAATGGGGATGGGGGAGCATGGGTTTGGGGCCCCGGGTTAAAATGGCCATCCCTACGCACAACACACTTGTATATATTTATATATTGACAAAATAAAAAAAATAAAGAGGGCTTGTTTTTGTTTTGGTTAAAAGGCATGCAGTGTTTTTTACAAGAAGACAATTTTTTTTTTTTTGCTTTTGGTTTTACATGTGCATGAGACTAAAAAAAAAAAAAAGGTCAAAAGAGTTTTGGCTAGTTTTCTTAGTATTGTGTGCAATGTGTGTGTGAGATCAATACACCAAAAACAGATAAAAGTGTGCAAGTGTTGTATACTTATATCAAAAGAAAGAGTTTCTTCTTCTTTTCTCTTTTACATCCTCCATTCTAGTTCATGAGTTCGTGACACGCCCACACGTAGTTACCAGTCTCGAGATATAGCGAGGAAGATCAGTGGTACAAACCATGAGCAAATCGAAAAGTGAAGAAGCCTCCAAACATTGGTATGGTTCTATTTTTTTATTATTATTATTGATTACAATTTCCTGTATTTACATATATATTTTATTAGTGTAATAATTTTTATATGTATTTGTTCCGAAAATACTTACGATCAAAAGTTCATTGGTCCCAGATACAGATTGCGATATGTATAAAAAAAATTAAAACCCATTTCCGCTGCATTGCGGTGAACGGGGTTCCAACAGGAACCCTCAGGATATCCTTTAAAAAAGGAATTTCTAGTAGATAACATGACCATGCCAGAACCATAGATGACTTTCAAACAGCCACAAATTCTTTATCCAATTTATCCAGACTTAATAATGAGCAACAAATACCTAGCCTTGTCCCTAAAATGAATCACACACCCAATCTAGTAGACCAATATAATCCAAGCTCTAGTGAAACATCTGAACCCATAAATCTTATCCACAGACATAGGAGACCGACCAGTATTGAAATCCCTACTCATATCACCAGCATACATAAAATCCCAAAACAAGTAGCTCAACCTGTTCACAAATATAACAATGAAAGACAGACTTCTCCTACCCCTTCTCAAGTTTTGACTGAAATCCTTGAACTTGAACCACAGATAAGATCCATTAATGTTTTAGATAAAGATGTTCATATAGACTACAATCTTCTCATGAATGATTACTTTTCTCCCCATAATCAAGGAATGAGAGAAAAACATGAGAAAAACTACAATGAAAAGAAAAGAAAAACATTTCACGAAAGATGGACTCAGAATCTTAAAAAAACTCAACAAAGAAATACCATTTTTGAATGGTATGCCAATAGGAAAAATCTAGAACAACAATGTCTTGTTATTAACCGATCCAACATAAGAACTTATAAGACTAGAAGAGGAGAAGAAAAACAAGTTCACCCTCCTCCTAAACACTTCGAAATAGATTTGCCTGATGAATATCCTGACAATGACAATAACACTATAGAATGCACTCCTTTTATTATATTCGATGATCCTCTATCACCTACCATCCTATCCTCCTCACAACAAATTGGTATAGTCATGAGACAAAACAACTACACCAATTTCTTCTTAAATTCTTTAGGAGAACAATTGGAAAGAATTGGTATTAATATGTCTAAATCAATAACTTCTATCCAACATCTCAAAGAAGAACCTCAGGTTTATGTTCCTCAAGAAAAGATTGATAAAAAAATTGAAATCTAAACTGCCTGAATATGACTCCGAAATCCTCTTATTTCCTGATCCTACTGATATTGAAAAATGTTTTGATCATTTATTAGATGAAAAGGATTTAATAAAAGCTTTAGAAGAGACTTCAAAAATTACCTAAGCAAGAAATCAAAACCTTAGAGAAAACCCTTACATCTTCTTCTAGCAAAGAAGATTTTGACAATATGGTCCAACGAATAACTTCAACTGACAAAGCTGATAGTCATAACTACACTAGATTTTATCAAAACACGAAACCTTATTACCCTAGGCTTACACCTCTTAATCTTCAATGTGAAGAAACTGTCCCATACAGAGCTTATACAGGAAACGCTTGTTACCAATTTAACATTGATGGATTATCTGAATATCAAGTTATAACTGTTCTCAGACAAATGCATGTTATTGGATACATCTATATTAAAAAACAAAACATGACTCACGCCAATGCTGTTACTTCCTTGGCAACGGGATTTGAAGGCCAATTATTTGGTTGGTGAACTCATACCCTTAGCCTAAATGCTCGAACCACTATCATAAATCATACTAAAGAAATTATCACAACTACTCCAACTAGAACAACCACTGATCCAACATCGTTTATACCTTCTACATCCACAACTACTACTACATCCCAACAATATGGTATTGACGTTTTATGTTATACCATAATAATACATTTTGTAGGAAACCCAAATAGACTCCAAGGAAAAGAATTTTCAAAACTCCAAAATCTTAAGTGTAAAAAACTTAGTGATTTTAAATGATATAAAGACATTCTTAACTAGAGTCCTTAAAAGTACTGATAATGCTAATTCTTATTGGAAAGAAAAAATCATCTCAAGATTACCAAAGTTGTTTTCAACCAAGGTTAGAGACAAAATTCTTGAACAAATAGGGGTTTCTGATTGGTCTCAAATAGATCTTAACACTTGGACTTATGGAGAAATAATACCCACCGTTAATATAGTGGCATTACAGTTATGCAATGATATCAGACTTAAAAGCCAGCTTAAAAAACAAAAATTAACTACCAAGAAGGAACTTGGTTCATGGAGCGAACAATTTGGTTTTGACAAACTTCCTTATTCTAGAAAAAAACAATTCCCCAAAGAAATCAATAAATACAAAAAGAGCAAATACAGAGCAAAAATATATCACAAATCTGCTTACATACCAGGAAAAGCTGCTAATTATTTTTTAGATCCTAAAAAGGAATACGCTAAAAAGAGACAGAGGGAAAATTTAAAAAAGTTTAAAATATCAAGGAAATGTTTCAAGTGTGGCAAAGAAGGACATTATGCTAATAAATGCCCAGAACTAAAAAACAAAATTAGGAGTTTAGATATAGAAGATAATACTAAGGATAAAATACTTCAAATCCTTTATGAAAATTCTGAATCTAGCATAGAATTATCTAGCTCTTCAGAAGATGAATTTTTAGTTATAAAAGATTCTTCTGATGAAACATCTTCTAATTCCTCTTCCGAAACTAATGCAAACATACATCCATGTGTCTGTAAAGAAATCAATGTATTAGACCAACATGATTATTCTCTCAAAATTAGAATGATTGAAAACATTGAAGATTCCATACAAAAATCCTAGCATATCAGACAATTACAACAAAAGATTTCAAAAGAAACACCTTCCAGCAGCACTACAACATCCCATGAAAATAACAACCTTTTAAAAATGCCCCCTTTCAAACACCCGATTTTGATGAAAATGTCTTAGGACATTTCCAAACCTCCAAGACAAGAAAAATTAGTACTGCTGACCTACAAAAAGAAATCCAAAATATTAAAGAAGAAATAAAGATAATAAAGAAAAATATCTAAGACATACAAATTCAAAATAGCTTAAAAGACCATTCTCCGATTCCCAAGCATTCCCCTATTTCCAAAGAACCTAGTTTTAACAGTTCAGACGAGTTAGATAGATCCCAGTCTGACCAAGAGTTAGTTGATAATCTTAACCGTTCTAGTCAAATAATTTTTGCTAGAGAAGTCAGAATCCAAAAATGGTATATCGAGATAGACATTAGAATTGCTTCAAATTATACTCTTACTGTTAGTGTTTAGTTGATACTGGAGCTGATCTCAATTGCATAAAAGAAGCTCTGGTACCCACAAAATACCTTGAATTAACTACTGAATCATTGTATGGAGCAAATAGACAATAATTAGAAATCGTGTATAAACTTACCAATGATAGAGTTTGTAATGAAGGAATATGTTACACCAATGACTTCCTTATGGTAAAAATCCTATCCCAAAATGTGAAATTAGGATTACCTTTTTTTATATCTCATATCACCTTTCAAAGTTACTAGAAAAGGACTTATTACTGAATACATGGGAAAAGAAATCATTTTTCCCTTCATTTTCCCAGTCCTTGTAAAAGATTTGAATACTTGAAAAAAGAATGCATCCATAAAGAAAACACTGATATATTAAAAAAATGCATTGCAAATCTCAACCAAAAACAGACCCAACTTTCTTTCTTTAAAGAAGACTTAGTTTTTAAAAGACAAGAAAAACAACTAGAGGAACCTGGCCTCCAAGAAAAGATTAGCAATTTCAAAAATAGGTTAGAAAAGGAAGTATGTTCTTCTATTCCTAATTTGGAATAGGAAAAAACACATTGTTACATTTCCTTAAAACAAAGATTTCAATAAAAAAGGAATCCCTACAAATGCTAGACCTATTCAAATGACTGCTAAAATGGTAGAATATTACAAAAAAAGAGATCCAAGACCTATTACAAAAATAGCTTATTAGACCTTCTAAATCACCTTGGAGTTGTCATGCCTTTTATGTCCAAAAGAATGCGGAAATAGAAAGAAGAGTTCCTAGACTTGTGATTAATTATAAATCATTAAATGATTCACTCCAATGGATAAGATATCCAATTACAAACAAATCAGACTTATTAAAAAGACTTTATAATTCTATTGTGTTTCCCAAGTTTGATATGAAATCAGGATTTTGGCAAATCCAAATTGATGAAAAAGACCGATACAAAACTGCCTTCACCGTTCCTTTTGGACTATACGAATGGAATGTTATACCTTTTGGCTTGAAAAATGCTCATAGTGAATTCCAATGTATTATGAATGAGATTTTCAATCCTTTTACTGAATTTTCAATTGTTTACATTGATGATGTTTTAGTATTTTCAAAAAATATTGACCAACATTGAAAAAAAACCTTGAGACATTTCTCAAAACTATAAAATTTTATGGTTTAGTTATTTCTGCACCAAAAATCAATTTGTTCCAAACTCATATCAGATTTTTAAGTCATAACATACGTAGAAGGACTATTATTCCCATCTAGAGAAACCTCGACTTTGCTGATAAATTTTCAGATGAAATCAAAGATAAAAAACAATTACAAAGATTTTTAGGATGTTTAAATTACATTGCAAATTTTTACAAAGAATTAAGAATTATTTGCAAACCGCTTTTCTAAAGATTGAAGACAAATCCTTTGCCTTGGACAGAAGAACACACTTCGGTTGTTCGACAAGTAAAACAACATGTTAAAAAGTTACCTTGTATGTTTATTTGTCATCCTGATGCTCAAAAAATTGTTAAAACATATGCTTCTGAATTAGGATACGGAGGAATTTTGATACAAATTATTAATAACAAATAGTGTTTATATGTTTCAGGATCTTGAAATGACACCCAACAAAAGTATTCTACTGTTAAAAAACAAAACTTAGCTATTGTTTTAACCATACAAAAATTACAAGATGATCTTATTAACCAAAAATTCATTTTAAAAGTAGATTGCCAATCTGCTAAATACATTTTGAAAAAAGATGTAAAAAACCTTGCATTAAAACAATTTTTTACCAAGTGACAAGCATTATTATCTGCTTTTGATTTTGATATTGAATATATCAAAGGATCTGACAATAGTCTCCTCGGTTTTTTGACCAAAGAATTTTTACAGCGAAAGAATCATGAGTAACAGCCAAGGAGGCAAAGGTGGCCGAAGTATGAGACCATCACTATCACCAGACCAAAAATCAATTATCAATTACGACATATCTCATAATACTCCAAAACCAAGCCACAAAGACAAATATGCTCTATCCTTAATATCTCAACCCATTATCCTCAATCTCAACAGTCTACCGGATCATCATCCAGACAAGATTCACAAAATCAATTACAACTATCCAATAGCTTTTCTCCCCTAGAAACCGATAGCAGTTCTTTCAAGACCATCACTTCCTCTCATATTAGCCCACATTCTAAAAAAAAGACAAACCAACCTCCAGCAACCTATGATATCAAGCTCTATCCCCTACTCTTCCCAAAATGAATAATCAGACTTATTCTTATATTCCCAAAACCTTTTTTGATAGATTTTTCCCCTTGAAAACATCATTATTGTCAGACCATTACTTTAAGGAGCCTATAAAACTTACGGATGATCTTATTGATCCCTTGTTTGGCAGAATTCCTGAAGACTTATCAAAAAGACATTTTTTATGAATTTATTTTGGTTGTCATGGACTCTATTTTTATTTCAGATATTTTTGACAAAATTGACAAAGAAAAATTGATTTTCAAAAAAATTAAACTTTGCAAAGTTATTACTTTAGACTAATGAGGTGGTAATCCTAACCAAACAAGGAGATTCTCTAGAATTTTTCATATCTCTGAATTTTCTTATAGGGATTGTAAGGTTCTCATTTGTTGATTGTCTTATTTCGTGAACAAACCACATTTATGAGGTTTATGTAAGGGTAGCTTAGGCTCTCAAGATCTCAAGAGGAGAAGCACCAAAGGTAAAATTCTTGTGCTTACTTACTTTGAAGAGATAGTTGTACACACTCACATATTCATGCATAACTCTTATTCATATATGTTGAGTGTTTGTACTTGTGTGCATTTTGATTTAAATGACTCTTGTTGATTTATTTGTATCTTGTAATTAAAGTTTTATGTCATGCTAGGCATTAGATCACTCTTGAACTTGTTGATTTTGTGTGTTTGAGTGTTGAAAGAATAGGCTTTGCGCTACTCGACCAATGCACCTCACCAGCGTAACTTTCCAGTGGATCATCGCATGTGTTGCGCCACTGAGTTGCTCCACTGCACCCGCGCATAGTTGGAAAAATGGGCACTGCGCTGGTGGTGCGCTACTCGACTAGTGCAGCATCACCAGCGTAACATTCCAGTGGATCGTCGCATGTGTTACGCCACTGAGTTGCGCCGCTCGACCAGCGCCTATTGAAAAATTAGGTTGTGCGCTGGTGGTGCGCTACTCGACCAGCGCAAGTCACAAATGCACATAGAGGAAGCTGGAATGTTTTTTACAAAATGACCTCACTTTGTTTGGATCTCATATATATATAACTCTTTGCTTTAAGGTCGTGTAAGAGTTCAGAACATCATATCTTTTCCTTAGAACACATTTCAAAGGAAAAACTCTTCCAAGAACTCATCTTTAAACACTCAAAGCATTCCCATATGCATAAAAACTTCATCTTACATCATCTAAAGTCATTTATAGTGCATCTATAGATAGGTTTGCTTCATAACATCTTGTTTGGTAAGTTCTTCACTATCTTCTTACAAGTTAAGTGTTTTGCTTGCTAAGTCATCTCTTTAATTATTTGTATGCTCTTAGAACATATTCTAGATACAAATTAGAGATTGTTGTGATGACATGATTGAGTGTTGTATTGTGATAGCTAGGATTGTTGTTATTGATAACTTCTAGCTAAATCTCTATGCTTTGCATTTAGATATTGTTTAGGACTCATTAATTGCATTTAGTGACTGTATTATAGTCCTTGCCATGCTTAATGACAACATGTGTTGATTTGGCTTTTATGATAGCTTCATAGGATTGCGTGTTCTAAGTTTAGCTAAGCTTTATGACATGTCTTCTAGCTCTTGATATCTAGGATTGCATTTATTGTCATCTCATAATCCTAGATAAGCATATAAGGTACCCTAGCTTTGATTGTTGTTTGAATATCATCATATATTCACATAGGGTGTTTATCTCTTCATTGAAGAGAAGTAAGTATTGTGTTGCATCCGGGAGTAGGTTGCTTCAAGCGTAAGCAAATTGGACTAGGTCCACTTAATACTGGGATTAGGTAGTGGTAGTGGGTTATATACCGGGAGTAGGTTGTAACGCCTTTATCATCAGTGGATTCATTGTTCGAGTATGGCACACTTAACAGCCCGTGGTTTTTCCTATTTGGAGGGTTTCCACGTATATCTCAAGTGTCTTTATTATTTCCGTACTTATTACACTTGTGATATTATTGTGACTAGTTAGGGGTATTTTTGTCTAATTGACCATTAACGAAAATTGGGTAAAATTTGATTAAAATCTATTCACCCCCCTCTAGATTAATATTAAACACACCATAATATTTGTTTCAATTGGTATCAGAGCGGGTTCTTAGACATACATAGGTGATCCTTGCTCATTTTTGGTGTGTTTTGCATTTTGTGTGATTTTGATCATTCATACATTTGCATTCATTTGCACTCATTTTACCCAAAACTCTATGTGTGATTTTGAGAGACTTGAGGGTGCGTTGATCTCTGAACCACCTACGCTCACAAAGGATAACTACCCCTCTTGGAAAGTGAGGCTGGAGTTCTTTTTGTGTGACCTTGATGAGCATGTGTGGATGTGTGTGGAAGAAGGATACTACAGAGACAAAAGAATGGGGCTTATATGCCTAAACCCAAGTCCAAGTGGACTAATGACGAACTCGAGGCTGCCGAATGGAATTCAAAGGGCATTCGTGCCTTATATCGTGCAGTGGGTGAGAGTCAAGCAAAGCTCATCCAATCCACCCGAGATGTTCGAGAAGCTTGGGAGATTCTACGAATCACCCACGAAGGTACCATGAAAGAAAAAGACAAGAATTTAAGTACCTCAAAGAACAAGCTTCGATGTTTTGATTATGGCGGCTATGGGTACATTTCCACGGATTGTGGAAATTCAAAGAGCAAGAGTCAAATAGGCAAATCAAAGGCCTACTCTTCTAGTAAAAGTGAAGAATGCTCTTTGGGTTCTAAGGGATGTGAAAGGAATCACATAGCTGTGTACGCTTTACACTATGACAACTCTATTGCGGCCACAATACATCTATCACTCAAGGTTGACATTGAAGAATCTAGTTTAGATGATGATTGCCATGAAAGTACAAGTGGTATAAGCTTCGATGAAGAAAGTTCAAGCTCCAAGAACTTGAGTGATGAAGAGTTTGGTTACAAAAACTTCATTAAAAGTCTTCAAAGGTCTTTGAAGAAGAAAAATGAAGAAATCAAGAAGTTAAAGGAAGAAAATCTTCAACTAAGGACCAAGTTAGATGACTCCTTGAAGATGGACATAGTTGATGTGTCCAAGTATGAGAAGGAGATTGATGATTGCCATTAAAGGATGAAGGCAATGAAGGATAAACTTGCCAATAAAGACAATTCCTTAAAGATCATCAAGGAGAATGAGATGAGGTGCCTTGGAGAATTGAAGAAAGCCAAGGTCATGCAACCTCAAGCTCAAGGCAAGAAAAGAGCTTTACCTCCACAACATCCTAGGAGGAAGATTGATCTTGGAGAGACATCCAAGAATGGCCAAGTGAAGGGGCTAATAAAGAATGGAGCTAAACCTCAACAATCAAGAGCTCCACTTCCAAGCCTTCCTCAACCAAGAAGGCATGTTCAACGGCTCATCCATCTCAACAAGCTAGACCACAAAGGTGCCACCAATTGGCTCAAGTTCCAAGAAAAAGTCAACCGGTGCATCACCAAAGACAACCCCATCGACATGGCGATGCATCGATGAGATCACAATGCAAAGGTATAAATTCTCATTTTGTACCTACTTGTCATTTTTGTGGTATTATTGGTCACTTAAGACCTAATTGTTTTAAGTACATTAAGAGGTGTAGAATAGAGAGCATGAAAGAATATCGGTTGAAAAATTGGGCAAGTATGCATGAACCTAAGGTTGTTAGAAATATATGTTTAACCACTAGAAATGAGAAAGTGGAACTAGGTGGGTTAGAAAGAATGAACCCACTCGCCTTAGTGCCTATGAGATAACCGTAGATGCAACTAGGTCCTTTGGACTTGGTAAGTCTATATGAGCACATATTTCCCAATGACTTGGTCAAATTTTGACCCCATAAGGGGAACTCAAGCAAAGAGAGCTTTTGTATACTTGTTGTAGGCAAAAAATTGGAAATATTTATGCATCTTTATTGATTGCTTGAGTATCTTGGTTGCACTTATATTATATTATATTATATTTTCTTCAATAAGTGTGAACTCTGCTTTAATTACAATCCATGTCATATTTATATTCAAACATGCATTTTTGGACTAGGATATCTACATAGGAAGTACATGTTGAATGATCTATAGTTATCTCCATGACATGATGAATCTTTAATATCATGCTAATTAAAAATGATAAAGCATGAATTGATGATTGCAATTGTTTAATGCAAAACATTGTGTGAAAATGCTAGTGAGACTAAAATGTTTAATCAATGTCTCTCTTTCTTTATTAGTTGAACATGGCTACTATCATACGGGTATCCTACCCGGAAAAATCAAATAGGGTGCAAAGTCGCTCATGCCATGTTTCTTTTATAAATTTGGATATAGTGCTATTAAAACTTGATATCTATAAAAACTCTACATCCTTGCTTGTCTCATGACTAATGGTGAAATTGGTTTGAATTCTATTGAAAACCTTTGTCATTTGCTTTGCTAAATACCATTGTTTTTGACTTGAATGCAACATGTCTTGTATGCAAAGCATTTTTTGATTCAAGCATTTTCTTCAAATAAATCTCCTTGTTTCTCTCATATTAATTGAGTTGCATAAATGTGGCTTATATAATTATACAACAATCTTGTATGCTCATTTCTTTCTTTGCCTTGAGTGACCCGATTGAGGACTTATCTTTTGCCTATATCATGACAAAAATGGGGAGTAGCATTGACCTAGCATTGTGGTGTTAATGGAGTAGCATGTGTTGGCTTTAAGGAGAGTAGTACTTGTTTTAGGGGGAGATTACATTTAGGAGGAGTAGCCCTTTGAGGGGGAGCATTGCATGACGTGGTATATTACTCGTATTCTTATATGCAAATGCTTTTGTTTTCTATCCACTTGATCATCTCACATGCACTTGGTTTGGAAAGTGTACTTGTTGTTTGCTTTGTGTGTAGGGTTGATGATTCTACAAGAGATTGAAGATTTAAAGTTTTTTTTATGTATATCTCTTTGTAATGTAGAATACCTTCCCGGTGTTTTATTTTGTTTTGTGAGGATCAATGTGAGTGGTGGTTTTGTCACGAAATAGCCAAAGAGGGAGATTGTAAAGTCCTCATTTGTTGATTGGCTTATTTCGTGAACAAACCACATTTATGGGGTTTATGTAAGGGTAGCTTAGGCTTTCAAGACCTCAAGAGGAGAAGCACCAAAGGTAAAATTCTTAAGCTTACTTGCTTTGAAGAGATAGTTGCACACACTCACATATTCATGCATAACTCTTATTCATATATGTTGAGTGTTTGTACTTGTGTGCATTTTGATTTGAATGACTATTGTTGATTTATTTGCATCTTGTAATTAAAGTTTTATGTCATGCTAGGCATTAGAATAAGATGCACTTTCATCACTCTTGAACTTGTTGATTTTGTGTGTTTGAGTGTTGAAAGAATAGGCTTTGCGCTGGTGGTGCGCTACTCGACCAGCGCACCTCACCAGCGTAACTTTCCAGTAGATCATCGCATGTGTTGCGCCACGTGCACTGCACCTGTACATAGTTGGAAAAATGGGCAATGCGCTGGTGGTGCGCTACTCGACTAGCGCAGCCTCGCCAGCGCAACATTCCAATGGATCGTCACATGTGTTGTGCCACCGAGCTATGCCACTCGACCAACGCCTATTGAAAAATTAGGTTGTGCGCTGGTGGTGCACTACTCGACCAGTGCACGTCACCAGCGCACATAGAGGAAGCTGAAACGTTTTTTTTTTCAAAACGACCTCACTTTGTTTGGATCTAATATATATATAAATCTTTGCTTTAAGGTCATGTAAGAGTTCAGAACATCATATCTTTTCCTTAGAACACATTTCAAAGGAAAAACTCTTCCAAGAACTCATCTTTAAACACTCAAAGCATTCCCATGTGCATAAAAACTTCATCTTGCATCATCTAAAGTCATTTGGAGTGCATCTATGGATAGGTTTGCTTCATCACATCTTGTTTGGTAAGTTTTTCACTATCTTCTTACAAGTTAAGTGTTTTGCTTGCTAAGCCATCTCTTTAATTATTTGTATGCTCTTAGAACATATTCTAGATACAAATTAGAGATTGTTGTGATGACATGATTGAGTGTTGTATTGTGATAGCTAGGATTGTTGTTAATGATAACTTCTAGCTAAATCTCTATGCTTTGCATTTAGCTATTGTTTAGGACTCATTGATTGCATTTAGTGATTGCATTATAGTCCTTGCCATGCTTAATGACAACATGTGTTGATTTGGCTTTTATGATAGCTTCATAAGATTGCTTATTCTATGTTTAGCTAAGCTTTATGACATGTCATTTAGCTCTTGATATCTAGGATTGCATTTATTGTCATCTTATAATCCTAGATAAGCATATATAAGATTGCTTATTTTATGTTTAGCTAAGATTTATGACATGTCATTTAGCTCTTGATATCTAGGATTTCATTTATTCCATCTCATAATCCTAGATAAGCATATAAGGTACCCTAGCCTTGTTTGTTGTTTGAATATCATCATATATTCACATAGGGTGTTTATCTCCTCATTGAAGAGAAGTAAGTCTTGCGTTGCATCCGGGAGTAGGTTGCTTCAAGCGTAAGCAAATTGGAACAGGTCCACTTAATACCGGGATTAGGTAGTTATAGTGGGTTATATACCGGGAGTAGGTTGTAACGCCTCTATCATCAGTGGATTCGTTGTTCAAGTGTGGCACACTTAACAGCCCGTGGTTTTTCCCATTTGGAGGGTTTCCACGTATATCTCAAGTGTCTTTATTATTTCCACACTTATTACATTTGTGATATTATTGTGACTAGTTAGGGGTATTTTCATCTAATTGACCATTAACGAAAATTGGGTAATATTTGTTTCAGGGATTATATTGAGGCTTGGACAAAGTTCTTCTATGGTCAAAACCCTGGCAATTCTTTATCTTGGTTTATTTATTTTGACAAAAAATTCTCACTCTTTATTCCTATCTGGTTCCTTGAGTGGTGGGATAAATATGGATCTACTATTGATTTTCTCCCTCAATTGGTTAAAGAAGATTATGGATTATGGTTATCATTATCGACCAAACCAGATGATTGGGAATTTATCCCTGACTTATTACTTTATTTTGTCCATTTCAACCTAGCATGGATTCTCATGTTAGAATATTCTATTGTCGACAAGCTCATTGGAAATGTTCATGTTCCGTATTTTGGAAGACAATCAAAGATTAAATGGTGGAGCAGTATGAATCTTACCGAGCATGGCAAAGAAAGAGTTTCTAAATGGTTATCTGATAACCCATCATTTCGTAACAAATATTCTGACCAGTCTCAATTTCTCATGGCTAAATCTCAAATCCAAGACCGTATCGCAGCTGCAAGCACTCCTGATGAATTATTAAAAATAGCTGAAGAAATAAAAAGAACAATGGCCAGTATGTCCCAAGTGGATTCAGAATCAGACAATCAAGATAGAGATGGAGAAAAAAGAAGAAGATAATTTTGATAGTGATGACCCTACCACTTACTTTGGACATGACTCCTAACCTTTTGCTTTTCACCAGACATATGTTAGCCACTTAACATTATTACTATCTCAGTGGCCATACTATCTCATCGGATCCTTATCCTGACAATGACACATCATTTACTTTTATCTTGTCAGTCGAAAAGACAAAATGGATAGAATAATTTCCCTACTATCTCGTCAGATCCTTATCCAGACAATGACACGTCATCTACTTTTATCTTATCGGTAGAAAAGAGAAAATGGATAAAATAATTTATTTTTACCAGGGTTTGTTTAAACAAAGTTTGTTCTTGTGGTTAACATAACCATAGTTGATTCTCGTGTCTATTTAAGGATTATTTTCCTTTGTGTAAAACAGGTTCAGTTTTTCAATTTTAAAAGCTTTGTTTATAAGCTCATGTAATCTTTCTCTCTCCTTTGTAAAATTTCTGAACTCTCAATAAAAGTGTGACTTATTTGAGTATCTACATTGCTGTCAGAAAAATTGCTTTTATTTTCGTAAGTACTTTGATCATTTCCTTTTATGTTAATCAGTTTGCTATATTTCGTTCATCCTTTATAATATTATTGATAATTATTTATCTTTTAACATTCTTCTTATTATACTAATTTAATATTTGACTAGAGACATTCTTATTAATAAATATTTATCTTTTAATCTTCTTCCTATTAAATCTATATTATAAATGATTAAATATATTTTTATTTTCATGTACTTAATACATGATTAGTTATATTTTAAGAATATTTGTGTAGGACTCCGAATGTTTGGTACAAGAAAATGAAAATGAAAAAAAAAACCCTAAAAAAACTATATTATCAAAATGCCTAAACTGTCAAGGTTGTTTTATTTGTAATAATTAATTGTTTACATTTTCCATTATTTTTTAATTTTAATAATGTGTTTAAAAGAGCTTTTGATATCATTGGAAGTAAGATATATATATATATATATATATATATATATTGGTTTTCCAGTTAGTACGTACTGATATAAGTTATATCAATGTCTTGCATGTGGACAATTGATTATGGAGAAGTTTTGACAAATGCATACACTTGGAGTCAAAGTATGTAAATCTAATGGTCCATATCCAACGCACTGACGAATTTATATCAGTGTGCACTGACTTGAAAATGTATATATATATACATATTAAGAAAATTTACTATTAATGACCGGTTTGAATAGTTTAAACTAACAAGAGAACAAAATGAAATGAATTTAAATTGTGTAATCAAAAAATTGAAATAAAAAAAAAAGAAAATATTTATGTAAAACAAGCATAAAATAATAATTTTGTCAATTGTGATTGATTGTTTGTAATTTTTATTATTATCTTGTGATTTTAAGTTGGGATAAATAAATGAAATATATTATACTAACGGTAGGGGGATGTTAGCGTAATTATAAACAAAATTTGTATATAAATATAATTAGAAATAATATTAGATATGTTTATGCAATTAACCATATTACATATAATATATATTATTTTTGTTGAAAGAGGTCTGCCCGGCTACAGCCCGGGGCAGCCCTCTCATTCGCCCACCATTGTATAGATGACACGTGTGCATTTGTTGTGGATGTTTTCATTATCAAAAGTAATTTTATGGTACAAAATTTAAAAATGATTAATCACTCTGCTACTTATTATTATTCTTCTTAGGAAATTAGGGGTTAATTGTTTTTTTCACTTAAAACTTAATGGGTCTGAATTATAATTGTTAAGTTGTTTTGTTTTTTCTTTAAGTGGTCAAACAACTTAAAATTACAAAAAAACAAATTAAAATAAAAAGTAAAAAATACAGACTTTTCACTTAATTGCAAATCACTGAATTGCATTAAATGCAATCCAAAATCTTTTATTCCGATATTATCCCCAGTATAAAACATATTTTCAATTTCATCATAATTATATATGGTATATAAATATTTATTTTAATATATTGCTTATTTTAAATAGCTTTAAAAATAAAAAGAACTATAATCACTTCTCATATTGGTGTTAGGTGATGTAATTATATATTGTTTTAGTGTTTTGTGTGACTTTTCCTACGGTTTTTTTTTAACCTTTACTTTTTTTAGTAAAAATAAAATTTGTTTGTAATCGAAAAAGAATATCATAACCATATGTGTTTATATATAATCATTATTTTTGGATTGTTTTTATTCCATATTATATGTATAATTGTTTAACATCGGTATAAATGTAAAAATACTTATTTTCAGACAAGTTTCCTTTTAAAAAACAAATGTGTTGACAATATATTCAGATGTGAGGAAAGAAAAAGCAAACATGTCATTCAATTTATGATTTCAGTCTCTATCCGGTCTTTAGAAAAATTCAAGATTGTTCAGTCTTCAAAAAAAAAAAAACTAAACGACCCTTTACCAAATTTTCAACTAAACTTAATGAATTATACAGGTCCAAATCATTTCGAAGATATAACTGTAAATACATTTTCTTTTTCAATCTAAATATAATATATAATAACGAAACTCCAATTTGACATGTGAATCCGATGACGACGTATTTTAATTTACAATACCCGCACACACGCACATCGTGTGGGCTGTCAACTAGTTGGATTAAAATTCAAAGACTTGTAAACTATCCCAGCAATCATTAAGGTCGCATATATAGTAGCTTAGTCCATTAACGAGTTCAAATTATCAATTTATTGTAGTTCAAGAGATGGAATATTGTGACCTTCAAAAACAATAAAAAGAAGGTTGGGATATTGTCACACCATGCTTGAATGTTTTTTTTTTATGAAATTAAAAAAATGGAGTTGAATAGATTTGGTTTGTGATACTAATACTAATCTTTGGAAAGTATAGAAAAATGTGAGCCTTTAATCCATAGTGTTATTTCATGTCTCATCTTCTTATATCATCCAAATAATTTTGGCCAATAATTGTTGCAAACGTATTTGTGTGAGTTATGACTATGATTTGGTTAATAGGAGAGACCGAGGGAAAGGCCATAACATCTCTCTCTACCCCATTTAGGGATGTCAAAAAACCCAAACATGTAGGGATCTCGCCTGGGTTAAACCAAGATGATTGGGTCGGGCAGGGTTGGGGTGATTCCAATGTCCCGTTTCGAAAATGAGGCGGGTTTGAGGTTTGTTGTCTCCGTCTTGTACCTGTTTATTATTTATTTATTAATAACATTAGTATATAATCGATAAAAATTTAAGATATATAATTTTAATTAATAAAACTATATATATATATATATATATAGTTTAAAGTCTTTATTCCGAAAATTCGAGAGGATATTTGGTTTGTGAGTCAGCTAAAGACGTCTTCAAGTGGATAGAATGGTCTATTAATTCAGGATATTTTCATGGAAGATGATGCAAAGGTTATTTTGTCAATCTCGTTTAGTCATCATAGGAGAGATGATTCCTATTGTTGGCACTTTTCGAGTAATAGGGATTACTCAATGAAAAGCGGGAACAGGTTGGGTATTTCATTGTATAGTGATCCATCTTCTTCTGATTCCGAAGAAGCTGGCTTCGATTGGAGAAAAGTTTGGGGTTCGAATACGCCATCTAAGATTAAAGTTTTCGTTTGGCGGGCATGTCATTAGTGGTTGCCACTTATGGTCAACCTCGCCATGAGGAAAGTTCCAATGGATGGTTTATGCTCAGTGTGCTTCAAGTCTTTTGAAACCACACTTCATACGGTGTGGGGTTGTACGGGGCTGAAAGTGGTGAGATCTGCTTACGAGGTCAATAAATGTTGATATTTGAGACCCCTAATTCCTATGTTTTATGTTATATTCTTGAGTATAATTGAACACTTTAACTTATTTATTGAGATTGTGTAAAAGATAGCTATTAGTGTGACTTTGAAGACAATAGGTGATTTTTATTAAAGTTTGAAGAATTGCCTCTGTATCATATTCAATTTGTAAAGACCATATCTCCATCCTTAGATCGACCTAGGTTAAGATCTATATGTTTTCAAAAAGCCCCGAAAGTCTAGTTTTCGGCAAACTTTACGGCTCGTTAATCCGAGTTTTTTAGAGGAAGTTATGACCATTTTAGTAGCCAAAGGTCATAGCCGGAGAAGTCTACCGCAAGCTGGACCGTGGTTTGTGCAAGCAACCTAGGCAGTGGTAAACATCAGAAGAATTACGCGGTTTGGACTACGAGTGACAAACGGAGCGACAAACGAAGCGACCCAGATCGCGATGCTTACGTATTTTGACTGATTTCATCTCCGAATTGGTCCAGAATTGTCCCAAAATTTCCCAAATCAAATCCTAATGACTTTAGAAGATCAAGACATGTTTGGGACACTTCTTAAACTCAAATTAGAAGTCAATCATCCAAAAAGGAAATTCAATTTAGGAAAGGATTTTCATTCCTTATTCAATTCTACGTTTTCTTGGTATATTTCCTACAACAAGGCAAATTAGGAATCTACAAGGAGAATCACCTATAAATACCAAGAGTTTCTTCGGGAGAAAGAGTCGGAGATTCATTATTGAAGTTTGAAGATTGAAGATCTTTCATAGTTTTTATTTTCTCTCATCTTCTTCCTTTCTTTATTTTCAATGTTTTTATTTGCTTTCATAGTTATGATGTATAGCTAAAATTTTCATAGCTAAAATTTTCATAGCTAGGGCTAACTTGAAGCCCTAGGCATGATTGTAGTTCCATAAATGAGTGTGTTTTAATGAAGTATTATTTCCCTTTTACGTGATGATTTCAATTTCTCCAAAATAATTGTTTCTATTATTGTGTTTCTTTGATTGATCACCTTAGAAGCATGATTTTAGGATCTATGTTGTAAGATAGCGTTCGAATATCATACGAACATATTCTTTCATGCAACAAATAATTGGAATAAGACCTAATTAAGGGAAATTGATTCATGCATAGCCTATAATAAATACCATGTTTTAAGGTTCACGCGATATTCATATTCTCTTTGTTCTTAATGGATTCCGATTATTAAATCTAATAAATACACATGCTAGGTTATAATTTGAGATACAAGTATTTATGTAAATACCATACAATCTACATATTAACTAAGAGAGAATCAATACAACTTGTGTGGAATATCCACCGCCTAGTTGTGAATATCTTCATTGTGTTTATTATTTATTAACTTCATTATTGTGTGTGTATTGGATGAATATTTAGAGGTGGATAGGAAGCTCTAGCTAGCTTTTTCATATTGATTTTTCCAAGTAATTTTATGTTGCATTCTTAATTTTAGTTTAATTTAAATTATTAGTTTTAATAATCAATTCAAAAACCCCCAATTGCGATGTGAGTTGTATTTTATTTAAGTTGTCTTAGAGTCGTAAAGTGTCTTAATTTAGTATTTTTTAATTCTTAACTTCCGTAGGTAATTCATTCTTCGTGGGAACAACCCTTGCTTGCCTATTGTACTATCGTTTACGATTTGTGCACTTGCAAGGTTTGAAAATATTTTTGTTTACTATTTTGCAACCAACACTGCTTTTGGTGCTCTGAAAGGTATGTCTCATAATGATAATGTGAACTTTCAAGATTTCTTATATTCTTGTGTGAATGGGTTGCGGAAATAAGAGTTGGAGCTGCTGTGTGTTGTCCGGTGGCAGAATTGGTTTGTGCATGTCTCTGAGCGTCAGGATATGAATTCTGGGGTGACATGCCGTGCTAGCTATTAAGCCGATTTTATTACAGCTAGTCTTCAGGTTGCCAGCAACTTAGGGCAGGCTCCTCCAAACCCCGTTAAGTGGGAACCTCCAAGAGAAGGGTTATACAAACTTAATACTTATGCATCGCTTGATGTGCAGTCTTATTGGGTGGGTTTGGGTTTGGTTATTACGGACCACTCAGGATTTGTCATGGCTGCCAATTCTCAAAAAGTGGAGAAATATTCTCCATCAGTGGTAGAGGCTTTGGCTATTTACTGGGGTCTAAAGTTTGTTGTTGATTCAGGTTTGGTTCATGTTATTGTGGAATCTGATGCCTTGAAGTTGGTTAATTATATTAATTCTGATCTTGCTGTGTGGTCTGATTGTGATCGGTATTCTGGATATTCTTCACAGTTTATCAGGGTGTCCAGTTGTTTTCGCTTCTAAGAAGATGAATGTTGTTGCCAACAGCCCCTCTAACTTTGCTTAGTCTGTAATTGATGTTTGTTTTTGGATGGAGTTTTACCCTTCGTGTGTGGAGAGGTACATCAAAGATGACTATCCTGCTTAGTTTGTTGTGTTTTGTTTCCTTAAAAAAAAAGGTAATATTAAGGTATAAAAAAATTAGTGTTAATTCTTTTTATGTGGAAATATGTCTAAATAGCACCAAATCCATAGTGACTTTGATTGGCCATAGATTAATATTTTGAGCTTAAATAATACCAATGGACAAAAATACCCCCACTTTCGTCTTTTATTACTTTATGCCATTTTTAGGTTTTTTTTTTCAAAAACCTTCATTGGAGATCGTCGAACGAACATACCTTTATTGGAGGTTGATTAAGAAGATTAAAAAAATGGAAAATTTTGTATGTTGCCCAACAAGTCTCATGATTTGCAAAACTGTCTAATAAGTCTCAAAAATTATAAAAAAATATATTGGAGACACCTAAATAAGTCTCAGAAATACAAAATAAGTCTCAAAAATACCTAAATTGGTTTCGGAAATACCAAAATCAGTCTCAGAAACACGAAAATAAGTTTCGATAAAAACATGAGACTTATTTTTGTAATTGTGTTTTATGAGTATTTTTATCATAAACACACTTTATGTGCTATTAAAACTTAAATTATTAAGTTGGTGCTAGTATTAAAAGTAGGGGAGTAAAGAGTGCTATAAAATTTTTGAACCCTTATATTTATCAAAGTTTTTAAAAAGGGGCAAATTGCACAAACATTCCTCAAGTTTAGGTGTAATTGCACTAATATAGAACTTTTGTCCATAATTGTACAAACATATCATGTCGTCTATTATTCTCTGTTAAAAGTTAACAGCTTCTGGGCAAAATCGTCCATTTCGGCTGATAATTATTTAAATAATTAATTATTAAAAATAAATAAAGAAAAAGATGACGAAGACCATAGATCCTCGATCTAAATAAGGGATTTTTTTTCGCTTCCGTGGTTTAAACCTTTTGAAAACAAGGAACAATACTGGACAACTTTTTATGATGTTTTTCAAATTGACAAACAAAAGTAGGTCTCCAAAAACATAGTCGAACAGCCCTAAAAAAACCACCCTATTAAATCATTAGCATCACACAAAAAAAATTGAGATAAATTGTTGATTCTCACAAAAATGCCAATATTTGGGATAAAAAGGAGAAAACTCTTTGAAATTTTATACAATGATCAAAAACTATCATTCATTAGGGCTTACAAAGACTGTAAATAAAAAACCTAAAAGAACTAGGAAAGTAATAAAATCATCAATTTTCCTAAAAGGGAAATGATTGAGATAACAGTGGAAACTGAAAATACTATAATCTTAAAAATCACAAACGGAAAAAATTAACTACCTAATTCAATATATAATAAATCGAAATATAATAATATGTATCAATTACAACAATACTTTTAAAACCAAAAATCTTTAATAATATCTCTTGTATAATTCTCTAAAGCGTGGAAAAAATTCTTCCCTGTTGATGTAGAAATTTGGTTACTAACACTCGAATTATTTGTAATAGTATTTTCACAATGAATATTTGAGATCGATCACCAAGAGGTGGTGAGATTGATTCCTTCGGGAGGTTGTTGATAGTTGAAACAAATATTATGGTGTGTATAATATAAATCTAGAGGGGGTGAATAGATTTTAAACAAATTTATCCAATTTTCGTTAAAGGTCAAGTTGACGAAAATGCCCCTAGCTAGTTACAATAAAATCACAAGTGTAAAGATTACGGAAATATTAAAGACACTTGAGATATACGTGGAAACCCTCCAAATGGAAAAAACCACGGGCTGATGAGTGCGCCACACTAGAACCTCGAATCCATTAATGGCAAAGGAATTACAACCTAATCCCGGTTTAAATCCACCACCACTACCTAATCCTGGTATAAGTGAACCTAGTCCATCTTGCTTGCGATTTAAGCTACCTACTCTCGGAAACAACACAAGTCTTACTTCTCAATGAAGAGATAAAAAGTTCTATGTGAATATATGATGATATTCAATGAATAAACAAGGCTAGGACCCCTATATGCTTATCTAGGATAATGAGATGACAATTAATGCAATCCTAGATATCATGAGCTAAATGACATGTTCAAGAAGCTTAGCTAAACATAGATCAAACAATCCTATGAAGCTATCACAAACAACACTCAATCATGTCATCACAACAATATCTAATTTGTATCTAGAATATGTTCTAATAGCATACAAATAATTAAAGAGATGGCTTAACAATCAAAACACTTAACTTGTAAGAATATAGTGAATAACTTACCAAACAAGATGTGATGAAGCAAACCTATCCATATATGCACTCTAAATGGCTTTAGATGATGGAAGATGAAGTTTTTATGTACATGGGAATGCTTTGAGTGTTTAAAGATGAGTTCTTGGAAGAGTTTTTTCTTTGAAATGTGTTCTAAAGAAAATATATGATGTTCTGAACTCTTACACGACCTTAGAGCAAAGAGTTATATATATATGAGATCTAAATAAAGTGAGGTCGTTTTGGAAAAAATGTTCCAGCTTTCTCTATGTGCGTTGGTGACATGCGCTAGTCGAGTAGCGCACAACCTAATTTTTCAATAGGCACTGGACGAGTGGCGCAGTCCAGTGGCACAACACATGCCACAGTCCACTGGAATGTTGTGCTGGTGAGGCTGCGCTAGTCGAGTAGCACACCACCAGCGCACTGCCCACTTTTTCAACTATGCGCGGGTGCAATTGCGTAGCTCAGTGGCTCATGACAAGCGGCGTTCCACTGGAATGTTGAGCAGGTCGAGTAGCGCACCACCAAAGCACAACCTAAATTTTCAACACTCAAACACACATTTTCAACAAGTCCAAAAGTGATGAAGATGCATCATATAATAATGCCTAACATGACATGAAACTTTAACTACAAGATGCAAATATATCAATCAAGAGTCATTTAAACCAAAATGCACACAAGTATAAACACTCAACATATATGAATAAGAATTATGCATGAATTTGTGAGTGTGTGCAACTATCTCTTCAAAGCAAGTAAGCACAAGAATTTTACCTTCGGTGCTTATCCTCTTGAGGTCTTGAGAGCCTAAGCTACCTTTACATAATACCCCAAGAATGTTATTTGTTCACGAAATAAGCCAATCAATAAATGATGACTTTTCAATAGTAGCAACCAAGAAAAAAAAGATTGCTCGAGAAAAGAAAAGTAGGTTAGAGGATCGTTGGAATTTTCCGACGATCACTTTTCTTTCATGACTTTATTTTTACTTTTACTGAATTCAAGTTGCAATACATAACTTTTATCATTTGTTTGACTTTTATTGTATTCAAGTTGTAATTCATGACTTTTGTCTTTGTTTTACTTTTACTGTATTCAAGTTGAAATTCATGACTTTGTATGAAAATGTCAGTTAAAAAAGGGGATGTAATAATGTTGACAATGATTTTTAGATTATGGAACAAGCCACACGTCCAGCATTGTTAATACAAATAATGACAATGTTAGAAAGTGAGAAAGTAACAAGTGAGTATACAAAACATAAAATTTTATGTGAAAAACCCTAAAAGCGGAAACACCACAATTGTTAGAGAATGCGAGAATAAGGTTTCACTAGATAAATTACACACTCAATCTCTCTTACACTCTTGTTGTTATATGCATTTTTGCATGCATATAAAATGACATTTAAGGGTCTATTAATACATGCATAAAACCCTAATTCTTGGTATATAAGTAAATAAAGTAGATTTCTTCTCCTCATATTTGAGTCGTGGTTAACTTGGAGTTAACGACTTAACGTCTTCCACACATCACTAGCCGACCGATTATCTAACCCGACTGGGTCTTCTTAACATGATCGGTTACTCAGACCAGTGTCTCTTTTATCCAATCAGTTTGTTTATCTCGCTCAGGTTTCGTCTCTTTTATCCAATCAGTTTGTTTATCTCGCTCAGGTTTCTTTACTTGAAGGGTTAATTGAACTCGATAAAATTATCTCTCCCGGTCAATTTGATGAACCCGATCGGATCTTGTTGGAGCCAAAGGTTGATATTTGATCAACTACAATTGGTTCTATCTGACTGACTTCTGGTGATATGGCATACTAGATTACCGCTTCTTTTGGTAACGATGTTGACCTGTTAGTTCACCGAATTTTACCATTAACAAATAAATTATGCAATGTATTTCTATGGAGACGTTAAAGGTCCTGAAGATAGAAAGATCAAGAGTTGTGATTTGCATAAAATCGACGCAACAGAAAAATAGGGTTTTAAAATTTTATTTTTGGACATTTATTTAACATATACACAAATATAAGAAAAAGATTCAAGAATACCTTTTTGTTTTCTCCTTTGTTTGTCCTCAATTCGTCACCACAAAGCGTTTCAAACTATGACCCATGATCTAGCAACCGTGTGTGGGCACATCACGAATTTCGGGAGACTGGACGGTAGCTGTAGAGATGGAGAAGACAACCCCTTGCCTAAGCCTAGGGTTCGACCACCTTGAAAAGAAAAAGATTTTTTTTTTCTTTTTTCTCTTTTTAGCTGCACACCCACTCTCTCTCTTTATTAGGTTAGGTTATTTTGTTTCATGATATTATATATATATATATATATATATATATATATATGTATATATATATTATCAAGAGACTAGGGTTTTAGTAACCCAATTAAAACAAGGTGATTCTAATTCATATATTAATATGTATTGTCACTGAGACTTGAACCATTGACCTCTTTATAAGAAATAAAAAATACTCTCTATTATTTTAATCATTTGCTTTTGTCAAAGTTCGAACCTGCAACCTTCAATTAACAATTAATAATTCCTAGTTATTAATTTATCAATTAAATAATCATATTATTTAATTATTAATAATTTATTAATTAAATAATCATATTATTTAATTAATTCTCAGAATAAATCCAAGTCACTTTCGTAACTTAATTAATTGGACCATCCAATTAACCATGAACCTTGTTACCAATAATCGTAAAGGGCTAGCAAGGGGACCTAATAGACTCACGGTTTTGAGCTTCAATAATACTTAGAAAAACTAATTAAACTCTTTAATTAATATTTTATGATTATTAATCTCGAAATTATTCTACTAAAAACCCAAGGTTGCACTCTCGTAACTAAAGATTTTTTACACAAACCGAAATAATAATGTCCATCGATATAGCTATTATATATTATATGATCTTCCATAAGTAGTTCATAATTAGAGCTAGGTCATAATGTTCGTGATACCTCTCTAATTATATATTTTCATTTAAGTACCAATGATTTTCGAATGAACATTTATATCCATCATTCTTTTACGGAAAAAGGAGAGCGCTCTTATTGTTCAAGTCTCGAATCAACCCTTAAATGAATTACTTCTCTACTCCTCACAAGAATAAGTGGAATCCTCTATTATGTGCATACCTTCCTAGTCATAAGTCAAACTGTGATTCCAAGTTACGAAGTTATTGATCGGGGAAGCTACTTCGATCTCACCCATGGTGATAAGAACAAGGCCCCTGCATCAAATGATCCATTGCATGTTCCAATTGGGCCAATAACAAGGGCAAGAGCTAAGAGATTCAAAGAAGCACTAAACGGCCTAATTCAAGACACTTGGGCTGATTTTGAATTGTTGAAGTTCAATATAAACCCACATGAAGACCAAGGCATAATTAATGTCATTAAGGAAATTGATTGGGCCGAATAAAAGGAGACTTAGGCATGTGGCACAAGTTTAGGCGTGTGGTGAGCGGCAAAGGGTTGGAGAAGATTCAATTTCAGCTGATTTATTTCTTTTTAATTTTCAAAGAATAATAGTTGATTTGTTTTCCAAATTAATGGGCCGATTTGTTTCCAGATTTAGCTTTCTCATTAGGGAGCAAGTCAATAGTTATTTATTTAGTTTTTTTCTTCATTTGTAAGGCAAATATTACCCCATTTAGTTTTCTGATTGTAAGGCCTTAATGGTCGAATTTTCTTGTTTCCTTTTAGGTTGGCCTGTAGCCTTTCTTTTCGTTTAGGGTTTTGGTATATAGAGGAACGAATTTGATGTAATTCGGAGACTAGACTTGAATTGAAATAAAATTGAGTGAATTTTTCACTTTGGTTCTTTATAGAACTATGAACTTATCAAGGTTCTACCTTGTGGCGTTCAAACCTTAACTTATCACTCACCTTCTTTCTTATTCTTGAACGTGTCATCTACAAACTTCTTGATACTGTTGGTTCTTATCTTCATATAGATAACTGGTCATGGTTCTTTTTATTTTCTTTGTTTATAAACTTGAATTCGAAAACGAACCTTGCTACCATATATTGAATCTGGGTCTCACTGTTCTTGGTGAGGTTCATATCAGTTGGTATCAGAGCTTAGGCTTCTAAAAACAGGTTTAATCTATCCTTGTTCTTCTTCGTCTATTTTTTTTTCTATTTGTTCTAAAAAAAATCAGATCCGTTACAAAAAAAAACAAGTTTGATCAGTTTCGTTATAAAAAAAAGATTAAAAAAAAGTACATTTGTTTAGGTCTTGTAGTTGAACTTATTTCAATTTTTTTCTATTCCTTTTATTGATTCGATGCGTTGATATTCGGAAAAAAAATCTTGCATTAGAATCTCTTCTTTGTTATTCTTGTCCTATTTTTTTTTATTACATCTTATTTCTTGACCTTCTTGTGAGTGTCTGTCTAAGTAAAAAAAAAAGAACTGAAAGAGTGAAAAAATAGGCAACAGGGTGTGAGGGTTAAAGCCAAAAGATTGAGTGAAACACGAGTGTGAGTGCCACCATATTTGAGGGTAAACACGTGAGGGAGTGTTTGTAAGGCTTACTAGCTTTCTTTGTTTTGTAGGTTTAAAATATGTCACATGATAAGAGTAAAGACTTATCCGACGATGCACCAAAAATGATAGATCTAAATTTTTTGTATAAAGCCATACAAAAAAATATGGAACGGATGGAGCTTAAGTTTGGTGAGGTGTATGATAGGATAGACAAAGTGGAGTCTAATTCATAAAAAGAGAAGCCATTCAGGGCTCCTAAGGTGGAACGAAGAGAAAGAAACCCACATAGGAATGACTACAAAATGATTATGGGATTGACCTAGAGGAGGATTATCACATGTCTAATGTGGGTGCGGACAGATTTCGACTTGGAATGGGAGGTAAAGAAGTTAGCAATGGGAATAGAGAATATAGGTATGGGAATAGAGGAGATAGGTATGGAGAGTTTTTGGTGGCAAGAAGAGTTCTTAGTGCTCAAGCCAAGGAAGATGATAAGGTACAACATGACAATATTTTTCACACCCGCTGCCATGTTAATGATAAGGTATGTAGTATGATCATTGATGGGGGGAGTTGTAACAATGTGGCTAGTGCTATTTTTGTGGAGAAATTGAATTTGGCCACTTTGAAGCATCCAAAGCCATATAAACTAGAATGGTTAAATGATAGTGGGGAAATCAAGGTGACTCAACAAGTGTTGGTGTCATTTTCAATTGGAAAGTACAAAGATGAAGTCCTTTGTGACGTGGTACCAACAGATGCGGGTCATATCCTTTTGGGGAGACCATGACAGTTTGATAGGCATGTGACGCATGATGGGTATACCAATAGATATTCCTTTGTACTCAATGAAAAGTCAATCACTCTTGTACCTTTAACCCCAAGACAAGTATATGAAGATCAAGTGAGGTTTAAAAAAGAAAGAGATGTAAAAAAAGAGTGTGAGAGTTCAAACGAAATAGAGACAAAAGAGAGAGTCCGAAAAAACAAAAAAAGACAAAAAAAGGTGAAAAAAAATGCTGATGAGAAAAAAAAAAGAAAACAAATGAGTTTTATGCAAGAGAGAGTGATATCAAAAAGGCTTTGTTTTCAAATCAGCCAATGATTGTACTTTTGTATAAAGATGTTTGTTTTAGTACTAATGGAATTAACCCTTCCTTGCCTAGTGTTGTTGTTTCTCATTTGTGAGGTTTTGATGAAGTGTCGCAGGCTATCAACAACATTATGGTGAAGATTTGAGGACTAGTCCTTTTGAGGAGAGGGGGAATGATGAGAATCAAGAAGCTTCATAAAAGGATCCATTGCATATTCCAGTTGGGCCAATTACAAGGGCTAGGAGGATCAAAGAAGCATTTAATGATGGGTTAATTATGAGTAGCTGAAGTCCAAGTTCGGCCCACATGAATACTAAATCCGGGGATGAACTTCGTAGGCCTCTATAGAGAGCATATGAGGTTGGATTGTCTATTATAATATGTTTCCAAAAATCTCAAGACGAACCCTACAGATGCTATGAAGACTCCATCCTCCAAAATAGATCACAACAAGTCCAAATTTGGTCATATATCTTGTTGGACGAAGACTTGAGCTGAGGAGTCTGAATTTCAACATATTTCCTATATTTTGAGTGACATATGGTTGGAGGAGAATCCAATTTCAGCATGTTTCCTATTTCAGCATATTCCATATTTTATTTATTTCTCAAATAAAGAGTTGATTTGTTTCATAAAATAAATGGTTGATTTGTTTCCTAAATTCAACTTTTCAAATAAGGGACAATTCAACTAGTTGCTAGTTTTTAGTCTTTAGTTATTTCCTGATATGAAGTGTTTCCCAAAGAGATGTATAAGGATCCATAATGTTGCTAGTTTTCAAGAAAGTTGCTAGTTTTCAAGACTTTGATGAAGTGTTTCCCGAAGAGATGCCTATTGGTTTACCACCAATAAGTGGGATTGAGCACCAAATTGACTTTGTACCCGTAGCACCCATCCCAAATAGACCAGCATATAGAAGTAATCCCGAGGAGACAAAGGAACTTCAAAGGCATGTTAGTGAGCTCATGGAAAAGGGGTATGTGCGTGAGAGCATGAGTTCTTGCGCGGTTCCCGTGTTGCTAGTGCTAAAGAAGGATGGAACATAAAGGATGTGCGTTGATTGTCGTGCCATCAACAATATCACTGTAAAGTATCGACATCTTATTCCTAGATTAGATGATATGCTTGATGAATTGCATGGTTCTATTGTTTCTACTAAATTGATCTTAAAAGTGGATATGATCAAATTATGATGAAGGAAGGTGATGAGTAGAAAACTGCTTTCAAAACAAAATATGATTTATATGAGTGGTTAATTATGCCTTTTGGATTAACTAATGCACCAAGTACTTTCATGAGATTAATGAACCATGTTTTGTGTGCTTTTATTGGGAAGTTTGTGGTTGTTTATTTTGATGACATTCTGATTTATAGAAAAAACTTGGATGAGCATGTTGAACATTTAAAACTTGTTTTAGGTGTTTTTATAACATAAAAGTTGTTTGTTAATCTCAAAAAGTGTACATTTTGCACCGATAAGCTTGTATTTCTGGGTTTTGTTGTTAGTGCTAAAGGGATTGGGGTTGATGAAGAAAAGGTTAAGGCAATTAAGGAGTGGCCGAAACCTACAAATGTGGGACAAGTGAGAAGTTTTCATGGGTTGGCTAGTTTTTATAGGAGGTTTGTGAAAGATTTTAGTAGTATAGTTGCACCTTTAACTGAAGTTATCAAAAAGAATGTGGGTTTTAAGTGGGTTAATGAACAATAAAAGGCATTTAACTTGATTAAGAAAAAATTAACTAATGCACCTTTGCTTGCTTTGCCTGACTTTGCTAAAAGTTTCGAGAATGAGCGTGATGCTTCAGGAATAGGTATTGGAGCTGTTCTAATGTAAGAAGGTCGTCCCATTGCATATTTTAGTGAGAAGATAAGTGGAGCAGCCTCGAATTATCCTACCTATGATAATGAGATGTACACTTTGATTTGGACATTGGAAACTTGGCAACACTACCTTTGGCCAAAAGAATTTGCGATTCACACGGATCATGAGTTCTTGAAGCTTAAAGGAGCAACACAAGCTAAATAAGCGGCGTGCCAAGTGGGTGGAGTTCATTGAAACATTTCCGTATGTGATAAAGTATAAAAAGGGTAAGGCAAACGTGGTCGATGATGCTCTGTTAAGAAGGTACGCTCTACTTTCTACTTTGGATGCTAGATTGTTTGGTTTTGAATACATTAAATAATTGTATGTGGAAGATTCTGATTTTGGCAATGTGTTCAATGCATGCGAAAAGGTTGCATTTGGCAAATTTTATAGGCATGATGAATTTTTGTTTAGAGAAACTAAATTATGTGTACCTAAGAGTTCTTTGCGTGAATTACTTGTTAGAGAAGCTCATGGGGGAGGTTTGATGGGGCATTTTGGTATAGCTAAGATGCTAGATACTTTGTATGAACATTTATTTGGGCCTCATATGAGAAATGCATTACATGTAGACAAGCCAAGTTTAGGATTAAGCCTCATGGATTGTATACTCCTTTGCCTATACCTAGTGGACCTTGGATTGATATTTCTATGGATTTTGTGTTGGGTTTTCCTAGGTCAAAATTGGGTAGGGACTCTATATATATGGTTGGTGATGGGTTTTCTAAAATGACACATTTCATTCCTTGTCATAAAACCGATGATGCATCACATATTGCTAATTTGTTTTTCAAAGAAATTGTAAGATTGCATGGCATGCCTAAGACCATTGTTTTAGATACAGATGCTAAGTTCTTAAGCTACTTTTGGAAGACTTTGTGGGGTAAGTTAGGCACTAAACTTTTATTTTCTACTACTTGTCATCCACAAACTGATGGTCAAACTGAAGTAGTATATGACTTTATCTACCTTGTTGCGTGCTATAATACAAACGAACTTGAAAACATGTGAGGATTGTTTACCGCATGTAGAGTTTGCTTATAATAGGAGCGTGCATTATGTAACTCATTTTTCATCTTTTGAAATTGTGTATGGGTTTAACCCATTGAATCCTTTGGATTTAATTCATTTACCTTTGAATGAGCATGTTAACTTGGATGGAAAGAAAAAGCCAGATTTTGTTAAGCAAATCCATGAAAAGTCTCGGCAAAACTTAGAGGGACGAACTGAGCAATACACCAACCAAGCAAATAAAGGGCGTAAGAAAGTTATGTTTGTGCCCGGTGATTGGGTATGGTTGCATATGAGGAAGGAACGGTTTCTAGCCCATCGAAGTTCTAAACTACTTCTAATGGGAGATGGCCCATTTCAAGTGATTGAAATGATCAATGACAATGCATACAAGTTGGATCTTTCAGGTGAGTATAATGTTAGTGCAAACTTCAATGTTTCTGATTTGTCTCTTTTTGATATAGGTGACGATTTAAGGACAAATCCTTTTCAAGAGGGAATGGATGATGAGAACAAGGCAACTGCATCAAATGATCCATTGCATGTTCCGGTTGTGCCAATAACAAGGGCAAGAGCTAAGAGATTGAAAAAAGCACTAAACGGCCTAATTCAAGACACTTGAGCTGATTTTGAATTATTGAAGTTCAATATAAACCCACATGAAGACCAATGCATAATTAATATCATCAAGGAAATTGATTGGGCCGAATAAAAGGAGACTTAGGCATGTGGCACAAGTTTAGGCGTGTGGTGAGCGGCAAAGGGTTGGAGAAGATTCAATTTCAGCTGATTTATTTCTTTTTAATTTTCAAAGAATAATAGTTGATTTGTTTCTCAAATCAAGGGGCTGATTTGTTTCCAAATTTAGCTTTCCAATTAGGGAGCAAGTTAATAGTTTCTTGATTTAGTTTTTTTCTTCGTTTGTAAGGAAATTATTACCCGATTTAGTTTTTTGATTGTAAGGCCTTAATGGCCGAATTTTCTTGTTTCCTTTTAGGTTGGCTTGTAGCATTTCTTTTCATTTAGGGTTTTAGTATATAAAGGAACAAAATGGATGTAATTCGGAGACTAGACTTGAATTGAAATAAAATTGAGAGAATTTTTCTCTTTGGTTCTTCATAGAACTATGAACTCATCAAGGTTCTACCTTGTGGCGTTCAAACCTTGACTTATCACTCACCTTCTTTCTTATTCTTGAGTGTGACGTCTACAACCTTCTTGATACTGTTGGCTCTTATCTCTATATAGATAACGGGTCGCGGACCTTTTTATTTTCTTTGTTTATAAACTTGAATTAGAAAACGAACCTTACTACCATATATTGGTTTCGAGTCTCACTATTCTTGGGTGAGGTTCATATCACATGGTATGTCAAAAACACAATCTAACCTGAAGGAATCAGTAAGACACTCAGGATGAAGATCACCCACATACAGTCATGATTTATCGATATATATATATATATATATATATATATATGAATCTCTATATGTAACGGATCTTGGTGAGAGATTCATTTACATCATATAATGTGCCTCTATTCTCATATCATCATATGAATGGTCTAGGATAAGACCACCGTATATTACTGAATAAATCGTAGCTATTGATCAACCATAAATACCCAGCTTTATTTGCTCTCTATGAACTCTTTTGATTGCATATCTCAAACCGAATACCTCTGTATATGACACTCATATACTCAGCTTGAGATTACATTTAACAATTTTGGATGTTTAGCACATATGATATAAATGTATGAGTCTTATATATTGAATGAAATAACTACTTCTTTTATTAATGTTTTTCTAACATTTACAAATTACAAGCTTTAGGGCATATATTCCAATTAAAATTGATAACAGTACAATTAAAAAATCTATTTTTTTTTGTACTTTAAAGAAACCCATGAAGGACTGTTATACATTTTTGTTTGTTTTTGAAAATAAAAACTTAGTTGAAGCATTTTCTTACCATTGAACAACGGTCAAGAAAAAAACTATATAAAAGTGAAGCATTAATTCCACTTTTGCCCAGTTATATCTTCTCCTACCTCGATTTCTTTTATATATATATATATATATATATATATATATAATGTTAGAAGGTTGCAATTTTTAAAGTGTTACTGCATTGACTATTTTCAACAAAAAAAAATTAAAAAAAAATCTTCTATAATTGATGGCATCATCCAATTTTACATGTTCAATTGCTATATGGATTAAGGTGAAGATTAGATTTTGTTGCTACGGAAATGGTAAGAAAGCATCATTACGTGTCTCTAAGACAAGTATGAACCCAAAAAGACTATTTTCTATTGCGAAGCATGTAAATATTTCAAGTGGTGGTTTTTTGATAGTAAGAAATGGGAAAGTATACAAGAAATTACATCAGGTGGTGTTCCTAAAACATGTGCAGAGTCAACATGCGAAGAATCATCTAAAACATATTAAAACACAGTTTCATATGGTCACTACTAAGTATGAGAAGGTCCAAACAATTTTAACTTGGTTGAAAGTTATCGTTCTAGTTCACACACTGCTATTAGGCATATGCATTAGTATGACATTGACATGTAAGAAATGAGTTTCTTGAAACTAATATGTTGTGGACAGAAAAATAGTAGAATAATGTAACAAATATGTTTTTTATAGTAATTTTTTTATATATTAAACATCCAATAAACTAATGGTAGCCACAAAACAACCCTATAAACTGTCAAATTATAATACCGATATTAAACAACCAATAAACGAATGACATACACAAAAACAACCCTATAAAACCAACCAACATAACTATCAACTGCCGTTGAAATTGGTCCAACCAACAACTATTATCAACTACCACTAATTTTTTTTTAAATTAATAACATCAAATCAGATTTAAACATCAAAAAAATTGTTTTAAAAGTTTTTTATGTTTACCAAATTTGATACAAAAAATATTACCAGACATTTTTCAAGGTTGGGAAAGTGAACCTTTCTACGAGCCAACATTAGGTACATGCCTTGGTGGTGCCATATGTTGTTGAGATACAGTGCTTGGTGGAGCCATGAAGTGTTCGTATGCGGTGCTTGTGATGTCTTCATGGGTTCGAGCACTGCAATAATAAATGTATTACTCATATATGTAATTGCAATTATATTTTGTAGTAAAAAATACTAAACAAAAAAAAATGTATATTACCCAATTGTATCTAAATAATGATGTAGTGTTCGGTGGAGCCATGAAGTGTTGAAATGTGGTGCTTGTGCTTCCTTTATGGGTTGGAGCACTGCAGTAATAAATGTATTACTCATATATGTAATTGCAATTATATTTTGTATTAAAAAAAATACTAAGCGAATATATATATATATATATATATATATATATATATATATATATATTACCCAATTGTAGCTAAATAATGTTGAGATGCAGTGCTTGATAGAGCCATGAAGTGTTGAAATGCGGTATTTGTGTTGCCTTCATGGGTTGGAGCACTAAAGTAATAAATGTATTACTCATATATGTAATTGTAAATTTGTAATTATATTTTGAAATAAAAAATAACCAAACGGAAAAAATATGTATATTACCCAATTGTAGCTGGAAAATGCTGGATGCATTACTTGGTAAAGCCATGAATTGTTGATATGTGGTGCTTGTGCTGCCTCCATTACCTATTTGATGTGGTCCTCGTGTCCTAAGGTTGATAATAGGAAAACAAAACATTACAAAATTATACATTTAACTCAACAGTAACACTTGCAATTCAATTTTTTTTTTTAAAAAAAATGTAGTTCTATTAGTAAATAAGAAAGAAAAAAAAGAATACCTGGAAGTTGTTGCAACAACATTTTTAGTCATTTTAGATGTCTTTTTCCTTTTTAAGGTTGAACTTACTCATTTTCCTTACAAATATATAATGGAACATTAAAGGAAAAGTTGGAAGGAGACAAAAACTAAATAAAGTTGATGTGAAATACCTTATATAGACAAGTGTGACTATTATGTCCAATAGTTTTACACGTTTGACATTGATTGGAGAACATTTTCGATGGTGCTCGTGGCTCATCATGTGCCTTTTTTCTATTCTTCTTAGGCCTGCCCATTTTTGAACATTTCACATATGTGTCAATTTGTTGAAAATGGAATTCAGGCCACCTATATTCTTCTGGAATCGGGTTGATAGCACCACTGTATGTCAACTTCAATTCTTCCTTAGTATAACACCAATAGACATGATCATATGGAAACACGCTACTATACATGATGCTAGGTTTTAGATTTGTATTGACTTGATTCAATAACAAAACGATCTTTGTTTGTATTGCTTAGTATTTGTATTGCTTACTTGCTTATGTGGTTTGTGATTGGATTGAGCTTCAAAGAAGGAAAACAACTTCGCATTCAAAGTTCATCTTTAATGGGATATGTGCTTACTTGGATGCTAAGGTATCAAGATTCTTCTTCCTCTTGCAAGGCGTAAGTGCACACACACTGACACACACACACATTGTATACATTTGTGTCTCTACATCATTATGCTAAATTAGTATAACACATTCACACGCATTAAAGTATGCACATGCATTAGATTTAATTTGACAACTTTTGTAAAATTGTATGTTCTAGAACTATCTCTGGGAAATGGCATATTTATGTGTTCTTGTGTTTGTTTGTTTCTGTTTTTTGTGATACTGGACTTGGATATGTTCTCATATTATTTCTTAATGAGTTTCAGTCATTTCAGTTACTCATTCATAAGTTTTTGAGTTCCTAGTTGGAAGTTACGAAACTTTCTGTATGTTTATCGTGTATGGTTTTTGTCTTTGTATATCGAATCGATTTCCTAGTTTTTGATAAAAAATTTGTAAACGTCCATGTTCATGAGGGATTTAGGGTTCGTAACCTGTAAATGAATTCAAATTAGGATTTCGAAGGTCAAAGGACGGACGAAGAAAGCGAGAGGAGCGTGAAATGGAGCAAAGGGAAGAGGGATGACAAATTGCCAAAAATACCCCTCATTTGAGATGGCGTGTGGCCATCTCTGGAAAGCCTCCCCTCTACCCCCGTAGAGGTCATGTGCCTTCTTAAGGAGCTGAGGTGGCAAGATGTCATTGGTTACCGAGTCTCTCTCCTCTCCACATCATTTTCCTTCCATTTATATTTAAGTTTCGTGCAGAATTCTTAACAACTCGTCCATTTTTTTTTTTGTGATATCTTTCTCAAATCAACTCCGATTTTAGATTTCAAAAGCTGAATTTGTTAGTCTTGAAGAGAGGAACAAGTCCCAAGAATTTTCAAAGTCAAATTTTGTCTATATATTTTGTAGTGATCTGATCTCCATTCGTGTTTTCATTATTTATAAGTTAATCATCTTCTTTCCATATTTATTTTATGATCAACTTGATGGATCTTCTTATTTGATTAAAGGAAAATGTTTAGAATGATTTTGATTCCGATTTTAGGCTTGTTTGGATGAGTTTCAAAATTAACTTTTGTATTTTTGATTGAATATCATTTTAGTTAATTTTGATGAACATGAACTTAAATCTAGAATACTTTGTGATTTGATCTTGATTGTTGATTTCTAGATTTTAGTCACATGTTCTAGAACTAGGATATTTTGATTTTGATCTCTATCATTCAAATCTAGTTCTTGCTTGGTTAAATATGTTGTAAATTTCAAGAGTTAACTTACTCACTTGATTTCAAAGCTCGTTTTGTGCTTTTCATAGAAAACTATTTTTGTTTTGATTGACACGTTTAGGTTTCTAGATAATTTTTGTGAATGTTTTTGAATGCCTAATCTAGATCTCTAATCACATGTTCATAAGAATTAGTTACATTTGCTTGTGAGCTTGATTTGTGCAAATCTAATTCTTCATAAGTTGTGTTTGATCTACTTGTTTTATTTGTTTGTGATTTAATCATGATTGCATGTTTGCACTTCACTTAGATTATTGCCTTGCAAAAGGTTGAAGTCTCTAATTGAAGTAACTGAAGCTTTGACTTGAGCAAAAAGACTTGGTTAGGAAAGTGTTCCGGATAGATAAGCAATGAGACGTAAGGATCAAGGTGATCCGGATAACTAAGCAAAAAGTCTTGTCTAGGGTCGGGAGGATCCAGATAGACAAGCAAGTAATCTTCCTAATGACGTGAGCATCTTGGAATGGAAGTTGCATCCTAGAAGTGTGATAGTCACATCTTAGATAGGAAGTAGGCAAAGTGGTTCACTAGGCCCGATGGTAGAATACGAGTTGATAGCTTGAAAAGTGTATCATGTGTTGATTGCTTTTTGATTGTGTATCTCTTATTTATCATAGTGGTGCGGTTTGCCGATGGTTATAGTATCAACCTGTGGATATTTTGTCTTTTGAGGTTTTACCACGTAAAGATCTCTTGCTTTGATTTTCGCATATTTAGTTTCTTTACTTACATTAACTTGTTTGTTTTAACACTTGCTTGATTCAATTCATATTAACTTGTTAAAGAAATCCACTTGTTATATTCTCTAAGTGTGCATAAATTGTTTGTATGAAAAAAAAGTCCGAGAATTTTGACATACACCTATTCACCCCCCATCCCCCCCTCTTAGTATAGTTTTACACTATAAGTGATTAAGGGAATTTCACATGAAGACAACAACAACATGCTTACAAGGCAGCCCACTGATCTGTCACATCCCACAATCACATGTAACTTCATCAATATTCATAAGATTTTTTATCACTTTTGTTTACAGTCTCATACCAGTCTCCATTACCATGAAATACTTGTAACTTTCTTCCCTTCAACTCATTTTTTTATTCAACCTTTGCCTTACATATGGAGTGATGAAATCCTTGAGCTTCTCCATTTCATCGCATTTGTCTGAAAACCTTATCATAATTTTCCCCATCAAGTGCTTCAACAATTTCAAAATTGGTTCTTCCCTTTCATCTTTGATTCAGTTGTTGAAACACTTTGACATATTGTTTGTGATATGATCTAACTTAATAAAACAATCAAAGGCGTGTCTTGCCCATTTATCACATGGCTCTTTCAACAACCGTAAAACAGCTTTCATCGAATCTTCTCCAAGTGATTTCATACGTTCAATGAATATAGCTTTACTACCAGCTCTTGCTATACTCCACAACTTCCCATTCATCTTATTGTCCTTAAATGTTGAGTTGAAGCTTGCCAACATATGCCTAAAGCAATACCTTTTCCCTACGACTGGCCACTCATTATCCAAGACTGATAACTCGCCTTTCAATCTATCATTCATGAAGCAAATTGCCTTTTGAAAATACAAACACGCTTAAATGCTCAAGGCTAACCTAGAGGGAGGTGAATAGGTTAGACATTTTTTTCAACTCCTTTAGAAACAAACATAAGTTTATCCCTCTAGATTGCTTGTATCACAATATATATATATATATATATATATCAATTAAAGATACTTAATCAATATATAAAACATGTAAAGTGTGATATAAACAAGAAACCATCACATATACACAATTGATATTATAGTAAGGAAGTCAACTTACATATAAAGTTCTATCAATAGTATTTAAAAAGCAAATACAAATATAAAAGAGATAGGGATAGAGAAAAGTTGACATAAGATATAACGTTGTAAACCTCCAAAGAGGAAACATCCATGGGTTAGCAACCACCGGCAAACAAAATCCACTAGTAGATAAGATAAGTACAATCTCTCAAGTGACCCCTTCACCTAGAAACTACCCTCCTATCTTACTCATGAAGATGTCGCCCTCTTGCTCAACATTCCGAGGCCTCACACTTCTTGTCAAGACTTCCTCGCTCATTCTTTCAGATCCTCACGACCATAGGCAAGACTTCATTGCTCACCCTTCCGGATCCTCACAACCCTAGGCAAGACTTCTTTGCTCACCCTTCTGGATCCTCACGATCTTAGGAAAGACTTCCTTGCTTGACAATCCGAGGTCTCCCACCTCTTGCCAAGACTTCCTTGCCCAACAACATAAGTCTCATACCTATTGTCAAGACTTCCTTATCACAAGGCATCTAAGTGATCATGAATGCAAAACGTAAACAAGCACGCAACATAGAATGTTATGATCAACACATCCTATGGAAAATACTAGACATGAGCATGAATGCACAAAACAAATGTAGTCTAGTCAATCATGCATATTTAATCCATCTAGATCATGAAAGATATATTCAACATTAATTACAACCTAGATACATGCATAGATCTAAAACTTGAGTCACAAAATATGTTCAATTAATACATAATCAAGTTTAAATCTCATATACCAAAAACATGCTAAAATCATGTGACATAGTCATTTAGATTAAAGAAAGAGTTCGATAGCATATTTCCTATTCATAGATTCATCAAAGCACATGAATAGCTCAAAAGAATACAAGCACATGTATTATAGTGAGATTTCAGCCAAAGAGAGCCTAATACATGTGAGGAATTATTTTTTACAAAATCAATCAATTAAAAATCATCAAATAATCCTAGAATCAAAGCTAGCACAATACAATCTCAAACATGTGAAAACATAGGCAAAATCAAAACCTAACTCAACATGTAAGATTTCAATTGAAACTCAATCTAGCTTTAAATGAGTTCAAAACTCAAATCAAAACTATCACAAGATACATATATATGTTGAATAAGAAAACCCAAGGCAATTGACCAAGTTTTAAAAGAAAATTTTGAGAGAAAATCAATACCTTAGTTGATTTGGTGCAGTTCCGTTTTTATAAGGTTAGACTCCAAAAATAGCAATAAAACAAACTCAAACCTTCAGAGAAAAGATGGAGGATGAATAGACAAACACTCTCAACTCAAATCGGAGTTCAAATGAAGAAGTTACGATGTTTGGAAGGTGAGAAAATTTGGGAGAAAATTCTGCACTCAAATTTTGAATCTCTTCTTAGAATGAAATGTGAGAGGGAAGAGATATATAAAGGAGAGGGAAAAAATACAAGTAAATTGACCAAAATTACCTTAAGTGCACCAATCATGCTTGCTGCTCGAGATGGAGTGTGGGCATCTTGGGGTAGCAAGCATTCTGTCCCGAGATGGCCACGTGCCATCTCGGGAAAGAGTGCTTGGTGGCACATCTTTTCCCGCGCGTTTCCCTCACGTTCTTCGACCGTTCTCCGGCCTTGAAACTCGAAATTCGAATCCATTTACGGATTACAAACTGTAACTCTCTCACGGACATGGATATATTAGATACTCAACCAGAAAATAATAATTCGACTCGATATACGAAGAGGAAGACAATGTATGCAACATGAGTTGAAAGTGTAGTATATTTTGACTTAGAACTTGAAATCAATAGTATAAGTAACCTAAATGACCGGAACTCAATCAAGAATTATTTAAGACTAAAAACAACTTCAATATCCATGTTATACAAACATATATACATACAAACACAACTCGCACTAGAATGCAAATTATATAGAGATAGTCTTCAATCATGCATTTTCTAAAACATGTTATTTTCATACCAATGCATTAGCATTCATCTTCAAGTATGTGAATGTATTATAAATGGTGCACAACGATGCAGGGACACATATGAATGAATTGTATGTGTGTGCCTATAATGGTGCATAACTATGCGGGGACACAAATGTATGAATTGCGTGTGTATGCCTAAGCCTTGTAAAAGAAAGATAAGGTCTTAGTATACCTTTGTAGAACCATATTGCATCCTTTCTCTTTGAAGACTTTGAACTTGCTTTGACTAGTTGTTCCTTCTTTTTTGAAGCTTGAATCATCATGAATCTAAACAACTAAATCATTACAAGTAAACATCATTTTGATATGGAATTAATGCCAACATAATCTAAAACCTAACAATCTCCCCCTTTGGCAAATTCCTTGTCAAAGCACCTATACATTTACTACAAATATAAAAATGAAGATAGGTCACAAAATCACTCCCTCACATTACAATGAGTAAGATTCCTATAACTAATATTTATCAACTCTTGAACTTCACTTGATCTTCTCTTGAAGCAACCTATAAATCATCTCAAAGCACAATGCATATACAAGAAAAAAACAACAAATGCAACATATAATATGGATAAATACAATAAAGTTCACAAATACATGTATCTCCCCCTCAATACATGCCAAAACACATTAATTCTTAACGAAATCTTAAGACTAATTATTACATGTCATTGGAAGTTCAAAAGTTCACAAAACAACATAAAAAGAAACTAAGCAACTAGCATCTCTTTCTCCCCCTTTTTGACATGAAATGACGCCAAAAAGTTAAAAAAAATGTACCTCAATGCTCAAATACTAGTTACTTGTTCCACCAAAGAAAGTCATGAGAGTAGTCGATCTAACATAATGCTTGAGTGGTGGTCTTGAGCTTGAAGCAATGCACTCCTCCAACTCTTTTATCCTAGCATTTTGTTGAACAACTATAGCACTAAGTTCATCAACCTTCTTCTTCAATTGTATAGCCCAATCCGGAAGAATATTTGTGCTAATCACATGACTATCAACTCGATAACTACTAAATAGTCCAAAAGTATCACAAGTCTTACCCTTATTCTTATAGGACTTGTATGACACACGTTTATCATAATAATTTTCCAAGGGTTGAACTAACACATCATCTTCTATACTCTTAATCCCACGAGCTAAACACAATGAAGTAATAAACCCCGGTAATGCAAGCTTTTTATCACCTCTAGTAGAGAAAGTTGCACTATCAATGTAATATATGAGAAGATCTCCAAGGTTTATAGGTTGATTAGTTACCAAGGCATACACTATTTTGATTTTGATCTTGTCCTTATTCAACTCAGTTGAATTCGAAGATCCAATAATGTTGGTGCAAATGAATAGATGCCAAAATGCACTATCCTTAGTTAACTCATGTTGACTAATGTATGCTCAATTTTTCCACTCAAAGGAAGCATTGTCACAAAAAGTTCTACCCATGATATTTAGATTCTCAATGACATACACATCTAGAAAATTATAATCTATATCATTAGATAGCCTAAGAAACTTGTTAATGTTTTCCGGGTTAGCTCTAAACACAACACCCCTAATTTCCATCAAAGCATCTAACAAGGTGGCACTTTCCTTATATTCATGATAGAACTCTCTAACAAGAGTATCATTTACAACTCCTAACATGCTCACCCAAGATTCCCATTTTCTATCGTTTAAACACTTATGAACATAAGAATCTTTACACTTACCAAAGTCAATACCTCTCTCTTGAAATATCTTCTTTGTTCCAAAAATCCCTAAATCTTTTGTCCTTGAAGCTTTGGGTTCTTTTAAGGTAGACTTGGCTTCACAACGGGATTCAATTGATTTCCACTTCCGGTAATCTTAGTTCTTCCCATTTTTCTTGTGTTATAAGATGCTATATACATACAACAAAAGTGAGTGAAAGACAAAACAAACATATTAGTCACAAAAATATAAAAACAAAGACATATGACTTAATAATGAATCATCATGCAAGACATAGATAATGAGTAATATCTTACAAGTATCATTAAGTCAAAATATGCCAACATGTAACAAAATGAAGCATGTGAACATATCATAAAAGAGAACAATGTCTAGCATACAATGCTCCCCTTTGATAAATGCCATAACTAAAATCAATGATAGCATAAAGTTCACAAAAATGTTCACACAATCACACATTCAAGCAATTTGAAGAAATATAAACAAAATAAACTTCATATGCTAAGAGAGATACACAAAGATTTTCAAGTACTCTCATAATTCTTCAACAATTGCTAAAATATCATCATACTCATAAACAAAGTGTGTGTGAGAGAGATATGCTTCAAATATATATCGAGAAGTAGTTTGATAATCAATAAGCAAACAATTCCCAATAACTATTCATCTTAAGCTTTTTCCATAAAAGGTCAAACCGATTATCATCCGGAATTTTTGCTTTTAAGAGAATAGATTTCAACATATGAGCGTGTGTGTGCATGTGACTCGTCATCCCATTTCTATTTTTCAACCCGGGCACATTTGATTTTCAACTATACTCCTTTTTAAGCGTTCCTCCTTTTCTTTTTAGGCTTTAAATCAAAGAATTTTCTTTTCATGATTCCATTTGAACACTTTGATTTTTCTCTTCTTTTTTTAAAACATAAACAAAATTTACTTCATGGCGGCTTTCACTCATCACAATAGTGTAGCTCTTTCCAACATTGGGTAGCTTTCACAACCAATGTGTGTAGCCCTTTCCATGAAGGTGCTCGTTGAGTTCTATGTATTTGTCGAAGCAAAATGGATACTAACCATAGGTCATTTTAAATGTACTTAAGCATAAAAACTTCAAGGTGTATCTAAAGTTTACATATTAGTAAACTCAACCACTAGCAAAACATATAAGAGAAGCAAGGTGCAATTTTAGAAAACAAAGATTTTATGGCTCATAAGCACATGATATAAAAGCAATAAGTAGAGACTTATTCAAGATCATTACTTCTCTAATGAGTAACTTTCAAAGAATACGAAGCTCATATTTTCAAAAGTAATGCCACTCAATATATTATACACAAACAATCATCAAAGTTAAGATCAATGTGAATAATATCACTATTAGATCCTAAAATAGCAAATGTCAATGAGAACCATATGTATGCTATACAAAATTCTCTAATATGACATGCTATGAGATGTATATCAAAAATTGAGTCAAAAGATGAATATCTAAGAGAATATGCATTAGAGTATATAGATACCTTTTGCACATTATATTCACAAAATATCATACTTCTGCCATTTTTATTAGCACTCTTGCCTTGAATGTCCTCATGACACCAAGTTGACGATGTTTCACAACAAGAGTATAAAAAGCATAATATCTCAACTCAACCAACATATATATCAAAAAAAACTTCTCTAAAGTTAACCAATGAATTTCGACCATCATAACAAACATGATGTGAGATAACCAAGTTCATATCAATACATGGAGTATTCAAAGCTAGTAAGCAAGAATTCTCAACACAATTGATATATTGCCTTAAAGCTACCTTACATGTGCTTCTTACATTAGTGATAAGAGCACTCACCATTGAACCACTTGTTCTTGGGTGTACCTACACAAACATTTCCAATATCATCATTGACAACAATGTTAAATCTAGAGTAAAGTTGTTCAATGACTTGATTAACAAGAATATCATTAATACACTCTTCCTTAACATTTTCAACACAAGCTTTGTCAAGTTGAACAAGATTAACTTTCTTTTTACTCCACAACGTCTTTTCATGCTTAGCAATATTATCATGTTTCTCAATTTTCAAATCCTTAGCATGTTCAAGTTGAAGTTTAATCTTCTTATCTCTAGATTCATTTCCTAATTTACATTTTTCAATAAATTTATAACACCTAGGCTTAATGTGACCTATTGTGTTGTAATAATGGCAAATTGGAATAGAAGATGAGATTGTACATTTTGGAGTTGAACTAGCTTCACTAGGAGTTTGCAAAGATACCTTGTTTGCCAACTTCTTCTTGGCTTTTGATCTTCTCTTCTTGTGTGGTTTCTTATCAATCACGACTTCACCCAAGTGAGTAGGAAGTGGTGCTTCCAAGGGCTTCTCTTCAACTACCAAGTCGTTTTCACCACTATGAGAGTTAACAAGTTTCCTAATGCTAGACACACTTACCGAATCATTCACTAAGTCCTTGATGGCCTCATTAGCCTTGTCTATCTCTTCCATTAATTCTTGTTATGTCTTCTTCAAAGAAGATATCACATTATCCTTCTCAAGGTTTATCTTTTCAAGTTCTCTAAACTTCTCCATAATATCACCTTTCTCACCAAGAAGTCTACGAGTAACAATCACAAACTCATTTAATTGTTTCTTGATCAAATCATCCTTCTCAACTACCTCTCTCAGAGCATTAGCTCTAGCTTTTTCAAGCTTTTCTATCTTGGTCAACAACTCAAGATTAGTAGGAATGGAACTAGAGCTTCCATGATGATTTGCATCAAAGTTCTTGTTCAAAGATATTATACCATCAACATCTAGTGGAGAATGAGAAGCCGTTAGAGCTACACAGTTGCGCACCAACTCTTCATCACTTGAAGACTCACTACTAGAGCTTTCATTATCATTAGAGTTATCATCACTCCAAGTAGCCGCCAACACTTTGCCTTTCTTGTCTTTCTTAGATGGCTTCTTGGTGCACTCACTAGCAAAGTGACCGAAACCATGACAATTGTAGCATTGAACACCTTTCTTGTTCATGGCTTGACTATTCTTCTCATTCCTTGGAGATGATGGTTTCTTAACTTCCTTTTTCTATGAATACTTGCCCCTAGGTATGGCATTATTCTTTAGAAACTTCTTGAACTTTCTAACCAAAAGAGCCATCTCTTCATTTTCATCGTCACTCTCCTCCTCAATAGCATTGAGAGCAATTCTCTTACTCTTAATTGTTGGCTTCAAGCACATCTCATAAGTTTGGAGAGACCCAAGAAACTCATTGATGTTCATGCTATCCACATCTTTGCTTTCCTCAATGACCGTCACCTTTGATTTAAATCTCTTAGAAAGAGACCTAAGGATTTTTCAATTTAAACGCTTTTTTGAGATAGGTACTCCAAGTTCTTGACATTGGTTAGCAATGTTAAAAAGCCGAAAATGGAAGTCTTCAAACTTTTCTTTTTCACCTATACTTAAACCTTCAAATTGTGATGACAACATTTGAAGCCTTGATTTCTTCACCGCTAAGGTTCATTCATTAGTAACTTGGAGAGTATTCGTAGCCTCCTTTACGGATTTAAGATTTTGAATGTAGAAGAATTGATGCCCATCAACTCCTCCAAATATGGCATTCATAGCACGATGGTGCCATTTAACAACCTCAAACTCATTCATTGTCCAATCACTCATTGGCTTGAGTATAACGGTTCCATCCTCTTGAACCTTGGTAGGAGGACTATAAACTTCTTCCACTACCATCCACGCCTTTTCATCAATGGAGCGGATGTAGGCTTTCATCCTCAACTTCAAATACCTAAAGTTAGTGTCTCGAAGTAATGATGGCCTAGTATTTGAGGCTCATTCCGCCATTACATCATCTTGTAAACCCATGACTTCAAAGGCTTTGCAAAAAAATCGTGAATGTATCACCTGGACTCTCACCAAGTACAATCTAGTGTCCTGCTCTGATATCAATTGAAAATACAAACACGATTAAATTCTTAAGGCTAACCTAGAGGGGGGTGAATAGGTTAGACACCTTTTTCGACTCCCTTATAAACAAACATAGGTTTGTCCCTCTAGATTGCTTGTATATATATATATCAATTAAAGATACTTAATCAATATATAAAACATGTAAAATGTGATAAAACAAGCAACCATCACATATGCACAATTGATATTATAGTAAGGAAGTCAACTTACATATAAAGTTTTATCCATAGTATTCAAATAACAAATACAAATATAAGAGAGATAGGGATAGAGAAAAGTTGACACAAGATATAACGTGGTAAACCTCCGAAGAGGAAACATCCACGGGTTAGCAACCACCGGCAAACAAAATCCATTAATAGATAAGACAAGTACAATCTCTCAAGTGACCCCTTCACCTAGAAACCACCCTCCTATCCTACTCACGAAGATGCTTCCCTCTTGCTCAACATTCTGAGGCCTCACACCTCTTGTCAAGCCTTCCTCGCTCACCCTTCCGGATCCTCACAACCCTAGGCAAGACTTCATTGCTCACCCTTTCGGATCCTCACGACCCTAGGCAAGACTTACTTGCTCACCCTTTCGGATCCTCACGACCATAAGCATGACTTCTTTGCTCACCCTTTCGGATCCTCACGATCTTAGGAAAGACTTCCTTGCTTGACAATCTGAGGTCTCCCACCTCTTGCCAAGACTTTCTTGCTCAACAACATAGGTTTCACACCTATTGTCAAGACTTCCTTCCCACAAGGCATCTAAGTGATCATGAATGCAAAACGTAAATAAGCACGCAACATAGAATGTTATGATCAACACATCCTATGGAAAATACTAGACATGAGCATGAATGTACAAAACAAATGTAGTCTAGTCAATCATGTATGTTTAATCTATCTAGATCATGTAAGATATGTTCAACATTAATTACAACCTAGATACATGCATAGATCTAAAACTTGAGTCATAAGATATGTTCAATTAATACATAATCAAGTTTAAATCTCATATACCAAAAACATGCTAAAATCATGTGACATAGGCATTTAGATTAAAGCAAGAGTTTTAGAGCATATTTCCTATTCATAGATTCATCAAAGCACATGAATAGCTCAAAAGAATACAAGCACATGTATTATAGTGAGATTTCAGCCAAAGAGAGCCTAATACATGTGAGGAATTATTTTTTACAAAATCAATCAATTAAAAATCATCAAATAATCCTAGAATCAAAGCTAGCACAATACAATCTCAAACATGTGAAAACATAGGCAAAATCAAAACCTAACTCAACATGTAAGATTTCAATTGAAACTCAATCTAGCTTTAAATGAGTTCAAAACTCAAATCAAAACTATCACAAGATACATATATATGTTGAATAAGAAAACCCAAGGCAATTGACCAAGTTTTAAAAGAAAATTTTGAGAGAAAATCAATACCTTAATTGATTTGGTGCAGTTCCGTTTTTATAAGGTTAGACTCCAAAAATAGCAATAAAACAAACTCAAACCTTCAGAGAAAAGATGGAGGATGAATAGACAAACACTCTCAACTCAAATCGGAGTTCAAATGAAGAAGTTACGATGTTTGGAAGGTGAGAAAATTTGGGAGAAAATTCTGCACTCAAATTTTGAATCTCTTCTTAGAATGAAATGTGAGAAGGAAGGAATATATAAAGGAGAGGGAAAGAATGCAAGAAAATTGACCAAAATGACCTTAAGTGCACCAAGCATGCTTGCTGCCTCAAGATGCCCACGCATCATCTCGGGAAAAAGTGCTTGGTTGCACATCTTTTCCTCGCGCGTTCCCCTCTCGTTCTTCGACAGTTCTCCGGCCTCCAAACTCGAAATTCGAATTCATCTACGGATTACGAACCGTAACTCTCTCATGGACATGGACATATGAGATACTCAACCCAGAAAATAATAATTCGACTCGATATACGAAGACGAAGACAATGTATGCAACATGAGTTGAAAGTGTAATATCTTTTGACTTAGAACTTCAAATCAATAGTATAAGTAACCGAAATGACCGGAACTCAATCAAGAATGATTTAAGACTAAAAACAAGTTCAATATCCATGTTATACAAACTTATATACATACAAACACAACTCACACTAGAATGCAAACTACATAGAGATAGTCTCCAATCATGCATTTTCCAAAACATGTTATTTTCATACAAATGCATGAGCATTCTTCTTCAAGTGTGTGAATGTGTTATAAATGGTGCATAACGATGCAGGGACACATATGATTGAATTATATGTGTGTGCCTATAATGGTGCATAACTATGCAGCGACACAAATATATGAATTGTGTGTGGGTGTGCTTAAGCCTTGTAAGAGAAAGATAAGGTCTTAGTATATCTTTGTAGAACTATATTGCATCATTTCTCTTTGAAGACTTTGAACTTTCTTTAACTAGTTATTCCTTCTTCTTTGAAGCTTGAATTATCATGAATCTAAACAACTAAATCATTACAAGTAAACATCATTTTGATATGGAATTAATGTCAACACAATCTAAAACCTAACACCTTATTCTATCATCCCAACCTAAACACTTCTGTAGCAACCTAAGAAACTAGATCCAACTTTCTAATGTTTCAGACTCCCATACACAAAATGCTATTGGAAATATTCCACTATCACCATCCAAAGCAGTTGTTGAAAGTATAACACCCAAAAACTGCCTAATCAATCGGCATCCATCAGTACCTATCAGAGGCATGCAACCCTTTTTGAAATCGGTATGCATAGCTTTAAAACTGTTAAAAAAATCATTAGAACCTTGGGTTGGTCAGTAGTATTTCAGTCAAAGCTACTTTAACACAAGCACCTTGGTTTGTTACAATAATTGCATTTCCATACTTCTTTATCTTTTTATATAATGCAATATGGTCTGTCTTCAAGTTACTAAGCATGATCTTCTTAGCCCTATAAATAGTTAGGCTATCACAATTCATTGCGAATTTTTCCAACAATTGTTTCTTTAATGATTTTGGTGAAAGGTTTGGGTATGTAAGAATGGTGGATCGAAAAACTAAAGCAACCCACCTAACATTAGCTTCTTTGTTTTTTTTTATATATGCGGACATAATCTTTGACCACTACTAATACTCTTTACCATGAATGTAACCCTATAGAGAGTGTTTCATTCTCACAGAATACCATGTATTTACACTTATCATTTTTAATCTTCTTCGATGCAAATCCCGCATGGATTGTGTACCTCTTAATGACATCTATCGTTGTTTTTGCATTCCTTAATATCTGCCCTCACTTATTTCATTAGACCCATTCGGATTAGGTGCCCGTTGATGTTGTCTACGATATTTTTCCATCTTGATAAAACCATTTCTTTATCGGAGGACTCTAGTAGCCAAGTGTCGTCACCATCTGGATCACATTGGTCATGGACGTCATTCTCTACTTCTCTACATTCATCAACTAAATTGACATCCAAATCTGTATCATCATCAGACTCTTCATTAACCTCATAATCATTGTCTACATCACTGACATAACCTTCAACACTTGCAACAGGTGATCCACTATATGGGATATCGTGCTCTAAATCACTTGTTATAGATGAGATTCTTAAGCTCTAAACCATTTGTTACAGAGGGGATCTTAGGCTTTAAAACACTTGATGCAGATGGTCCAGTACTTTCTATCATTGGTAACAATTGAACATCATCCTCAGGGAATTCAATAGTAAGAGGGAACAGAGTTAGATCAAACTCAATGCTTAGCTTGTCGATATGGTCATACTCTTCATCTGATTTCAACACATACCGTTGCTTATTCCATGGAAATGTTCTGGATAACTCTTGGGTTTCCCCTTTTTTAACATGATGCCCAATAACCTCCTTCTTAACATCATTTATGATGCTAATAACACTGTGGTCCCCAGGTTCTAAGATTTGTAGGTTAAAAACCTCGTTGACGTACTTCACGTAAACTTGTAACGACAACTTAATACACAAACTAATGAATAAACATAACAACACCCATATCAGAACAAACCTTTCCATTTCAGAATTTTTAAACTAAATAAACACAATATAAAATAACAAAAAAATCACCAATTTTTTTTTTCCGAAAACTAACTTTAGAACACTACAAGAACACCCATGCAAAACCCATTATTTAAACCTACTGATTCAGCTATAAAATTCCCAAACACAAAAGGAAAAAATTTGTTATAAGTAACAACTACCAAAGACAACAAATATACACAAAAATTAAGCAAAATAAAATCCAAAACTAAAAATTCCAAACAAAAGGTAAACAAAGTTTACTAAAACAACAATCTCAGCATACATACAAGTATGAAAAGGTAACAGAACATGAGATTTTTTTTCAAAGAAACCCTAAATCGACAATACACAACAAAAAAAACAACACAAATCGATTGTATCTTTTCATAAAATCAAACTTTTCTTACTAATCCATACATATCATGAAAAAAGCCCATAAAAAAAATCCCCAAAACTAAAATATATATCAAACAAAACAATTTTGTTCCCAAAGAGAGTACAATATTTACAGGACTGGTTCACTTCGTTCGTAGTCATGGGTGGGTGAAATGGTTGTCTTTTTGGTGCAAGAATGGTGGAGCAAACGCTTCCAGACTTGCTACTGATGCAAGAATGGTGTGCATTGTTAGTGGGGACCAGAAGAAAGCTTATCTTTCTAGGGATTTAAGGGTTAGTGCTGAACTTTCCCTTATATACAGATAATATCCCTTTTAGTTTTTTATTTTCTTTCTTTTTTATTAAATGTAATAGATACACGTGTCTAATCACCACATATAACAAATAAAATAACAAAAATAACCCCCATGTCGTTAACTTTGACTAACTTTTGACTGACGGAAGGATCAATTTGATGTATTTTTAAAAAAATGAGGGACCGAGGGTCGTAAAAAAGTAAACACACTTAAATAGTTGATATTTCACTAAAACTTAGAGACTAAAATGATAATACCCCTTTCAGAGTGACTATACGTCTTGTGTGAGCATATTCATTAAATTGTAGCGACAACTTGGTAAACATTAATATACATTATTGATATGAGAACTTTGGATAACTGGTATGAGGAATGGTTATAGAAATAGAAATGACCTCATGCTTGAGAAGAAAATATGTACTAACAGTCCCTGAATTTCGACAGCTTTAATTCCATGAACATATGCAAAAAATGTTTTTGTGCCAATAGCCTTGATAGTAACAAATCGTAAATTATCCAATTTTTATCACAATGTTCATCCAATAGCTCTAAAAAAATACATTAATCATTAATGTTTTGAGCAGGAAAATAAATTGAAGATGAAAATCGGAGATGTTATGGAACAATGAAGCAAGTGATAATCGTAAAAACAATCCACACAATTTGAATTGCTCCCATGCTCTTTCTCAAACGCATCTTCATCGAATATTGGTGGCATATCGAAATCAACGATAACTGATTCCGACACATATACATCATCAAACACTTTTTCATCGAATATTGGTGGCAGATGGAAATCAACGAAAACTGCTTCTAATATATGTATCAACAACACAGAATGATAGAAGGCAACTCGTGTTTGGGGTTAATGGGCACTCGATTTTTTTTTGTATGGGGAAATATGGAAGGTGAATATATAGTGTTTAAAGAGTAGTTGGTTGTGGTCCGTGGATGTTGAGCCTAGCACAGAGGTAGACTCGTAGCTCTGATACCAAACTGATGCAGCGGAAAAATCGATACCGAAAAGAATCGATAAACAGAATGGCATAACTGATAGGGATGCACATTTATCTCTGGGACCCCAAATCCCCGCACCCTCATCCCCATTTTGGGATTTTTTTTTGGGGAAATGGGGAAATAGGGGGGATGAGGATGATTTTCATCCCCAAATAAAAATGGGGATCCCCATCCCCATTTCCTCATTTCCCCATTTCCCTCACAATTAAATTGAAATGGGGATAGGGGGGATGGGGATGGGGATGGGGATGGGGATGGAGATCCCCATTTCCCCATTTCCCCCAAAAGTATATAAATATAATTATAATATATATTTGAATTATTTGAAACATGTTATGTTGAATTTGTAATGTATTGATATTTTTTATTTGTAATGAAAGGTTTATTTTTTTTAATTTAATTTATAATTTTTAGTTAAATAGGGAAATGGAAAAATGGGAGAACGAGGGATACGAGAAAACAGGGAAAAACGGAGAAAATGGGAAATTAGGGATGGGGATGGGATGGGGGATCTCCCCCCAAACATCTCCATCCCCATTTTTCCCAAATGAAAAAATGGGAAGGGATGTGGGAAGGGTCTAGGAAGTGGGGATGAGGATGGGGGGGACCTATATCCATCCCCATTCACTGATTTGAATTCATTGATTCTTGAATACTGGAAAATAATTCTGTTGATTATTAAGGTAGACTCGAAAACTAATTCCATTGATTTTTTACAATGGACTCTAATAATAACAGAGATTTTAGGTTTTGATGATTAATAAAATTTCAGAGAGTTTTCTCTTGTTCATCCCAAATATCAGTATTCTTGCGAGGATCAATGATTTTGATACCTATTGCTCTGGTATTCATGTGCATATCAACAAAATAATAGAAGGTTTCGCTTCCGGCATTCTAAAAAATCAACGGAATTAGTTTACGAAATTCAAGAATCAACAAATTCGAATCAGTTATACCCATTACGTTTATCGATACTTGTCAGTGTTGATTTTTCCGCTGCATCAGTTGGTATTAAAGCCACATAGTATACCTCTATGCTAGGCTCAACATCCACGGACCGCACTCAACCATTTCTAAACGCTTTCTACTCACCTTCCATATTTCCCCATACAAAAAAAAACACATGAACCCTCAAAACAATTTATCACCTATCATTCAGTGTTTTATGATGGTATATATATATATGCATCTGAAGAGCTTTTGTTGATTTCAATCTACCACCAATATTCGATGAAGAAGTTTTCGAGAAAAAACATAACAACAACTTAACTTTTGTGGATTGTTTTTATGATGATCACTAGCTTCATTATTACACATCATCTCCAATTTATTTGATGCTCAAAACATTAATGATTGATGCATTTTTTTTATTGGAGTGATTGAGTGGATGTTGTGATGAAAATTGGGAAATTTACAGTTCGTCGTCGACAATCATGTGTATTGGAACTCAATTGGTTTTCACATGTTCGTGAAATTCAAGATGCCGAAATTCAATGACGAATTTTCTACACCCTAAAGAAAATGATGCATGAGATATTATTGAAGATAATATTATAGATTTTTTATTTTAAAAATATTCTTGTAATTAAAACATATTTTTATATTTCCATTTATTATATACTTAATTGGGATTTTAATTATTTTATGATTTGATTTTATTAAATCAAATATAATTTCCTTAATATATAGGTTTTAGATGTTTTAGGATTCTTGGATTTTAAATTTCCAATGTTATATCAATTATTTCATTTTTTAGGAAAATTGATGATTTTGTTGCTCTCCTAATTTTTTAAGGTTCTTATAGGTTTTTAGTTTTCATATTTAATGGCATTCCTTCCGGGGATTTTAGTTTTTGATGATGAATGAAATTTCGGAGACTTTTCTCTTGTTTATCCCAAATATCGGTATTCTTATGAGGATCAACGATTTTATTGCCTATTGTTATGGTATTTGTGCACGAATTAACGGAATTAATAAAATTATAGAAGGTTTCGCTTATGGTATTCTTAAGAATCAATAGAATTAGTTTCCAGTATTCAAAAATTAACAGATTCGAAATAGTTATTCCAATCTGTTTATCAACCTTTTACTGGCATCGATTTTTCCGTTGCATCAGTGAACGAGATACCTGATTCGAATATTTTGATTCTTAAATACCGGTAACTAACTTTGTTGATTCTTGAGAATACCATAAGCGAAACCTTCTAACACTATGTTGATTCGTGCACAAATACCAGATTAACAAGCATAAAAAATTGATGGTTCCCGCAAGAATAACTATATTTCGATAAAATAGATAAAACTCTCTATAATTTTATTAGTCATCAAAATCTAAAGTCTATGTTATGGTAAAATGTCTTTAAATATAAAAACTAAAAAACTAAAAGAATTAGGAAAGCAATAAATCATCAATTTTCCTATAAAAGGAAAGAATTAAGATAACAATGGAAATTTAAAATAGCAAAATCCTAAAACACTTGAAACCTATATAATAGGGAAATTAGATTTGATTTAATAAAATTATTAATCATCAAAATCTAAAATAGATAAAACTCTCTATAATTTTATTAATCATCAAAATCTAAAATATCTGTTATGGTACAATGTCTTTATATATAAAACTAAAAAACTAAAAGAATTAGGAAAGCAATAACTTAGTACTTTTCCAATAAATGGAAAGAATTAAGATAACAATGGAAATTTGAAATAGCGGAATCCTTAAACACTTGAAACCTATATAATAGGGAAATTAGATTTGATTTAATAAAATTAAATCATAAAATAATTAACTTTGTAGTTTAATATATAATAAATGTAAACATATAATATGTATTAATTACAAGAATAGTTTTAAAACCCAAATATTCAATAATATCTCTTGTAACATTATCTCTAGGGTAGAGAAAATTCGTCATTGAATTTTGGCATCTTAAATTCCATAAACATGCGAAAACTGCTTGAGTACCAATACACATGATTGTTGACGACGATCTGTAAATTTCCTAATTTTCGTCACAACATCCGTTCAATTACTCCAGGAAATCAAAACAAATACATCAATCTTTAATGTTTTGAGTAGCAAATCTTTAATGGTCGTTTTGATACCAATTAACGTATTGTTTATTAATTGATGCATTTTCTCCATTGAATGAAATTATATTGTTTATAAATACTTACTGTATTTTCCAATAGAATACAAATAATCATATAAAGGTCATTTCAATACCAATTGATCAAATGGATGGGCATTAGAGTAAATTTAGAAAAAGTTAAATTTAGAAAAAGTTAAAGGAGTGTGAAATAATGACCATCAATGTTACACTATTCGTTTAAAATGATCATTTTAAAATAAATTTTCCATATAGTGACTATTTTGATTGGGTCTAACCAAATGTGTGGCCAATATGGTAAATATACCTTTATTTAAATTTAGAAAAAGTTAAAGGAGTGTGGAATAATGACCATCAGTGTTAACGCTGTTTGTCTAAAATGATCATTTTAAAATAAATTTTTCATAAAGTGACCATTTTGATTGTGTCTAACCAAACGTGTGGCCAATATGGTAAATATACCTTTATTTGGGATTTAACTAACGACTAACGACTAACGACTAACGACTAACGACATGGTGGGCAATTGGGAAATTCTGAAAAACAACAGGGAGAGAAATGGTATTTTCTCAAACATCAGGGATAAAAGTAATAATATCCCTCTATAAAAACCCTAGCTGCATTCTCTCGACGCTTCTCTTGTTTTTCTCACTCACTGGACAACAAACCACACCAGCGACAGCCGCCATCTTCGCCGGAGACTATTTCGACTTCTTTAATTAAGGTATTTTTTTTTTTACGAAATCAGTTGTCCTGCTAAACTATTCATACCATGTGAAAACTGGCAACAAGTTTCTGTTTTTTTCAGTAGTTGAACGAACACCGACACATACACACTCTCTCAATAGCAAGCAGTGAAGATGTCGCTGCGAGTATTGAACCCGAATGCGGAGGTGCTAAACAAATCTGCAGCGCTTCACATGAACATCAACGCCGCCAAGGGCCTCCAAGATGTTCTCAAGTCCAACCTCGGTCCTAAAGGCACCATAAAAATGTATATATTCTCTTCATTTCTTATTCCTTCAATTACTCTTATTATTGTTTACATATACTTACTTCCATTCTCTCTCGCCTTTTCTAGGCTTGTTGGTGGCGCTGGAGACATCAAGCTCACTAAGGATGGAAACACTCTCTTGAAAGAAATGGTTTTTATTATTATTATTTCTTTTATTCTCAAAACCTTAGATCTTTCAATAATTTATGTATTTAGGGTTTTGAAATTGAATCATGATATGGGATCTGGAAGTAACTTCTGTTGATGTGTAGAACTGTAGAAGTAGTAGGTTTTAGTTGCGGGATGAAGTAGTGGTATTCGAGTTGAAATTGCGTTGCTTACTTAGGATTGAAAATGGTTTTGGTTCTGGAATTAGTAACCAACTTGTGTGGAATGTGTAATGGCAACTGTCTGATGAAAAATGAAATATGCTTTTCTTAAAATATGGATTTTGTTATCAGAGTGTCCTGCAAACGTCTTTGTTAGATGACCATGTGGTTCTATGTGGCCTTTGAACTTTGGATAGAACATTCAAATGACATGCTTTTAATCATCATAAATGGATTTGGAATGCTTGTAAATAGAATTTTAGTCAAAAATGGAACCCTTATGAAGCTGGATTGTTTCAAATGTCTTTTCCCTTTATGTGCATTTGTATGTACAGTTTATGTTTAAGTAAAAGAACTTTATGTTTAGAGTGTTTTCTTCTTTAACTTTTGCAATACTTGCAGCAAATTCAAAACCCGACAGCTATCATGATTGCAAGGACAGCTGTTGCTCAAGATGACATAAGTGGAGATGGCACCACTTCTACGGTTATTTTTATCGGCGAGCTTATGAAACAATCAGAACGTTACATTGATGAAGGTGAGTAGGTCCAGTTATCCCACTTCTATGGTGGCACAAATCGCTTGTCACTTTATCAAGTATATATGTTCCTTTCTGTAACTTACTGAAATTTGTGGCCTTGTGCACTTCTCTTTGTGAATATGCATATGTTTAACAGTTTAAGTGGAACCTGTTGTTATTTAGACTTTAGAGGGATTGTGATCGTAAAGTTGATTATCTTAATTGATTAATTGTGTTTAAGAACGTTCTTAATTTATATTATCGCAAAATTAATTTAGATTTTCTGGAAGTGAATTAACAACTCATTGGTAAGATTTACTGATGGATTGATGTTTTGTGAAGTAAAAAAATAAAATAAAATAACAACAAAAGCAAACATAGTAACAAACAAACACACTCACACGTATCATAATGAGAATATGAGATGTTTCTTTTCTTTTATATCAGAAAAAAAGAGACTTTTCTTATTGTTGCCAAATGAAAGCAAAACCATGTTAGAACTTGTCATGAGAAAATTGATATTTCTTTGATGCTTCACATTTTACCGAAGATTATATTATGTTAGTAAGATTCACTTGGACTCTCGCATGTCTGTTTTTCTGTATTGGTTTAGTTATTGATTTTGCAGACATGAAATTTATTCAATTATGTTGAGTTATACTTGTTGAAATAAGAAATAATGGATGTTTTCGGTTTGATATGGTAGGCTCCTGGTTCTTATTAACAAGGGACATGGCAATTCTTTCAGTTCTCTGTTGTTATTAATGGGAGATATGTTTCCAGGTGTCATCAATTTTCTTTAAAAAAAGAAAAAGAAGAAATGTGGAGTACTGCCATTAGCTATATGCATGGTACTAATTGCTTTATTTCTGTTGTCTAGGTATGCATCCACGTGTTTTGGTTGATGGTTTTGAGATTGCTAAAAGAGCAACTCTTCAGTTTCTTGAAAAGTTCAAGACCCCTGTGGTAATGGGTAATGAACCTGATAAAGAGATTCTCAAAATGGTTGCAAGAACAACACTAAGAACGAAGGTATTCGGTAGTGCCCTGTTCAAATTTTTGCTCTCTCTTGTTTTCTATTATTTAACTTATTGTTTTCTGCTTCATGTTTGCCTCTACAGCTATATGAAGCATTGGCAGATCAATTGACCGACATAGTTGTTAATGGGGTGAGTGGACCTGTTGGGTTTTACATCTTTTAAATGCCATTTCTAGCATCTTTCTTCATGTAGTCAACTGGTTAATGTAGTTATTGTTAGTGATGAACCTTTTGTTTAACTAAATGCGGGAAATATGGCAGGTGCTCTGCATTTGGAAGCCTGAGGAAGCTCTTGATCTTTTTATGGTGGAAATAATGCACATGCGCCAGAAGTTTGATGTGGACACACGCCTTGTATGTTGAAGTTCTTTACAGCTGTTTTGCATTACTAGTTGTGCTCTTAATTTTTTTCCCCTTTTCCAAAATTTGTATTGTAGGATGGAATATTTTTCCCTTTTTCACAATTCTATTTTGAATAACTTTTAGTTTATCAAGCCCGTGCAATCTCTATATGAAGTTAGTGTAATGCAATGGAAGAATTTTGGTTGTGCTTCACTCTAGTCCATGCTACTTGTTTCAAGATCATTCTAGAATCTAGGTGCATTTGGTGCACTGGCTGTGTGGTGGGATTTGAATATTTGATAAGTTGGGGTGACTTTGACTTATCCTGTGTTTGATATTGTGCCATTGTGGCTAGTTTTTGGGTGATTTGGCAGAGTAGAACAGTATAATTTTTGAAAAGGTTAAAGGAGAAGGCTGGTAGGTATTTGTGGGATGAGGTGCAGTTTTTAGCTCTGTGCGCTTTTGTTTCTAAAGAAGTTCAAAAGTTTCCATTTTTTTTTACATAATTAGGAGGGTTTGTCATTGTTTGTGAACACTGAAAATTAATGCTTTATCTACGATTTTTTTTTTTGTGGAGTTATCTTGCCGTTTCACATTATTACTTTTGTTGTTTATAGGTTGAGGGACTAGTCCTTGATCATGGTTCTAGACATCCTGACATGAAGAGACGAGCAGAGAATTGTCACATATTGACTTGCAATGTGTCTCTGGAGTATGATAAAAGGTATATATCTAGAAAGTATATTTTTGTTCTTTTTCAGTTGGCATAATCCTTTTACATTTCCTTTTGTGCCTTTACATGTCTGGTTATGTTCCATTTATGCAGACTGTATAAGTAAGTTCTGATAAAAAAGATGTTTAGTTTGTTCTTTACAAGGGGAAATGTGAATTGTCTTGATGACATTTTAACTTCGAACCAATAAAGAGATGCTTAGGCTTAGTTGAACGCATTCTCCCCTTAGATAATTTTTTCAACCGACTCAAGCATGAATCTTTTTCTCTTATTTTTCTTGCATATGCGTCTTGTCTTTTTCGGTTTTATGTGTAGATAATTAGTTTTTACTGTGCTTAATAACAACCCTTCTTTGATAGTTCAACACGTTCTGCCTCTTAGATAATTTTTCAACTGACCCATTCTTTGATAGTTCAACACATTCTGCCTCTTAGATAATTTTTCAACTGACCCAAGCATGAATCTTATTTTTCTTGCATATGCGTCTTGTTAGGTTTTAATCCTTTTTGTGGGCATCTTGTTGAAATGCCACTTACTTTATCAAGAATTGGTTGCTATGGACTTTTCCTTAGATCCAGTCTCCTCCAGTTAGGTCTATTTGGACATCCTGAACTGATTATGTTTCATCTGCTAGTGAAATAAATGCAGGTTTTTTCTATTCAAACGCTGAGCAGAGAGAGGCTATGGTTGCAGCTGAAAGGCAACAGGTTGATGAAAGAGTCCGAAAGATTATTGAACTGAAAAATAAGGTAGAGAATTCAAAGTGCAGCATGTTGTACTCTGAATATGTAATATTGTAGCAGTTATATATTCTATGGTTTGAAAAATTGCCTATGCTTCTGATCTTGTGTAGGTTTGTTCGGGTAATGACAACAACTTCGTTGTTATCAATCAAAAGGGTATTGATCCTCCATCATTGGACCTTCTCGCAAGAGCTGGGGTAAGTTGTTGACTGCCATTATTGTCATCAAATCAATAAACAATACATTCAAGTTAAATCTTCAAGTCAGTAGCTGGGCCTTAGAAAGAACTTCATTTGTTGTTTCACTTTCATGTCTTGCAAGATTTTTACTTTTATCCAAAGGATGAGAACAGATTTTATGTTGTTGCATACAAATCTGTGCAGGCCATTCTATACCTCAAATCAAAAGAATTTAGAAGTCTTGATACTCTATGACATTGAAGTGGTTGTATATTTATGGCCAATTTGTTGTACTTTTCGTTTTTAATCTGTTGAAATATTGATCTCTGTTTGAGGAATTAAGTATCGACTGCTAGGTAAAAATGAATAATAGTTCATTTCAGGCACTGAAGTTGTTTGGTAGCCTCTATTTGAAGAGGAAAATTGATGCAGTGTGGAAGGGCTAAGGATGTCTCACTGTGCCCAAGAAACTAGAAATAATTCTTATCCCTCCACTCAGCTTTATGAAGTTACATTATATGAACTTTATACTCATGGTGGATCAGTATTGTAAAACGCGGCCTAGGCTAGTTATTAAAGGCGTCACAATCACAAGTTCGATCAGTTGGACTTGTAGATGAAGATGAGATCGAGGAAGAGTGAAATAGAAGAAGAGGGATATGAATTTAAAGGGGAGGATCAAGTAGAGATAGAAAGAATGATGATTTGGGTCCTAATTTGGATGATTGATGTTGCATTGAATTTGAATCCTTGATAGCTATATGCTTGAGCCTGGATTCATAGAAACTAGAAAGTAGAAAACTAGAAACTAATTTGAACATCTTTTATTTTTTATATGTTTGGTTTGGTTGTTTGCATTTGAAGCTTTGAAGTTTGCATCTTAGTATGATTGATTGCATTTTCATTATTTTATTATTCTTGTCTTGTTATAGAAATTTGTAGGATATATTAGGTTTTTAAATGTTTTATGAATGTTTTCCATGTTTTTTTAAAAAAGTGCGCCTCGCCTTGCGCTTTGTGCCTCAGGCTCTTAGGACCCCTAGCGCCTAGATGCGCCTAAAGCCTTTAATAACTATGGCGGCAGTAGACTGTGCCGGTGTTAGGGTAATCGGCTAGTCTAGGCAGATTGGCGACAGGCGCCGTAGGCGGGTTAGGCAGTGATGATTCCCCTTAGGCGGCACTTAGGGCATTTTTTCTTTTAAGAAAACAACCCTAAAACGACTACTTTTGGGTTGTCTTCTTAAAACACCCTAAGAGTTTCTTTTTCTTCTTCATGTCCTCTGTTCTGTCGCCTCCAGCCTCTGTCAATGAATTACCTAGGCACTGCCCAGGCGCCCTAGGCATCCGTCCACCGTCCGACTAGAGCCTAGCGCTTTTTAAAACAGTGGTGGGTAAGTAACCTAGGCTGACTATAAAAAATACAATTGCTAGGAAAGAATTGGAATTAAAGCACCCAGGAACTTGACCAACATAGCTAACTAGGCTATCAAAGAAAAGCGTAAGATTTATGACTTGTTGGAACGAACAGAGTTAATGATCCACATACTCTTGACCAGACAGAAAATTGCATAAGGTTCCCCCCTTCAACAGGATAAATGAGCAGCATTTATCATCATATCAACCATATACATAGATGTAATATATTTTATCATATACTCTGACATTGGACTATTAATCTTGTGTCTTTAAATATATCCAGCTGTTAATCCTCGAGTTTTTGGTGAAAAATATTTCCTCAAATTTGTTAGCTTTCTTTTTATAATATGATTTCCACCTAGAATAAAATAGTTTGGTCTTGGCAATCCTTTGAATATTATCTAGCTGTTACTTGTCAGATTTTTCTCTTTAATTTTTGGCTTGGCTATTTAAACTTTGATAGCAACAAACTATAAAAGGCTGAAGTGATGTATGCATGAAGTACGCTTATAGGGAAACAAGATTTTGGGGATTCTAATTATCCAATTAAAAACGATAACCTGGTGAAATCTAAATCCTCCAAACTTTAACCACATTTTTTAAGGTTAGCTTTAATACATAAATTACTTCATGGATTTTTCATCATCTTTATATTGTGTGCTCAACATGGACTTCCTATTTTTCTGTTTCGAATTACATTAGATGTAGAAAAAAGTGGGGTGCTGATGTAGGACCAGAAGGAAATAGAACCAGAAAAGGGAATTGGAAAACACAACAATTCAATTATTTATTCAATTCATCAAGTCTAATTACAATAGGCTCTAAAGGAACTTATTTATAGCTAACAAAATGATAAAGATAACAACTAACTCCTGATAAAGATAAATAAATCTAATCTAATCTCTCAATGAGATAATTATTCTAAACACAATATGATAATTACTAATATAATAATCCATCTAATTCCCCATCATTCTCCTCCATTAAGAAGAACTCGACTCCTGACGTGTCAAATGGGTTGCAACCAACGAATAAGAGACTACCACATCTTGTTCCTGTTTGGAGCAGCCAAGTCATCAACCCAAATCCCACTCTTCGTAGTCATAGCAAAACGAATCAGTTGGGACCGGCGGTGAGGTTCCACGCTCCGACGATCGACGGCGATGACAAGGTGGTTGCGGCTTGTCGGTTTGCAGATCTGTGCTTATGTAGGCGGAATTGGAGGTCGGTGAAGAAGGAAAAAGTGTCGGTTGGCGACTTCCAATTATGATGATGTGGTTGGTGACTGTTGTGGCGGCGACCGGCAGTGGCGCGTGAGCGGTGGCGCATGGGCTGGCAAACTTCAAGTGTGGGAGGTTTTGGGCATGTATGTTGTCTGGCTAGGACCGCTAGGTGTTTATGAGTTTGGGGTACAGATTTATGTGAAAAAAAAGAAAAGAAAATTTATGGAAACGAATAGGAACGAAAATAGCTCTGATACCAATTGATGTAGAATCAGGAGGAAATGGAACCAGAAAAGGGGATTGGAAAACACAACAATTCAATTATTTATTCAATTCATCAAGTCTAATTACAATAGGCTCTAAAGGAACCTATATATAGCTAACAAAATGATAAAGATAAACTCCTGGTAAAGATAAATAAACCTAAACTAATCTCTCAATGAGATAATTATTCTAAACACAATATGATAATTACTAATATTATAATCCTTATCTAATTCCCCATCAGGTACTGTTTTAAGCCCTTTTCTTTTTTGACATCATGGTTTTGTAGTGGGGAGATTTAGTAGAAGTTTTATTTGTATATATGATGTCTAAAATTAAATGAAATCTGGTTCATTATATGCATCCCTATAGATGTAATTATGTACATTATCCATTTTATGTTTTGGATATTGCCTCTTATACAATATAGATTGACCACCTTGTCCATCTAGTTATAAAGAAAATTAAATGCAGAAATACAGAATTGCTACTATTACCAAGGTCTCATTATTGGATATTGTTTTAAGCATTGTGATGATGACTTACTTGGCTTCTGGTCTTAGTTATAAGATTTGAGTTATGTTGTCTCTTTTGTTTTAACTTGCTTATTTAATCATTTTATAGATAATTGCCCTTAGAAGAGCAAAACGAAGAAATATGGAGAGGTTGGTTTTGGCATGTGGAGGAGAAGCTGTAAATTCTGTTGATGATTTAACTCCCGACTCCCTTGGTTGGGCTGGACTAGTCTATGAGCATATTATTGGAGAAGAGAAGTATACATTTGTGGAAAACGTGAAGAATCCTCATTCTTGTACAATTTTAATCAAAGGTACTTGAAATTTGTTTGAGAATCTCCATAATTTCTATAAAACTGAAGTTGTTTTTATCACACACACTCAGCTAACAATTATTTCAAATAGTGCTTATATGATATGCACTTTTGCCTTGTATTATCTGTTTTTCTTATCATCACTGCCATGTTTAAATGTTATAGGACCTAATGACCATACAATTGCCCAAATTAAGGATGCTGTGCGTGATGGGTTGAGAGCAGTCAAAAATACTATTGAAGATGAAGCCGTTGTATTGGTTAGTTCTGCTCAATTTAGAATTTATGCACTGTAAGCTAATTCCTTGGTTTTAACTATAAGATTATGATTAATGATTTATTATTGTTTTGTTTTTCTCCTTGGTGCCAATTGCCTTAAACATTTTGTGTAGGTTATTAATAAATAATAATGATTTAATATTGTTTTGTTTTTCTCTTTGGTGCTAATTGCATTAAACATTTTGTGTACTTCCTATGCTCTGTCCTAAAAAATGCTCATATAGAACAGGCATCTATTGCATATGTTGTTAACATACATATTGCATCTGTTTGTACCCTGGTGAAATACATGTCCGTGCACTCCATAAATATCCAAATCATTTTTTCTTGATGTCCAATGATTCCGCTTGGTAGCAACTGAAACAAGAGTTGGTTACTTTCAATTGTGCAGATATATGCTGGTAACAGGCTGAAAACCTGAAAGAATAAATTTACTAGTGTATTATATAATATAAACAAAATTTATTTGATTGGGTAGATTTTTGGCAAACAGAGTAAAATCCATGTATATTGTGTTGGAACAGCAGTTAAATTTTTAATATATAGTGATATCCATTTTCATTGTTGGCAGTTGGCACAGCTTGAAGTTCAATCTCAATAATTGAGGGAGCTACAGTATTTTAGAGGGGTGTTTAAGGCTTTGTTTTGGAAGTATTTTAGAGGGTTCTTGTGTACAGTTTAGATTGTTTTGAGCACTGCACTTTTGTATTTTACTAATTTCCTGGAATTTGAGAGATTTTGGTCTTCCTGATGAACCTTTGGTGCACCTCTCTTTAGTATCTATTTTCTTTCTTTTCATAAATTTCTTGTGACTTTCAAAATAAATAAATGAGCTTGAAGTTCAAAATTTATTTCATTTGTAAAAATGTTCTTTCTAAAAGATTGGACTAAAGAGAAAAATGTGATTTGTTGCTATAAGTAGATCAAGGTGACAGGTTGATCTTCAATAGGTGTTACGTAGCTTAAGTGGTGTGTGCAAGTGCTACTTGGTCTGATGTCATGAATCCTTGCATTTCATGCAAGCGATCATGGCTTCAGTGGTGGCATTGTTACACATCTTAGGGTTTTAATATTGCTGATATATTTTTGTTTCTAAAATCGTTGTTATTTGCTTTAATGCACAAGTTTCTAGTAAGTGAGGTATGTTTCTATTGTTGATCAGGGGGCAGGAGCTTTTGAAGTTGCAGCCAGACAATACCTAGTCAATGAAGTGAAAAAAACTGTTCAAGGGGTATTATTTCTGTTATATTTTCCTGCCTAAAATAACAAAATTTAATTGTTTTTAGTTTTGGAAGGATAATTTAATTACAACATTGGTTATCTTTTTAATGTTTTGAAACTTTTCTGATGTTTACCAACATGGAACAGCGTGCCCAACTGGGAGTAGAAGCTTTTGCTGACTCTCTTCTTGTGGTGCCTAAGACGCTTGCTGAGAATTCTGGGCTTGACACTCAAGACGTGATCATTGCCCTTAAGGTATACACACTTTTTCACTTATTTTTCCATGCTTATTATTAACAGAATATGTGTATTGATTAATTTGAGTAATGTCATACCATCTGCTTGAATATTCAGGGCGAGCATGACAGGGGGAATGTTGTGGGATTAAACCAGCATTCAGGAGACCCCATTGATCCCCAAATGGAGGGTATCTTTGACAACTACTCTGTGAAGCGTCAAATTATAAACTCAGGGTATGTGAGAACTCGTTATCATTGTTGACATTACGTGTTTCTTCTTTGCTCCCAACTTGTTTTGCACTCATTTTATGTATCTATTTCGTATATCATTTGATCATTGGACCTTAATTGATGGGGAATTTCTGGGCAAGCAACTTTTGAAATCGGTTTCAAAGTTTTGTTACTACATTTGTTGTATACCTATATTGGATTTACATAATTTGACAAAATCATGTGGTGCTCTGTCTTGCAGGCCTGTAATTGCATCCCAATTGTTATTGGTGGATGAAGTGATCCGTGCTGGTCGAAATATGAGGAAGCCAAATTAGCTGATTGACTGACTGACTGACATGCTTCAGCATTTATTTTTTGTAATATGGAGGTTAGGTTTTGTCTTCGCCGTTAGGTGTGTTATGGGTGGCCTTTGAACTGGATTTGTGAGAGGGTGGTTTTGTTTTGATTGTGAGCACTGAGCACTGAGCACTGGCTTTAAGCCCATGATAAACCTACGCGGAAATCTCCATTTCTGTGTTTAATTACTTTATGAATATCAAGTATGAACCAATTTTGTTTTCTTTTTCTATTTTGATTTTGTCGAGATAGTGCAAGAGTCAAATCCAATATAATTATATATATATATAGAAAACTTAAATTAAAATTCGTAGGTAGAACAATTATTAATTAATAAAATAAAAATATTATTTTTACTTGTGAAAGTTAAAAAGTTAAAGAAGGCTATTCAAAAATAGAAATTATTTTTTAAAAAAAAATTGATAACCGGAGGCCTCCATTTGCGGTCTCTGATGGAGATAGACGCCTCCGAATGGAGTCAGCGTCTCCACGATTTGGGCCAGATCTTCCTCCACTTTTCGGAAACCAGTGGGAGCAGCGCTTCTACCATCCATAACCATCACCTCCGTAATCAGTTTAAAGAAGGCCAATGCCGTGATCTAGATGGTTTTTTTTTTCTAATAATTATTATTAATATAGTCAATGGTTTTAAAAATTAAATCGATGTACACGTGTAAAATTTAATAAATATGTCATGTGTCATTTTAGTATATTGTACAAGTCAATTGATTAAGTTTTACAATGCAAGTACAATTTTACCTTTAAATCCGTTAAAATTGAGTAATGGACGTAAGTGGAGACTAATTTGAAACTTGTGAAAATTTTGAGGACTAATTTGATTAAAAATAAAAGTCGTAAGTTTCTTGGAAAATATCCATGTTATAAAATTATTCAAAATCACAAGAACTAGTCCAAAGAGGATGTGAAACTTTATTACTCCAAGTAAATAAATAAGAGATGGATCTAGCAAAGTTACAATGTTGCCCTTGCTAATTGGCAGTCAAAGTATTAGTATAACGGAAATTCTGATGGTAGAGGGTAAAATGACTAATATTTTAGTATCTCAAATGGAAGAACGGTTATAACTGAAACTAGAGAGGACAAAGTGTCTAATAATGCAAACCTCGAGGGAAAATGATAATATCTCAATTAAGTATTGTTCATTGTTTCCTTTAGAATAAAAAGGATTATAATTATTTTTAGTACTATAATCATTTGTAACAACAAAGCATTTGATAAACTAGTTTTAGGATACTGATATTGCCATCCATAAATATGATAATCACACCCATATTTTAATAAAAAATTTAATTATAAAAATAACTCAATATAAATTTAATAATAAGGACAAATTAGTTTAATTAAAAATAAACTAAATACTATTTACACCTATTAATTACACACATATCTTCAACTATATCCCTTTATTAATAAAATGAAATAAAAAAACTAAACCCTAATTAAACTCTAATTTTATTTCAAGTGTTAAAATTTCTCATTATCATATAACAAAGTAATGAAAAAAGAATTTTTGGAGAACTTTAATCATACAAAGGTACGTATTTCTTTATTTCTTTGTTTTTTGTTATGAATTCTATCAATAAACAAAAAGAGAGAAGTAATTTTTTTATAAAAAAAAAACCGATGGCCAAAAATAAAATATCCTATGCTTGAGATTTGTAAATGGTGAGAAGAATCTGAAGTGGTTCCTAAAGTATTAGCTCGTAGTATTGCTTTCTATTTAGATCATCACCTTGACATCCGTAGTCAGTCTAATTTTAGGGTTAGTAAAATTAATGGGTTGAAACAATATATAATAAGTGAATGCCCCAAGATGGAAACCGTTGTTGATGGCAAGGAACTTATTACAACTATGTTTTTGAGTCCGGAGAACTTAAGAATTTATCATTTACGAAATTGGGTGTGTCAATAACTTAAAATAGTTTATAAATAAAATGTACATTCATTTAAATAAAGACACTATTGGTACTATAATGAATATTTATAGTAATGATTTAATTTTAAATTTTAGATTTGAATGTACCGATAACTATTGTGTAATTTTCATATTTATGGGTTGTAATATTCGTAACCTTATTCTTATCATTATTATTATTATTATTATTTTGACTTTTCTTAAGTAAAAGTACTTTAAGAATTTTCCTTACATTTATGTCAAATCACATATAACTACCAAGGAACTAGCAAACTGCAAACTAGTTAATGGACCCATGTGGTTTGGGTTCGGATTGGTACCCACATATTCATAGTAAATTTTACCATATTTCTAAATGAGGATGGGGATGGGCATTGGTTCCAACTTTGATTGGCTAACTATTATACTTTTGAAATTATGATGACACCGACAACCACCCCAATATTACTGTTGACGTTGATTTCTGGATTGTATCAGAAAAGCCAACAAGGATTGGATTTCGGCTAATAATTCAAAGAGAAAGAGATTCAGAGAGAATAACGAAGACAAAAGTTTTACGTGGTAAAACTCCGATGACCGGAGAAACGTCCACGGGTGGTTGAAGGATCAACCAAGCCAAAATCCACTATGAAAATATGGTGTTTACAAGCTCTCGATCCCTCTTTCTTCTCTCTGTATTTTTTCGTTGCTTGTTGTGTATGTTATATTGCCTATATTGCCTATATTGCCTATATATTTTCTGAACTAGATTATGGGTCTATTTATATGTTTATAGAACCCCTAATCTGCATTGTACAAGTAATACAAGATCTTTACATTTAATTGTGATTCGATTACTTGTTTGGGGTTGATTCGTATTCTTTCCTGTTTCGGAGTCTCTTATGGAAATCGAGTGGGATTCCAGTAGTGCAGTCTTATTTGGACTTGTTTCCTTATAAGAGTGTAGTCTTTGTAATCAAGTTGTTTCCTGATTGAAGATTATTCTAGCTCAGTATTCTGTTCTATTTGGGATTCCTTTCTGGTGGATATCTTCGTGTTTTTAACGACCTAATCCGTGTGAACCAAGCACTAAGCTTCTTATTCGGTTCATATTTATCCCGAGTAAGAGCAATACCTGATGGTCCCAAGTAGTGCCATTTGAGCCCGAGTGGAAACGTTGTTTAACCAGTCCCGAGTGTTGTTAACTTATCCCGAGTAGGTTTCATTTAATATATGCTTACTCGGGTTTTCTCTTCTTCGGCACTATCTTGCAGGATATTATCTGGCTGCCTATCTGGATGTCTACCTGGCATTTTATCCTCTTTGTTTGATGACGTGTTCATAGGGTAAAATTTATCTACGACAATACCCCCTTAAAATATTTTTACCGAGTAAATTTCATCTCGGGCAAGAGTATTTTAATTATCTCAATTTTTACTCGTCAGAATAGCCATCTTGTCATGATGGCGTGTCTTAATGGTGACCCTGTAATTTCGATTCGCTTCATCACGTGATATCTTAAATGATGGCGACGTTTTTAAGTTCTGACGGTCGAGGGCTACTTCCTGTTTTGACACGCGTCCCTCGTCTCTTCTTTTTTCAATATCATTTATGAGAAATGATTTTTACGTCTCCCCACACGCCGCCTACGTCATCGAGTTTCATCATCAGTTTTTTTCAGCCTTGAAATCCTAGGGTTTCGTGTCGTCTCTTCTTTAAATTCTTTGCTTAGGGATATCATTGGTTTATTCTCAACAATTTTCAGCAGAAATTTCTTTAAACTCAGATTTCTTTATCCAGAAGTTTGCGATTCTCCGTTTGAAGATCTTGCATCAATCTCAATTCAATGTTAGTTTTAATGGGGCCATCTTCCCGCCATCGTCTCTTTAAAATCGCTTTTGATGCATTAGAACGTGGGGATTTTCAGTTAGTTTCTTACATTAAACGATTACTGGGGGATATCCCAATAGATGAACCTCCATTTTTAGAGGTTGATGATTCTGGGCTTTACCCTGACGCCACTTTCAGCCCTGTATTGAGTTCTCTATCTAGTTCTGATTCTGATATTTCTGATCACAGGGTATCTTTTCGAAGGATGGGTAAAAATCAGAGTAGAAGTGTGGTATACAAGCACGGCTCGAGCAGCGTTCAGATCAGGGAACAGACTGTTAACGAGGGTGATGTTGATAAGATGTACAGGGCATCTCGTCTTTCATTTTTAGATACTCGCCTGAGTGGCTTTGATACTGAGCCGAATGTGATCGGGCCAACTGAAATAGAAAAATACCGCTCCCGATTCGACTTGCCCGACTCGGTCACTTTGGTTCCTGCGGGGGATAGAGCTGTATGGAATCCTCCTGAGGGTATGGTCGCGATTTATGGATCAATGCTATGCTGTGGTGTCACACTTCCCTTTCAACCATTTATTGCTTGGTTTTTGGCTGAAGCAGGGAAAGCCCCAGCTCAGTTGGCCCCAAATAGTTATAAAGTCTTGATATGCATGTGGCATATGTTCAGTAGGATGAATCTTTCGCCGCCTTCCCCAAACGAAATCAGGCACTTCTTTACGCTGAGGCAGGTTAGCAAGACGGGGACCTATTTTCTTACATCTACTCCATCGGACGGCTGGGTCCCCAAAGAAACAAAGGTGAATCGGCAGGTCGACACCTCTGATGACCCAAAAAAGAAGGGTTTTGTATGGGGATTCCCTACATCCAACAAGTTCTGGAAGAACAATTGGTTTTTCCCTGGAGGTGCTCTCGGGCTTAACGTCACTGTTGGATCTGGGGTTTCCAGAACGGTGTTGAGTGTTCCCCGTTTCTTTTGTTCCCCCGAGGTGTGGAATAAAAAAATAATTGATTATAGTGATTCTGAGCTGAAGAGGCTGACTCGGGCAGCTGTTCGTACTCTGGAGAAGAGAAGCAAGAGCTACCTTTTTAAATAGGAGGATTTGATAAAGCTCGGCTTCTTCAGATAGATTTCGGGCCATCGCAGACGATGTAAGTGACCCGGTGCCCTCTTTTATTGTATTTTTCTGCTTTTTATTTTCTGACATCTTTTTTTTTTAAGTGTTCGATACGGACGTTGTCAGCGACCTTCAGGCTCGCCAGATGAAGTCGCTTATGCAGGCGAGTAGAAAAGAAGCTTCCTGTCAGGGCGATGAAGGTATTGCTCCACCCGAGTCTGATGAGAAAACCGACATTGCTGAGGAACAGATCCCCGAGTATGTTCATCAGGGTGCTCAGCCTTCTACTTAGGATTCTGCTGGTCCAAGTGGCCAAAGTGAGCCAACTGACACCCAACTACCTGATAATAGGGAGGGGCAATGTGAAAGCCCGGGTGAAAAGCCTGTTGGACAGTTTAAAGCCGACGACGGTGGTAACGTCTTGACGGATCAAGTGTCTTCAGGTGCCGAATTCTTTGAGTCTTTCCGGGACGATCCGCAGGAAGATCCTGCTGCTGACCTTAACTTCCACCGTTCTCGGGTTGAGAAGCGAAAGGCAGTTAGTTCATCGTCTCGTCCTCTCAAAGTTCCTCGGGTAGTCTCATTTATCCACTTTAGTGATGAAGATGTTACGGATGAGATCGCCCCGAGTGTTGGCGCTGGAGCATCAGTAGATGCGGCCGCTTCAGGATCGAGTAGGGCTTCTTCTACCTCCGAGGTGCTGAACCTTCGGGGGTTCCTTCAAATCTTTCTCTATCCTTAGAACCGAACAGGGCTTCTTCTGCCCCTGAGTTTGGAAATCTGGGAGCTGAATCCTCGGGGGTTCCTTTATTCCTTTCTCCTCAGGATATGCTACGGGAGATGTCATCCGGTCAGGCTTTTATCTGGGAAGACCGCTGGAGCGGCTTTCAGGATGGTTCCCTGACCGAACGTCTTCAAAATATTTTCAATGGTGTATTTTATGTAAGTTGAATCCGACTCCTCTATTGTTTTGCTTCTGTCAGATTTCTAAATATATTCCTTTGCAGATGGTGGCCGAATTTACTGAGCTTGTTCAGACGCAACAACATCAAGCCGATCGAATAAGACGTCTAGAAGCTCAGCTAAAGGCGAGTGAGGAGGGCCGTGCTCGAGCCGAGAAAGCTTACCAGCAGGAGGTCGGTTCTGTACAAATATTTACCGACCATTGTCTGGAGAAACAGGTTGAAGCCGAGGTGAAGGCATCTTTGGCATAGGAGAAGGTTGCATCACTTCAAAATCTTCTATCTTCTGCTGAAGAATCCATGCTCAAGGCTGAGCAGGAGGCGGAGCAGTTGAAGTCGGCGTATGACCAAAAAAACAAAGATCTGGAGCGCCAAGTGCTGACAGTTGAATCCCTATCCCGAGAGGCCAGGTTGGAACTTAAAGTCCAAGGGGTGGATCGATTTAAAAGATCCCCTGCTTATGATGCCCTACTTCTTTGGGAATTTTAACGCGGGCTAGTTTCGACTGGCGAGTTCTTCAAAGTTAAGAATAGGGAGACCGAGAAGGCTCGAGCTAATTGGGAGCTGTCAATCAAACATCACATGGACCGGTCCTTGGAGTCTCTTCGGATTCTGATGAAGGAATGGAGAGCCTACTGTCGTAGTCAAGGCAAATAGCCTCATCCCATGCATTTAGAGATTCTGTTCGAGCATTCTCTCTCGACCTTTTATGCAAGTTAAGAGTCGGTTGAGGGTGCAGTCCCAGATGTCGGGCCAGTCCTTGGTAAAGATTACAGCCAGTTGAGGGATGATATTGTAGACAATATAGCTTGGACGTCTAATGAGAGCCTGCTTCGTGAGTACGAGATGGTGCCAGATCCAAGTATTGGCAAAGACTCGAAATCCTCGCAACCTTAATTTTGTATAACTGTAGAAAATTTTGATTTATTTTTACTTGTAAAGGACCACTCGATCTGTAACCATTCTTTTAGGAGCAATAAAATTTTATTTTATTTTGAATTGAATGGTCTTGATCTGTTTATTGCTGATTGTTGCCGAGTGCTGTATTAAACTGGCTGATGTTCGGGTAACTTAACCAAGTATCTTATTAAACCGGTTGTTACCCGAATGACTTCAATTGCCAAGTATCTTATGAAACTGGCTTCTTCGAGGTTCGGGTAACTTAATCCGAGTATCTTATTAAACCGGTTGTTACCCGAATGACTTCAATTGCCAAGTATCTTATTTAACTGGCTTCTTTGATGTTCGGGTAACTTAACCGAGTATCTTATTAAACCGGTTGTTACCCGAATGACTTCAATTGCCAAGTATCTTATTAAACTGGCTTCTTCGATGTTCGGGTAACTTAACCGAGTATCTTATCAAACCGGTTGTTACCCGAATGACTTCAATTGCCAAGTATCTTATTAAACTGACTCTTTATTTTTAACCGAGTCATCTTGAAACAGGCAAGTTTACACTTGTGTTTCATACCCTGTTGCTACCCGAACATTACATCAAGGCTCACAATGATCATACGTTCGAGTCATTATGCAATACCAAGGGCGAATCGTTGAGCTCTTTTTTTAAAAAAATTGCTTCAACACAGCTACGCATTTCACCGGAATTTCTCCCGATAGAGTCCCGAGCATTTTTCTAGAATCCGGTGCACCGGGTTTGCCTTTTTGCTAAGGTCGATTTGACCTTTCTCGGCTGGCATGTTCCTTCGAGCTTCTCCGCCCATTCGGGATTTGATTATCCCGAGTATTCTATTTGCATGTTCTTATTATCATGCTCTTCCATATGCTCTTATTATCATATGCTTCTTTTCCGGAATTTCCGATTTTATTCATCACTGCAAAATCAAAACATTTAAATTCCATGGCTAATATTTATCACAACTAATAGCCCTGACTAGGAAACAAAAAGGAAAAAACAGTTTTAAGGATAGAAAATCTTTAGATATTGAGCGTTGCATGGTTGGGGTAAAACCCCTCCGTTGGGTTGTGCAATCCAATATGCTCAATGGTCAGCTATTCCCTCGACCTTGTATGTGCCCTCCCATTTATCTGCCAGGGAACCTGCAGCTTTATTTTTCGTGTTTAATGATACCCTCCTGAGCACTAAGTCTCCAAGTTGGAATTTCCTGATCCGAACACGAGAATTGTAGTGGCGAGGCACTCTTTGTTGATATGCTATATTTCTTATTCGGGACTTCTCCATTTTTTCTTCTAGCTCATCTAAACTTTGTAGTAGCATATCAATATTCTGCTCTTCATCGTGTAGCTTGACCCTGGGGGACGCATACTATGTTTCTACGGGGATGACAGCTTCTGTTTCTAACGCTAAGGTGAACGGAGTTTCTCCTGTTGAAGTCCTTGCTGTCGTCCGGTATGCCCATAATACTTCAGGAAGCTTTTCGACTCAGCTTCCTTTTTTGGCATCAAACTTTTCTTTGATGGTGTGCTTGATAATTTTATTTACTGCTTCTACCTGCCCGTTTGTTTGAGGATGAGCGGGTGTCACATAGTAGTTAGCAATCTGATACTTCTCGCACAAATGTCTGCACTTTTGGTTATCAAATTGGGTGTCATTGTCGGTGATTATAGTGTCCGAAACTCCAAACCTATAAAGTATATTCTTCTTTACAAAATTTATGGTGTTAGCTTCTGTGATATGCACCAGCGCTTCAGCTTCTGCCCATTTTATGAAATAATCGACAGCTAATATGGCGTGTTTTGCTCCACCCCCTGTCCCAGCTGGCATTGTGTCGATCAGGTCCAGGCCCCACATGGAAAATGGCCATGGGGCAGTGAGATTTTTGAGCTTTTCTGGGGGTTGTCGGATATCGTTAGCTATCTTTTGACAGGTATTGCAACTTTCCGACCACTGCTGTGCATCTGAGAAAAGCGTTGGCCAATAATAGCCTTGCCTGAGTACCTTATGCGCTAGACTTCTACCCCCAGTATGGTTTCCACAGACTCCTTCGTGGATCTCTTGAAGTATTCGATGTGCATCTTCTTCTGGTACACATCTCTGAAGAGCTCGGGAAAACCCTTTTCTGTATAATTCTCCTCCGATCATGGTATACCTGGCCGATCGATGCCTGATGCGCTTTGCTAGTACCGGATCTTCCGGGAGCACGCCTTCTTCTAGGAACCTTCTCAGCTGGACCATCCAACCGTCTTACGGTGTTCGGACTTCTAAAGTTTCTAAATGCTTAGGTTCAGCTGTACTCAGTTTAAGGAGGTGTGCAACCGGAATGATCTTTGGTCTGATTGTGGTTATTGCTGACGCTAGTTTAGACAATGCGTCAGCCTTTTCATTTTCTTCCCCAGGGATCTGAGAGATCTTGTATTCTTTAAATTTTTGGAGGAGCTATTGCACGATGTCACGGTAGGCAATCATACCTTCATCTTTGGCCCGGTACTCGTCCATAACCTGGTTAACAACTACCTGTGAATCGCTGAATATCTCAACTTCATCTACCTCGAGGGCTATGCAGACTCTGAGTCCAGCTAATAATACCTCGTATTCGGCTTGATTGTTGGTTGCTTTGAAATCAAATCTCATGGCACATTCAACATCATCTCATTCTGGGGTGCGAACTACGATCCCTGCCCCGCTGCCATGAGTGTTTGAAGAACCATTAACATACAGTTTCCATGGGAAACTTTTATCCAAGAGTTTTTTTGCTTCTAGGTTTGGTTCTGTGAACTCGGCTATGAAGTTTGCTACGGCCTGTCCTTTGAGGGAGGTTCTAGAGACATAATGAATATCGAATTCACTTAGCTCGATTGCCCATTTGGTAAGTCTTCCTGATATTTCTGGCTTTTGTAAGATTTGTCTTAATGGGCAATTGGTAAGAAACTAGATTGTATGGGCCTGAAAGTACGGTCTAAGATTTTTTGATACTGAAACCAATGCTAATGCCATATTCTCTGCCTGTGAGTACCTTGTTTCAGCCGGTAAGAGTGCCTTGCTGGTATAATACACTGGTTTTTGCACTCCATCTTCTGTTCTGACTAAGACTGAACTTGCTGCAAGCTCGGTTATTGACAGATACAGCTGAAGTGTTTCCCCTTTTTGCGGTTTTGAGAGGACTGGTGCTTGTCCCAGATACTCTTTTCTTTTTAAGAATGCCCGTTCGCACTCTTTATTCCACTCGAGTCCTTTCCCTTTTTTGATTATCTTGAAAAAAGGTGCGCACCTGTCTGTAGCTCTAGAGATGAATATTCCCATGGAAGCTAAACACCCTGTTAAGCGCTGTACTTCTTTCAACGTTTTGGGTGAAGTCATTTTTTGTAAGGCCTGGATCTTATCGAGATTAACTTCGATTCCTTTTTGGTGTACTTGAAAACACAAGAATCTTCCTGAAGGGACTCCGAATAAACATTTGTCCGGGTTTAATTTCATCTGATATCTTCTTAGGACATCAAATGTCTCTCGGAGGTCCTGGGCATGCTCATTTGCCGAGACACTTTTAGTCAACATGTCGTTAATGTACACTTCCATGTTCCTTCCTATTTGCCGAGTGAAGATTTTGTTGACCAACCTTTGATACGTAGCACCTGCATTTTTTAAACCGAAGGGCATTACTGTGTAGCAATATAAACCTTGGTCCATTGTGAAAGCTGTTTTTTCTTCATCAGCTTTGTTCATCCGGATTTGATTGTATCCCGAGTAAGCATCCATGAAGCTGAGCAATTCGTGACCTGCTGTGGCATCCACCAGCTGGTCTATCCTTGGAAGTGGGAAACTATCCTTTGGGCATGCCTTGTTCAGATCCGTGAAATCTATGCACATCCACCATTATCCATTTTTCTTCTGGACAAGGACTACGTTGGCGACCCACTGAGGATAGCTGACTTCTCTGATTGATCCAGTTGCCAGTAGCTTTTCTATCTCTTGTTTGATTGCTCGACTTCTTTCAGGATTGAACGATCTTCTCTTTTGTATTACTGGTTTTGCATTCGGGTCAACTGCGAGATGGTGGGATATCACTCGGGCATCTATTCTGACCATATCTTCGTGACTCCAAGCAAACACATCTTTGTACTCTCTAAGCAGATTGGTTAGGTCTTGCTTGACTTTTCCATCCAAGTTAGCCCCGATCTTGATTTTCTTATTCGGTTCGTCCTCTTTAAGTACCACTTAAACCGATTCTGTTTCGGATTCATTCGAGTCCTCCCTCGGATCCAATTCGAATGACAAGGGCTCTTTACACTGATTTGGCTGTATTATGGTGCACACTTGTTCAGCATCATGCTTATCTTTGTATACCGATAGGTTTGCTCTTCGGGCCATCTCTTGGGATCCCTTGACTATTCCAACCCCTTGTTCTGTTGGGAACTTGATCATTAATGCATAAGTGGCCGTCACGGCCCTTGTTTTATTCAGGAATGGTCGACCCAATAATGCATTATATGGCCAATTGTCCAAGTCAACTACCACGAAGTCGAGCAGGACAGTCCTCTGGCATGGTGCTGTTCCAATCTTCACGGGTAGTTTTACCGTCCCGAGTGACCTGACCTCTATCCCTCCAAACCCTCTTAATGGAGTATGAAAATGCCATAAATCTTTTCGGTCTAGTCTTAGCTGGTCGTATACGGCCACACTTAGGATGTCTGCTGAACTCCCGTTATCTATTAGAATTCTCCGGACTTTCCTATGGCCAATCCGGGCACTTATAACCAGAGCATCATTAAGCCGAACATCGACGCCATGGGAATCTGCTTCTGTAAAAACTATCGGGTCCCATCCTTCCTTCACCCTTTTCGGGTCTGGCTCAACCGAGTTTACGTCAAAGTTGTTCCTTGCTTCTATTACTTCTCTGATTTCCTGAGTTCGCTCTCGGTTGCTTTTCCCAGTAGAGGGTCCTTCAAAAATTGTATGTATTACTTGATCGACTTCGGGACTGGCCTTTTGATTTCGTCCAGAATGATCAATTTTAACTTCCTTCTTAGCTTCTGATTTCTCATCTTTTTTCAAGATTATATCTCGTAGATGCCCTTCCTGAATGAGGGTCTCTATGTAATCTCTGAGTTGGTAACACTTTGAAGTCTCGTGCCCGGTTTCCTTGTGAAATCTGCAATACTTGGTTGTATATCTCCGGGCAAACTGAGATTGTCGCCGCGGTTCTTGCACCATATTCTTATCTTCCAAGATGGCTAAAATTTCTTCTTGCTTTTTCCAAAGAGGGGTGTAATTTGTATACCTGCCTCAGTATTTCTCTTTGGACCGTTCGGCATTAAGCCCATTACCCCCATCCTTGTTTTTCTCCTTACCATTCCCTTTAGGCTTTCATTTTTGATTCTGCCCTTTGGTTTCAGCATCCTTCTGCTCGGGCTTTCCTCTGTGCATATAGCTCCCCTATGTGGCTAATTATTCTTCTTCGGCCAGATCGTATCCTCCTGCCATATCCATCATGTCGGCATACCTAGTCATCCGTGCTCTTCTCAAATCGAAGGATAGTCGTCCGTTCTGTAAGTTATTGGTGAAGGCAGCAATAATTGCTTCTTTGTTAGCACTGCCGATTTCTGATACTGCTTGGCCAAACCGGCCCAAGTATTTTTTTAATGACTCGTCCTTCCCTTGTTTTATTTAAAAGAGATAAGCCACCGACTTTTTCCTGTGAACATTGCTTAGAAATTGCCTTGAGAAGCTCCTGCTCAGTTCGCTGAAATTTTCGATGCTCGCCGGGGGTAGTCTCCCTAACCATCTTGACCCTGTGTCTCCTAATGCTTGCGGAAAGTTGAGACACAACAGGGGGTCACTATGGGCATATTGAGCCATAACACTTTTATAGCGTCTAATGTGCTCCTTTGGATCTGTATCTTTTTTGAATTGCTCCACATGCGGCATCCTGAATCTTTATGGGAAAGGGGTCCGTAAAATTTCCCTAGTGAATGGACTGTCAGAGTCATCATCGGATAGATCGTTATAGCCATAACGACTGACCAGCGCTTCCATCTGACGCCTGTTATTCTCGACTTCTCGAGTTAGGCTCTGGATTGTAACATCTCTATTTCCCACCGGACTTCCTAGACGGTTAAACCGCTGGGTTATAGTCATTCTTTCCTCAGACTCTTCACTCGGATGCCGGACCTCTCGTATGACTCCATGATGACGTTTACGGCGGTGTTGATCACTGTCTTCTGGTGATGACCGAACTCTCTGCGCCGGTCGTATTTACGATGTATGGTGCGTACTGTTTGATTGTGGTCCAGCCTCTGGTGATGTTTTTCCTCTTCAAGTGTTTCCTGTCCAGTCGGGTTGATTGGGGAAAAGTTCCTTCAGATTTTTGGCATAGTTATTTCTGGCCCAACCACCACCAAACGGAGCCTTACAGGTGGAGGATTTGGAGTATGTGCTCCTGCAGCCAGTAGATCAATCCCTTCCCTTGCTGCGTCTGTCACCAATTGTTGTAAGGCCTTTTGGAAACGCAACGTAAGATCTCTGTTGTTTGGAGGAACTTGCTGGATCTCTGCCAGGTGAGCAGGCTGGTTTTCTGTGTTTGCTGCAGGATCTTATGACGTGTTGCCAACATGGAAATTGCCTGGTGATTTTTGGCCATTCCCGGAACTACTTCTGCTTCCTGCTATCGCTTTTAACAAGTTTGGAGGTTCAACCCATTCCTCTAGCGCCAATTGTTGACGTTGATTTCTGGATTGTATCAGAAAAGCCAACAAGGATTGGATTTCGACTAATAATTCAAAGAGAAAGAGATTCAGAGAGAGTAACGAAGACACAAGTTTTACGTGGTAAAACTCCGATGACCGGAGAAACGTCCACGGGTGGTTGAAGGATCAACCAAGCTAAAATCCACTATGAAAATATGGTGTTTACAAGCTCTTGATCCCTCTTTCTTCTCTTTGTATTTTTTCGTTGCTTGTTGTGTATGCTATATTGCCTATATTGCCTATATATTTTCTAAACGAGATTATGGGTCTATTTATATGTTTATAGAACCCCTAATCTGCCTTGTACAAGTAATACAAGATCTTTACATTTAATTGTGATTCGATTACTTGTTTGGGGTTGTTTCTTCTTCTTTCCTGTTTCGGAGTCTCTTATGGAAATCGAGTGGGATTCTAGTAGTGCAGTCTTATTTGGACTTGTTTCCTTATAAGAGTGTAGTCTTTGTAATCAAGTTGTTTCCTGATTGAAGATTCTTCTAGCTCAGTATTCTATTCTCTTTGGGATTCCTTCCTGATGGATATCTTCGTGTTTTTAACGACTTAATCCGTGTGAACCAATCACTAAGCTTCTTATTCGGTTCATATTTATCCTGAGTAAGAGCAATACCTGATGGTCCCGAATAGCGCCGTTTGAGTCCGAGTGGAAACGTTGTTTAACCAGTCCCGAGTGTTGTTAACTTATCCCGAGTTGGTTTCATTTAATATATGCTTACTCGGGTTTTCTCTTCTTCGGCACTATCTTGTAGGATATTATATGAATGCCTATCTGGATGTCTACCTGACATTTTATCCTCTTTGTTTGATAACGTGTTCATAGGGTAAAATTTATCTTGGCAATTACCAACTTTGTATAATAAGTAAAATTACCACGATTTAGTTAAGGGAAAAAAGAAATTTTGGGTGTGTCATGTGTGACCGTTTTTGTCGAATTTATAATTTAATAAAAGCTGTAGTGTTAATTGTCTTCGGAGATTGAAAATTTGTCTGCTAGTGTTTTTTCTTTTTTGTGTGGACCAAGAATTTAGGTAAAGAAATTTGTGACATGCATGTAACACGTTACAAATGTTTTTAAATAACTAAAACGTTTTCTTTTTATTCTAAATATTTAATTAAAAAAACAACAATATCAAAAATGTTTTTAAATTATGCTTTCCAAAAAAAAAAGTCGATTATAAATTAATGGACAATTACAAAATAGGTCCTGGATTTTTTTTTAAAATTCCAAATTGTTTGTGACTTTTACAAAAGTGATCAAATTGATCCTTACATTTTCCCCAAGTGTCAAATTAATCCCTCTTACTAAGTTTCGTCAGTCAATTTTAACTATGTAGAGGTAAAAGTGTACTTTATTCCTAAACAATATAATAATGCTACATGCACATTTTTTTTTAACACATGTATATTTTTGTTTATTTTATTTGTGTGTTTTGATTTTTGAATAATTTTAACAACAATGCTTGTATAATATTAATAAAAAAAACAAATATATAAAAATGGTAAAAGACTAAACTGAAAATGAATAGTAACTAAGAGCATAATTGATATTGGCTTATTAATATTTTTTATAGATTTTCTTAGAAAATTTTAATTTAAAAAGGTACAAATGACGTTGCATTAATAACATTTTTGATTTTTTTAATTATAATGGTGAATTTAATACACAAAAAATAAAATAATTTTGCTCTAATATGATAAATAAATGGTATTTACGTACTTTAACTAAAATTGTTAAAGTCAATTGTTATGTTTAATATCGTTAAACCGTTAAAGGGGCCGGAGAGGGACTAATTTGGTAGTTGGAAAAATGTGAGGACCAATTTGATCATTTTTATGAAAGTCGTAAATAATTTAAAATTAAAAAAAAGGTTCAGGACTTAATTGGTAATTGCTCTAAATTAATTGAAACATCTCTAAGAAATATAATTAAAATACTTTTTTTAACTAAAAAAAAGAAGAAGAAATTTCAAACATATACATTATTCTTATCTTGTCACCATAACTCAATTTGTTTCTACATATGTCCTTTATATGAAAACATATATAGAGGTGTACTAAGGTCACATATTAAATTGTAATAAAATAAAAATAGGTGTCGATATTGTCACTTATAAATATGGTTTATATACCTATATTTTATTAAAAACTTTAATTAAAAAAATATCGTAACAAACATTGACCAATAAAGAAGATAAATTACATTAATTAAAAAATAATTAAATAATATGTACACCCATTATTTACGCTCATCATATTTTTAACAATATCAAAATTTTAATTACAAATTAAATTCTATGAACCCTAATTTTTTTTCAAAAGAAATAAGACCATACGTGTGCTGTTTTCATATATGAAAGAATATTAGGGGTGTGTATTTTCGGTTCAGTTTGGGTTGAAGCTTAATGTCAAATCAAAACGATATGTATCGGTTTGACTATATTTCAACCCAAACCAAACCAATGTAATTTGTCAAACCGATTCAAACCAAACAAAAAAAAGTCGGGTTGGTTTGAGTTGATTTAATGGTTTAGGTTTGAACCTAAAAATCAATTTTTGTATTATTATAAAAAAATCATTTAAATATAAAAATATTAAATATAGGTGTTATTTAATTATTATAAAAATTAAAAATATTATGTAATTAACAAATTAACAATAAAAGGTATCATAACAGATGCTATATGTATATTTTTCCGAATGTACACGTCACTGACAGGTAGGACGATACCTTAGAAGATTGCCAGATAGGCATCCGAGTTGGCATCTAGAAAATACCCTTCAAGATATCACAAAGGAATAAGAACCCGAGTAAGTCTGAACGCGGTATTTGGCACGTTGTGCCCTACTCGGGACAGAGTACTTATCACATTACGTTATACCCGGGACAATACAGGAAACCCGAATAAAGAAATCTAGCACACGGCTCAAGAATCATATTCAAATACGCAAGACATCCGTATCAAAAAGAATTTCTAGAAGAATAAAACACCAAATAGGAAGCAGATTCCAAATCAAGAAACAACTATACTTATTCGAGAAAACTGCACATCTACAAGGAAATAAGTCCTAAACGGACTATACCACAAGAGTCTCATTCGATCTCCACACTATCTCTGAAATAGGAAAGAAGATAAAAGGCGACCTCAACAAGCAATCAATCCTGATTAAAATACAATTCCTTTTACTTGTACAACAAGGATTAGGGTTCTATGCATATATAAATAGACCCCCGATCCCACTATTAGAAGATATAGAACATATACACAGAAAAAATCACTACAAGAGAGAGACAAAAGAGATCGAGTGGTGTAATTCTTCATTAAAATAGTGGATTTTGCTTGGTTTTGTATTCAACCACCCGTGGACGTTTCTCCGATCACCGAAGTTTTACCACGTAAACTCGTGTCGTTATTACTCACATTACATTCTCTTTCTCCTTCTCTTTCTCTTTTTCATAGGTTATAACGAAATCCAACATTGTTGACTTTCTCACCCATCAAGAAATCGACATCAACAACAACAATTGGCGCTAGAATGAGGGGGTGAACCTTCGATCTGATTAAGCAATGGCTGATAGCGGAAGTAAAGACAGCTCCAGGGATATCCAGAAATCTCCATATTATACACATATAGGCAGGGTCAATCAGGATCCCACAACAACCGTCAGGAATCAACCGATATCCCTGGCTGGTATCCAGCAAATCCCTCATACCAGCGAGGATATAGCACGTCATTTTCATGATGCACTGCAACAGTTATTGACAGATGCAGCATGAGAAGGAATATATCTTTTGGCCGCGGGAGAGGCACATCTGCCAAACCCTTCACCTACAATCGTTCGGTTGTAGTTGGGCCCGAACCAGATGTACCAGTAGCCGTTGGAAATTCGGATCAAATCAATCAGGCTGGGGGTATAAAACGTAACCTGGACAAGGATCGTGAAACGCCCAAAGAAGAATGACCACACCAAAGACAGAGTCACGGTCAGGCGGATAGACACTATAAGTATGACCTGCGTAGAGATCGGTCATCGTCATTAAAGGATAGCAATCGGCACCATTAGAAACTTCATCATGGAACCATACGCCTGTAAGGATTAACCCATGAGACTCAAGAACAGAATGAAGAGGAGCTGGAAACAGGTATGACGATCACCCGATAGTTTAACCATCACGGAGAACTAGTGGGGGTCAGAGACGTCATGATTCAGAGCCTGACCCAAGAAGTCGAAAATAACAGACGCCAAATGGATGCGCTGATAAGGCGATACGGATACAATGAATTGTCTGACGATGATTCTGATAGCCCTTTTACCAAGGACATCCTGCGAACCCTATTCCCAGAAAGGTTCATGATGCCACACGTGGAACAGTTCAAGAAGGATACAAATCCTAAAGAACATGTCAGACGATATAAAAACACTATGGCTCAGTATGCACACAGCGACCCTTTGCTGTGTCTCAATTTTCCATAAACTTTGTTAGACACAGGCTCAAGATGGTTCGAAAGATTGCCCCCGACAAGTATTGGGAGTTTTAGGGAATTGAGCAGAAACTTTTCAAGACAATTTCTATGCAATGTGCACAGGAAAAAATCAGTCGCTTACCTTTCTCAGCTGAAGCAAGGGAAATACGAGTCACTAAAGTAGTACCTAGAGAGATTTGGCCAGACAGTCTCAGAAATCGACAGTGAAAATGACGAAGCAATAATCGCTGCATTCATAAACAACCTGCAGAATGGACGACTGTCTTTTGACCTAATAAGGGTTCGTCTAACCAGATATACAGATATGATGGATATGGCTGGAGGATATGCATTAGCCGAGGAAGAGAAATTAGCAACAGGCGGTTGCTACATGCATGGAGGGAGACCCGGCCAAAAAGATGTTGAGTCAAAGGTACCGACCCATAAAGGAAAACAAAAAGGGAATAGCAAAGAAAGGAGCAAGGATGGGGGAAGTGAGCGTAATGCTGACCAAACCACAGAAAAGTTTTGAGGAAAATACACAAACTACACCCCACTCCGAAAAAAACAGGAAGAAATCCAGAAAGAAATCCTAGCAATACTAGAAGAAAAGAATCTGGTAAAGGAGCCACGTTGGCAATCTCAATTTGCTCCGTGAGACACGAAAAAATATTGCAGGTTCTATAAGGAAACAGGTCATGAGACCTCCAAATGTTACCAGCTTAGAGACTATATAGAGACCCTCATTCGGGAAGGACACCTGCAAGATGTAATCCTGAAGAAAGATGAGAAGTCAGAATTAAGAAAGAGACCAAGACATATCATAACTCTGGTCGGAATAAAATGGCCAGTCCCGAGGTAAATGAAGTGATACAGAAAATCTTCGGAGGACCATAAACTGAGAGAAGTAACCGGGAGCGGACTCAAGAAATCTGAGAAGCGATAAAGGCAAGACAAAATTTTGATGTCAACTCCGTCGAGCTAGACCCGAAAAGAATAAAGGAAGGATGAGACCCGATAATATTCAAGGAGGCCGATTCACATGGGGTCGACGTCCGACCAAATGACGCTCTCGTCATAAGTGCCCAAATTGGCCATAGAAAAGTTAGGAGAATTTTAGTAGACAATGGCAGTTCGACAAACATTCTCAATGTGACTGTTTATGATCAGCTTAGGTTGGATCGAAAGGATTCGCAACCTTTCTATACCTTACTCAGAGGATTCGGGGGAGTCGAAGTCAGGTCTCTCGGGACAGCGAAGCTGCCCGTAAAAATCGGAGTAGCTCTTTGTCAGAAAATAATGTTACTCGACTTTGTAGTGGTAAACCTGGACAATTAACCTTATAATGCACTATTAGGTCGACCATTCCTAAACAAAACTAAGGCAGTAACGTCTACATACGCTATAATGATCAAATTCCCAACAGAATGGGGGGTCGGAGTAGTCAAAGGGTCTCAGAAGATGGCCAGAAGAGCTAATATTTTGGTTTACAAAGACAAGGACAATAGTGAGCAAGTATGTGCCATAACACAACCAGATTAGATCAAGCAGAAATCACTATTGTTCGAGTTCAATCCAAGGGAAGAACCGGAGCTATCTAAAAGTGAACCGACAGAAGAGGTAGTCTTAAAGGAAGATGAACCAAATAGAAAGAAAGGTTAAGAAGGACCTTATTAATTTGCTTAGAGAATACAAAGATGTTTTTGCTTGGAGTCATGAAGACATGGTAGAAATAGATGCCCGAATGATATCACATCATCTGACGGTGGATCCAAACATGAAACTAGTAATATAAAAGAGAAGGTCATTTAACCTCAAGAGAAGTCGGGCAATTAAGCAAGAAGTGGAAAAGTTACTTGTTGTAGGGTCGATTAGAAAAATCAGCTACCCTCAGTGGGTAGCATATGTGATCCTAGTCAAGAAGAAAAATGGTCAGTGGAGAATCTGCGTGGACTTCACGGATCTGAACAAGACTTGCCCAAAGGATAGTTTTCCACTTCCGAGAATAGACCAATTGGTCGATGCTACATCGGGCTATGAATTACTTAGTTTCATGGACGCTTACTCGGGATACAATCAAATCCGAATGAATAAGGTTGACGAAGAGATCAAGGCTTATACTGTTATACTGTAATTCCTTTTGGGTTAAAAATTGTTGGAGCAACATACCAAAGATTGGTCAATAGGCCACAAATAGATGTACTCCCTTTTTATTTCAAAGGCCAGAAATAGATGTACTCCCTTTTTTAAAGTGATCAAAAAGGGGAAATGACTCGAATGGAATGAAGAGTGCGAGCAGACATTTCTAAAAATTAAAGAGTACTTAGGGCAGACCCTCATCCTTTCAAAACCTAAAATGGGAGAAATACTCTACTCGTACTTATCCATTACAGAATCAGCAGCAAGCTCGGTTCTATTCCGGACAGAAGACGGAGTACAGAGGCCAGTGTACTACACCAGCAAGGCTCTTCTTCCAGCTAAAACCATGTATTCACAGGCAAAAAAAATAGTTATTTCATTGGTTTCAGCAATAAGGAAGCTGAGACCATACTTTCAGGCTCATACGATCCAGGTTCTCACTGATTGCCCACTTAAGCAAATCTTATAGAAGTCATAAATTTCATGAAGATTAACCAAATGGGAAATTGAGCTGAGTGAATTCGATATTCGGTACATCCCCAGGACATCACTTAAAGGCCAAGCAGTGACAGATTTTGTAGCTAAATTCACAAAGCCAAACCTAGAAGCAAAAAGGATGTTGGGCAAGAGTTTTTCATGGAAGTTATATGTCGATGGTTCCTCGAACACTCATAGCAGCGGGGCAAGGATGGTGGTATGCACCCCGGAAGGAGCTGATGTTGAATGTGCCATGAGATTCGACTTTAAAGCAATAAATAACCAAACTGAATGTGAGGCATTGCTAGTAGGACTTAGAGTTTGCATAGCTCTCAGAGCAGATGAGGTTGAAATATCCAGTGACTCACAGATAGTCGTCAACCAAGTTTCAGACGAGTATCAGGCCAGAGATGAGCTATGCTAGCTTATTTGGGCATAGCAAAACAACTCCTCCAAAAATTCAAGGAATACAGGATTGTTCAGATCCCTAGAGAAGAAAATGAGAAGGTAGACACTTTGTCCAAACTAGCATCAACAAACACCACAATCAGGCCAAAAAATATTCTGGTTGCATATCTTCTCAGATCGAGTATAATTGAGCCGAAAGACTCTGAAGTCTTAGAAATTCGAACATCTTTAGACGGTTGGATGACCCAGCTAAGAAGATACCTAGAAGAAGGTGTACTCACGGAAGATCCCTTAGAAGCCAAACGTATTAAGTACCGGTCAACAAGATACACGTTGATTGGAGGAGAACTGTACAGAATAAGGTTTTCCTGAACACTCCAGAGATATGTATCAGAGGAAGATGCATATCAGATCCTATAGAAAATCCATGGTGGGGTATGCAGAAACCATACTGGGGGTAGAAGTTCAGCACACAAGGTACTCAGGCAAGGTTATTACTGTCCCTATTTGTCCTCGGATACACAACGATGCTCAAAAAGCTGTGGTGCCTGCCAAAGGATATCCAATGATATTCAGCAGCCTCCTAAACAACTTAGAAGCCTCACATCCCCATGGTCATTCACCATGTGGGGACTATACTTAATTGGTCTAATGCCGGCAAGAACAGGGGGTGGAGCTAAGCACGCAATTACGACCGTTGATTATTTCACAAAGTGGGTAGAAGCTGAAGCGTTGGTACACATCACATAAGCAAATACCACGAACTTTGTGAAGAAAAATATACTCGACAGATTTGGAGTCCCAAGTACTATTATCACTGACAATGTCACGCAGTTCGATAATAAAAAATTCAGACAGTTGTGCAACGAGTACCAACTTACGAATTATTATGTCATACCTACCCACCCTCAAACGAATGGGCAAGCTGAAGCAGTAAACAAAATCATCAAGCACACACTCAAAGCAAAGTTAGATGCCAAGAAATGCAGTTGGGTTGAAAAACTTCCTGAAGTATTATGGGCATATCGGACGATAGCAATGACTTCTACATGAGAGACTCCATTCTCTTTGACGCTCGGAATTGAAGCCGTCATCCCTGTAGAAGCATCATATATTTCACCAAGAGTCAGGTTATATGAGGAAGACCAGAATGTTGATATGTTGTTACATAGCTTATATGAGCTGGAAGAGAAAATGGAGAAATCTGGAGTTCAAAATGGGCATATCAACAAAGAGTGGCCCGACACTATTGAAAGTTCCCTAAAAACATGTGTGTCTAAACCTAGAGTGGGAGAGGGGGGGGGGGGGGGGGGGGGGGGGGGGGGGGGGGGTAAAATTAAGTCAATTACCAATTTTTCTTGATTAGTCAATATTCAAAATTCACCTAATAAAACAAACATGCAACATCAAGTATAAAGTACGGAAATATAAATAACACTTGATGTTTACGTGGAAACCCTCCAAATGGGAAAAACCACTGGCTATTAAGTGTGCCACACTAGGTAACAGAAATCCACTATATGAATCAAAGGTTACACCCTCAAGTGATTCTCGGACTCTCACTCTCGACAACCTCCGGCTATGGACACCGCCACTCACCACTCTTGGTTCAGTCCCTAGTGATATCCCCTGATACACTACTCTTGGCGTGAATGCCTCCTACTCTACCCTCTTGGGCCTTTTACAGTGGCACCCGACCAATTGCTTGTCAACCCACCATTAGTTGCAAGACTTTCTTTGCTTGTACAACTTCACACCGAAGCCACAAGACTTAACCTCAATGAAGAGTCAAACATAACCTAAGTGAATATGCTAAAATATTCAAACATGCAAGTAATGCTAGGCAACACTAAATGCTTATCTAGGAATTTAAGAATGTCACTAAGTACAATTCCTAGATATCAATGTCTATATGAATGTTCATAAAGACTTAACTGGATATAGTTATGCAACAATATATCCTAGTTATCAAACAAAGCCATTTCAACATATGTTGTCATTAAGCATGGCATGGTCATTAATGCAATCATCCATATGCAATTAATATGACCTAATCAATAATGTCTAAATGCAATGCATAGAGACTTAGCTAGAAGGGCAAAATGGTCACAAACCTTAGCTATCACGAAATATAAATCTCAACCAACAATCAACAACACAAGCATGTTATAAATGCAATAAAGCTTAAAAGCATTCAATTAATGAGTAATTAATGCTCTTTCTAGGTAAACATAGCCTAGTAATGAAACAATTAATTCTAGGTCATGTAGAGATTACCTAGTCAATGAAAACAAGAACAATCCATGCTTGGAAGATGCAAGAAAAAGCCAGATGCTCATGGATTGAAGATTGGTTGAGTAAAAATGGATTCTTAGGAGCGCGCTCTCTCTCTTGGAGTCAATTTCTCTCTAAAGGAAAGCTTGGTGAGTAAAAATGGCTTCTTGGACTCACACTACCAAAGAGAAGAGAAGAGAACATATATATATTGTTCCCTACACGAAATGGCGTCATTTTGGACAAGGGGCAACTGATTCCCGTCATGACCGTTGTGCATACTACGGCCTAGGCAAGTGTCCAGACCACGGTATAGCGAGCGGTGCATCACCTGGGAATCTCCGTTGTCTGGACCGCGGTACAGGCAATGTCCAGACAGCGGTAGAGCAAGCAGTGCATCACTGGGAAACTTCGATTGGGAGACCGCTGTGCATGCAACGTGCACAGGCCACGGTAGCAGTAGCGTGCAACGCCTAGAGAACACCGTTGTGCATACCGCGGCGGAGGCAATGCACAGGGAGCGGTCCCGGCCGGGGTCAAGGGGAAAATCCTCTTCTAAGGGCAAACTAAATGCAACAAACACCCAAGCAAGCTTTATGGCAAAGAAGCACACAATTAAGGCAATTAAGAATTCATGCAAGATGATCAAAGACATGCATAAGAGTGTGTGTGTGTGCACTAAACTCTTCAGAAAAGGTTAAGCAAGTGATTTACCTTCTGAAGCTTGTGCTGGGTCTTGAGCAATGATGACCTAAAATACCCTTACACATTAATCCCTAAATGTGGTTGTCAACGAAATGAGCCAATCAAAAACTAAGGAACTTATAACTACAACTCTCATGTTTGGATTAGGAAATTTCAGTTAGGAGACCTGGTGCTCAGGAAAGTATCGTTAAACACAAAGAACAAAGTTGCAGGCTCGTTGGCTGACAAATGTGAAGGCTCGTACAAGATTGAAAAAATAGATGGTCAGAGAGCATATTGGATTACCCAACCAGATGGAAAGGTTTTACCCCGGCCATGCAATGCCCAATATTTGGAGATTTTTTATCCTTGAAATCTGTTTTCTTTTTAGTTAAGACAATTTTTTTATTCAAGATATTTTTTAGCTTTGAGATTTTATCATATTGTTAATTTTGTAGTGATGAATAAAAGCCTAACATGGGTTTTCAGAAATCAAATTTCAGAAATCTTAGCACATGATAATAAGAACATGCGAAAAAGAAACATATCATAAGCACATAAAAAAAGATAAAATGCTCGGGACCATTAATTTGGCAAAATTCCCGAATGGGCAGAGAAGCTCGAAGGATCATGCCAGTCGAGCAAGGTCAGTTGACCTTAGCCAAAAAGCAAACCCGATGCACCAGATTCTAAAAAACGGTTCGGGGCACCGTCGGGAAAAATCTCGGTGAGATTCGTAGCTGTGTTAATCAATTTAAAAGCTTAACGATTCGGTAAACCCTTACGTAGACAAAACTAGGAGACGTCCTCAGTGACTTGCATAAGAACGCGAACGTATGATCGTGGTGAGCATCGATGTAACGTTTGGGTAGCAACCGAGTATAAAGCACAAGTATAAATCTACTTGCATGTTTCAAGATGACTCGGTTAATAATATTAGACAGTTTAATAAGATACTTGGCACATGAAATCGCGTTAGCCAGTTTAATAAGATACTTTGCGCATGAAATCACGTTAGCCAGTTTAATAAGATACTCGACGATTAAAGGAGTTAATAACAATAGCCAGATTTGGCATTTCAAATTCACGGCAACTTGGAAAAATATGAAACTTCATTGATCATAATTCTTTTTTATAAACGCAAAATTTTACAATGCCTAAGGCTGAGATGAGGATTTGGAGCTCTTGCCAGTACTCGGGTCGGGCACCATTTCGTATTCATGGAGGAGACTCTCATTTGAAGGCCTGGTGATTGAGTCGACCGAGTCATCCATCCATTCACTATAGTCCATTCCAGGAATCGATCCAACGTCAGGCTTCGACCCATCCACACCATCCTCCTGACAAGCATAAAAGGTCGAAAGAGAGTGCTCCGACAGGAACGTCGAATGCATAGGATAGGGCTCTTTACCTTGGCTTCGACAATAAGCTCTTCATTCCTTCGTTTGAGTTCGAAGAGACTCCAAGGACCGGTTTGTATGGTTTTTTATTGATAACTCCTAGTTGACACGAGCTCTATCAGTTGCCCGATTCTTGACCTTAAAGAATTAGCCAGCCGAGACCAGTCCTCGTTGGAACTCCTTGAGAAGTAAGGAATTATAGGCCGGGGACCTTTTGAAATGATCAACCCCTTGAATTTCAAGTTCTAGCCGGGCTTCATTCGAAAAGGATTCAACAGTCAAGGCTTGGCACTTAAGATATTCAATTTTCTACTCGTATGACGATTTGTCTTGCTCAGCCTCTTGTTCAGCCTTGAGGATCGACTCCTGGCAGATAGTAATTTTTGGAAGGATATAGCCTTTTCTTCCGCTGTGGAAGCTTTCTCCTCGGCCTCCATTTGTTTAGCCAAACAGTGGTTGGCAAATTCTTGGGCAGAGTTCACCTCCCTTCGATAGATCGCCTCAACCCGAGCACGACTGTCTTCACTTTCTTTTAACTGAGCTTCAAAATGTCGTATCCGATCAACTTGATGTTGTTACGTCTGGACAAACTCAGTGAACTCAGCAACCATCTACAGGGTATAGTGAGTAAAAAATCTAAGTCAAAAGAGCAGTAAGACCAAGTTCAGGAACAAAGACTTACGTAGCTCGCACTGTTGAAAAAATTCTGAAGGCGATCTGTCGGGGAACCATTACTAAAGCGGCTCCAATGGTCATCCCCAATAAACGCCCGACAATATGATATCGTCCTTAACATATCTTGAGGAGTGGGACATATACGATCACCCGATGAGCCTATCCATGTATCCTTAATTTCAGGGGGGGAAAGAATCCTCGTTCAGATTATCCAAAGATTTTGCTCCCCTTAAAGGTGCCTCAGCCTGGGCACTCGGAGCAACTCTAACATCAACATCATCGTCACTTGATTCAACAAATGACACCACCCGAGGAACCTTTTTAGGATGAGCAGGAGAATCAACTGCCTTTCTTTTCTCAGCACGAGTATGGTGGAAGGATTCAAAAATACCAAGATCAAGGTTAACTTGCTCATCTGGGGGTACCCCAACTCCTTCCTCATCCCCAACAGCAAACTGCTCGGCGGGAACTTTATTGATTAGGGAACTAGGCCCATTAAGCACTGTGCCAGTTGGATGACCTTCCTGCCTACCTTCATCTTCAGACACCCTTTGAGCATTGGCAGCTCCAACAGAACCACTCGAATTGCTTGATTCCCCTACGGTCAGCTGAATGACCTCTTTAGGAATATACTCAGGAATTTGCTCATCAGCTTTATCAAAATCTTCATCCGACTAATCATCAGGCAGAGCAACCCCTTCCTTATTGTGGCGAGAAGCTTCTTAATGACTCGCTTGAACAATCGATTTCACCTGACGAGCCTGGACATCGCAGACGATGTCTACTTCATACATTGAATACAAACGAGTTAGATTTTTTTTTAATTAAGATGAGAAAAATAAGGATGCGAAAATTTTACTTACGTCGTCTACGATAATCTGAAATCTGAGTATATAAGCCAAGTTCTATCATTTTCTTTTCGTTAAAAAGATAGGATCTGCTACTCTTTTTAAGAGTACGTACGACCGCCCGAGGAATTCTAGTAAACTCGGTGTCAATAAAAATAGGTCGTGACTTGTTCCAATGATCAGGAGAGCAAAAGAAATGGGGAACCTTTAACACTTCCCGATTTTCCCCAACCAAAAGCTTAATCTCAAGTCCTAGGTTCCCTTCGGTAAAAAACCAGTTATTCTTCCAATGTTTGTTTGAGATGGGAAAACCCCACACAAAGCCTTTCTTCTTGGCATCCGAGGAAATATCAACTCCCCAGTTCACCTTCATCCCTTCAGGAATCCAACTATCTGGCTGGCTGGATAGAAGAAAGTACGTCCCAGTCATACCAGATTACCTTAGGGTATAAAAGTGTCTAATTTCACGAGGGGAAGACGGCGGCAAATTCACCTGGCTCCACATGTGCCACATACACATCAGGATAGCCGTTCGGGACAAGTTGGGTTGGAGTTATCCCCGTCTCAGCAAGAAACCAAGTGATAAACGGTTGGAGGGGAAGAGTTACACCATAACATATCATGGACCCGTAAATTGCTACCATGCCTGGGGGAGGATTCCACACGGCTCTATCACCAGCAGGAACCAGTAAAATAGAATCATCTAGATCAAATCGAGCGTGGTACTTTTCAATTTCATCTTCCCCGACCACATTCGGCTAGGTATCATATGCACTCGGGAAAATGTACTGTGTTCCTCTTTAACATCCTTCTCATCAACTACTTGCTCCCGATTTGAATACCGCTTGAACCATGCTTGTGAACCACCTGGTTACTTTGATGCTTTCCCATCCTAGATCGAAGAGGAACCCTGTGATCCGAAACGAGAGACTCAGAACTGGAAGAAGATTCAGAACTAGAACTTAAATGAACATCGGGATAAAGCTCAAAAACATCAACGTCTAAAAAACCAGGCTCATCAGGAGGGATTTCCCTCAATAACCTACGAATACAGGAAACCAATTGAAAATCTCCACGCTCAAACGCTTCGAAAGCTATAACAAAAAGGCACTATCATGAAACAGGATCCATCAGAACTGGCCTTTAAAGTAGATGCGAAGAATTGGGAAAAGCTTCAATGAAAAATCCTCCATGGGCTATTTGCTTCTGTCTGCGAAAAATGAACCGGAACAGCTTCTTTTCTGTTTAAATAGGCTACTCAAAAGTCGAAGACACGAAACCCTAGAGTCTCAAAAAGTGGGAAAAATCAAAAAGAAGGATTTGATAACGTAAGCGGCGTATCAGGCGACCCATAAGTCGTTTCTCATAAATGCTACTAGAGAAGTTGAACGGTTGAAGGGCACGTGTCATGGAAAGAACTGACCAAGCCGTCAGGTTTCCAAAACATCGCAATCATTGAGATTTCGCGTGAAGGGATAAATTACATTTACATGGTAGCCATTAAAACACGTCATTAATGCGAGGCGCTATTTTAAGGATTATTATTCCTGTATTAATGAGGCATAAAAGGTTAGAAGGTTGATTAAAATACTTTTGCCGAGAACGAAATCCTACTCGGTAAAAATATTTTAAGGGGGTATTGTTATATGTATATTTTGTCGAATGTACACGTCACTGACAGGTAGGGCGATCCCTTAGAAGATTGTCAGACGGGCATCCGAGTTGGCATCTAGAAAAATACCCTTCAAGATATCATAAAAGAATAAGAACCCGAGTAAGTCTGAACGCAGGTATTCGGCACGTTGTGCCCTACTTGGAACAGAGTACTTAGCACATTACGTTATACTCGGGACAATACAGGAAACCCGAATAAAGAAATCTAGCACACTACTCAAGAATCATGTTCAAATACACAAGACATCCGTATTAAAAAGAATTTCTAGAAGATTAAAACACCAAACAGGAAGCAGATTCCAAATCAAGCAACAACTCTACTTCTTCGAGAAAACTGCACATCTACAAGGAAATAAGTCCTAAACGGACTATACCACCATAGTCCCATTCGATCTCCACACGATCTCCGAAATAGGAAAGAAGATAAAAGACAACCTCAACAAGCGACCAACCTTGATTAAAATACAATTCATTTTACTTGTACAACAAGGATTAGGGTTCTATGCATGTATAAATAGACCTCCGATCCCACTATTAGAAGATATAGAACATATATACAGAAAAAATCACTACAGGAGAGAGACAAAAGAGATTGAGTGATGTAATTCTTCATTAAAATAGTGGATTTGGCTTTTTTATGTATTCAGTCACCCGTGGACGTTTCTCCGATCACCGGAGTTTTACCACGTAAACTCGTGTCGTTATTACTCACATTGCATTCTCTTTCTCTTTCTCTTTCTCTTTCTCTTTTTGACAGGTCATAACGAAATCCAACATTGTTGAATTTCTCAACCATCGAGAAATCGACGTCAACAATAGAAAAATAAGAAAAATAAAAAAAATAAAACATAACAAAACTCATATTCTAAAATGCATTAGAATGGTTGAATAACTGTATTTTATTTATTAAAAAAATATAATATATAAAATAAAGAGGAGTAGTACAATACCAAATAGTATATGATAATGAATGAGAAAGGAAAAAAAAATATTTATTTAAGAAGCAAATAAGTATAAATAAAAGTTACAAAACTTGATTTTATTAAATACATGGGTTGGTTTGGTTTATATGAATTTTATCTTTAACAACCCCAACCAAACCAATATTTGATCGGTTTGTTAAATGACAAACCGATTAATAAATTTTTTATTTGTGAAACCGAATCAATTCATAAAGTTTGGATTGGGTTAGACGGATTGGTCCGGTTTGACGGCACCCCTATAAAGATTGTGACGAATTGCATATGAAATCACACACGAATAACCTCATATTGTGAAATCCTAGATATTGTTGAAGATCCACACATTTAATTTAGTAATATTACTTTAAGTTTTAAAAATTACAATCGAAAAAAAGAAAAAGTTGGCCGGTTGCTTTCAAAGATACTTGAAATTGTAAACTATAATATATCCCGTGTCTAATAGTATTTTAATGAAATATTAATTAATATTAATAAGTGTTAATGTTCTCATGGTCTGCCCATAAATACTGATCAATTCGATCTAAAACTGTACACCACTTATAACTTATTACACAGTTTAAAACATGTCTTCTCTGCAAACTGCCATGTCCATGTCCTTCAACAATCCACACCCCAACTTCGATGAACATCGATGGGTCATCAACATCCGCCGAACCCTCGAAGAAGAGCTTGAAAGTGACACAGAAATCCCAGTCTCCATCTTCAACGTTCCCAAAACCCTAATGTCCACCGATCCTGATTCATACACTCCTCATGAAGTCGCCATCGGTCCTTACCACTACTGGCGTCCTGAGCTTTACGAGATGGAGAGATACAAGCTCGCTGCAGCTAAGCGAACCCAGAGACACCTCCACAACGACTGTTACACCGATCTCAAGTTCGACTACGTTGTTGATCAGTTGCTCATGCTGGTGCTCAAGATCCGGGCTTGCTATCACAAGTTTCTGAATTTTAGTAACGAAACGTTGGCTTGGATGATGGCCATCGATTCTTCCTTCTTGCTTGAGTTTCTTCAGATTTATGCCGTAAAACAAGGTAAATTAGTTTCTTCATCTGGAAGTACAAGTTCAATGTCCCATTTGGTTGATTACGCAGGGACAAAATCGGCTCACAATGCTATTCTTAGAGACATGCTCATGTTAGAGAATCAAATTCCCTTGTTTGTTTTGCGAAAAATGCTTCAAGTTCAATATCCTACGTCGTTGGAATTTGCTGACGATCTGTTGCAGGCCATGTTAATCGGATTCTGCGGTGAGGTTTCGCCTTTCAAGTTTATGAAAGCTGATAATAAAGTAGTCCAACAGGTTTCAGAAGCTGCCCACTTGCTTGATTTCTTGTACGGAACAATTGTCCCGAAACCAGAACGAACTTGTGACGTTACAGAGACGGATCAGATCATACAAAACGGCGAATCTTCTGAAGAAGAGGACGAGCAAACATTCTCAGGGGATTCAACTAACGTGAAGCAATTCTTCACTGAGATTTGGAAGATCCTATCAAACTTAAACAAAGGCCCTATACGACTTGTCAAGATTTTTTTCAAGTTGCCTTGGAAAATTCTCTCCAATCTTCCTGGATTCCGAATCTTATCACAACTATTACCGCAAGAAAAGGAAGACACCAAGGACGAAAACGAGAGCTCGAACTTGAACAACGACGCGAACAAACCACCATTAGTGGAGGAAATCACAATCCCTTGTGTTATCGACCTGGCAAAGTCTCAGGTTCGTTTCTCATCCTCTAACGGTGACATATCCACCATCAGCTTCGACGACAAGACTGTTACGTTGTACCTTCCCACAATCAGTTTAGACATAAACACAGAGGTTGTCCTGAGAAATCTTGTAGCTTACGAGGCGTCAAACGCATCTGGGCCGTTGGTTTTTACACGCTACACGGAGTTGATGAACGGGATTATTGATACGGAGGAGGATGTGAAGTTGCTTAGGGAAAAAGGGATCATTTTGAACAGGCTCAAGAGTGATGCTGAGGCTGCAAATCTGTGGAATGGAATGAGCAAGTCGCTTAGATTGACGAAAGTGCCCCACATCGATAAAGTGATTGAAGATGTTAACAAGTATTACAACGGACGATGGAAGGTTAAATTCGGGAAATACATGAAGATTTATGTGTTTGGTTCTTGGCAGTTTCTTACGTTGCTTGCTACGCTTCTCCTCTTGCTTTTGATGACATTACAAGCTGTTTGCTCTGTCTATAATTGTTCTCGTGAATTTAATTTAACCACATAATTTCCGCATATTGTAACAACCATAGTAGTTTCACCAGCACTAATCAGGAACTTGATATTGCACTTTTTTTTCTGGGATTCTAACTAGACATGAACCCATATCTTTTTAGAATTCTGCATAAAAAAAATATACAACATCCCGCACCTATCTTCTTCATTATTTTTACCATTTTATTCAAAATTTAATCTTACACCCAATTTTTTTTTTTTTTTTCCAGTGTGACATAAGATTTTGGTTTGTTTTTGGTATGCCTAATAAAGAAGTGATTTTTATTTTTATTTTATTTTTAATTTTTATTTTCTCTGTCTTATATAATATGGATTTGTATTGATTACATGTCTTTAATGGCTGTAAAGATATGCTCGCTCAATGTTTAATTTGGCCTCTTTTTTCTTGATATAAAATGTATTTAAGTCTTTACTATTATTATTATTATTATTCTTTTAACTAAAGTCTGTATTATTTTAAGGGTGCTATTGTATATAACGTTATAAGATATTTAATATCTATTAAATTGAAATTTAATGTTGAAAAATAAAAACAATAGAAAAAAATGATAATTTCTACGTTACAACTAGTGGAAATTGTGAGATATGTCATCTTTTTTTTTATATGTTACAATGATGTCACCGTTTTAATAACTTAAATTTAAAAGACACCGATTATGGTGAACTATCCAAATTGCCCTTAAATAGTCTATTTTTTTATTCTCATTGTGTTTTCATCTACACTTTGAAAACGATAACTCTCCTCTCTCTCTCCAAAAAACTTGTCTTTCTCTAGATTTTGCACAAGAAGATAACATATATTTATGATTTTCGTTTATATATTTTCATATATTTGTGTGGTTTAACAATGTATTCATTCGTTATGATTTATTGTACAGTCTTTATATGAACATGTATGAACATTTTATTTTTCAAAGGATCGAGCATTTTATGTTTGAAAATAAGGTTTAGTTAAAACGAACATATTTGTAGCCAAATCGAATCTTTTTTTTTAATATGATCGAGCTTATTTTTGAAAGAATCGAGCATATTTTTGAAAGAATTGAAAGAATCGGTCATTTGTCAAAGGATCAATAATTTTTCAATGGATCAAGATTTTTTTTCAAAAGATCGAGAATATTTTTCAAAGGATCGAGAATTTTTTTCAAAGGATCGAGAATTTTTTTCAAAGGATCGAGAATTTTTTTCAAAAGATCTAGATTTTTTTTCAAAGGATCGAGATTTTTTTTTAGAAAATTAGGTTTAGTTAAATCGAGTATATTTGTAACAAATTCGAGCATATATTAGAAAAATCGATGTTTTTTTTTAAAGAATCGAGTATATTTTTCAAAGGATCGAGATTTTTTTTTTGAAGTACTGACTAGAAAAAAAAAACTCCAGGGGCTCTGCCCCTCCGTCCCCAGGAGCTAACCGGGCAGCTCGACTCCCGAATGCGTCAGTGTAGCGTTTGAGGTTCAACGAAACTCTCTCTCTCTCTCTATTTCATAACTCTCACTGTAAAAAAATGAATGAAAGAATTCTGATAGAACAACTATTGTGGGCATTTTTATCTGTTCACCATAATATGTGTCCTTTAAACATAAGTTATTAAAGGAGTGACAATGTTGAAATGTCACCTCCAAAAAGTGTTATTTAATTTTAAACCCTTACAACTATACATATATTCCATAGTTACATTTTGAAGGTATATATATTGCTAGACTCAAATTTAAGATATTGCGGATCAAATAAACCATAAGCATATATTGATTTTCATTTTAATAACATAAAGTTGTTAGTTTGTTACTTTAGTTATGGCTCATCTAATTAATTAATGTAAACATATATAATTAAAGTAATGCTATACATCACAACTAATATCACAATTTTTCAATCACAACACATGTGGCAGCTCATGTGTCAATTGGTAAGTGGATGTATGAGTAAGTGAGATAGATCATTATTACTGTTTTTTCACTCAACAATTGATACATCAGTTACACATGTGTTGTGATTGAAAAGTTATGATATTAATTGTGATATCTAGTATTAGTGTATTACTCATACAATTATTGATCAAAAATATTTACCGTGCATTCTAACAACACATATTAAGGAAACACTTTTATAGCTACATTGAATAAGTTCTAGAATTCTCATTTTGTCGATTCTCAAAGTATGAATTTTTAAAGAGGAAATAGCTTTTTTAATTAAAAAAATCAAGGCGGTTTTTATTTTTAGCCGGTATTAATGTTTTGATTGTTTTTATCAAACTTTACACTAAAGAAACAAATTTAACCTTGTACCATATTAAACACACATGAATTAAATACATTGGAAATTAAGCACATCAGGAATTAAACATATTGGGGAATTAAACTAATGGGATGTTCAATTGAAGAAGACTGATATGTTTAATTCTCAGTGTATTTAATTCCTAATTTGTTTAATTTAGTACAGGGTAAATTTATCCCTTCAGTGGAAAGTTTTTTAAAAATAATCAAAACACTAATATTGACTAAAAATAGAAACTCCACTGATTATATGGTTAGTTTTAATTTTAACCTTTTTTTAAAGAAAAGAATTTAAATTTAATGTAATATATCACTTTTAAAAAATAACATATAAATATGAAAATTTAACGGAATTATGTAATTATACTTGCTCACTGTATAGTTAAAAGAGAAAACACAAATTAATTTCTCCAAGAGTACAAACTAGTAATTATGAAAAAAAAAAAAAAACCAGTAGCTACACTGTTACAGTCTAAAAGTATTCTTACCTTACTTGGTTATAGTCGTTTAAAAAAGAAGTAATCATGAAAAGAAATTAAAACAAGTGCAGATTATAATAAATAAAGATAATTATATGAATATCATATCTTAAAGAATATTTGATGCCAAATCTTAATAAATTAATGTACGATAGAGAATGTTTGTTTTCTCCTTTTCTCTTTGTTCTTTCAAACGATGATTCACAATTTGATTGCTTGTTGAAATTAACTAATCTGATCAATAATTATATATATATATATATATATATATATATATATATATAATTTCTCATAATAGATTGTTTATTTTAATTTCGATAAGGACAATCATAAAATCATATTAATTTGAAATTTGAATGAATTTTAATTTGATATTTTTTTATACATACAGTAATAGTTTGATTGGAAATGATTATTTTCATAGATTTATAGTTGTTGACATATCACAGTTAACAAAATGGTTTTCCTGAACGGTTGAACCCCTCAGTCACAGAGTTCTTTCTTAATTAGGCACGTGAGATGTGGATACCTTGTGAGCGATATTTTAGTCAAGATCAATGATTGTGATAAGTGGGACTCTCTCTCTCTCTCTTTATATATATATATTCTCTTTCTATATATATAGGAAATAGCCCTTTGTAACCCAAAAAAAATAAAAGCTTTTTTAAATTTGTCCAGAATTAATAAAATAATTGTTTTTGTCAAACAATCCAATGAAGAGACTTAATTGTCCCTCATTTTACTATCTTCATTATTTTGTTTACTTTGGTCTTTTTTTTTGTCTTTACTCTTTAATTACATCTTCTTCCAATTTTCGTTCTCTCTCTTGAATCCATTTTCCTCTTTCTCTTAAATCAATTTTCATTCTCTTGAAACCATTATCGTTTGAAAAAAATTATGTGAAAAATATTTATACATCTTCAATCTTTTCTTGAAACAATCTCTATTTGTAAAACCCATTTATGCAACCATTTTTGTTGGAAAAAAAATTCAGTGTAACAATACCATTGTCAAAACCCAAAGTTTTTTTTGTGTGTTCAAACCCATTTGATTCGGGTTTGGATTCGTTTGTGACAGATTTGACATTTTTTTAAACGGTTTTAGGTTCAAATTTTATGAAGAATTGAGATGATTCCGATTCTTCTTGTCGAGATATATATTTGAGAACCTATTTTTTTTTTTTTTTTGCAGTAGCATTTTTGTTGATGTCTTTAGGTTGAAGAAGATGGTTTTCTTGGTGTGTTTAATTGCATACATGTGGTGTGTTTAATTGCTTCCCTGGTGTGTATAATTGTGTAGGTTTGGCGTGTTTAATTTATTACCCGGTGTGTTTAATTGCCTACATGTGATGTGTTTAATTGCTTGTCTTGTGTGTTTAATTACCTGCTAGTGTGTTTAATTTCTTGTATGGCGTGTTTAATTGTCTGTCCTGTGTGCATATGTCTATGTCTGGTGTGTTAAATTTCCTATGTCTGGTGTGTTTAATTGTCTGTGTCTAGTATGTTTAAATGGCCCGGTGTGTTTAATTATTTGTCTGGTGTGTTTAATATCTTACCTGGTGTGTTTAATTCATTGTTTGCTGTGTTTAAATGCATGCGTATGTTTTGTTTAATTGTCTACGCCTCGTGTGTTTAATTGCATGTGCCTGGTGTGTTTAATTTCCTACGCCTAGTGTGTTTAATTGCTTGCCTAGTGTGTTTAACTTCCTACATGTGGTGTGTTTAATTATATATGCCTGTTGTGTTTAATTGCATGTGCTTAATGTGTTTAATTACCTATGCTTGGTGTGTTTAAATGCTTACATATGGTGTGTTTAATTGCTTGTCTGGTGTGTATAATTGCCAACATGTTGTTTGTTTTAATTGACTACGTCTGATGTGTTTAATCGCATACATATTGTGTGTTTAATTGCCTACACCTGATGTGTTTAATTGCATGTGTCTGGTGTGTTTAATTAGTCTTGTGTGTTTAATTGGTTGTCTTGTGTGTTTAATTGTGTATATATAGTGTGTTTAATTGCGTAGGTTTGGTGTGTTTAATTGCTTACCGAGTGTGTTTAATTGCCTTGGTCTGGTGTGTTTAATTTATGGTCTGATGTGTTTAATTGTCTATGCCTGATGTGTTTTTTTGACCTGATGTGTTTAATTGCCTATGGCTGGTGTGATTAATTGCCTTGTCCTGGTGTGTTTAATTGTCTTGGTCTACTGTGTTTAATTTCTAACCATGTGTGTTTAATTGCTGACCTAATGTGTTTAACTTGTTTGCCCTTATGTGTAATTGGTTTGATCCGATGTGTTTAATTGTAGTACTCTAGTGTGTTTAATTGATTTCAACTTGTTTAATATGAATGGTTTAATATATTGAAGAAATCTAATTGTGAATTTTTTATCAAACATATGCAGGTACGGACTCAACAAAATTGATAATCACTTATGGTGACAAATGGGTTGAAAACTTTTACGAGGGTGGTGAAACAGAGTTTGTCAAAGTTAGTAGGAATTCAACGTATGCTGAATTGTTTAGGGAGGTACAACACGTTGTGATTGTTGATTTAACAAGGTTTACCATTGAGTTAAGAACTTTGATTGACACCGGTGTTAGACTTAGGATTACCCGACCGAAGATTAAAGATGATATCGATATGGAAATGTTGTGCGATGATGGATATATTTTGGAGGTGTATGTTATTGGTCTTGAGAAGTTTGTTGTATTTCATAAACTATGTTGAAATTGTATTTAATGAACTATGCTGGAACCTATAGTAATGATTTTGCATTTAATTGAAAATACTTGTCTTGAAATTGTGATGAAATAATTTATTTCATAAATTTGTGACTACCATCGTTGTTGAACTTATCATGGATCTAAATCATGTTTGTGCTAGTAATGATTATGTTGAATTAGTGTGGGTTTAGTTGAATTTTATAAACTATGTTGAAATTATAATTCAAGATATGCCAGCTAGAATTTTGCATTTTTTTGAAAAGTTGTGTCAAAATTGTAATGAAACCCACCAATGCTATTGATCAATTAAACACACCCTAGTCCTAAAAAATTAAACACACAAGTGTTATTGATCAATTAAACACCAATTCAGAGTAATTAAACACACCAGTAATTCTACTCATCAAGAACAAATGTTATGTAAAAATCAGATATCACAATATGAACAACGAATTAATAAGACTTGTTTCGTAACACACATATTCCCATCCAACAACAAATTAATAACATTTGTATTCTCATCGAACAATCCAATAACCATAATCAACCCAAATAGTCTATAATTCTTACAAATAAGTGACATGTCCAATTAAGATGCCAAAAGTTGTTGATTCTATACCCAATTATCTTATTGTCATGAACATGGAAACCTGCATGATAAAATTCAACAATTGAATTGACATAAAAGAAAATATCAACCAATTAAACACACCAATAACACCCAATTAAACACATAGGTATTAACCAATTAAACACGCAAGTAATAAACAATTACACACACCAGTAATAAGCAATTACTGATGTGTGTAATTACCAATTAAACACACTCGCTATACCAACCCAATTAAACATACCATTCATAACCAATTAAACGCACCGATCATAATCAATTAAACGCACCAATCATAAACTACTACACACACCAGATCTGAAAAATGAAACTTAAACACTGTTTAAACCAAATTAAACACACTAGTAATAACCAATCAAACACACCAATAACACATAATTAAACACACAAGTATTAACCAATTAAACACACCAGTAACAAAAAATTATACACCAGTAATAAGCAATTACACACACCTATCATAACCAATTAAACACAAACATTTTCCACACCAAATTAAACACACCAGTCACACTCAATTAAACACACCAGTCATAACCAATTAACACACCATTTCAAACCAATTAAACACGCCCGCTATAACCATTTACACACACAAGTAACACCCAATTAAACACATAAGTGTTAAGCAATATGTATTAACAAAATAAACACACGCGTATTTCTGACTTGGAAATATGTTAAATGTCACATGATTTGATAATAGTTAGAAAATCAGAAAAACATGAAAACAGGATTTAAGGGTGATGACATTTTCCATCGGAACAACTCTGTAAACTGGTTTTATAACATACACATACCTGCAAGAGAACACGAGCAGGCTTGAAGGGAATTTCAACTTGCTTCGGGGATGAATTTTCCCAATCGATAATTTTCTCAACATCTTTCTTTTTAACTTGAAAGTTATGACAATTACGAAATGCAAATTCAAGAAGGATTCTGATAGAGTATGGCAGCTTTTCTATTATGCACACAAGAAAGAGGAAACGTATATATTAATCAAACACTTGATGGAAATAAAAAGAGAACTTATAACGGCAACATGATGCAGAATTTGTTCCTACATTCTCAATCACACAGGAGACAAGACAGACAAAATGACTGTACACATGAAAAGAGAAACAGTAATTGAATAATTACCACAAAGTTAACTTCAAAGCTAGCATACATTAGGCAGATAGTAATATTGGAGCTAAAGGAAACCTTAAAAGGTTTATATTCTATACTAATATCAAATAACAAGTGAATAAGATATACCAATCCTTGGATCATTAAGAGAGGAAAGGCAAACTTTCCAAACTCGCCACCCCTTGGCTTTGGAAGACTGGTCAAAATTTCCTTGAATTCATGTTCAGCAGCTGAAACCAGACAGACAAATAACCATAAATAAGCTAATCCGAGTTAAAATTTCCTTCAATCCAAATCAAAATCGATTTCAAAATCAAAATCGAAATCGAAATCAAAATCAGTCTCAAGATCAATTTCGATATCAAATAAAAAAACTACCCTAACCAACCAAAAATTTTAAAAAATTAAAAACAAAAATCATATGTACGGTGTCTGCAAACCTTTTCAATTCAACCGCGCTGCCATGTTTCACCCTGGTGAATCGAACCAAAGCCAGTCACCACTCGCCTCTCTCTAGTGGTCAGTCTCGGTTGTCTCTCGCTCGTCTCAAGGGTCGGGATCGGGTCTGGCTCGTCTCTCCATCGTCATCGTCGTCTTCCGGTCGATCTCGGCTTGGTCGTCGTCTGGTCTTGCTTGGTTGCGTGGTCGTTGTCGGGTCTGATCTCGGCTTGTCTCTCCCTCTCTCGTCTTTGTTGTTTCAAACACTGAAAGTAGTCTTTACTTTGCTTTTTTTAATTTTTGTTTTTTCCCTTTTTATTTCATTTTTACTTATTCTCTTTTTATTCATTTTAACTGGAGGGCACTTTTGTCCCAATAGTGAATTGTTTGCTATAAACAATTAAAACACTAATCTTGACTAAATTTAATAAACCCCCTGATTTTTTTATTACTTTTAAATTTAACCATATATATATATATTCAAATCAATACGTACTGATATAACTTTATCGATATATTTAATGTGAACCATTAAATTTACATAATTATTTGACTTAAAGTGTATGTATTTATCAAAGTTTCTTTATAAGTTATATCATTGCACACCTAAGAGAAATGATCATATAATGAATTAATATTATAAATTTGTTCAGCGATTCGAGTTTTACCGACAATAAAAAAATGTAAAAAAAAAACTTGATATGATTAGATGAATAGATAAATAGCGTAAAAAAATATTATAAATTTATTCTCTATTATTATAATTGTTTTTGGGATTAAGTGAACATGTAAACTCAACCTGGTTTTTTTTTTTTTTTGGAATTCTCCCAAACTATTATTATTATTATTATTAGACAAAATATAATGAAAGACAACAAATAATATTTGGTCTAAACAATATTTTGGTGTCTACTTAAAACATACATGGAAGATAAGATAAGATTAGGGGTAAATTGTTACAAGATTCAAAGAATTTCAACATAGAATTAAGACATTTGTAGTATAAATCAAGTTAAAAGGATAAGATTATAATAATTTTAATTTATATCCATAATGTTAAAATTTAGCTAGTCTATCAGTCTAATACTCTAATGGTTTATTTTGCCCTTAGTGTTCAATACTTCGATTCACAACTCAAAATGAATAACCTTAGATAGCCAAAAGCTTTTCCCAAAATCCATAACATATATGTGCTAAATATATTAATGCTTAAATGAGTACTGTAGTAGCAAACACATCATTCACCTACATACAAAGATACGAAGATGCCTGTAGGATTTATGGCACCTACCGTCGCTCCAAAAATTCCTTTTTAGTCGTCTAAAATTAATCTCTTTTTTTTTTTCGCATGCTAGAAAATGATAATTCAACTGTTAGCCTGATCTCCAAATTAAACTTGAAATTTTGTTTGCATATTAATTCCAATGACCAAAACATGCTTGAATATGTAATGAGATAAATTTAGGCATGTGAAGAATTGGTTTCAACATTGATGAAGAAGGAATGAAGCTGCAATTACATGGAAGACATCCACTTAATCACCAAATTAAATAAGGATGGTGTTTTCACTCATATATTTAGATTATGGGTCCTAGGCTTCAATTCCTTAGACTTGGAATTATTTCAATCTCGGTTATATATATCGTCTAGAATTACTTCTCAACTACTTAATCCTTATGACTTAGGACATACATCTTCAATTAAGTTATATATTGTTTAGTTGAAAGTAGTTTTCAATATTATTTACTTTGTGGATCAGCTTTAATGATTACATACAGTTTCATTTCTAATTTAAGTTCAATATTGTTCTCAAGGTATGGCTACCTTGTTGGGAGATTAAATCCCAATAACTTAATTGAAATTTTATTACAAGATTTCTTCAATACTTGATTCACATATGTCAGCTACACAATTTAAAAATAATTAAGTAACCGGTTATAATCAATTAACCAATTACTTTCAAGTTATTTTATATTATATTTTTAAAAAATCTATTTTCAAAATGTAATAAACTAATTTAATTTAATATTAATAATTGGTTTAAAAAAATAAAAAAATATAATTATATAAGGATTATGCATATCTTCAAAATAATCTTACATGATTTAAATAGATATGTGATGTTATTTATTATTTTAATTTGTATTTAATTTAGTTAAATATTTATAATATAATATATTTAAAATATTTAAGATATTTAAAATTATTATTTTTTATTTGTAATTATTATTACTTTCAGAAAATAAAAAATATATTTTTATTTAATTTTTATAACGTTTTTTATGTAATATATTTTAAAATTAAAATTTATTTGATTTAGTTTTAAAGAATTTTTGTAACATAGAAATTTTTGAATTAAAATTTCATTTTAAATATTTATAATTATCTTTATTATTTTTTGTATGATTAACTACGTGTAACCTAATTTTTGTACAATGTAATAAATTATGGATAAAAGTTGTAATTAAGACGTGTGTCGTAACAATTTCAACTTTGTAATAAATTTTAAATGATGTGTAACAATAAAGTTACAGTTCGTAACAACTCGATTATAACATGTAACAACTCAGTTTATATGGGTAACAAAATATATATATTCTGTAACAAGTTTTACGTAGGAAGTTAATTTAAAACATTTGTGGTAGCAATTTCACGTTGGTGTGATGTGTAACGAAAAAGTTATAGGTTGTAACAATATTGTCGTCTCATATAATAACTCATTTTATATGGATAACAAAATATCTATACTATGTAACAAGTTTTACATAAAAAATAGTAATTAAAATATATAAAGTAACGATTTAATGTTGTAACAAATTTTACGGAGAAATGTATTAAAATATACATTGTAACAACCCATTTTAAAAAAAATCATACTACATAACAAGTTTTGCATGTAAAACTATAAACATATTATTTATGGTAGAATTTCATGTTGTATAAAACAATACAATATTCTTTTTAAAAAAAAAAGTAAAACAAAATTATTTAAGTTTCTAATTAAATTATATATTTATAATGTAAGTTTCTTTATTTTTATTTAATAATTATTTTTAGTACTAATTAACAAATGATTTATTTACTTTTTCAAATTATATCTAATATAATTATGTATTTAAAAAACCGTTAAAAAGGTTTTAAGTTTTTACTATAATAAAATATATCAATTTTAAATTTTAAAAGACATCGACCTTGTACATCAAACTACTAGCAACTCTTGTTCCTGCATTTCGACCAAAATAAATCCTATAGAGCACATCCACTACTTTGGTTTCGTCCAATCCACCATTGAGTTATTTACCTGAATCAGGATTCTCTTATTACCAATTTTCCTAGACTTTTTATAATTCAGTAACATTAAAGCATAGATTAAAGAAAATACATGGTTACTTTCTTCCACTTTTTAAAAAAAAAAAACTCATGAAAAAATAAGGCTATGACTCTATTTACCGACACATATCTCTCTTTTTCTCTCGTCCAATCAAAGTTAGAATAAATTTGAAAATACAATCGTTCACTATTTATAGTGAAACTAGCTAGGTCAAAACATTGTAATCAATATGTGCTGAGAATGTGGATGAGCTAGTGAGTTGTCAAAGCTGTCAAAGCTTGTTGATACCTAAATTGAATAACCCTTGTTTGAGCAAAAGCATGCAGAGATGTAGAAGAGAAAGCTTTTAGCTTGGCCAACTCTCTTCTCCTTACTCCTTAACAAAGCCAACTCTCTCAACTAAATTTCCCTTCATTTCTATCTTCAATCTCCTGTTCTCTGTCACACTTCATTTCCAGTACTATGTACCATCACTTGACTTCTTCTATTGATTAGGTTGAACATCAACCCGATCGATGATCATCTCTAACATACCCCAAGAGACTGGCACATAAACACATCTTCCTCAATTATATTTCACCACTAAGGGAAGGCATTATGTACATCACGTTGCCTCAATTTCCACCTCTTGAAACTGTAATGGAGAAAACTATACTCTTATAGTTGCAGGTTTAACCACCAGACTAAATGTTTCATAGAAGTCAATACCTGCAACTTGATGGAAATTAAACCCTTGCAACTAAATGTGCCTTGTACTTCAACAAAAATCCATCTGGGTTCCTTTTGACCTTTAAATACCCATTTACATCCAATAACCTTTCTACTGGGTGGAGGAACAACCAAACTCCGGGTTCTATTTCTTTGAAAGGCTTGAAATTCTTGTGTCAAAACTGCATGCCAATGAGGACTTGCTTGATGCCGGACTTATAAATTCCATTCTTAACTCTAGTGGTCATAGGGTGCACATTAGTAGTGTGAGCAGATCGATTGTTCTTGTATGCAGACATTGAGTTTTGGACTAATTCACTCAACCGATTAGAGTGTCTAGCTGTTGGAAATTCTGAATCAGCTAAATTGATGTATGATACAAAATTAGAAGAAGTGTTGCGTCCAACAAATATATTGATCCTAGCAGTTGCTTTAGAACTTCCTGAACAGTGAGCAGGGGCAAAGCCAGGGTCTTGTAGTAGGGTGGGCTACTCAATTAAAAAAAAAAAATTAAAACAAACTTCTATGATATAAGAAATTACATTAATTGAAAATTAAATATACATTTATATAAGAGAGGATATAATAGACCTTACTCCTCAAACTGAATATTCTAAACCAAAAACATATTAGTTAGATTAGTTTGATAAATAGAATTGTAACTTCATAAAAATCTAATATAAGAACCGTAAATGTAATTATTACACTTTAATATAAGGGAAGTAAATGTAATTTTACATCAACTTTAAACCTTTTTTCAAAAAAGTACTTACTAAATGCCTCCGCCTATGACCGTGAGCTGGGGTTAAGACAGGATGAGGTTGGCTCAGTGGGTTACCTCCCACACCTACACCATAAGGTCGTCGTTATTCGAGCCTGTCCTCTTCAATGAAATTCCATGTTATTGAAATATTTCAACCCAAAAACAAAAAATCTGTGAGGGACTTATAACAGGTGGAAACAGTGAGGTATTTGGCACACTGTATTAGAATGTGAGGAGTTCTCGTGGAAGGTGTTTGTATCGGACATTTTGGCAAAAGGAAATCTCGACTCATCAAAGACAACAATATGTCTAACTATATAGAATTTCCCTTCTGAGTCTAAACACTTGTAACCTTTGTGTTTACCGGTACAAGGGGAGCTCCTAAATTGCAACTTCTTTGTTGTTGTAAAGTCGAAGATAGGTAAAGCATAGACATCTAAACACCTTTGAGACTCTTATAGTCTTGTTTGTGTCCAAGGATTGGTGTTGACGTTTTATAGCAACTTAAAAGGCTTCATCCCGCTGAGGCAATTATTAATGTTTTATTTATTTATAACAGTGTCATAAACAAAGGAGTTCATTAACACCCTTAATTGGAGGTGAGTATTAACCCCCTCCTCACATTTAGATAAGTGTCCAAAAATTAACCATGTTTTATAAATTATTTATTGAGTGGCACTATTGGCACCCATGTAATGATCTACTAATACCCCACTTTCAAAATTCTTATAATTTAATTGATTTCTTTTCCAAATTACTCTTATTTCTTTTCCAAAGTCCAAACTTCACACATCCTATTATGTTTGCTCACCTCTCGCACCCCATATAGTGATCTAAGGACAAATCAGAGTGTGTACCCTATTGTTCTGATTAAGATAGTATTTGACAAATTCAACTACGTCAGCTCCACTACAACCAGACACCACCAACGCTGGACGCCGCACACTCAGATAATCCAAGAAACCGATCCAAAACGTCAATTCCATATCGACAAACAAGAACAACAACAGCCAGAAGACTCATCTTCAAACAGAAGCTATATCAACGAGAAGGGAATAGTTATAGAAGGATACAAAGTGGATGGATTGTCACCGCAGGCTATGAAACTTGTATAATTTTCAACTCTCTCAATTTGGCTTCGATATCGGCCGATGACAAGACCGTGAAATCTCTCAAGACTTCCACTTTATCTCCCATACCCACATGGATGAAGGATCACATTGTTAGCTACCTCACTTACGTCTTATTATTATTATTATTATTATTGTTTTCAGTTGGTTAGAATTGTCTGTTCAGTAGATAATTCAATGTAAATAATAGATATTTAGGGCCCGTCTATAAGCATTTTTGGTTTACTGTTTTTTAAAAATAAAAATGAAAATGAAAATAAAAATGAAAATGAAAATGAAAATGAAAACAGTATTTTTTGTTTCAGTTTTGAAATCCGAAAACGTGTCTGGTAACATATCCTAAAAGCTGTATTTTAGAAATGAGAACGGAAAAAAAAAACGTCTGGTAGGTTATCAAAAAACTATCAAAAATTGAAATACCAATTTTTACATTTTATTTAATATTATAACAATTGATTAAATAATTAACCAATATGATTTTTGTATTGTGATTTATAAATTAAACAAACATAACACTTCACAAATTATTTAAAAAACATATCAAAAAATCAATTAATCAAAATTAAACTCTTAAATTATAAATAAATATTTATTTTAACAAATATAAATAACAGTAAAAAAATTATAACAAAAAATAAAATAAAAAAGAAGAAAAAGGAAGAGACAACCAGATCGAAGAAGAAGAAGAAGAAGAAGAAGAAGAAGAAGAAGAAGAAGAAGAAAGGAAGAAGAGCAGATCTGGCGATCAGTTGAAGAAGAAGAAGAAAAAGAAGAAGAATAAGAAGAAGAAGAAGAAGATATCGACAGCAAAGAAGACCATATTGGTGGTCCTCCGGTGTCGGGTGCTCCAAGAAGAGAAGAAAAGAAGAAGAAGAACAGTGACGAGGACATCGTCCAAGAAGAAGAAGAAGAAAAGTAGAAGAAGAACAATGACGTGGATAACGTCCAAGAAGAACAACAAAAGTAAAAAAAAAAAAGGGATTTTTTATATATAAAAGAAAGTGAAAAACAAAAACAAGTATTTTAGGGCTCGTTCTGTAAACGTTTTTTAGTTGCTGTTTTCAAAAAAAAAATGAAAATGAAAACAGTTTTTTTTTTTGTTTTAGTTTCGAATTCTGAAATCGCGTCTGGTAGCATATACTGAAAACTATATTTTGAAAATGAAAACGGAAAAAACGCGTTTGGTAGGTTAACCGAAAACTATCAAAAATTGAAATATCAATTTTGACATTTTGTTTAATATTATTACAACTATAAACAAATTGATTAAATAATTAACCAAAATAATTTTCGTATTGTAATTTTTAAATTAAACAAAAGTAACACATCAAAAATTAATTCAAAAAAACATATCAAAAAATGAATTAATCAAAACTAAACTCTTAAATTATAAATAAATAATTATAATATATATATATATATATTATTTATATTAATATATATATACATATTATAATATATTAATATATATTAAATATTATAATTATAATATAATATTATATTATATTATATTATAATATATTACATTATATCCTATATAAATATATAATATTTGATATAATATATAATATATATTATAATATACATAAAATATATTATTTTATATATATATATATATATTATTGTATAAATGTTTTTAGTTCAAGTTGGAAATAAATTATTCTGGAATATATATATATATATATATATATTCCAGAATAATTTATATAAGATGGACACTTTGATCATTTGAAAATCTTATCTCGTATTGTTCTAACCATATCAAATGTATAACAGTACAATTAATAGTTAAAAAAATATTTTTTTTTATATAAGAAAGTGAAAAAAAAGTGAAAAAAACAAAAAAAAAAAAAAAGTATTTTGTGTTTTTTAAATCTTTCACTTTTAACATTGGTTTTGTTTTTTGTTTTTTTGAAAATAAAATGAAAAAAGGTTAATGAACGCGTTTTTGAAATCGTTTTTGAAAAATAAAAACGAAAGCGGACTGAAAAACAGTTGTAGAACGGGGTCTTATGTTTTTCAAATATTTCATTGTTAACACTGATTTTGTTTTTTTTTGTTTTTTAAAACTAAAATGAAAAATGATTAACGAATGTGGATTCAAAATTGTTTTTAAAAAATAAAAACGAAAACGGATTGAAAAACAACCGCATGACATGGCCTTAGTGTTCGTTTAATTGAATGCTATTACTGTTGATAATGGAATTTTGCTGTTGTAAGGTGATTGCTATAGTTCTTAGCAACTTGCAACTTGAGAGTAGTGGTAGCAATATAGACTGGGCCAGGCACACCGACCTGCCTAGGATGGGAGGCCATGTCAGGCACGACCGGTATGTGAGGCGTGGTGTGCCGTGCAAAGCATGACCCCCATGAGTGGCACATGTCGGGGCCCAAGTCAGGGCACACTGTGCCTGCCCGACAAGGAACACCAGTTCAGCATGCCATGCCCAACGGTTGAAATTTTAAATTTTTCAAAAATTTACATTTTAACCCATAAACTCTTCTATTTTATACTTTTACCCATATTTCATATTTTTCTATAAATACTCCCACCCATTCCAATTTTCTAATCTCTACACTCAATATCTCATTCTTTCAATCTCTCCATATCTCATTCTTTCAATCTCTCCATTCTCCAATTCTCTACACAATTTCATTCTTACTCTTTCTCTTTCTCTCTCTATTCTCTAATCTCTACGCTCACTAATCTACTATTCTAATAATATATTACTAATATACTACCATCTAACTATTATTCTCTAATCTCTCCACCAAGACACAAAAGTTCAAAGCCTTAAAGGTACCTTTTTTTTAAGTGTTATTATTTAATTTTATGTTTTAATTTTTAAATTTTATATTCATACTTAATATATTTATGCTTAGTAATTAATTTTGATATTTAATCTTAGGTTTAATGTATATTTATTATTTATGACTTTATGCTTAGTACATTTTTGTTTAGTTAGTAATTATAATATTTTTGGTTAGTAAATTAAACATTTTTATGAGTAGTAGTAAATTTTAATATATTTTTTTAGTAAAATTATCATTGTATGTTTAGTAATTAATTATAATATTTTTGGTTAGTAAAATAAGCACTTTTATGTGTACTTAATTACATTATTTTTTTGTTAGTAAATTAAGTATTTTTATATGTAGTAGTTAATTTTAATATTTTTGGTTATTAAATTTATCACGTTTAATAATTAATTATAATATTTTTGGTTAGTAAAATAAGTTTTTTTATGTGTAGTTAATTTTAATATTTTTTGTTAGTAAATTAAGCATTTTTATGTTTATTAGTTAATTTTAATATTTATGGTTAGTAAATTTATCATTGTATGTTTAGTAATTAATTATAATATTTTTGGTTAGTAAAATAAGCATTTTTATGTGTAGTTAATTACATCAGTTTTGGTTAGTAAATTAAACAATTTTATGTGTAGTAGTTAATTTTAATATTTTTGGTTAGTAAATTTATCATTTTTATGTTTACACTTTAGTTATTAATTTTAATATTTTTGTTTAGTTAGTAAATTAAACATTTTTATGAGTAGTAATTAATTTTAATATTTTTTTGTTAGAAAATTTATCACTTTATGTTTAATAAATAATTTTAATATTTTTGGTTAGTAAATCATTTTATATTTACACTTTAGTTATTAATTTTAATATTTTTATTTAGTACTTTTATCATTTTATGGTTTTATAGTTTTATGCTTAGTATATTTATGATTTTATGCTTAATTTTTAATGACTAATGAGTTAATATTTGTATTGTAGAAAATGGAACCTCATCATCCTATCTTTTCGGACGCTCTTAACATGAACAACGATGATTTTGTCATTTCCGGACTGACGAAAACTGTAGCAGGACCTTCCGGTTTTGACGCCACACAGACATTACGTCATAAATCTAATAAGTTTATATCAAATGTATGACAGTGTTTTGATGTAGTACAAATGAAACTCTCGGACGGTACGGTCGGGCCCCGAGCTAAATGTAAGTTTTATCATAAGGACTATACCATTACTAGGGAGAACCGTTCATTTGAGAAGGCATATGTTAAAATGCATACCTGCACAGGGACAAGTAGACACTATAACCCAGACACAACTACAACAGCACCCAGACCGGTCCATTACGACGTGACGTTTCAACGTCGTGCATGTTATAGAATGCATGGAACGTTACATTGCACAAACTGATCAACCGATTGGTTTCGGTGACGGTGTTTTTTATGAAGAATTTATCCAAAGTGCATACAACCACTAATTTCAACCTGTTTCAAGAAACACCACTATAAACGATTTGTTAAAACTTTTTAAAACCCAATAAGATGACTTGATGGCTGAATTACAATATCTAAGTGTCTCAATTGCATTAACTTCTGATATTTATAATGCATGTTCCAAACATGACCATTTACGTGTCACATGACACTATTTAGAATCTGATTAGAGGTTACAAAAAAAATATTGGTTTTCGTCCTATGAGTTTTGCACATACCGCGGACAATATTTTTAATGTCATTGTTTCAGTTTTAGAAACTTATGAAATAACTCGTCACATCATTTTTATCACATTAAATAATGCATCCCCAAATACTAACTCTATTGCATTGTTTATTGAAAGAAAAATCCTACAAGATGGGGGTTATTTCTTCCATCAACTGTGTACATGTCATACCATAAATTTAGTTCTACAATCTGGTATGAAGGAAGTAAGCGATCATATAGATCGCATCAGAGATATCATTTCTTAGATCGGCATCTCTAATCCAAGATTCAAAGAATTCGGCAGATACTTTACAATAAATTGTTTTAGATGACTAATGGCTCAAAGTTCCATTCCAAACTAGAAAGTTGCAAATTTAATTTCTTAAAAAAAGTTCATTCCAATTGAAACAATTGTACTAGTAAACAAGTCAATAAAGAAAACAATACCAAGTAAAGCTTAAATATTCTTTCAATCCAACTCCTTCGATGGTCAGTAAATGCTAAACTTTGAAAATAAGAAAAAAGTTCTGAGACTTGTCGTGTAATTGCTCTACTATTGCTTAACGGGCATTATGTCCAACGGACTTTTCCAAACAAATCAATCCATGTTTTAATGGCTTGCTATTGTTATTTATTTTCAAGCCATGTATAAACATCTCTCAAGTACCTAGTCCATACCCTTCGTAATTATTTAAGACAAATATAATATGTATTTACTACGCTTTTGAGCTTTTGAGTTGGGATATACCGAAAAGAAAAATAGAGAATGTTCACGGTGATTTTTAGATTAAGTTTAACTAACCACACGTCGAACAAGTGAATGTAAATAAATATCGAATTACGAGTTCAAAGAGAAAAGTAGTAAAAAGCAGAACACGGTATTTTACATGGTAAAACCCCAATACGGAAAAACGTCCATGGTTGGCGATGACGGCGAGGAAAGTTCACTAGGATCAAAGTTATTACACACTCAATCTCACTTGCCCTATTGTAAGATAATTTGTGTTAACCCTTTCAAGGGTGCTATTAGGGTCTATTTATACATACATAGAACCCTAATTCTTGATGTACAAGTAAGGAAAGTTTCTGTAATTAAACGAAACTCTAACTTATTGGAGACGCGATATCCTTCATCCTTGTTTTTGAATGTATTTCGACTGAATTAGATATCATGTTTAATATAGACTTTGATATCTATAAGGAATTTTATTTCCTCATCAAAGTATGCTTCTAGACACCTTATTTGAGTAGTTTTCATTCTCTGCGTGTTCTAGTTATTGCCGCATTAAACTCGTGGTTGTCCACATATCGTTCAACTCGCCATCCGTCATTCCCAACCAAACGTCCTATTCCCCCGACCGGTGGTTGTATTCCGAGTGTAGGTTTTATCCTGACCATCTGGGCAATCCCGATCGGTTTTACTGTTAAACCACCAATTCGATCATCTTAATGGTACCGTCTCTAATTGATCATTTAAGTAACCTTGATCAGGTGTTACAAAGCTATCTTTGGTCAACTTGGGTTGGTTCAATCTGGTTGGCTCTTGGTGACGTTGCACCCCCAACTCTCGTTCATTTTTGACGTGTCACATTCTACGAATTATACCAACAACAATACACCCTTAAACATACGAAACCGAGTATCCCATTCTAAAAAGGAACTTACTCGATGAGGTGTGTTTAATTTTGTCTTATAGTTCATAAATGAATGTTCAATACTTAACAACTAAGCATTATCCCTATCCACATCCGTTTCGTTTGCTCGAGGGGCGTGACATAACTAACACAATCATTATCCGTTTTTTGATTTTAGAATGGCGCGTGATCTTTGGGGCTTGTGCACCAACCCCTATTCTCGCACGTTATACTGGTGACGTTTGCTTGTTTTAGTGATGTCATCCCCTCTATATATATTTCAAAATCTTCATGTTTCCCTCTCACGACTTCACATATTCTTGTAAACCCTAATTTTTTCTTCTTCTCTCCAACCCTCTTTTAGTTTTACTCTTCAGTCTTCTCTCGTTCTTCATTTTACCAGCGCCGACAGTTCTCGTTCCATCGTTCTCAACAACATTTCAAGTATGGATCATATCCTTCGTCACAAATATTTTGAACTTCTTATACGTGCCATCAAGGTGAGTGATAATGAAAATATCGCTAGGCTTGAATCCATACTATGGGATCACTTTCACACTTACACTCCTTCATCTCAACCCATTGCTCTAAACATAGATTATTCAGTTGCTCGACAAGAGTTTGTACCTTCACATGCTAACCCTGCTGTCACTTTTTTTGTTAGTGTTCATCCAGATATGTCAAAGACAACGAGTTCCAAGCAAGCGGCCAGATCTTCGCCCAGAAAATCCACTCGTCTTGCGAGTGACTTATAGATCACCCGTGTGCCTTCGATTATGAGCTAGACGTGGTTACCGATCATGAGCTTGGGAAGTTTAGAGATAGGCTTGATATCTCTAGTCGGTGCAACTGATTTCTAGTGGTGAGCTTACTGTATAGAACCCACCACCGGGTGCCATTAAGATTTATGGTTCCATTTTTTCCTTTGGAGTAACTCCGATGATCCTGCCTTTCATTGCTTGATTTTTGGTGGAGGTAGGAATCGCTCATGCACAACTGACCATGAATTCCTATCGGGTGTTGATCAGCTTATGGCATATGTGGAAGAAGATCGTGGCTAGGCACCCCCCGACCACCCAAGAGATTCGTAACTTCTATACTCTTGGTCGTTCTAACGTTAGGGGTAATTTCCATCTGTAATCAACCTCATTGAGTCACTAGATTCCTCGTAACTATGAGGAGAACCCTCTTCCTACTAGCAAAGATCTAAAATGGCTTCATATGAGGATTTCCCTTCTCTAACATGTATTGGAAAAACAATTGGTTCTTCATTAGAGGTGATTGGGACGAGACAGTGGTGGCTAACACTAACCAGAACCTGAACAAGAACAGTGTCCCGAGACATTTCTACAGCCCCGAGCTATGGAACAAGACTCTTCCTGTGATGAGTCAGAGTCGGGCTTCTTTGGTGGTTAAGGCGGTCCAGACTTCTTGGGAGGTCAGGGATCGTCGTAAGTTGCTTGTGAAAAATACCTGATCGACTTGGGGCTTTTTCTAACCATTTTCATCAAACGCAAACGTTGTAAGTCCTGACTCCCTTGTAGCATGTCTTTCTATTGTTTGTATCTATCCTTATCATTCTTGCCAAATTTTCCTTTCAGTGGATGAGATATACATCGTTATTGGTGACCAAGCTAAAAAGGCTAAGAAAATTGATCAGACTAGCAAGAGAAATGACACCGATCAAGTGGCTCGGAGAATTGTGCCTTTAGAGCATGATTTGGCGGAGCATGTCTATGAGCCTAATCCTAACACTATAACCCTCATTGGGCAGGCTGAGCGGAATGAACGTGATGCCCCTCTAAGGGATAGCAGGATAGGGTTCTCCAAGGATAGATCTACTCGGGAAAAGTCCACCCAGGAAAGGTTCAATAGGGAGAGATACAGTAGAGGTCAGAGAAAGACCTAGCGAAGAAAGGCCTGGTAGAGAGAGATCTGGTAGAGAGAATACCAGCAGAAAGGTAGCCAGAACTTTAGATGGGACATCTGCCTCTGAGGTCATTAGTAAACGAATAGAAGCCCCGTCTACTGCTGAACCAGTGGTTTCCCATGTAGGGTTGATCCATCCTTAAGGAAAACGATGATGATCAAGAGACCCTGACCGACCTGATTTTATGAGTGCGACGGTCGAAGAGAATGGGTGATCGTATATCTACAACATTTGTTTCCTTTTCTTCTACCCCGTCTAGAGTAACTGACCCGGTCCTAGTTGAAACTAATAGAGCAGGTACACTTCAACGGACAATATTTCCTACCCAATCTGAGACACCTCAGGCCCAAACCGATAGTCCTGCCGACCAGGCTTATGTTGACTCGCTCGTACAGCACCTTGGCAAGAACCCAATGTAATTTTCTGTCAAATGTCAGATAGTCTTTACTAACTCTGACTCTGATGATGGCGAGCCCAATCTTAAGGAGCTTTCTATTAAAGACAACGTGTTTGATCTTACCGAAGAGCATGTTGATAAAGTATCTTTACTGCAGGGTAGATCGTATGGGGCTTTACCAAACATTACGGTCTATTATTTAGTTGGTGATGCTAGGACCAGCCAAGTTGGGAGCATCCCTGCTAATATACCTTTTGCACTTCTTCGTCGTGATGGGGTAAGTAAAGTTCAAGCTTCTGAATGGCAGGAGTTCGGGGCACCTACGACTAGCCTTTAGGCATGAGTGGACTGTGTAATTTCAAGGGCACAAGATGTTACAGACTCGGCCCCTCTAGCAATACCCCCGACCATCTCTACACCTGGTCATGATGGATCCACCCCATCAGCTCTACCAACCGTTTCTATATCTGGGCTTTCTCTGTTTCCCAGTTCGAGTGGTTCTCGCGTCAACCCCCTTTCCATGCTTCGCTCAATGCCAACTGGTGAGGGGTACATTAATGATAGGTATTTGAGCCAGGCCAGAGCCGCTAGTAGCTCTAAGCGAATCCACATGATCTTCAGTAATGGAGTTTTTATAAGTATTCTCTACTTTTGGCATTCACTTATGTCCATCATTATTCTTCCTCTTCATTCTATCTTTTTGTCGGGCGGTGGAAAAGTTGACTTGGGTCCTAACTGATCAGAAAAGACAGGCTACAGAGATATCTCAAAGAGCTCATCATAAAACATGTTGAGTTTGAGGGAAGGGTTACGAAGGCAGAGTAACAAAGTACCAAGCTTGAGTCAAAGGCCATCCCGACCGAATCGGAGGTAGCCAAACTTAAGGAAGAAGCCCAAGTAGCTAAGGACACCCTTACCTCTACTCAACAGACCATGTTTGAGTCGCAACAAGCATCTGAAAAGGCTCACCTCCATTTAGCTCAAGATCTAGAGCAACAACATGTCAGCATGGAAATGCTCTCCCAAAAGGCCAGACTAGCTCTTAAAGTTCAGAATGTCAATCGCTATAAGAGATCTCCTGCTTTCGAGGCAGTCATGCTGAGAGAGCTCGAATGAGGGTTAGTCACTGCTCGAATGTTCTTTAACGGTAATGAGTTATCTTTGGGAGAGGCTCATCAAAAATGGGATAGGACAATCTAGAAGCACAAGATTGACTCCCTAGAGGCTATAAAGAACCAAAGGATTAGGTGGAGGGTATTTTGCAAAATCAATCGGGAAAGACCCTCATATCATGCATCTAGAACTCCCCTCCAAATCCTCCTTGGTGAATTTCCATGCTAGAGAGGAGAGTGACACTTTAACGAAGTGGACTTATATTGGCCCCTTGCCTAATACGAATTACTCTCCTTTCATGACCGATGACCCAGAAGATGACATCAGCTGGCTAGATTTTTAGGACCTGGCCAAGGGGTATGGAGACGATGATGTTCCCCTGGCGGGTTCGGGTCCGGAGGTCCCTCGAGCATATCATGTGTTTGATTCTACTGCCACATTTCAAGTTTCTATTACCTATGTAAACTCTTCTCATCACTTTTTGTAATATTGTGTAACCAATTTTTTGATATAAATAATATCATATCTTTGCTACTTTTGTTGTTATTGCATTAAGTTAAATGATTTAGCACAAACCAAATAGTTTACTATATGGTCGGGATCACTTGATAACTTAAACTATATGCTCTCTATAGCATTGAGTCGAGTAATCAACCTTTAACCGAGCAATCTATGAGTGGTTAGAGCCATTCGTTAACTTAAATTATGTGTGTTTATTTTTGCACCAAGTCGAATTACTTAACTATAACCAATTCCTTACATGCAGTCGGGATCATTCAATAATTCAACTATTTATTTATTGTCATGCTGAGTTAATTAACCTACCTTTGAACAAGCAATCTATATCTGGTCGGGGCTATTATTAACTTAAAATATATGAGTTTTATTGCATTAGGTTAATCGTCTTAACTTTGACCAAACATCTGCATGTGGTCGAGTTTATTCTGTGACATAGATTATTTGTCTAATAGCACTGAGTAGTACTAATTCTAACCCGATCGGTTGTTTTTTTTCCCAATTGCTTCGCTATTTTTTCATCAAGTAGTGTTCTTTTGGGGACAATTTGCATGGTATCTAATTTATAGATGCTTGTCTTTTATCTGTCAACTAAGTCACTGAGACATCTCCAGTAGTTTGTTGCTCAAGATTCGTTACATTGGGGTAGCTTATCGTTATTGGTGAAATCTGAAGAATGATGAGTCAGCATAATTACCCAAAGATACGGGAAATAAAGATGCTATGTCATAAAAATTCATCATTCCTTAACCTACCTAAGATAACCAAATATGATCTCATAACACCCCTCGGGGCTGTTGAGACGGTCATGACAAAACCCCGGTTGGGATTGAAGAATCGATCGGGGTGAATAAAGCTTGGTCGGGTTTTGATAGATGATCGGTGGATCGACACGTGGATTCTACCAAACACTTGCAGAATGAGTCCTACTCCCGTAAGATGTCTCGAAGCACACCTTGATAAGGAAGTGGATTTCCCTATCAATGCTAGAATCCAAATTGGGTAAGAAACCTAACACGTGAAGAACGCAAAACATGAAAAAAGAATAAAACAACTCAAACACGTCAACTTTATTTACATGTATAGCACGAATTAGGGTTCTATGCATGTATAAATAGACCTTAATAACACTCATGAAAGGGTGGGAGAAAAATAAAGATTCTAGAGAGCACGAGAGATTGAGTGTGTAATCAATTATTCATAGTGAATTTATTTCATTGCCGGTTTCTGACAACCGTAGATATTTCCCTATACTTGGAGTTTTACCACGTAAAATCTTTGTGTTCTCTTTAATTCCTTAGTTATTCATAATTTGCAATTGTGTGATCTCATATACATTCTGTTCGACGTGTGATCCATCCAAAAATTACCGTCAACACTTATATTTTACTAACTTTACAGAAGATGCTCAGGTTTTTATTGGCAACTGTTTCAAGTACAAATATATTTTTCCCTATTCAACTCTTGGCGTATCCCATCAGGTACATATGGCCAGAAGGCGCCCTAACAGTGTTTCAATACGCCCAGTTAGTTTCTGTGAGTGTACATTAAATTTGTGACATATGTTTTTATCCCCATCACGGGGCCTCCCAGGAACCCGTATTGGCTTCAAGCGATCTTTAGGTGCCCTAGGATTGCTTTTGTGAACGAAAGCAAAATTAAAAACACTTTACTTGACTTCTTGGAATTGTTTCCTCGAAGAGACTTTTATTGAATGCTGGAGAAATAAAAAAGTAAATCAATTTCTAATCTAATTAAAGAGAAATATCTAAGGGTAGAAAATCTTCATATATTGTGCATTGCATGGCCTAGGCAGTTCACCCCCTTCTGGTCGGGTAAGGCGGTATGCTCCATGTCCGGCCAAACCGACCACCTGGTATGGTCCTTCCTATTTGTCCACCAATGATTATTTTTCCTTCGTATTGGGTGACACTCTCTTGAGAACTTAATTCCCGAGCTGGAATCTTCTTATCCAGACATGTGAGTTATAATATCTGGCTACCCTGTGTTGATAGGCATCGCTCCTTATCCTTGACAAGTCCCTATTTTCCTTTAGCTCATCTAGGCTTTGTTCTAAAGGCTTCTTATTCCACAACAATGAAAGCACTTTTTCACTCTTTCATATACTAGGGAATTTCACTTGGAAAAGAAAATGTTACATACTGATGGATTCGGGTCCATAACCATGGGTTCCAATGCACGAGATCTTGTAGCACTTACCAATGAGGCCCTAACGATTAGTATTACACACAAGAAATCAATTATAGACACTAATACAATTCGATCCGCTCTTCATAGACAAACTTGGGATTTGCGATCCCATGTAAGATCGGTTCAGGTTCATAGGATCCTTTTCTATCAGATAGGAAGGGTTGTTGAACAAAATGTACTTCTAAGTAATTGCCCGGGACGGGACAGGACAGGACGGGACGGGACGGGACGGGACGGGACAACTGTTTCGTATTGTGTTTGGAATGCCTGGAACAAAACTGTTAATTGTACTGATATACGTTTGGTATGATTGGGACATGACAGGACAAGAGGTACAAATGACTAGAATGTCCTTCTTATTTTGTCAAATATTTATTACTACATAATAATGACATATATGATATTGGCTCATAATAAATCGATATTTATTTGATTTTATTAAATAAATATGTTTATAATATTGTAATTGAAAAATACTTTTGTATGCCATTGGTTGGATTTTACAAGTAATTGTTTGGAATTTAATGGATTTACAAAAAATAGAAAAATAATGAAAAATAAATAAATTCATTTTTTTTTTAAGATCTGGAACCCAATCTCCCAATTTTTTTTTCTCAAGAGATAAAATTAAAGTAAAAAATTTAAATTCAATTGAAAAAGTTTACACAAAAGAAAAATTGAAAAAATTGGAAATTGTAATATTTTTCATATTTCCTAAAAATGTTGCCCAGATTCCCTAAAACTTCTACTTTTGTCTTCTTCTTCTTTTTCTTCTTTTCTAAATATCGATCCACACCTCAACACTATTTTCTTCACCAAAGTCTTCAAAAACTCCATTGATTGGAATTCTTTCTTCACTAAAATTGCAACCTAACAAAAAAAATAATCTCAGGGCCACCAGTTAAAGCGGCAACAACGATCTGAGAGAGATGGGTTGTGAGGCGTCTAAGGAGAGAGAGATCTTAATAACACCAAATCAATTCCACAAAATTCATCCTAATAATTAATTTGTTCTTAAATCAATTAAACACAAAAAATATGTAGAAAACAAATAGAGAAGAAATAAAAAAATCTGGAAAAATTGATTTCCCACAAATCATCATCGACGATCGACACCAAAAAAAAATATGAAAACAAATCAAAAACCCAACCATCACCAGATTCAACCATTGATTTCATGGTGGGATTTTGGGTGTTGTTTTGGTGGTGGCAGTTCTCCAATGGAAAGAACGCCGTGATTCGACGGTGTTCGTGTGCGCTGGCAAACCAAGTCGGTGACGAGTTGCGGCGGTTTAGAGAGAAGACCAGTGATCCGGTTGGAGAGCAGAGAGAAGAGAGATGAGAGAAGAGAGAAGAGAGAAGAGAGAAGAGAGAAGAAAGATGAGAGATGAGAGATGAGAGGAAAGAGGAAAGAGGAAAGTGGAAAGAGGAGAGAGGGATTTTAATTTATATAATTGTAATTTTTGGAAGTTTTGAAGGTAAAATTGTCTTTTAGGCGCTTGTCCCATGCATGGGACAAGCTTGGCCAAGGGTCTGAGGTGGGACAATATTTTGTGGTTTTTGTCCCACCTTGTCCTGTCACGTCCCGTCCCACGTTAATAATGCGCCAAACGTCGTACAAGAGAAAGTTGTCTCGTCATGTCCCGTGTACCAAACGCACCCTTGGTGAATTGTGAATCACTTCGACCGATATCACTACATATATCCCGAACATCAGTGAGTACGGATTTTCTCCTGTTGAAGTTCTTTATGTGGTCTGATATGCCTACAGTACTTCATACAGCTTGTCTGTCCAATTTCCTTTCTTAGCATCAAGCTTGGCCTTCAGGGTGAGTTTGATTATTTTGGTCATTGCCTCCGTCTGCCCATTGGTCTGAGGATGAGCTGGTGTAGCATAGTAATATTTTATGCTAAAATCTTAACAAATTTATCTCAACTTGTCGCTATCGAGTTGGATCCCGTTGTCAGTGACAATGGTGCTCGGGATATCAAATCGGTAGATGACGTTCTTCCTCACAAAACTGGTTATGTTTGCTCCAGTTATATGCACTAGTGCCTCCACCTCCGCCTATTTAGCGAAGTAGTTTAAAGTTACAATGGCATTCATTACACGTCCTTTAGTTGCTATTGGCATTAAGCCGATCAAGTCCAACCCCCATATAGCGAATGACCAAGGTGATGTTACGTTCTTCAGTTGCTCATGTGGCTTTTTGATGTCATTGGCTATTCTCTGGTAATTGCCACACTGTTTTGTGACTGTCTGCGTATCCCATAATAGGGTTGGCTAAAAAAGAAACCTTGTCTAAGAGTCTTATGTGCCAAAATTTTACCCCTATAGTGGTTCCCACATACCCATCTATGGATGCTTGCTAGTATTTGTCCTCCTCTTGCCAGGCATACACATCTCTGTAAGGCCTTCAAAAATCTTCTTCTGTACAGCTCTCCTTCGACCATTGAGTATCTGGTAGCCCTATATCTAAGGCGTTTTGCTTCAATCACATATGTTGGAAGCGTACCATTTTCTAGGTACTTTCTAATTGGGGTCCAAACGGTTGGCTCTTCTTCGACTACCCCCACTGTTGGCACATCTTTCTCCTTTTCAATACTATATCTTTTGAGGTGAGCCACTGTGATAGTTCTTAACCTTATGCCGATGGTTGTTGATGTCAATTTCGATAGAGCATCGATATTCTCATTCTTCTCCCCTGGGATCTGATTGATCCTATAGGCCTTGATTCTTTCAAGCAATGCTCTGGCTATTTCCATATAGGCGACCATGTTGTTGTCATTGGCCTGGTACTCATCCAAGATTAGGTTGACCACCACTTGCAAGTCACTAAATATCTCCAGTTCATCTGCCCCTAATGTTATACAAACCTTTAGACATGCCAAAAGTACCTCATACTCGGCCATGTTGTTAATGGTTTTGAAGTCAAACCGTAGGGCCCACTCCACATGATCACCTTTCAGGGTAGATACCACTATACATGACCCGCTGCCAAGCGTGTTTGATGACCTAGCGGCATGCAGTTTCCAGACAAACTCCTTCTTTCCCTTTTCACTGAACATCTTTATTACCTCGTTGTTTGCCTCAACGAACTCGGTGATTAGGTCGGCCACTGCTTGACCCTTGATTGTGGCTCTTGGCAAGTACACGATATCAAACTCGCTCAGCTCTACTGCCCATTTGGTTAACCTCTTAGATACCTCGAGTTTGAAAAGAATTTGATTAAGCGAGGAGTCCGTGTAAACTTCGATTTTGTGAGCCTGAAAGTACGATCTCAAATTTCTTGTTATGGTTACCAATGCTAATGTCATCTGTTTGGCTGTCGAATATCTCGTTTATGCTGGTAACAAAGCCTTGCTGGTGTAATACACTGGTTTCTATACCTCTTGGTCTATTCTGACCAGCATCGACCCCGTCGCTACAGTTGTGATTGATAAATATAAGTAGAGCACTTCTCCATCCAAGGGTTTAGATAGGATTGATGTCTAACCTAGGTACTCCTTGATCTTCTCAAAGGCATGTTCACATTCATCATTACAATCTACCCCCTTGTTTTATTGCCTTGAAAAAAGGTAACACTTATCTGTTGATTTGCTAATAAATCGATTCAGGGATGTTAAGCAACATGTTAGCCTTTGGATTTCCTTCAGGGTTCTAGGGGATCTCATCTCCTTCAATGCCTTTATCTTTTCTGGATTTACATCGATTCCGTTTTGATGGACTTGGTGAAATTGCACAAACCAGGTTAAATTTCCTTAGGTTAACCTAGGGGGGTGAATAGGTTTTTACACATTTTTCAATCCCTTAAAAACATTCTTTTGTTTGTCCCTCTAGTTAATTTAGATAACAATACGTAAGATAATAAAGCATACTCAAGTAAGCAATATGTGTTATCTAGATAAGTATTGTCAAACAAGCTTACATGTTGTAAGTGAAAATTAACAAAGAAAACTTAAAAACATACATTACTTGTATTCTCATTAATATTCAATATGTACAAGTATTCTTCCAAAAGATATTATATACAAATGTTCAGTATACAAGTACAAAGACATTTACAGTTTTGATCATTAGAAGTGCTTATGGATCACATATTACAACTATCTTGTCTATTAAGAAATCTAACTATCCAATTTGTAGAATAAGATATACACATACACATACAAATATACGAGAGAGGTAGGAAGAATTGACACATCATGTTTTTACGTGGTAAAATCTCCGTAGAGTAAACATTCACGGGTTGAATACAACCATCGGGTACTTTTATTGAAAAATATTGAAAAATAGATAAGAATTTCCTCAAAAGTGACCAACAAATGAGTCACTCTCTATTGGACTCTACATCTACTCAATCCATATTGATAGATTGGAAATTCCTCAAAAGTGATCAACAAATGACTCACTTTCTATTGGAATCCACTCTAACCAACACCGTTAAGAAGTTTGAAAGTCACTAGAAGAGTCAACAAATGACTCACCCTATCCATGGACTACATCGCATCTTAACATCCCGGGTCTACCAATAAAAATATACTTTCTATCCAAGACACTCATGCCTCTAGAAAGTCTCACATGCTTGATTATCCGGACCACATGTCTAAATCAAGACTTCTTGTTTGGCTATCTAAGGCACTCATACCTCTAACCAAGACTCCATGTCTTCTACAAGGACTTCCTATGTGATCAATGAATGCATATATATACACAAGCACTCAACATAGAATATGCTGATCAAACATATCCTATTGGGACTAGACATATACATGAAAGTTCATATCACAAGTGTAGTCTAGTTACTATACATGAATGATAAACCTAGAGCATGTAAAAGCACTAAAAACATAATCAATATCTAGGATCATTCATGAAACTAAAACTTGAATCAAAATAAGAACACTTAGCACATATTCAAGGTTTTAGTCACATACACAAAAATATGCTAGAATCATGTGAAAAAATCAATTAAGATTTCTAGCAAAAACCTAGAGCATATTTCATTTAATATATTCAATTAAAATTGAAAATAGCTATAGGAGAACAATCAAATGTGTTATTCCTTAAGATATTCAATCAAATGAACCTAACACATGGAGAGACTATTTTAACACAAAATCAATCAATTAAAATCCACAATGTAGTCTTAGATAGGAAGCTAGTACAATACAATCTCAAACATGTGAAACATAAGTAAAATCAAAACCTAACTCAACATAAAAGATTTCAATCAACATTCAATATGGCCTCAATAGAGTCTAAAACTCTAATTGAAATATTTACAAAACACATACATATGTGGAAGAAAGAAGCCCAAGGTAATTGAACATATTTAGAAGCAAAAACAAAAGAAGAAATTCAATACCTTGAGAGATTATGTGCAATCCCGTTTTTGTGTGTAGAACCACCAAACACATCACTCGAAACTCCTCAAACCTTCTTAGAGTAGAAAGAGAAATGATAGATGAACACTCATAAATTCAAATCACTCAAAACAGAGCTCAAAAGAAAAAGATAGAGTGTTTGGAATGTGAGAAAAATTGAGAGAAAATTTTCTGCACATTGGCTTCTTCAAAATCTTCAAATGAAAATGAGAGAAGGGAGAGTTTATAAAGGAAAGGGAAACTTGAAAGGGAAATGAACAAAATGGGCATCAATCTTACTGTCTCCCCAAGATGGTGCATGGGCATCTCGGGAGCAGCAAGCCATCTTGCCATTGCCCGAGATGGCCATGCGCGATCTCGAGAAGATGAAGCTTGATGACCTTCGATCATTGCTTCACTCCATTGTTCTCCTCCCGTGTTCTTTGACTGTTCTTCGGTCTTCGAAATCTGAATTCGTATCCGTTTTTGGATTAAAAATTGGGAATCTCTCACACATATGGACGTCTATGAAACTTTAACCAAAAATCAAAAATTTGACACGATATACAAAGACGAAGACAATACATGCAACAAAAAGTTTTGTAACTCTTGACTCGGAACTCGAAATCAAATGTATGAGTAACCGAAATTACAGGAACTCAATAAGTAAAAATATAAGACCAAATTCAAGTCCAAGGTCCATATTATACAAACATATAAACATACAAATACATATCACACAAGAACGCCATTTCTTGGACATAGTCCACATACATTCATTTTTCTAAAACTAGTCAATTTAACACCAATGCATGAGTATTCAATATCAAATGTGTGAATGTGATATGCAAAATGAGCACAACGATGCAGGGACACATATGGATGCAATATGTGTGTGTGCCTAAGCCTTATAAGAGAAATGAGGTCTTTAATATACCTTTTGTTGAACCAATGAAGTACATTTCTCTTTGAAGACTTGTAGTTGCTTGATAGGTTGTCATATCTTCTTTGAAGCTTGAATCATCATCAAATTTAAGACAATTAACTAATACAAGTGAAACATAATTATAATATGGAATAATTCCAACACAAAACCAAAAACCTAACACTTGGAAACTACCCGAAGGCACTTCGAAAACACATCTCGGGATTAAGTTTCATGTCGAAGTTCGTCAGTACCCCGAACGTCTCCCTGAGATCTGTTGCTTTTTTTTCATCTGTTGTGTTTTTTGTCAACAAGTCATCCATATATACCTTCATGTTTATACCGATCTATCGGGCCAACATCTTATTTACCAATCTCTAGTAGATTACCCCGGCATTTTTTAGACCAAAGAGCATCACCTTATAGCAGTATAGTCCTTGGTCAGTTGTGAAAGAGGTTTTTTCTTTATCTAGTTCAAACATCCAGATCTGGTTATAACCCGAGTAGGCATCCATAAAGCTCAGTAATTTGTGACTCGCCGTTGCATCTACCAACTAGTCAATCTAGGGTAAGGTGAAGCTATCCTTTGGGCATGCTTTGTTAAGATCAGTGAAGTCTACACACTTCCTCCACTGTCCGTTCTTTCTTTTTACCAGTACTACATTGGTGATCCATTCGGTGTATCGTACCTCCCTTATTGACCATGCTGCCAACAACTTCTTTACTTCTTCTTTAATTGATTGACTTCTTTCATGATTAAACCATCTTCTTTACTAGATAACTGGTTTTGGGTCAGGATTGACTGCTAGGTAATGGGAGATTACTTTTACATTGATTCAGGTATGTCCTTATGTTTCCACGTGAATACATCCTTATACTCTCTCAATAGGCTGACCATCTTTTCCCAGACTTGCTGCGTTAACTGGGCCCCAAGCTTTAATATTTGTTCAGGGTTATTATCATCAACCACAACCTCCATAGTTGGTTTCTCTTCTGGCTTTTTCCATCTTCTGAAGGTGTCTCCCTTGGGTCCAGATCGAACCGGGTTGGTGTTTCTACTCTAGCTTTTTCTTTATTCAACTTCATGTCACTTTCTTATTCAAAGAGAACTATCTGTATTACTCCTGGTTTTGCTTGCTCCCTATATATGACTAGGTCCGCCTTTCTCGCTTATTCTTGAGAGCTTTTCACGATATTCACCTCAGATTTTGTTAGGAATTTCACAGCCATGGCATAGATTGCAGTTACAGCTCTTAACTTGTTTAAGAACGGTCTTCCTTAAAGGGCGTTGTAAGGCCAATTTTTTACATCTACAACCACGAAGTCCAAGAGCACTGTCTTTGTACAGGGGTAACTCCCAAACTCTACTAACAGTTTTACTGTCCCTAATGATTTTACTTACGTTCCTCCAAAGCCTCTGAGCGGGGACCCTAAGTTGTTGTAGGTCCTTTCTTTGTAGCCCCATTTGGTCGAACACCTCTACACTCAGGATATCCGTTGAGCTTCCATTGTTGATCAACACTCTTGTCACTTCCATGTGGCCCACACGAACCGATATAACAATTGCATCATTTGGCCTTACTTTTGACCCATTCGTGTCTGATTTGGAGAATACTATCAGGTCTCATCCTTGTTTAAGTTTTTTTTGGTTGGGACTCGACGAGTTTACTTCCAGATTCCTTTGACCATCTATAGCTTCTCTGACTTCGAACATTCTTTCCCGACTGTCTCTCCTTATGTGTGGCCCACCAAAGATGGTGTTGATCACTCTATTATCCGACATTCTTTTAGGGTTGTATTTTCTATCTTGTTCCCCCTTCGAGGGGTCTTTTTGTCGGTCACCCCCATTTTTTAGAATCATATCTTTGAGGTGCCCTTCTTTGATCAGCTTTTCAATATAGTCCATTAACTGATAACATTTGGAGGTTTCATGGTCGTTTTCTTGGTGAAAGCAACAGTATTTGTTAGTGTCTCTTCTCACGGAGTTGGACTGTCTTAGGGATCTTTTATAGAGGTTCTTGTCTTCTATCACATTCAAGATCTCCTCTTGTCTCCTTGCCAATGAAGTGTAATTGGTGTATTGTCTTTTGAAATGTTTACCACCATTTTAATCATCATCCTTGCGTTCATCCTTACTCTTTCCCTCGTTGCCTTTATGGTCCCTCTGTCGTTACTCTTCGAGCTGCCATATTTGGGTTTTTGGTTGCTCTTAGGCCGACCTCCATGGGCTATTTGTTCTTCCTTTGCCATGGCATATCCTCCAACATTGTCTATTATGCTTGCATACGTGGTCGGGCTCTTCTACCTTAAGCTTAACGACAATTAGTTGTGTTGTAAACTGTTAATGAATGCAGATACCACTGCGATCTTGCACCACCGAAACCTCTTATGTGACCCTGGTAAGGTAATCTTTTCAGTTTCTAGTATTTCCTTTGTTTTAATGTTGACAAAAATGATATGTATTTCCTCCGCTAGATATTCCCCATGAACTGTCTAGTGAAGGCTTGTATGAGTTCCTCAAAGTTCTTGATGGACCCTCATGTAAGCCCTTCAAACCATCTGGACCTCTGGTCCCCCAAGTTCTGGGGGAACATCCAGCACATGAGAGCATCATTGTAATCGTATTGAGCCGTCACCCTTTGGTGTCTCCTGACATGCTCCTACTGGTCATTGTTGGCCTTGAATTGCTTTATGTGCGGCATCCTGAATTGTCTGAAAAATGGATTTGTCTAATTGACTCAACGAACAGGTTGTCGAAGTTACTGATTAACAAGTTCCCTAGTTTTGCCTTCGTTCTGGGGCCTCTAATCTTATAAAAAGGACTTCTCGTTCTTCTTTTGGTTCTCCATACTCGTCAAACCTTTAGCAGATGGTGAGCCCATATGGGTTTTTGGGGATTCGCCTTTTGATATGGGAATCATATGGGTTTTAAATGACCATATGAGTTGGCTATCTGCAACTCCTAGGTGGAGCTTCATCGTAGGTTGAGACTAAACGAGATCTCCTTCTTTGGCTGTCTCACCTATTTCTTTGCTCAGGTCGAATGTCTCCCTCATCATACCTTCCCGTATATTCTCGTGAACTGGACTCCATGTGCTTCCTTGTTCCCCGGTCTTCTTGGCGGTCGTCCATTCTTTGTGAGTGCTCTATTCCTTCACCACACTCTGCCTTATCTCTTCCAAATTTTTAGGATGCTTTTGGAGTTGTTGCTACTATTTCAGAAAGTATCCTAGGATCCTAGGCAACCACCGGTTTGGAAAGCTGGTATGGTGAACTCAAATTGACGGTAGCTGTTATATTGATTCCTTGTCTAATAGCGTTATCAATGACTCTCCGTAGGGATTTCTAGATCTGTCGAAATGCAACTAGAGAGATGACAGTGGTTACATCCATGGATGTTATTATGTCAGGTCTGATGGATGGTGGAGCCCTTAATGGTGGGTCTCCTCCGCTGACATTAGCATCTGTATAGTTAGGGATGTTGGCACCACACGGGGGATCAGTGTTGTGTGAAGAATGCAAATAAAGATCGAAATGCAAAGAGAAAATTAGTAAAAAACAGAACACGGTATTTTACGTGGTAAAACCTCAAGGTGGGGAAACATCCACGGTTGCCGATGACGACGAGGAAAGTTCACTATGATCAAAGTTGCTACACACTCAATCTCACTTGCCCTATTGTAAGCTAATTTGTGTTAACCCTTTTACGGGTGCTATTAGGGTCTATTTATACATGCATAGAACCCTAATTTTTGATGTAAAATTAAGGAAAGTTGCTATAATTAAACGAAACTCTAACTTATTGGAGTCGTGTTATCCTTCTTTTTTGTTTTGTGTTGATCGTATTTCGACTGTATTAGATATCTTACTTAATATGGACTTTGATATCTATAAGAAAATTTACTTCCTCATCAAAGTATACTTCTAGACACCTTATTTGAGTAGTGTTCATTCTCTGCATGTTCGAGTCGTTACCGCATTAAACCCGTGGTTATCCACGTGTCGTTCAACTGCCCATCAGCCATTCCCGACCAAACTTCCTATTCCCCTGACTAGTGGTTGTATCCTGAGTGTAGGTTTTATCATGACCATCTAGGCAATCCCAATCGGTTTTATTGTTAAATCACCAATCCGATCATCTTAACAGGACCATCTCTGCCTGATCATTTAAGTAACCCCGATTAGGTGTTACGAAGCTATATTTGGTTAACTTGGGTTGGTTCTGTCTGGTTGTCTCTTGGTGACTTGACATCCCCTACCCTCGTTCATTGTTGACGTGTCACATTCTATGAATTATACCAACAACAGAGAAAACATGAGATCTTGTGGTTTTGTTGACGAAACAGAGAGAAAATAAAAGAAGTAATTTTGAATTAAAAATTATATAAAATATTTCCAAAACTAAATAAACTTCATTAAAAGCAGTACCTCATAATGCATATTTCGCAATCGTCCTTCTCTTGTTCCGCTCAAAATAATCATCCATTTCTTTAGCCAAATCATCCTACATATCGTCATCTGTGTCAGATAACTCCGTTTCTCAAGTGAGATTCATGGTAGAGGCAAAGAAAAAACTCAGTGAAGCTCAATTGTTGTAGAGCTTCACTGCGTTAATGGCGATCGGTCTTTAACAAAAAATAAAAAGGAACATAAGCTTTGAGCATCCTTGTCGAATTGTGCCCTAAGATGGTGATTGATGATTTTACAATATTGCTCCTTCTTGTTTTACTGTTTTGACCTTTATTGTAATAGGTTATGACAAACTTCAAACAATTAATAGGCTAAATGGTTACAACTGATACTTTCTTTCTATAAAATGGCTTATTTGAGCGATTTTGAAAAATTAATGTCCATTTAGGGACCGTCTCACCAAATCAATAGCTCTATAAATCATTATTCATGAATTTTAACTCAAAAACAAATACCTAGGTTTTTCAAACATAATGCGGCTACCATATTGATTCATACAATACCAGTACCATAACATACAATTTGAATAATTTTCAATTTAATCACGAACAGGCCACACGTAAGCTTCTTGATTTTTTCCCACTCATCCTTTCAAGTAGAGAAAACTGTGTAGAATGATAATCGGAGATCCGTAAACCTATGATAATCGGAGATCCGTAAACCTATGGATTCAAAACTGATTGAAAGAATATTTCATTAGATGGTGTATTTACTTCAAAAAGATTTAAAAAAAATATTATATTCTTATTGAAAAAATTCAAAAAAAAAATGATAATCTTGTTTGGAAATTCCGAAAATAAATGTGAATAATGAGATTCTTGATGACAAAAAATAATAAAAAAGAATTCACAACATGATTTATAAAATCATAGTTATAAATTGTTATATGGTTTGTTCGGAATCCATTAACATCAACATAATTAAAAAGAAAAAGAAAAACACGGTTATTTGAGTACGTAATTTATTTAATTAATAAATTATAAAAAGTAAACAAACAAATAAAAAAAAACATCCGAAAATATCATAAACATTTCATTTGTATTAACGAAAATATTTCCTAGGTATATTTCTATGATATTACCTGAAATATTCACTATATTGCATCTAATTAAACTACATAATATTTAATATATTGATATTTTATAGAAATATTGTGGATATAATGCTCTTGAGATACAAGAATATCTACGGAAATGTTATAGATATTATTGATTTTTCAATCATTTGTCTAAAACACCGTGAACAACAACATTTGAGTAGTTGGTATACTTGTATGTGTCGGTTTAAACATTAATTTCAGTAGTTTTTCAAAATTTTGGATGTAAATTATTTATTTTTACAGCTTACAGAATTAGGATTAACATCCTCTTTTTATCTTGATATTTCTTAACTTTTCGTGACGATACAATAACTTGTTTTTCTCTCCTACACCACTTTGTTTTAATTACACTAAAAAAAAAAGTGAGGATCATGAGTCCAAGAATTGTCAACAAAAAATATATTTTTAATCATTTTTCATAGAAAATGCAAACAATTCTTCCCGGTATAAAACCCTAAATCAAAAGGTGTATAAAGCCCTTAATCAATTACAAAATTTTCTGAGGCCGATTTTCATTGGTGGCAATTCCAATGGCACTCACTCTCGCAAACACTAAAATCCGGTCAAGCGGCTACGACGGTGATAGACTGAGCAGTCTGCCGGAACACCTCATCTGTCACATACTCTCCTTCCTTGAAACCATCGACGTTATCAGAGCGGGCTCGGTTTGTCGAAAATGGAGGTACTTTTGGGTTGAGATGCCGTACTTGAATTTCAATGTTGATACTATTTGGTCACACCCGGAATTAAGGTGGTCCATGGAAACAATCAATGGGAAATTCAAAGATTTCGTCAACTGGGTATTGATGTCTCAAGATTGTTCGGTTCATATCCAAAGATTTCGTCTAAAGTATACGAATTATGGCGGTGATTACACATTTTGTAGATGGATGAATGTTTTGGCACAGCGAAAGGTGCAACGACTTGATCTGAAATTACTCTCAGAAACGCCAATGGAGTTGCCTCGTTGCATCGTAAATTGCGAATCATTGGTTGATTTGAAGATATATTTTGATCTTTACTGTGTCCTGAAGCTGCCCGAATTTCCTGGTTTTACCGGTCTCAAGTCTCTGTATCTATGCAAGGTCGAGTTTTCCGATCCTGTGGTGCTTGCAAAGTTTGTTTCCAGTTGTCCTGTTTTGGAGAGTTTGATTATGCATTCTTGTGTATTTAGCGATTTCAAGATTCTTGACATTACTGCTCCTAGATTGAGGAATTTGACCATAAATGTTCTCGCATTCCATGGTGATGGTTTAAACTGTGAGGTTGTTATTGCTTGTCCCAGTCTTGTGTCTTTCGATCTTCTGGGTTCGCCATCCTGGTTGTCTTTTAAAGACACAAACTCTTTACAGAATGTGTTACTTTACTTTGATTCTGATCTATCTGACATTGCAACCTTCGAAGAAAGTCGCAATCTTCTGAATAGCATCCTCAAAGGAATTCGCAACATTGAAGTTCTGAAACTGTCGCCGGCCTTTCTAGAGGTATGTTTTTCGTAATTTTCATTGCAATATGAACTGAATAGATAAATATATCGTATATGTAAGGAGATGCTAGTTTTATTTGGCTAGCTCTAATGCCCATTTTATAATTTATTAATTCGTTTTGTGTTTATCTGTATTCTTATAGTGATGTTCCGAGTTGAGTACTCATTTACTTGATAAACCTCCAATATAGTAATTTATTACAATCAAACTGTTGTAAAGAAATTCTACTTGGATTACCAACTTTGTTTGGATTTATCTCTTGTTTGAATGGGGAGTGAAGTTAGATTACATAGGTTTGCCTTATCAATTACATTATAATTTTTCATCTTTATGGTATTTTGATAAAATTCTAGACTATTTGGTTTACGCTTGATATGCACGTCTTATATTCTCCGGATATAGTCATGAATCATGATATAGCATGAAATTGGATTCCAAACCGTTTTTCTACTCCGGATATAGTCATGAATCATGATATAGCGCGAAATTGGGTTTCCAAACCGGTCTTCTATTCCGTATATAGTCATAAATCATAATATAGCTCGGAATTGGATTTCCAAAGTGGTACTTTTTGTAGAAGATTTCCTTCTTTTTTATTTTTCTATGTGGCGTCCGATGAATTGCAATTGGTTTTTGACTTTGTTTTCTTTTTTTATACTTAAATGCGAAATAATTGTGTATAGTGATTAGTGATAGCAGTTAAATTTTTTTGTTAGCAATAATTGCAATGGATTTATCTCTTTTCTTGTTGTTCTGCCTTTAGTTTCTCCTCCTGGCAGTACCTAAACCAGAGTGCTTCTCCGCATCATTCTGTAATTTGAAGTCCTTAATGCTGTACGTAACCATGGATGAATATGATCAATCAATAATCCACCTGCTCAACCGCGCCCCAAATCTGGAGGCTCTCTCAGTTTTTTTCGAATGGGTAAAGTCAACACCTAAACTTTTAGTACTCCTGCTAGACATCCTGTTAGAAGGAAGTCCTCTTAATGTCATTAGTTTGTTAGAAGGATGTCACTTTTAAAATTTACTTCTCACCCTTATTTGCTTATAAAGTTATTCTCCTTCAGATTTAATTCCTTCATTTTTGTTAGATACTAATACTCTGATCGCTTTTCACTCGACAGTGGGAAGGTTGGAGTGATAACTGGAAAATGCCCAACAAGGATATTCCGTGTTTGAGAGATCATCTCAGGGAGGTTGAGCTAATCGATATTGTAGGTAACAATAATGAACTTGAACTGATAAAGTTTATACTAAAGAATGGACATGTCTTACAAAATATGAATATTTATTGGGGAAAAGAATTGGAAAACCCCAGCAAGATTATATCAGAAGTTATGAAGTTTCCTCGCTCATCTTCGGATGTTGTATTGACATTCTTTGAGCCTCAGTCTGATATTTTCTTTCGTCAGTGTAGAGGGAAAATAGTTTAAAAGAAAAGGAGAGAGATAGAGAGATAGAGAGATAGAGAGAGAGAGACTCTTGTTTCTTTGATTTTGGTTGTATTGTTGTAAGCATGTTATCCCGTGATATGAATTTTTTTACTTCTTTTTGGGAAGCAAACAATTATTATGGATACTTGTCTACTTATAAACCTTTATATTTGATTTGAATTTTATATACCTTCTTGGGAATCATGGCTACTTGTCTACTAATGGAACCTTAAGTTTATGAAATTAATTTTTGTTTAGTGTAAATCGTCATAAATCATATGAATTTTGCTTTTAACCAAATACTAAGTTTTACCTCTTAATATTGTAAAATTTCTTTTCGGTCTATATGCATAAATTATGAAAATATCTCCTATAATATTTTTATATTTTTTTTTAAAAAGATATGTGAAATCTTGGAAAAAAGCTGACATTTTAAAAAAGAGACAATTGTTGAAACATCCCTTTTAAAATATTCCTTGTTTTAAAAATATATTACATCAAATTTTAAAAATAAAATAATATATAAAAGCATTAGGGAATATGCTCAAACTTTTATAAATAGACGACGGTTGACATACAACCCTTTTATCCGACTTATGTTTGGACTATTGAAAGTTTACCATTGCCCTTTATAAATATATTATAATGTTACGTAAATATACATTTTAGTATTGACATTGATATTTTATGAAAAAGATATTGCAGCCTATATTTATATGGTATTGTTAAACTATGGAAATATCAATAGATATACACAAAAACAGTTTATATTTCCATCTTCAATCTAATTCTACAAATTTGCATCCCACGTAAATCAAATTCTAGAAAAATAAAATAAAACATAGAGCATAACAAATTGTTTGAGGCCAAAGTCTATTGAATTTGCATCAGTAACAAGGAGCAACTTCTGAATCTAATGTCCAATGAATTACCTCTTACACCTACACTTCGAAGTTATGGGTTCAAGTCTATCCTCCCTCCAGACTCTTATTTATTGTCTCTTACTTATACACCTCAAAGTCAAGGGTTCAAATCTACCCTCTCTCCAAACCCTCGATTATTTCCCCTCGCATATACACTTGGAAGTTATGGGTTCATTTTTATTGTAACATTTCAACAAAAAAAAAAAGTCTAAGATAGTGTTTAGTTTTTTTTTTTTTTATCTAAAATCGAAATAGATTTGAACTTTTTAATAAATTCTAAGAAAAGATTTGAACTTTTTAATACATCCCAAAAAAGAGTGTCTGAAAACTAATAAAAATACACCTATACTCTTATTAATTATTAATTTGATATATTTGTAATTAAAATAAAATAAATTAAATTATTATTAAAAATTAAAACAAATATAGTAATGGACCAATAAAAATTGATTTACCGGATAAAAAAATAGTTTAAAAAAATTAGAAACATTTGTCTCCGATAACATTGTCTCCAAGAAAAGGAGGCATATATCGCCTCTAGTGAAAGTACAATTCAGATAACTGAATGTTTAATAAATATACCTATTAGGATTAACGGAGTAACTCATAATTTACCGCAAACTTTAATTACAAATTAACCAGCAAACTATAAATTTATTTTGTGATTAAATTTCATATTAGGTAACAATGGAAATATGTTAATAACGCCCAACAGAATCAATTTCCTTAAGAAATCTACTTTCATTCAACCAAAGTTAGAGACTAATAAATAGTAATCTCCTCTATATAAAGAAAGCTATGACTATAGAAAAATCTCCAACATTAGAATACGAAAGTTCAATATTATAAGCACTAGATGAAGATTTGGAACCCAGTATAGACGCTCTAAGCAATGAAGAAATTATAGAATATCTTAAGGAAAGTTGTATGAATAGTAAAGCAGAGAATAAAGCCCAAGCTGATAGGTCAAACCCATCACATGTCCATTTTCATCAGTGACAACAATGTTTGGTTCAAATACCTTATTCATTGGGTATTCTTAAGCCTTGAATCTGATGACTACCTAAGAGAAGTCCAAGAGCAAAAAGTGATAAGGCTAGGAGATCCTCTCCTAGAAGATAATGACATCAAACTAGACGAAGAAACTTATCACAAGCTAGACGCCTAATAAAGATAAGATTGAAGGCGTCAGCAGATAGTAAAAGCAGTATCATTATTAGAGGAAGACAAAGTGTCGGCAGAAAAATCCCTCTTTTTACTATTTACTTTTATAAAGAAAAACTGTTTACCTTTTACTTTATAAAAAGTTTATCGACTATTGTTTAGACCTTGCCTTTTGTTTTTGCCTATATAAGGCTCATTTCTCTCTCATTTGGAGTATCGATCAACCTATATACACAAAATGAAACTTAATACTTTTATATTTATCTCAAATTCTTCTAGTTCTAAGTTTCTTTTTTCATCTTCTTTTATGAATTCCCTCCATCCTAAATAAATTTGTTTTTCATTATATCTACTTTCTAAATATACTAGTTTATATTTGTAACCTACAAATACTACCTGATGCTTCCTTCCATAGAATGTCTTATCGGATTTCCTTCCCATTTATTAAATATATGTTTCCATTCTTTAGGTTCATTACCTTGTAGGCTTAGGATCAATATATCTTTGGCTTCTAGAGATTTTCTCCTAGTCGACCTCCTCTGTCATCAAGGAGGAACCAGAGGTTGTCGACCTCCTCAAACATCAAGGAGGACGTCCTCCAGCTAGCAAAGAAGATGCCGCCGGCCTTTTATGTCATCAAAGAGGAGGTCGGCATCCTTAATCTTGGACAACCTCCTCTCCTTTCTTTTTTAAATTTTAATTTTTAATTTTTTTTATTCTAGAATTGTGTGAAGCTTTTGAAGGTATTTTGAAAAAAAAAAAAAATAGTTAGGATTTTCATACTTCAATTTTAAGTTAGGATTTTCAACTTCATATATTTCAATTTTAAGACTTGAAAAAAAAAAACTAAATCTAATCCCAAAGACGGCAAAGAGCAGCTACCGTCCTGCCGTATGACATCAACCTTGGTCATTTGTCTTGTTCACAAAAACAAAAATTCCTGGTGTACTGAAACCAAGGTTTCTCCTTTTAAATAATGTTTCAAATTTCCCATTGTTGCAACTTGCAAGCAGTTGACTTCATGAGAGCAGAAGCAATACAATCGACCAACATTAGAGATGTCCACGATTCGGTTAAACCGTTCGAAACCGAACCGAAATCGGTCTTTGAAAACCGAAACCGAAACCGAAACCGTCGGTTACAAAACCGGTTGGAAACCGGATCCCGACGGTTCGGTTACGGTTATGGGATATGAAAAACCGACCAAAAACCGCCGGTTTAACCGGCGGTTTCGAAATTAAAAAAAAAAAAACAATGAAATGCTGACACGTTGCAGCATTTCAGAAAAAAAAAATTAAATGACCGTTGGGCGTTGGAGGATGATGACCGTTGAACAACGGTCATCTTCCTTTTTTGTTCTCAACGCCCAACGATCATCTTGTTTTTTTTTTCTTTTATTTATTTTCCAAATTACCCCTCCACACCAATTCTATAAATACCCCCCACAATTCATTCTTCTTCACACCACTCCCACCTTCTCTCAATCTCTCTCAATCTCAAATTCTAAATTCTCTCTACATTCAACAATTTTATTTTATTCTCATTTCTCATATAAATTAAAAAACATATATTTCTTCCATTTTTTTTAATAATATATTATTTACTTACAATTATCTTTTTTTTTTCAATTAGTATTTATAATTAATTTTTTAATGGCAAGTGGGGGAGAAGGTTCAGGTCCTACAAATTTGGACAGAGGAAAGGGTCCATTGTAAAATTTGTTGGAACACGAAGGTGAAGACGTCAATTACAATGACCGACTTTACCACTAGTTCCTTCAAAGTCATTTTGAATCAGATCCCCCTCTTAATCCTAATCCCCCCCCCCCCCCCCCCCCTTGTTGCTGAGCCAAATCCCAATATCCCCATTAGTTTTGAAAATATACATACCCCTTCTACTATGCCACCCCCTTCAGATGAATTTGATGCAGATGAAGAAGAAGAGCCGTTGAAGTCTGATCTCTTCAGAGTGCATATGAAGAAAATTGAGTTAGATGATGGAACAATCAAAATCATATGCAACTACTACCCCAAAACATACAAGGCCGTTAAATCCTTTGGATATGGCACGTATTGGAACCATGTTAAAAGAAATCATCCATCCGAATTGGTGAAAGCTAGTAACCAAGGCCAAATATCCAGGTATGGTACCTCTACCAATCAATTATTTCATTATACGTCTGAAAAAAATAAGGAAGAATTAGCAACAATGGTTGCAGTAGAACACTTACATTTTAGTTTTGGTGAGAAAGTTGGTTTTGTTAATTATTGTCAAACTGCATTAAATCCTGCAATGCAACGTGTTCCTAGAGTCACTCTCACACGTACACTGTTTTCCATTTACAAAAAAGAAAAACACAAATTGAAATCATTTTTTTTCCAATATCAATGTCGTGTTTCCGTATGTGCTGACATATGGACCGATAATTTTGGTAGCCACCATTACATGGGTGTGACATGTCATTATATTGACAATAATTGGAACATGCAAAAAAGAATTATTGCATTTCGTGTTTTCGATGAGTCACATACAGTTCATAATATTTTTTGACACCTTAAAATTATTTTTGAAGAGTTTCATATCCAAAACAAAATTTTTGCAATTGGTTTTGATAATGCTGCAAGCAATACCGCATCTATTCCTATGCTAAAGGAATTATGCAATCCCTATTTTGGGGGTAAATTATTTCATCAACGATGTGCATGTCATGTTTTAAATTTGTGTGTTCAAGCTGGATTACAAATTCTTTCTGTTTATATTAGACCAATTAGAGATAGTATTAATTATATCTAGATGCATAACAAAATCCAAAAACAATGGTTGAAATTTTGTTCTCAAAATAATAGGCGTCCCATAAAATTTTCTCGAGATATTAGTACTCGTTGGAATTCTACTTATAAGTTGCTTAATGAAAGTGTTGAATATAAGGAAATATTAGTTTCTTTTATTACTTATAATGTTCCTTCAATTTCGCTTCAATTGAAGCATTGGGATGTATGTATAAAAATTCTTGAATTGTTACGTGTTTTTAATGATGCTACCAATTCTTTATATGGTATTTACTATCCCACTACTCATTTATTTCTTGTTCAAAGTGTTAATATTGCTGGTGCATTCAGTGACTGTGAATTAGATGTTCAATTGAGTCAATGTGTTGCTGCAATGAAAAAAAAATGGATACAGTATTATAAGGATATTCCAAATATTTATTTGCTTGCATCATGTTTTGATCCACGCTTTAAATTAGAATGTTTGCAAGATTATTTAACTCATTACTACAATAGTTTAGGAATAGAAACTGATGTTCTTAGTTGTTGTAATTCCGTTAAGACTTTACTATATGAATTATATGATGAATATCTTAAAATATATGGCCCGTCTTTGAATATATCGGTTTCACAACCCCAACCCACATCTGATGGTACTACCAGTTCCTCACAATTTAAATTAAAGGGCGATTGTTTTCCCAAAGAGCCAAAAAGTTACGAGCATTTTCTTCGTCCTCTAACACACATTCTGAGCTTGACCGATTTTTAGAAGTCAATCATGTATTTTTAGAAGATAAATTTAGTATCATGGGTTGGTGAAAGGATTATGAGCAAGAATATCCAATTTTGGCTATTATTGCCAAACAAATTCTTGGAACACCAGTTTCTACCGTTGCTGTGGAACAAGAATTTAGTGCAGATGGAAATATTTTGGATCCAAGACGGTCGGTTCTGTGTCCACAATCACTTGAAGCCCAAGCATGTGTTGATGATTGGACAAAGGCGAAATTTAGACAACAAGAACTCGAGCCAGAAATAGTGAATGATTTCTTCGAAGATGATCAAACCACGGGAACAGAAGGCAGCGAATAGATTCTGTTCAAATCTTCCAACCACTAACACCGACTATCCCACTATAGGTAAAAGAACTACGTGGCCTTTGATTCCTCTACATTGGCGGAGGATACGTAGACAGCTTAATTGTGGTCAACATTAAGTGCAAAGCTAATTTTTTCTTTTTTCAATGTGTTATTTGAACTTTGTTAGATTTTATATTCAAATAAGGCTAACTTCTAATTTTTATATAAAATTTAGATGCAATTGTAAATTTTACTTAATTAATGTCAATTTCTTTTATTTTTACACATTCATTGTTAAATAGTTCAACGGTTCAATTGTATATTTAAATAATTGTATTTCATATTTTATGTGAATATTTAAAATATAGACATTGTAAATGAAATTTGATTACAAATAAAAATGTTTGGCCATTTTTTAAATTTTAAGCTTATCAAATTGTAATTTTGTATTAGTAATTAGACTATTAGTTGTATATACTTGTATAGGTCCATTAAAAACAAAATCACTTTTATGTGTATATAAAAGTACAAATATTAGTTGTATAGTTTCATTAAAAAAAACATATGTATATATATATATATATATATTAATTTTTGTAAAATAAAATATAAAAAAAAAAAAAAAAAAAAACACCGAACCGAACCGAACCGAACAGTTTCACAAACCGAAACCGAAACCGAACCGAACCGAACCGTTCGGTTTCGGAAAACCGAAACCGAACCGAAAACCGTCGGTTCTGAAACCGCCCAAAACCGTCCTATTCCGGTTACGGTTACGGTTCGGCCTTTCCACGGAACCGAAACTGGCGGTTCAAAACCGAAACCGAACCGTGGACACCATTAACCAACACCAGACCATATAACTCATTTAGACATGTTTCAAAGCTTAACCTGCAATCTCTGTCAAGATAATAATATGGCTACTGTGCATCTTCAAGTAGGTTGGTTGAAACAGGTAAGAGCTTCTCTTGATCCACAACTTCTCTGCTGCCTCGATCTCAGATGGAGCCATCTGATGGGTCTTAAAGAAGAGAGATCTCCAATTTTTGTTTGATAGAACTGTCTCTGCATCTAGTATCCTACTAGTACACTTTTAGTAATATCATTATATTAATCAGTAAATTAAAGTTCTCAAATCCCAACCAGTGATGAAAGTATTTGTGAAACATTTGAAGTAAATTTTTACACTATTAGCAGCCCGGAATTTTGTTTGAATATGCAATTGGTGCATAGTCATTGTAGAAGCAACCAGGTGAAAAACAGAAGAAAGATTATCTCATTCATTTGGGTCATCATTACAACTTTATACCTCCATTAGCAAGAAAACAACTTCACATCAAGCTCAATGCTAGAGGACTCAACCAATCTGACTTTGAACACCTCTACTGCACTTTGCACTACCACTTGAATAAATATGAAATATAGGAGTTGTTACGCTCACAAAATCATGATAAAATTACAAGTTTTATTCCAATAAAACCATCCCCAACTACGAATCAGCAATATTATCCACCACCAAATGTTCTCAACAAGAAGATAAAAATTAGCAGAATATTTGTATCAACCCAACTATTAAATAAGATTTAATTCATTAATTAAAGATAATAATGAAAAACTGTAAAAAAAAAAAAACTAAAATCTGACCCCAATTAACATCTATAGATTACAGTCAGAAAAATGCAATTTTGATAGACCTATAAGACCATTTAAGTTCCTCCTCACTTGTGCTCCTCTCTGGCTACAATCTTGAATTTTCCAGTCTGTTGTTGCTGCATAAAAAAAAAAACAAATATTAACAAAAAGCAGAGCCATTAAAGTACGGCAAAAGAAAAGCAAAATCATTAAATTTCACCTTCTTCCATAACTCAGTATGATCTTTGCAGAAGCCAGCAACAACAGCTCCCTTTTTCCCTTCACTGTACTCAATATAAAGATCCTCTTTCAAGCCACAAGTCACATGAAACCACAAAGGACAATTGGGCTCAGAACACTCAACAGCGCAACCTTTTTTGCTCCTACAAACATAACACTTGTTTTCCCACCTTGTTTTGGGAACCTTTGAACAATCAATCCCCTCTCTCCCTTCCGGGTCCTCAAAAAACACCTCCGGCACAAACACAGCGCAGACTACATGAGCCCATGAACCATCATTTGTCGGCTTCATCGCACCGTCTTTATTCGGACAAAGACAACAAGAGGATGATGCCTTGTGCGGTTTAGCATCCAAGCATTTGGCGCAAAACCAGTCGCCTTCCGGTATGCCTTTAACGATTGGATTGCCATAGCAGGTGGTGTGTACCATCAAATCACAACCATCACACAACACAATTGGATCTGTTTGGTCCCCATCTGTGCTTTGACAAATCGCACACACAATCCCATCATCGTCATCTTCATCGTGTTCTTCTGGGATGGTTTCAGTGGACTGATTGGTGCTTTTAACAGGTGGGATTCTCTCAGATTTCTTCTCTTTTGTCGCCGTTTCTTCGTTGAAAGTTGGCTTCCATTCAACATTGAGATCCAAACTTAATGAAGATTCATTGGATGTCAATTCAGGTTGAAGAGCCAATACTCTTTTCTTGGTCGGAAGGCAACAAGTGGTCACAGCGGTTTCGGAGGGAAGCGATGTTTGCTTGCGCTTCTTCGCTGGGAGACAGATTGGGACTTCATGGGATTGTTGATGTTTGATCTGCTCTTGCTGTTGCATCAATCTGAATCTTTTCAGAGGAGGCAATGCTTGAAAATTAGAATCCATAGTGTTTGATTTTTGGTGAGCGGAAAATAAATTCTATGAAAGTGTGTGAATGATTCAGGAGGATTTGGGTTTTGAATTAAACAGAGAGTAACGGCGGGACTCTTTGATTTGGGGGCGTTTTGAGTTTCGATGATTTTTCATGTTTTCAACTTGGCGGGGTTTTGATTCATAAAAAAAAAAAAAAAAATTGTTAAAAAGTCTTTAAATTTTTTAAATTTTTGAAAGATTACCACCAACCCGAAACTAAACCCGCCAAAATTTGGATGAATCGTTCAATTTTGGGTTTGATATCATAGGCGGGTAGGGTTGCGCCCGTGGGTGTGGATCTTATCGTTTGACCGGGTTCATGTTGACCTGGCACATTTTATGTCTTGTCCGCCCTACTTTTGTAGCACTTTGGACTTTGAAATTGCAATTACTTAATTGAAAATTTGCACAAACTCACCCGCTGTTATTAACAACTTTAATCATTATTTTTTTAATACATCGTTTTAATTCATTTAACTTAAATAATTAACAGTAACCTATAATTAAATATATAAAAAAATAATTTTATTCTTATTTTTAATCAAATTAAGAAAAAAATAAATTTAAAAAAAGTTTTTTATTCTTATATTTTAATTAAAATTTTATTCATATATTTTATTTTTAATATTAAATTATAATCAAATTAAGAAAAAAAAATAAAAAAAAACATGATTTTTTTATAGTAAGAAGGATATTAATTTAAAGATTAAAAATTAATATTAAAAAACAGAAAAATAAATTATATAATTTTAAATCCAATGGATCTCCAATCGATTAATATCTGAAAATTTTCAGATCTCCAACGTTTCAACATCTCAACACTAAGATGCAAAAAGTTCTCCAACAAGACTAATTTCATTAAAAATTAGCAACAAAAGTTTCCAGATTTTTGTGGGTTCTTTCTTCAACCCAGAAGCAGCAAGATTAAATTGTGATCATTAGAGAATAAAAAAAACGATATCAAAGTACTCTTAAAAATGTGAAAATCCAAATACAGTTAAAAATATAACCACAAAACCAAAAAGAAAAAAAAAAATGTGTAGGGTTTACAAACACCAGATCATCACCTTCACAAACCCTTCATCAAATCTCCACTCCAACATCGAAACAAAAACTCAAATATCTTTCAATCCCAAACACAAATCGAATTCCAAACCAGAAAAATAGCAGATCATTCTTCCCCGACCCACGCTCAAAATCGAATTTGTGTGAGTGGTTGAAGGAGAAACCAGATGCGAGTCAATGTGGTCTTGAACCAAACCGACGCTCGTACTCGGATCGTGAGTTGCTGTTCGGAGACAACGTGAATCTGCGAATTGTGTTGAAGGAGAGAGAAAGAATGATGAGAGGTCGAGGGACGGGTTCAGAAATCCAAAATCTTATTACTGGAAATTGGATTTGGCGAGGCGTCAAGATTTGCCATTTTGTATTTGGGGTTGAAAGAGAAGAAGAATACTGGTCAAGAGTTGTGTTTGGATCTGCTCAAACCGGTTATTGTTGTTTGGTTTTTTTTTTTTTTTTTAATGCTCGGATTAGTGGAGATGGATGGTAGATAAGTTTTTCGGCGATGATTGAAGAAGAAAATGGAGATCTAAGGACCGGCCTGTAAACGTTTTTCAGTTGTTATTTTTCGAAAATAAAAATAAAAATAAAAATGAAAACAGTATTTTTGGTTTCAGTTTCAAATTCCGAAAACGCATTTAGTAGAATATACTAAAAGCTGTATTTTGGAAATGAAAACGAAAAAAACGCGTCTGGTAGATTAATTGACGACTTTCAAAAATTGATTATATAATTAACCAATATAATTTTTGTATTGTAATTTTTAAATTAAATAAAAATAACATATCAAAAATTAATTTAAAAAAACATATCAAAAAATAAATTAATCAAAACTAAACTTTTAAATTATAAATAAATAATTACAATATATATATATATATATTACTATATAATAAAAATATATCTGTAATAATATATTAAATATTATTTTATTATTTTATTATATTAAGTGTGCTCCCTGCCACGTTGCTCATATATTATATACTATATAAATATATAATATTATATAGAATATTAATATACTATTTATATATTATTTAATATTTTATATATATATATATATATATATATATATATATATATGATGAATGCTTTTAGTTATAGTTGGAAATAAATTATTCTGGAATATATATATAGGGGCACTTTGGTCATTTAAAAATCTTGTCACGTCTTATCTTATCCATATGAAACGCATAATAAAACTAAATGGAACAAAATGAAAAACAATTTTTTTTTATATATAAAAAAATAAAAAACAAAATGAAAAACGAAAACGAAAAACGAAAAACAAGTATTTTGTGTTTTTTAAATCTTTCACTTTTAACACTGATTTTGTTTTTCTTTTTCTTTTTTTTTTTAAATAAAATGAAAAACGGTTAACTAACTCGTTTTCGAAATCGTTGTTGAAAAATAAAAACGAAAACGGACAGAAAAACAGTTGTAAGACGGGGCCTAAATTTTTCTTAAATTGATGATGTCGATTGTTTTGTGTTTTATCAATAATGGAGATTTGTCTCCCAAATATTTAATCTCAAATATTTACTTTAATTAATTTGATTATAATTTATTAAAATATTTAAAGTATTTGAAAAAAAATGGAAAATTAAAATGCAATAACAAAAAACTTTTAGGAGTAAAATTGACCTTTTGTACATTTAGTTATAGTTGGTTGTTAGTAATTTGATTAAAATATTAAATGGATTAAAATGGTAAATTTTAGAAGAATAAAAGGGATAAAGTTACTAATATGATAAAGACATTTAAATATACAATAATTTGAAAGGAAAAAAAAACTTTAATGAAAGTGTGAAACTACCTTCTCAAATATTTTCATAATTGTACAAACATCCCTTGAAATTCGTTAACTAACTATTGACTAACCAATTCAATGGTATAAATATCTTTTGTATGGCAAATAATAATTAAATTTTTATGAAGTTATGAAACAATCCAAACATTTTTAAAATTGTCGAAATATTGAAATGAAATTACAGAGGAGACACAAAATTATTGAAAATTGAAAAGTAAACATGATTAAAGAACTCCATCTACACCGGAAGGGATTCAACCGCTGGTGGAGGTAGGAGAGTCGCATTTCCTCACCATAGAGGAGATCGCATCTAAAAAAACAAAGCAAATCTTCACAATCTCCTCCAAAAATAAGAGGAGATTCACACAATCTCCTCTAGAAGAGCTCGCATATTTACTTCTCCTCGCATCGTAAGGGTTGAAATCTCCTCCAACACTAATGGAGTTCATAATTTTTTTGTAAAAAATAATATTGAAATGACTAGTAAAGGGCATTTTGGTCATTCATGGATCATGTAGTGTACAGTTCAAAAGTGATTGGATTAGAAATTTATATCTAAGATCAGTGCTGTAAAAATGGACTAGCCTGGCCCATTAGGCACAGCCTGGCCAGTCCATTTTCGGAAACGGGTCTGGCCAGGCTCGGCACGCTACGTTGTGCATGCCTGACCAGGCCCGACCTGTTTCTGAAAATGGAGGCCTGGCACGGCACGCCTGCTTGCCTCAGGCGGGCCGTGCCAGGCCGATCCTCCTGCCTGGTCTGGCGGGTCTGGTGCGGCTGGCCTGGCCTGGCAAGCCTGGTCTTGAGGACTTGGCGGGTCTGGTCCAGATAATTTTCCAAATTACGTTTGTTTGGATTTAAGGTTTAGGGTTTAGGGTTTAGGGTTTAGGGTTTAGGGTTTGAAATGAATAAAGAGAACGAACAATTATTTATTTATTTAATTATTTTTCACTTATGGAATTCAATATTACATATTTACATTATTGCCTCATTAAAAACCTTACCAAGAAAAACCTAGTGGGATAAAAACTTGGTAAGGGAAAAAGAGTGCAATTGTTTTACAACTTACAAGTAAATAATAAATACATATGTAAAAGTATAACCTAGTTCTGGCCCTGGCCACTACCTGCAGGGTCATCAATATATAGATGGTTGAAATTTAGAATAAGCTCTTTATCTACAGTTAGATTTTACAACCTTTTTTTAGCATATTCCCAATCCCGAAGGCGTGTTAATACTTCCACCATCTCCGGAGACAAACAGCTTCTTCTTGGTTCAATTATGCGTCCACTGGTGCTGAAAGCTTGTTATGACGACACCGTTGATACGGGAATAACCAGTACGTCACGTGCTAAGTGTGACAAAACTGGATACATGTACGTATAGGTCTTCCACAATAACAACAAATCAAACTCTTCCTTGTCTTCAACAGTATCGAACTGTGCTTCATGGTACCTAATTAGTTCGGTACAAGAAGATGGGCCAGATATTTATCCTGAAGAAGTACTTGTTGATTTGTCCTTTTTTCACCGTTTCAGAAGGCTCCAACTTGTTTCCTTCGGCTCTGTCTCCGGTTGTGTTGATTGGGGGGTGTCAATGTTGTCAAACCTACTCTCATAAATGCGGAAAATATCGAACAACTTGATTCGAATATCAGTAATTTGTTCTGAATAATCTATTGACAAATTAATATCAATAAACTCAAGCAAAACTTCTAAACCAGATAATTTAACCCTAGGATCTACTATAACACTTAAGGCATAAAGTATAGGAATGTTAGCTCAATATTTTTTCAACTTTGTCTCCATGGCAACAACTGCAGCGCCTAGATGTTCATCTTCTCTATAATTGTTTAACACTTCAGACATTTTCACTATCTGATGGATTGCCTGAGAAGATGTGAGGTAATAGACCCCGGAAAGAGTTACAGTGGCATTGTAACAAATCTTTAAAAATTGAACAAAAATCTTTGTCACATACCAATCGTCTGTGGTAAGTGTTTTTGCTCCCGTTTGCCCTATTTCGGCCAATTTCATGTTATAAAAATATGTAATGGTTGTATCATATTCCAAAAAAAATTCCAACATTAAATAAGTATAGTTCTACCTTACCGGCATATCAGTTTGGAATCGTCGGGGTTTGAGACCGTTTAATTTACAATATCTATTGAATTCACTGAATCTAGGATTATAACTGCAAATCCAATAAATGGCATCTCTGATGCGATCTAGTTGGCCCTTACCTGCTTTAAACCAACATGTACAACTAAATTTATAATATGACATGCACACCGTTGATGGAAGAAATAACCTCCATTTTACGAGATATTTCTTGTAACAAACAATGCAATAGAGCTAGTATTTACAGATGCATTATCTAATATGATCGAAAGGATGCGATGCGTGATTTCATATGTTTCTAAAACAGAAATAATGACATTAAAAATGATTTCTGCGGTATGTGCAAAATCCATAGGAAGAAAACCAATAATTCTTTTTGTTATCCTCCAGTCAGAATCTAAATAGTGTCCCATGACATATAAATAGTCTTGTTTTTGGTTGGAACATGCATTCCAAATATCAGAAGTCAATGCAACAGAGACACTTAAATGCTATATTTCAGCAATTAAGTCATCCCTTTGGGTTTCAAACAATCTTATCAAATCATTTCTAGTGGTAGTTCTAGAAACAGGTTCATATTGGGGGTTATATGCAGATGTGATTAATTCCTTATAAAATGGACTCTCACCAATATTGATCGGTTGATCAGTTTGTACAATGTATCGTGCCAAGCACTCTCTAACGTGCATGGCGTCGAACTGCCACGTCGTAACGGATCCGTCTGGGTGCCGTTGTAGTTGTGTCTGGGTTGTAGTGTCTACCTGTCCACGTGCATGCATACATTTGTACATATGACGTCTCAAATGTCCGGTTTCCTTCATACTTGTAGCATAATCCTTATGACAAAACTTACATTTAGCTTTGGGCCCATACGTCCCGTCTGGAAGTGTCATTTGGACTATGTTGAAACACTGTCACACATCTGATGTTAATTTTCTGGGACGTGATGTTGGTGTAACGGCCGAACCAGAATGTCCCGCTTGAGTATGGGTCGGCTCTGAAATATCAAAATCATTGTTGAGCATATTCAAACCGTCCGAAAAATAAGGGTGCTGATTAGGATCCATTATCTGAAGTAAAAATATGAGCACTATAGTCGTTAATAGTCAAATTAAAATCAATATTTACTAACAATAATCTTAATTTACTAACAATAATTAATAAAAAAATAAATTCACTACTAAAAATAAAAATGATAAATTTACTAACAACACATATGAAATGAAATACTACACATAAATATCTTAATATACTAATAAAACTTATTAAAATTAACCACTGCACTTAAAATTCATAATGGTCCATAAAAAAATATTATCATAAACAACTATACAAAAAATTCATAATCTACTAACAAAAAATATTAAATTCACTACTATAAATTAAATTGATAAATTTACCAACAACAAATATTAAATTAAATACTACACATAAAAATCTTAATTTACTAATAAAACTTATTCAAATTAACTACTACACATAAAATTCATAATATACTCACCCAAAATATTAAAATAAACAACTACACTAAAAAATCATAATTTATGAAAAAATATTAAAATTAACTACTACACTTAACATTTATAATTTACTTAGTACAAAAATTAAATTTAGTAATACAAATTAACTTTTTAAATTTACTAATAACAAATATTAAAATTACTACTAAACTTAAAAATCTTAATATACTAAACAAATAATATTAACATTAAAGACCAAAAATTGATAAACTAACTAACTAAATAAATATGTTTTCATTTAGTAACTACAGTCTAAACATAAATATATAAATTTACTATGAAAAAATGTTTGAGCAAAAGTAATAACAAAATTGTACCTTTAAAATTTGGTGTGTTGGTGGAAAATGTAGAGAATTTTGTAGAGAGAGTAATAATGAAATTGAATGAAAAAATGTAGAGAATTGGAGAATATAGAGATTGAGATTTGAGAGAATGAGAGATTGAAAGAATGATAGAGAGAGTGAATGGAAAATGAAATGGATGGAAGTATTTATAGAAAAATTTGATTTGGGGGTCAAAGTATAATTTGCAAGATCTAAGGGCGTGTTTTTGTAATTTGTTTAGCCTCCAACGGCTGGAATCCAAAATCCAGCCATTTGAGGGATTTTTTTTTTAAAAATATATATAAAAAAATAAGTAACCGATCGATGTGCCAGGCCGGCGGGTCAGTCCAGGGGCCTGGCACGTCGGCTAGGCGTGCCAGGCGGGCCGACCCGGCACGCTGCCTGCCACGGATCGGGCCTCGGCCTGGTCCGCTTCCTTCACGGGTCATGCTTGGCACAGCCCGTTCTACTGGTGGACCGGCCAGACCGACCTATCTTGGGCCGGTCCGACTTATCTTGGGTCGGTCCATTATTACACCACTATCTAAGATTGACCAATAGTGGTTTAGTAAGGTGTATCAACCTATTGTAGTTAAAAATGAAAGACTACAATTAACTTGATAGTGTACTTATTTTTTCAACTAATGGATTGGTAACGAGAATGATCAAAGTGGTTTGGTCCGTAGTTTTCAACTTGTTATCCAAAAAATCGTGTGTTGACTTTTGGACAACACTTAGCCGTGCTCCACAGTCAGAGGGGCACATGTATGGACAGGTGACCCGGGTCACGATCGGTGGAACGATTCGAATACTGGGCCTAGGTATCTATAGCGATATTGCCAGGCTATTGGGGACCGAATGGTGACAGGTTTTAACTAGGACCGGTTCTTAAGAGTCGTGATATCAGTCGTGATATAACCGATCACGACACAAGGGGTGATATCGGTACTGTATCGGGATGCTAGTTTAGAGATGGTAGGGGATCATTCAGGCATTCATAAAGAGAATAGCAAATCATGGTTCATATTCATCAATTTAAATTGATTACACTTCTCTCAAAAGAGTCTCCCTCTCTCTATCTATCAATCGATACAATGGGGGTTTTAACTCATTAAACTAGTCATTCTATAGTAGAAGATTAAGATTGCACAATGGTGGTCTCTTCCTTGAAACCAGTGGTTATATAGTATAACGTTATTTTTTACTCTTCCAAAGACCAACCTTTAACTCTTCTTAAGTTAGGGTATTTTTAGCGTGTCTTGAATGTGATAGGTAAGGAGAATCCTTGTATGTGGGAGTCCTTGGCACGATCTTCACCCTTTTTTAACATCGGGCCAACATGACACGTATCCTGAAGGGCTGTGATTGCTCCAGTTGTGTCCTAGTGCTGACTAAGGGGTAAGGTGGGTAGGTGAGAGACTCATCTTTTAGGTAAAATAGCAGTTAGGGAATCTTCACCACTCCTTCATATCAGGCACAGGCGTGGCACATGCCCCGGAGGGTTAGGATGGTTCCACATATGCCCTGATGTCCATATAGGTGATTCGTAGGCGACCATGTGGCGTTTTCCTTAATTCTGGTTGGCTAGAGGCGCTTAAATTGGCTGGAGATGTCGTTGTCATAAGCGGAGTTTATTGGGGGACGTCAATGTCTATCAGCTATGCATGTCAAGCCATTTCTCCCATTCTTTCCTTTCTTTGTCTAGGAGATTTTTGTATCCCTTCTGTTGGCTGGACTCAGGTTCCTCTTTGGTGATTGTTAGAGTTGACCCGAGGTAGAGCTGAGTTAGGCCTTTATCTGACTATCAATGTTAGGCAATAAAGCGCGATCTCGAACCGTTGATGCTTGCCCCTTCATTTATTTGATAGTTGCTTATATTTAATGCCCAACCACCCATTATCTTCTGCAAGAGTTTTCTTTTTTGGTCGAATTGGTCCACATCCTAGGGCTTACATCAGCCCCCCGCTGATTGCCCGTCGGGCTCGGTGGTGGTTCTAGAATGTTCTTCAATGTTTAAGGCGTCCTTGTTTACTTGGAGTAGTTTGGGATCCTTAGGCAGTTCTTCCTTCCTGGGGCTTCTTCCCTACTTCAAGGGACACGTCCGGGGAGGCTGGGTCATCATAACACGGTGATCAACTCCGGTTGTACCAGAGATCTCGATATTTATTTGGACCAAAATTGTTTTCATGTTTATTATTTTATATAATTATAAAGTATTTTATTTTTAAAAATAATAATGTATGCCGAAAAAGTATGAGGTAGATATGTCCAAATATAATATAATAGCATCTTTTAAGTCATAATATCAATATCCTACTACTAAGGAAAAACAGTCAATTATAATATCCTATTACTAGGAAAAAAATAGTCAAATTATGATTTAATGTCTGAGCGTTAAAATTTCAAGTAAAATGACTAAATCGATAAATTTATAATAATATAGTGGTCACTAAAGGTGATGTTCGCTTTTTGTCCAAATACTTAAAAGATTTGAATTGGGTTTGAAATCTAAATTCTAAATAACATGTTTGTTTTTTGTTTTTTAATGTCTGAATTAAGTGTTAAGTTGGTTGTTTTTTATAACCAAAATATTTGAAAACATATAATTTGACATACCCTTATTCCATCGATTGTCCGAATAAAACTTGAATGTTTAGCTAGCTTGGTTGTTGATACATCATTGTATTTATTTGTTATTTACTTGTTTCTTGTCAAAATCCAATAACTATTATATCACTGTTTAAATACAATTATAGTTACTTTTAATTAATATTCTAATAAAATATTGTGTTTTTTTTTATGTTAAATAAAATTATATAAATAAAAATTAAATTTTGTGAAGAACAAATGCAGTTACAAAAGAATTCCAAAAAAACAAACATGGATATCACTTGAACTTTAATGTTTCCTGGGAGCACCTAACATTAACACAAAAATCACATATCTCCGGGTCAAAATATCACATACCTTCTTGCAGGGGTTAAGGCCATCTCCAACCGTACACCAAACCTTACGGATTATTCATTTTGTAGAAACAATTACCCTCTAACCCATCGCCATTTTCTATGTTTTGTTTTTCTTCAATGAACAGTATCGCACAATATCAAGCGCGTCACTATTCACTAAAGTAAAAAAAAAAAGTGCTTTATTTTCTTTTTTTCAAACCCTAAACTTTTATAAAATCACAATTTAACCTTATTGACTAAAATCTATTATGATTATATCATTCATTTAAGAGTGGTGCTATTTGCACACCCCCCACTAAACTATTTAAAACCCATTTTTTAAAATTTTGATTTAATTATAAAAAATTATATGGTTTTATTATTTTTTTTGTTTTATTTCCATGACTACCCTTTTATTTATTTTTCAAACTTAATACACCTCATATCTTTTTTTTTAAATACACTTCATCTTTAATATTTATATATAATTTTCTCATATTCATTCGCATGACTTGTTTTTTCTTCTTATTGCTTGATAAAATTATTTTTATTAGGCGCAATTTTTTGTTATAGTTGGTTGGATTGTTGGTGGTAGATTGTAAATGTGATATTAATCGTCTGATTGTTTATTTTTTTAGCCATTAAGTTAGAATTTTGGTGTGATTTCGGTTTGTCAGAAATTAGGTTTTCTTAGTATGACGTTGTTATTGTTTTTTATAAATAACATTAAACTAATTTTGAAAGATCTAGAATAAAAACTACAAAAGAATTGATACAAATTATAGTTTACCTGGAAGATCTAAATAAAATAAACCGAGAGAAAAAATTAGCAAACATAGATATAGATTTTGATATGAAAAATAAAACAAGCATGTGAAATAATAAAATCAATAAATATTAATTAAACATGGTAATCATGAGATCGAGATCTGAAAGAAAATATAAACAAAAGTAGTAATAAATCAATAAATACTAAACATGGGAAACATGATATCGCGATCCGAAAGAAAATATAAATAAAAATAATAAGCATTCAATGATTTGAAACAATCTATATCATTAAAGCTTTTGTCATTAATGTTTTGAAATAAGGAAAGTGGGTTTTATTATTTTTAATTTGTACAAGATTTTTTTAATAAAAAATATATGTCTATTTAAGTAATTTGATAAAGGAAAAAAAAAAGAATATTAAATAATTTAAAAAGTGGGCATAAATAGTTAAGTGGTGGGTGTACCAATAACATCACTCTTCATTTAAAGGTTTTGTTTAATCACAGTTTTACCCTTAATCAATTAAATTTATTCCGATTTGGTACTTTTTATTATTTAATGATTTTTTATTTAATTATTATTGATATTAACATTTAATGTATTAAGTTTATAATTTCTTATTGTATTGCAATATTATGTTAATTATGAGATGAAAATTTAATTATAGAGAAATATGTAAAAGGTGAAAGAAAGGAAATATTATTTTTAGTGTAAAATTTGATATAATAGGTTGGATATGGAATAGTGAATTAGTGTGAAAGTTACACTATTTTAATGCAAAAGTTACATTAAAATGAGTTTTTGGATTAGAAATAACCCAAGTCATAGGTCTAATAACCAATTCATACGTAAGCAAAAATTCATAAGTAAACACCCGAATGTACAAGCCTTTGTCACTCCTAGCATCAACACAAAAGTCTTATTTTTGCTCATGAGTCAAAATGTTTTTATTCCATTTTCCATGATCAAAATTCTGTATTACCCGATAGCCAAAATGTTTCTACTGCATTTAAAATAAAAATGAAATTACAAAATTAAACAGAGGAAGATGTGTTTTGGGTATTGATAACAAAGAACAGAGATAACCATGAAAATGAATGTATAGTTTGAAAGGAAAAAAAAATGAAGAGTTTTGTTAGGATTATCAAGCAAATGATATACTTTTAACATCAAAATAACAAATCGGCTAATTGGAACTGATATCCCCTGAATTATGCATGAATTTGCATCTTATGCCTATATTTTTTTTCGTCATCAAACCCCCTGAACTTTCATAAATTAGAAATAGATGATGGAATAGTAAAGTTGTCCATTTTTCAGTCATGAAAAATTACACTAAATTCCCCTTTTTATATACATAATTGCATCAAACCGGAAAAATATAATAATATGAGTATAGGACCTAAATACCTCTTTGACCAAATTTTAAAAACCAAAATTTAAAACGTAAAATTGAAATAATGGTTACATAATAATAAAATTCTGAACTTTTAATAAATAAAATTAAATAAATTGAGAAATGAAAAATTAAATTGATTTAACAATTATTTTAAATATCTTTTTTATTTAAATGTCCCTAAATATAAAACCAAAATGAATATTTAAATTATTTAAGGGGAATTATCATTTAAATTGTCTGTTTATTTAAATATGTCTAAATATCACTTGTTCATTTACAATAATAAGAGTATTAATAATTTAAGAAAATAATGAAAAAATAATAATAACAATAAAATAATAATAATGATAATAATGATAATAATATAAAAAATAATAATGGTAATATAAAAACCAAAAAAATTTTAAAAAAATTAGATAGATATTTAGATTGATCTCCACCATTCATCTCAAATATTCATGGTAATTATCAAATTACAAACATAGTAATAATAATACTAATACTAATAATGATAAAGATAATAATAATAATAATAATAATAATAAAAACAACAACAAAATTACAAGAAAATTGAAAAAACACATAAAAGAAATTGATGGGCTTGGAGATCCAGAAACACCATCTCAAAGGGTGGTAGAACGAGTAGATTTTGATTCGCCATCCAATCTAGATCTATTTTAAGGATGGTAAAAATCTCCGATCCACCCCAAACCCACGGGTCGTGGATTTGTGAATAAAAAAAATAATATTACTATTATTATTTGTTTTAATATCATTATCATTAAACCCATGGGTTAGGCAAGGTCCGGTTTGGTCCGGTTTAAAATAGTACCGGATCAAACCAAAAAAATTGGTCTTTTGAAAAACTGGACCAATTTGGACGAATCATTTTTTCAGACCAGACCAAACCAAATTGTATCGGTTTGGCTCGATTTGGTTCGATCTTGCGGTTTTAACTTATCAAAAAAAAAAGAAAATTTAAAACGTAGTGAGAAATTACATAAATTTTATTTATTAAAAAAAACATACATTTCATTTTTTTTAGATAAATACATTTCAAATTAAATTAGCTAATAAAATAAAAAAGCTAATAAACACATTTACAATGAAGATCAATTGTTTTATAATTGATGATTAGTAATAATTATATCAAATCACTTATTTTGTATTTGTAGCGCTACCTTAGTTTAATTACGTGTATATATATATATATATATATATTACCATTATTCAATGTAAAACAAACGATAACTTCATAAAGTAAATGGAAAAAAATTTCAATTTCATTATAGAGATCTTTCGACGTTGCGCTAAAGCTGGTGGGTTAATCAAACACATGATGAAATAATAAATCATAGTTTTTGAGTTTAATGGCTTTTTTTTTTAAAAAAAGTTTGATTGAAGAGTTTTGGGTGTAATCTATACCGGAATAAAAGTGTATTAAAAAATTTCGGTTTATGGTCCAATCCGGGTTCGATAAGTTTAGACTATAGACCAGACCATATATCGGACCGGACCATATAAGTTTGTTATAAAAAAACCATATGGTTTTTTTTTAAATAAAATACCGAACCAAACTACACGGTTTGGTTTAATTCACGGTTTATGGGCTTTTTTGTCTAGACGTAATATTTAGAGATATTTAAATAAAAAAAGATAATTTTAATGATAATTCCCTTTAAATAATTTAAATATTCATCTGAGTTTTATATTTAGAGATATTTAAATAAAAAGATAATTTAAATCATTGTTAAATAATTTTTCTTTTCATTTCTCTATTTACTTGATTTTCTTTTTCAAAAAGTTTAGAATTTTATTATTATTTAACTGTTATTTAAATTCTAAAATTTAAAATTTGGTCAGAGGGATATTTATATCATATTATTATATTTTTCCGATTTGATGCAACTATGTATATAGTAAGGGAAAATTAATGTAATTTCCCAGGGGTGTGCACAAAAATCGAAACCGAATTGAACATAATCGAAAAAGGATGCTTAGTTCGATTCATAACTTCTATTCGGTTCAAACCTATTTGAAATTTGAAAACCAAATTGAATTTGGATCGGTTTCGGCTGTAGACATATAAAACCGAACCGAATAAACCGAATCGTCTTACTTAATTATTTTATAAAATTCAATTTTCTATAGACTGTTTATTGACGATTTTTTATTTTTAGATGACATTATGAATTACATTTTTTTACTTCCATTTTATAGAAGTTATGAAGATTTTATATTTTGATTAAGTATATAGACTGAATATGATTGAAATTTTAGATTTGGATTGAAAATCGAATTATATTTTGTTTAAATTATTTTTTACATATTATGTTTTCATAAAAAAATTTAAATCTAAATGCTAAAAATGCAACTTAAAAACCCAAAAAATTAAAAAACGTATAAAAAAATCATTCAAGCCCAATAGGCCCAAAACCAAATGAAACCAAACCGAGATAAATGTATTCAGTTCAATTCGATTTTCAGGTTCAAAACGAGTCAAACCGATTCACATTTTTAAAAACCGAATATATATCAATTCAACACAGTTTTAGTCAAAACCGAACCAAACCAAACCGTGCTCACCTCTACAATTGGCTGACAGAAAAATAGGTAGCATTACTATTCCGTCCGCTATTGTTAATTTATAAAAGTTTTAATGGTCAAAAAAGAAGTACAAAGGATATAATGCAAATTCGGGTATAGTTCATTGGGTATCGATGTCAATTAGCCTAAAAAATAAAATGAAGAATAAACATCAGAAATAGAAATCAATCTTACCAAATCGTTGGATTCCGACAAATAAAGATGAAAATATATGAGATTTGAGTATTCGTGTCGCGTCTGTCTCTTAGGCAACTAAACCAAATCTTAGACCTTGTTTGCCACCAAAACCAAATCTTATCTTGAATTCAACGCAACCAACTAATACATTCCAGCAGTCACCAAGTTCAGGGATTCAGGCCATGATAGCTTCAGTATAGTGGTATCTGGCACATAACACGACAAGGAATTGCACTACACTCTTACCTCCTTGAGTATTAATGTTAATCCACACAATTGAAGAACAAAGGTGGTTCAAACTTCAAAGTTTAAAGTGTTTAGCAAGTTATCTGCAAGTTTTACATGTCAGTTCAATTCTGGATCTCTTTGGGTACAGTGCGTCTCCAAATTCCGGCTAAAATACTTCCAAAGATCGAGTGACAGACACTGGAAACTGCACATGGCACATGGCACTGCAGTCAGTGGGTTTCCGAAGTGCTGAGTGGCAAGAACGACTCCAAGCACCGAGTTCTGAAACATGAAATAAGAAAACTGTCTTAATAAAATTGTTACAATACAAGGAAGCAGCTCCTGTATGAAAAGAATCTATCTGGTTCAACCAAGAATAATAGACAGAAAGCTAGTTTTTGTTTGGAAAAATCAAATAATAAGCAACTTCAAGTCATGGCTAATCCTAGATAATTAATGTGGAAAGCTGTGAAGGGTTCTGAGTTCCGGCACGAAACAAGGAGAAGCCGTCCTCTTAGAAATTCAGCTTTTTATAGTAATCAATATCATTACCTGCATCCCAACCTCAATAGAAATAGTCCGTGAAGATGCAATGTCAATTCCAAGCATCCTTGCAAGTGCATAACCAAAGAAAAAACCAGATGCATGAAGAAGAACTGCAGCTAGCACCACTTGTAGACCAGACGTCAGGATTGAAGAAGCACTCTGGGCAATTGCATTTCCACATAAAATCGCAACAGTTCCACTGCAATGGGAGGCATCAGGGGAGAGACAAACTTAACCATGTTTTGAAAATACTGATTTAGAAATGCACCAGCCAGTACAGGAAGAAGCACAACCTATGGTAGTATGGTCATAGAATGGTTAGTATTTAGTAATACTCATTTAATACAGCAACATTAAAAACAACACTGGTGGTAGGAGAGCTCACCTGCAATGTGGACATTAACAGTCCTGCTGCATCTACTGCAACATATTGCCCAGCAAGTTTGGCGGTTAGAAATGGGGTCATGACCTGAAGCAAGAAATGAAGAAGCAAGATTACTTGATATCATATAGGGAAATATACTCTCAAGCAGAAAGAAAAAGGAAAAAAAAAATGGACAGAAATTTTGTCAGCCACGTTAACACTAATAGGAATATTTAAAAAAATAAATGAATTCCTCTTCCCACATCTTTACAAAAACATGTTGACATAGTATCTGTTAAGGAAATGACTGAGAGGTAAACGTATATAGCTGACGGATCTAGATCCTCTCCTCTTTTACATCATGATTCATGACTGATTAAAATAGTGCCATCTAAACACCAGTTTGGAAGAGGGAAATAGTAACAAAAAAGAAAATATATGAGTATAAGACAATATAGTTTACTGACCACAGCTGATAGAGTACTTGCTGCTGTCATCAAAACTGAAAGTGCCACATTTCCACTGGAAGACAGGAAGGGCACCAATCTATGAGTTTGGAAGACAAAAGAACCAAAAAAAGAAAGAGAAAATTTTGTTTACAAGAATCACATACCGAGCAATATAAGTGACAATGTTACTTGCTGTACCTGTAATATAAGAGAATATCAAAAGAGGGGAAACTATGGAGTAGTGAAGTCTGCAGGCAGATATATATGGATATACTTACCACCAGGGCAGCAACCAACCAATATTAAACCAGCTGCATAATGTGATGGCAGATTTAAGAGTTTGCTCACAAGAAACCCTGAAATTGGCATCACCTGCAATCATTCACACAATATCCTCCAACTTAGTGTAAGAGATTTAATATATACAGTATACACACATATTGAAGAAAAAAAAACTAATCAAGGCCATTGCCTTAGGACTTAGGAGAATGCAACACTATATTTAAACAGTTTTTTATCGTAACCAAATAAAGAACAATTTCTAAACATTAAAAATTTATTGAAACTTTCACTGGTTAAAAGATGGGGATCAAATGAGCTCTTTGTATATGTTGGGTGGCAGGAAAAACCAACATATCCAGAGAGTTGAGTTGAGATGGTAGTTCTTAAAACACTAAATAACTAAAAGAACCATTGTGCCTAGATTTATATGCATTAATGCATTGAGACTGTCAAAGTTTTGAAGAGCTTATTTCTCTCCTTTTTTTACTTCTTTCTTTTATTAGCTCAATTTCATGGGCTCATAACAATAATTGTTTTTTTCACATATCATATGCAAGTCTACATTCAATCATAAATAGAAAATAAGTTTCATCAGAAATGAGGAAATTAGTAATGAAATGTGAAAAGATGAGTTACAAAGTGCTCCAACTAGATAACTGAGATTCAAGGGCAAGAACGGCATGGATTTGGTTAACGATAATCTGATAAGAGTGGAGCACAAATTTAATTCTTACCATCACTTTTAATAATTTCACAAGTTGCCGCAATATTGCATTACAATACATTAATCACCTGTCATAATAAGCCTTTTTACACATCATAATATAGTATTATGTACCATAAACCACAAGTCCCTGCATTGCAAATTTAATGTGGCAGAAGGTATATTGCTGAAGTAATGTAAATCTCTCTGAGAATCAAAGACATCGAATTATATCAAAAACTAATAATCAAATCCTTAGTGAGTTAATCGAACAAAATTTGACTGAGCTAATTCATAAATAAAGAAAGATTACCACGACGTTAGTCATGCCAGACCATTTTGAATCTGGATATGGATGCCAATAGACTCATGGGATCATTACGGCTGTTTTGTCGATCAATTTGATGACACGGAGAAAGAAAAAGGAAATGAACTAAAAATGTACGCCTTTAGTAACAACATTTGCTTTTTATCCCTAGGTGGCTTAGAAGATCCACATTTATACTTTCAGATGAAGCAAAATTACATATATTGAAACTGAGAAGCCTTCCAAATATCGTGGAACTGCTAAAGTATCATTTGCTCACATGTAATATGGATTTCATCAGGATCCAACAATGCAATAAATAAATGATGAATTTACACAAAATGTCCTTTATAATCTGCATACTATAACATCAAGTCTGAACACATGCATATTATCCCAGTTTAAATGCTATGCAAAAGAATTGAGTTATTGATTGCATCCAAATCCTAAAATGTGTGTTCAAGAGCACAACAATATACGACGAGCAAATATATACTTATAATATTAAAAAAACATAAAGAGAAAGCTAACCAAATCTATTATAGTTATTACATGTAATATTGTAATTAACATCAAACGTGGATAACAACATACACATACATAAATACACCCATATCGACAAGAGAGTTTCAACCATATCCGATTTGAATTAAATTTGCACACACAGAATTAAGAGAAAAGACAGACCGAGTACTGGAGCACAAAGCCAGAAATGATTTCCTTGGGCATGGCAAAAGCGCCGCGAAGATCGTCAAAAGTGAGAGTCATGCCCATACCAAGCATGGTGAGAGTGATGCCAATAATCGTCCACTTGGGTTGGACCCAATTGAATGAACTTGGCTTGATAAAACCCAATAAGCAACCTAAAGACACCCATATCGGAAATGCGGTCGTCATTGCTTCACCAATCAACTCAATCCAGTCCCGAAAGCTACGACTACTGTTGGTATCAAAACCGTTCGATGAAGTGCCACAATGAAGTGGAGCAGCTAATTTCTCCAGGTATTTGGCGCTTCACTGTTTGATAGAGGAAGTGGTTAGTGGGTTCCAAGTGGGGTTGGTATGTAGTTGGAACTGAGATGTTAGTGTGAGTTGACTTGAGGATTTGGAAGAAGAAATGGAGGGAAGTTGAGGTGGTTTGTTTCTTGGTGAATGGCCTGAAATGGGTTTTGATTTTGGTTGAAAATTGAGTGTTGAGTTGGAGAATGAGAGAGCGGAGGACTGCATTTTGTTTCCTTATTTCTTCAACTCTCAGTGTGAGGCAGTGAGCATGCACAAGTGAGAAGACTACATGAATCGCAACTAATGGTTGATTGCTGATCACGGAGATTCGACTTGTACTTGTCCATACGACGACCGGAACTTCCATTATTTAGATGAATGACAAATCTCAATTCTCACATAAGAAAACATTAAAATATTAATGAATCAAGCAGCCCAGGGTGGGGACACCTGGGACTCTGGGACATGCCCCACTTCAAAATTTGAAAAAAAAAAAAAAACTAATTGGTTCTGATATCTCTAAACTTTTATAAAATATACATTATATATTCTGTACTTTTCTTTCACCGTTAAACTCTTTAAACCATCGTAAATCGATAAAAAACGATTATAAATATCCTTTCATACGAGTCAATTAACCTAACTATTTACTAAAAAATGAGAGTTCGTGGAATTTAATAGTAAAAAAAAATATAAATAGTATAATATATATTTCGGAAGAGTTTAGGGATTATCGGTGTCGATTAGTAAAATTTTTTTTTGAATAAAATTTCAATTTCTTTATTAAAATATGTTTGGTGTGTAGGATATGATTGAATTTTTTTTAGGAATTAGATTAGATTCGATAGTATTTGAGTGAATTAATTATAATATATCCCGTATTTCGTATAACATCGGATATAACTTAAAATAGTCATGTTTTTGTGTTTGGTACGTAATGGGATGGGATAAAAATAACTTGATATAATATTTGTGTTGGAAATTTTGTGATAATCTCTCATGTTGAGGACAAAAATTGAGTATGATAAATTCCATAGAAATGGAAGATTAAAGTAGATTCAAATTCTCCTCCGTGAGAACTTCGAAATGGTAAACTCAAATTCATAAAATGGTTAATGGGTGAATGAGAAATTGAATCTCAAAGTGGACCCATTGTGTAGGGACTAAAAGGAATCCCACATTGCTTAAGGAAATCATTTATAAGTAGTTTATAAGTGAATGTGTGATATGAGCTTTCAACATGTGTGTGACATAGAGGCTCTCTCTCGCGTGTGCAGGGGGGGTGCAAATCATGGATCCCGAACCTTCAAAGGCGCGACCTGCGGCCACGAATGCCGCTCCGATTGGACCGTGAGAGTACAGTTGACCTTTTGTCATTTCCCTAAGTCAACGTTTTGATTGTGATGAATAAGGAAAGCTTTAATTGTTTGGATTCTGATTTCTTACTTGATCACTAAGAATACAGAATCGAGTTTTAATTAGAAATAAATATCTTTGGAGAATATTATCTAATTAAATTATTTCCTTATTAAATCAAAACGAATTTTCCAATTATAATCCCGAATTAATCCCAAAACCCTAGGGTTTCGGTTTGGGTATTTAATCCCTCTTATATTCTGTTCAATATACACAGAAAAATAATTCAGGTTTCTTTTGAGTAGCCGAATTCGTTTCTTCTCTTTGTTTTCTTGGTAAGTTCAAAACTCGGTTTGAGTTCGCTGGTAGTGGATAGTGCTTAGGCCTACCACTGTTGAACCGTTGTATCCTGGGAGACAATCGCCTAATACATATACGGTGTTGTTCGGCGAAATTGTCTTAAGGACACCGTGTCGGATCAAACTCCTTTTCTAACGTTACTTTCTGTTTTCATTTATATCAGTCAGGTTTGTTTGCAAAATACGTTTACAATCTTACGACACTTGTGTTTTTCTTTTCTGTTTTAATTTCAAATTATTTCAAACAACGTTTGCTTATTCAAACTTTCTGGTATCAGATTTCTGGTTTAGATCGTAACAGACTTGGAAAATAAATCAGCTTGTAAAACTGTGGTAATTGGGTTCCTCTGGAACACTGATTCAATTTGGAAATCGGGTTCTTTGGAACACTGATTTCAATTGTATAACCTGTGGAAATCGGGTTCTTTGGAACACTGATTTCAATTTGAAAGATATATATTAATCATTGGAAATTGGGTCTATTATTAGACACTGGTTTCGAAATCAATTGTGATTTCAATTGTGTTATCGGGTCTGCAATATCAGACACTGATTCTGATTTCCATCGTGAAATCTGATTTGATATCAACTGATATCTTTGCTATTATTTCTGTGATACTAAAACGATTCTGTTTTGTTTCAGATATTATGGCAAACAAATCGAATGTGAAATCCAGTGTTCCACTAGAGACTCTAGAAGTTAATCCAAGTATGGGATTAGATACTTCAGCTGTGAACTCTGTGCTTGTGGGCCAGGTACCAGTAGCAGTACCTACTGTGGCTACAACGACTCCGACCATCAACTCCTTCGTGAGAAACATACCTGATCCGGTGATGAGCCAGTATATGAGTCAAGGGAATGTTCCCATGGCAAATCCCTATATGAATTCGGTACCTTTACCGATGAATCATATGGAGAAGCTTGATAAATTTAGTGGACCGAATTTTAAACGATGGCAGCAAAAGATGCTGTTTTATCTGACCACACTGAACCTTGGCAGATTCTTGACTGAAGATGCTCCTAAACCTAATAATGGTGAAGAGCGAGATGTTCAGGTATGGAATGCAATTGATGCATGAAATCACTCAGATTTCCTGTGCCGTAATTACATACTGAACGGGCTGTCAGATTCGCTATATAGCATTTATTCTTCAAAGAAAACAACCAAAGAATTGTGGGAATCATTAGACCGTAAATACAAAACCGAGGACGCTGGTTCCAAGAAGTTTATTGCCGGCCGGTTTCTTGATTACAAGATGGGGGATTCCAAGACAGTTATGAGTCAAGTCCAAGAGCTACAGGTGATTCTGCATGAGATACATGCCGAAGGGATGACCCTGAGTGAAACTTTCCAGGTGGCTGCAATCATTGAGAAGCTTCCTTCTTCATGGAAAGAGTTCAAAAACTATTTCAAACACAAGCGAAAGAAGATGAAGATTGAGGATCTAATTCTCAAGCTTCATATTCAGGAAGACCACATGAAGTATGACAAGAAAGATGTCAATACACCTGAAGCAAAGATCAATGTGGTTGAGCATGGGCAAAGTTCTAAACCAAAGAAGAATAAGCCTAGGAAAGGATCCAAATTGGGTCCTAAGGGAGGAGTCTCTAAGAAGCCAAAATTTCAAGGGAAGTGCTTCAACTGTGACAAGCTGGGTCACAAATCTTCTGAGTGCAGGTTGCCAAAGAAGAAGAAGAACCACGAGGCAAACGTGGTTGCTGGGATCTCAAGAGATGTATCCGAGATCAATCTCTCTGCAGTTGTGACAGAAGCAAACCTTGTTGGGTCAAACCCAAGGGAGTGGTGGTTGGATACTGGGGCCACTCGTCATATATGCTCTGACAGAGAGATGTTCAATATATTTGAAGAAATGAAGAATGAAGAAAAGTTATATATGGGCAACTCAGCCACATCTGACGTGAAGGGACGTGGTCAAGTCATTCTCAAGATGACCTCTGGTATAATCCCGAGCTTGAACAATGTGCTGTATGTACCTGATATACTTAAGAACTTGGTTTCCGGTTCGTTGCTCAATCAACATGGGTTCAAGATGGTGATTGAATCAGACAAAGTGGTTTTAACCAAGCAGGGAACTTATGTGGGTAGGGGATATGTAACTGAAGGGCTGTTTAAGCTTAATGTATCTGTTGTCAAAAGAACAATCAATAAAGATAATTCTTCAGTTTATTTGCTTGAGTCTTCCAATTTATGGCATGGTAGACTAGGACACGTTAATTATGATACTCTACGTAGATTAATTAACTTAAATCATATTCCCACATTCAATATTGATCCTAAACATAAGTGTGAAGTTTGCGTTGAAGTAAAGCTAACAAGGTCATCATTTCAAACTATTGAAAGGAAATCTGAACCTCTTGATTTAATTCACACAGATATATGTGATTTAAAATTTGTTCAAACAAGAGGTGGAAACAAATATTTCATCACATTTATAAATGATTGCACCAAATACTGCTATGTATATTTGTTGAAAAACAAGGATGAAGCTATAGAGAAGTTTAGTCTCTATAAAACTGAAGTTGAGAATCAACTCAACAAGAAAATCAAGGTACTGAGAAGTGACCGAGGTGGTGAATATGTAGCACCGTTTAGTGAATTCTGTGCTCAACACAGAATCATACATCAAACTACTGCACCATATTCCCCTCAGCAAAACGGTATTACAGAACGTAAAAATCGTACCTTGAAAGAGATGATGAATGCAATGCTGATAAGTTCTGGAGTGCCTCAGAACATGTGGGGTGACGCTATATTGTCTAGCAATTACCTTTTAAACAAGGTACCCCGAAAGAAAAAAGACAAGACACCATATGAACTATGGAAAGGAAGAAAGCCTTCCTATAAATTCTTACGAATATGGGGGTGTCTTGCCAAAGTAGCAGTACTTATACCTAAGAAGGTGAAAATAGGTCCTAAAACTGTTGACTGCATTTTCATTGGATATGCACAAAACAATAGTGCTCATCGATTCTTGGTCTATAAATATGACATATCAGATATACATAAAAACACGATAATGAAATCTAGAAACGCGATGTTCTTTGAACATGTTTTTCCATATAAATCCAATGATGAAGCAAGTTCGTCAAAACGAACACATGATGATAGTTGTGAGGACCAAGAACAAGGAAATGAAGTAGAGGATGAACCTAGATGTAGCAAAAGAGCAAGGACGGAAACGTCTTTTGGTCCAGATTTTATGACCTATTTGTTGGAAGGTGAACCTCGAACCTTCAAAGAAGCGGTAAGCTCTTCTGAAGGACTCTTGTGGAAAGAGGCAATCAAGAGCGAAATTGATTCCATCCTTCAAAATCATACTTGGGAATTAGTGGATCTTCCTTCGGGATGCAAACCGCTAGGATCCAAATGGATTTTCAAAAGAAAGATGAAAGCAGATGGAACAATTGATAAGTATAAGGCCAGACTTGTAATTAAAGGTTACAATCAACGAGAAGACCTAGACTACTTTGATACATATTCTCCTATGACAAGAATAACCTCCATTAGAATGATACTTGCAATCACAGCTTTGCGAAATCTTGAAGTACATCAAATGGATGTGAAAACGGCTTTCTTAAATGGAGATTTAGATGAAGAAATTTACATGGAACAACCTGAGGGTTTTTCCGCTCCAGGACAAGGAAAGAAAGTCTGTAAATTGGTGAAGTCTTTATATGGTTTAAAGCAAGCACCAAAACAATGGCATGAGAAATTTGACAATGCTATGATGTCAAACGGATTTAAGATCAACGAATGTGACAAATATGTTTATGTCATGGACACGGAAAATGGCTATGTCATTGTGTGCCTTTACGTTGATGACATGTTCATTGTTGGTAGTGATGATAAAATGGTCAAATCTACCAAGGATATGTTGAAATCAAGATTTGATATGAAAGATATGGGACCGACTGATGTAATATTGGGAATGAAAATCTCAAGGACATCTAACGGACTCATACTAAGTCAATCACACTATATTGACATGATTCTTGAGAAATTCAACAAAAATGATTCTGGAATTTCTAGAACACCAGTATATACAAATCTACATCTATCCAAGAATAAGGGTGAAAGCATCTCTCAACTAGAATATTCTCGAGTGATAGGAAGTCTGATGTACTTAACCAGTTGTACAAGATCAGACATAGCGAATGCAGTCAATAAATTAAACAGATATACGAGTAATCCAGGAACCGATCACTGGAAAGGAATAGTAAGAGTACTGAAGTACTTACGATTCACTCGTAATCATGGACTGCATTATACCAGATATCCAACTGTCCTAGAAGGATAAACTGATGCTAACTGGATATCTGATATGAAGGATTCAAAATCCACTAGTGGGTATGTGTTCACACTGGGTGGTGCGGCGGTATCTTGGAAATCCTCCAAACAAACATGTATAGCCAGATCCACCATGGAATCTGAGTTTATAGCATTAGATAAATATGGAGAGGAGGCTGAATGGCTACGCCAATTCTTAGAAGATATTCCAAGATGGCCAAAGCCTGTGCCGGCGATTTGCATTCACTGTGATAGTCAATCAGCAATAGGAAGAGCACAGAGCAGTATGTATAATGGGAAGTCTAGACATATACGTCGAAGACATAATACCATTAGACAGCTAATCTCAACTGGGGTTATTATTATTGACTACGTAAGGTCAAAAGATAACATTGCATATCCGCTAACTAAATGGTTAAACAGAGAACTAGTTGAGACATCATCTAGAGGAATGGGACTAAAGCCCATTAGATAAAAGGTCGATACAATGGACACCCAACCTAGTTGACTGGAGATCCCAAGATCTAGGTTCAATGGGACAACCAAGTTGTAAGACTCAGTTGGATCACTGTGGGGGTTACCTTCAAGTCCATTCCTATGATGAAACAGTGCCCGCAGGAAAAATGTTAAACTGTGGTTTTTAATGATTCTTATGCGTTGAAATTCCTAGCTATGGAAATCCGAGCAGAGTAAAGCGGGTTACTCTTAATTAAGAAATCACCTATGTGAGAGAGAAGTGGGGCCGCTTCTAAAAGAGAATAGTGAAGGGCTATATTCTCCAGAGACTCTCACAGAACCAGGGGCATGTTCATGGCCAAAATGAACATAAAAATGAGAACCAAATCGGGTCTGGAAGATACCTGTGTAAGGTGTGTGATCGTTTACACAAAACGACAGAACAGTTCAAGGATATCACATCTACTAATCAACTAGTAAAGTAAGCATACCTTTACAAGGGAATGTTCAAAAGGTAACACCTACCTATCCTATGTAGGCTTCGACCGTTTGAACTTACCAAACATCTTCTTTGTGTCTCTTAGGTCAATTTCATTCATGTGGGGGATTGTTGGAATTTTTGTGATAATCTCTCATGTTGAGGGCAAAAATTGAGTATGATAAATTCCATAGAAATGGACGATTAAAGTGGATTCAAATTCTCCTCCGTGAGAACTTCGAAATGGTATACTCAAATTCACAAAATGGTTAATGGGTGAATGGGAAATTGAATCTCAAAGTGGACCCATTGTGTAGGGATTAAAAGGAATCCCACATTGCTTAGGGATTAAAAGGAATCCCACATTGCTTAGGGAAATCATTTATAAGTAGTTTATAAGTGAATGTGTGATATGAGCTTTCAACATGTGTGTGACATAGAGGCTCTCTCTCGCGCTCGCAGGAGGGTGGGTGCAAATCATGGACCCCGAACCTTCGAATGCACGACTCGTGTGTGGGCGCGACCTGCGGACACGAATGCCGCTCCGATTGGACCGTGAGAGTACAGTTGACCTTTTGCCACTTCCCTAAGTTAACGTTTTGATTGTGATGAATAAGGAAAGTTTTAATTGTTTGGATTCTGATTTTTTACTTGATCACTAAGAATACAGAATCGAGTTTTAATTAGAAATAAATCTCTTTGGAGAATATTATCTAATTAAATTATTTCCTTATTAAATCAAAACGAATTTTCTAATTATAATCCCGAATTAATCCCAAAACCCTAGGGTTTCGGTTTGGGTATTTAATCCCTCTTATATTCTGTTCAATATACACAGAAAAATAATTCAGGTTTCTTTTGAGCAGCAGAATTCGTTTCTTCTCTCTGTTTTCTTGGTAAGTTCAAAACTCGGTTTGAGTTCGCTGGTAGTGGATAGTGCTTAGGCCTACCATTGTTGAACCGTTGTATCCTGGGAGACAATCGCCTAATACACATACGGTGTTGTCCGGTGAAATTGTCTTAAGGACACTGTGTGAAACACGGGCCTCGGATCAAACTCCTTTTCTAACGTTACTTTCTGTTTTCATTGATACCAGTCAGGTTTGTTTGCAAAATACATTTACAATTTGTTGAAAGAAAAAACAACTTAAAAAACAAAATGCAAGCTTAAATTAATAGGAAAGTTAAACAAAAACAACCTGAGAGGCTACAAGTTTCCATGGCAAAATATTTGTAAAGTAAACATAAGTTCCTTTTGATGAGAGTGAAAAACGGAGATCTGGAGCCGCAATACAACACAAGTACGACAGTGTTTCGAAATCGTAAGAAGGATAAGTGGAGCAGTTGACGAGGCTATTGAAATGAGACCAAAAATGTAAAAATAAATAAATAAATAGAATATCAGTTCTAGAATATGAAAAATATTTTATAGGTTTTTTTTTATTTTTGTGTTTTCTATTCTGGGTTTCGAAGATCTTTAAGAATTTGTATATTTTTTTTTATTTTCTATTATGGGTTTTGAAGATCTTCAACAATAGAGATGTTCTACTACGTGGTGTTTGGTGGGTTGGGGGCGATGATGGTAGCAATTTAAGCTTGTATTTTGTTATTTCAGCTTTTATTTTATGAAAACATTGATATGAAAGTGAGAAGCAGAGATAAGTAATAAGATAAAAATAATCTCATTGGTTTGGAGAGGTTTATTTTATCCTCCTCTAATGAAATAAAAAATAGTTTGGACTAAAAATAATCCTAGTTGTTTATACTCACCAAACACAAGATTAAAATAGTCAAATCCTAAGAAACAAACATTGCCTAATATAAATCCAATTTCATCCATTTTTATATATGGTAATGTTATGCCCTAGATTAAGAACATAAAAGTTGTTAAAAGTAAACAATCATATTTATTGTATTGTTTTATTAAATACAATGATTGAGTTTCCTATAAAAATAACTTTTAGGGTCCGCATAGTAATTGTTTTTCAGTTATTGTTTTTTGAAAATAAAAATAAAAATGAAAATGAAAACAGTATTTTTTGTTTCAGTTTTGAATTCTGAAACACGTTTGGTAGCATCTACTAAAAACTGTATTTTAAAAATGAAAACGAAAAAACACGCCTGGTAGGTTAACTGAAAACTATCAAAAATTGAAATATCAATTTTTTATATTTTGTTTAATATTATTACAATTATAATCAAATTGATTAAATAATTAATCAATATAATTTTTGTATTGTAATTTTTAAATTAAACAAAAGTAACACATCACAAATTACTAAAAAAAATCAAATTATCAATTAATCAAAACTAAACTCTTAAATCATAAATAAGTATTATTTTAATAAATATAAATAATAGTAATAAAGTATATATATAAAAAAAATAAAAAAGAAGAAAAAGAAAGGAAACCATATCGGTCAAGAAGAAGAAAAGAAGAAAAAGAAAGGAAGAAGAAGAGGAGGAAGATGATCGAAGAAGGAGAATGATCGGAGAAGAAGAAGAAGATGATCGAAAAAGAAAAAGGTTTGGAGAAGAAGAAGAAGAAGAAGAGGATTGAAGAAGAAAAGAAAAAAAGTATTTTTTTTTTTAAAAAAAGTGAAAAACAAAAACAAAAACAAAGAAAATATGTATTTTATGTTTTTCAAAATTTTCACTGTTAACACTGATTTTGTTTTTCGTTTTTTGAAAATAAAATGAAATACGGTTAACGAACGCGAATTCAAAATCGTTTTTTGGAAAATAAAAACGAAAACGGGCTGAAAAACAGTTGCACGACGGAGCCTTATATTCTTAATATGTGCTCAAGTTAACACTACCATTTTTTATATACTAGGTTTGGAGCTTCTATCAATATTTGAGTTTGAAATATATATATCCTTCCAAAATAAGAAAGCAATCAAAATTTAAATATGTTACAAAGTAGAAAACCTGCAAAGGGCTAAAACCAATTGATTACATGCTATGTTCCACCGGTAAGCAAAGTAACATATGTTATTCATTTCAAAAATATATTCAATAAACAAAATAGCTACTCCTAGTAGGGGTGGATACGGTTCGGTTCAGTTCGGTTCTGTGTAAAACCGAACTGAATCGAAAATATTTCGGTTCAAGGTTCATCCAAAATTGAACCGATTTAAACTGAATAAGAAATGGTAACCGAACTGAACTGATTTGATTTTAATCGGTTCAGTTCGGTTCGGTTTTGGACCTAATGGGCGTTATTGATTTTATGGGCTTAATGAGTTCTTTTTAATATGTTTTTAATTTTGATGGATTGTTGGATTCTAATTTTGGGCTAGAGTTTTAATATTTTTAATAGCCCAAGCCTCGAGCCCAAAATAAAAAACAAATCAAACCTAACTACTAATAATGAAAGAAAAGCTAAAGAAGTTTGTTTGGGGTTTTTTTTAGTTATACTTATATAGGTGGTTTAATCGGTTCAAACCGGTTTGACCCGATTTTTTTTCGGTTTTTAATTTTTTAAACCGGTTTAAACCGAATTCATTTGATGAACCGAACCGAATATCCTTTTTTTGGTTCGGTTCGGTTCGATTCAAATCGGTTCGGTTCGGTTCAGAACTTAATGCCCACCCCTAACTCCTAGTTCAATTTGTAATAAACTTCTTAATTAACGAAACTTAACCCAATTAATGTTGTAAATTCGGACCGGATCAGACCGGTCCGGCCCAATTAGGTTCGACACGCCTGACCTGTTTTCGGAAACCAGTCGGGCATGTTCTCCCCCGCGTCGGAGAGCGGGCCAGACCAGGTCTGGCACGTTTTTAAAAAACGTGGCCCGAAAAGGCACATAGGCCCGTCTCCGACGGGCAGTGCCGGCATGCTGAACAGGAACGACACGCAGACCGAGGCCGGCTAAGTATTAAAAAACAAAAATTGAAAGGCCAACCGACCGGACCGGTGTGCCGATCCGTTGGACTTGGCCTGCCGGTGTGGCGGGGATCGGCCTCCTCTTGCCCGGCACACGGCACACCAACGTGCCGAACTTTGGTCGGCATGCGATCTCCGCAGACCGGACCTGGTTCGGCCCATTTTTGTTGGTAGGCCAAACGGATCGGCCCCCTTGGGCATGATCCATTTTTACACCGCTAAACCCAATACTGGTAGTTGTTAAATTATATCCCAACTCAATTTAAGAATGTAAATGATAATAAAATTAAATAAATAAAACCCTTACACTATATTATATACGCTTTTCTATAAAAACATATAAGATTAAAGAAAATCAACGTAAATGTTTATCAAGATTAGTTACCGGTAAATATATAGTAAAATCAACATCATTACAAAACAAACTACCTTGGGTAATTAACATGAGGTTCCAAGATACCAACCAAAATGCCAAGATCAATCTCCTTGTCGTCAAACTTTTTGAAGAATGGACGACTCTGGAACAACAAATCAATACTTGCAATTAACATTATGATCTGAGCATCAGAGTATATATATGTGAAATGAACTATGCAATAGCCTTAGTTAGGTGGAATGGCATTTGATATTGAACTGAAAAATGAAGTTCTCAGTCTGAGACAACACATGATTAGATTATTGAAAAAAAATAGTGGAATGAGGGATGATATGACTGGAGAATGTATATATTTGAGAGGAGATAAATTAACATTATCTCTGTATCTCAAATATGTATTGACATGTCATGTTTCTCACTTCACTACTTTTTAATCTCACCATTTGCTATATATTTGACAAGATTAAGATTTAATATTTATAGTACATTTTTTGAATTTTTACTTAAAATAATATCTTTTATTCTAAAATTCATTTAATCCAATACCGTTTAGCACCAAATAAAAAATATTACTTTTTCGTTTCAATCACAAACTTAAATTTTAGTTCATCTTGTGCACCAAAAGCATATTTAGTTACTTACCAAGGTTCCAATGAAGATGACCTATCTCGGTGATCCTTCTGTATGCTGCAAATGAAGTAGATATAGGAAGTCATAAGAACATTTCTTTTCAAGTAATAAAACTTACATTAATAAAATTTAAAATATAATTAATCAAAATTTAACATGAATGAATAGATATTATAGTTATGACATGAGAGATTTAAACTTCTTTATTATGTCAAACCAATTCAACTCGGAAGACAAGAAGGCAGTGTTACAGTCCAAAGTCTATGTTCTCACGGTATCATAGCCAAGGCCGGCCTTGAGGCTGGACTAGAGGGGTGGCCGCCTAGGATCCATCATTTAAAGGCGTCCTTAATTATATGTAATTATAGTTATATGTATATGGGTCCCAATATAGTTTTAATTAAATTCTCTCTCTCTCTCTCTCTATATATATATATATATATAGTCTTTCTATTGTCAGTTCGAACCGATAAAAATATATTAGCTCCTTCCATATGAGTTATTGGATTTAAAAGATGCTTTGACAAGTGTATACAGCCAAGTCAAAGCATTTAAATCTACATTAAATTTTACTTAACTCTCGATCACCTCCAACACCCCCACGTGAATCCCCTCTTGATGTATCTTTGGGCATCGAAAATCAAACCCGCATATGCCTCTCGTGCCTCCCTCCTCGAGCCTTTGGCTCTGAACCCTCAGTGTCACTGGGCCTCCCTCCGGCACCATCTAGCTCAGAACCCTTGGCGTCACTGGTGCCGCAAGTGGTATGCTGTTCAGAATCCGGTTCTGGAATGTGCAGTCTATCCTGGTGTATTTACAGACTACCGCCTTCGTCTATGCCCTCGAAGTACTGTTCACCCCTCTCAGCTGCAGCGGGGACCAGTTCTGTCATTGCAAACATCTAAAAACGTAGTTAGACCATTGTAATTATATACATACACTAACTATTAACATTAACAAAATAGATACTTACCCTCGACATGAAAATCTTGTCAAGCTTCTCCGCCCTCGGTTGTTTATTCAACTCCCACTTCAATATACGGGGAGACAAGTTGTTTGCCCTCCGGGTCCCGAACTGGGTGCCAAGTTCGTGAATGACATCAAAAGCAAATACCTACATAAAAGATAAGTACTATAAGAGACCAAAATATTTATTCCATCAATCTTATGAAAACAATTATTGATAAAAAACATATTGAAATTCAAAAATCTTACCAACAATGCGTGAGGTAGACTGTAAATGTTGTACGTCTCCACCATGTGTACGTCAACGCCATTTGCTCGTTGGCGCCTCTCGAATTGCTCACATCAACCGTCCAGGGCATGCTTGAATCCATAAATGAACTGTCTGTACACATGGGCACCCCACAGGAAGGTATCGAAAGCATACAGGTCCTCGACTAGCCGGTACTGCAATACTGAAATCTTTTCTCTCTCGTCCTACCCCATAAGTATCAAGTTCAACATATACAGAAGGTAGAGCTTCATCACATCGTACGTCTACTCAGATATCCCGGTTTGGAGAACAACTCTCAGATGTTCAAAGCGATCTCATCTATACTAACAAAGTCGACTTTATATTTTTCTAGGGTTTCATTCACCGATCATCTGTTATCGCTTAATTTGTTTTTTCTCCACCAAACGGTCCAAAAGTAGCCGCTGCATCTGACATCTCTTCCACTAATATTTTGGAACTTTACAAATACTAATGTGTGGTCTATCTTTTGAATTTTACTTTACAAACGTTTACGGGTAGTCTATATTTTGTAATTTTGTAAGATATTGGCAACAATTTTAATGTATGACTTTGATATTAATAAATAATTTAGAACTTCTAGTCACATTTTACTCGATTTATATGAGAAATTTATTTTTTTATATAATAAATGTATCTATCATATGATATTATTTTATCTTTAATGAAAATATCATTTTCGGACTAAATATATGAAAACATATTATACATATGTATAAAGTGACAATATTTACACTCCTTAAAAACTATATGTATACCCCAAAGTAATATTATTTAAAAAATCCAATTTTACCCTTAATTAAAATTACTGTAAGGATTAAATAGTTTGTAAATATTGTACACCTATCAATAATTATTAATCAGTTTCTTATTAATCATTTGTTAACAAAAATATATATCATATTATATCCATATTTCTATTTTCTAAAACCCTAGCTTCTCTAAATACTAATTTCTTTTAAAGGATAAAAATTACATGTAAAGTGATTTTTGTAGATCCCCAATGAGGAAAACCTCCAATCATAGTGATTTTTGTGGATGGAAAACAATCGAGAAGAAAGTGAGAGAGTTGCTATACATGCTGAGAGAGAGAGAGGAAAAATTGAAGTTTGATTTGTGGAAGTAAAACATGGAAGGATAAAGGGAGAGAAGATGTTCTTTCACTTGAGGGAATAGAAGCACAATGTGAGAAGTGGAGAACATATTTATGAAGAAAAAATATGTTATATATATATATATATATATATATGTATTAGATTGCATCTCACGCTATGTGTGGGAATTATAAAATGTAACACAACTATAATTTAATGATTTTTTTATTGGTCTAAGATATTTTATGCATTGGTGATGCAAAACCACCATGAGACATTTCTCTAGATTTATTTCTTTGACATCTCCAACATAAAATTAATCAATGGTCAAGTCATGCCTTCTCGTGTGGTGGTATGTTGAAACGCTATGATAATATTTTATTTCATCAAGCATAAAAGGAAAAGTATGTGATATAATAATAGTAATAATTCATATTAAATCTAGAAAGTCAACTGTTAATTGAAAAAAAAAATGAAAAGTTGAAGAATATAAAATTGAAGGGATGAATATAATTTTTTTTTAAAAAAAACTAATTAATGGTCAAGTCTTCTCATACTGACACGTGGCATATTAAGACTCCAAAATAATTATAAAATAATTAATAGTATAGAAAAAACAAGAGTCTATCCCATAATTAGTGAGATAATTAATAGAATGAAGAGTCAATTCCATAACTATTGAGATAATTAATACATTTTCTTAATGAACCAAAAATAATATAAAACAACTTACCAAATATTATATATATATAATATAGTTAAATAATTAATAATATTTTTTTTTAAATTAATTAATACGAATTTATGGTTTGTTGGTAAAAAACAATTATGGTTTGTCTTTTAATCGTACCAAACAATGAAATACTTAAAAAATAGTACTTAATATTAAAAATTCAATTTATTCACTATCCTATTAATTAATTAATACAAATTTACGGCTTGTTTGTAAAAAACAATTATGGTTTGTCTTTTAATCTTACCAAATAATGAAATACTTAAAAAAATACTTAATATTTAAAAATTAATTTATTCACTATCCTATTAATTAATTAATAAGAATTTATGGTTTGTTGGTAAAAACAATAATAACTTGTCTTTTAATCGTACCAAATAATGAAATATTTTAAAAATAATAATACTTAATATTTAAAAATCAATTTATTCACTATCCTATTAATTATGAGATTGCCTGTACATATGTGATTTATGACAAGATTATATTATTAAAAGTTATGATGCTTAATAACTACTTAATAGCTTTGGTAAAAAAAAAATTATAGCTTGTTCTTAAACTTATCAAATAATATAATACTTCAAAAATAATAATAATACTTAATGATTAAAAATCAATTATGATATTGATTTAAAGAATTTATTCACTATTCTATTAATTACAGGTTTGTCTCTTGATTATCTAATGACATGTGATTTATAAAAAAATATTATTAAAATTTATTACAATTATTAATAACTACTTAATAACAAAAGATTTATTGCTCTTTGAGACTCTGCTATATTATATTTTATAAATATAGATATTATGATATATTATTCATCAAACATTAAAGGAAAAATATATGATTTAATAATAGTAAAAGTTCTTATTAAATCTAGAAAATCAACAGTGAATTGAAAAAAATGAAGGGTTGAATATAATTTTAAAAATATTAATTAATGGTCAAGCCTTCTCATATTGAGGTTCTATGATAATATATTATTCATTAAACATTAAAAGAAAAATATAGGATTTCATGATAGCAATAATTTTCATTAAATTTAGAAAATCAACTATCAATTGAAAAAAATGAATAGTTAAATAAAAAACTGAAGGTTGAATATAATTTTTAAAAAAACACATTAATAGTTAAGTCTTTCCATACTGACATGTGGCACATACTAACATGTGACATGTTGAGGCTCTATTGTAAGATATTATATAGATATTATATAGATATTTTAATTTGTTCTGTAAAATATTTATTTATTACCATTCATAAGAATAGTTAAAACTAAAAAACATTTATCTTTAGAAATAATCATAATGTATTTAATATATATTTAATACATTCTAAACAATTAAAAACAAAACTAAACTAAAAAGGTATATATAGATATAGATGAGTAATTTTTATAATTAATATATAACTTATAATCTACAATTTGGTGAATATAATAATAAAATAAATTAACCAAATATTTGATAAAATTTTATGGTTTTGACTTTTGACATTATTGCATCAAAGATGAGCCAAAATGATTTTGTACAGAGACAATCCTGAGAAATTAACGGTCGTTATGGAAGAATCTGTTAAGTTACCAAGTATGAGTTATAAGAAGTCCAAAACACCCTTGCATTATATAAAATATAAACACAAAAAAATAAATAAATAAGATGAAGGATGCATAAAAATGTAGCAAAAGGAACACGGTAAAATTGATATTTTTTTTTATATAAACCGGTCTCCTTATCCTCTCACATTCACCAGAAACTCCAATAAACAAAACACCCTTAACCAAGCCCTTATTTACAATAAGCTCGACACTAGAATTGATCAATGTTGTTAATATGACAATATCTGCATATTCGTATCATAAATCCTTGATTTTTGAACTTATTAACACTCAAGAGATCGAGAATATTTTCTGATGGTGGCAACTTGACCATAGTTGATCCCAAAAGTCAACTCTTCGTCGGAAACCATAACCTGCAAATCAACACACAAAGACTCAAAATAATATAGTAATATTAGAATCCAAATTTTGAAGAGAAAATGGTACCTGATAAAGCAAAAGAAAACAGAAGAAAAACAAGGATTGCAGTGTTTTTCCTTTAAAATATTGCAATGAATAGCTAGAGTGTGAAAGAGAGATAGAAGCCTTAAGAATGTTGACATGAATCAAATAATTGGGGTAATGGGCTATATATATAGAAAAATATTAGAGAACAAAAGTTTGTAATGCATATATAAGTATATAACTGAATAACAATATATATTATTTGTCAAAAAAAATTAATAATATATATTAAATATAGCGGTTTATATTATATAATGGAGATGAACGAATAAGAAAGAATTTAATGTTAAAATTCTATAAATTATTATATAGATGTTATGAGTTTATGATGAGAAGTGCACAACTCATTTAAATCTAAAGCTCCCTCACGGTGACATGTGGCGCTGTGAGGGTCGACTTATATATATATATAGCTTTTTTCCTATCAGTGTGTATTGATGGAATTATATAAGGATATTGAATATGAATCACTCATTTATAAAAGAGCTTTGACAATTCCATACATGCCAAGTCAAAGTATGTAAAATGAGTGGCTCACATTCAATGTCCTTATATAATTCCATCAATACGCACTTATATGAAAATTTCGTAGATATATCATACCTTATTATTGTATTATTGATAGTATATCCAATCAAACACTCACATATACCGGATCTTACACTATCTCTTTCTTTTTCGTTATTTTAATCTACACTATAAACAATAAACAAAATGAACTCAAAACACAACTCATTTTTGCATACTTTTTATATTTAGAAGTTAGAAATTATTTATTTATAAATTAAGACCATCTCCAACAGGTCCCTTAAAGATCCCGTAGCTTAATTAAGGGAGGAGCGACTTTTTTTTTGTACATCTCCAACCGGTCCCTTAAAACCCTTTTAAATGTGTTTCGGTGGAGCTCACTCCCTGAATTAAGGGGTGGCTTCAACCCCCTTAAGTGAGCTCCACATATTTAAAACACCAGATATTTAGTTTTTTAATTCCAACAATTCTTTTATTATTTAATGAGTGACTTGTTTAATAATAATAATTGCAAATAAAATCAAGATAATATTAAAAAATTATTAAGGGAGCCATTTAAGGGAGTATTGTTGGAAAACATACTCCTTCAATGGCCCCTTACAATAGCATCCACCCTTATTTAAGGGGGTCTCCTAGTAAAATTGATTATATAACAAAATAAGTGTAGGTTATGTGTACTTGCAAAAATAAAAATACTATAGAATAAAAAAAATGTATTTTTTTGTATTAAGTGAGGTTTATTTATAAACCAAAGATTTTTAAGGAGTGTCAATATTGCCACTCATATGCATATATAGAGAGCTTCGTTTAATTTTCTTTTTTTACACTGTTTTTCTAAGGACACTTTATTCTCAAAATTTAAATTTTATAAAAATTCTTAAGATGCTTCGTTTTGTTCCAAGATTATCATTTTTATCTTTTAACACTCATATTCTAAAGGCATTTCATTTTATTTTAATAAAAGTTAGGACGAACCATCGTAGCATTTGGATTTATCCGATGAGTAACCTTTTTTGAATTAAATAATTAAAAAAAAAATGCTGTAGGGATTTTTCGATAGCAAAACATATCAGCAAAAATAGTGGATAATCCGGAATATATGGAAGATTAAGTCATCAGAGAAGAAAAACAGTCTATAGTGATTGGCGAGCGGTTTGAAAAGTCAACCAATCAATATTCTCCCAAGTCAAAGTTGATGTTACTGGACAGGGCGATCAAACTAAACCGATCGGACAAGATAGGTCTAAACCTGATCGGGTAGCAAAATCGATCGGGCAAAGAGGACTCGGTCATGTTGGGAAACGGCCGGGCAAGAGATGCTCAGTCAAGATAGTAACACAAGTTCAACTACGACTCAAATACGAAGAAGAATAATCTTACACAAGCAAGGAATCTAGAACAACATTCCAATAAGGAAATATTATTATTTCCTCCCACATATCAGAGAGTCAAGATCAAGCAATAACTCTACTCTTCTAGAATATTGCACACCAATCAGGAAATAAGTTCTAAATGGACTACTCAACTAGAATCAAATACGAAGAAGAAGAATCTTACACAAGCAAGGAATCTAGAACAACATTCCAATAAGGAAATATTATTATTTCCTCCCACATATCAGAGAGTCAAGATCAAGCAATAACTCTACTCTTCTAGAAGATTGCACACCAATCAGGAAATAAGTTCTAAATGGACTACTCAACTAGAATCCTACGAATAATCTAATTCAATGTACAAGATCTCTGAAACAGGAAAGAAGTTAAATACGACTTCATCAAGTAACAAATCCTAATTAAAATCCACCACCTTTTCCTTACTTGTACAACAAGGATTAGGGTTCTATACACATATAAATATACCCATAATCTCATTGTGTAAAGGGGTTCAATCTCATCCACCTATGAAGAAGATCTAGATTTCCAGGGATCCTAGAATCAATCAATCGATCTATCTATCTATTTATGTATACGAAAAAAGCATAACAACGGTAAGAGAGAATGAGAGATTGAGTGTGTAATCATTTTATTCATAGTGGATGTTTTCCCGCCGTCGCCGACAACCGTGGATGTTTTCCCGCCTTGGGGTTTTACCATGTAAAATATGTGTTATGCTTGGTTTTCTTTTATTTCCTACTTTTCTACATTATCATTCACAAATATGAGCAAATCGTATTACGTCTACGTGGAGAAAGAAGCTTTGATTATTCAACCTTAGACTAGTTAAAACTTCGATCTACCTGTATGTTAATGTTTGGCGGTTGACTTTTCAATGATCCAAAAATCGCCGTCAACAAAAAGAAATTATATCTCATAAATCATTAGATTAAATATTACATATTAAACAATCTCTCATAAATTTTTAATTACCATATTAAACTCTCTCTCCACCAACACACAGGGTCGACCTTGGGCATAGGCCTACGAGGCGACCGCCTAGAGCCCCCGTTTTCCAAGGGTCCCAAACTTCAGGTTGAAAATAAAATTACATATTCAGTTTTTAAATAAGTCTGGAGGCCCACATACTATTTTTTTTATATAAAAAACAAAATTAGCTCATATATCACTTAAGCAAATATAAGTCTGGAGGCACATGTACTGTTTTTTTTTATATATAAAAAACAACCAATATATATCTAACAACATAAAGTCTAAAGGCTACCTTTTATATATGTTTTTTTAAAGACTAGCCAAAGAAATACAGTTATAATACTTAACCACATACACATCAAATCAAATAGTGTAATAACCTATTAGACATTCCATATAAAAATTGAAATCAATTATTGGGTTCTTAAAAGAAACACAATTATAATATTTAATTAGTACTTTTACTTCTGAAAACATGAGACGTGTAATGTTTAAGTGATACATTATTTGATGTAATTATAAAAAATTTATTTCGGTGATTTTTTATTTTTTATTTTGTTATGTTGCAGTCTTGATTTTTAGTTATTATATTGATTTTTATAAGTATTTTCTATTTACTAAAGAAAAATAAATAAGTAAATATACATAGATGATCGAGGGCTTCAATTTTATAGTCCACATCGGTCCCCAAAACTCAAGACCGACCCTACCAATACATATCTCTAATTGTATATCTTCATTCTTTCTCAAGCAAAACTATAAGTTAAGGAAAAAAAAAACTTACAAATAAGCTTGATTTTTAGGAATCATATATATTAAAAAAAACTCAAAAAACAAGTACATTGTTTCTTTAAAAAAAAATGTAAATATGAAAACGCGTTTTGTTACTTTTGCTGGTATGTGATTACCTAGAGAACTTTAATTCTTTCATTAGTCTTAGAAATTATGAGTTTAATCGAATCTAATTGCAACAAATCAAGTTTTGAATACATCTTTATTTTTTTGATAAACAAGGTATCTGTATTGACTTTTTAACATACACACACACACACATATATAATTATCAGTGTTAGTAAAAAATCAAAATATTCATAAGTTTTATTTCTTTAACAATTAATTAGAGATTGGTCGAGAAAATATGGAGATATGATTTTTTTTTTAAATGGAGTGAGGGAGAGTAATTAGGAGAGAGTGTTTAATACGGTAATAAAAGATTAGGAGAGAGAGATTTTAATAAGTAATATTTAATCTAATGACTTGGGAGAGAGATTTTTTTTTTTAATAATTTAATTAGTTTGGAGTGTCTTTATAATTTTTGTCTTGTTTAGTAATTTTTATTCTGGTTAAAATTGTCATTAATAAAAAAAATTAAATTGGAGTTTAAATAGATAATTTGTGGATTGTAAGGAGAAGCTCTCGTGTATATATATTGAAAAAACTATACAAATGAATTAGAGGCCTGTTTTAGAAATTCTCCCCATGTCTTTAAAAGTTACGGCAGATCTTGATTATAGTAATAAAGTTAATTGATAATTGTCCACCACTAATATGTTCATAAGAAATAAATTGTGAAAATCATATAAACCTGGTGCCAAATATAAGATATAGCTTAGATATGGTGATGAGGAAGTGGTTAGAGATTTGAGAACTTACATTAGGCGTAAGTTTCGGAAGATAATTAAGGATTTTGTAGATATTATCTTTTGTTATTTTTATTAGTTTTTATCTTTAGGAAATTATTTCCTTTAGAGATAATTGATTCAGGTTATTATCTTTGGGTATTTGTTTTTTACTTAAACTCTTTATATTTATCTCTTGTATCTGATCTTTATAAAATGCTCCTTTAGAACCTTTTGTAGGGTTAGACTTGATGAATTGAATTAATAAAGAAAATATTGTTGTATTTTTCCAATCTTCTTTTCTGGTTCTATTTCCTTCTTATTCTACATCAATTGGTATCAGAGTCAACATTTCGCTCCTATTTGCTTCCATCATTTTTTTTCCTTTTTTTTCCCACACAAATCGGCACCCCAAACTCGTACACACCTAGCCAAACATCATACACACCTCAGAATCTTCAATCACTGGCAGTACATGCGCCCACGCGTCACTGCCGGTAATTGCATGTGGCTCCCACCGATGGCACAATCAAAGGCAGACAAAGCCGGCTGTCACTTTTCCTTTCCTCACTGACGTCCAGATCTGCCTCGATCGGCGTTCAAAAAAGAATTGACCATTACCGCTAGCCTTTGCCGCTGATCTCCGGCACGTGGAACTGCCACTCCCAGACGATTCACTGGTAGCCGCTTCTTCTGATCCGCCGCCAAGCATAACAAACTACCAGTCCACGAGTGCCCAGATGGTTATTTTTTTGGACTAGGTCCTTTTCGCCAATTTCTAATAGTTATAGGGTTTGGTGGAAATTTGCCTAAGCATCTAGGTTAATCACGAAACCTACTGGGCTTTTTGCAAATTACGCATACTTTAAGGGTGTTTTCAAAGTTACACAATCTAGAGGGACTTCCCAGTAATTTTTCACAGCAACAAATTTCAGTTTCATCAATGGTTAGTTTATTTCGGAGGAGAGGTTGGATATTCTGATTTCGAAATTCGTTGGTTTTTTATGAAATTCGCAGGTTTTTCTTATTTATTTGCATTAATCCAGTCTTTTTATTATTATTTGAGTTTCAGGTTTATATTTTTACTTTTGTTTTTTTTTTCTTTCTGTTGTTATTATTATTGTTATTATTATTATTATTATTATTATTATTATTATTATTATTATTATTATTATTATTATTACTACTACTATATATTTTTTAAACTTTTGTTTAAGTTGGCTTTTATTAAACATTTGCATTTTCATAAAACACAAACAACTTCATAAAACACAAAAAAAAACCCTAGTGTTAATTTCAACCGTTTATTGGAATTGGGTATTTGGTTGTGGACATACATGTCTAGGAAAGTTCTGTCTAAGGAGACTGGTACTTAAGTGTGTCCGTTGTGACTCTCCACCCTTTCCTAGGAACTTACCTGGTGTATGGTTCATAATTGCGTACAATATCCTATAAACAAACTCTTTAGAGTCATATGTGGTTTATTGTGCAGATATGGCTAATTTATTTTAATTATTACGTGTTTTCATATTGATCATACACATCATGGTTACCAAACAAGATTTTGAACAATCTAACCAGGATCTTAATGACAAAATCACGGCAGTCCAAAATGACCTTAGAAAGCAAATACTTGACCTTACAAATGAAATGCATAATACTTTTACCCCGTATCAAGGCATGGTTCATTGATTTTAACACTCACCACTCTTCTAGTAATATAGGTAAACAATCTATGGAAGAACATGTTACTGGGTCTACCATGCGTCAAGGAACACATGTCCCAAGTTATACACATCCCAGTTCGCCCAATATAGGCATTAGGGCTTCGACCTCTAGCGTCTTCCCTTTCCATAGGAATACACAACCCTTTCGGCCTGAGTCTGATGATGAACCTGACGAATATAGACAACATAGGCATGCCTTTAGAGGTATACCTGTTAATGACCATGATGTTAGGTGTCCACTTAATCTTCTTCCTCGCTGAAATGTTGACTCCTATAGGAACTTCTATGATGACCGTAGAGATTTCCATAGAAGATTTTCTGATGACCATTTTGATCCCGTTAGTCGGGTTAAGGTAGATGCCCCAGAATTTGATGGTAGGTTAGATACTAATGTCTTCCTAGATTGGTTTGCTGCCATAGATGACTACTTTGAGTGGTAACCTATGAGTGACAAACAAAAAATTTGTTTTTCCAAACTTAAGATCTTCGGTTCTGCTAAGAAATATTGGCGAAACATCCTAATGCAATTTGATCGCTAGGTCAGGATCCCTTCACCCTTTAGTCTAAGATGAAAATCAGGTTGAGAGAGAAGTACCTGCCTACCTATTATCGTAGTGCGTTACTAGACCAATACCTTAACATTAAGCAATCTTTGTCTAGTGTCAATGACTACATGTCTATTTTTGATGATCTGTTGATAAGGTGAAATATCAAAGAAGAACCCGATGTAACTGTAGCTAGATTCTTAAATAGCCTTAAGTTCAAACTCAAACGTGTGGTTAGCATGCACAATTCTGAGACTTTAGAAGATGCCTACTCTAAAGCTCTAAGGGCTGAGAAATACCTTCGTCCTTACCCCTCTATGTGCCCACATGGTGACTTATGCCAAACTCGTCCTACTCCATCTAAGGGTTCCCAATCCTTCAACTCTAGAGGGGTTAATACTTCAACCTCAGATGCTCCATTTGATTATCGATCTCCTATAGAAAGAGCTAGACCCAACATTCCTTCTCCAGTGAGTCCTTATAACCCTAATATTGAGTGTCACCACTGTCATGCTAATGGCCATATTGCTTCTCGATACCCATAACGTACCTTAACCATAGGCTAAGAGTATGATGACTATTATCCTTCTGATCCCACGAATGAGGGCGCAAAGCTTATAGATGATATCCATGATTTGGATCTTGAGGCTGATCTAGATGATAGAGAGTTTGAGGGTCAGTTGCATATGATGAGATGCATATTCTCTAAACTGGTTAGTGTTGATACCTGGAAACGAACAAATGTATTCCATACACTTATTCAATTGAAAGGTAAAAGTTATAAGCTAGTTATAGATGAGGGTAGCATAATGAATATTGTTTCTAATGTTACGGTCACTAGGTATCAACTCACATTGGAACCTCATCCACACCCATTTAGAGTTGCTTGGGTAGATAAGACTTCTTTACCTACTACTCATAGATGTCTTGTTCCCATGTCCTTATGCTTTTATTCAGAGAGGTCATTTACTATGACATCATTCTTATAGAAGTTGCTCACATCCTCTTAGGATGTTCTTGGTTATATGACCTCGACGTCAAGAGTTTTGGTCTAGCAAACACTCATATGTTTACCTATTAAGGCAAGACCATTACCCTACAACCTGCTAAACCTAAGGATAACATCCCGATAAAGACTAACACATCAGTGGTAGACAGACCTTCACCGACTGTGTCCCCTAAACACAACCTTCACATCTTAAGTCCTAGGGAATTCATTCAATACAACCACCAGATTGGGATTGTGTACGCACTAGTAATACGAGAGCAAGCCAATGACACCCCTACCTTAGAGTTCGAAGCTACCCCCACAGTTAGAAAGTTTCTAGATGAATTCGACGATGTGACTCCTCAAGACTTGCCCAATGAGTTACCACCTATGCGGGATATTCAACATGCTATTGACCTGGTCCCAGGTTCACAACTTCCCAACCTTCCATATTATCGAATGAACCCTAATGAACGGGTTGAATTGAGCAAACAGATAGAGGGACTTTTAGAGAAGGGGTTTGTCTGTCATAGTCTTAGCCCTTGCGTTGTCCCTGTCCTACTTACTCCAAAGAAGGACGGATCTTGGCGAATGTATGTTGATAGTCGAGCCATTAATAATATTATAATCAAGTATAGGTTTCCCATTCCTAGACTCGAGAACATGTTAGATGAGTTAGTTGGTGCTCAATGATTCTCCAAAATAGACCTACGTAGTACGTATCGCCAAATCCGGATTCGACATGGGGATGAGTGGAAAACCGTTTTCAAATCTTCTGATGATTTGTATGAGTGGTTAGTTACGCCCTTGGGAATGTCCAATGCCCCTAGTACATTCATGAGAATGATGATACACATGTTTCGTTCCTATATTGGCAAGTTTCACGTTGTCTACTTCGATAACATCCTCATCTATAGTAAGATCGAGAAAGAACATCTAGCTCACCTTAGGTAGGTTTTTCTCACACTTAGAGCAGAGAAGTTGTATATGAACCTTAAGAAATTCTCATTCTTACAATCTCAAGTTCTTTCCATATGATTTACTGTCTCGGCCTTAGATATAATTGTAGATCCTGCTAAGGTTAGTGCTATTCGAGATTGGCCTATACCTAGAACCTTAACTGAGGTCCGTAGCTTTAATGGGCTAGCATCATTTTATAAGAGGTTCATTAGACACTTTAGCACCATCATTACACTAATCTCAAATTGTCTAAAATGAGGCGAGTTTAGCTGGGACTCGGCAGCTAAAAAAGTGTTTCTTGAGATTAAGTAGAAAATGATTGAGGCGCATGTTTTGCGCCATCTTAAATTTTCTAAAGCCTTTGAGATTTCATGTGATGCATCCGGAGTAGGTATTGAAGGGGTACTTAGTTAGGAGGGACACCCAGTAGCTTTTTTTTTTAGTGAGAAACCGAACTCAGCGAAGCAAAAGTATTCGACCTATGAGAAAGAGTTCTATGCCATTGTTAGGGCTCTTCATTATTGGTAGGACTACCTTTTTTCCAAATGATTTTGTCCTTTACTCTGACCATCAGACTTTACGTTACCTACAGTCCTAAAAACAATTGAACTCTAGGCATGTTAAATGGTCTGAATTTTTTTAAACATTCACCTTTATTATTAGACACCATTCCGGGGTAGATAATAAAGTTACAGATGCTCTTAGTCTTGTTATGACGGTGGTCCAGTCTTTAAGTATCACGGTACCAGGATTGGACAGGATAAAATCAGAATATTCCACCTGTCCAGACTTTGGCATTATATTCCAAGAAATTTTTGATGTCCATCATCGAGACTATGTAGATTTTGTCATTAGGAATGGTTATCTCTCTCGTGGGTTCCACCTTTGTCTCCTTTGTACTTTCCTTCGTGACTTTTTAGTTTGGGAAATGCATGCTGGTGGGTTAGCCGGTCATTTGGGTCTTGATAAAGCCATAGCTTTGGTTGAAGATAGGTTTTATTGACCTTCTTTGAAACGTGATGTTGCTAGGATAATTTCCAAATACAGGACTTGTCATTTAGCTAAGGCTACAAAATAGAACACCGATCTTTTTACACCTTTGCATGTGCCTCACACCCCTTAGAGAGATTTGAGCATGGATTTTGTTTTAGGGTTGCCCAAAACAGTACATGCTCATGATTCAATATTGGTGGTAGTTGATAGATTCTCTAAGGTGGCCCACTTTATCCCCTGTTCCAAAATAGTTGATGCTTCACTTGTCGCATGATTATTCTTTAGGGAGATTGTACGTCTACATGGATTGCCTGTTATCTTTGTGTCTGACCGTGATGTACATTTTATGAGTTATTTCTGGAAAACTTTATTAAAATTATTTGGTACTACCTTTAAGTTCTCCTCTGCCTTTCATCTCCAAACTGATGGTCAAACTGAGGTTGTTAATTGTAGCTTAGGCAACCTTCTTAGATGTGTGATGGGTGATAAACTTGATAATTGTGACCTTTTTCCTCCTATGGCTGAATTTGCTTACAATAACTCTATCCACCGAACCATCGAAAAAAGCCCATTTATGATTGTTTACGGCATTTCACCTCGTCATCCTATTGACTTGGCACAATAACCACTTGAGTCACATATGTCTGAATTTGCTACTGATTTTGCCACTCATATGCATGACTTACATACTGAAGTGCATCGCCAAATTACATTCAGTAATGATAACTATAAATTAGCTACTGATGTGCACTGTAAACCATTAGAGTTTGGGGAGGGTGACTTTATCATGGTTCGGATATGCCCTGCCCGTTTTCCCCCGCATTCTGTTAAAAAATTGCATACCCGTGCCATTGGCCCTTTTCGTGTTCTCAAACGACTTGGATCTTATGCTTATTTGCTTGATTTGCTTGCTGATTTAATAATTAGTCCAACGTTTAACGTATCGAACTTGTATCCTTACCGTGGTACGTTCGAGCCTCATGTTATTGCCTTTGATGTCTCTACAGGTCCTTCTAGTAGTCCATTGCCTTGCATTTTGTTTGTTGTAGCCAATCATGTCGATCAGATTGAGCAGATTTTGGATGATTGCCTTGTTGCCTCAACTCAGGGTGGTTGTCGACTATTTTTGGTTCGTTGGCACTAACGTTCTTCGACTGAGGACACTTGGATTTCAGAGTATGAAGTTCATGGTCTTGCCTCATTCTTATTGGAAGATTTTTTAAAGCGCCACTCGCTAGAGACAAGTACTTTTCAACCAGGGGAGAATGATGGGGAAGTGGTTAGGGATTTGAGAACTTACGTTAGGCGTAAGTTTCAAAAAGATAATTAAGCATTTTGTGGATATTATCTTTTGTTATTTTTATCAGTATGTATCTTTAGGAAATTATATCCTTTAGAGATAATTGATTCAGGTTATTATCTTTGAGTATTTATTTTTTATTTAAACTCTTTGTATTTATCTCTTGTATCTGATCTTTATAAAATGTCCATTTAGAGCCTTTTGTAGGGTTAGACTTAATGAATTGAATTAAAAAAGAATTATTGTGTTGGTTTTATTTCCTTTTTGTTTTACATCACATGGTTTCTAAACTCCTAAAGAAAGCTTATGGAAATAATAATATCAATTGGATTGAGATCAAATTGTAGCATTTCATGAAAGTGATAACCAATTGCCCACAAACTTAGGAATCAGATTCTCTTGAATCACTAAATCAGCAAACCAAAAGCTCCATTGAACAACCCCGCACAAATATCCATCTCAATAATATTCTATTCATTTGCACCATAACTATAATGATAAAATGGCCATTACCAGTATCAAGTAAAATTATTCAAAGTTCTATTAATTTAAGCGAAAAAAACTATACTTGATCAATTAAGTGATAGTAGTTTCAAATTTTTATAACAAAATTGATAATTAAAGAACAGAGCATGGAAACTATATGGTCACTCCATATCAATGAAACCGTTATTTATTATTTATTTATTTTATATAAAAATCCCTATTTTCAAACCAACTGTTAATAACAAAATTTGGCTAGGGACCAAAGAAGAATTTTCTACTTCCCAGCCTTCCTGCAAGGGTCCGAATTCGGGCTTATATGATGGGTGTCAAGGTCCCCGAGGTCGAGCTACCACGCGATCCTACAGGAGCAAGGCGAGGCTGCCCATACCATCTGAGCACCTCGCATGTGTCCAGGCTTACCAAATAAAGCCCGACGAGACCGCGTCAAGCTCCTTTTACCAGGATAAAGCCCGAAGCTAGGTCGACGTGAAAGGACATGGGTCCGCCGACATCAAGGTATCTCGTGACACTCTCCTAGAGCTTGTTACTATATCTACTTTCACTAGGAGACCTTCAAGGTTTCAAACTTGTCTTGCAAAGGCCCTCCTGTCTCGTCGAGGTATAATCTCTACCTGTCCGAGCATTAAAGGAAGGAGCCCGTAAAGCCTCATCGTCACCAAAAGCGCCAAGATCCACTATAGATCCTGGCATGGTTAAATCAAGTAGCAAGAGCAGTACTCGAGCGTACCTCTCCACCCTTTCAGAAGCGAGCCAAGGTCGCCTGTTTATGGCAAACACCTTACCAGGGCCTGCTAGCCAAGCCCGCTACCCCGCTAGAAAGTCTGCACAATTACGTTAAGCTCCATGATAAAGCTCGGCGTAGCTAAACCAAGCTCTCAGCTACAAGGTTGAAACCCTATGGGATATTTCGCCCCTAAAATGGTTAGTACAAGCTCCATGGGAAGACCATCATCTAGCTCTGTGACAATCGAGAGGTCCCTGGGGGACCCCGCCAGTGTACTGGATCCTAGGGTACCTCGCTCTCAAGGAATATCAAATGTCACCTCAGGTAACCTCCATGAAGTACCTCTCCAAAGTGACATGCAGAACTAGAGCTCTCCTCTCGGCAACGTAGGAAGAGAATGGTAATCGTATTAATAGAGGTAGTCAGCCCTATTTAATGAGGTCAACCGTATAATGAAGGTAGTCAACCTTATTAATGAGGTCAACTATATTAATAGAGGCAGTCAACCCAATTAATGACATGATCAACACCATTAATAAGAGAATATTTAACTCTTTAATGGCTATCATTAAGTGAAAGAGTCCAAAGAGGAAACAAATACCTTTTTCTCCAAGATATCCTCCACAACCGATTATTGGAGGTCAACTATAACAGAGAATCCTGTCTATCAAGGAAGGAAGAGTCCGAAGCGGAAACAATCATATCTTCTCCAAGATAATAGCTACAGGCCGATCAACTAGATTAAAGGAAGAATCATATTCGATAAGTAAACGAAGACTAATTGAAGAATCCTGGACTTGCATGCCAAGGTAGTCACCATGTATAAATATGCCTGTAAAAGGCATAGTGAAGGATCCGATCAAAGAACACACAGTGGAGATCACACATATCATTTCCAATCCCAAAAACGACCAGCTGTAGGAATGTCTACATGCTTCGTTTAAAGTTCTCTCTACATCATCAATGTATGTGTTACCTTTACCTAGAATATACCGGTATCGGTCTATATTCGACCATCATTGTAAGCTCTCCGGAGCGATTACGTTGTATTATTTCACCATTCTTGTAAGCTCTCCGGAGAATTCTTTGATATATATATAAGGAAGGGTATTCCTCCTTCCTCCGGATACTGCCTTGGGGTTTTTCAGCATGTGATCATTCGTGATGCATTTTCCCCCTTGGTCAGTCCACCTCCCTCTACAAAAGACTTGTGTTTCTCTTTCTTATGTTCTATGTAATGCATGGGTATATGAGTGCAAGCTAGATTCCTACCTCGCTGGACCTAGTGCTCTTATCCTCCCATATACATGCCAAAGTCGCACATCAAGATAAGGAGAAACCACCCAGACCAGCTTAAAGGAAGTCGATGAGCTCTCCTGTATCATTTCTATGGAAGGAATCGGGCTCTAGAACCGGGCTCTGGGTACCATAACGGGCTCGGACCCGGACCGAGGACCGAGGACCAGGACCAGGACCAAGATCAACCCCTTCATACCAGTAAGGGAACCTCGAGCTCGTTTCGTCTTCGACCTACCATGAAGCCCGATGGATGGGTTGACTCATCTCCTACCTACCTTGAAGCCTGACGGGAGGGTTGACTTGTCTCCTACCTACCACGAAGCTCGACAAGAGGGATAACTCGTCTCCTACCTACCACGAAGCCCGATAGATGGGTTGACTCCTCTCCTACCTATCGTGAAGCCCGACGAGTGGGATGACTCCTATCCTACCTACCACTCCATACTCCATATTCATACAAGATCAGATCAGGTATCAACGATACCGACCCCGGCCACCACCTCTTTGGTAGTGGTCTCGAGGGTGTTAACAGGGATTTCTCATCCTAAACAAATTTTCCGTTAACACCAACATTTACTAAAGTTCCCATAAAAATAACAAAAAAAAGTAATGCATCCAAACTATGAATCAAACTTAAAACAGAAAACCCACATAGAATTTTCAGTATTCACCCAACAGTATAACACAAACAAGCACCACCACCATACAAGCAAATTTCAATCTTTAAGTCTAAAAAATAAATGAAAATAGACACCGAACCATATGTATCTAAGCTTTCAATTGTATTTGGTTTTACTCACCTTGTAGGTGCATTCAGGTCCGGCCCTAAGAAAGCTTAGTGAGGCAACCGTCTAGGGTCCCCAATTGTAAAAGGTCTCTCATTGTAGTTTTTTTTTTTTTTAAAAGTTGATCATAAAATATAGTTCATATAAGATATTAAACAAAATAGGCCCATTAATGGTTTTTGTTGACGAGAAATTTGCTCGAAATGAGACCACGAAAGTGGTGGCCGGGGTCGGTACCGCTGGTTCCCGACCTGTTTATGAGAGAGACGATTGGCTAGAATGTAATAACAGTAAGAGGGAACTTTATTATTGATTTATTTAAGATACAAATAGCTCTCTGGTTTGCTCACAATCTCTCAGAGGTGTAGGGTGGTGGCATCTCGGTGCCTGTCGAATAGTGGAGATGAAGGTGACCGTGTTCTGAATCCAGAATTTAGGCTCTCATTCTATGTGTATATCTGTTGCTTATGATTTTTTGTCTCTGATGTATCTGTCGTTCTCTTCTTCTACCATGCTTGGCCTCTCATATACATATCGTCCAAGTAGATTTTTAGTTCGCAAATAATCTACTGTGATCTCATGAATCTGTTCCCTCCTTATCGAGCGGGATTCGTCATTTAAATTTAAATTGTTTCCGGATTCGATGATATCGTTGACGAAGATAAGTTTGTTCCCTTATTTGAATTTAAACTCTTGACGTGCATGTAAATATTACGTGGAGATGATCCTGTGTGCACGTGTGCCATAGATCTTCATGGAGGTCACCCTGCCAGTTGCCTGTTGCCCCGTAGAGCGAGGTAGACCCCTGCTCTGGCTCTGTTCTTAGAATCTTAAGATGGGTTTTCCCTGACTCATGGGGGCTTGAAGTGCCCTTGTAGACCTTCCAAGGAGGTAGCTGAGGTAGTATAGATTTAAGCGTGACTCTTACTTTATGTCCAGCAAGGACAACGGGCTTCTAAAGAGGTTGGCGGGCTTCTTTCGAATGTCTTTTGAGCTTGGAGACTTCCACTGGCATTCACAAGGCGGTTGTGAAGCCCGAACTCAGAGCAGAGGTTCCCCGATAGATGGCCTGGAGAAAACCGACTTCCAGTACTCTTGTTGGGGCTCGTCCCGGTCGTGCCTGACTTGTCTTTTGGTAGCTTTGAAGCCGAACCGGCCTTCCCTGCTCTTGCGGGGTGGCTTTACGGTCTTTTCAGGATTCATGATTATCAATTATGGGTGGAAAATTTTTCTTTGACCCCTGGCCAAATTTTACTATTAACAGAAGTCCCCTCTGACTTGAACACGGGTGGTAGAGTTGGGGTTGGAGTCAGATTCCTTGTTTAATTGAGAAAGTTTTTCGCCATAAAGATAATTAATGAGAGCGAAATTTTCTCATTAATTACTTAACATTTTGAATTTGAAACTGAGTGTTATTCGAAGAAAAACTGCTGCAATACGGCTCGAGGATATCACCAACAAACCTCTATTTAAGCCCGGCCTGACCGTCACTTTCTTCATACTTTCTCAAACCTTCAAACTTTCAAATTTCTTTTTCCCTGTTTTCTCTGCCGAAATCTTCTGCTTACTTTCTCACCTCTCTTTCCCATAAATGTCGACTTCCACAGATAGTGTTGATGCCTTTGTAGAGGGCTCCGGGGGCCCTAACGTTGCTTCTCTTAAGCGGGTGAGAGGGATTTCAAGCCACGAGGAATCTTTCCCGCTCCGCCATCGTCGTCGTTCTAACAGGAACGCTTCTATCGGCTCCGGTTTTTCAAACCAACCTGACAATCCTCTGAACCTAGTCGACGAAGACTCTGACATCGGGGAGAGATTAGATACGGTCGGGAGGGCTCAAGTCACAGTGGCGGAGATTCCTCCAGTGATAACCTTTCCTTTCGAACCCAGGGTCATCCCCGACTCTACTGTCGATCGGCCGTCTACGGAACAAGTACGGTATTCCTGACACTGTTTCTCTAACTGTCCCCCATCAAAAATATGATGTTTTTAGCCCGCCCAAAGGCGTGCTCCCAATCCACATCGTGGCTTTTGAGAGCGGGGTGAGACTCCCTCTTCACCCTACACTGGCGGGCTTTAAATGCCCTTCAGCTAACTCCGCTTGAACTAACGCCCTGCTTCTGGAGGCATCTAATCGGCTTTCTGGTATTGTAGAGGGAGAAATACAAGCTGAGCAACGTAACCAGGGAGCCCAGGGCTGAGGAGCTCGCCTTCCTTTTCCAGATCGGTAGCCAGACAAGAGTCCCACGAGGCCAATTCTATGCCAATGCCAAGAATAGGCTCAATTTTATCGTTCCCGGGGCTTCAAAGAAGGACCCTGCTTGAAAAGAAGAATGGGTATTGGCGGGGGGAGACTGGGGGAGCTCCGTTTTTATCGGCGGGCAGGAGCTCGAGGTTCCTACCGCCTTTAGTGATAAACCCACCAAGGGTCGGGATTCCTTGTCCGTTGAGTCTCAAGCCGTGCTGAAGACCATTCTAGCTAGGAACTACCTGAATCTGAAGTTTTCGACTGCCGACCCCTTTGATCCCCACAGGGTAACCAGGTACTCGTGGATATCCGGTGCTACCCCTCGTAAGTATCTCGGTCTATCTTGTTGTTGTTTTTTTTATTGGATGGTTCAGTTATGATGATCTTGATTTCTTTCTCTGACAGTGTTTGTTGTTGCTCCAGCTTCTCACGAAGCCCGACAAGCTGGGATACCTCCCCCTCATTCCAAATCGTCCCGGGGAGCACTTTCGGCTGTTCCGAAAAAAGAGGGGTCAACCACCAAGGTAGCTGCAACATTTGTTTTGTTCCCTCTCTCCTTCCCATATGAAGTCCAAGATGGCTCTTCTTGCATCTCGGGCTGCGAAGGCTTTAAACCGAGGAGGGTCTACCTCCAAAGTTATCAATAAGTCCATTCCTGCCCCTCATCCAGTAGTTACTGCTCCACACGATGCTCCCCGAGTCACACTACCCCTCTCTGCAGATCTGGTTGTATCCCGGGTAGTAGAGGTTCCTAGGGAGTCCTATGCCGATATTTTTGAGGTTGCCCCTTCCGGGTCAAGACAAGGTTCTGAAGAAATTTGTCGTATCTTGTCTAGGCGGTGGGCTTTCTAGGATGACCGCGATGCTTATGGACATCTTGATCACTAAAGGGTCCGCTCTTCTAGCCGAGGTAATTGTCGCTTTTACTTCTTCATTCAGCTGCTTGACTTGTCATTTTCTAACATGATTTTCCTTTGCAGGCTTTCAAGTTTCAGGTGGCCATGGGGCATCAGATAGCCTTCCTCCGTGATTAGGCAGCCAAGGCTGAGGCTGAAGCTGAGCGAGCCATGGGGTTACTTGCGCGGGCTCAGACCCTAGTCCAGGAGATGACCTCCAGCCAACAAGGAATGGAGACGTAGCTAGCTGAGTTTCAATGCGATCATGAGAGGCTGAAGTGGGCTTTTGATCAGGAGACTCTCTGGTCGAAGCGGCCGGCTTGCCAGCGGGATGACTGGAGGGGAGAGGCGAAGGCCCTAGATGTTGAGAACCAAACCTTGCAGGCTAGAATTACCCAACTCCAAGCCGAAGTGGAAGCCTCTTTTAGCGAGGGGTACTTCTATGCCTCCTATCTGGTTACAGAGGCTTTTCCTACCCCATTCAATCTCTCCAGCATCGCTGGCTAGGATAGAGAAAAGGTCATGTCGCGGGTTGTAGAGATGTCAAGCCCCGAGACTGTTGGAGCTGGTCATTCAGGGGAGGAAGCTGAGAAGCAGTTGAAGGTGCCAGATCTGCCTCCTTCTGTTCCAGCCTTTCTAGCATCTAGTCCTGACAAATCCTCGAAGGGGGTTCATAACGAGGAACTAGAAGAAGGCCTTGCTGAAGCCCGAGACCCCCCCACAGTGCTCATAGGAATAAAGTCAATAGAAGGCAGGAACGTGCTTGAGTCGGTGTCCAGCCTTCTTGATGCAGCTATAACGCCTGAAGTTATGGATGTGATCAATGAAATCGTGGAGGAGGATCCCGTCGACCCCGAGACAGCCGGGGCTGATCCCTAGGAGGAGGTGGCAGAGGCGGTAGATGCAGCTGTCCAGGATGAGCCGCGACCGGAGAGAAGAGCAGAGGACGAAGTTCATTCTGTGGATGAGGAGGCTGGAGGTCCTCAGGAAGATGAAAAAGCTTGAGTTCTCTCACATGCAAACTATTTAGAATGCCCGAAAAAGGGGGTGGGCATCCCATCTTCAACTGTGTTTGATCTTTTATTAAATTTCTTTTACAGCCCGGAACCAGGGATTGGGCCCCCCTTGCTTGTTGTAGCCTTGTTGGGGGATATGCTCCCTTACTTGATAATAAAATTTTAAGCTCAGATCTAACTCTGGCTTTCATGTACTTGCTTGATCGTCCAGGTTTTATATCGAAACGAGCTATCTTTGGGGAAAAAATAAGGTAAGAAAAAAGGTTATTAGCATTGAGCCTCCATGCTAATGAAACTCCTAGCTCGACTTCTTCAGCTGACAGACCCCTTGTTTGATCGTGGGTCTGCTGTAGTAAGTAACCCTGTATCAAGGAGAGCTAGTGAAATAACAAGAGCATTTAGAGTTTAAGTAAATCGAGCCCTCCATCCCCGAGCATCTTTGGGGGGCTGTAGCCCGAGTAGAACATTAAGTAAATACCTGTTTAGCCCCCTTCTTAGGCTCGGGATCATAAGGGCTTCCACGCTTTCAAGCTCAATTCCTTCTTGGTAGGAACGGCAGCCCGACCAAGGAATCAAGAGGGCTATCTAGCTATTTCCTGGTCTGGATGGCAACTATGCTCTTACACTCAGATCCTTCTTAGGGTGGTAGCCCGACCAAGGCATCAGGAGCGCTATCTAGCTATTTCCTGGTCTGGATGGCAACTATGCTCTTACACTCAGATTCTTCTTGGGGGTGGTAGTCCGACCAAGGCATCAGGAGAGCTATCTAGCTATTTCCTGGTCTCGAGTTATGGATGGTAACTATGTTCTTACACTCAGACCCTTCTTGGCAGGGGGTGGTGCCCGGCCGAGGCATCAAGAGTAGCGATAGGGCCTGGTCGGGCTCCACTATACAATATCGGTCCGAGAGCCTTTTAACCCTCCTAGCTTGGTCGGGCTCCCCGGGGAGTTTCCCATCCTGTAGATATTCTGCTATTGGATTTATCCAGCATGGCTGTCGGTCCATGGTATATGCTTCCTTACCAGTCGTAATGCTAGGTAGGGGGATTATTTGAAGAGGGACTCCGTGAGGTAGGGTCTGGCCACCATAGGCAGCTATCTTGGCTAGGACGTCAGCCCGATGATTTAGCTGTCGAGGTATCTACTCGATTCTGAATCCCCTAAATCTCGTTCTGAGTTGTTGCACCAGTTTCAGGTAAGCGATCATGTTATCCCCTTTGGCCTGATAATCCCCAAAAACTTGGTTGACCACGAGTGAAGAGTCGCTCTTGATATTCAGGTAATCAACCCTGAGTTCTATGGCAACTTTTATCCTAGCTAACAGGGCTTCGTATTCCGCTTCATTGTTCGTGGCTTTAAATTTGAACCAGAAACAATGGCAGCACTCAGTTCCTTCTGGGTAAATGAGGACTATGCCTGCTCCTCCCCCGGACTGCCCGAATGCTTCGTCAGTGTAGAGAGTCCATGACTCTCAGCCCTCCGGCCAGTTGCCAGGTTCTGGAATCCTCTCAAGAGTGACATCTATTACCGCGGGGGTTGCCTGATCCGAAGGTACTGACAGCTCGGCTACAAAGTCTGCTAGGGCTTAAGCTTTTATCGCGGTTCTAGGCTTATACTTTAGATCAAATAGGGTATGCTATAGGGCCTATAGAACTAGCCTTCCCAAAACATTCGGCCTTTGCAAGAACTGGCGGAGGGGTTGGTCTGTCACCACTGCTATTGAATGAGCATGGAAGTAAGGACAAAGTTTTCTTGCCGAGGTCACCAAGGTATAAGCGGGTTTCTTCAACATAGTATAGTTATTTTCGGGCTTGGTTAGAACGCGAATCACATAGTAGATAGGTCGCTGGATCCTATCCCCGCATTCCTTGACCAAAGCCCCACTCACAGAGGTTTCTGAAACGGCCAAGTATATTTGGAGCTATTCTCCAAGATTTGGCTTGACCAGCAGTGGAGGGCTCGTTAGGTATCTTTTCAAAGCTTGGAAATGTTGTTCGCTCTCCTGATCCCACTCATGTTTCTTCCCTGCTTGATAGCTTTGAAGAATGGTAGACACTTATTAGTAGACCGAGAGATGAACCTGTTGAGCGCTGCTACCTGACCAGTCAAGGCTTGAACCTGTTTAGGAGATGTGGGGGATTTTAGATCCAGAATAGCCATGATTTTTTCTAGGTTATCCTCTATGCCTCTCTCGTGGACCAAGAAGCCCAGAAACCTCCTCGCAGTTATCCGAAAGACACATTTGGAAGGGTTCAATCTCATCTGGTTTTCCCTTAGGATCATGAAGGTCCTACGAAGGTCGTCCATGCGTCCTTCCGAGGTTAAAGATTTAGTGATCATATCGTCGATGTACACCTCCATCAACCTTCCAATTTCGGGCTTGAACAAGCGGTTAACCAACCGCTGGTAAGTAGCTCCAACATTTTTAAGCCCAAAGAGCATCATCTTGTAGCAGCACAAGCCTTGCGTGGTGATGAAGCTGGTGTTTTCTTGGTCCGCATGATGCATCATAATCTGATGTAGCAGAAAAATGCATCCATGAAGCTCAGGAGCTTGTTCCTGGAGGTGGAATCGACCAACTGATCAATTTTTGGCAGAGGGAAACTGTTTTCCGGGCATGCCCGGTTGAGGTCGGTGTAGTCCAAGCACATGCACCACTTCCCATTCGCCTTCGTGACCATGACTACGTTGGCGAGCCATTCGGGGTAGCGGGCTTCTCGAATGAAGCCTCGCTGGGTGAGTTTATCCACCTCTTCTTGAACCGCCACATTTCTTTCAGTGTTGAAGTGGCACCTTTTCTATTTGACGGGCTTGAAGGTCAGATCCACCGCCAGTCGATGTGCAGCTAATGTCATTGGGATCCCCAGCATCTCCGTATGACTCCAGGCGAAAATATCGTTAAATTCCATGAGGAGCCTAATCAAGCCATCTTTCATTCCTGGCTCAAGGGTAGCTTCGATCTTGACGACCTTCGAGGGATCGCATAGTCGAACATGAATCTCCTCTAACTTATCGACCGGATGGCCGCTGACTCATTCCCTTCTTTGTTCTTCCATGTTGGGCACCACTAGGGCCTTCTTCGGGACAATCCGTGGAGCCCACGTCTTTCAGGTTTAGTACAGTGGTTATCCCGCCTTGGATAGTTGTTACTTGAGCGAGCTGTTTAGCTAGAGTTGTTGGGTTAGCCGACACTGCGTAGCATTTCCTACCTGCTTGCTGATCACCCCGAACTTCTCCCACCTTGTCTCTTACCGGGAACTTCAGGACATTATGGTAAATATAAAGGACCCTATTCAGGGATGATAGGAATGGCCTCCTTAATATTGCGTTGTAGGCCGACGGGGTATCCACCATCACGAAGTCGGTTATGATGTTTTACTAGAGAGGTGCGGGTCCGATGATCACTGGTAGGATTTTTGATCCTACGGGTGTGATAGAGTCCCCAGTGAAACCATATAATGGAGTAGTACAATTGTTCTAGCACCATTGCTTCAAGTTTAGTTTTTCCAAAGTGTCTTTGAACAGAACGTCGACGCTACTACCTGTGTCGACGAGCACGTGGTGCACCATGACGTTAGCAATTTGTATTGTGATGACCATGGGGTCATCATGTGGCTGCACAGTGTTAAAGACATCCGCTTTGGTGAAGATGATCTGAGACAACTGGGAGGGTTTGGTCGATCTCTGGTCCACCATGAAGATATCCCGCCCCTCGTCCGTACTAGGGACCTTCCTCGCATGGTTTTTCCTGGAATTGTTGGAGGTACAGGCCAGAGTGGGACCTCCGCTGATAGTGTGTATTACCTGAATTTGTTGCATCAGGTCCGTCTGCTCTCCCTTCCTCTTCTCAGCATGTTCCCGGATCTCGGCTTGCACATCTCTTCTATTCTGAATGTTCTCCCTGACTTGTTGTAAGAACTCTATCAAGCATCCTCCCCTTATCCAAGCCTCAATCTGGTTCCGCAAATTGTAGCATTCTGAAGTATTATGCCCTACGTCCTCGTGAAAGTCACAATATTTTTAATGATTTCTTTTATCGATTGAGGCTTTCATAGGAGCGGGCTTCTGTAACAAACCCTTATCTCGAATGGCGAGGCAGTCTGTTTCTCAGGATGCTTTCAAGGGAGTGTAATGGTCGTACCCCCTTTCATCGTGGGCTATATGAGCCACTGTCCTGGGAGGTGGTAAAGCTTGAGAAGGAGCCCGTTTATTTGGATACCTTTTTGATCTGGGCTGAGGAAGAGGAAACCCGTATGTTGGTTTATTAGGGGGTTTGTTCTGGCTTTTCGAAGAGGAAACCCGTATGTTGCCACTTTTCGTCTCTCATGTCGTCATGCTCCATCTTGACCTTGAGATGTTCGTCGACCTCGATATGTTTCAGAGCCCGATTATAGGCTTCATGGTAGGTTTTCAGAGGTCTCTTGGTGAAAAACCGGAATAGTTTTCCCACCCACAAGTTTCTTCTGAAGTTGGCGAGGGTGGTTTCTCTCTCGATGAAGACCCTTATCTGGATGACTTCTTTGTGGAAACGCTCGATATAAGCCCGGAGAGTTTCCCTTCCCTTCTAGATCATGTATTGTAGATGAATCGGGTCCTTCAGTCGGGGATTAACTCCCTGGAATTGTGAGTAAAAATCGGTTGATAATTTGGTGAAGGAATCCACGCTCCCAGCGGGTAGTTTCCTAAACCAGGTCTTAGCATAATCCGTGAGGGTAGTGGGGAACATCCAACACATAGTGGCCCTGGTTATGTTCTGGACCTCCATTTGTTGAACGAAGCTCTCTAAATGGCTCAGCGGATCTTCAGTCCCGGATATCTTGTCAGCTGACAATTTGAACTTAGACGGGAGCTCTGCCTCTTCGGTCCTTCTAGTGAAGGGGGCGTTCATTTCACTTAGAGGATCTTTCTTGTCCTCCTTGTACTTCCCATTTTTCATCAATTGGACCTCTTTCTATGGCTCTGCCAACTGATCCCTTAGTCATTTGCTTTCGGACTTCCTTGAGTCGATCTCAAATTCCTTACCATCAGATCCCTCTGATGAACTGGTGACCTCTACTCGGTTCCTTATTCGGAGGGGGCTCACTCAGGGGCTTTGCTGACTTTCTTCCTCTCTACCTCAGGCTTCCCTCCATGTAGTCGTTGGGTGGAGGAGCTTTTCCCGTCCCAGGGGAAGGACATCTGCCGCGGATTTGACTTGTCGTGGTTGGTAGCGTGGCAGCGCTTCGGGAACATGAGGAATGGGCCCTATCCTATCCCAGATCGAGGTCGGGAGTCCCGCTCTGTTACGAGTTGATTCTCGAGGGGCAGGTCCCAAGCGATCAAATGCGGGTTGCCTAGCCCCAGGCATGTTTGATTCCCTCTGATTGCAGAGACCTATTTGTTGGATAGCGATACCCTCAGCGAGTAGTCGAAGGAGTACGTTCTCTACAAAGGCCGCCGCTTGTTGGTCAAGCTTGACCTGGCTTCCCAGAGGGGGATCCAGAGCCCGTACAGTAGCTGGCTGGGGTGGGAATCAGGCTATGGAGACCAGATTTTCTCCCTTTCCTTGGGACCTTTCGTGTCGATGTAGCAGAATGTTGCCCCGAGGTGCCCTGCTGCTCTTGTGAGGAGCGGAGTCTCATGATGACTTCGAAATAACGAACTTTTTTAATGCAATAATATGGTGGTGTGAGAGTTTCCCACAGACGACGCCAGAAAGTGTTGACTGAAAATTTGCTCGAGTTGAGAAGTTTCTGTTAACACCCTCGAGACCACTACCACGAAAGTGGTGGTCGGGGTCGGTATCGTTGTTTAAGAGAATGACGAGTGGCTGGAATGTAATAACAGTAAGAGGGAACTTTATTATTGATTTATTTAAGATACAAATAGCTCTCTGGTTTGCTCACAATCTCTAAGAGGTGTAGGGTGGTGGCATCTCGGTGCCTGTCGAATAGTGGAGATGAAGGTGACCGTGTTTTGAATCCAGAATTTAGGCCCTCATTCTATGTGTATATATGTTGCTTATGATTTTTTGTCTTTGATGTATCTGTCATTCTCTTTTTCTACCATGCTTGGCCTCTCATATATATATCGTTCAAGTAGATTTTTAGTTCGCAAATAATCTACCGTGATCTCATGAATTCGTTCCCCCCTTATCGGGCGGGATTCATCATTTAAATTTGAATTGTTTCCGGATTCGATGATATCGTTGACGAAGATAAGTTTGTTCCCTTATTTGAATTTAAACTCTTGACGTGCATGTAAATATTGCGTGGAGATGATCATGTGTGCACTTGTGCCATGGATCTTCATGGAGTTCACCCTGTCAGTTGCCTATTGCCCCGTAGAGCGAGGTAGACCCCTGCTCTGGCTATGTTTTTAGAAGCTTAAGATGGGTTTTCCCTGACCCATGGGGGCTTGAAGTGCCCTTGCAGATCTTCCCGGGAGGTAGCTGGGGTAGTATAGATTTAAGCGTGACTCTTCCTTTATGTCCAGCAAGGACAACGGGCTTCTGAAGAGGTTGGCGGCCTTCTTTCGAATGTCTTTTGAGCTTGGAAACTTCCCCTGGCATTCACGGGGCGGTTGTGAAGCCCGACCTCAGAGCCGAGGTTCCTTGATAGATGGCCTGGAGAAAACCAACTTCCAGTACTCTTGTGGGGGCTCGTCCCGGTCATGCATGGCTTGTCTTCTGGTAGCTTTGAAGCCGAACCGGCCTTCCTTGCTCCTGCGGGGTGGCTTTACAGTCTTTTCGTGCTTCATGATTGTCGATTATGGGTGGAAAATTTCTTTTTTATCCCTAGCCAAATTTCCCAATTTACAGTTTTAAAATGATCCACCATTCACATATAAATTTTTTAAAAGGCCCCATTAATGGAAACTCAACCTATAAATAGTTTTAAAAACGGCCCACCATAATATATATATTAAAGGTCAACTCATAGAAACCCATTAATCATTCTTACAACAACAACATTAGATCAATGGTAGCGGTGAATTGAATCTTAGCAACACTCTGTTGGTCACAAATAGTCGTTTTTTATATCTCTAAAAAAAACTCAATACTATCTTGAAACGAAAATTCAGAAGTCATTGTTTCGAAGGTAATTAAATCAATACACTTCATTTTTTTTATTCTTTTAAGAGAACATGTAACCTTAATTAGTACTTTTGCTGCTAAAAATGTGAGATGAGTAAGGTTTAAACAATATATTCTATGATGCAATTATATATATAAAAAATTGGTAACAATTTTTTTGCTATTTTTGTTATGTTATAGTTTTGAGTTTGAGTTATTATATTGATTTTTACAAGTATTTACTAGAGAAAAAAAAAACATGCATAAAGTATCGAGGGCCTCATTTTCTATAGTTCGTCTCGGGCCTGGAAAATCTCAGGGCAGGCCCTGGGTGCACTGAGCATAGTTTTAGATAATCAAATAAACAAAACATAACATTAATCAAATCAATTTTTTATAATAATAAAATTACTATACAATCCCTGCTTGATTACTATTCTGAAAACATGTCAGTAAGTAATTCTTCACACTTGAAAGGCTATATTGGTAATTTCACTTTCAAAGAAAATCATGGGAGCTATAATTGATATATATATCAAAAAATTCTTCTATAAATATATATCAGTGCATTACATATGAACCATTAGATTAAATTACTATGACCCAGTCTGTATATACTTGTCGGTGTTTATCCATAATCTATAGTCCACATATAATGCACTGATCTATTTTATATCGATGGACATTAAGGAGAAGATGACTGATATAGGAAAATTTTATCCTAGTGTGCACTTATATATATTGTTAACAGAAAATTTGTTTAGGGTGAGAAATCCCTATTAACACACTCAAGACCACTACCACGAAAGTGGTGGCCGGAGTCGGTACATTGATACTTGACCTGATCTTGTATGGAGATGAAAGAGGATGAAACAGTAGATAGGAGACAAGCCATCCTGCCCGTCGGGCTTCGAGCTTATGAAGTAGATTTGGGGAGCTCGAGGTTCCCTTGCTGGTGCGAAGGGGTGATCCTGGACCTTGTTCCTCGGTCGGGGTTGGAGCCCGTCATGGTACCCAGAGCCTGGTTCTGGAGCCCGATTGCTTCCTGTAATACCCCGACCTCGATAGTAAATAAGAATGGGGGATTATCTAGCTCCAGTGTCGGAGAGCTCGATTTCTTCAATGGAGAGGATACGGGAGAGCTCATCGACTCTCTTCGAACTGGTCTGGGTGGTTTCTCTTCATCTTGATGTGCGACTTTGGCATGTAGATGAGTGGATAAGAGCGTTAGGTCCAGCGAGGTAGGAATCTAGATTCCGTTCCTTAGGTCTTCGTTGTTGTTTCCCGATCTTATGTAAGAAAGATTATAGAGATAGGACTAATGAGGTCGGTACCTAGTCCGTATACACACATGCGTAATACAGTAGATAATAGGAAAAACACAAGTCTTATGTAGATGGAGGTGGACTGACCAGGGGGGGAAAAAGCATCACGAGTGATCACATGCTGAAAAACCCCTAGGAAGTATCAAGAGGAAGGAGGAATACCCTTCCTTGTATATATGTATATATATATATATATATATATATATATATATCATGCGATGCTCCGAGAAGGTTACAAAGATGTCAAAGTAGTACAACGTATATGCTCCGGGGAGCTTACAACAATGAGTGTTTACCGATACTGGTACTTTTCTGGTCAGGGTACACATACAATGATGATATAGAGAGAACTTTTAACGAAGCATGTAGACATGCCTATGGCTGTTCGTTTTTGGGATTAGAAGTGATATGGGCAATCTCAGCCATTTGTTATCAGATCTCAAATGTCGAATATTGAGTCTGTCTTAGAACATGTATTTTAGTCTCTTCTGTCATTGATCGAAGACCCCTCAATATGCCTTTTACAGGCATATTTATACATGGTGACTATTTATACATCGGAGACCCCTCAACATGAATTTTGCTTGTCGCTTCTTACTTGTAACCATAATCCCTCACAGTGCTTGGCTTAGTGAAACGGGGTACTAGTCATTCCTGTTTTAGGAGTCTTGGTACATTTGGCGAAGATGATCCTGGTAGGCAACTAAGGCCACTTTCTCACCAGGTCTTAATACATAGGCGAAACATAGGTGCATTCGGCGTACCTATAAAATAAATGAGCGATGAAGGACCACATAAGGGATATTCCCTTTGTGGATTTTCCGACGCTCTAGTCAGTGTAAAATTTGGTAAGTGAGAAATATCACAAAATGTATTGCTCGATCATGTCGGATGAAGCTCTAGTGGCTAACTATGCCACCCAGACCTTTCCTGACGAGGTTGGCCCAGCCATGACAACAAGATGACCTTTTGGTTGGTCAAGTCTCGTGATCTAGCAGGCAACTATGCTCTTACGCTCAGATCCTTCTTGGGGGTCGTAGCCAGACCAAGGCATCAAGAGCGCTATCTAGCAATTTCCTGGTCTTGAGATTTGGATGACAACTATGCTCTTACACTCAGATTCTTCTTAAGGGTCATAGTCTGACCAAGGCATCAGGAGCGATATCTAGCTATATTCTAGTATTTTGATCTGGATGACAACTATGCTCTTACACTCAGACCCTTCTTGTGGGTCGTAGCCCGACCAAGGCATCAGGAGCGCTATCTAGCTACTTCCTTATCTCGAGATCTAGATGGAAACTATGCTCTTACACTCAGATTCTTCTTGGGGGTCGTAGCCTGACCAAGGCATCAGGAGCGCTATCTAGCTATATCCTGGTATTTTGATCTGGATGGTAAATATGCTCTTACACTTAGATTCTTCTTAGAGGTCTTAGCCCGACTAAGGCATCAGGAGTGCTATCTAGCTATATCAGGGTATTTTGATCCGGATGGCAGCTATGCTCTTACACTCAGACCCTTCTTGGGGGTCGTAGCCCGACCAAGGCATCATGAGTGCTATCTAGCTATTTCTTGGTCTCGAGATCTGGATGGCAACTATACTTTTACACTCAGATTCTTCTTGGGGGTCGTAGCCCGACCAAGGCATTAGGAGTGCTATCTAGCTATATCCTGGTATTTTGATTTGGATGGCAATTATGCACTTACAATCGGATCCTTATTGGGGGAGGTCACCCGACCAAGGCATCAGGAGCGCTATCTAGCTATATCCTGGTATTTTGATCTGGATGGTAACTATGCACTTACAATCGGATCTTTCTTGAGGGAGGTCACCCGACCAAGGCATCATGAGCGCTATCTAGCTATATCCTGGTATTTTGATCCAGATGGCAACTATGCACTTACAATCGGATCCTTTTTGGGGGAGGTCACCCGACTAAGGCATCAGGAGCACTATCTAGCTATATCCTTGTATTTTGATCCAAATGGCAACTATGCTCTTACACTCAGACCCTTCTTGGGGGTCGTAGCCTGACCAAGGCATCATGAGTGCTATCTAGCTATATCCTGGTATTTTGATCCGGATGGCAACTATACACTTACAATCGGATCCTTCTTGGGGGAGGTCACCCAACCAAGGCATCAGGGGTGATGAGGGGTCTTCCCCGATCAATCCCTGGTCTCGAGATCTGGATGGTAACTATGTTATTACACTCAGACCCTTCTTGGCGGGGGGTGGTGCCCGACCGAGGCATCATAGGTAGTGAGGGGGCTTTCACGACCAGTCTCTGGTCTTGACGAGATCACTGTCGAAATTCTATGGCGATCCTCTTGGAGGGAGTAATCCAGTCTAGGGAATTATGAGGGCTATCTAGCTCTCCTAGTCAAGGCGATCGCATGAGATCTATTACGGATACAGAAATCAAAGGAGATGTAAACTCATACCGAGCCGATACGAAGTTGTATCAATGCATGGTGGTATCGGTTGATAAACAGTCTCGTTTTAGAAGCTTTTTCATGAGTAGAATCTCTTGAGATGATCTGCATTATGAATGTAGATAGTAGAATGGCTCTCCGTAAAAGATATTTTTTTTTATTGCGAACTTGAGGAAATGGTCTCACAATGGGGTCATCGCCTCTCTCACTGGAGTACTGAGAAAATATTCAGCTTCTAGTCCTTAAGTGATGTAATCGGTTTGGAAGTCCGCTTGGGATAAATGAGAGTTTTCAACAATTGTATTGGAGCTCGAGACCCCACTTTGAACGAATCAGGACCTTTGGGTGCTCCCCGAACGGATCGAGACCTTGATGGCTCACTAGGGCATTAGAAGGCCCAGTACAAATGGAAAAAAGCCATGGATATGGTAATCTTTGAGAGCAAGCTGGTGTTTGTTAAGGTCGAGCTCGTGCAAGCCAAGGAGGATGGATACTTATTTACAACCTTCCAGGTAGAGCTGGCTCTACTTCCCCCCTTTGACTTAAGAGTCATTGATGGACTGAAAAAGGGAATGGATTAAGAAAAAAGCTGCTGAGATGGTTGTGTATTTTCCCATCATAGATGGCAAGTCTTGGGTTGCTGAAGCAGACCTGGGCTCAAAATCCCATGGTGTAGTAGATGATCAATCCGAAGAGGGAGCTTATCCCTCAAATAAAGACCACAGCTGAGGTGGTTGTTTATATGGCAGGTGAGCCCTGGTTGATCCAGAAGTAGATGTTTCGGATTGAGAAAACTTCTCTCTCAGAGGACGTCAAACCAAAAAGAGGAGGAGCTGACCGCTGTAGTAAAGGGAATAGTTGTTCTGAATGAAGAAATGACTAGAATTGAGGCAACCATGGCTAATATGCAGGTAACCTGGGAGTGGATCCAACATGCATATGATATGGAGAGACTCAGGTCCATGCATCGTGCCATGCGAGGATTGCTCCGAAGTAAGAGGTAAGCTCTTGAGGGAGTGGTTTAAACTCTACATGGCAGCGTGGCTACCTTGGGAGCCAAGGTGGGTGCTTCATTTGCTGAAGAACGCTCTGTGTTACTTGCTAGGCACGCTCGAGTTCTTCTTCCCTCTGACCTGATCATCATTGGAGGATGGATACCTTGAGTAGATCATAGAGAAAGTTGAGAGTTACCTGGGTCCGCTCCGACTGAGGCCGGACCTTATTAAGATGATGAATGCGTAGATGATGAGAAGGACTTGGTTCCCATTTCTGCTTTCATGTCTAGTCCTGTTGGGGTATGAACTACCTTGAAGTCCTTTACTGTTGTAGATGCATGGGGGGCTCCAAGCCCGCCTACCTCTCCATCAGAATCATCCAAAGTAAAGGTCTAGTTTGATCTTTCCAGGGAAATGGTGGTCCGAACTGGTCTGGCAGATGTGGGTTGCTACAGAGGTTATGGATGTAGTAAAGCTTCAAACCTACGTATCTGTCTATCTGAATTTGTCAAAGAGGTAAGGATTTAGATCTTCCTTACCCAGGAAGGGGAGCTCCATACTGAAACCATAGTGATGGAAGAGGCCCCGATCAATCTAGCTGAAGAGGTAAGGGACCGAGCTGATTCAGGCTAACACGACTAAGGTGGTGGAACTAGATCCGAGGTAGCAGTGCTAGGGGATGGTGGTTCTTCCTTTACCCAAGCAGTATGACCAGAGAGGAAGTAGTTTCCGTTGTCGATGAAACTAACATTGGATATGATTCGGGACCACGGTAGCTCGCTAGGGCAATGAATATCCCGATACAAATGGAGTGGAGCAACCGGTCTGGTCCTAGATACAAGGAGGCTCCAAGACTTGCAGTGGTGCTGCTGTTGCTCTAGAGGCTTACTCAAGCACGTGTGAGGCCTTACTGAATATGGGAAGTCTCCGGGCTTATCTCGAATAAACCAGGATTTCGGTGGCTTGCTAGGGTACTGAATGGCCGGTATGAATGGAGCAAAGCGACCGATATGATGCTATTTAGAAGTAGATTGTTGTTGCTAAAGTCGAGCTTGAGCAGACCAATGAGGAGATGATCAATATAATGAGGGGAGCACTTGTCTTGAGCAAAGCCATGACCAGAGCTGAGGTAATCACAACTAAGATGCAGGTGGACAGAGAGCAGATGTAGTGTGCATATGATATAGAGAGACTCGAATCTGTGCTCCATGCCGTGTAAGGACCGCTCTGAAGGAGATCATGGAGAGAGCTGAGAGTTTATTTGTTCCACTCTCACTGAAGCCGGTCCATCTCGAGCCACAAGGTGCACTGATGATGAGGAGGACATGTTGTCCATCTCCACATTCATGCCAGGCCATACTAGGGTAGAAACTATCTGAAAGTCACATACTACAAGGTAAGAGATGCATGAGGAGCTTCAAGTCTGCTTACCTCTCTATCTGAATCTTTCAAAGTAGAGGTCCAGATTGGTGTTACCAAGGTAGGAAAGGTAAGAGAGGTAAGAGAGATCTCGATTGATCCAACTGAGGAGATAGAGGTCAAGGCTGATTGAAGTTTATCCAACCAAGGTGGTGGAAGCTGGCTCTGAAGTAGCAGTGTTAAAGGATGATGACCCGTCATTCAATCAAGCAATGAGACTAAGAAGGAAAGAGCTGCTACTGTTGAGGAGACTAACCAGAGAGGTAGATCGGGACCAAGGTAGCTCGCTAGGGCTATGAATGGCCCTATACAAGTGGAAAGGAGGCACTGACCTAGTAACTGTCCAAAGACATGCTTGAGATCCTAGAAGTTTCCCGCTACTGAGAGAAGGCTTTGGACCCCTCTGGAATGAGTAGGAACCATTTGAGCATTGGATGACCCTATATGAACGGAGATGGGCTACCTGTCTGGTACCGGTCTACTGACGTACTTGGGATTCAAGGAGCCCCCTACAACTGAGTGAAGGCTCTGGACCATGCAAAATATGGGAAGCCTCTAGGCTATCCTTGATTAGATGGGGCTTCGGTGGCTTGCTAGGACAGTGAATGGCCCGGTACATATAGAGCAAAGCCACCGGTCTGGTATTGGTCCAGAAGCACGCTTGGGATCCTAGAAGTCCCCAGCAACTGAGAGAAAGCTCTGGACCCTCTTGTAGTGAATTGAGAATTTAGTGGCTCACTTAGGTGTTGACCGGCCCGGTATAAGAAGTGAGGAGCCACTTAGCCTTACAGTGCGGCTGCTACTCCAGAGGTTTAGTTAGGCATGTAGGAGGCCTTACTAAGAGTGGGAAACCTCTGGGCTCTCCTCGATCAGATCGGGCTTCGGTGGCTTGCTAGGGCGATGAATGGCCCGGTACACATAGAGCAAAGCCACTGGTCTAATACTGGTCCAGAAGCATACTTGGGATTCTAGAAGTCCCCAGCAACTGAGAGAAAGCTTTGGACCCTCCTGGAATGAACCGAGAATTTAGTGACTCACTTGGGCGTTGACCGGCCCCGATATAAGAAGTGAAAAGGCACTTGGCCTTACAGTGAGGCTGCTACTCCAGAGGTTTGGTTAGGCATGTAGGAGGCCTTACCAAAAGTGGGAAACCTCTGGGCTCTCCTCAATCAGATCGGGCTTAGGTGGCTTGCTAGGGCTGTGAATGGCCCAATACACATGAAGCAAAGCCACCGGTCTTGTAGTGGTGCTACTGCTCTAAAAACTTGCTTAGGCATGTAGGAGGCCTTACCAAATGTGGGAAGCTTCTGAGAACTCCTTGATCTGATCAGGCTTCGGTGGCTTGCTAGGGCGGTGAATTGCCCGGTAAACATGGAGCCAAACCACCGGTCTGGTACTGGTCCAGAAGCATGCTTGGGATCTTTGGAGTCCCCTACAATTGAAATGACGCTCTGGACCATGCTGGAATGAAACAGGAGCTCAGTGGCTCAATTGGGCGTTGACTGACCCTGTATAAAAAGTGAGGAGCCAATGGGCCTTGCAGCGGGGATGCTACTCCAGAGGTTTGCTTAGGCATGTAGGAGGCCTTACCAAAATGTGGGAAACCTCTGGGCTCTCCTCGATCAGATCGGGCTACTGTGGCTTGCTAGGGAGATGAATGATTCTGTATACATGGAGCGAAGCCACCGGTCTGGTACTGGTCCAGAAGCATGCTTGAGATCCTAAAAGTCCCCAGCAACTGAGAGAAAGCTCCGAACCCTCCTGGAGTGAACCGAGAGTTCAGTGGCTCACTTGGGCATTGACTGGCCCGGTGCATGAGGCGTGGAACCACTAATCTTCTACTGGTCGTGCTGCTCTAGAAGCTACACAGCTGAGTTGGTATCTTAGATTCATGAGTCGACCTGCTACCGCTACCTATAAGCTTCTGAAGAGCGGATGCGGTGACATGAAGGGTCCCGTATGACCAGGTCCAAGTCCAATAGATCTACTGGATAAGAGGTCTACAGGTAGCAGAGCGAATCTTCTATGAAGAAGCAAGAGAGGTGCAGTTCTACTGTATAGGAGCTCTCGATATATCAGAATGGTTCAGCTATATAGGAGATCTTCAAGCGGGGAGCTACTGTATTGGAGCTCCATGATTATCTACGCAGGTTCGCTTCATAGAAGTAGCATAATGAACTGGTTCCACCAGGAATCTCACTTACCAAATTTCTCCACAATGAACGAAACTCGTTAAATGATAAAATGAGCACCACATGCGATGCATAGGCGATATATACAAGTATGGAGAAAGGACATCGTATATAGTAAATGATATTCCTTGAATAATGAATCTGTTACCTCGATAGTATAATGATACTCATGTAGAGACATAGAGGCTTTAAAAAAGGGTGTGGAAACTTCCCACAGACGGCGTCAGAAAGTGTTAATGGGAAATTTGTTTAGAATGAGAAATCCCTATTAGCACCCTCAAGACCACTACCACGAAAGTGGTGGCCGGGGTCGGTATCGTTGATACCTGACCTGATCTTGTATGGATATGAAGGAGGATGCAACAATAGGTAGGAGACAAGCCATCCGGCCCATCGGGCTTCGTGCTTATGAAGTAGATAGGGGGAGCTCGAGGTTCCCTGTCTGGTGCGAAGGGGGTGATCTTGGACCTTGTTCCTCGGTCTGGTTCGGAGCCCGTCCTGGTACCCAGAGCCTGGTTATAAAGCCCGATTGCTTCCTGTAATACCCCGACCTCGATAACAAATAAGAATAGGGGCTTTTATAGCTCTAGTGTCGGAGAGCTAGATTTCTTCCATTGAGAGGATACGGGAGAGCTCATCGACTCCCTTCGAACTGGTCTGGGTGGTTTCTCTTCATCTTGATGTGCGACTTTGGCATGTAGATGAGAGGATAAAAATGTTAGGTCCAACGAGGTAGGAATCTAGATTTGGTTCCTTAGGTCTTCGTTGTTGTTTCCCGATCTTATCTCAGCCATGTGTTATCAGATCTCAGATTTCGAATATTGAGTCTGTCTTGGAGCATGTATTTTAGCATCTTCTGTCATCGATCGGAGACCCCTCAATATGCCTTTTACAGGCATATTTATACATGGTGACTACCTTGGCGTGCAAGTCCAAGACTCTTCAATTAGTCTTCGTTTCCTTATCGAATACGATTCTTTCTTTAATGTAGTTGATCGGCTTGTAGCTAATATCTTGGAGAATATATGATTGTTTCCTCTTCGGACTCTTTCTTCCCTGATAGGTGGGATTTTCTGTTATAGTTTACCCCCAATAATCGGTAGTGTAGGATATCTTATAGGAAAAGGTATTTGTTTCCTCTTTAGACTCTTTCATTAATGGTGGCCATTAAAGAGTTGAATATTCTCTTATTAATGGTGTTGATCATGTCATTAATTGGGTTGACTGCCTCTATTAATATAGTTGACCTCATTAATAGGGATGACTACCTCTATTAATACGATTGACCTCATTAATGGTGTTGACGGGAATTTTGCTCGGGATGAGAAATTTCTGTTAACACCCTCGAGACCACTACCACGAAAGTGGTGGCCGGGGTAGGTACCATTGGTTCCCGACCTGTTTAAGAGAGAGACGAGTGGCTGGAATGTGATAACAGTAAATGGGAGCTTTATTATTGGTATATTCCTCTAAGATACAAATAGCTCTCTTGTTTGCTCACAGTCTCTCGGAGGTGTAGGGTGGTGGCAACTCGGTGTCTGTCGAATAGTGAAGATGAAGGTGACCGTGTTCTGAATCCAGAATTTAGGCATTCCCTTCTTCTATCTATCTTATATGTTGTTGTATTTTTGTATCTATCGTTCCTCGTTTTTCTCCTCCCTCCTACAACGCTTGGCTTCACATATTTATAGCGTCCTAGTAGGTTTTTAATTCGTAAATACTTTACTGTGATCCCCTGAATCCGTTCCCTCCTTATCGGGCATGATTCGTCATTTGAATTTGAATTGTTACAGGATTCGATGATATCGTTGACGGAGATAAGTTTAATCCCTTATTTGAATCAAACTCTTGACGTGCATGTGAATATTACGTGGAGACGATTCTGTATGTACTCGTGCCATGAATCTTCATGGAGGTCACCCTGCCAGCTGCCAGTTGCCCCCCCGTAAAGAGAGGTAGATCCCTGTTCTGGCTCTATTCTTAGAAGCTTAATATGGATTTTCCCTGACCCTTGGGGGCTTGAGGTGCTCTTATAGACCCTCCTGAGAGGTAGCTGGGGTAGTGTAGATTTAGGTGTGATTCTTCCTTTATGTCCAGCAAGGACAGCGGGCTTCTAGAGAGGTTGGCGGGCTTCTTTCGAATGTCTATTGGGCTTGGAGACTTCTCCTGGCATTTATAGGGCGATTGTGGAGCTCGACCTCAGAGCTGAGGTTCCCCGATAGATGGCTTGGAGAACCCCGGGTTTCAGTACTCTTGTGGGGGCTCTTCCCGGCTGCATCTGGCTAGTCTTCTTGTAGCTTTAAAGCTGAACCGACCTTCCCTGCTCCTGCGGGGTGGCTTTACGGTCTTTCCTGGCTTTATGATTGTTGATTATGGGTGGAAAATTTCTCTTTGACCTCTGGCCAAATATTACTATTAACAGAAGTACTCTCTGACTTGAACACGGGTGGTAAAGTTGGGGTTGGAGTCAGATTCCCTGTTTAATTGAGAAAGTTTTTCGCCATAAAAATAATTAATGAGAGCGAAATTTTCTCATTAATTACCCAATATTTGAATTTGAAACTGAGTGTTATTCGAAGAAAAACAGTTGCAATAGGTGATCTTCCCGAGGATATCGCCAATAATCCTCTATTTAAGCCCGACCTGACCGTCACTTTCTTCATACTTCCTGAAATCTCAAACTTTCAAAATTTTCCTTTCTTGCTTTCTCTGCCGAATTCCCTTCTTGCCTCCGCTTACCTCCAAGTCTTCCTTACCCATAAATGTCAACTTCCACAGATAGTGTTGATGCCTTGGTTGAGGGCTCCGGAGGCCCTAACCTAGCTCCTCACAAGCGGGTAAGAGGGATTTCAAGCGATGAGGAATCTTCCCCGCTCCGCCAGCGCCATCGTTCTAATAGGAACGTCTCTATCGGCTTGGCTTTTTGAACTAGCCTGACAATCCTCTGAACCTAGTCGATGAAGACTCTGATATCGGGGAGAAAGTCGATGCGGTTGGGAGAGCTCAAGTCACAGTGGCGGAGCTTTTTTTCAGTGATAACCCTTCCTTTCGAACCTAGGGTCATCCCCGACTCCACTGTCGATTCTCAGTCGATCGGCCGTCTACGGGATAAGTATGGTATTCCTGACACTGTTTCTCTAATTGTCCCTTATCGGAATTACGATATTTTTAGCCCACCCAAATGCGTGCTCCATATCCATGTCGCAGCTTTTGAGCGGGGTGAGACTTACTCTTCACCCCCACCCTTCGGCGGGGTCTCAATGCCCTTCAGTTGGCTTCGCTTTAACTGATGCCCCGCTTCTAGAGGCATCTAGTCGGCTTCCTGGTATTATGGAGGGAGCAATGCGAGTTGAGCAACTTGATCAGGGAGGCCTGGGCTGAAAAACTCACCTTCCTTTTCCAGATCGGTAGCCTGGCAGGAGTTCCATGAGGCCAATTCTATGCCAAGGCCAAGAATAGGCTCAACTTTATCATCATCAGGGCTTCAAATAAGGACCCCGCTTGGAAAGAAGAATGGGTACTGGCGAGGGGAGACTAAGGGAGCTCTGTCTTCATTAGCGGGCATGAGCTCGAGGTTCCCACTGCCTTTAGTGACAAACCCACATAGGGTCAGGATTCCTTGCCCAATGAGTCTGAAGCCGTGCTGAAGACCATCCTGGCTTGAAACTACCTGAATCTGAAGTTTCCAATCGCCGACCCCTTTGATCCCACAGGGTAAACAGATACCTGCGGATATCTGGTGCTACCCCTCGTTAGTATCTTGATCTATCTTGTTGTTTTTTTTATTATTTATTGGATGGTTCTGTTATGATGATCTTGATTTCTCTCTCTAACAGTGTTTGTTGTTGCTCAAGCTTCTCACGAAGCCCAGTGAGCTGGGATCCTTCCTCTTCCTTCCAGATCGTCCCCGGGAGCTCTCTCGAATGTTCCAATAAAGGGGGAGTCAACCATTAAAGTAGTTGCCCCGTTTGTTTCTTCCCCCTCCTTCCGAGGTGAAGTCCAAGATGGATCTTCTTGCATCTCGGGCTGCGAAGGCTCTAAACCGAGTAGGGTCCGCCTCCCAAGTCGTCAATAAGTCCATTCCTGCCCCCTCACCAGTAGTCTTTGCTTCAACCGATGCTCCCCGAGTCATATTATCCCTCTCTAATGATCCGGTTGTAAACTGGGCAGTCGAGGTTCCCAAGGAGCCCGATACCGATATTCCTGAGGTCTCCCCTTCTTGCCCTTACCAGTAATTGAGCTCGGCGGGTCAGGAAGAGGTCGTGAAGCAATTTCTCGCATCCTGTCCAGGCGGCGGGCTTTCTAGGATGACCACGATGCCCCGTGGACATTATGATTACCAAAAGGTCCGCCCTTCTAGCCGAGGTAACAGTCGCTTTCACTTCTTCATTCAGCATTTTGATTTGCCATTTTCTTACATGATTTTTCTTTACAGGCTTTCAAGTTTCAGGTGGCCATGGGGCATCAGGTAGCCTTCCTCCGTGATCGGGCAGCCAAGGTTGAGGCTGAAGCTGAGCGAGTCATGGGGTTGCTTGCACGGGCTCAAACCCTAGTCCAGGAGATGACCTCCAGCCAACAAGGATGGAAACGCAGCTAGCTGAGCTTCATTGCGACCATGAGAGGTTGAAGCGGGCTTTTGATCAGGAGACTCTCCGGTCGAAGCGGCGGGCTAGCCAACGGGATGACTGGAGGGAAGAGGCGAATGCCCTAGATGTTGAGAACCAAACCTTGAAGGCTCAAATTACCTAGCTCCAGGCCGAGGTGGAAGCCTTTTTTAACGAAGGGTACTTATATGTCTCATATCAGGTTGCAGAGGCTCTTCCTCCCCCGTTCGATCTCTCCAACATCGCTGGCTGGGATAGAGAAGAGGTCATGTCACGAGCTGCGGGATGTCTCACCCCAAAACTGATAGAGCTGATCCTTCGGGGGAGGGAGCTGGGAAGCAGTTGGAGGTGTCAGATCTGTCTCCTCCTGTTCCAGCCTTTCCAGCATCTGGTCCTGGTGAATCCTCGTAGGGGGTTCACAACATGGAACTAGAAGGAGGCCTTCCTAAAGCCCGAGATCCCCCGCAGTGCTCTCAGGAGTGGAGTCAACAGAAAGTCGGAAAGTGCTTGAGTCGGTGGCTAGCCTTCTTGATGCAGCTATACCGCCTGAAGTTATGGCGGTGATCAATGAAATAGTTGAGGAGGATCCTGTTGACCCCGAGGCAGCCGGGGCTGATCCCCGGAAGGAGGCGGCAGAGGCGGTAGATGCAGCTGACCAGGACAAGCCGCTACAGGAGAGGGGAGCGGGGGGCGAGGTTCATTCTATGGATGAGGAGGCTGGAGGTCCTTAGGAAGACGAAGAAGCTTGATTTCTTTCCCATGTAATCTATTTTGAATGCCCGAAAAAGGGGGTGGGCATCTCATCTTCGTTTGTGTTTGCCATTTTAATATTGCTTTGGTAGCCCAGAACCCGGGATTGAGCCCCCCTTGCTTGTTATAGCCTTATTAGGGGATATGCTCCCTTACTTGATAATAAAATTTTAATCTCATATCTAACTCTGGCTTGCATGTACTTGCTTGATCATCCAGCTTTTATATCGAAACGAGCTATCTTTAGGGGAAAAATAAAATAAGAAAAAAAGTTGTTGGCATTGATCCCCCATACTAATGAAACTCCTAGCTCAACTTCTTCAGCTGACAGTCCCCTTGTTTGATTGTGGGTCTGCTGTAGTAAGTAACCCCGTATCAAGGAGAGCTAGTAACCTGAACTTACTGGTATATTTAGAATCTAAGGAAATCGAGCCTTCTATCTTTGAGTCCCTCTAGGGGGTTTTAAACCCAAGTGAGGTATTTAGTGAATGATTTATCCCTTAAGCTTGAATCTTTCTTAAGGGTGGTTGTCCAAACAAGGCGTCATGAGGGCTATCTAGCTATTTCCTGGTCTGGTCTTGAGATCTGGATGGAAACTATGCCCTTACACTCAGATCCTTTTTGGGGTGGTAGCCCGACCAAGTCATCAGGAGAGCTACCTAGCTATTTCCTGGTCTCGAGATCTGGATGGCAACTATGCTCTTTCACTCAGATCCTTCTTGGGGTTGGTAGCCCGACTAAGGCATCAGGAGAGCTATCTAGCTATTTCCTGATCTCGAGATCTGGATGGCAACTATGCTCTTACGCTCAGATCCTTCTTGGGGATGGTAGCCCGACCAAGGCATCAGGAGAGCTATCTAGCTATTTCCTGGTCTCGAGATCTGGATGGAAACTATGCTTTTACGCTCATATCCTTCTTGGGGGTGGTAGCCCGACCAAGGCATCAGGAGGGCTATCTAGCTATTTTCTGGTCTCGAGATCTGGATGGCAACTATGCTATTACACTCAGATCCTTCTTGGGGGTGGTAGCCCGACCAAGGCATCAGGAGGGCTATCTAGCTATTTCCTGGTCTCGAGATCTGGATAACAACTATGCTCTTACACTCAGACCCTTCTTGGCGAGGGGTAATGCCCGATCGAGGCATCTGTTGGAACCCCATTTACCGGTCACGCAGCGGAACTAGGTTTTAAAATTTTATACATATCATATCTGTATCTGGGACCAGTGAACTTTTGATCGTAATTATTTTTCAGAATCAATACATACAATATGTAAACACAGGAAATTGTAATCGATAAAATCAGAAGAAGAAAATCTTATCAACGTTTGAAGGCTCCTTCACTATTCGATATGCTCCTGTCTGAACCATTTGATCTTCCTCGCTATCTCCCGGAATTGGTAACTGTGTGTGGGCGGGTCACGGTCTTAGAAACTTGAACGGAGGATCTAGAGAGAATTGAAGAAACTATTTCTTCTATGTGTTTCAAAAACACATATAACATGAAACAAAATAGATATATAAATATATATCACGCTGCTGCTGCCCACAAATATACATATATAGCTGCACTCGCTTTTTCTCAATTATATATCTATATGTCACTGTTGCACTCTTTTAAATATATATCTAACGTTGCACCCACTGCTGCTTTATATATTTCTATTGCACTGCTGCTTTTTTTCAATTATATTCATGCCTTGCTTCACCCTAAAAATCTCACGCACCAGCTTCAATTAATATATATTATATATGTATTAAGTATTTACATCCTATGTAAATTCTTCTTTTGACTATTGTTTCATATACACACCAATTTGCATCCAATACAATCTCTTGTGTTATTAATTGATATATATATTTTAATTATCCTTTTCAAATATATCTAATATATTAAAAGTGATAATAAGTATTTTAAATTTAAACTTAAATTCAAATACTTAGGTAAATGATTTAGTAAAATAAAATAAAATAATCCTATTATTTTATCTTCACCTAAATCCATATATCAACTAACACCCTCCATTTAATAGTTAATTAATAATTCATAATTATCAATATAATTAAATAATCTAATTATTTAATTAATTTAACTATTAACATTTATTAATTAAATAATCTCATTATTTAATTAATTCCCGAATATATACCTGTCACTTTTGTAACACAAGTAATTGGACAATTCAATTAATTAACCGTGACCCTTGTTACCTAAATCAATCGGGCTAGCAAGGGGATCTAATGGACCCACAGTATTTTGAGCTCCAATAATCATCGGAATCATTAATTAAACTCTTTAATTAATATTCATTGATTATTAACTCCAGTGTTATTCCATTAAAAACCTGAAGCTGTACTCTCTCAACTGTAGACGCTTTTACACAGACCGATACAACTCGGTGTCCATCGATATAGCTACTACATATGGTGTGATCCTCCACAGTAGTTCATAATTAGAGCTGGGTCATAATGTCCGTTATACCCCTCTAATTACATATATCCTTTAAGTACCGTTGATTCTATAATAAACAATAAATCCTATTTCCTTAAGGAATTAGGAGAGCGCTCATATTGTCCAAGCCCCGAATCAACCCTTAAGGGAACTACCATCTACTTCTCACAAGAAGGAATGGATTCCACTATTGTGTACAAACATTCCCAGCCATAAGCCAAATCGCAATCCCAACATACGGAGCATATTGATCTGGAACTGCATCTGACCTCACCCATGGTATATCAAAGACCACGATCTAACCTGAAGGAGTCGATAAGTCACTCAGGATTAAGATCACCCACATATAGCCATCATTAGTTGATATATATGAATCTCATCAGTAAACGGATCTTGGTGAGAGATTCATATAGATCATGGCCCAGTCCTATAGGATCACATCATACAAGGTGCCTTCATTCTCATATCTCCATATGAATGATTCAGGATAGAATCACCGTACATTACGGAATGGACCTCAACTATAGATTAACCACAAATAAAGTACCCAGCTTTATTTGCTATCTATGGACTCTTCATATTGCACGTCTCTTACTGTATCCATCAGTATATGACACTCATATACACAGTTTGAGATTACATCCGGCAATTTTGGATGTTAAATTTATGCACAAGTTATATAATAAACAACACAACAAGAATGTATTGAACTTTTCCTTTTATTTATTTAATAAATCCATTTACAAATTACATCTTTAGGGCATAAACCCTAATAGCATCAGGAGTAGCGAGGGGGCTTCCCCGGCTTACCCATGGTCTTAAGGCGATAATGTCGAAACTTTCCATGTAGACCCAAATCATTGTAGGTAATAGTTGAAGAAGGAGTAAGCAAGCTTTATTGATATGGAAGATAGAGTACACTACTGTCAGAAGAAAAAATAAAAGTAGGTAGGATTTCCTTTAGAGTTCAACGTCACTTTTCTGAGGACTAGATCCTTTTCTTTGAAGCTTCGGGCTTTAACCCTCATGTTGAAGTACTTGGCAATCCTGCCTTGGTAGATCGCTACCTTTTCAGCTATTCGATCTTGCTTTTCCTCTAGGAGGTCCAAGCTAGCTCAGAGCTTGCTTTCATTGCTCCCCGGTTCTAATCGTTGGACTCTAAAGGAGGTCAACTTGTGCTCCATAGGTAGGACTGCTTCAACACCCGAAGGCCAACGAGTTGGGCGTTTCCCCAGTAGTTGTTCTCCTTGTAGTGCGATAAGCCCAGAGGATCTCGGGAAGCTCCTCTACCCATTTGCCTTTCTTTTGATGTAGCTTTATCTTCAACAACTTCTTAATGGTTTTGTTCGTGGATTCCACCAAACCATTGGTCTGAGGGTAGGCTACCGAAGCAAATCGAAGGTCAATTCCCAAACCTTAGCAGAAATCTCTGAATCGACCATTATTGAACTGTTTTCCGAGGTCGATTATGATGACAAGAGGGGTTCTGAACCTGCATACTACATTGGTCTTGATGAACCTTATTGTGTTCTCTTCCGTTATCTGGGAGAGTGGTCCGGCTTTAACCCATTTTGTGAAGTAGTCAATTGCTACGATAGTGTGCATGGCCTGTCCCGGAGCTGTAGGAAGTGTTCCAATCAAATCGACTCCCCACATAGCAAAGGGGTATGGTGAGCTAAGGGACGACAAGCGCTCTGGAGGGAGGTGATTCAAGTTGGCGGCCTTCTGGCATGCCTCGCAGGTTTGCACCAAGTTCTTAGCATCTTGATGGATGGTCGGCCAATAATACCCCATGATGAGAACCTGATATGCCAAGGCCTCTCCACCAATATAGTTCCCGCATTCCCCGGAATGGACCTCTCTCAAAGACCACTTGGCATCTTCAGGGTGTAGACATCGAAGTAGGGAAAGGGATTTTCCCCTTCGGTATAAATGCCCATCCACCATACAATACCAGACCGAGAGCCTTTTAACCCTCCTAGCTTGGTCGGGCTCCCAGGGAAGTTTCTCGTCCTGTAGATATTCTGCTATTGGATCAATTCAGCATGGTTGTCGGTCCAGGGTATAAGCTTCCTTACCTGTCATAATGCTAGGTAGAGGGATTACTTGAAGAGGGACTCCGTGAGGTAGGGTCTGGCCACCAATAGCAGCTATCTTAGCAAGGACGTCAGCCCGATAATTTAGCTGTCGAGGTATCTGTTTGATTCTGAATCCCTTAAATATGCTTTTGAGTTGTTGCACCAATTTCAGGTAAGCAACCATGTTGTCCCCTTTAGCCTGATAATCCCCGGAAACTTGGTTGACCACGAGTGAAGAGTCGCTCTTGATATTCAGGTAATCAACCCCAAGCTCTATGGCAGCTTTTATCCCAGCTAGTAGGGCTTTGTATTCCGCTTCATTGTTTGTGGCTTTAAATTCGAACATGAAACAATGGCAGCATTCAATTCCTTCTGGGTCGATGAGGACTATGCCCGCTCTTCCCCCAGACTGCCCGGAAGCTCCATCACTATAGAGAGTCTGTGACTTGCAGCCCTCCGGAGAGTTGTCAGATTCTAGAGTCCTCTCAAGGGTGACATTTGTTACCGTGGGGCTGCCTGATCTGAAGGTACTGAGAGCTCAGCTACAAAGTCCGCTAGTGCCTGAACTTTTATCACAGTCCTAGGCTTATACTTTAAATAAAACTGGGTAAGCTCTAGGGTCCATAGAACCAGCCTTCCAGAAACATCCGGCCTTTGCAAGAACTGACAGAGGGGTTGGTCCGTCACCACTCCTATTGAATGAGCATGGAATTAAGGATGAAGTTTCCTTACCGAGGTCACCAAGGCATAAGCGAGCTTCTCAAGCAGAGTATATTTCTTTTCGGGCTTGGTTAGAGCTTGACTCACATAGTAGATAGGTCGCTGGATCCTATCCTCGCATTCCTTGACCAAGGCCCTACTCATAGCGGTTTCTGAAACTGCCAAGTATACTTGGAGCTCTTCTCCAGGATTTGGCTTGACCAGCAGAGGAGGGCTTGTTAGGTATCTTTTCAAAGCTTGGAAAGCCTGTTCGCTCTCTTGATCTCATTTCATGTTTCTTTCCTGCTTGATAGCTTTGAAGAATGGTAGGCACTTATCGGTAGACCGGGAGATGAACCTGTTGAGCGCTGCTACCTGTCCGGTCAAGGCTTGAACCTATTTAAGAGATGTGGGGGATTCCAGATCCAGGATAGCCATGATTTTTTCTGGGTTAGCCTCTATGCTTCTCTCATGGACCATGAAGCCCAGAAACTTCCCCGCAGTTACCCTTAAGGCCCATTTTGATAGGGTTCAACCTCATCTGGTTTTCCCTTAGGATAATGAATGTCCTACGAAGGTCATCCATGTGGCCTTCCGAAGTTGAATATTTAGTGATCATGTCGTTGATGTACACCTCCATCGACCTTCTAATTTCGGGCTTGAACAAACGGTTAACTAACCGCTGGTAAGTAGCTCCAGCGTTTTTGAGCCCAAAAGGCATCACCTTGCAGCAGTACAGGCTTTGCGCGGTGATGAAGCTGGTCTTTTCTTGGTCTGCGGGATGCATCATAATCCGATTATAGCTGGAAAATACATCCATGAAGCTCAGGAGCTTGTTCCCGAAGGTGGAATTACTGATAAATTTTTGGCAAAGGGAAACTGTTCTTTGGGCATGCCCGGTTGAGGTCAGTGTAGTCCACGCACATGCGCCACTTCCCATTCGCCTTCGTGAGCATGACCACGTTGGCGATCCATTCGGGGTAGCAGGCTTCTCGAATGAAGCCTGCCTGGGTGAGTTTATCCACCTTTTCTTGAACCGCCACATTTCTTTCAGTGTTGAAGTGGTGCCTTTTCTGTTTTACAGTCTTGAAGGTCGGATCCACCGCTAGTCGATATGCAGCTAATGTCATCGGGATCCCCGGTATCTCCGCATGACTCCAGGTGAAAATATCGTTGAACTCCGTGAGGAGCCTAATCAAACCCTCTTTCATTCCCTCTGATCTTCAAGGGATCGCTTAGTCGAACAGGAATCTCCTCTAACTTATCGATCAGATGGCCGCTGGCCCATTCTCTTCTCTGTTTTTCTATGTCGAGCACCACAAGGCCTTCTTCGGGACAATCAGTGCAACCTGCATCTTCCAGGTTTAGTGTTGGAATTATCTTACCTTGGATAGTCGTCACCTAGGTGCGTTGTTTAGCTAGAGCTGCTGGGTTTGCTGACACTGCGTAGCACTTCCTAGCTCCTTACAGATCACCCCGAACTTCCCCCACATTGTCTCCTACCGGGAACTTCAGGACATTGTGGTAAATAGAGAGGACCCCTTCCAAGGATGACAGAAATGGCCTCCCTAATATTGCATTGTAGGCCAACGGGGTATCTTCAACCACGAAGTCGGTCATGATGTTTTGCTGGAGAGGTGGGGCTCCGATGATCACTGGTAGGATTTTTGATCCTACGAGTGTGATGGAGTCCCCAGTGAACCATATAATGGAGTAGTACAACTGTTGTAGCACCATTTCTTCAAGTTTAGTTTTTCCAAAGTGTCTTTGAACAGAACGTCGACGCTGCTACCTGTGTCGACGAGCACGCGGTGCACCATGAAGTTGGCAATTTATACTGTGATGACCATGGGGTCGTCATATGGTTGCACGGTGATAAAGAAATCTATTTCGGTGAAGATGATCTGTGACAGCTGGGTGGGGTTGGTCGGTCTCTAGTCGACCTTGAAGATATCCTATCCCTCGTCCGTATGAGGGACCTTCCTCGCATGTTTTTTTCTAGAATTGTTGGAGGTACCGGCTAGAGTGGGACCCCCACTAATAATATGTATTATCTAAATTTGTTGCATCAGGTCTGTCTGCTCTCTCTTCCTCTTTTTAGCATGTTCTCAGATCACTGCCTGCACCTCCCTTCCAGTCTGAATGTTCTCTCTGACTTGTTGTAAGAACTCTATCAAGCATCCTCCCCTTATAAAAGGCCTCAATCTGGTTCCGCAGGTTGTAGCATTCTGAAGTGTTGCGCCCTACGTCCTCATGAAAGTCACAATATTTATAACGATTTCTTTTGTCGACAGAGGCTTTCATGGGAGCGGGCTTCTGTAAAAAACCCTTGTCCTGAATGGCGAGGTAGACTGTTTCTCAGGATGAATTTAAAGAAGTGTAATAGTCGTACCCTATCTCATCGCAGGCTATAGAGGCCACTGTCCTGGGAGGTGGTAAAGCTTGAGGAGGAGTTCGTTTAACCGGATACCTTTCCGATCTAGGCTGAGGAAGAAGGAAGCCGTATGTTGATTTATTAGGGGGTTTGTTCTGGCTTTTCTGAGCTTGCTCGGGTCTGGGAGCTTCCTTCTTTTGTCGTTTTATGGCTCTCATGTCGTCATGCTCCATCTTGATCTTGAGCTGTTAGTCGACCTCAATCTGTTCTAGAGCCCGATCATAGGCTTCCTAGTAGGTTTTCGGAGGTCTCTTGGTAAAAGACAGGATTAGTTTTCCCGCTTATAAGTTTCTTTTGAAGTTGGCAAGGGTTTCTCTCTCGGTGAAGACTCCCATCTGGATGACTTCCTCGTGGAAACGGTAGACATAAGCCTAAAGATCTTCCCCTCTCTCCTGGATCACGTATTGTACATGAATCGGGTCCTTCAGTCGGGGATTAACTCCCTGGAATTGTGAGCAAAAATGGGTTAATAACTTGGTGAAGGAATCCACGCTCCCAGCGGGTAGTTTCCTAAACCAGGTTTTAGCATAATCCGTGAGTGTAATGGGGAACATTCGACACATAGCAGCTCTGGTTGTGTTCTGGACCTCCATCTGTTGAACGAAGCTCTCTAAGTGGCTCAGAGGATCTTCAGTCCTGGAGAACCTGTCACCTGGCATTTTGAACTTAGGCTGGAGTTCTGCCTCCCGGATCCTTCTGGTAAAGGGGGCGTTCATTTCACTTAGAGGATCTTTCTTGTCTTCCTTGTACTTCCCCTTCTTCATCAATTGGACCTCTTTCTGTAGCTCTGCCAACCCGTCCCTTAGTCGCTTGCTTACGGATTTCCTTGAGTCGATCTCGGGCTTCTCACCATCAGATCCCTCTGATGAACTGGCGACCTCTACATGGTTCCTTCTTCAGAGGGGGCTCGCTCGGGGGCTTTGCTGACTTTTTTCTTCTCTACCCTGGGATTCCTTTCTTGTAGTCGTTGGGTAGAGGAGCTCTTCCCGTCCCCGGGGAAGTACGTCTGGCGCAGATCTGACTTGTCTTGGTTGGTAGCGTGGCAGCGCTTCAGGAACATAGGGCATGGGCCCTAACCTATCCCGGATCGAGGTCGGAAGCCCCGTTCTGTTATCAGTTGATTCCTGAGGGGCAGGTCCCAGGCGATCAAATGCAGGTTGCCTAGCCCCAGGCCTGCCTGACTCCCCCAGATTGCAGAGACCCTTTTGTTGGATAGCGATACCCTCAGCAAGTAGTCGAAGGCTGACGTTCTTTACAAAGGCCGCCGCTTATTGGTCAAGCTCTACCTGGCTTCCCGTAGGGGGATCAAGAGCCCGCACAGTAGCTGGCTGGTTGGGAATCTGGCTATGGAGCCCTGATTTTCTCCATTTCCTTGGAACCTTTCGTGTCGATGTAGCAGAAGGTTGTCCCGAGGTGCCCTGCTGCCTTTGAAAGGAGCGGAGCCTCATGATGACTTTGAAATAACAAACTTTTTGAATGTAAAAAGATGGTGGTGTGAGAGGTTTCTCACAGACGGCGCTAGAAATTGTTCACGAGAAATTTACTCGGGATGAGAAATTTCTGTTAACACCCTCTAGACAACTACCACGAAAGTAGTGGCCGAGGTGGGTTCTGTTGGTTCCCGACCTGTTTAAGAGAGAGACGAGTGGCTGGAACGTGATAACAGTAAATGAGAGCTTTATTATTGGTATATTGCTCTAAGATACAAATAGCTCTCTTGTTTGCTCACAGTCTCTCGGAGGTTTAGGATGGTGGCAACTCGGTGTCTGTCGAATAGTAGAGATGAAGGTGTTAACAGAAAATTTATTTAGGATGAGAAATCCATGTTAACACCCTCGAGACCACTGCCACGGAGGTGGTGGGCGGGGTTGGTATCGTTGATACCTGACCTGACTTGTATGAATATGAAGGAGGATGAAACAATAGGTAGGTGACAAGCCATCCTGGCCGTCGGGCTTCGTGCTTATGAAGTAGATCTGGGGAGCTCAAGGTTTTCTTACTTGTGTGAAGGGGGTGATCTTAGTCCTGGTTCTGGTCCTCGGTCAGGGTCGGAGCCCGTCATGGTACCTGGAGCCCGATTCCTTCATGTAATTCCAGACCTAGATAGCAAGTAAGGAGGGGGCTTATCTAGCTTTAGTGTCGGAGAGCTCTATTTTTGCCATAGAGATGATGCAGGAGAGCTCATCGACTTCCTTCAAGCTGGTCTGGGTGGTTTCTCCTTATCTTGATATGCGATTTTAGCATGTAGATGGGAAGATAAGAGCACTAGGTCCAGCGAGGTAGGAATCTAGCTCGCACTCATATACGCATGCATTACACAAGACACAAGTAAGAGAAACACAAATTTTTTATAGAGGAGGTGGACTGACAAAGGGGAAAAAGGCATCACAAATGATCACATGCTGAAAAACCTCAAGACAGTATCAGGAGGAAAGGGGAATACCCTTCCTTATGTATATATCAAAGAATTCTCTGGGGAGTTTACAAGATTGGTGAAGTAATACAACGTAGTCGCTTCGGATAGCTTACAATGGTGGTCGAATGTAGACCGATACCGGTATATTCTAGGTAAAGGTAACACATACATTTGATGATGTCGAGAGATCTCTAAACGAAGCATGTATCTTCTGTCATTGATTGGAGCCTGATACAATATGCCCTTTTACAGGCATATTTATACATGATGAACACCTTGGCATGCTAGTCCGGGACTCTTCAATTAGTCTTTGTTTCCTTATCGAATACGATCTTTCCTTTAATGTAGTTGATCGACTTGTAGCTATTATCTCGGAGAAGATATGATTGTTTCCTCTTCGGACTCTTCCTTCATTGATAGGCGGGATTTTCTATTATAGTTGACCCCCAATAATCAGTTGTGGAGGATATCTTAGAGGAAAAGGTATTTGTTTCCTCTTTGGACTCTTTCACTAATGATGGTCATTAAAGAGTTGAATATTCTCTTATTGATGGTGTTGATCATGTCATTAACTGGGTTGACTGCCTCCATTAATATGGATGACCTCATAAATGGTACTTTAAATGTCATGGAAGTCAATCCTCTCTTCCTACGTTACCGAGAGGAGAGCTCTAGTTCTGCATGTCACTTTGGATAGGTACTTCACAGAGGTTACCCGAGGTGACATTTGATATTCCTTGAGGGCGAGGTACCCTAGGATCCAATACACTGGCGGGGTCCCCCGGGGTCCCCCAGGGACCTCTCGATTGTCACGGAGCTAGATGTTGGTTTTCCCATGAAGCTTGTGCTAACAATTTTAGAGGCGAAATATCCCATTGGGTTCCAACCTTGTAGTTGGGAGCTTGGTTTAGATACGTCGAGCTTTATCATGGAGCTTGACCTAATTATGCAGGCTTCCTAGCGGGGTAGCATGCTTGGCTAGCAGGCCCTAGTAAGGTGTTTAACATAAACAGACGACCTTGGCTCGCTTCTGGAAGGGTGGAGAGGTACACTCGAGTACTGTTCTTGCTACTTGATTCAACCATACCAGGATTTACAGTGGATCTTGGCACTTTTGGTGACGATGAGGCTTTACGGGCTTCTTCCTTTAATGCTCAAACAGGTCGAGATTATACCTCGACGAGGCAGGAGAGCCTTTGCAAGACAAGTTCGGCACCTTGAAAGTCTCCTAGTGAAAGTAGAGATATTAGCAAGCTCTTGAAGAGTGTCACGAGATACCTTGATGTTGGGGGACCCAGGTCATTTTAGGTCGACCTAGCTTCGGGCTTTATCCTGGTATGAGGAGCTTGACGCGGTTTCGTCAGGCTTTATTTGGTAAGCCTGGAAACGTGCGAGATGCTCAGATGGTATGGGCGGCCTCGCCTTGCTCCTGTAGGATTGTGTGGTCGCTTGACCTAGGTTACCTTGATACCCCGTCATACAAGCCCGAATTTGGACCCTTGAGAGAAGGCTGAAAAGTGGAAAATTCTTCTTTGGTCCCTAGCCAAATTTTGCTATTAACAGAAGGTGACCGTGTTCTAAATCCAGAATTTAGGCCTTCCCCTCTTCTTTCTATCTTATATGTTGTTGTATTTTTGTATCTGTTATTCCTCATTTTTTTCTCCTCCCTCCTACCATCATTGGCTTCACATATTTATAGCGTCCTAGTAGGTTTTTAATTCGCAAATACTTTACCGTGATCCCTCGAATCCTTTCCCTCCTTATCGGGCAGGATTCGTCATTTGAATTTGAATTATTACGGGATTCGATGATATCGTTGACAGAGATAAGTTTAATCCCTTATTTGAATCAAACTCTTGACGTGCATGTGAATATTGCGTGGAGACGATCCTGTGTGCACTCGTGCCATGAATCTTCATGGAGGTCACCCTGCCAGCTGCCTGTTGCCCCGTAAAGCGAGGTAGATCCCTGCTCTGGCTCTGTTCTTAGAAGCTTAAAATGGATTTTCCCTGACCCTTGGGGGCTTGAGGTGCTCTTGTAGACCCTCCTGAGAGGTAGCTGGGGTAACGTAGATTTAGGCGTTATTCTTCCCTTATGTCCAGCAAGGATAGCGGGCTTCTGGAGAGGTTGGCGGGCTTTTTTCAAATGTCTCTTGAGCTTGGTGACTTCCTCTAGCATTTACAGGGCGGTTGTGGAGCTCGACCTCAGAGCTGAGGTTCCCCGATAGATGGTCTAGAGAAGCCCGGGTTCTAGTACTCTTGTGGGGGCTTATCCCGGTTGCGACTGGCTAGGCTTCTGTTAGCTTTGAAGTTAAATCGGCCTTCCCTACTCTCGTGAGGTGGCTTTACGGTCTTTTAAGGCTTCATGATTATCGATTACGGGTGAAAATTTTTTTCTTTGACCCCTGGCCAAATTTCACTATTAACAAATGGTAATCATGAAAGTCAACCCTCTCTCTTGGAGGAGAACTCTGGTTCAATATTCTGGTGGCGCGGTACCTTACTAATATTATTCTTCCTACCTTACGGAGGAGGCGTACCCCAGATGGGTCCTGAAGCTGGTATTCGAGTACTTGGGTATCGATCTGAGGGTGAGATACCTTAAGGTACCAGTCTGGTTGTATGGAGCTCAATTTGACCGCGCTGGAATCCGACGGGGTAATGAAGCTTGGGTGGCAAGCAATGGTAAGGTGTTCACAATAAACAGACGGCATTGGCTTGCTTATGGAAGGGTGGAGAGGTACGCTCAATTACTGCTTTTGCTATTTGATTTAACCATGCCAGGATCTACAACGGATCTTGGTACTTTTGGTGACGATGAGGCTTTATGGGCTTCTTCCTTTTATGCTCGGACAGGTCGAGATTAAACCTCGACGAGGTATGAGGGCTTTTGCAAAACAAGTTCGGGAAAGTAGAGATAGTAGCAAGCTCTAGGAGAGTGTCACAAGATACCTTGATGTCGGGGGACCTAGGTCCTTTCATGTCGACCTAGCTTCGGGCTTTTATCCTTGTATAAGGAGCTTGGCGCGGTCTCGTCAGGCTTTATTTGGTAAGCTTGGACACGTGCGAGATGCTCAGATGGTATGGGCGGCCTCGCCTTGCTCCTATAGGATCTCATGGTTGCTCGACCTCGGGGACCTTGATACCCCGTCATATAAACCCGAATTTGGACCCATGCAGGAAGGCCGGGAAGTGGAAAATTCTTCTTTGGTCCCTAGTCAAATTTTGCTATTAACATATATATATATATATATATATATATATATATATATATCAATGTCTTGTATCTGGACTATTAGATTCTGTTAATAGTGAAATTTGGTGAAGGATCAAAGAGAAATTTTCCACCCATAATCGACAATCATGAAGCCCAGAAAAGACCGTAAAGCCACCCCGTAGGAGCAGGGAAGGCCGGTTCGGCTTCAAAACTACTAGAAAACAAGCCAGGCGCGACCAGGATGAGCCCCCCACATGAGTACTAGAACCTGGACTTCTCCAAGCCATCTATCGGGGAACCCTAGCTCTGAAGTCAAGCTCCACAACCACCCTGTGAATGCTAGGGGAAGTCTCCAAGCTCAAGAGACATTCGAGGAAAGCCCACCAACCTCTCCAGAAGCCTGCTGTCCTTGCTGGACATAAAGGAAGAATCACACCTAAATCTACACTACCCCAGCTACCTCCCAAGAAGGTCTACAAAAGCACCTCAAGCCCCCAAGGGTCAGGAAAAATCCATCTTAAGCTTCTAAGAACAGAATCGGAGCAGGGATCTACCTCGCGCTACGGGGCAACAGGCAACTGGTAAGGTGACCTCCATGAAAACTCATGACACGAGTGCACACAAGACCATCTCCACGTAATATTTACACGAACGTCAAGAGTTTGATTCAAAAAAGGGAACAAACTTATCTCTGTCAACGATATCATCAAATCCCGTAACAATTCAAATTCAAATGACGAATACAACCCGATAAGGAGGGAACGGATTCATGGGAACACGGTAAAATATTTGCCAACTAAAAACCTACTTTGATGATATAAATATGTGAGGCCAAGCCTGGTAGAGAGAGACAAAAAAACAGAGAAAAACCTACATAGACTGAGATTTAGACAGAAAAAGATAGATAGCAACAGAGAGAAGAGAGAAAGAAAAGAATAGGGGAATGCCTAAATTCTGTATTCAGAACACGGTCACCTTCGTTTCCACTATTCGATCGGTACGGAGTTGCCACCACCTTATATCTTAGAGAGACTGTGAGCACACGAGAGAGTGATTTGTATTTTAAAGCAATCTATCAATAATTAAAGCTCTCATTTACTGTTATTACGATCCAGTCTCTCATCAATCTCTTAACAGGTCGGGAACCAATGGCACCAACCCCGGCCACCGCTTTTGTGGTAGTGGTCTCGAGGGTGTTAACCGGAATTTCTCATCCCGAGCAAACTTTCAGTCAACACTTTCTGGCGCCGTCTGTGGGGAAACCTCTCACACCACCATCTTTTTACATTCGAAAAGTTCGTTATTTTATAATAATCATGAGGCTCCGCTCCTCACAAGGGCAGCAGGGCACCTCGGGAAAACCTTCTGCTACATCGACATGAAAGGCCCCGAGGAAAGGGAGAAAATTTCGGGCTCCATAGCCAGGTTTCCAACCAGCCATCCACTGTGCGGGCTCTGGATCCCTCTCTGACAAGTCAGGTCGAGCTTGACCAACAAGCAGCAACCTTCGTAGAAAACGTCCGCCTTCGACTACTCGCTGAGGGTATCACTATCCAACAAGCGGGTCTCTGCAATCAGTGGGAGTCAAACAGATCTAGGGCTAGGCAACCCGCCTTCGATCGCCTGGAACCTACCCCTCGGGAATCAACTCGTAATAGAACGGGGCTCCCAACCTCTGGGATAGGCTAGGGCCCATGCCCCATGTTCCCGAAGCGTTGCCACGCTATCAACCAAGACAAGTTAAATCTGAGGCAGATGTCCTTCGTCGGGAATGGGGAAAGCTTCTCCACCCTACGACTTCAAGGTGAAAAGCCTGGGGTAGAGAAGAAGAAAGTCAGCAAAGCCCCCGAGCAGACCCCTCCCCCCCCGGAGAAGGAACCTGGTAGAGGTTGCCAGTTCGTCAGAGGGATCCAATGGTGAGGAATATGAGATCAACTCAAGGAAATCCGAAAGCAACCGTCTAAGGGACCAGTTGGCAGAGCTTTAAAAAGAGGTCCAATTGATGAAGAAAGGAAAGTACAAGTAGGACAAGAAAGATCATCTAAGTGAAATGAATACTCCTTTCACCAGGAGGATCCAGGAGGCAGAGCTCCCGCCTAAGTTCAAAATGCCAGCCGACAGATTCTCTAGGACTAAAGATCCCTTGAGCCACCTAGTGAACTTTGTTCAACATATGGAGGTCCAGAACACAACCAGGGCCGCTATGTGTTGAATGTTCCCTACTACACTCATGGATTATGCTAAAACCTGGTTTTGAAAACTACTCGCTAGAAGCGTGGATTCCTTCACCAAGTTATCAATGGATTTCTGCTCATAATTCCAGGGAGTTAAGCCCCGACTGAAGGACTCGATCCATCTACAATACATGATCCAGGAGAGAGGGGAAACCATTCTGCTTACGTCAAGTGTTTCCACAAGAAAGTCATCCAGATGGGAGTCTTCACCAAGAAGGAAACACTCACCAACTTTCGAAGGAACCTGTGGGCGGGAATGCATTTCCTGTCTTTCGCTAAGAGACCTCCAGAAACTTACCAGGAAGCCTATGATCGAACTCTGGAGCAGATAAAGGTCGATGAGCAGCTCAAGGTCAAAATGGAACATGACGACATAAGAGCCGTAAAGTGACAAAAGAAGGAAGCTCCCAGACTCGAGCAAGCTCAGAAAAGCCAAAACAAACCCCCTAATAACTCAACATACGGTTTCCCCCTTCCTCAGCCCAGATCGAAAAGGTATCCAGATAAACGAGCTCCTCCTCAAGCTTTACCACCTTCCAGGACAGTGGCCCTTATAGATCGTGATGAGAGGGGGTACGACCATTACACTCCCTTAAATACATCCCGAGAAACAGTCTACCTCACCATTCGGGACAAGGGTTTGTTACAGAAGCCCTCTCCCATGAAAACCCCAGTCTATAAGAGAAATTGTTATAAATATTGCGACTTTCACGAGGACGTAGGGCACAACACTTCATAATGCTACAACCTGCGGAACCAGATTGAGGCTTTGATAAGGGGAGGATGCTTGATAGAATTCTTACAATAAGTCAGGGAGAACATTTAGACTTGAAGGGATATACAAGCCGAGATCCAAGAACATGCCAAGAAAAGGAAGGGGGAGCAGGCAGACCTGATTCAACAGATTCAGGTAATACATACTATCAGCCGGGGACCCACTCTGGCCGGCACCTCTAACAGTTCCAGAAAAACCATACGAGGAAGGTCCCTCGTACAGACGAGGGGCAGGATGTCTTCAAGGTCGACCAGAGGCCGACCAATCCCTCCTAGCTATCACATATCATCTTCACCGAAGCAGATGTCTATAACACTGTGCAGTCTTATGATGACTCCATGGTCATCACGGTATAAATTGCCAACTTCATGGTGCACCGCGTGCTCGTTGACACAAGTAGCAGCGTCGACGTCTTATTCAAAGACACCTTGAAGAAGCTAAACTTGAAGCAGTGGTGCTACAATAGTTGCACTACTCCATTATATGGGTTCATTGGGGACTTCATCACACCCGTAGAATCAAAAATCCTACCAATGATCATTGGAGCTGCACCTCTCTAGCAAAACATCATGACTGACTTCGTGGTGGTGGATACCCCATCGGCATACAATGCAATATTAGAGAGGCCATTTCTATCATCCCTGAAAGGGGTCTTTTCTATTTACCACAATGTCCTGAAGTTCCCGGTAGGAGACAATGTGGGGGAAGTCCGGGGTGATCAGCAAGCAGCTAGGAAATGTTACGCAGTGTCAGCCAACCCAGCAGCTCTAGCTAAACAACTAGCTCAAGTGACGACAATCCAAGGTAGGATAACTCTTGCACTAAACTTGGAAGACGCGGGTCCCATCGATTGCCTAGAAGAAGGCCTTGTTGTGCCCGACATGGAAGAACAGAGAAGGGAATGGGCCAGCGACCATCCAGTGGATAAGTTAGAAGAGATTCTTGTCCGAATAAGCGATCCCTCGAAGGTCGTCAAGATCGAAGTTACCCTTGAGCCAGGAATGAAAGAAGGTTTAATTAGGCTCCTCACAGAGTTCAACGACATATTTTCTTGGAGTTATGCAGAGATGCCGGGGATACCAATGACATTAGCTGCACATCGACTGGCGGTGGATCCGACCTTCAAGCCCATCAAACAAAAAAGGCGCCACTTCAACACTGAAAGAAATGTGACGGTTCAAGAAGAGGTGGATAAACTAACCCAGGCAAGTTTCATCAGAGAAGCCCGTTACCCCGAATGGATCACCAACGTTGTCATGGTCACGAAGGCCAATGGGAAGTGGCACATGTGTGTAGACTAAACCGATCTCAACCGGGCATGCCCGAAGGACAGATCATGATGCACCCCGCGGACCAAGAAAAAACCAGTTTCATCACCGTACAAGGCCTATACTGCTACAAGGTGATGCCTTTCGGGCTCCAGAACGCTGAAGCTACTTACCTGCAGTTAGTCAATCGGTTGTTCAAGCCCGAAATTGGAAGGTCGATGGAGGTGTACATCGACAACATGATCACCAAATCTTCAACCTCGGGAGGCCACTTGGACGACCTTCGTAGGACCTTTATGATTCTTAGGGAAAACCAGATGAGGTTGAACCCTTCCAAGTGCGTCTTTGGGGTAACTGCGGGGAAGTTTCTGGCCTTCATGGTCCATAAAAGAGGCATATAGGCTAACCCGGAAAAAATCATGGCTATCCTGGATCTAGAATCCCACTCATCTCTTAAACAGGTTCAAACCTTGACCGGGCAGGTAGCAGCGCTCAATAGGTTCATCTCTCGGTCCACAGATAAATGCCTACCATTCTTCAAAGCTATCAAGTAGGGAAGAAACATGAAGTGGGATCAGGAGAGCGAACAAGCTTTCCAAGCTTTGAAAATATACTTAACAAGCCCTCCACTGCTGGTCAAGCCAAATCCTGGAGAAGAGCTCCAAAAATACTTGGCCATTTCAGAAACCGCCGTGAGCGGGGCCTTGGTCAAGGAATGCGGGGATAAGATCCAGCAACCTATCTACTATGTGAGTCACGCTCTAACCAAGCCCGAAAAGAACTATACTCTATTGGAAAAGCTCGTTTATGCCTTTGTGACCTTGGTAAGGAAACTTCGACCTTACTTCCATGCTCATTCAATAGCAGTGGTGACGGACCAACCCCTCCGTCAATTCTTACAAAGGTCGGATGTTTCTGGAAGGCTGGTTTTGTGGGCCATAAAGCTTACCCAGTTTAATTTAAAATACAAGCCTAGAACCGCGATAAAAGCTCAGGCACTGGCAGACTTTGTAGCCGAGCTATCAGTACCTTCAGATCAGGCAACCCCCACGGTAACAGACATAACCCATGAAAGGACTCCAGAGTCTGACAACTGGCCGGAGGGCTGCGAGTCATGGACTCTCTACACTGGCGGAGCTTCCGGGCAATCTAGAGGAGGAGTGGGCATATTTCTCATCGACCCGAAAGGAACTGAGTGCTGCCACTGTTTCCAGTTTGAATTTAAAGCCATAAACAAGGAGGCAGGGTACGAAGCCCTGTTAGCTGGAATAAAGGCAGCCATAGAACTCGGGGTTGATTACCTGAATATCAAGAGCAACTCTTCACTCGTGGTCAACCAAGTCTCCAGGGAATATTAGGCAAAAGGGGATAATATGGTCGCATACCTTAAATTGGTTCAGCAACTCAAAAGCAGATTTAACGGATTCAGAATTGAGCAGATACCTCGACAGCTAAATCATCTGGCTGACGTCCTTGCCAAGATAGCTGCATATGGTGGCCAGACCCTAACTCACGGAATCCCTCTTCAAATAATCCCCCTACCTAGCATTATGACTGGTAAGGAAGCTTATACATTGGACCGACAGCCGTGCTGGATGGATCCAATAGTGGAGTATCTGCAGGATGGGAAACTCTACGGGGAGCCTGACCAAGCTAGGAGGGTTAAAAGGTTATCGGTCTGGTATTGTATGGTGGATGGACATTTATACCGAAGGGGAAAATCCATTCCCCTGCTCTGATGTTTAAACCCTGAAGACGCCAAGTGGGCTTTGAGAGAGGTTCATTCAGGGGAATGCGGGAACCATATTGGTGGAGAGGTCTTGGCATATCAGGTTCTCCGCATGGGGTATTATTGGCCGACCATCCATCAAGATGCTAAGAACTTGGTGCAAACCTGAAAGGCATGCAAGAAGGCCGCAAACTTGAGTCACCTCCCTCTGAGCGCTTGTCGTCCCTTAGCTCGCCGTACCCATTTTCTATGTGGGGATTCAATTTGATTGGACCGCTTCCTACAGCTCTAGGACAGGCCAAGCACGTTATCGTAGTGATTGACTACTTCACAAGGTAGATTAAAGCCGGACCACTCTCCCAGATATCATAAGAGAACACAACAAGGTTCATCAAGACCAATGTAGTTTGTAGGTTCGGAACCCCTCTTGCCATCATAATCGACCTCGGAAAATAGTTTGATAATGGCCGATTCAGAGATTTCTGTGAAGGTTTGGGAATCGACCTTCTGTTTGCTTCGGTAGCCCACCCTCAGACCAATGGTTTGGTGGAATCCACGAACAAAACCATTAAGAAGTTGTTGAAGAAAAAGCTATAGTAGAAGAAAGGCAGATGGGTAGAGGAGCTTCCCGAGGTCCTCTGGGCTTACCGCACTACAAGGAGAACAGCTACCAAGGAAACGCCCTACTCGCTGGCCTTCGGGGTTGAAGCAGTTCTACCCATAGAGCATAAGTTGACCTTCTTTGGAGTCCAACGATTCGAACCGGGGAGCAATGAAAGCAAGCTCTGAGCTAGCTTGGACCTCCTGGAGGAGATGCAAGATCGAATAGCTGAGAAGGTAGCGATCTACCAAAGAAGGATTTCCAGGTACTTTAACAAAAGGGTAAAAGCCTGAAGCTTCAAAGAAGGGGATCTAGTCCTCAGGCAAGTGATGTTGAAAACTAGGAAGAGGTCAGACGTGGTCCTAGGGCCCAACTGGGAAGGACTATACCTAATAAAGATGGTGATCCGTAATAAGGCGTACAAGCTCGAGGATATGAATGGCTAACTCATCAACCATACTTGGAATACATATCACCTAAGGAAATTCTACCCTTGAACAGGAGACTCAAGAGCAGGCGACCTTCAACTAGCTTCTTTTATTTTTCCGACAATAATGTACTCCACCCTCCATATCAATAAAGTCTGTTTTTCTTGTTTACTCCTTCAACTATGTCCTACAACTATTTGGATCTATATTGAAAGTTTGACATTATCGCCTCAAGACCAGGGGCAAGCCGGGAAAGCCCCCCCCCCCCACCACCACTTCTGATGCCTCGGCCTGGCTCTAACCCCCGCCAAGAAGGGTCTGAGTGTAAGAGCATAGTTTCCATCATGATCTCAAGACCGAAAAATAGCTAGATAGCCCTCATGATGCCTTGGTTGGGCTACCACCCTCAAGAAGGATCTAAGTGTAAGAGCATAGTTGTCATTCAGATCTCAAGACCAGGAAATAGCTAGATAGCCCTCATGATGCCTTGGTCAGGCTACCACCCCCAAGAAGGATCTGAGTATAAGGGCATAGTTGCCATCCAGATCTCGAGATTAGGAAATAGCTAGATAACCCTCCTAATACCTTGGTCGGGCTACCACTCCCCCCAAGAAGGAATCGAGCTTGAATGCGTAGAAGCCCTCCTGATCCCGAGCCTAAGAAGGGGCTAAACAGTTCTTTACTTAATGTTCTACACGGGATACAGCCCTCCAAAGAGGCTCGGGGATAGAGGGCTCAATTTACTTAAACTCTAAATATTCTGATTATTGCTGTTTACTAGCTCTCCTTGATACGTGGTCACTCACTATAACAGGCCTACAATCCAACAAGGGGGCTATCGACTTAAGAAATTGATCTGCGAAACTCGGTGGTCAGGAAGCCCGACGCTAAACAGTTTCCATATTCTGTTGTTCCCCCAAGATAGTTTGTTTCGCTATAAATGTTGGACCTAGAGGGAGATCAAGTAAGTACATGTAAGTCGGAAAGAGAGGTAGATCTAAAATTGAAAATTTATTATTAAATGGGGGAGCCTATTCCCCAACTAGGCTACAACAAACAGGGAGTCCAATCCCTGATTCCGGGCTACAAAAAAAAAGAATAAAATGACAAAAGATTCAAACACAATTGAAGATGGGATGCCCACCCCCTTTTCTGGGCATTCAAAATAGATTACATGGGAGATAACTCAAGCTTCTTCATCTTTCTGAGGACCTCCAGCCTCCTCCTCTTCCACAGAATGAACCTCGCCCCTTGCTCTCATATCCGGTCGCAGCTCGTCCTGATCAGCTGCATCTACCGCCTTCGCCAACTCCTCCTAGAGATCAGCCCCGGCTGTCTCGGGGTCAACAAGATCCTCTTCCATGATTTCATTGATCACCGCCATAACTTCAGGCGGTATGGCTGCATCATGAAGGCTGGCCACTGACTCATGCACGTTCCCACCTTCTGTTGACTCCACTCCTGAGAGTACTGCGGGGAGGTCTCGGGCTTCAGCAAGGCCTCCTTCTAGCTCCTCGGTTTGGGATCCCTTCAAGGATTCACCATGGCCAGATGCTGGAAAGGCTGGAACAGGAGGAGGCAGATCTGCCACCTCCAACCGCTTCCCAGCTCCCTCCTCGGAAGGACCAGCTCCATCATTTTTCGGATGAGACATCTCCGCATCACGTGACATTACCTCTTTTCTCTCCTAGCCGGTGATGTTAGAGAGATCGAATGGGGGAGGAAAAGCCTCTGCAACCTGATAGGAGGCATAGAAGTACTCCTCGTTAAAATAGGCTTCCACCTCGGCCTCGAGCTGGGTAACTTGAGCCTGCAAAGTCTGGTTCTCAATATCCAGAGCCTTCGCCTCTCCCTTCCAGTCATCCCTCTGGCTAGCCAGTCGTTTCGACCAGAGAGTTTTCTGATTAAAAGCCCACTTCAACATCGCATGGTCGCACTGAAGCTCAGCCAGCTGTGTCTCCATTCCCTGTTGGCTGGAGGTCATCTCCTGGACCAGGGTTTGAGCCCACGCAAGCAACCCTATGGCTCGCTCAGCTTCATCCTCAGCCTTGGATGCCCGATCATGGAGGAAGGCTACCTGATGCCCCATGGCCACCTGAAACTTGAAAGCCTGTAAAGGAAAATCATGTTAGAAAATGACAAATCAAGCAGCTGAATGAAGAAGTAAAAGCGACGATTACCTCGGCTAGAAGGGCAGACCCTTTGGTAATAATGATGTCCAGAGGAATCGTGGCCATCCTATAAAGCCCGCCGCCTGGACAGGATGCAACAAATTGCTTCAGGACCTCATCCTAACCTGCCGAGCTCGATTACTGGTGGGGGTGAGAAGGGGCGACCTCAGGAATATCGGCATCAGGCTCTCTGAGAATCTCGACTGCCCGGGATACAACCGGATCAGCAGAGAGGGATAATGTGACTAGGGGAACATCGGTTGAAGCAGAAACTACTGGAGAGGGAGCATGAGCGGACTTATTGGAGACTTGGGAGGCAGACCCCCCCTCGGCCTAAAGCCTTTGCCGCCCGAGATGCAAGAAGTGCCATATTGGACTTCACTTGGGAAGGTGAGGGGGAAGGAACGAGCGGGGCAGCTGCCTTAGTGGTTGACCCCCCCTTTCTTCGGAACAACAGAGATAGCTCCCGATGACGGTCTAAAAGGAGAATGAGGGATCCCAGCTTTTCGGGCTTCGTGAGAAGCTAGAACAACAACAAACACTGTTAAGAAAAGGATTAAAATTGCCAGAGCTAGACCGTCAAACAATGTAAAAGCATGATAAAGCCAGATACTTACAAGGAGTAGCATCAGAGATCCGCATGTACTTGTTCACCCTGCGGGGGTCGAATGGGTCAGCTGTTGGGAACTTCAAATTAAGATAATTCCTAGCCAGGATAGTCTTTAACACAGCTTCAGACTCAGCGAGCAAAGAATCCCGACCCCATGAGGGTTTATCACTGAAAGCGATGGGGATCTCAAGCTCATGCACGCCAATGAACACAGAGCTTCCCCAGTCTCCCCCTGCCAATACTCATTCCTCTTTCCAAGCAGGGTCCTTCTTTGAAACCCCGGGGATAATAAAGTTAAACCTATTCTTGGCCTTGGCATAAAATTGGCCTCGTGGAACCTCAGCCAGGCTACCTATCTGGAAAAGAAAGGTGAGCTCCTCAGCCTCGGGCTCCCTAGTTACGTTGCTTATCTCGTATTGCTCCCTCCATAATACAAGGAAGCCGACTAGATGCCTCCAGAAGCCGGGCGTCAGTTGAAGCGGAGCCAGCTGAAGGGCATTGAGAGCCCGTCGAAGCGTAGGGTTAAGAGGGAGCCTCACCTCGCTCTCAAAAGTTGCGACTTGGATAGAGAGTACACCTTGGGGCAGGCTAAAAATGTTGTAATTTCGGCAGGGGACAGTGAGGGAAATGGTGTCAGGAATACCGTACTTATCCAGAAGACGGCCAATCGACTAAGGGTCGACTGAGGAGTCAATGATGACCTTGGGTTCGAAAGAAAGGGCCACCATTGAAGGAAGCTCCGCCACTGTGACCTGAACCCTCCCGACTGCGTCGACTCTCCTCCCGACATCAGAGTCTTTGTCTACTAGGTTCAGAGGATTGTCAAGCTGGTTCGAAAAGCCAGTGCCGATAGAGAAGTTCATGCTAAAATGACGGCGCTGGCGGAGCGGGGAAGATTTCTCATCGCTCAAAATTCCTCACACCCGCTTACGATGAGCTAGGTTAGGGCCTCCGGTCCCCTCAACCAAGGCATCAACACTATCTGTGGAAGTCGACATTAATGGGTAAGAGAGGTGTGAAAGCAAGCAGGGAAATCGGCAGAGAAAGCAGGGAAGAAGAAATTTGAAAATTTGAGATTTGAGAAAGTATGAAGAAAGTAACAGTAAGGCCGGGTTTAAATAGAGGATTATTGGCGATATCCTCGGGAAGATCACCTGGAGCCGTATTGCAGCCGTCTTTCTTCGAATAACACGCAGTTTCAAATTCAAATATTGGGTAATTAATGAGAAGATTTCGCTCGCATTAATAATCTTTATGGCGGAAAACTTTCTCAATTAAACAAGGAATCTGACTCCAACCATATCTCTACCACCGGTGTTCAAGTCAGAGGGGACTTCTGTTGATAGTGAAATTTGGCCAAGGGTCAAAGAGAAATTTTCCACCCATAATCGACAATCATGAAGCCCGGAAAAGACCGTAAAGACACCCTGCAGGAACAGGGAAGGCTGCTCGACTTCAAAACTACCAGAAAATTAGCCAGACGCTACCAGGACGAGCCCCCTCACAGGAGTACTAGAACCCGGGCATCTCCAGGCCATCTATCGAGGAACCTCAGCTCTGAGGCCGAGCTCCACAACCACCCCGTGAATGCCAGGGGAAGTCTCCAAGCTCAAGAGGCATTCGAGGGAAGCCCACCAACCTCTCCAGAAGTCCGCTGTCCTTGCTGGACATAAAGGAAGAATCACACCTAAATCTACACTACCCCAGCTACCTCCCAAGAAGGTCTACAAAAGCACCTCAAGCCCCCAAGGGTCAGGAAAAATCTATCTTAAGCTTCTAAGAACAGAATCGGAGCAGAGATCTACCTCGCGCTACGGGGCAACAGGCAGCTGGTAGGGTGACCTTCATGAAAACTCATGACATGAGTGCACACAGGATCATCTCCACGTAATATTTACATGCACGTCAAGAGTTTGATTCAAAAAATGGAACAAACTTATCTCCGTCAACGATATCATCAAATCCCGTAATAATTCAAATTCAAATGACGAATACAACCCGATAAGGAGGGAACGGATTCATGGGATCAAGGTGAAATATTTGCCAACTAAAAACCTACTTTGGCGATATAAATATGTGAGGCCAAGCATGGTAGAGAGAGACAAAAAAACAGAGAAAAACCTACATAGACTGAGATTTAGACAGAAAAAGATAGATAGCAACAGAGAGAAGAGAGAAAGAAAAGAATAGGGGAATGCCTAAATTCTGTATTCAGAACATGGTCACCTTCGTTCCACTATTCGACCGGCACGGAGTTGCCACCACCCTATATCTTAGAGAGACTGTGAGCACACGAGAGAGTGATTTGTATTTTAAAGCAATCTATCAATAATAAAAGCTCTCATTTACTATTATTACGATCCAGTCTCTCGTCTATCTCTTAGCAGGTCGGGAACCAACGGTACCGTCCCCGACCACCGCTTTCATGGTAGTGGTCTCGAGGGTGTTAACGGGAATTTTTCATCCCGAGCAAATTTTCCGTCAACAGATTCAATTGTTTTGACCCGGTATGTCATTATTTTTAATTATATTAGTTGGACGATAATTAATAAACACTATAATTTTAAATTTGAATTTATAGTATTAAAATTGCTCATCCAAAATCAATTTTTTTGTGATCTTTAGTATTTTCTTTATTTTATATTTTAAATTTATTTAGAATCTATAGATCGATAATTTACCAATAATTAGAAGAATAAAAAATTGAAAGCATATCTAATAGTATTTATGAATCAAATATCATTATACATATTTAGACCAACCTCATTATAAACGCAAAACATAATTTCTTAAAATAAAATTAGACTGATTATTTTTTTTATTTGGATCTATTCGTTTTGTTGTTGTCATGATTATTTTGATAATAAAAAAAAATATGAATCAGTTATTAAGATGCATCGAATAAAACAATCGACACTTGAGATATGATCATCTTCAGAGAAAAATTGGGTTGAAGTCAATTAAGCGAATCTCCCCACACGATCCCACGCTTCAAACTAGAATATGAGATTGTAATCCTAATGTTCGTGAACAAGTTTGGCGTTGATACTAATGGATCCTTATCAACCTCAAGAACACAATTTTGTTTAAAACCTTTTGGAGAGGTCCAGGCGGTTCATTCGTGCTTGGTCTACTGAATATTCTACTTGTTTGAAGTATAGTTTAGAAAAATAAGCAATCATCCATGTCATCTTTTTTTTATACTAGATAATGAGGTTAATTGGAAGAAGAAAAATTTATTAGAAGAAAAAAAAATAACATAATAACTGTAGTGTCCATCAGCAAATGTGAGTGATGGGTCGATTTATTGAACCAAGAGCAACATATTGAAAAAGAATTTGGATCATCAACTGATCTGATCTTTTCCCTGATATCATCTAATTTTATAACATATAAACATTGCTATAAATGCTTGACTAAGATATGATTGGTTTCCACAACCACTTTACCAACCACTCGTATGTTTTAAAAATATCAGAAAAAATATCAGAAAAAATATCAGATCCAGAGGATCCAAATCCTGTAAACAAACAGTCACATCAAGCTCGTATTGGCTATCGAACTCATTTAGGTGCTTCAATTACAAAGTCCATAGGTTCACTTCACACTTGAGAGTTTCAACGTCCAACTTAAATCCTCTTTTGATATGATATTTTACTTGAAACACATTCAAAGATTTGTGATTGCAAATAAAAAGAAAATTATGAAAGTCCAGACCACTCGTTTGCAACAACGCTAATACTTAAATGTTTAAGAACTCACCAAAAGTTGTATTCCAAAAATGACAATGATCTTCAACACTATTTTACACTCAATTAGGGCAATGCATATCATGATTGCTTGCACTACTATGAACGCCTATGCAGTGAAAGATATTCATATGATGCTGTGATCAACAGTTCAACACCATCATCAGTTTAAACATTCACCAACCAAACTGAGTTGGAGATTTCACATACGGCTTGTTGATCATTGAAAACCCAAATATGCAAATATAGCCAACAACCTCATGCACTCTTCCAGCTATGAAATGGAACCAATAAAATTACCATTGCTTCCAAAAACTGTTCCCAACCAAAGGTACGGAAACCGGAAAACCTTAATAGCCTCGTCTAGTGAAGTACCAAAGAGGCGGTGTCTAAATCTTTTGAGGGAAAAGATTTCCATGCACTTGATTTTTTCCAGTAGGATGGAAAATAAAATTGAACAATTCAGGTTCTCGGGTGTGCCACGTTCAAAGATATCATCTGAAAATGAATACATATTAGGTCATTGAAATTAATTAATCAGCGGAATTAAAACAAACTTTCACATTAAATTTGAATTGCATGACAATAATGTACAGGGACTTTCACATTTAATTATACAAAATTAAACTTAGATTTACAATTTTTAACAGCTTTTAAGATGTTTGAAGCAATGAATGCCCAATAGTGTCAATAGGCTATTTTCAAAGGTTACTTCCAAGTCCTTGATGACACCAGAATAGAGAATTTTGGAGACTTCTAAGTTTGACGGCACAAGAAAATCTTACACCCATTACAATTAAAGTAACCCCCAGTCATATGATTGCATGTGCGAGACAGATTATATTTTGCTATTTATCTAATACTTGTAAATATAATCAACAATTTTTTTTGACAAATAATCTACACCTTTTTTATAATTCACTATATATTAATATATATTTGATATTAGTATATTACTTCAATAAAAAAAAATTGAAGCATTACAATAACTATTACAATAGAACTGTCAGAACCTGCCGATATCAAACAAAACATATACGGCTCTGATATCTACTTCCATAATGGAAGATAACTACTCCCACGATCGGAATAGAAAACTCCTCACACATACTTGTAAAATGTTCATGGTGGGATTTGAACCCCTCACCACTTATATGGAAGGGGGGTGCACTACCGGCTCTGTTAAGAGGTGATATTCACTTTAATATTTTTTGTTTGAGTAAAACACAAGGAGATTGAATTTGATTTTTTGAAGTAATTACATAGTGATTCTATTGACAATCCATCCAATATCTATTCACTCCATTTTTATAATTTTCTGTTAATGACAATTTTATCACGAGTTAAAATTATTAAATAAAATAAAAAGTTCTAAATATACACACAAACCTTTAAAATACTCTCTCTCTCTCTCTCTCTCTCTCTCTCTCTCTCTCTCTCTCTCTCTCTCTCTTGCATATCTTTAAAGATATATTTGATTTAAAAGTGACAAAGTTATCAATTAATACTTGCAACTTTTTTATTATTATTGGAAAGAAAAATACTTTAAGAATTGATTTTAATTTTCTAAAAATGAAATGTCTTTAGAAAAAATAAAAGTGGAAATATTAAAAATTTATTTATTTATAATATCATGCATCTTGACAATAGCCTCCATGGAATCTTAAAAAATAAAAATTGAATACTTAAGGGTTTTCCAAATAAAAGATTTTACAAATTTATTTATTTATAATGAAATATCTTTACAAAAAGAGTAAAAAAAAAAGATTAAAAAAATGGTATTTTGGAGTACACCGAGGTGTCTTTAGAAATTTTAGTTTTTGCAAAACGAACTATTTTTAGAAAATGAGTGTGAAAAGGAAAAAAAATGGATTACAAGAAGAGAATCTCTTAATTACCTATAAAAAGGTAATTACCACATAAGTCCTCGACTAAAAAAACCCTTTGTAGTTTACAAAAGTGACTAAACTAGTCCATAACTTGTAAATTGTACCAATTTCGTCTCTTATATAACTTTTTAGTCAAACGTAACGGTCAAGGGATATTTTGGCTTTATAACTTGTACAAACAAAATTAAAAACTAGAAACCCCTAGTGTAACTTTTCAGTCAAACGTAACGGTCAAAGGAGATTCTTATGTAACTTTTTAGTCAAACGTAACGGTCAAGGGATAATTTGGCTTTTTAACTTGTACAAACAAAATTAAAAACTAGAAACCCCTTTATGTAAGTTTTCAATCAAATGTAAGTATGTAACAGTTGAAGGATATTTTGGCTTTTTAACTTGTACAAACAAAATTAAAAACTAAAAAAGTAGAATAAAAACACTTAAATCATTTTATATAACAAAAAAAAAACTATCAATTATAATAAAAATTTAAAAAATAATTATAAAATAATAAGAATAATGAAATTCCACCTCCACTGGCTGGACACAGAATTCAACTCCTCCCACTAGGGGTGCATTTGGTACGGGGACGGGACATGACAGGGTGGGATGGGATGGGATGGGACGGGATGGGACGGGACGGGACAGTTGTTATGTATTGCGTTTGGTATGGCTATGACAGAACGGGACAAGAGGCTCAAATGACCAAAGTGCCCTCTTATATATATTGTTGACAACAATTTCTTGATGGTCATGAATGTCAGCAGTATAAACTTCCGCAATCTGTAATAGTAAAAGGATCACAAAAAATAACCGTAACGCAACCCAGAAATACGTTGTTAAACTCCGATGACCAGATAAACGTCCACGGACGGTTGCGTATGCAACCAAGTCAAATCCAGTAAAGAAATATTTGAATTACAACACTCAATCTCTCTTGCCTCTCCTGTCGTTATTCTGTGTATTTACAATATGATTTACAGACGTATTTATACATGTTTAGCTAGGGTTTCGTTTCTTGGCGTGCAAGCCAAAGATTGACAAAAGAGAGATCTTTCCTATTTAGGTTTGTCTACTTAATGACATTAATTGTATAAATCCTTTATGAAGACATATATCTTGAGGAGAATATATTTGTTTCCTTTAGAAATTCCTCATTGTGTTTGCGTAAGTATGTAGTGTTGTTACCATCTTAGGAGTCTCGTGGCTTAAACTAGAAAAGTAGAACTTTATGGGATCTTCTTTGTTGTCCCGAGTAGAACTGAGTACGCGGTAACACTTGGCTCATCCTTACTCCAACCTACTCGGACTTCCACTGAATATTCCTATGATAGGGACTTAGACACCATCCAGGATACTGACCTAGCGATTCTTTCTGATGAAGTGCCCTACTTAAGTGGTTTTGCAATAATGTGTACTTTCAACAAGATTTACGTATAACAATACCCCCTTAAAATACTTTTGCTGTGTACAACTTGTTCTTCACTTGGCAAAAGTTTTTAACACACGTTTGTCTGACTACGATGGCTTCATTGGTTGTCTTTTCCTTTATAAATACTTCATAAATCAGGAAATTGTTATTATTCCTCGTTACTTCGAAATGTTAATGACGTGTCTTAAAGACGTCCATGTACACATGATTTGTCTTTCACACGAAATCCCATTGATTGTGACATTTAGATGTTTTAGCTGCTTGAAGCCCCTTCCTTATACCACTTGTCCTCTTTCAAGTTGGTGTTCCTGATGGCATTAATGGGACACGACTTTCTGACTATCTGATGTGTCACCCACATAACTTCTTATGCCTTTTCGGTTCCCGCTTTTCCACGACTTTAGCCCATGGATTCGAATTTCGAAACCACTAATTTTGCTATTTAAACCAGCACGAAGCAATTTTTTTGGGTCATTTGTCTCCTTTTTGGTTTAAAAGAGAAAACCCTAGAAGATTTCAGGTTGCACTCTCTTTTCCCGCTTCCTTCTTCAGTTTTATTTTATAGATTTCTCTCCCTATATTCCTTTTACGTTGAAAGTTTTCCTGGATTCACCTGTTCGCTCAACAGACAACTAAAGGTTAGTTTTCATAGATCCTATTGCTAGACATCGTCTTTTTGTTATTGCAATGAAGGCTTTTGAGAAAGGCGATACTTTTACGACTTCCCGTATTTATAGGTTGATAGGGGATACACCCCCTGACCAACCTTCTTTCTTGAACGCTGATGTTTCAGGGATTCATCGTGAGGTTTCCCTTGCCCCTGATTTTGAATCTTCCCACACTCGGGCCTAATCTGACCCATTTATTTCTGCTCGCAACAATTTTCATCCTTGGAAGAGAATGAGAAAGCATACAAGCCAACGTCGCGATACTCGGGTTGGGGTTCAGGTGTTGAATGAGAATGATGTAGACGATTAGCATCAGACGTCTCGTATACATTTTTCCAATGAGCGCATATGCGCTTATGACATCGAACCAAATGTCGTTGGCGAAGCTGAGAATGAGAAGTCTCTTCGCCGATTTGACTTGGATGCAGATCTTGTTCGATTGGAAATGGCAGGGGATAGAGCTGCGTTGAATCCTCCATCCGGGATGGTGGCTATTTATGGAGCAACGCTTTACTGTGGCATAACACTCCCTCTCCAACCCTTTATCACTCTATTCCTGGCAAAAGCAGGAATTGCTCCGGCCCAACTTGCCTTGAATAGCTACAGGATCTTGATGTGCATGTGGCATATGTGGAAGAAAATGGGTTTACCCCTGCCTACCCTTCATGAAAATAGCCACTTCTATACTTTGAGACAATCTGGTCAGAAGGGGACATACTTTCTCCTTTCTAGTTAGCCTGACAGTGGGATCCCAGATGGGGTAGATATTGACAGGACAGTCGAAGCGTCTACTAAAAACAAGAAAAAGGGCTTCATCTGGGATTTTCCCACCTCCAACAAATACTGGAATAGCAATTGGTTATTGGGGGTTGGGGACGTTCGATTGACTTTGACCTAGATGGTGTTCGGGTGACTCGGAAGGTCCCTTGCTACTTTTGCTCACCCGATGCCTGGAACCACACACCCCCTACTTTTACAACTGGGGAGTTGACCAGCCTGGCCAATGTTGTCGTGCGACCTCAGGAAAAGAGAAGTAGGTCATATCTTTTTAATGAGAAGAAAAAGATCAAAGTCGACATTTTTGCTCAGATTTCTGCCTGCTGCAAACGCTGTAAGTTGGCATTTTATATTACTTTTTTTTTTTACTGACTAATCTCTGATTTCTAGTGTATGACTCGGACATTATCTGCGATGCTTAGGCACGCTAGGTAAAATCCATTATTCAAGCGAGTCGTAAAGAAGCAACTCACCAGGAAGCGGCGGGAATTTCTCCACCTAATGATGAGTCAGATGAAGATTCTGAGGGTGTTGAAGTTGACGAGCAAGCACCCGAGTATATTCCTGAGGAAATCCCCCGACAGGCTGCAGGTAAATTGAATAGGCTAGGGAGCCCGAATGGTTCTGGCAGCGAGTAAAGAATGTCTGATGGTTAGGACATACAGAGGGTTCGTGCTGCAGGCGAGGCAGCTATGAGGTTCAGTCATGCCAACGAGGCATCTGCGGAACAGGGTCAGGCTGCCGAGGTAGCTGCCGAGCAACCTTCTGTATAGGGAAAGCAAAAGGTCGGGGAATCTCCTGCCAAGCCAATTGATCCCTCATGTCCCGTTGTTTTTGAATCTTTCCCAACTGTGGTTGAGGAAGTTGGTGATAAAGATCCTGTTTCTGATCTTGACACTCGTTTCAGGCAAACTGGGAAGAGGAAAGCATCTTTTTCGCCAATCCGACCTCTCCCGAAAATTCATAGGGTCGTAGCATTTGCTGAATCTTCCAGTGACGAAGATATTGGTGCAAGGGATTTTACGGGTGTCCAGGCTGAGAAAACTGCTGTAAATTAATCTGGTTCGTACACTCGGGGACAACAGTTCGACGACTCGGTCAACGAAGATCCTCACATTCCTACTGCTAATACTGTCGATGCAGGGTCATCAGGTAGATCTCAAGAATGGGACTGTATCTGTGCGCCTTCAAAACTTTTTTAACAATGTTGCCTACGTACATATTCATCTTTGTTGCACATTATTAGACATTTCTTTACCTTTCGATTTGAATTTCAGTTCACAATAACTTGATTTCTTTTGTAGATGGTGGCTAAAGTTTCTGCGGCTTTCCAGACCCAACAATCACAAGCTGATCGAATAAGGCGTCTGGAAGCTCAATTAAAAGAGAACGAGGACAACCGTGCTTGGGTTGAGGTTGTATACCAGAAGGAAATCAACACGAACCAAGAACACAGATAGGTGCTTAGCAAGGCAATTAGAGGCCGAGGATAGGGCTTCATTTGCAGAGGAAAAAGCAAATTTCTTTGATAGTTTGATGTCTGCTGCTCAAGAATCGATGCTTCGTGCTGAACAGGAAGCTGAAGAGGTTAAGTTGTCCTACAAGTGCAAAGTTGAATATCTTAAACGACAAGCTTTAACTGATGAATCCCTTTCCAAAGAGGCTAAATGAGAATTGGAGGTGCAAGGGGTCGATCGTTTTAAAAGGTCTTCAGCTTATGATGCCTTGCTCCTTAGGGAGTTCCAACGTGGGATGGTCTCGACCGACGAATTCTTTAAAGTGAAAAACCGAGCAACGGATAAGGCCCGATCAAATTAGGAATTGTCGATAAAGAATCATGTCGATCGTTCCTTAGAAACCCTACGGATTCAGATGAAGGAGTGGCGAGCCTACTACCGTAGTCGAGGCAAAGACCCCCACCCCATGCATCTGGAAGTCCCTACTGAACATGTCTTTTCAACTTTCCATGCGAGTGAGAATGGCGGGATGGACAGGGAAAAACCCGACATTAGTCCCATAGCCGAGGAGGACTATAGCGCTTGGATGGACGACGAAGTGGATAAGATTACTTGGCCTTCGAACGAAAGTCTCCTGAATGAGTACGAGATGGTATCTGATCCCGGCGTAGGTGGTAGTATCTCGAAATCCCCGACACCACCTTAATTGTTCATTTTTATTTTTATTTTTTGTATCTTGTATATACTGGTTTGACTTAATACACTATTTTTCTTTTTGATGGCTTAGTACATCTAGGCCCTTTTGTCGAGTGTTTGGCTACCAAGTTCAGTTTTGTAATGCCAAGTATCTCATTTAACTGGCTAGTGTTTTTAACCGAGTAGCTTCATAATAAAACTGAGTTGTCTTATGAACTCGTGATTATGCCTTACCCAGTTTTTACCCAAGTGTTACATCGAAGCTCACCACGATCATACACTTGGGTCCTTACACAAGTTACCGAGAACGTCTCCTGGTTTTGTCTGTGCAAGGGTTTACCGAATCGTTGGATAGTGAATTACCCAACACAACTGCGTAACTCACCAGGTCTGCCCTGGTGCGCCCCGAGCCGGTTTCTAGGCGTGTTGGTGATTCGGGTTTACCTTTTTGCTAAGGTTTAGATTTTAACCTTGCTCGGCTGGCAAGCTATCTTAAGCTTCTCCGCCCATTCGGGTGTAATTTTACCAAATTAATGGTACCCAAGCATTTTATTTGTCATTTCATGTTCTCATTATTTCTGATCATTTTTTCTGAATTTTTCGGCATAGGAATTTTATTCGTTTTCTGCAAAAACTAAACTGAATAAAAATAAACTCAATTTAAAACCTGGCATCTAAAAAGAAACCTGAAAAGAATTGAAACTGAAACTATGTTGATTTAAGGTTCTTCAAGAATCCTTATAGAATAAAATTCAGGTACTGGGCATTGTATAGCCGTGGTAAGACTCCTCCTTCTGGTCGGGCGATCCAATATGCATTGTGTCCAGCTATCCCGTCAATTAAATACGATCATTCTCATTTGTCGACGAGGGATCCCGCCGCTTTATCTTTGGTGTTCAGGGATACTCTCCTGAGCACAAGGTCCCCCAACTGAAATTTTCTAACCCAAACATGCAAGTTATAATATCTGGTTGCCCTTTGTTGGCATGCCGCATTTCGTACTTGGGACCTCTCTCTTGCTTCTTCCAATTCATCCAGGTTCTATAACAATGTATCAACATTGTGCCCTTCGTCATATAGCTGGATCCTAGAGGTTATGTAAGATGTCTCTGTCGGAATCACGGCCTCCGTTCCATATGCTAACGAGGGTTTCCCCCGTTGGGGTTCTTACAGTCGTTCGGTATGCCCATAAAGCCTCGGGTAGTTTCTCTGCCCAACTGCCCTTTTTCGCATTCAGTTTTGCTTCGACGGTAAATTCGATTACCTTGTTTACTGCTTCTGCCAGCCCATTCGTCTGGGGATTAAAAGGTGTAGCGTAGTAGTTGGAGATCTTGTATTCAGCACAAAGTTGTCTAAATTTCTGGTTATCAAATTAAGTGTCGTTGTCAGCGATGATGGTGTTCGAGGCTCCAAATCGATAAAGTATGTTCTTCTTCACAAAGTTTATGGTGTTTGCTTCTGTGATGTACATTAATGCTTCTACCTCAACCCACTTTGTGAAATAGTCAACTGCTATGATCGCGTGTTTCGCGCCCCTTTTCGTTGTCGTTGGCATTGGTCCGATCAAATCCAAACCCCACACGGCGAACGACTAGGGTGAAGTGAGACTTCTCAGGTATTCGAGGGGCTACAGAATATCATTGACAATTCTCTAACAAGTTTTGAAACTGTTCGAGAATTTTTATGCATCGAAAAACAAGGTAGACCAGTAGAATCCTTGCCTGAGTACCTTGTGTGCTAGGCTCCTACCCCTGTATGATTCTTGCACACACCACTGTGGACTTCCTTCAGTATCTGTTTGGCTTCCTCTTCTACTACCCATCTTTGGAGTGCCCTGGAAAATCCTCTCATGTACAGTTCTCCTCCGATCATAGTATACCTAGATGACTTGTATCTAATGCGTTTTGCCTCTAGAGGATCCTCTGGGAGCACAACCTCTTCTAAATATTTCCTCGGCTAGGTCATCCAACTATTTGGTTAAGTCCAAATTTCTGCTACACCGAGATCTTCTGATTCTGATATGCTCGGCCTAAGTAGATGTGCCTCTGAACAGTTTTAGATCTGATACAAGTTGTGGCTAACACCAATTTGGATAACGCGTCTGCTTTTTCATTCTCGTTATGTGGGATCTAAGTAATCTTAAATTCCTTGAATCGCCTAAAGAATTGCTTAGCGATGTCCATATAAACGGTCATGCTTCCATCCCTGGCTTGGTATTCGTCTAGAATCTGGTTGACGATAACCTAAGAGTAGCTGAATATTTCTACTTCATCTGCTCCGAGTGTAATGCACACCCTGAGGCCTGCCAGTAATGCCTTGTATTCCGCGTGATTATTTGTTGCTTTGAAGTCGAATCTCATAGCACACTCGATATCGTCTTTTTCTGGGGTGGATACTACAATCCCTGCCCCACTGCCATAAGTATTCGACGAACCATCAACATGCAATATCCATGAAAAGTTCTTTCCTTCTAATATCCTCCTAACCTCTAGGTTAGGTTTAGTGAATTCAACTACAAAATCCACCACAGCTTGTCCTTTGAAAGATGCTCTGGGTACATATTTTATGTCGAACTCGTTTAGTTTGATTGCCCACTTTGTCAGTCTTCCTAACAACTCGGGTTTCTGCAAAATTTGTTTGAGCGGACAGTCGGAAAGCACCTCCACTGCATGTGCCTGGAAATAAGGCCTTAATTTTATGGCGGCTGAAACGAATGCTAGGGTCATCTTTCCCGTCTGTGAGTACCTCGTCTCTGCTGGGAACAGGGCTTTGCTGGTGTAATATATTGGCTTCTGTATCCCATCTTCTATCCTAACCAACACTGAACTTACCGCCAGTTCTGTGAGGGACATACATATAGAGAATTTCTCATGTCTTAGGAGAAAATTGGTGCTCGACCTAGGTATTCCTTTATCTTTTGAAATACTTGCTCACATTCTATGTTCCATTCAAGTCCTTTGCCGTTTTTGATTGCTTTAAAGAACGGTGCACATTTGTCAGTTGATTTAGAAATAAACCTGCCGAGTGAAGTAAGGCATCTCGTCAATCGTTGTACTTCTTTTAATGTTCTCGGGGAGGCTATTTTCGAAAGGGCCTTAATCTTATCCGGATTCACTTCGATTCCTCTTTGATGAACCTAAAAACCTAAGAATCTCCCATATGGTACCCCAAATACACATTTATTTGGATTAAGCTTCATCTGGTACCGTCTTAATACATTGACATTCTCTCTCAAGTCTGTTGCATGCCTTATCGTTGTAATGCTTTTGGTCAGCATGTCATCTACATAAACTTCCATGTTTCTTCCTATCTGTCTAGCAAATATCTTGTTGACCAACCTCTGGTATGTTGCCCCAGCGTTTTTTAGCACGAAAGACATCACCGTATAACAATATAATCCTTGGTCGGTTGTGAACGTTGTCTTATCCTCATTTGTTTTGTTCATTCGGATTTGGTTGTATCTCGAATAGGTATCCATAAAACTTGGCAACTCATGACCTGACGTGGCATCCACCAGATGATCTATCCTTGGCTATCCTTAGGGCAAGCTTTGTTCAGATTTGTAAAATCCACACACATTCTCCACTGACCATTCTTTTTTTTAACCAACACAATATTGGCTAACCACTGTGAATATTTCACCTCTCTAATGGATCCGGTAAGAAGCAACTTTTCCACCTCTTTTTTTATCGCTTGACTTCTCTCAAGGTTGAACAATCTTCTTTATTGGATAACTGGTTTAACTCCCGGGTCAATGGCTAGATATTGTGATATTACCTGTGCATCTATCCCAACCATGTCATTATGGCTCCAAGCAAATACATCCTTGGATTCCCTAAGCAGGTTGATGAGACTTGTCTTGACACCTTTATCTAAGTTAGCCCCAATCCTGACTTTCTTGGTTGGCTCATCTTCCTTTAAAGTTATCTCCTCTATTGGCTTATCCTTTTGCGTCTCCGGTTCTTCCCTTAGGTCGAGCTCAAACTCCAAGGGCATCTCTGTTACTGCATGATCGGACAGGGAGAGAGTGCATACTTGATGTCCGCCATTCTCCCCGTCTTTGTAAACTGAGAGATTCGTCTTTCTTGCCATCTCTTGCGATCCTTTGACGGATCCTACCCCCCATTCGGTAGGGAATTTGATCATCAAAGCATAAGCAAACATCACTGTCTTGGTCTTGTTTAGGAATGGTCGGCCCAACAAAGCGTTGTAGAGCCAATTTTCATTGTCTACCACCACAAAGTCGAGTAACACTGTTTTCTGACAAGGGGATTCTCCGATCTTTACCGGCAACTTCACGGTCCCTAGCGATCTGACCTGAACCCCTCTAAATCCTCAAAGCGGCATATGAAAGGGTTGCAAATCCTTTCGGTCCAACCTGAGTTGGTCGAACACCCTTGCACTCAAAATATCCGTTGAACTCCCGTTGTCAATCAGTACCCGGTGGACCTCTAGGTGGCCAATTCGAGTACTTACAACTAATGTGTCATTTGGCTGAACGTCCACCCCATGAGAATCGGCTTCAGTGAACACTATTGGATCACATCCTTCCTTGATCCTTTTTTGGTCAAGTTCAACAGAGTTTACATCGAAGTTTTTTCTTGCCTTCATTGCTTCTCGGATTTCTTGGGCTCGTTCTCTATTGCTTTTACCAATCGAAGGTCTTCCGAAAATGGTATTTATTGCCCCTTTCTCGGTCCTTTTCGGACTCTTCTTTCTATTCTGATCCTCTGACTTACTATCCCGATGGGCCTCCACATTCTCATCCTTCTTTAGAGCAATGTCTTGTAAATGCTTTCTCGGATGAGAGTCTCGATGTGGTCTTTGAGCCGGTAACATTTGAAAGTTTTATGCCCATTCTCTTTGTGAAAACGATAATATTTTGTGGTGCCTCTTCGGATGAATTGCGATTGTCGTCTAGGTTCCTTAACCAAGTTTTTCTCTTCCAAAATAGCCAAGATCTCGTCTTGTCTTTTCTTGAGAGGAGTATAGTTTGTGTATTTTCCCTGAAACTTATCCTTCGCTTGGTCGTTGCCCGTACGTCCACTATTCCCATCCTTGTTCCTATCGTCTTTGTTGTTACCCTTCTGTTTACCTCCTTTTTGGCACTGGGATCGAGACTCGGCCTCTTTGGGCTTTGGTTCTTCGAGGCACCCTCTATGCATGAAGTGACCCCTGTTGCAATTTCTTCTTCCTCGGCCAGTGCATATCCACCTACCATGTCTATCAGATATGCATACCTGGTCAGACGGGCTCTCCTCAAGTCGAAGGATAATCGATCGTTCTGTAAATTGTTTATAAATGTGACGATGATTGCTTCATCATTCACGCTTCCGATCTCCGACACTGCCTGATTGAATCTCCCTAGGTATTTTTTCAATGACTCATCTTTTCCTTGCTGTAATTGGGAGAGATGAGCTACTGATTTCCTCCTATGTACATTCCCGAGAAATTGTCTTGAGAAGACTGCTTAATTTGCCAAAGTTTCCAATGTCTGCGGTAGGTAGTCTGCCAAACCATCGGGACTCTACGTCTCCCAAGGTCCGAGGGAAATTGAGGCACAACAAAGCACCACTATAGGCATACTGGGTCATGGCACTCTTGTATCGCCTGATGTGTTCTGTGGGATTCGTGTCCTTGAACCGCTCCTCGTACGGTGTCTTGAATCTCCCTAGGATGGTTGTTCGGAGAATGTCGTTTGTAAAAGGGCTATCGGAGTCATCGTCCAACAACTCATTGCGTTCGTAACGCCTAACTAATGCGTCCATTTGATGCCTGTTATTTTGAACCTCTCGAGTTAAACTTTGTATTAAAATGTCTATCGCCTGTATTAAAATGTCTATCGCCTACTGGCTCCCTCTGACGGTTAAATTTCTGGGTGACTGTTAAGCCTGTTCTATGATCTTCCTCGTCTTGCATTTAGGTTTTCTCGAGTCAAGCCTTGTAGGCGTATAGTTCCCTCATGGCACTTTCGGTGATGATAGTCGTCCTCAAATGATGATGACTGGTCCCTTCGCTGGGTATATTTAAGATGTCGGTCATGCCCTATGTTTTAAAAAGCGGTTTGAGGTGGCCTCGCCTGCTTCTCGACGAAACCGCACTGGTGCGGCAGCCCTTATTGCTATCGTTCAAACTCCTGCCTCCGCCGTATAAGGCGGCCGTTTATCCGCCGATCAGCCCTCACTCGCCCGCCTCTCCTTTCACTCGGCCGCATTTTGTTTTTGCTCTGTTAACAAATGGAAGGCCGTTCAGAAGGATCGACGGGCGACGCTTCGTCTGGTACCAGCGGTGACGCTCCACGTGCTCTCATTCGGCGGCGGTGGTGAGGCGGGATCTACTTTTCGAACGTAGATCTGTGTTGATAGAGGTAGATTTAGAGATCGGTGATGAAGGGAAAGTTGATGGTCGGCAGCATCTGATTCTAATGATGCAGTTAGTGTCGGCCACGTATAGTTCCGGCGGCGGTGGACAGTGGCGAGTTTCCAAATTCAAAAAAAAAAAAAAATATCTTCAACGTCTCTTCTTCATCCCCTTTGTTTCTGTTTCTCTCGTTTGTTTTATTTTGTTCTTCTTCTCTCTCTTTCATATATATATCTTTTTTAGTTTAGTCTTTTTTTTTTAATTATAGCATCTGTCAACTGCTTTCAGCTTCCAGATGGTTTGGATGCTGGCAATTGGCAGCTGATTTTCAATTTTTTTTATTAATATTTCAAATGTGATTCTTAATTCTTAATTCTTGTGAGCTAAGTTTATTTTCAAACTAAGTATTGAGTTATTAGTTTGGGTTTAGACTACGAGTTTGGGTAAATCTTTATTAATGGTTGTTTAGGGGTAATGTTAGATATGACTTATTTCTTTAATTGTATGGAATATTCTGAATGTTATTAATTTTTTACAATTTTTTTTTAAAAAAAAACTTTCCGACTGAGGCGCCTGCCTCGCCTCGCGAAGACCTTACCGCCTTCCGAGTTTTAAAACCTTGGTCATGCCCCAGTTGATCATGACTACGCCTCCGATGATGTCGACTCTTTGTGGGTGCTTCACGAGTAGAGGTGGGCATTTTTGGATTGGGTTGGGTTGGGTTGGGTTGAAATTTCAACACAATCCAACCTAACCCAACCCAACCCAACCCAACCCAACCCAACCCAACGTAAATTTCAACCCAACCCAACCCAACCCAACCCAACCCAACCCAATATTTGTCGAGTTGGTTTGGGTTTTGGTTGATCGGGCTGGGCTTTTTAAGCCCAATAGAAAAAAAATATTTGAATTCAATAATTTTTCACCATAATATCATATCACATAGAGTTTAGATTTCTTAAAAGCATCAAAATCAAATCACAATATATAATATAAATTGTTTAAATATATGTTACATAATTAAAAAATAAAAATATATAACAATTTATCCAACTTGGAAAATCTTTATCTAAGTCTCCTATTAATTTTATAATTATAATTGCTTCTTCGAATATCTCATAGTTGGATAATATATTATTTACTCCAACCAACATAATCGTTTGAGTTTATATACAATTATTAAACTTTTTTCTACCAAATTCTTAATCAAACCTAAGAGGAAAAAAAACATTTTAAAGTATAATTAAGGATGTGTCAATTAACACAAAAGATGAAGACAATATAATTGCATGTTTTAATAAATGTATTATATGTTTATGGTATAAAATATTTAAAAATATGTATTTATATTTATCATTTATAATATTATCAATGGTGCATGAGTAAATTTTTTACATATTTTAAAAAATGAGATTTCATAATAGATCTAATAAAAAATAAAATTATTTAATTTTTTTTTTATTAATATCAGGTTGTCGGGTCGGGTTGGGGTATATTTTATTAACCCAACCCAACCCAATCTAGTCGGGTTGGGTTGGGTTATCGGGTTGGTGCCCACTCCTATTCACGAGTTCGGGTTTGTTCTCGTGGTGTATCCCTTTACTGGAAGACAGGATCTGGATTCATGTCTATTCCTAGCGCGTCTGACTCTGGCCCGACTATAATCGACCGGAGCCTGCCAAGTGGGTGATCTAAGAGAGGCAGATGGCTTGGTGGAATCAACCCCTTCTGTGGTGGATAGATCTACTTCTTCCTTGGCTACATCTGCCAATAGTTGTTGCAGCGCCTTCCTAAATCGCAGCACGATGTCCTCACTAGTTGGAGGGACCTTCTGGATGCCTGCTATAGGCACCGACTGATTCCCAATCTTAATTCTTGTAGGATCTTGGGAGGCATCAACTCTATGTATATCATCTGGCAAGTCTTGGATGTTCCTGAAACCATCTCCGTTTCCGTCGTTGGCCATTGTATCAAGGGTGTTTTTTAAACGAATTTAATCTGCAGTTGTCTCCCCCCACGCCCCCCTCCTTCTAGCGCCAATTGTTGACAGCAATTTCTTGATGATCAAGAAAGTCAACAGTATGAACTTCCGCAATTTGTAATAGTAAAAGGATCACAAAAAATAACCCTATCGCAACCCAGAAATACGTGGTAAAACTCCAATAACCGGAGAAACGTCAACGGACGGTTGAGTATGCAACCAAGTCAAATCCAGTAAAGAAATATTTGAATTAAAATACTCAATCTCTCTTGCCTCTCCTGTCGTTATTCTGTGTATTTACAACATGATTTACAGACGTATTTATACATGTTTAGCTAGGATTTCGTTTCTTAGCGTGCAAGCCAAAGATTGACAAAAGAGAGATCTTTCCTATTTGGGTTTGTCTACTTAATGGCATTAATTGTATAGATCCTTTATGACGACGTATATTTTGAGGCGAATATATTTGTTTCCTTCTGAAATCCTCCTTGTGTTTGCGTAAGAATGTAGTGTTGTTACCATCTTGGGAGTCTCGTGGCTTAAACTAGAAAGGCAGAACTTTATGGGATCTTCTTTGTTGTCCCGAGTAGAACTGAATACACGGTAACACTTGGCTCATCCTTACTCGGACTTCCACTGAATATTCCTACGATAGGGACTTAGACACCATTCAGGATACTGACCTGGCGATTCTTTCTGATGAAGTGTTCTGCTTACGTGGTTTTGCGATAATGTGTATTTTCGACAAGATTTACGTGTAACATATATTATATATTATATATTATTATTAAACATGTTTATAATTTTTAAAAATTTTAAAGGGTAAAATAGTCTTTTTGTACTTGTCCCATTTCATGGGACAGCCTTATCCTAAGGTCTTGAATCGGACAAAGATTGGTGTTTTTATCACACCTGGTCCCGTCCTGCCCCATATTAAAGACGCCTCAAACATTTGACAAGAGAAAATTGTCGTACGTTGCCCCGGCTCGTCGCAAACGTACCCTAGGAGAAGATCGTCATGGCCTCGTCCTTCCTTTTATTTTTTCTTTTTCTTTTTTATAATCTTTTTAGTTTTAAATATTTTTTATTTAAATGATTATTGAACTCTTAAGGAGTATTTTTGTATTTTAATATTGAATTACGGATAAACTAACTATTGAAATGATGGAGATTAATGGCAAAATGCCTTTCAAGCTATTTTTATTTTATTTTTTTATAAAATTTGAGACTAAAATGCATAACTTAAAAAGTTAGGGACCAATTTGGTCACTATTTCAAAAGTCATAAGCTACTTGAAGAACTTTGGCAATTGCCCCATATAAAAATTTAATGTTTTTAGCACTCAACCCACCCACTGCAGATAAACAAATTAAGTTAAATCCCCTTTCAAGGTTTGTTGAGGTTGAGGAAGATTACATTTTCAGACCCCTTGCTTTCTCAACAAAAGATCAAACCAATTGGACTACTCCCATGGGGACTCCTTAGATATAAAATTAACCATTCTAAAATTGTTTAATCATTAATCAAATTTTCTATTACTTAGATATTATAATTAAAGTTTCTAACCAAAAAATTATTGAACATAAGTATTTGGATTTTTCAAAATAAACAATACTTTAAATATAATAAATTAATTCCTTCCATCATTGGTTCTATGTTGAACCAAATAATGAATCCAATATGTTCTTTTATTCATTCTAATTTTGATTTCTTTCCGACCTAAATTTCATTTCACCAACCAAACACCACCTAAGTTCTCACTTACCAAAGAAAATAAAGGAGAAAAAACAAAACTTATTTCACAAATCTTTTCTAATTTGTAATCAAAAACAAAAGAAAACTAATACTAAAAGAAAAGGAGGATATACAAGAAGATAATACGCTGTCGAGTGTCAACAACAACAAAAAAAAGAATAAAGAGGAAAACTTTTGAACAACTGCACAGATATTTCCTACTGGAATATAAAACACTATTAGTATCCAGCCAGTACATTACTTACCCTATTGTTCCTTGTTTCCAACACAATATAAGGCCAACTTTACTACCTATTTTCTTCACCATTTTCACTTGTCTTTACAGCAAAATATGAAGGCAGTAACAACAAACATACAGAAAAGTAAAGACAAATAAACAGGCGCATACCTCATTAGGTTCAGAAATAAGTGCATAATGGCAGAAGCAGCAGATCTCGAGGGCAAAAGGTTGTAAGCCTACAAAAGAAAATGTACTCATACATGAGGATATAGTAGTTTTCAGGCAAAACAACTAATTGCAAAGACTTCAGGAAAAAAAAATATGGAATGTAAATGAAGAATGATGAATGTTCACTCAGTAAAGGAAATAAGAAGGGGAGGAGGGGGAATATACACTAAAAGATACAAGTGAAATATAACAAGGATATCAAGGAAGGATAAAACATATCGTATAAGCATGAATCAAAGGAGAAACGGAACTTTAAAGAGTAATCGTTAGAAAACGAAAAAGTGTACATCCATTTCTAGCTAGTAGCAATCAACTTAAAGCAATCATGAATCTGTTACAAGCAGCTGTCACCAAAATTGCACAAACATATAACTCGTCGAAGATTTTCTCCTTTTTCCTGACATAGACTATGGACCATCAAAGCAGTCCATCAACCATCAAGGCAAAAGCAAGAATCGGGTAGAAACTCGAAAAATAACAATCAATCATAGACTACTGTTGCATCCTTAGAAACTCAAAAACTAAGAATCAATCATAGACAATTGCATCCCAATTGGCTTCAGTTGAGAAAACTTATACCACGAAATTCATTAACAAACTAACCTCATAAAGATCCCTATTAAAAATAATAATTGAAAAAATAAGCCAACCACAATGCCCAAGATCGAACTTTGTCTCACATGAAGACTGGATCCTCCCACAAAAATTCTCAAAACTTCCCCAATCCCTTCCCATCTACATAACACAAAAACGCCATAATAATACTATTTCAAAATCAATGGCCTTTTTTCCTCTTCCAAAAACATAGTTATCAATTAACAAAGACCACAAGAATGCTTAATAACTCACTTCAGCCTTAAGAAGATTGTGCCACAATTTCAAAGCCAAGGGATAACAAAGATAAAGATGACCAGTATTTCAGCTACCTTTTTACTTACAGCGCTAATAGGGATAACAAACATATTACAAATATTAGACCTTTTTATGGAAAAGATTGAAGTAATTAAACTTTTCATGAGAAATGATCCAAGCAAGAACTATAACCTTGCAGGGTATATTAGTCTTTAAAACCATAAGGTATAAATAAATAATCAATCAACCTATTAAAATAGGATTTGCAACAGAAAATACTGGATCAATCATGTTGCCAAGATTTTCCATCCAACTTCAAGAATATAAAGAGAAACTTCCAAGGGAAAGTTGTTAAAAAATTCACCAGCTTCCATGTCATCCATATATCAGATGAATATAAGCATAATCAACTCAAATCCACTATGATCCACTCTAGCTACATGCAAGAAAACCAAAGGAAACGACTCTAGAGACAGCACAATATGCTATTACATTATCTACATATAAAATTCCAAGCAGAAGAATAATAATAGGGAAGCACCAGCTTTAACTATCTTCTATCAGAAATGAATGAGGGTCAAGATTGGCAAGGCAGCATCAAAGAATTGAATTCAAGAAGATGCACAAACTACATATCCAAAAAATAAGTAAAACACTATGCCAAAATACTAAAAGTTACAGCAATCATCCAATTCACGAGACAGAAGGGTAAATTCAAAACCATGATGGGCAGCAGAGCTATGGATAGGGTAACCAAATGACTAATAATGAAACCAACTTAAGGTTCAGCTTCTCTTTATAACTTTAACTGGGTACACAGTCAGCGCGGATTTCCGTTACATCAATATTATGACAAAAGCTTAACTTTATAGAACACCCTTGCCTTCCTCTCAATCACCCTTGCCCTCTTCGAATCTATGTGAAGCCTTCAAATCAAGATCAAATCTTCACCACACATCTGCTTCAATTGTTTCTAATCTATAACTACCACACCACCGCATTTTGCTTTTGGAATCAATGGTAATGATGTCCAATGAGATTAGCAGTCAACAAGAAATATAAACTCAAGACAACATACAGGTAATAAATTGAATGAAATGAAATATCACATACTTGATCAATGCTTGCCCATCATAAAAATATTATGAAGAAAGGTATCCAGCTTAAGACATAAGCATAGCTGCAATAGAGCAAGCATCCAATCATGAAAACAGCTCATACACACCACTTTCTAGGTTTTAAAATCAAAAGCTAAAGTGCCCTACTTTCTTAATTTTAAAATCAAGACCAATAAAAGAATATTACAGAAGCTATGTATTGAAACAAACACTACCTTAATCACCGTTCAAAAGAATACTGCCTATGAATTGCTACTAACAAGTGGATTGGTACCAATCTCAGCGAGAAAGTACATTGGTCTTAACCAATGATGGAAAACACAAAAGATACAAAAATTACAGAAGATGATATATCTCATAAATTTATCACTTACTTGACCAGAAAACTCATCCAGCAGCTTCAATGTTGAACATATGTTGCCAATTTCCAGCATACCGTTAAGCTTCTTTCAGTAGCTGGCTTCAGCTTTACTAGACGGAATTAGGCAAGAAATTTCTCCTCAACCTTGCTCCCATTCAATCCGGAGCACAAAAAGCATTTCAATTCCGCAATAACCTTCCATCCCTAACAATTTAACTTACGCCGTTCTTTCACAAATGCCTTCGCTATGACTCATATCCACCTCATACCAATCCAGTGAAAAACTTGCATAGGCAAAAACAATTGCAGCACATCTACTTGGATGAGTCATCAACTAGAAGGAAATGAAAGACCTCTCTCCTAACATAGCCAGACACAAGATCTGAGAAAATCTAAGAGGGACTGAGGGAGAGAGAGAGAGAGAGAGAGAGAGAGAGAGATTCCTTTAAAACTAAAATTCTCAGCCATGCCAACAAACTGATCCTTCCGGTTACAAGAAACTATTGAACTGAAGCAATACAGAATCATTAGAAACTGCACGCTGAGTAGAACAAATGCCAAGCCACCAACATTAGTTTATTACTAAAACCAAGCAACAGCTAACAGCTACAAGCAATATTACTGGTGAAAATTAATAATACTAATAGGCAATGTTTTAAATGTGCGAGGCTGTTCTGTCCTCGCAACTCGCAAGGCGAGACGGTCGCCTCAAATTGAAAATGATAAATAATGCAAAATTAAAAATTAAAAAAAAATACTAAAATAGAAAATCATAATAGGGTTTCTTACTTTTTTCTATAAAATAAATTACACAGCTTTGCAACACACCCTATCCACAGGCTCACACCAAACATAAAAAAACCTTAAATCTTTTTACCAGCCGCCAGTTTTTTTTTTTTTTTTTTTTTTTGAGAAACTGCCACCAAACACTCACCCCAAACAAAAAGAAACCCTAATTTGTTTGGTAGGGTTTTAGTCACTTAGGTCATTTTTATCTTTTAAAAAAAAAAAAAAAAATAGGCACCTGTATGAAAGGCGCTCCCTGGAGGCACTGGCCTGTCTTAAGGCACCAAGATGGCACCTAGGCACGCTTTTAATAACCATGCTTGATCCTTTAGATGTAACCTTAATTTGGACATGGTAGATCTCTAGCTTAGAACTTAGAAGCGGATGGCTTACAAGGGGAGGTCGGTCCTAACATATAAATAGAGACCTTGGATGCTAACCGACCAATAGTCTTCTCTGTCCTACGTCAATTTTATTTGTCATCAATGTATCTTGTCCAAGGTTATTTCTAATATCCAATTATTAGATGAGCAATATGGTTTAAAAATTCATCACAGAAAATGAAGTACCTTGCTTGCTACTCTGATCTTTGATTCGATCCAAATTACTTCCAATGAGACCATGATTTTCATACTTTAGTATTCTTAGTACTGATTTGATACCCACTGCTAATTCAAATGTAACAACAATGCCTATATGCTACAGGGAAAATAATAAACCAGAGCCATGAAAACATGAAACAAAGAAGAGTGGAAATCTAGGAAGTGCTTCAAACCAAGCACACTTTTATGTGTGCAGAAAAAGCACAAAGTGGGTCCTAGTGGAAGAATATGGCCCAAAGATAACAAATCAATTAAATGATTATAATCAAGTACAAGAGAGGACTGCTCTCCAGAGGCACTCATATGGGAGCATAATGTATGAAATACTTATATTCAATTTCAAAAGCGATCACTACTCTCCAAAGGCACTCATATCCCAAGTACAAGAGAGAGGACTGCTCTCCAATGGCACTAAAATGGTAACCAAGATGTATATGGCATATTAAGTAAGACTTCCAAATACATAAGCATCCAAATGTTAGAATGTTAAGTACTATTGTTTAAGCCCTTACCTATAAGTTTAAGCCTTTGGATATAGCGACTACGAACTACCTAACATGGTATAAAAGCCAGTTTTAAAGTTGTTCTGCTTGTATTTGAGCTAGGTCATGTGTTAGAATGATTAAGTATTGGTTTAAGTTTTTGGGAGTAACGGTTACCTAACAGCATACATGCAGGTTCAGCAGATTGTCCTGGCACACCAACAATGAACGATAGGTTGAAGGCAACTCTAATAATTATCTTCAAATGTTTCTCAAGCACACTACAAAGTTTAAGTGATCAGTAAGCATGATCAACAAAGCCTTACCCACAAGCCCACATTCCACCACCCAAACTGAAAGCAGCAACATTTACCATTTCTATATAATTTACGTGACACCATAAAAATATTTTAAATTATCTTAGTAACTAACTTATGAATTGGATCCCATTTGCTTTATGGACGGAACTAACGGTTGGCTCTGAATAAAGTGTTCTGAAGAAGAATTAACATAGGTCTGCTTCTAACTTACATCAACCTAGCTAAATAGAGTCTCTTTCATCCTAATTAAGGAATCAAATATGAAACTAAGACTCGAGGTTCATATGATAAAAATATAATTTTTTGTGGTCCATATACTCATTATGTATCCACAGGTGCTGTGTATTGGATTTGAATACAATTTCAGATCAATCTATAACAATTCACAGCTGCTGTTATTTTGTTGCAAGCAAATACCACTGTTTTTAATCCCAGAAAATTCAACACAGCGACTGATCTTATCCATAAGTTCAGATCAGAATTGCACAGTTAAAAGAAGCAAAATCTGATCTTTTCCATACGAGAATGACCAAAAGTATGTTTCATGGATACAGATGAGACCGAAACGAACATCTATCACACCGAAATGCATTAAAAGATATATAAGGTTATAGCAAACATTTGCAACAGAAGGTACCAAGTACCAAATAGCAATAGTTTATGGCACCTCAAAGCTAATAGTAAATCCCACTATTACAGGTACAGCTTTAAAAACTTATATAGAACTATAGAAGAGCAAATAAAATGGTCTATCATGATAATGAAGTTCAAACTAATAACAATAAGTTGCAGCCTACGATACCAGATAAGACAATTTTATCATGATCTGAAGATCAATCTATCTGTGCCCCTGAGCTCGCTGCATATCATATGCACCCCAGGATCCAGGTCCAGGTCCATAGTGAGGATAAGTTTCTGCACCAGCCTGTCCCTGAAATATCAGGGGAAAGAATAATGTACCCATACATTTGCTAAAAGAAATATGTTGCACACCTATATTGCTAGTCTGCGCAATGTATATCCATGCACACAATGACACACAAGTACATTTAAATATACACATAACCACAAATATGTAAGCATATGTTAAATAGCATAACTTACAGGATTCATGATATAGTTGGCAGGGTAAGGATTCCCGGTATATCCAGCTTCCAGAGTGCCATAATTGGTATTATAACCAGCAACTGCAATAAAGATTTGGAAGAACAAAAGTGAAGAATTATAATGACAACAGTCACCAAAAAGTCAGATTTCAAGCTTCAGAACTGAAAAGAACGATGAATAACATTTAAATGGCATCATGTGCTTAAGCCATCAACAATATCGCGATTGCTGACTGACCTAAACTGCACTTGAGACATTTAAACTAATCTAACTCTCATTTTGAAATAAATTTGAGGTTATATTGCTGCCATAACGGTCAAGTAAAAAAAAAAACTCATAAAATCAAACAAGGCAGAGTAAAAAAAATGTTTAAGCTTGTAAGCTGAACATTATTAAAGGAGAAAGAAAATAAAATTATAAATTGTGTTAAATTAGTTTAGAAAATTAAGGCTGTTAGTACATCGATTGATTGGGGATTAATCGGTCATTGATTGTATTTCCTTTTTTCCTCTTGTCTAGCCATATATTATTAATTTACTATGTTTGGGTAATAGACAGATCAATTTTTCCTCTCATATTAGTTTAGTTTTTCTATGGTCTTTTCATGCTCTATTAACATGGTATCAGAGCGGAAAGATTAAGACCTCCTATCATTTTGGTTTCTATGAAGAAAAAGAATCTGGTGCAGCCCAGCACACCTTATCCACATACACCCCTCCTGTAGAAACCCTAGTTTCAGCGGCCGCCACCTTCCTCTCTCGCTTTCTTCAGCCACTGCCACATCATACACCGGCGACCCACCGGATAGCTTCAGACATTACCAGCGAAACACCAGAAAGCTTCAGACATTGCCGGCGAACCACCGGAAAGCTTCAAAAATTGCAGGAGAGGCGGAAACCACCAGAACTCACTGAAATTCTAAAAATCACGGCAACGCTGCTGATATTAGCATCGATTGCATCCTTTCTTGTGATTTCTGTCCCTCAATCGAACCACTCCAGCTCAATTTGTTTGGGTTGTAGTTCATGGGTTTGTGAATTTGTGATCTTCACATTCGGTAAGTGATGCATCATTACTTGGATATGAATGTCTAATTAAAGTACTGTTTGGTAAATTTGGTGTCAAGTTAGCATAGAAAAGGAGATTTTGTGGTGCTACCTTTTAGCCTTTGTTGCAAGACAATATTGACCTCTAATGATATTGCAGTATTCAACGTGGTGTGTTTGTTAGTGCATTTGAGGTGCAAGTGTTGTTCGGTTCGGTTATTCTGTATTCTAATAATGGCTGATATCCATTGTCAACAACATGACTTTTCTTCTGAGAATGGTTGGGCTAAGTTTGGAAATTTCAAACAGAGGGGAATTCTTTTTGCATCTTCCACTAATGTTCCAAATGTTTATGTACCACCATCACAAGGAAGTACTTATCAACCTACCCCAGGTAACCAGTGTAGCGGGGTGTCTTATACTTTATACACAACTACGTCTAAATGTTTTTTTTTTATATATTGCTCAGACTCTCAAAGTTGGATCATTAGTTCTAGATCTTCTGCTCACATGATTGGTTATAACTGTATTTTTTCTTCCTTTCAATAGTTTTCTAAATTTGGTTCCGTTGTGTTACCAGATGGCTCAAGAACTCCTGTTATGGAAAAAAGAACTATCAATATTACTCATACTCTAACTCTCTCTTTAGTACTTTATGTCCCAAAGTTTCCAGTGAATCGTTTGTTTGTTAGACAATTGATTGCAGACCTTAACTGTTCAGTTACCTTCTTTCCTTCCTCAAAACGACGTTGTTTTCAGCACTTACGATTTTGAACTCAAAACAATGTAGTTTTGAATAAAAAAACCCTAAATTCTTTCCAATCCAGAGTCAGTTCTATACTTCCCTTCTCTCATCATCACCTATCATCAGTTCATCACCAAGCAAGCATCGTTCTTCACTCTTCTCTCATCGATCTTTGTTTTGGCCTCACAAGTATTCATGGTCTACATACAAGCATTCTTCCATCTTTTAATCTGTAGGCCGCCAATTGTTTTTAAGATACCCACCCTCCATGAAGCCTTTTTTTTCTTTATCAATCTATTCCCATCAATGCCATTTATCAACTTGTTTAATTCTATTTCTAACTATTTTTCTTTTATTCAATCACCACTTCTTATTCTTCACCCTTGCACCAGTACTTCCATGGCAGCATCCTTTAACTGGAAATAATTTCACGAGTCAGTGGGTCGAACTGCGAACCCGAATAATTTTGTGGGTCAAAACTCAAACCCGTGAAATTATTCGGGTTCGCAGTTGAGTTCGGTTAAGAGAATGTTTCGCGGGTTCAGGTTTAGTGAAACCCGAGATGAACCCAACCCATTGTCATTCCTACCAACAGTCCACCCAAAACAACAAGCAAAACAAAACAAAGTACAATTAACTCAATCAGCTTTACATCCCTTCCTTTTTTTACTTTAAAACAATAAAAATTATAAATATTTTTATTGCTAGATTTATGTTTATTCTTAATGTTTATGAGATGATTTTCAACACTTTATTGGAATTATTTTATATATTATATGAAATTCATTGTGTTATACATTTTTTCCTTTTAACGAATAGCTTTGATAAATGGGTAAATGGGGCGGGGATGGATAAAGCATTCCTCCTTCTACCCCATCCGGCTCTATATATTGTGGGGATTTAAGAGGGGATGGGTTTTCAAAAAGTGCAGGGAAGGCCAACCCGCCCCATTGCCACTATGTCTAGCCCTATATATTCATGTACTATGTTTGGGTGATAGACAGGTCAATTTTTCCATCTTATTAGTTTAGTTTCTCTATGGTCTTTGCATGCTCTATTAACAAATTGCATAAGGTTGCACTCTTTTATTTGGCAATGTACGAAAAGAATCAAAGATATCCTTGCTTGGTATAGGTATACATAAAGAAATAAAGATATCTTCGAACTTCCAATGATTAGTTTGATTGACAGCTGAGAAAGTGAAATTTTAGAAGAGATTCCTATGATTAAGCAAATGTGTTTGTCAATCCATAGTTCATACATCACAAAGGCTCAGTTGTGAATAGTGCATGTGATGCTTGTTAATTCTTCTATCTTCATCCATATTAATTTAAGTATTTTCACCAATTAGTCAGTATCAATTCTGTAGGTGCATTGTACATTGTATATAAAATTAAAAGTCTAAAAAAATGAAATATAAACCCTTCAAATCTTAACCAATTTGCACATAAAGTTATAAATAGACCTCAAAGTGACTGCTTACCAGGATTTCCAACAGCCGCAGATGCACGAGCTCTCTTCTCTGAATTAGCAATCTCTGCACGGAGCTTCTCCATTTCCCGAGCCATTGAAATCAGTTTCTTCTCCATCACCTGTCCATGTTCATAATTTTCTGCATATCCTTTTTTCTCATACTCAATAGCAGCTCTACAACCAAAAAGCATAATTCAATACAAGTCGGAAATCCATTCCAAAATATATTTCTATTCCACTACTAAATAGATAAAGCTCATGCAAACTGTTACCTTGCACGTTGCAATTCCTGTCTCATATTCTCAATATCTGCCTTCAAAGCTGGTGCCTGCTGCAAATCCGCTGTAAGCCTGGCCAAATCTTGGCTCATCAATTGAACCTGACCAGTAAGCTCCTGTCTTACAGCAGTAAGCTCCTTAATATCAGCCTGAACCTTACGAAGCTCACCCTGCATTGCCTCCACCCCACGAAGATCAACTTCCAACCGAATGGACTTTTCATACATTTCCCTCATCTGAACATCCTTGTCCGCCCGTAATGAATCAGCAAAGTGCACCATCCGCTGTATTTCATGCTGTGTAGTTTCCAGTTCCTGCTTCAGTGCAACATGTGTCGCAGCTAACCTCTGGTTATCACCCAAGAGACCTTGAATGTCCTGATGTTGAGCAACAAGACGTTCCTCAAAGATTGCCGGATGAGGTGGAAGACCTCTGGCACCCATCCCAAACTGGGTTTCCCTCATTTCCTCAAGTAGTGCAGGATGGGGCGGCATTGGACCCAAACCTCTGCCAAATGGAGGTTCATGCACCGGAGGTGGCATTCCTGCATGTGGCGGCATTCCTGCATGAGGCGGCCCACGATTTCTTCCTGCCATTGTTCTTTCTTTTACAGATTAAAGAATGCGAAGGTTGTATTCCAAGACAAATGTGAATTTCCTTTCAAATTGATAAACCTAAATAGAATGAAAATCTAAGAATGAGGAACGTTTAAATGTACAAAGTAAATCAATCATCAATCAGTTAATCAAATAATCAAGTACATATAACTGAAATTTAATCGCACAAACCATTCCAAACATAAAAATACAACAAAATGACAAAGTCTTTTGAAACAAAATTCACTAAGGGAATGAACATTTAAGTAAATTGAATTCCACATAAATTAAATTTACATCGTCAAAAGATTCCAATTGAAAGAAATATATATCTATATAAATATTTTCAGCATGCAAACACGGTGTAAGAGAATTGCATTAGAAAAGAAAGCCCTAATAAAATTATGTGAAATCAACGTTAATAGCGAAAACGATTACAGACCTTAGAGAAGTGAATGAATCGATTGATGGGAAAATCTGTTCGCGGGAATAATAAAATCTCAATTTTTCCAGAATAAAACCTCGAAACAGCTAAAAGCTGGAATTGCAAAGCACTCTCTGAGAACAGAGTTCTCGTATCAGTATTAGGAAATTTACTGGGCCTTGGGCCCAACCCACACTCACTAAAGAGGGCAGTGTTATCTATCGGGCCCTCCGCTAAATAATCTGACACACCGTTTATATTTGATGAACCCACTGTGCAGTTTGAGTGCGGTGATCGAGTTATATTAGTCATCGAATTTCAATCTCGTAGTCTACAAAAATTAAAAAAAAAAAAAATTAAATTTTAAATTTTAAATTTAATAAAATAAAAATCTAAAAGAAAATAATCATACGACTGCCCCTCGTAGAATATGTATAATAGCTAAATCATTGGATCTACATGTGTAAATCGCTTGTGCAACTTTTTTCCATGCATATACATTATACCCATTAAATTTTTTTAATTAAATATTATAGTTTATAAGCATACATAACTTATTATCACATCTTTCCTTTTAAATTTTTTTTAATACAGTAAATAGGGGTGGGTATTGATTGAACCGGTTCGGTTTTTTATAGAACCGATAAAAAAACGATAAAATCCGGTTTTTAAAAAAAGTGAACCGATCCAATCAAATTGACATTTGCCAACCGATAAAAAACCAACCGAATTGGACCGGTTCGGTTCGGTTCGGTTCGGTTCGGTTTTTTTGGTTTTTGGCTGATGGGCCAAAATTCTAAATTTCATTTATTACATATTTAGTTCATTTTTTTGAACCTACTGTGCCAAATTTATTTATATCACAATAAAAATATATTAAAAAACTACAAAATCCAATACAAAACAGTAAACACATTTCAAAATACATGTCAGTCAATTTTTTTGTCGATAGCTAATACAGTAGTCAATACCAAACAAAGTCAAATTATATTTTAAAATCCAATAAAATATATCTAATAATTGAATAGTGAAGAGTGGAAGTTAGAATTAGTTTTTTTTTTTAATTTATAGTCGGGTACCGGTTCGATTATCCGGTTTTTGGAACTAAACCGGACAAAAACCGATCCAACTAGATTTTTTTTTTAATTAGAACCGATCACCCAATCGAAACCGGTAAAAAACCAATTGGATCGGTTTGATCCACTGGTTCGGTTCGGTTCATTGGTTTTTTGCACACCCCTAACAATAAACAAGTTAATAAAATAATTTAAATATAAAATAAAATAAAATGAAAATCATGGAAGAGGTTATGAGCACACCTCTTTTATTTATTTGTTTATTTTATTGTAATTATTTTTTAATTAAATTAAATGAAATTTTTTAATTTAAATAATGATTTTCTTTTTAAATAACGCACTTTTTATGTGTGCATTGTCACCTCTCACACACTTGTATACATTGCATATGTGTTTGTGTAGTAGACCGCATGAGAACGCCCAACTTCTCACTGTCGCGATTCTTATGCCATTTTGGTAGACATCGGTAAAACCATCGACATCAACTTTCACGATTCAAATGTCGTCTTGGTGAACAGCAGCGATTCAACCGCAACATGCCTCTTTATGTTGTCGCGGTTGTAGTGTCATATTGGACCGCCGCGAAAAAAGGGATCGCGGCATGTTGGCAACATTTTGTTGCCTTTGTCATGGTTGATTGCCGCCTTGGTAGACTACGACAATCGTAACCGCGGTAGTCTATGTTGCTCAAAACGATGTAGTTTTGATGTCCCCTATATATAGCCCCATTTGTTTTCTTGTTCATTATGAACTCTTGCATTTTGACTCCCTATTGAGATATTAGAGTTCCTTAAGAGAGAAACAACCAAGATTGTGCCTTGCTCTCAAATCTCATAGTTCATGAGCATTTAAGCATCATTCAAGCATGGATTGTTAGGTTTTTTATCACTTGGTAAGTTAGAATAACCATCCCTCTTGTCTTATTGTTCTTGTTAGCCGAGAGACCTTTTTTTTTAAATTGCTTCCTACTGCAAGGACTTCTACTTTATTTCATTTCTAATGAAGTCATGGTGTATGATTGGGATTGATATATAGCTAGCATGTTAGGTTGCATTTTTACATCTAGCTAAGTCTATTTGCATGTTCATTTAGACACTTTGATATCTATGATTGTTTTATTTGCCATCAATGAGTCTCTAGATAAACATTTAATATTGTCTAGCATTAATTGCATCTTAGAATATTATTACATATTCACATAAGTTGTTTATCTCTTCTTGAGTACTTAGTCTTGTGACTATGTGGATTAGTGCACAAATCACTATTAAATGCTCGTTGGGTAGAATGAATGTGTTAGTGACCAAGAGTGTTTGATGAGTTCAACCTAGGTTGTAAACTTTCATTCAAATAGTTGATTTGAGAACCGTATATGACTAGATGGATAGCCCGTAAGTTTTTACCCTCATGGGGTTTTCTCATGTAAAACAAATTAAAGTGTCATTTATATTTCTGTTATTTAATTATTATTATTTTGTTACTTGTCGCCATGGCGTAATTTAATTAACATTGATAAATCGAAAATTGGTAATTAATTTTTGATTAAAACCTATTCAACCTTATTTAGGTTATTTTAGGCATATATAGTTTATTTTCAATGGGTATTAAAGTAGGTTTCTAGACATACATAGAAGATCCTTACTATTTTGTGTGTCTTGCATTTATGTGCATTTTGGTTGTTGCATTCATTTGCGTTCATCTCATTCATATCTAAACACTATGAGTGAGAAAGGAGGTGGAAACGAATGAGCTTTAAGTACAAGACCCTTTTTTTCTCACCGGGGTGAACTATGCCTCTTGGAAAGGTAAGATGAAGTCCAACCTTTGCCAAATAGATGATTGAGGATGGATGGTTATAGAAGATGATTATACTCCTCTAACTATGACCAATATGGATGGAAGTGAAGTTTCCAAGCCTAAGTCTCGATGGAAGACTCAATACTTTGAAGCATCCAAATGGAACAACACGCAATGCATGCCATTCTTTGTGCTATAGACGACAATCAATACAAGTTGATCCAAATAACTAGGAATGCAAAAGATGCATGAGAGATCTTAAAGATGGCTCATGAAGGAACCGAGGTGGTTAACGATTCCAAGTTCTAAGTCCTTCAAACACAATTTGAGACAATTTGGATGGAGGAGAATGAGTGTTTTAATGACTTCCAAGTGAAGTTGATGGACATCATGAATCAAAGTTATCAACTAGATGATCCATACTCAGATAAGAGGATCAAGCAAAAGATCATGTGGTCACTTCTCGAGAGGTTCGAATCCAAAGTGACAATGATTGAAGAAAATAATGACTACAAGATAATGAAGCCGAGTGAAGTGATTGGAGGCTCCTAGCCTATGAGTCAAGAAAGATTCCTACACCTACACCACCCAAGAAGAAAAAGAGCATAACTTTGAAGACCTCCAGGATTAAGAATGTGGATGATGACTCGGATGAAGAGATGGTACTTATGGTGAAGAGATTCAAGAAGTTCATCATGTTTGAAAAGAAAGGCTTTGAATCCCAAGAGAAAGAGGTTAAGAAGAAGACTCTTTTCAAGATAGCTAAGCCAAGCCAAGCCAAGAGAAGACCATAAGATGCAACTTGTGATGCGACTTCCATCCAAGTCGCCTTGCAAGTCGCTTTTTGACGCCATAAATCAGTTTTTATTCTCAAAACGACATAGTTTCATTTGGACCCTATTTATACATCTTCTTCCCCATTTCGACCCAGAACTCAGATTTTTAGATCCCAAGTGAGAGAAAGAGCTCCCTTAGAGAGATACGTCCTAAGACTGATCCTTTAACTCTCCAAAACCTAAAACCCATCCTCTTCATGCATCATTGAGCATCATTAAGGCATGGGTCTTCATCATTAGTTAACTTGGTAAGTTGAACAAACACACAAACACTTCATCCTTATTAATTGTTCAAACTTTCCAATATTGTGTTTTTATTACATTTATTAGTTGATTAAATATCAGGACTCTCTTTATTGCATATATTTATAAGTCTTGATAATATGATTGGGTTTTGTTTGTGATAACTTGCATTTAAGACATTGCCCTCTAGCTAAGTCTTTTTGTCTTGCACCTAGACATTGATATTTAGGTCTCATTAATAGCATTTCTTGATTGCATTTTTATTGCCCTAGTTATTTTGTGACAACATGTGTTGATTGGGCTTTGATTGATGACTAGATTTTAGATTTGCATATATTCATCTAGTTAGGTCTTTATGAGCATTCATATAGACATTGATATCTAGGATTATTTGATTGACATCATAAATCCCTAGAAAAACATTTAATGTTGTCTAACATTATTTGCATAATAGAATATAGACATATATTCACATAGATTGTTTATCTCTTCATGGAGTGTTAAGTAGGAATGACAATGGGTCGGGTTCGGACAGATATGGCAAAATACAAACCCAAACCGCGACAATTTGTGTCATCCAAACCCGTCGACGAACCCATGAAACAAGTGGGTCCACGGGTCAAACCCATGAACCCGCCAATTTTTTTTTTTAGAAAAATATTTCTATATTATTTAAATATATGAAAATTGTAATTTTAAAGACTATAATTGTTTAATATAGTGAAAATTTTAACTCATTTCAAGTATATTTCTTAGTTCAAACAAGAGTCATAGAAGGCAAAGCACACACACACACACACACACACACATATATATATATATATATATGAGAGTTGAGAATTACAACTTAAAATGAGCGAAATGATTACATTTTATTCTTTATATAGTTAAAAGTGTTTTTTTTATTAGAGTTTAGATTTATTATATTTTAAATAATAAATATTATATAATTTTAAACGGGTTCGTGGGTTACCCATGGGTTTATTTTCTCAATCCAAACCCACACTCAAACCCGCTGGGTTTTTACTATACGAGTTCGCGGGTTCGTGGGTCATAATTTTATCCCCCAAACTCGCTCCAAACGGGTTGGGTTCGGGCGGGTCCCACGGGTTTGGGTTTTATTGCCATCTCTAGTGTTAAGTCTTGTGACTAAGTGATTAGTGCACAAACAATTGGTCAAGAACCAATATAAAAGGCTCATTGGGTAGTAGTTGTGGGTTAGTGATCGAGAATGGTGTGACTAGTGATTAACCTAGGTTGTAAACATCATTACATATAATTGATGTGAGGACCGTATATGGTTAGAAGGAAATCCCATAAGTTTTACCCAGTTAAAGGGTTTCTCATGCAAAACAACTCAACGTGTCATTTATTGATTTCTGCACTTTAAATTCGTTGATTGTTTGTTTGTCTTTGTGGTGTAATTTGTTAATATTGTGTAATGGGAAAAGTTGGTAATTAATTGGATTAACCCCCCCCCCCCCCCCCCCCCCCCCCCCCTCCCCCCTCGAGGTTAGTTTAGACACACTCCTAGTTTATTTTCAACTTGGATTGGTATGCTCACAACCCACCCATTCCATTTTTAACCGTGATATGTTGGATTAGTATGCTCACAACACATCCCTTTCATTCAAGATAGCTAGTTTGTCTCCCCCCTAGGTTAGTTTAGACACACTCTTAGTTTATTTTCAACTTAGATTGGTATACTCATAATCCATCCATTCCATTCTTAACCAGGATATGTTGGATTAGTATGCTCACAAAACATCCCTTTCATTCAAGATAGCTAGTTTGTCACCAAAAGTGTGTATCTTAACTTAGATTGAGAGTTAGGATGCCTACCCAATCCAAGGAGATGTTTAAACCAATTTAAGAAACATTCAAGAAATTCAACATCAAACAATGAACCAAGAGTTGGTATGCCTACTTAATCCACAGAGATATTAAATTCATTAAGATCAACGGATGGAAATAATAGATCAAATTCTCAATAAATTTTAGAAAGCCCATAATCCATGAAAAATTACATCAACTCCTATTAAAGGATTTAGCTACTCATTGAAATTACACAAAAGAGAATAAAATATACAAGAGATGAGAGGAAGCCTATTGGTATACTAAAATCTCATTGTCTTCAAGCTCTTTTTCTCCTCTTAAGTGCAGAAGTTCGTGCTCCTAAAGTGAGTTTTGGGGTTAGAGTGAAGTTTGGGTGAAAATAGATGAAATGAAAGTGATTTGGTGAAGGTTTTGGTGGAGGTTGGGTTTGAATTTGTAGAAGGATATTCTTAGATCTAAAATGGGTAAAGTTTAGGTTGAAGGCTATAGAAGGCGTGTTTGGAGAGTGGAAGAGAGGATTTTCCAAAATAAGAACAAGATATATTCATAGGCTTTCCAAAATTAGGTCTGAAAATGCTGACGTGGCGATTTTGATGCCCAAAGTGAGCTGGTAAGGTACCCGCGCAGTGGCCATTTTGCCTTTGATCTACTCTCTGGTTCATGGTGTTTGTACGGGTAGAGACCCCCTACAGTACCCATGTTCTTGGAGAGTCTGAGAGTCTATCTTTCTGTGCACAGGTAAAAACCAATGCATTGGTCAAACTTCAAGTTCCTTCCCTTGTGCCCAGGTAGGATACCCTTGCAATACTTGCTCACCGGAGCCTTCATTTCTTCCCTTACACCATTTGATCCATTTTTCGCTTAAAAGTTCCGATTCTTGTTTCCAACACCATAATTGCACTAAATGCCTGTAATCACAACAAATGATCTCAAAAAACACATAAAAGCCACACGAAAACGAGACAAAGAATTGGAAATTAGGGTCAAAATATAGCACATATTTGGCACGATCAGAAGTGTGAATGCAACTACAATATGCAACATAGAAATGCTATGCAAGAATAATTAAAATGCATGTAAGTGAGTGTGTGCTATTAATCCCTTCAAGAAGTCAAAAACAAGTGAACTATCTTTCTTGAAGCTCTTTGGGATCTTGGAAGTTTGATGATGAAAATTCACGATTAGAGACCGAAGCTACCAGTTACATAATAATTTCAATGTGGGTTATCATGAAATAAGTCAACCATAAAATAGAGGTCCTTATAAACTCCATTTTGAAATCATTTTGGTTGTTACTTTAATTGATTCTCATGCATGAGCTTGATAGTACTTGTATTACATGTCAAGAAACTTTAATACACACAAGCCTTTTCTGAATAAAATCTCATTGAATCTCTTGTAATCAATTAAGCGACATTAAATGTGTTTATATGATTATGCATTCTAGCTTGCAAATAGCTTTCTTTGCCAAGGCAACCCGAAAAGGGAAGTTCATTTGTTTATCTCATGAGAAGTCTTGAGGTTTAGGGGTAAGTAATTTTATTTTGTGCTATTATGCATTTAAGAGGGTTAGCTTTTTTTAAAATGGAGAGTAACCCATTTTGAGGGAGCATGTTTACAATGCATTGCATTGTATTTGATAACTTCACATGTTTGTTGTCTTGGAAAAGTTGTTTGCTATTTGTTTCTTACAGGTTTGCTTTATTATAACAGATTGAAGACTTTGAAGATATTTTTTGTATCTTTTTTATAATGTAGTAAGAACATTAAAATGATCTATTTCTTTAAGATGGTGGTACATGGATTGTTGGTTTTACTAATTACATTAAATTTATATGTTTTTTATTTTTTTAAAGTGTGTTGTAGGAAATGGGTAAGAAATCCGTTTATGTTGTTTTCAAAGGAATAAGGCATGTTACATATTATTCTTGGCTTGAATGCCATGAACAAGTAGTTGAATTTCTAGGAGCTTCTCACTAGAAGTTTAACTCGTTTGATGAAGCATATAAAGTTGTAAGTGATTACTTACATCCTCAAAATTCCACAAACAAAGCCGGATGAAAATTCAACTGAAAGATCTGAGGATACTGAAGAGAAGGTATCTGAAGAGGTTCAAAGCACTGGAACTATGTTGTTTTTATTTGTTGTCGTTTTTATTGTTATAGCAATTGTTGGCAAAATTGTGGTAATGCTCAATAAACTATTTAGGGTTTTTTTTCTATTTTTTAAAAGAAAATTTAATTGTTTGGATTATAAATTACTATTTTCCTCTTTCTTGATTCTCTTTTCTTTAAGGTTCTTACTTATTCTATTCTGTTTGGGTAAAAAAATGCAGTTGTTTCCTTATATTAGAGAGTTATAGTTGTTATATTTTGTTGTTTGTCATCTTCATTAGTGTGTATTTTAAAAATGAAAATTGTAAAAATTATGTTCAAACTGATATAGAGCAAATTCAATTTGTTAGCAATTTTTTCATTGTAGTTTTAGCAATTTCCTTCAAGATCTATGTTTGGAATTACAATTACTTAAGCAATGATAGCCAAAAATTAACAGGAAGCTAATTAGAAAACAAACAAAAAACCAAATTTGGAACTTGGGTGTTATATAAAAATATTCATAAGGACTTCCGTACGACAGTTAGTCAATGGTTATTGGTGCCACCAGGTGGGGTCTTGAGGGTAAGGAGAGGAGGCGGTGTGTTGAGACTCAAGTACTGGTCTATAATATCCGGTACCGTTCCTAATCGTTAGTCTTCGGTCTCTGGTCCATAATCCCTAGTCTCTGATTTTTAGTTCATGGTCTTTGGCTCTTAGTCCCCAATCCCCAATCTCTGGTCTCTATTTTTGCTCTCATTTATAGTTCCCTAATGCAAGAATGTGCATTGAGGAGGTACCGGTGCTTCTCATGATGGATAGGTGATCCCAAAGGATGAAACCTCCCACAAATGACTTTTTTCATGCTTTGGTTCCTCCGGTTGTGGCCGGAAGCCCATCCTGACTCTTATGGCTGGTCATGTGGCGCTTTTAGGGTTTTTGGGGGTATTTGACCTAGCTCATTTAGTCCCGATGTCGGATCCCTAGAAAAGGTATCAGCTCCCTTCGGAAGGGCTACTAGAGCTCTGAGGGTCCTTTAAGAGGTCCAACGGTGCTCCTCTGGTTTTTTGCATGGATTTGGTCGTGCTTCTCTAGCTTTGGTATTGGATCCTTGAAAAGGCTGCCCCTCGGCTCCCCAATTCCTTTCCAATGGATCTAGTGGGAATGTCCCCCTTTTTGTGTGTGGTTCAACATGTAAATAAGGGGAGGTAAAGGAGCTAGGACCAATAAGGCCGGTTTCTAGCTCTCATACATACATAATAAAAGAGATACGTGAGAGAAAAGTAAATATTTATATATTTATAAAGAGAAAATGCTCTGGAAACTTACACAAGTAGCCAAGTAGTACATCATATGCTCTAGAGAGCTTAAATAAGTAGCCGAGTAGTATATCTCGTTTGTCAAAAAGCGGAGCACCAGGGAAACCCTTTGGAGAAGACTCTTCCCACTAAGTGTATGAGCTTTCATAGAGATAGGTGTGTTGGAGAACACTAAAAAATGATACAGAAGAGAGCATAAGTGAAAGTGTCCAAAAGTCTTTATATGAGACCAAAGATCTCACTTATATAGTGTACTTACATGGTGATATAGAGGGTGTGTGCTTGGCACACGTGTACACGTTGTTCCCATATGTGGGCACATGCCTTAGAGGGTGTAAGACGTGCTACATTAGATTTAGGGCATACATGGCGATGATGTGGCAGTGACAAGGCGATTATGTGTCATCTTGGTGACTTCTCATTGAAGGGTGGTGTCTAGATGGCCTCTTGACCTAATACCTAGCACATGGGGATGTTGGATAGCAATTAATGTTGTTGGGAAGCCTCTTGAAAGCTGTAGGATATGGGTCTTATTTGTCATTCCCCCTCCCCCCAAAATGGAGAAAGGCTCCTTTGTTATCCCCTAGGTAAATTTGATGGAGTTATATTCCTCCTTTATATGTGGAGCCAACTTAATTAAAGAAGACTGAAGCCACCCCATTAATTAAGGGAGTAAGCTCCACAATAGTCCCACTAAGAGGGTCCTTAAGAGACTCATTGGAGTTGTAAAAATGCAGGCCCTCCATTAATTAAGCTAAGGGGGTATGCTCTAAGTCCATGTTTTGTTTGTTTTGTCCAATAATCGACACTGCCAAAAACTTTCTTGAAGATGCTAAAATAAATGCAAGAAATCACGATTTAATTGTTTGTCTTTACATAACATGTCAAAAGAAAAGTTTTCATCTTAGTAAGATGGTGTATGAACATTTAGTATCTACGATAATTGGGTCTTCCATGGGGGAAAACGCTAACTTTTGTACCAATGAACACAATATTAAAAGTATGAATACATTTAGAATGTTTAAGGATTTTTTTTTTCAAGATGATTGTAATGTTGAACCTCAAGTCAAAATAAGAGATGAAGATCTCATTCAAAACGTGGAAGATGCTAAAACTCCTTTGCATAGAAGTTGTGTAAAATACACCAAATTGTCAGCTATTTTATTTTTATACAAACATAAAGCTACATATGGTCTTTGTGGGCGATGAACTTCTTGAGATCATTCGAGACATGTTGCCGTAAGAAAATGTACTTCCTGAATGATGAATCATTGTGCTCAAGTAAAAAGTTGGTTAAAGTTTTTGATTTAGGATATGAGAAAATACATACATACATCAACGATTGTTATTTGTTGAGAAAATAATCGAATAATCTTAAGGAATGTCCAAAATCTGGCGACTCTCGATGAAGAGTAAACACAAATACCAATCACATCTATAAATGTGTCCACTAAAGTACTTTATTACCTTCCAATAATACAAAGGTTTAAGATTAATAGTGTTTAGATCATTTGAAATGACTAATGACTTGACATGGCATTTTACCCGTAAAATTCAAGATGGAAATATGTTTCACCATGTTGATTCCTATATGTGAGACTATAGACGATATATGACCATGTTTTACATTAGATCCACGCAATTCGAGGCTTGGTTTGGAAGTAGATGGATTTAATCATTTTAGAAACTTAAGCATAAAACAGAGTTGTTGGCCAGTAATGCTAGTTACATACAATCTTCCCTCGTGTAAATAAATGTTCCAAGAAAATTTAAACTTAACACTAATAATTCCAAGGCCAAAGCAACTGTGGAATGATATTGATGTGTACTTGCAGTTACTAATATAATATTTGAATGAATTATGGCATATAGGAGTAGAATGTTATAATGCATCTGCTAATTCCAAATTCAACTTAAAGGCTCTTTTAATGTGGAGGATAAATGATTTTTCGGCTTGTGAAAACTTAGCAAGGTTTTGTGTGAAAGGTAAATGTATTTTCCCTACATGCCGGTTGAAAACATGTTCTCAAAGTTGTCATTTAGTAATAAGAATGTGTATATGGGTCATCGACAATTTCTTCTAATGAATCATACATTCTGAAAAAGGAATTCATGGTTCAATAGGAAATAAAAAAAATATAAGCCTCGAATAATTATGGGTGATGAAGTTTGACTTGCATGTGCGAAGGTTGAAAATGATTGGAAAAGAAGGAAAATGAAAAAATGAAAAGAAAAAAAAACCTTATTCCTATATTGAAAAAAAAAATCAATATTCTTTCATATACCATATTAGGAGGTAATTCCTTCATTTCATAATAAATCTATTTTATTTTTTTCTTATATGTATCCAAAACAAATTTAAATAGGTATTATGTTTGCGTCACAACTTAGATATGATGTACATAAAAAAAATTGTGAGTGTCTTGTTACCACACTATTGAACTTGAATGGAAAAATAAAAGATGGTGTTAATTCTCGTAGAGATTTACGAGAGTCAGGCTTTATACATGAGCTTCATGTCAAGGAGTGTGAAGATATATTTTATTTACCTCCAGCATCACACTCTTTCAAGGCAGAGAAACAACTCTTTTGTAAACGGTTATTAAATTTAAAAGTACTTGATGACTATTGCTCTAACATAAGTAAATGTATCTCATTAAGTAATTGAATATACTCAAACTCAAATCTCATGACTGTCATGTTTTAATGCAATATGTGATATCTATAACAATACGAGGTCTCTTGCCTAAATGTCCTAGAATAACCATATTTCAATTGTACTACTTTTTTATTGACATTTGTCAAAGAGT